>CM075673.1:33157500-34407500 GCA_037962975.1 Clitoria ternatea | reverse complement strand
ATTGTCTTAGGAAAACTTATGTTGGATACGTTGGGCGGAGTCGTACCCCGCCTGAAGTATGGGAGCAATCCGCCCAAGCGAGTGGACTCGCGTTGGAGCGATGTAGTTGTTAGAGTGGGACACCGTCCAATTATCCTTCCTATCCGTCGTGATACTAACGCAATCCGGACCCCGATGTTGACCCCGTATTGGTCGTTATGGCTAAGTCCGCCCAGGCGTCGTCATACTTAGTTGAGCTGGGTGGAATAGGTTCAGATCCCTCCTTTCTCCACAACTTACTAACGTATATGTACCCTGTAACTTCTCATTTTCTGAGTGAAAGGCGAGTGTGAGGATTTACTTAATGAACCCTTGTCCATAACCGATGGAGGAAATTACCCTGTAGTTGTGTTAAAGAGGCGTTATGTAGATTTCGTTTAGGCGGCGTCATACCTCGCCCAAGTAACTAGGACAGCCCGCCCAAGATAAATATACCCCGTCTAGCCAAGTAGGATGATTCTAACTCCGCCTTCCACCGAAAGCTACGCGTGTGAATGTATTAACGTATTTCCCTTATCTATTCCTCCTGTTGAGTGACCAGTATTTCTCGAAGGGAAGCCTCGGTGCGAAATCTCCTCTATCCGCTGCTGCATTCCCATACTCCGCCTGGACGGTCTTATACCCCGTCTAAGCGAACAACGGTGTGGTGTAATCCGCCCTAGTGTTGATGTGTTGCGATAAACCCATTGAGCCAGCCCCAGTTTTAGCTTCTCTGTAGGTTGTTATATGTGAGTGAATGCTCCTCGTTTCCTCCCTGCCTGCTCCCCTCTATATCAAATGTTGCGTGACTGTTTTGTGAAAAATTTTCTCATATTTTTGGAATTATTAGTTGCAAATGATTAGGGTGTTACACAAGTGACATGTTCCACTAGTGCTTTTTCTATCAAGCTTACATCCAGCAAAATTAGAGTCAGAGTATCCAACTAAAGTGCATTAACCCCTTTGGGGTACCATAAGCCAACATTTTGAGTTCAAACAAGATATTTCATTATCCTTTTTAATGCATTTAGGTGTGATTCTTTTGGGCATGCTTGATATCTTGCACACATACAAACAGCAAACATGATATCTGGTCTACTAGCGGTTAAGTAAAGTAAGGATCCAATCATTCCTCTATATTTAGTGAGTTCAACATCCTTACCATTCTCATCCTTATCCAAATAGCATGAAGTGCCCATAGGTGTGGCAACATCATTTGCCTTGTCCATGTTAAATTTCTTAAGCAACTCCTTGCAATACTTTGATTGACTAATGAAAGTGCCTTCCTTTGTTTGCTTAATTTGCAGTCCAAGGAAGAATGTAAGTTCTCCCATCATGGACATCTCAAATTCGTCCTGCATTAGCTTAGCAAATTCTTTGCATAACGATTCATTAGTAGCACCAAAGATTATATCATCAACATACACTTGAACCAATAGTATGTCATTTTTCTTGTGCTTGATGAATAATGTTATGTCAACCTTTCCTCTTTCAAAATTGTTTTCTAAAAGAAATTTACTTAATCTTTCATACCAAGCTCTTGGAGCTTGTTTTAACCCATATAAAGCTTTCTTTAGTTTGAAAACATGATTTGGAAATTGGTAGTTTTCAAAACCTGGAGGTTGATCAACATATACTTCTTCTTGAATGTATCCATTTAAGAAAGCACTTTTGACATCCATTTGGTATAATTTAAAATCCTTACAACATGCAAAGGCTAACAGTAATCTAATAGCTTCTAGCCTAGCTACGGGAGCATACGTTTCTTCATAATCAATGCCTTCTTCTTGATTATAACCTTTAGCTACTAGCCTAGCTTTGTTCCTAGTAATTATACCATTTTCATCTAATTTATTCCTAAACACCCATTTTGTTCCTATTATTTGGTGGTCATTGGGTCTTGGCACTAGTTCCCAAACTTTATTTCTTTCAAATTGATTCAATTCCTCTTGCATGGCCAACATCCAATGTTCATCAATAATAGCTTCATCAATACTTTTGGGTTCTGTTTGTGATACAAACGCTAAGTGATTACATGCATTCCTAATGGCGTTTCGAGTACTTACACCTTTTGTCATTTCACCTATGACTTTGTCTAAGGGATGGTCCTTCAAAGTGATCCATTGTTGTGGTTCCTCATGTTGTGTTGCATCTTTGTCTTTGTTCTCTTCTTCTTTGTCATTCAAGGTTAAATCTTGAAGAGTACCTACAATATCATCAACATCTTCCTTTCTCGGGGAGTTATGGCTATTTTCATCAAATTTCACATGAATAGACTCCTCAATGGTGTTTATTTGTTTGTTAAAGATTCGATAAGATTTACTAGATGATGAATATCCTAGAAAAATTGCCTCATCAGATTTGGCATCAAACTTCCCTAGATTATCCTTTCCATTATTGAGCACAAAGAATTTACATCCAAAAATATGAAAGTAGGAAATGTTAGGTTTTCTTCCCTTGTAAAGTTCATAGAGGGTTTTCTTGAGTATAGGCCTTATTAAACATCTATTCATAACATGACAAGCGGTGTTTACCGCATCAGCCCAAAAATGTTTCGCAATATTATTTTCATTTAACATGGTTCTAGCAAGCTCCACTAAAGATCTATTTTTCCTTTCAACCACTCTATTTTGTTGTGGAGTTCTAGGAGCTGAAAAATTGTGATTGATACCATATTTTTGCAAAACTTTTCAAAGGATTGGTTTTCAAATTCTCTCCCATGATCGGTTCTTATGGATGCAATCTTTGAGTTTCGCTCATTTTGGATAATCTTGGCAAGTTTCTTGAATGCTTGATATGCTTCATTTTTATGAGCAAGAAATAAGGTCCATGTATATCTTGAATAATCATCTACAATCACTAGACCATAGTAATTACCACCAAAACTTTTGATTTTGGAAGGTCTAAATAGATCCATGTGCAAAAGTTGTAAAGGCCTTTGTGTGGAAACAATGTTTTTAGCTTGAAAGGATGCCTTTACTTGTTTTCCCTTTTGACATGAATCACAAAATTTATTTTCAAATTTAAGCTTTGGTAAACCAATTACTAGTTCTTTAGAAACAAGTTTGTTTAAATGGTCTATGTGTATATGAGCTATCCTTCTATGCCATAGCCTTGATTCATCCTCTCTAGTCATGAAGCATTGCACATCATTTGAGGACAAACTATCAATATCAATCATGTAAATGTTATCAATTCTTTGACCTACAAACTTAACCTCTTTGTTTAGCTTATTTTCAATTATGCAACAATTGGATTCAAATAGAACTCTATATCCTTTATCACACAATTGGCTTATACTAAGCAAGTTATGTTTGAGTCCTTCAACATACAACACATCACTAATGGAGGTAGAAGAGTTTTTACCGATATTTCCGATACCAAGTATTTTTCCTTTGGTATTATCTCCATAGGTGACACTTCCTTTCTTTTTGGGAGTGAATGATGTGAACTTGCTTATATCTCCTGTCATATGTTTTGAACACCCACTATCCAAGTACCAATGGGTGTTGCTTGCCTTGAAGCATACCTACAAAACAAAATTAGTTTAGAGCACTAGGTACCCATTTTATGTTGGGTCCTTTTAGGTTAGCTTGTGGTAATGTTCCTTTGGGAACCCACACCTTTCTTATGACCTTTGGTCCTAATTTTCTAACATTACAATTTGAAGAGTTATGTCCTTTAAAGCCACAATGATTGTATCTCATGAAAGGTGATGATGATCTCCTAGGTGGTACAATGAAGTTTTTGTAGTGTTTTTCCTTTTTGGTGGAGTTGTATCCTAAACCATTTTTATCAAACATACATCTTTGTTTTTCAAGTAATACATTCAAGTTATCTCTACCATTAGTGAACTTTTCTAATGTCTTATTTAAGTCTATGACCTTGGTTTCTAAGATATTACATTTCTTTGCAAAGTCACAAGATTTATCCTTAGAGCATATTTGAATATTTGCTAATTTTTCTTTTAGACATGCATTTTCTTTGTCAAGTTCTACAAGGTGCGTTTCAAGAGTATCTATAGTTTTTCTTGACAATTTGTATTTACTAGAAAGCTTGATAAATTTATCATACAATTCTTCAAATGCATCAAGCAATTCATTTTTGTCTAAGTCAAGAATACTAACCTCATTATCTTCCTCTTGATGATTGGCCATCAAGCAAAGGTTTGCTTCTTCGTTTTCGGACTCATCGGAGCTACTTACATCGTTTTCGTCCCAAGCGATGTAAGCTCTTCTTCTTCCTCTTTTCTCCTTGTTCTTCTTATTAAGATTTGGGCAATCTATCTTGAAGTGTCCTTCCTTGCCACATTCGAAACAATTTGGTAAGGAAGAGGTTTCATTAGAGGTTGGTTTCTTACCTTGGAGTTTGAAGTTCTTTTGGAATCGTTTGTTTTTCATGAACTTTCCGAATCTCTTCACAAACAATCCAAATTCTTCTTCTTCACCAAGGTCACTACATGATTCTTCTTCATGTGTAGAAGTGACTTTGAGAGCTAGATCTTTCTTTTTGGAGGATTTTTCTTCTTCCTCCACTAGCTTTAAATCCCTTAGTTCTTGCTCTTGCTCTTGTAGCTTTCCAAAGAGTGTGGCAAGAGACATCTCGTTGATGCTTGGGGATTGTTTGATGGCAGTGACGAGAGGTTTCCATTCCCTACTAAGACTTTTCAAAACTTTATGCATAAGTTCTTTATTAGTATAGATTTTTCCAAGAGTAATAAGATGATTGATTATAAGGGTAAATCTCTTTTGCATTTCTACAATGGTTTCTCCGGAATTTATCCTAAAACTCTCATATTGACTAGTCAAGGTACTAATCTTAGAGTCTTTTGCATCACTAGTACCTTTATGGGTTACTTTCAAGGTGTCCCATATTTCCTTAGCCATTTGACAAGTCATTATCCTAAAGAATCCATCGGGACCTAATGCTAGAGTAATGAGATTTTTAGCCTTATAATTGTATTGTACTTTCTTTTCTTCATCATTAGTCCAATCATCCATGGGTTTCTCAACATTTTTACTATTAATAGTATACATGGGTATAAAAGGACCATTCTCAATGGCATTCCAAACTCTTAAATCAATTGATTAAACAAAGATTTTCATTCTTTCTTTCCAGAACACATATCCTTCCCCATTGAAAGCGGGAGGTCTATTAGTGGTGTTGTTCAAGTGGCCTCAATACTCAAGAAGGGGGGTGAATTGAGATTTAAAACTTTTGAGTGGAATACCTTTGAAACTGATTTTTATCACCAAGTTTATGAAATTATGCAAGTGAGATAGAATGGAGGATAACAAGCAATGCACTACAATGAGAAATATTGCTGAAACAATTTACCAAACACTTGGTGTGCAATATCTAAGGTATAACAAATTAAGCAAGTTTAAGTATGCTTTTCTCAACCAAACAATACCAATCAACAAATATGCAGTATATGAAAGTAAAAGAGTAAGGAAGAGAAGCTTGCAAACCGATGTAACGAGTTCCACCCAATCCGGTGTACGTCTCGCCTCTAAGCAACCCACTTAGAGGATTTTCCACTATTGTAGACTAGAGATACAACTTTGAGCAATTGCGGCTTCCTAGTGTCCCACACTCAAGAACCCAATCCTCACAAGTACAAGGGTAACCCACCCAATCTCTCAGTCTCACAATATCCCAAAGGTTGAATCCTCAACCTTTGTAACCACTCAACCTAGAGTGAATAACCACTCAACCTAGAGTGAATAACTTGTGTTTGGTGTTTGTTTACAATCAATACACTCTCTCAATAGAGTAGATATACAAATGAAAGCTCTGAGCAATTCTAACTCTCAAGATGAGAGGATATACAAATGTATTTCAAGATACAAGAAATAGGCTTACAAAGCACAAGTTAGAGCTAAGGATTTGTTGCTTCTTGGTTCTTGTTGGTTGCTTCTTGTGCTTGTGTTCTTCTTCCATTTATAGAGCCATGATAGCAGTTGAGGTGTGCCCTAGTTCATCATAGCCGTTGCACTTAGTGGAAATTTGAAGAATGGTGGAGACATGAGCTGGTTTCCCACTTAAATCTGTTTTTCCACTAGCGTAATCGATTACACCCTCGCGTTGTAATCGATTATCTTCAAGTCAGAGACTCACTAATCGATTATTTCACTTCCTCTAATCGATTAGCATCTGTACCTGATGCATTTAATTTGATTTCGCATCTTCCTAATCGATTAGAATGTCTTGCAATCGATTACCTTAAATTCCAGTGGCTTCCTAATCGATTGTGTGGCTTACATAATCGATTAGCCATCATACCTGATGCATTTAGTTCCATTTCTATTTGTTGTAATCGATCAGTCTCAATTGTATAATCGATTACCTTAATTCCAGTGAGTACCTAATCGATTGTTTAGCTTCCATAATCGATTAGATTTCATCCTGATGCAATTTCTTCCAAAACAGAAAGCTCCTAATCGATTAGCTTAGGTGACCTAATCGATTAGCTTCGCTGTTACTTAGTCCCTGTTTCCATATCTTTGTTTTTGCATAGGTTTCTTCAAGAGTGCTTGTCATTATCAAAATCTTTGCACATCCTTGGACCTGTTTACATATTCAAACACATTCTCCCCCTTTTTGATGATGACAACTATGTTCATCTCTTGAGGGTTGTTAGTTTAAACAATTTTAAACTTATCTCTAAATTTATCTTTTTGCAAAAACAACTCTGCTACATTTTCTCTTTTTCAAATAGCAGATGACCAATTTAAAGAAATCAGAGTAATCAGCAGCAAGTGTCTTATCTCCTTTTATCTCTTATCTATAACTCTCCCCCTATCAAAAGGAATTTAATAAACAGATAATATTATCCAAATTTTAAACAAGAGATAAGCAAGATGTGAACACATATCAGAGTATTATATATCAGAGCATCTAACACATTTGAACAAGATATGAACACCTATGAACACCTAATATTCTTCTCCATATTTTAAACAAGAATTGAACAAGATATGAACAGATATTCTTCTCCCCCTTTGTAATCATCAAAAATAATTCGAGTAATGAAAGAGATATAATATGAACTGAAACGAGATAATTTTATTGATGTGAAAAAGGGAAATACATAAAGCAAAATTATTCATAATTCAAAAGGAAATGACATAAGCACAACTAAAGAAAAGCATAACTAAGGATCTAATTATCCGGGTTGAAGAAGCGAATTTCAGCAATTTGGTGAGACAGCTCTTCATATCGCTGCTGCATCATCTCAAAATGTTGCTGCTCGGTCATTGAAAACTCTTGAAGGGAGTTTTCAAGGCGATCGAAGCGGCGGTCAAGATGGGCGTAGAGAGATGCAAAGGGGTCAGCTTGGGGTGCAGAGGCTGATGGTGCAGCTTGTGGTTGAGGTGGAGGAGGAGGAGCAGCAGGTTCAGCAAAGGGATTGGCACCATGTTCTCGATCACTCCTGAGAATCCACATTCCAGCAATGCAGACCATGCCCATTTTGTTGAGGTGGGAAGTGCCAATGCAAGCTCTTGGGGGCACTTTCTCAGAGAGTTCCCCTGCCAAATCTACTCCACAGAATTTAAAAATTTTGGTGAGGAGGATACCATAGGGGAGCTTTTGTTGATCCTTCGCATGGCGCATATGAAACTTGATCAACTGAACCCAGTTGATCTCCTTGTGGTTCAGCATTGCCCACATTAGGAGGACATCATCCTCTTCAACCAGAGCATAGTTCCCACCACGGGGAACAATCATCTTGACCAAGAAAAAGTGGAGCAGGCGGTTGTTCATGGTCAAGTGGCCTACCAGCTTGTGGTTGCTCATAGGAGGATCTGGTTTCCACAAAGAGCGGCGGGCAGTGATGGGATTAAAACCCCATTCATCCTCAGGTTCGCCTCCATCAAAGTCAGCGTTGTTGAGAGGCAGTTTGGAAATTTTTGCAAATTGGGCATTTGATAGTTTGATGGTTGTGTTCTTTACCTTGGATTCAACCATCCCATTCACAAGGCGGAGGTTGCATTAGAATACCCTCATGAGTTTAGGATAGTATTCTTCTTCTTTGAGGGAGAGGAAAGGGAAGAGGTTGTAGTGGTGGAGGCTTTGGGTGAAGGTTAGGCTTGGGTTGTCAAAGGTGTCGGCAATGGTGTAGTGAGGGGTCATAATCTCCCTTTCAGAAAAGTTCTTCATGAAGTTTTGAAGTTCTCTAGGAGAAGAGAAGAATCTTGAGAAGTCAAGGGGGTTATGGGCTTGAGCAGCAGAGGACCTCGCTCTCTTGACATTTCTAGAGGTAGACATGGTTGGAAAAGGCAAAGAGGAAGATGAAGAGAGATGAGTGGTAGAGAGTTTTTGAGAGGTTTGAGAGGAAGGAGGTAGTGTGAGATGAGAAGATGAAGGAAGGGGTATTTATAGGTGAGAATTAGGTTTAGGAAGGAGGAAAGAGAGTTTAGAAAGGAGTGAAGTGAGTTAAGAGAGAGAGTGGTTCGAGTGTGCCTAGGAAATTGCAGTTTTGACTCTTCAGAACGCGTGCTAATCGATTACGAGACAGGTGGTAATCGATTAGATCATTGTTTCTGGGGAATTTCAAACGTTTCATACAGGGGGTAATCGATTAGAGGCTTAAGGTAATTGATTAGTTTAGAAACAGAATCGTCCTAATCGATTGGAGCAATGTGGTAATCGATTATGAAGAAGAGGAAACGTTTTGAACCTGAAACAGAAGCTTTGTAATCGATTGTGGATCAATGATAATCGATTATCTTAGAAACAGAATGATTGTAATCGATTATAGTAATTACTAATCGATTATAATGGAAACAGTAGCATAGTAATCGATTGTGAGTAGCCATGTAATCGATTATTGAGTCAAAAACTTCAAATTTTACATACAGCAAAGTTCCAATCATGAAATGTGATATATACCATGCATCATGCCATTCAACATAGTTCTTATCAAAAGATCCTGTCATTCAAACACAACTGGACATATCAAGAATGCCTAACTCTCTTCGTATGTGAATGAATTGTTCTCTAGCCAAGGGTTTTGTGAAAATATCAGCTAGTTGCCTAGAAGTTTCTACATGTTCAAGTACACAATCCCCTTTTAACACATGATCTCTAATAAAGTGATGCCTAATCTCAATGTGTTTAGTTCTAGAGTGCATCACTGGATTCTTGGAGATGTTAATGGCACTTGTATTATCGCATTTAAGAGGCACATGGTTTAATACAATTCCAAAATCTAGAAGTTGTTGTCTCATCCAAAGGATTTGAGCACAGCAACTACCAGCTGCAACATATTCTGCCTCAGCTGTTGATAGCGCAACACTTACTTGTTTCTTGCTATGCCAAGAAACAAGAGAACTACCAAGCAAGTGACATGTTCCGCTAGTACTTTTCCTATCAAGCTTACATCCTGCAAAGTCCGAATCAGAGTAACCAACTAAAGTACATTCAGCCCCTTTGGGGTACCATAAACCAACATCTTGAGTCCCAACTAGATATTTCATTATTCTTTTTACTGCAGTGAGATGAGATTCCTTAGGACAAGCTTGGTATCTAGCACACATACACACAGCAAACATGATATCCGGTCTACTAGCGGTTAAGTAAAGTAAGGATCCTATCATACCTCTGTATTTTGTGAGTTCAACATCCTTACCTTTCTCATCCTTGTCCAAATAGCATGAAGTGCCCATGGGTGTGGCTATATCATTTGCTTTATCCATATTGAATTTTCTGAGTAGTTCTTTGCAGTACTTAGATTGGTTTATGAATGTGCCTTCATTGGTTTGCTTGATTTGTAGTCCAAGGAAGAAAGTGAGTTCCCCCATCATGGACATTTCAAATTCTTCCTGCATTAGCTTGGCAAACTCTTTGCACATTGAATTATTAGTGGCACCAAAAATTATATCATCAACATAAATTTGTACCAATAGTATGTTATTCTTATTGTGCTTTATAAATAAAGTTGTATCAACCTTCCCTCTTTCAAAATGATTTTCTAAAAGAAATTTGCTTAACCTTTCATACCAAGCTCTTGGAGCTTGTTTCAACCCATACAAAGCTTTCTTTAATTTGAAAACATGATTTGGAAATTGATGGTTTTCAAAACCTGGAGGTTGATCAACATATACTTCCTCTTGAATGTATCCATTCAAGAAAGCACTTTTAACATCCATTTGGTACAATTTGAAATCTCTACAGCATGCGAAGGCTAATAGTAGTCTAATTGCTTCTAATCTAGCTACGGGTGCATATGTCTCTTCATAATCAATGCCTTCTTCTTGATTATAGCCTTTAGCTACTAGCCTAGCTTTGTTTCTAGTAATTATTCCATTTTCATCCAATTTATTCCTAAAAACCCATTTGGTTCCTATTATTTGGTGATCATTGGGTCTTGGCGCAAGCTCCCAAACTTCATTTCTTTCAAATTGATTTAGCTCTTCTTGCATGGCCAACATTCAATGTTCATCAATAATAGCCTCATCTATGTTCTTGGGTTCTATTTGTGATACAAATGCGAGGTGATTACAAGTATTTCTAATAGCATTTCTAGTACTTACACCTTGAGTCATTTCACCTATGACTTTGTCTAAGGGATGATCCTTCAAAGTTATCCATTCTTGTTGTCTCTCAATTTGTACTGCACCTCCATCATTGTTGACTTCTTCTTCTTTGTCTTGCAAGTTCATTTCTTGAAAAGTACCTACAAGATCATCAACATCTTCCTTTCTCGGAGGGTTATGGCTATTTTCATCAAACTTAACATGAATAGATTCTTCAATAGTATTTGTTTGTTTGTTGAAAATTCTATAAGATTTACTTGATTGTGAATATCCTAGGAATATTGCCTCATCAGATTTTGCATCAAACTTTCCTAGATTATCCTTTCCATTGTTGAGCACAAAACATTTACATCCAAAAATATGAAAATATGCAATGTTGGGTTTTCTACCTTTGTAAAGCTCATAGGGGGTTTTCTTTAAAATAGGCCTTATCAAACATCTATTCATCACATAACACGCGGTGTTTACCGCTTCGGCCCAAAAATGTTTTGCAATATTGTTTTCATTTAGCATGGTTCTAGCAAGCTCCACTAAAGATCTATTCTTTCTTTCAACTACTCCATTTTGTTGTGGAGTTCTAGGAGCTAAAAAGTTGTGATTAATACCATGTTTTTCGCAAAACTTTTCAAAAAATTAATTTTCAAATTCTCCCCCATGATCCGTTCTAATGGATGCAATTTTTGAATTTTGCTCATTTTGGATAATCTTTGCAAGTTTCTTGAATGCATGATATGCTTCATTTTTATGAGCAAGAAACAATGTCCATGTATATCTTGAATAGTCATCTACTATAACTAGACCATAGTAATTACCTCCAAAGCTTTTGATTTTGGATGGTCCAAATAAGTCCATGTGCAAAAGTTGTAAAGGCTTTTGAGTAGAAACGATGTTTTTGGATTGAAAAGATGCCTTTACTTGTTTTCCCTTTTGACATGCATCACAAAATCTATTTTCAAATTTAAGCTTTGGTAAACCAATTACTAAATCTTTAGAAACAAGTTTGTTCAAGTGGTCTACATGTATATGAGCTATTCTTCTATGCCATAGCCATGTTTCATCCTCTTTTGAAATGAAGCATTGTTCATCATTTGTAGACAAATTATCCATATCAATCATGTAAATATTATCAATTCTTTTTCTAACAAATTTGATCTCTTTATTTAGCTTATTCTCAATTATGCAACAATTGGATTCAAATAAGACTCTATATCCTTTGTCACATAGTTGACTTATGCTAAGTAGATTATGCTTGAGGCCTTCAACATACAATACGTCATTTATGGATGTAGAAGAATTCTTACTAATATTTCCAATGCCTAGGATTCTTCCTTTAGTGTTGTCTCCATAGGTGACGCTTCCCTTTCGTTTGGGAGTGAATGATGTGAATTTGCTTATGTCTCCCGTCATATGCTTTGAACACCCACTATCCAAGTACCAATGGGTGTTGCTTGCCTTGAAGCATACCTACAAAACAAAATCAGTTTAGAGAACTAGGTACCCATTTTATGTTGGGTCCTTTAAGGTTAGTTTGTGGTAATGTCCCTTTGGGAACCCACACCTTTCTTAAGACCTTTGGTCCTAGTTTCTTAACACTACACTTATAAGCACTATGTCCTTTGGAACCACAATGATTGCATTTCATAAAAGGTGAGGAGGATTTGCTTGGTGGTGCAAAGAAGTTTTTATAGTGCTTCTCCATTTTGTGATTACTATGTTCTTTGTCATATCCTAAACCGGTTTTGCTAAACATGCATTTTTGTTGCCCAAGTAGGATATTCAAATTATCTCTTCCATTAGTGAACTTCTCTAGTGTCCTATTTAGGTCTTCAACCTTGGTTTCTAACACAATGCACTTTTTTGCAAAATCACATGGTTTACTATTGGAACATGTTTGAGCGTTTTTCAATTCTTCTTTTGAGCATTCATTCTCTTTGCAAATCTCCATAAGGTGCATCTCTAGAGTGTCACTAGTTTTTCTAGATACCTTAAGTCTATTGGAGACTTTTGTAAATTTATCATACAATTCCTCTAGAGCATCAAGTAATTCATCCTTATCTAAGTCATGGAAGTTTACCTCATCATCTTCTTCATGGTGATTGGCCATGAGGCAAAGGTTTTCTTCTTCATTCTCTGAGTCATCCGAGCTGCTTACCTCATTTTCATCCCATGCTATATATGCTCTCCTTCTTCCTCTTTTCTCTTTTCCCTTCTTCTTAAGATTTGGGCAATCCGCTTTGAAGTGCCCTTCCTTGCCACATTCAAAACAATTGGGTGAGGAAGAATTTTCTTTAGTGATAGGTTTCTTACTTGGGTTTTTGAAGCTCCTTTGAGTGCGTTTGCCTTTCATGAATTTCCCGAAGCGTTTCACAAATAGTCCAAATTCTTCTTCTTCATCAAGTTCGCTTTCGGATTCTTCTACTTCATTTATGGAAGTAGCCTTGAGAGCAAGACCCTTTTTCTTGGAAGATTTTTCTTCCTCTTCCGCCATCTTTAATTCCTTCAGCTCTTGTTCTTGTTCCTGCAACTTACCAAATAGAGTGGCAAGAGACATTTCGTTTATGCTAGGAGATTGTTTGATGGCGGTAACTAGCGGTTGCCATTCTCTGTTAAGACTTTTCAACACTTTATGAATGAGCTCTTTGTTAGTGTAAGTCTTTCCAAGTGTAATGAGTTGATTAATGATGAGAGTAAATCTTTTTTGCATATCAACAATCGATTCATGAGAGTTTAATCTAAAGCACTCATATTGACTAGTAAGAGTACTAATCTTAGAGTCCTTAACATCATTTGTACCTTCATGGGTTACTTGAAGAGTATCCCACATTTCTTTAGCAGTTTGGCATGTCATTATTCTAAAAAATTCATCTTGACCTAAAGCCATAGTAATGAGATTTTTAGCCTTGTAGCCATATTGGACTTTCTTTTCTTCCTCGCTTGTCCATTCATCTATAGGTTTTTCAACATTCTTACTATCTATAGTATGCATAGGTATATAAGGACCATTTTCAATGGCATTCCATATTCTCAAGTCAATTGATTGAATGAAGATTTTCATTCTTTCTTTCCAAAACGCATACCCTTCCCCATTGAAAGCGGGAGGTCTATTTATCGCACCACCCTCGGGAAAAACATTTTGAGAACTTGAGGCCATTTAATCTCTTGAAGCTGTTAAGCTTGATATACCAAGAGTCAAGCTCTGATACCACTTGTTGTTCAAGTGGCCTCAATACTCAAGAGGGGGGGTGAATTGAGATTTAAAACTTTTGAGTGGAATACCTTTGAAACTGATTTTTATCACCAAGTTTATGAAATTATGCAAGTGAGATAGAATGGAGGATAACAAGCAATGCACTACAATGAGAAATATTGCTGAAACAATTTACCAAACACTTGGTGTGCAATATCTAAGGTATAACAAATTAAGCAAGTTTAAGTATGCTTTTCTCAACCAAACAATACCAATCAACAAATATGCAGTATATGAAAGTAAAAGAGTAAGGAAGAGAAGCTTGCAAACCGATGTAACGAGTTCCACCCAATCCGGTGTACGTCTCGCCTCTAAGCAACCCACTTAGAGGATTTTCCACTATTGTAGACTAGAGATACAACTTTGAGCAATTGCGGCTTCCTAGTGTCCCACACTCAAGAACCCAATCCTCACAAGTAAAAGGGCAACCCACCCAATCTCTCAGTCTCACAATATCCCAAAGGTTGAATCCTCAACCTTTGTAACCACTCAACCTAGAGTGAATAACCACTCAACCTAGAGTGAATAACTTGTGTTTGGTGTTTGTTTACAATCAACACACTCTCTCAATAGAGTAGATATACAAATGAAAGCTCTGAGCAATTCTAACTCTCAAGATGAGAGGATATACAAATGTATTTCAAGATACAAGAAATAGGCTTACAAAGCACAAGTTAGAGCTAAGGATTTGTTGCTTCTTGGTTCTTGTTGGTTGCTTCTTGTGCTTGTGTTCTTCTTCCATTTATAGAGCCATGATAGCAGTTGAGGTGTGCCCTAGTTCATCATAGCCGTTGCACTTAGTGGAAATTTGAAGAATGGTGGAGACATGAGCTGGTTTCCCACTTAAATCTATTTTTCCACTAGCGTAATCGATTACACCCTCGCGTTGTAATTGATTATCTTCAAGTCAGAGACTCACTAATCGATTATTTCACTTCCTCTAATCGATTAGCATCTGTACCTGATGCATTTAATTTGATTTCGCATCTGCCTAATCGATTAGAATGTCTTGCAATCGATTACCTTAAATTCCAGTGGCTTCCTAATCGATTGTGTGGCTTACATAATCGATTAGCCATCATACCTGATGCATTTAGTTCCATTTCTATTTGTTGTAATCGATCAGTCTCAATTGTATAATCGATTACCTTAATTCCAGTGAGTACCTAATCGATTGTTTAGCTTCTATAATCGATTAGATTTCATCCTGATGCAATTTCTTCCAAAACAGAAAGCTCCTAATAGATTAGCTTAGGTGACCTAATCGATTAGCTTCGCTGTTACTTAGTCCCTGTTTCCATATCTTTGTTTTTGCATAGGTTTCTTCAAGAGTGCTTGTCATTATCAAAATCTTTGCACATCCTTGGACCTGTTTACATATTCAAACACAAGTGGCACCACCCTCAGGAAAAAGGTTTGGAGAACTTGAGGCCATTTTATCTCTTGAAGTTGTTAAGCTTGATCTACCAAGAGTCAAGCTCTGATACCACTTGTCATTCAAGTGGCCTCAATACTCAAGAGGGGGGGTGAATTGAGTTTTTAAAACTTTGCTTGGAATGCCTTTGAACTTGATTCTTTTATCACAAGTTTAAGGATTATGCAAGTGAAGACAAGTATAGTACAAGAAACAAAGCAAAACAAGGTGTAAATATTGCTGAAACAATTTGTCAAACACTTGGTGTGCAGTTCTTTAAAACAACTAGTTCTAGCAAGCTAAAGTAAGCAAGTCACAATCAATTAACACAAACCAATCAAATGCAGTATATGAATGTAAAAGAGTAAGGAAGAAGAGCTTGTAAATCGATTGAACGAGTTCCACCAACCCCGGTGTACGTCTCGTCTTCAAGCAACCCACTTGAAGGATTTTCACTATTGAAGTTTAGAGATTACAAGCTATGAGTAATTGCAGCTTCCTAGTGTCCTACACTCAAGAACTCAATCCTTACTAGCAAAAGGGCAACCCACCCAATCTCTCAAACTCTCAATACCCAAAGGTTGAACCCCAACCTTTGTGACCACTCAACCTAGAGTGAAAACCTTTGTGTTTGTTGTAGTGTTTACAAGAAAGTAACTCTCTTAATAGAGTAGATATACAAATGAAGGCTTACACAACTTCTAACTCTCAACAAGAGAGAATATACAAGTTTAAGCTCTAAGTTTCTGAAAGATGAAGCTATACACGAATAGAACTCACAAGACTCAAGATTTGATTTCCCTTTGATGGATTTGTGTGTTACATTGAGTAGCTTGAAGGAGTCTTGCATTTATAGGGCTTGGAGATGAGCATAATGGAGTTCCTAGCCGTTACAGCTCGTGGGTGCCTGAAAGATGTGGAGAAATGAGTTGGTTTCCACTTAAAAGGCAGTTTCCCCAAATTCTGGCACGATCGTAATCGATTACGCCTCAAGCTGTAATCGATTACACTTTGAAATCTTTAGTGTAATTCGTACTGTAATCGATTAGCCAATACCTTGTAATCTATTAGCTTCAATTCAGAACCTTGGTAATCGATTATGTCTTGTCTCGTAATCGATTAGTGATGGCACCTAATGCATTTAATTAGGTTATGCAGTTGGGTAACCGATTATGTCTTCACTGTAATCGATTAGTGTCATTCCAGCAGCCTTGTAATCAATTGTCTGATGTCTTGCAATCGATTAGCATAAGTACCTGATACATTTAAATCAATTTTTCATCTTGGTAATCAATTAGGATTAGGTGCAATCGATTATTGTACAAACAGAAACTATGTAATCGATTATTTTTGTGTGTGTAATCGATTATTTGTCAAAACAGAAGCCATCTAATCGATTAGATATGTCTTCCTAATTAATTAGCCTGCGTGTTTTTGCAGGTCTGATGCATTTTCTTGTTTCTCTAATTTTTCTTCAAGAGTCCTTTGTCATTATCAAAATTTGTGAACCTGAAAGCATATTCAAACACAGTGGCTTCGTTCGCTTATCATAATAACTTTTCTGACGATCCTGGGATGCTTTCATTTTATCTCTGATCATCTGAATTTGCTCAGAGGTTTGCTGCACGATCTCAGGCCCTAACATCAGGCTCTCACCAGTCTCTGACCAGCAAAGAGGTGTTCGACACTTCCTGCCATACAAAGCCTCATATGGAGCCATATCTATGCTGCTATGATAGCTATTATTATAAGTAAATTCAATCAGTGAAAGGTATTTCTCCTAGCTACCACCATGCTCTAGCACACAGGACCTCAACAAGTCCTCTAAACTCTGAATAGTACGCTCGGACTACCCATCTGTCTGAGGATGATAGGCCGAACTCAATCGAAGCTTCGAACCTAACTCCTGATGCAAACTTTCCCAAAATCGAGAAGTAAATCTTGGATCTCTATCTAACACAATAGAAGATGGAACACCATGCAGTCGAACGATCTCACTGATATACAATTGTGCTAGTCTGTGCAAGGGGTAACTCATATTAATAGGCAAGAAATGTGTAGACTTCGTCAATCTATCCACAATAACCTAAATAGTATCATGTCCACTACGAGTCTTGGGTAATCCCATCACAAAATCCATAGCAATAGCATCCCATTTCCACACTGGAATCTCTAAAGGCTGTAAACCACCATATGGTTTCTGATGTTCAACCTTTGCTTTCTGACAGATTATACAATGAGCCACAAATTCAACCACATCTCTTTCCATTCCAGACCACCAGAAATGCAATTTCAAATCATGATACATCTTGGTAGTACCTGGATGGATACTCAGCATACTCTTATATGCTTCATTGAGTACCATTTGTCGCAGATCACCAGAATCAGGTATATAAATTCGGCCTTTTACTCGCCAAATACCGTTAGAACCTTCTGATAAGAACAAGTCCTTGCCATTAGCCTGAGTTTCTTTCATCTCTACTAAGTAAGCATCAGACATTTGCTGTACATAAACAAACTTCAAGAACTCATTGGCTATTTTCAAAGTACTAAGAGTTACTTTCTGAGGCAAAGAAACATCCACATGCAGATTCATATATCTGAATTGTTCAAGCAACTCCATCTCTTTAACCATCATCACTGCCATATGAATAGATTTCTGGCTTAAGGCATCAGCTACAACATTTGCCTTCCCCGGATGGTATTTCAAATCAAAGTCATAGTCTTTCAAAAATTCAATCCATCTCCTCTGCCTCATATTTAACTCTTTCTGGTCAAATAGATATTTCAAACTTTTATGGTCACTATAGACTTCAAATCTAGAGCCATAAAGATAATGCCTCCAAATTTTCAGTGCAAAGACCACAACTGCAAGCTCCAGATCATGCATAGGATAATTCTGTTCATGCGGTCGCAACTGGCGCGAAGCATAAGCTATCACCTTACCATTCTGCATCAATACACACCAAGACCCAGCTTGGATGCATCACAATAAACCATAAAACTTTCTTGCAGATTAGGTAATGCCAACACAGGAGTAGAAGTCAATCGAGCCTTTAATTCTTGGAAACTCCTTTCACACTCAGAAGACCACTCAAAAGGAACATTCTTTTGGGTTAGCTTGGTCAACGGCAATGCAATTTTAGAAAATCCTTCAATGAATCTCCGATAATAACCAGCTAAACCCATAAAACTTCTGACCTCGGTGACTGACTTAGGTCTCTCCCAAGCCATAACAGCTTCAATTTTTGAAGGATCAACAGAAACACCTTCACTGGAAATAACATGACCCAGAAATTGAATCTTGTCCATCTAGAATTCACATTTGGATAATTTAGCAAACAATTGCTTCTCTTTAAGCACTTGAAGTACCAAACGTAGATGCTCCTCATGCTCCTCATGGGACTTAGAATAAATCAAAATATCGTGGATAAATACCACCACAAACTGATCCAAATAAGGATGAAAGATATTGTTCATATAGTTCATGAACACAGTAGGAGCATTCGTCACTCCGAACGGCATCACCACATATTCATAATGACCATATCGGGTCCTGAATGTCGTTTTAGGAATATCAGCAGCTTTAACTCGGATTTGATGGTATCCAGATCTTAGATCAATCTTAGAAAAGACTGAAGCACCACGTAACTGATCAATCAAGTCATCAATTCTAGGCAATGGATATTTATTCTTAATTGTGAGCTTATTTAATTGGCGGTAATCTACACATAACCGCATACTGCCATCCTTTTTCTTAACAAGTAACACCGAAGCACCCCACGGTGATATACTAGGTTGAATAAACTGTTTCTCAAGCAATTCATCAACCTACTTCTTTAATTCTGCCAATTCAATAGGAGACATCCTATAAGGAGCTTTGGAGATTAGTTCAGCCCCAGGAATAAGATCAATAGAGAATTCAATTTCTCTTTCAGGAGAAACACCAGGTACATCCTCCGGAAACACTTCATAGAAATCACACACAACAGGGATATCATGGACTCTAGACCCATTCTTTCCATCAATCATACAGAATAACATAAACAACTAAGATATACCTTGAATTTCATAATCATTGGCATTCTGATTAGGAAAGATCACCCGCCTGTTCTGACAATCAACTAGGACTCTATTGGCTGATAGCCAATCCATACCAAGAACAATGTTAAGACCTCTCAAAGGTAGACATATCAAATCAACCATAAAACTCCTATCACCCAAAGTGAAGGATACATTTTTACACATCATAGAAGTCCATAGTTTAGCACCAGTCGGGTTAAACACATTCAATGCTCGATTCATAGCAATAACAGGTAATCTCATACGCATTACACAATCATCAGAAATGAAAGAATGAGTTGCACCAGAGTCAAACACCACATTAAGAATAGTATCCCCAAGTAAACACTTACTTTGAACAAGATCATTGGCTTGAGCAGTCTCCTTAGCAGTAATGGCAAAAACCCTACCTGCAGCTGGTGAATTAGAAGTCCCAGCTTGATCATTTCTAGGCATCATGAAATTGTTACCACGTCCACCATTTCCTCTGCCACCTCGATTACCGTTTCCACGGCCTCATCCTCAGAAGCCTCCACAGTTTACACTAGCATTAGATTCAGTCTGTCGCAAAAGAGGATAGTTAGGATGAATGTGTCCTTTCTCATTGTAGTGATAACAGATAACCTCTTCTTCTTTATCACAGTTTCTAGCATAATGATCACCACCACATCTGAAACATTTGACGTCCCTCGGACGACTCATAGAACGACCACCAGAGTTTCCTCAGCCTCTGGATTTAGAGGATGATCCACCTCTAACAAACTTCCCTTGCTTTTTGAAGCTAATAGGTTGTAACTTTGAAAAACTATCAAATCTACTGCTTGATCCAGTAGAAGCTTTGTCATCTTCTTCATAAATTCAGCATTTGTTAACAAGAACAGGGAAGCTCCTGATTTCTTGGTGTCTGAAAGCCTTCTTGATTTCTGGTCTCAGACCACTCTCAAATTTAATACACTTGGAGCCTTCAGTACCCGGCAGCTGAAAAGGAGGATAAAACAAATAGAGTTCCTCAAACTTTGCTGCATATTCTTCAACACTAAGATTGCTTTGTCTGAGCTCTATGAATTCTAGTTCCTTTCTGCTCCTGATAGTGTTTGGGAAATATTTCTCAAGAAAGAACATCTTGAAATTCTCCTAAATCAATTTTGTACCCGCAGCTACCATTCAAGCTTTGGTCATCTTCCACCAATTTTCAGCTTCTTTACGAAGCATAAACACAGCATATTCGACTTTTTGTACCTCAGTGCACTGTAGACTATCAAAGATCCTTTCCAAATTTTTTATCCATGCATAGGCTTGATCAGGATGAAAGCCTCCATGGAATTCAGTTGGTTTACCCTTCAAGAAGCAGTCAAGACTATGATTGTCAGACGTTTGGGGTTGGTTCTGCCTTTCAAGAATATCAGCAAAGCGCTGGAAGGCAGTAGCCATTACATCCATACCTGGATGATCAGTCATTCTTATCCTGAAATAACATCACCCTTTAGTATTTCTAATGGATAAGAATACAATATTTTTATAGTGGATATCATCAATCAATTCAATAATTGACAACTGACATATGAGTTCACTCAGTTCATAGCATTCGGTACATTAACCTTGGCCTTGGACTTTTTAAGTCTGCTCTGATACCAAAATAAAACAACCTTAATTAATAAAGATAAACCCAAAAATTTCAAGAAAATTTTTCATGATTAAATCCAAATTTGTAATATGAATTCAAAAGCACTTAATTTAATTATCAAATTATGGTAATAATAAGCTCATGACACAATTCAACATTAAAACATAAGAAAAATTCATTTTTAGTCTTAAAAATAATGGGACATGTCATAAATATCACCTATTAGTCCCAATTTGAAAATCATAAAAAGTTGGGTTCAAAACCCTCTTAAACTTAAGTTTTACTACGCAGTGGGTCCGGTATTTTATGCCTCATGAGAGTTAGAAACTCCAATTGAGGTAAGACCAATTTTCTCACCTCTGTGACATAATTATCTACAACTTTCATGAAGAAGTCGGAGGCCAAAAATGTCATTAAGATGCCCGAATGGGCCAAAAACAGCAAGAAAAATAGAGTAGTTGGAAATTTTCTGACAGTAGGGAAACCCACTGGCCGTGGAAAATTCCCACTAGCCGTGGAGTCCACTGGTTCCACAACCCAAAATGGCCATTTTTTTCATATTTTAAGGCAGAACGACCCACTGGCAGTGGGAAATTCCCACTGGCCGTGGATCTCTCTGCTGCAAACACTTTTCTACAGCTTTTTGGACCCTAAGTTTTTGCCAACTTCTAGACACCTTATCTCTTTCATTTTAAATCCAATGATCATGAAATTTTAACACAAGCTAGATTACATCATTTGTGATGTGTAGCCACTGGCCTTACTCAAAAATTCCTAAAAACGAGGAAGTTATGCGTAAAAACACGTTTGGCTCATTTTGGGACATTTTTGGCAACCAAGGAGTCATTTCTCCATGAAATTGACCCATTCCAGTTTCTACAAGTCAAAAATCATGCTTAGATACTATTCAAATTGTTCTAGGACATTCATTCCTCATAATTTGATATTTGACCACCTCAGTTGCTCAATTATGCATGAAAAGCATATGCATAACACATAATCATGACTCTAATACATAACCAATTGTCATTTCTTATACCACAACAATTCCTGGATATTGTATGTATCAATATAGCATCTCATATACATATGGTGAGACCATCCATGTTCACTCTCCATAATCTCAAGTATGCTTTATTATTCATCATAATTCATCACAAACCAAACCATATGCCTCAATATAGGTTCTAAGCTTCTAATTGAAGTTGTCAACTTCTAGTCCATCAAGCAATTTAATATATACATACATGTACATACATAATCAAAAAGGTATACACAGGAGCCGGCCAAGGCAACTACGACATAACTATATGCATCATGTACATTACACACATATACATAATGCTCCACACTTAGCTGAGTGATTTCTCATCATTCTCCACTGCATCCTAAGTCCACTGAAAATATATCCACAAATAGGGGTGAGCATACTACATGTTAAATAATAGTTATTGAATCGGATTAAATGTCCAATTCACTAACACATATAAATTATAATCATATCATATAATCTCATTACATTTCATTTATTCACAATGATCATATTATCATGTTCACAACAACATATATCAATGCAATCACATGCTCAATCAAATGGATCTATTATTAAGTTTTAATTTTCTGTTGCAACACTGGCTCTCAGCCATAACTCAGCTCTTAGTTGATCCGGCCGTTTTACTGGTACCAAACCGTTTGCCCTTGTAACACCCTAATTCTAATAAATAATAATTCCAAAAACAAGGAAAAATTTTCACAAAATCAACCACTGGTCAATCGGCATAAAAAAAGAAAGAAGAAGGCAAGGGAAATAAAAGAATATTCTTGCGTATGGCAAACAGCGGAAGGAACAAGGCTGGAACCGACCCATTCGGTTCAGCGAAACACATCAGCGCCTGGGCGAAATCCATAACAACTCTAACTCGCTCCGGCGAGGTCCAGGGACGCTTGGGTGAAACCACAGTAAGAGTCTTCCAAACCCGCACGCTCGCTGGAGTGAGAAGCCACACTCGGCTAATCCACCATTCGGAATACGAGACAGCCATTCGCTGGGTAACGCTCAAACCACTCAGGATTAAAGGGTTCCATTCGCTCGGGAACAACCCCAATATTCGCTTCCCTCGGCAACCCATAACCTAGTCTCTCAATTTTCTTCACAAAGTCAGCCTAAGGATCCACTCGGGAAATGAGGGTAATCCCACTCGGATTCTACATCTTTCACTCGGATTATCAATGTTTTACACTCAGAACCCATTCCATTCTAAACCACTACGCTAACTCCTCTCTCAGGATGAGAATTACCCAAGGTTTTCCACTCGGGAATGAGAACTCTTCCTCATTCAGGTTTACCTATATTTTCACTCGGAGTCACTCAGAATCTTCACTCGAAACCACCAACTTGACATAATTTCACTCATCAACAGCCCTCGGGTCATTTAGCAACACATCCCAGTCGGAAAACGCATCGAGTTAGTACGAAGCACATACATAGGAATACATATTCTCAGAAACATAAATTTGCCCACAAATTCAATCTACCGACCCACAAGCATGTAACCATATACTCGGAATACTCATTAACTTGATATTATGCGTTTACCAATACGATACCACACAATGACACCATAATTATTCAATCTTTATAAATGGATATGTTTGATCGTCATTTTACATAAGAGCCGGCCAAGGCTACACGGACAGAACATAATAAAGCGATACAGGTACTCATCAGTCGGAGTGCACCACACTCGGACTTGAAACCTTATCATTATTTCCGAGCACGACCTGCACACACTGAAAAATGGTGTAGGGGTGAGCTTTTGCATATAAAGTGACAGTTATTGACTCGGACTTTACCTCCATTCTCAATTATATAATTTACCAGGTTCAATCCATAACGATATATATATATATAGCTAATTAATTTAAGGGTCAGACCACATCATTCAATCGGAAGTTGCACAATAACATATATTCTCAATCATAGCATCACACTGCACTCAGCAACGGTATCAATACCTGTACATTCGTTCAGTCGGAATTTGCTCATACTACATCGTCTAGTCGGAGTTCACTCAATTCATTAATCCATGCAATACACAATAATCTCACTAACAATGCTTATAGACTCATGCATGCAGATCCGACTTAAACAGTGAGTTCAGTGCAGATTCCTTCCCGGTCCCTCGTCCACTAGCCTTTTCCGTGTGGCACCGGTCACCCCGTGACGTCTCAAGACCCAGCTCTAGCTCCATCGGCTACCACGGGTCCTCATGGATCTAACCAGGAATCTGACTGGAACTCGTTTTACATGACTTTAGATGCCATTCCGGGCCCCCGTCCTCATGGAACTGGTCAGGAATCTGGGAATCATCCCACATATGCAATCTCATGCAAATCCACAACAACATCCAAGCTTACCAGACGCGTCTCACACAGCCATCAATGGGTCACAACCGATCCCCCACACAGCAATCAGATTCATTCAGAATCCCACATTCCATTACAGCAACACATGCCTCTATCATAATAACTCACAACAGAAAGCATAGGGAACCACATTACAGTACATCCACTCAACATTTTTAACAGAGTCAGCATACCTTTCCACACGGCATTCAAAATGGAAATCACACATTAATTTGCATCTCATGCATTCGGGGATAATGGTAACACACACACACATTCACTCAGCAAACTCAAATTTCAACAACATGCATCACAGAAGTATTAACAGGCACTCAAAGACGAGGTCACACAACCCTCAACCTTTCACAGATGTCCCAATTTGGAAGTTGCATGCACAATCAGTCAATCACCACACATCGATCTACACATTTCACACACATATTACATTAAGCAAGCACCAGGGACCCGGTCATAAACCATGCGCTTGACATGCAAAGCGCCCCCTACCTGCTGTCGGGGTTCAGAGACTCTTCAAGTTGCAGTGTTGACCGATCATCCCTCCGTTACTCCTCCAACAACCTTCGAGTTCAGCATTGATCCTGGGCCAGAGTTGCTCCTTTCCTCCAACGGGTCCGTCTCCTCCACAGCTCCAAAGCACTTCCAGCACAGCCTTCCAACTGGAATACCACAGCTCCAGGTAGAAGAAGAAGGAGAGGAAGAAGGCAATAGGGAGGAAGGAGAGAACAGGGAGTGAAGTCAGAGCTGTGTTGATGTTCCTCCAGGAGCTCTCGACTCTCTCACTGTTCGAGTGGCAACGAGAATGAGAATGAAGAAGAAGAGAAACAGGGAAGGAGAGACCATATACACGCACAAGGAGAGCTGCTAGCGTGAATAATGAGAGAAAGAGAGAGCTGAAGTTGTCTTATACTCCTAGGGACACATGCGTCCTTTCGCCTGGCACTATTATTATTATTTATTCAATTATTTCTACCCAAATCAGCAATTACTCTAATTAACCATTAATCCTAATTCTGTAATTAACCTTTAATTAATAGCTTAACTTCAATCGGTAATTAAGTTAGAAATCGGGATGTTACAGTTCTCCCCCTCTCAAAAGAATTTCGTCCTCGAAATTCAAACACATGCTTAGCCTTAATAAACCACTCGGAAATCACTAACATACCACAATAAGCAGTTACACATCTATGTTCCTTAAGTATTCATCCATTGCTTAAATCCCAGTCGGCACAATTGGCCTCCAAAGCAATTCACCGATCGTTCCACCTGGAAAATCGGGACATTATGCTTAACACATTCCCACTCGGAAGTGGCACCATTGACTCGGAATAACATTCCTTTCTTTCACTCAGACTTACCTCAACAAACAGATCGGAATACCATAGCCATGTTCTGACTGCAACTCTTCACCCATTACGTTTTCGACTGCTTCGTAATTTCTAATCAGCATAAGACAGCTCTTCATAGCCTTCATTACATTCGGGACTCCATTTCCCACGTCGTTGCCCCCATTCAGCTCTGCCAGTTCACCCTAGCCATTGGCACTTTCCAGTTCTTTGGCCGCTCGGCCTTACATCCTCAACACCGACCGGCGTATTCATACCATCGGGTCTCTCGACTCAATGTGTCACTCGGCACGACCATATGCTCACCCAAAGCATAGGCTTGACATTGGGTCACATGGGACACATTCTAGCCGTTATTCGACCATTGGGAAGAATCCAGTCGGTGAACAACATTACTAATTCCCTAGGATACTCACTACTGACCGATTCATTTCGGATTTAGCTCTCGGATTTTCAAATTTTTGGCCACGAGATTCCTTTCTTAACCAAAACAAACACTCAACGAGTTCCCATAAGCTTCAATTAGCACACTTGTCTGGATTTCCCTCATACAGGTACCACACTCGGTCCATACATCTCAGCTTCTTAACCATTCCTTTGGCTAACTGCATGCCTATAACCCACGAATGTCACTCGGCCCTCTCACTCGAAAATTTCAATCGGGGTTTTAAGGACAGTTCTCATCCGAGAATCCTTCCACTTGCAGAATTTACTCATAATTCAAGCCTTCCGCGAAACCAACCCGAGTCCAAGCCCAGCAGTCCCAAACGCTGACCTGAGTACGATTTTAAATAAATCCTTCTCTTGGATATCTACTCCTCTTGGAGGTCCTTCACTCGGAGACTTCCTATTTACCAAATTTCCACTCGGAATCCAGGCTTACTCCAAATATAAATCTGAGTTCAATTCAGCAGCTTCACATCACCCGAACACAGCTATGAATAAGTTTACCGCTCGGTATTTTCTCTCCCTTGGGTAATTCACTCGAAAACTTGCACACTCGAAGTTCCAATTTCTGACAAGAAGTACTTTTCTCCTGGAAGACCACTCGGTTGGACATCCCAAGGGTATTAGGAATTCTGCACTCGCTATCTTACTATTCAAAATTGTTCCACACGGTGCTACTCCACTCGGAAGTGATACACTCCGAGTCACGTCACTCGAATCTTGCCTTACCCAGAAGGTTACGCT
Source organism: Clitoria ternatea (assembly GCA_037962975.1). NCBI lineage: Eukaryota > Viridiplantae > Streptophyta > Magnoliopsida > Fabales > Fabaceae > Clitoria > Clitoria ternatea. Next base: position 34,380,634 of record CM075673.1, on the reverse strand, counting down.
TAGACACCATTGCCTTAACTTAGTAATGATCCTCTCAATAAGGTTCTACTCGGAACCCCAAAATTTTCATTTAGCAGTTCTTTCCCACAAGGACTTCACTCGGAATTATCTCCACCCGCACACACTCGGAATTTACTAACCTTTCCCGAGCAATTCCTAACCTTACAATTTAGTTTGGCTCCAATCCTGGTTTCTTCATTAGGCTTACAGTAGCTCTCGGTTAACTTTTCAAAAACTCCAACTTCAGTGACAGTTGATCGCCCTTCATATTCCATTACCAATCATCCTTTTAGTAGCCAATCCATACCCAGCAACCTCTAATCCTCTCGGAAGGAGACACGTCAAAGTCAACAAACCTTCTACCTTCATTTTGGTACACAATCACATAACACTCATTTAAGATAACTCTCATCATCACTCGGAATCGTCTGAAAGACTCACCATCACCATAAGCAGTTACAGCTTCACCTGCCCGACTCATGAATTGCCGCATCCAACTTATAGGATGACGTCTCATTCCTATAGGGTTACAACAATCACATGGTCACTACAACGCGTACGCTGCCACATTACCTATGGCAGGAAGAGTCATCTCAGAGCAGCATGCCTCACACGGACCAGACTTCACCCAACTAATACTAATTCACACGGTGGTTAATGGCAGTTCACACACATAAATAATACACCTACATCAACATCATGCAGCACATAGGGTACATCACGCATCAATAATCATGAAAATCATTTATCACCTCTGTAAAACAGAATTAAGGCAATACAACAATCAGCTTCTAGCCAGCACCGAGTAAATATTTCCTCTAAATCTTATTCCTCACAACCATGGCTCGGACTAAATTCTCAGTTCTCAGTTATATAATGACGTCACTCATTCGACTTCATGCACTTCAGTCAGGATTAAGTAATTCACATTCACATATGTTGTCATAACACACCATAGACTCGGCAACGACACTAATACACATACAACCACTCAGTCGGATTTTATAACAATTATTCACGGCTATATTATTGTTCACTATAGCATGCACCATAACCATAACCACACATTGCACTCAACAATAGCATCAATATATATATATGTGTTCATCCGAGCGAATTTACTTAAATCAATTCTCAACTACATTAAGGATTTCATTCACAACATCATATCCCATCGGGAGTTGCACAATAACGTATATTCTCAATTATGACACCACATTACACTCGGTAACAGTATCGGTACATACATATTCATTCAGTTGGAATTCACTTATACGTCATCATCTAATCGGGGTTCATTCAAATCCATGCAACCCATGTTAGTCTCCCTAACAACGTTTTCACACGCACCGATCAACTCACTCAGCTAATACTTACTCACAAGAATTGATGGCAATTCATATGCATATACATATAAGCACATATTCTCATCAACATCAACATTATCATGATGCATCACGTAGGGCACGTCGCACAGCAACAATCATGTAATATAATTTACCCCTACGGTAAAATAGTATAATGGCTACAAGCTTCCGACTTGTACAAAAAAAATCATACATACACGCTATCATTCAATCAGAATCTATCCAGCCAGCTCTCGGCTATATCACTTACATTATTTACAATCCTATATAATCACAGCCATAGGCTCACCTTGCACTTAGCGACAACATCAACACATATATATTCAATCATCCAATCGGAATATCAAATTCACATTCGGCCATACAATTCATATCATCCACCACAGCATGCATTACAGCTACAACATTAATATACATACATTCATTTAATCGGATTCCATTCAATCATGTTATTCTAAATAACATTCCACATATTCATGTAATTCATATTGAGCTCAACAGCCATTATAGTGTGCACACATTCCTTTCACCCGGATTTAAAAAGGGACTCCTCACTCTGAATTATTTAGTCACTCTTCACTCGGGAAACCTCAACAGTTATCACTCGAAGGGTATCCGGATTGATTCCCACTCGGTGTCACCCGTCCTCTTCACTCATTCTTACTCGGAAACTATAATCTCTCCCACTCTGGTTTTCCCACTAAGTCAAGACTCGCTCGGATTTTCTATCTACTTAATGATTTATTATAATGGATCCACTCAGAGTCGTAGGTGTCATCTTCTGGTCGGTAAACTCTTGCTCGGCATCACACTGTCTCATTCACTCGGGATTACCTAGGTTTCCTTTCACTCGGAGGGAGTCACTAACTCTCTTCCCACGTCAACACTCGTCTCCATTTTCGACTTATAGTTAAACTAATCTCTCACACACAACAAATACGCATACGTATATTACTCGGATCTTCATGCACAGTATAGGAGTTCACGCAACATGGAGGGTGTAATTAATTACAGGCACCAATTTATGTCTTCTACTCCAAGGGTTCAAGTTCAAGTAAAAGGAACTAAGGCTAACACATTTCTTGTATCTCAAATCATATACTATTCATTCATCACACGTTCAAATTCCTCAATGAGGCACAGGCATACAACCACACCATTCATATACCAGATCATCAAGCACATACAATATCGATTAAGTCAGGGCATACAATCAATCGGACCAGGAGGGAAATGACCTCCTATTCACAAATCAATATCACAATAATAATAACCACTCGGTCATACTGCATACAACCGCTTACACTCGGTAAGCATACCTTGGCCTTGGACCATTCGGTCTGCTCTGATACCAAAATGTAACACCCTAATTCTAATAAATAATAATTCCAAAAACAAGGAAAAATTTTCACAAAATCAACCACTGGTCAATCGGCATAAAAAAAGAAAGAAGAAGGCAAGGGAAATAAAAGAATATTCATGCGTATGGCAAACAGCGGAAGGAACAAGGCTGGAACCGACCCATTCGGTTCAGCGAAACACATCAGCGCCTGGGCGAAATCCATGACAAATCTAACTCGCTCGGACGAGGTCCAGGGACGCTTGGGCGAAACCACAGTAAGAGTCTTCCAAACCCGCACGCTCGCTGGAGTGAGAAGCCACACTCGGCTAATCCACCATTCGAAATACGAGACAGCCATTCGCTGGGTAATGCTCAAACCACTCGGGATTAAAGGGTTCCATTCGCTCGGGAACAACCCCAATATTCGCTTCCCTCGGCAACCCAAAACCTTGTCTCTCAATTTTCTTCACAAAGTCAGCCTAAGGATCCACTCGGGAAATAAGGGTAATCCCACTCGGATTCTACATCTTTCACTCAGATTATCAATGTTTTACACTCAGAACCCATTCCATTCTAAACCACTACGCTAACTCCTCTCTCAGGATGAGAATTACCCAAGGTTTTCCACTTGGGAATGAGAACTCTTCCTCATTCAGGTTTACCTATATTTTCACTCGGAGTCACTCAGAATCTTCACTCGGAACCACCAACTTGACATAATTTCACTCATCAACAGCCCTCGGGTCATTTAGCAACACATCCCAGTCGGAAAATGCATCGAGTCAGTACGAAGCACATACATAGGAATACATATTCTCAGAAACATAAATTTGCCCACAAATTCAATCTACCGACCCACAAGCATGTAACCATATACTCGGAATACTCATTAACTTGATATTATGCGTTTACCAATACGATACCACACAATGACACCATAATTATTCAATCTTTATAAATGGATATGTTTGATCGTCATTTTACATAAGAGCCGGCCAAGGCTACACGGACAGAACATAATAAAGCGATATAGGTACTCATCAGTCGGAGTGCACCACACTCAGACTTGAAACCTTATCATCATTTCCGAGCACGACCTGCACACACTGAAAAATGGTGTAGGGGTGAGCTTTTGCATATAAAGTGACAGCTATTGACTCGGACTTTACCTCCATTCTCAATTATATAATTTACCGGGTTCAATCCATAACGATATATATATAGCCAATTAATTTAAGGGTCAGACCACATCATTCAATCGAAAGTTGCACAATAACATATATTCTCAATCATAGCATCACACTGCACTCAGCAACGGTATCAATACCCGTACATTCGTTCAGTCGGAATTTGCTCATACTACATCGTCTAGTCGGAGTTCACTCAATTCATTAATCCATGCAATACACAATAATCTCACTAACAATGCTCATAGACTCATGCATGCAGATCCGACTTAAACAGTGAGTTCAGTGCAGATTCCTTCCCGGTCCCTCGTCCACTAGCCTTTTCCGTGTGGCACCGGTCACCCCGTGACGTCTCGAGACCCAGCTCTAGCTCCATCGGCTACCACGGGTCCTCATGGATCTAACCAGGAATCTGACTGGAACTCATTTTACATGACTTTAGATGCCATTCCGGCCCCCCGTCCTCATGGAACTGGTCAGGAATCTGGGAATCATCCCACATATGCAATCTCATGCAAATCCACAACAACATCCAAGCTTACCAGACGCGTCTCACACAGCCATCAATGGGTCACAACCGATCCCCCACACAGCAATCAGATTCATTCGGAATCCCACATTCCATTACAGCAACACATGCCTCTATCATAATAACTCACAACAGCAAGCATGGGGAACCACATTACAATACATCCACTCAACATTTTTAACAGAGTCAGCATACCTTTCCACACGGCATTCAAAATGGAAATCACGCATCAATTCGCATCTCATGCATTCGGGGATAATGGTAACACACACACACATTCACTCAGCAAACTCAAATTTCAACAACATGCATCACAGAAGTATTAACAGGCACTCAAAGACGAGGTCACACAACCCTCAACCTTTCACAGATGTCCCAATTCGGAAGTTGCATGCACAATCAGTCAATCACCACACATCGATCTACACATTTCACACATATATTACATTAAGCAAGCACCAGGGACCCGGTCATAAACCATGCGCTTGACATGCAAAGCGCCCCTACCTGCTGTCGGGGTTCAGAGACTCTTCAAGTTGCAGTGTTGACCGATCGTCCCTCCGTTACTCCTCCAACAGCCTTCGAGTTTAGCGTTGATCCTGGGCCAGAGTTGCTCCTTTCCTCCAACGGGTCCGTCTCCTCCACAGCTCCAAAGCACTTCCAGCACAGCCTTCCAACTAGAATACCATAGCTCCAGGTAGAAGAAGAAGGAGAGGAAGAAGGCAATAGGGAGGAAGGAGAGAACAGGGAGTGGAGTCAGAGCTGTGTTGATGTTCCTCCAGGAGCTCTCGACTCTCTCACTGTTCGAGTAGCGACGAGAATGAGAATGAAGAAGAAGAGAAACAGGGAAGGAGAGACCATATACACGCACAAGGAGAGCTGCTAGCATGAATAATGAGAGAAAGAGAGAGCTGAAGTTGTCTTATACTCCTAGGGACACATGCGTCCTTTCGCCTGGCACTATTATTATTATTTATTCAATTATTTCTACCCAAATCAGCAATTACTCTAATTAACCATTAATCCTAATTCTGTAATTAACCTTTAATTAATAGCTTAACTTCAATCGTTAATTAAGTTAGAAATCGGGATGTTACAGCCCTCTCACGTGACACAATCACTCCTAGCGACAATGGTAGTACCACGGGCTAAACCCCGAGCCCCGCTCAAGAGGTTTGCCTTGAGTCCCACCCAAGGTATTTTTGTGGAATCCTCGAAACCACAATTATATTTCATGTTTATTTAACACAAGCATCCCATGCTTATCAAATGCATCCCATACATTCATATATCATGACAATTTCATGAATACAATTTATATATAGCATCTCATGTCATTCAAATCACAAATTCATTTCATGAATATCATTTATATCATCATCATCAATCACATATCATCATTATATTTCCTATTGCATCACATACATAGGAATCATAACCAATTCACAAATACAACATATAACTCATGTCAATTCAATATCAATAACAATTACAAATATCATATATATTCAGGATTTGTTATTAAATATAACAATACTATCCTGAATCCGTTCATAAACTATACATTTAAAATGTAAACGCTCCCCCTACCTGGAATAAATGATTCCAGAAGCTCCTTGATCAATCAAACACTAGTAACCACAAATCGTAAGCTTCGACCTCTATTCCTTAAATTCGAACAACTTCCTAAAATTCATAACAATCGATTCTAACTCCATATTTGACACAAATATTACTTGTCAAATCAGAAATCATTGAATTCAAACCATTTCGGTAAGATATAACTCACCGAATCGAGATGTCAACTTTACAACTCGCCTCCGTACCAAGCTTCAAACTTTGAATCGCTCTGAAACCTTGCGAATCTACCTTATTTCATTGAAACAGCAATCATTAAGCTGTAATTTAATAAAATTAGTAATCAAGAACCCATTCTAACTCACTTTCCATGAAATCCTAAGGTTCTTGAAAACCCCAAAACTGCCCACTTACATCTATGGCTTCTAAATACTTCAAAATCCACCAAATTACAAGAATTAAAAGATGAAAACAAAGTTTAATCAAAACCTATGATGGGTGTTCTTCAATCTCACCTTGATTTGGAAAACTCAAGCTTTCTCCCTTAATCCATGCTTCTCACGTGAAAGGAAGAAGTGGAGGAGATGATTATGCTTCCAAATTGATAAACCTAAGCAAAAGAGTTGATAAATTTGGATGATTATGCTATGGAGAAGAAGAAAGAAGAAGAAAGAATAAGGAAGCAAAGTTTTTCTCACCCTCTGTGATGCCAACGAAAAAGAATGAGAAGAGAAATTGAATTTAAAAGGGTTAGGGACATAGACATTATTTTCACATTTGTTAGGGACGTAATTGTCATTTTGGCAATTGTTTAAATTAATTTCCTATTTTCCTTTAAATCCCTCTTTAAACCTTGTTTTAATAATAAATCCTATTTTTAGGATGTTACACAATACCTTTCGTACACTTGTTTCATATTATACAGGTACTGAGTCTACTGAATGAATAAGTCCTTCTCTTTCTTTATAAACCAACTCATGCAGTTGATTACTTAGCTCGACTAAGATAGAAGGCTTATTTATTCACCTTGCAACAATTCTTCCAATCCTCTGGTAGTACAGGTCTAGTGTGTTACCAGACTATGTTAGTGTGGGAAACACTGTTGGCTTGGAGAGGCTTTTAAAAGAATACTTGGGGTTTGAGCTAGGAGTGGCCTGTGAAAGAATACTTGGGTCTGTCCTAGGAGTGTGTGCTGCAAAATAATACTCATAAGAATTCAGAGGGGTTTAGTGTGTTGAAGCATGGATTGTGCTTAAGCCAGGAGTGGCTGAAGTCAAGAATACTCAGAGCATGAGTTATGCTCAAGCCAGGAATGGCTAGATTCAAGAATACTCAGAAGCACGGGTTGTGCTTAAGCTAGGAGTGGCTGGAGTCAACAATACTCAACATCTGATGTAAATGATTTTTACATAGTGGAAATCCTTCAGATTTGAAGGTACTGGATGTAGTCTCTGGGTTAGAGGTGAACCAGTATAACTTGCTTGTGTATTGTCTCTTTCTCTTTACTCTATACTATTAAAAGTCTGGTGCCTTATCGTTAATATTCTTGATAGTACAAGTCTGGTAATTTAGCTCGCTCAATCAAAATATCACGCACTCCACATAAGCAAAAGTTTGATCCGTTGTGCAAAACGCTGCAACGCTTAAATATCACTTTTTGGTTTAAAAAAGTAAACAGACTTATTCAACCCCCCCTTTAAGTCTATTCTCTGAACCATCAACATAAAATCTTCATCAGTAGTTTTAACATTCTTAACAGCAACTAGCTCAAAGGCCACAACAACAAGAGGCTTAGAAGCTTTACTAGGTAAGGTAACTATGGTGTCTAAGGACACAACTATTGTCCTTTCAGAAACCACAGACTAAGAAAGGACTGGTTCTTCAGACAGAGTCATCTACAACAGCTTTAGACATTTGTCTGAACTTCCAAGAGTCAATCCTCATCTCGATCATTCACTCCTCCTTACCTTGATGTTTAAGGAAACTCAATCCCATGTCAGTTACATCTTTAGGATAAACATCAAGTAGTGAACAGGCTTAATGTCTTTTACCCAATCGGCAAAGGAAATCATAAAGGTCCTTTTAATAATTTTACAAATTAGAAAGGCTTAAAGAAAAAGTGAAGCCTTGTCTGAGAGTTTAGGGTTTAATCAACATAGGCAGGTTGATTACCTTCGTTTAGAGCAGATGGAAAAAAACTTGTCCAACAAAGACACATGATCCCTTAAACCTTTTCTTAGAATTATCGCAGACCTCATTAGGGTATGAAGAACCCTAGTAGTGGGTTTTATTTTGACGTTTATCTTAATGTTGAGGTCAGGTTGCATATACAACATGCAATCCACTTCCCTTGAACAATTTTCTCCCAGTCTGGCATAAAGGTTGTTTCTTCTTGAGCATAACAGTCAAATTTATGATGGAAACTTGATGTGAATTTGCTTGATACAAAATTTGAACGAACCTACTAAGACTAGGAATGTTGTATTCACACACAATAATAGCAATGGGCTTGAATTTTAATGGCCGTTGTTCAGAAATTAGGATTGAGGAAAATAGCAATAAACGGAGAAAAACGTTAAGTGGAAAAAAGATAAAGATAAAGGGGTTTGACGCCACTTCCGGGGAGGAAGATAAGTCACAAGATGCCACAAGGGGAAAGAAACAACCCTTGATAAGTCAAACATGATTCAACCAAGAATCTAGGAGAACACACTTCTACAAGATAAATTTGATTCAAAATGCAAGTTTGATGACATTATTCCCTTGGCAAGCATATAGTAAACAAAATAAAAGACACCAATTACTAACATTGATTATTAGATCATGGGTTACTGAAAAGACATAACACAAAGAGGCAAATAACATAACAGGCGTGTAGCATCTTCAATATATTGTTGCATGTAAACCGTGAAAACCCTAAGGGTCTTCAAAGATGTTTAAACCCTAAAATAGTTATGGTTCTAATCCCCTTCCATTAGATGAATCTTCAAGAATTGTTGCAACCACTTGTTCTAGAGCCTCTTCTGCTTTCCTAGCTCTTGCTCTTGTCATTGGTCCCCAAAGCCCTCCAAGTGTCTTATCCTTATCTTTAACCATGTCCTTATTATACCCTCTTTCTTGAAGATGATTTGACCTCAAATCTAAGAAATCATTATCTGCATCAATAAGGCATATCAACAAGCATACTTCAAATGTATAACACCAACATATACATTGTCAGCCTACAATTCTTAGTGGATTTCAACTTCAACTGTCTTGCCATTGTTTCAAGCTATAGTGTGGTATTCACAATCTCTTTAATCATCTTAATTTTTCAACATCATTTCCAGTTCACTAATTGGCAACAAACACAATGGAATTCAATCATTGTCTCAATATTTTCATCATTACTCATGGGTGTGTCACACAACCACATCATTCAAGTCTTATCATCAATCATCATATCTTATCAATAGTGGTGAAACATACATGGTTTTTGCAATATGACATAGGCACACACTTTGCCAAAATCTCAAGTCACTATCAATCACCACCAAGGACACACTATATACATATATTCTAAATGCAATCACACATTTGCCAAGAACATCATCATCACAATATCAACCATCACATCATTCCAACATAACTATAGCAAGGCAAACATGAGCAACATCATATACATTAATCATCAATTATTCAAATCATGCATTTAGAATATTAACTTCTCTTCTACCTTGTGAGAAGAAGCAATCCAAATGGTTCGACGACCCCACCTCGTTGTCCGGAATACAATCTACATAGCACAAACATATATATAAATTCAATTAATTTGCCATTCAAGGCAAGGACACAAGGTCTAACTATTCAATAGTAAGTAAATAGACACAACAACATATCCAAGATATGTTATAGACATGGTTCCACAAGCTTTTTAGGTTTCGAGAATTCCTTTCCTATATACAAGATTCTTTAAATTCAAAAGTGGGTCAAATCTACCCAATGCATAACCTATCACCACTAGTGGGTTTCTTAACATCACAACTTAGCATACTCTCAATTTCCACATATACATGTATAAAGTCATTCCTCATGACACTAATCTTCATCTCATCATAAATTTTCTAAAGGCCTCAATGTTCTCAAACTAAATTTTACACCATTTATCATTTCAACAATTTTTCATTCATCACTTTTAGTTTACCATGCCATATAATTATATTCCCAACATGTCCATCAATAAAGCATCATTATCCCAACTAGGGTTCATATACCCACCATTACACTCCAACATAAATCTCATCAATTCATAATTTATTTTCATTAATTCATATCAACCATCATAAGTCTTGAGTTCCCATTCATTATTTCACATTTATAGCAATACCCATTTTTGGGTTTCATCACCAATGGTCATCTACCATCATTAATATCATCTATCACCATAGATAATAACACTCAACATTCAATATCATATATTGACTTTCAAAATCAACCCTCCTAGCCATAATATATATATACATATATATATATATATATATTCCAAAATCTTAGGATTAGAATTTCATCCAAATCCAATAACCACTATTAATACACATCAACATGGTTCCTTAACCCACCAACAACGATAATTAATACCAATCATTGCAAACTCCATTTCTATGCATAAAATTCATTCCCATGGCAATTAAATCATCAATTTCTCAAACTTCACCAAAAGCCTCAAACTACCAATTCTAGGTTTTTTTCATAAAAATCCAACAACTAATTTTAACTATTTTCTTGCATCATTTCAAGCATAACAACACCACCATTTTTGTGTACTATATACCAAGCCTCAAAAATCAATTTTCTCTAGTCATCTAACCTAGGGTTCTTAGTTCCATATACATATTTCCTCATAACAACACCTAAACAACCTTTTCTAGACTTCCACAACCTCAAATCACCAATTAAATGCCATTAAATGTCATGAGCTCTTACCTCTTAACCCAAACTCCAATAAAATGAAAATGGGAGGTAAGAAGATGAGATAACCAAATATTTTCTCCAAAGTGTCTTCTTTGCATCATGAATCCTTGAAAACCTAAGCTTTTTAAGTGAAAATGGCTAATGGAGGTGTAGAGGTAGTGGACGGTTTTTGGCTTCTAAAGAGGAAGAAGATGAAAAAAATGAAGGTGAATAGAGGGAGTGGAGATAGCCAACGGAAATTAAGAGATGGGAGGAAATAGAAATGGTCAAAATTGGGTATTACCCAATGGTTAAAAAGATGCATCTTTTTGTTTTTTCCAATGGTCCATAGTTTTTCTTTATCCTTTGGTTAATAGAGATTAGAGAAAGAGAAGGAAAATGCTACGGTGATGAGAAGAGAGGAAATAAGATTTTACATTGTCTTTTAATTCCAATTGGCTCGTATTTTTACCGTTTATTAACATACGTCGTGTTCGAATAAATATCTCCTCAACACCAAAAATTATTTTAATCATACCACTATAACCATAATAATTTCCTCAATATTCTAGACCCATCAAATATCTAATTTGACTTAGTGGGTCCCACACCATCTGTTAAATTGTCTAGTTTCAGTAAATTTTAATTTAACGATCAATCACAATTAATGTCTAATTAATTTTCCTACATACATTGGACCATAAATACGTAATTATCATCATCCAATAAATTTATTTTATCTAAAATTTGGGATGTTACACTACAAACAGTTAAGTAAATAAGAGAACTAATCATACCTCTAAAAAAGGTTTGTCCACCTCTTTTACCTTATTCATCCTTACCCATGATGGATGATGGATGTGTTGGTGTAGACATTGGTTTAGCATGTGCCATATTTAATTTCTGAAGCAAATATTTAGTGTACTTTTGCTTATGAATGTAGACACCCTTTTTTGTTGAACATGAAGTTCTAAGAAGGACCTAAGTTTCCTAATTATGCTCATTTCATACTAACTTTCCATTCAAAAATAATATTTTTACCTTTTAAATCTAATTTACCTCTTCTTTTCTCTTCATCTATCCAAAGATTCTTTGGTTTATCAACCATTTTACCATCAACAATATGCATTGGTAAATTAAAGCCATTTAAAATAATACTCTATATATCTTCATCGATTGACTCGATATAGATTTGCATGTGAGCTTTCCAAAAGGTATATCTAAGGTCCTTAAAAGCTAAAAGTTTATTAATACCCATACCCTCTCCCAACATTCCATTTAAGGCCATTCTCTTAAGCCGTGAAGCTTTAAAATAAGAGACCAAGCTCTGATACCACTTGTTAGGAAATGGACTCAGACTTAAGAGGGGGGTGAATTAAGTCTTGAATTTTGCTCGCAAAGAGGGGAAGCAAATAATAAAGGAGTGACTTAGTTTATTTCCTAAACTCAAACCTTAGTTTAATTCCCTTTTGTTCAATTCAAAATCCTTTAACCGTCTTAACAACTTAAACACTCTCTAAGGCCCAAATATAAAGAAACAATTGCATTGAAGCATTTCTGGTTGTTAAAGCTTGAAGCTCCACACATGGACTTTATATCACAGAGTGTGTCCCATGATTATTTCCTTTTGCATTAAGCTCAACCATGCCTTAGTTCCACTTAGTCTTAGGTTCCCTTTGGTTTGTCATTATTACCTGCTCACACACAGGAATTATAAGTTTGATCTAAAAAGGTAGATACTTTGCCTACACCAAAGATACTGACCTATCTTTGCTTTGTATTATACATTTTTTTTGTCAAAAGAAACATCATATCCATTATTACAAAATTAACTAATTCTATGTAGATTATGTTTCAACTCTTTGACATAGAGTACATTATCAATGCAAGGAAAAAAATATTTTACCAATTTTAACAATTCCTACAATGTACCCTAGTTGGTTGCATTCAAAGGCAAAAATTTCTCATTCATGTGGTTGGAAGTATAGGAACATAGACCTTTCTCCCATCATATGTCACAAGAAACCATTGACCAAGTACCATCTTAAGGACATCTTTCTTCCTACTAGAGATGTCTGCAACATGAATGATTAAGTGCTTAGATACCTAGATTTTCTTGGGTCTTTTCTTGTTAGTCATAAAGGGTGGTTTCTTCTTTTTCTTCTTGTGAAAACACTTCAAGGATACGTGTTCATCTTTTCCATAGTCAAAGCATGCAATTTTATGTTTCACCTTACTTTAATAAAAACCAATACCGGTTTTATCCATGTAAGGTTTATTTATCTTAAGCATGCGGTTCAATTTCTTAGATCATAATGTAAACTTAGACAGGTCATTTGTAAGCTCATTAACCTTTTATTGAAGTACTTTAACTTTCGTAGTTGTCTAAGTTTAAGTGATGACTTCTTTTCTAAGTTTTTATTCTTCATTTTAAGTTCTAATTTCGTTACCCCTATCTTTTAAGGTGAGGGTTAACAATATAATTTGTTTCTTTAAATTAGAGTGCCTAGAGACTAGAAACTTTGAATCATTTAATAAGGTATCAAAGGAAATTCTAATTCAAACAATCTATGATTTACCTTTTTGCCTTCTTCTTTAGACATGTTGTTTAAGTTTGCCATCAGACATATCTGAGTTGACTTGATGGCTTGTTCTTCACTTTCAGAACCATTGTCTGAGTTGTCCCATGTAGCCATCATTCCCTTCTTCTTTTTAAACTTTTTTTGGAGTCCTTTTTAAGAAGAGGGTAACTTGCCTTCATGTGTCCAACTTTCCTACAATGGAAACATGTAATGTCATATTTGATAATTTTTTTACCTATTGAGCCAAAGCTTCTTCCCGACTTGGCGATCTTCTTTTTCTTCTCCATGTTTTGTTGGTTCTTTTAGTGATGGAGAAGAATATTAGTGGTCTATTTTATATCATTTTTCCTAAAGATTTAGCCTTTATTTATGCCCTATTCCATCCTTTTCTTGTGTTAAAATGTCCTTAAATTTTGGTAAATGCAAATTTCACTTCCTTTTCCTTTGGTTTTAATGAACTAGTCTAGTTTTGTATGTAAAACATTAATGAATATAAGGTAAGAAGAATTCTTGAAAAGGAGCTGTGAGGAGCAGCTCGCACCCACAAGCAGGCCTTGCACCTGTAAGCCAAATTTTAAAGGCATACCTACAGGAATATCTCACAGGTGCGAGCCATGGGAATCAAAAGTTACTTAAAATTTTTGAAACATATTTTTTAGGGGTATCTCATATTTTCTTGAAGAAGAAGCTTGGAGAAATGTTGGGGCTTGGAAGATTGAAGACCATTAGGTTTGCTAATAGGTTTAGACTTTTTCCTTCTTTGATTCTTTATGTATGTTTCTTTTTCCACACTAATAATGTATGGCTAAAACCCTTTTAGTTAGGATTGAACAACTCACTTCTTTTTATGATGTTATAGTGATTCTTTATGAATATTTATGCATTTATATCAATGATAGCATTGTTTTATATTTGCCTAATATGTTTTCAAATTAAAGAATGATTATGCATGTGTTTAGGGTTCTAAATGGGTTTTATAGTTAAAATGTCCATTAATCTCTTCACTTAGGAATACGGTTGCAATTAATAGTGATGGTTCGGAGAACAGGCTTAGAAGGGAGGTAGAATAAGTCTATTCACTTTTTCAAACCAAAAAGTGATATTTAAAAGAAAGAGCGTTTTGCACAGCGGAGTAAACTTTTATAAATCAGAGAAGATGGGCGTGAGAGCATTAGACTCTTGTAAGAGATAAGGAAAGAAACAACACACAAAAGATTTATACTAGTTCACTTCCAACACAGAAGCTACATCCAGTACCTTCAGACTTGAAGGGTTTTTCCACTATGTAAAATTATCTCTTTTACATAAACAGCACAGGTCGTGCCCTTGAGTATTGTTGAATCCAGACACTCTTGGCTTAAGCACATCACGTGCCTTTGAGTATTCTTGACACCAGCCACTTCTGGCTTAAACTAAGTATTCTTTTGCAGCACCCACTCTTGGGGCAGACCCAAGTAGTCTTTCACAAGCCACTCCTGGCTTAAACCCAAGTATTCTTTCCGAAGCCTTTTCAGGCCAACAGTGTTTCCCAACAAGTCTACTAGACCTGTACTTATAAAGAATTGAAAAAATTTGAATAACATGAGTAATAGCCTTCTGACTTAGCTGAGCTAAGTGATGAGTCTAGTCAATAGACTTATACAAATAAAGAGAGGCTTAATTTTACATTAAACTTAGTACAAGTAGATGATGTAAGAGAAGTGAAGTACATACTAAGTTTAAAAGCTTAGTCAGAGACAATGATCTCTTAGAGGAGATGAATTGATTTTATGTCTCTGACTTGAGTACTATGGCTTCTGAAATATAAGATTGATATGCACATAGTGAGCTTTCCTTTTCTCTAATGGTATTTTCTAATTTCATTTCTTTTTTTTATTGACATATGCCATTTTTCTTTTCTTTTTCTTTTCTCTCTATCTTTTTACTCACAAGCTGACTTTCATTTCTTCTCTCTATTTTTCTCTCGTTTTCTTTTATGGTCTCATATCTTTTCTCATCTAATCTCTCTTGATCTCACCACTGTCTCTTTCACCTTTTATGGGGAGAAGGGTTTCAATTTATATGATTTGTCTTCTAGAAGTGCAATTGAGAGAGAGAGATCCATTGGATGACTGTTGAGGAATGATACATCCAATGCAAAGTGGTTTTTCCTTAACGGATATGAGCCTTTTAGGTCAGAGAGAGTCATTCTGCGCATTGAGCATAAAGCAAAGAGCTTTCGAGATCGGTGCAGATAGAGATAGAGAGAGATGGTGTAATTTTCACCAAAAAGGAATGCTTCTTATTTAGAGGATTATAGAGAGTTGGTGAAAATTGATGCTTTTAGAAAGAATCTTGATTTGCCTTGCTTGGACACTTTCCTTATTGAAATAATCTTTCATGTTGAGAAGGAAAGATGCTTAGTAAGTCATTATGCTGAAGACTAGACATGTCTCATTCAGGGAAGACTTCTGAAAATAATTCAGGGTCTGGTGATTCATAAGGTGCTCATGATGAGACTCAAAATAAAGAGCAATCAAATTTTTGTTGGAGAATATACAGGATGTCTGCAGCAGCTTTAGGCTTGATGGAGCATTAGGATAAAGTCTGGTTGATGACAGTTGCCTTGAGGAGAGGACTCTTCCATATACTTGATGCATGCAGTATGGCTTTAACAGGTCTGGGTCTGGTATGAGTCCAGATGAGCTTTTTCATTGAGTGGCGTTCCCAGAACTTGTTTCCTTCTTTGATGCATCCTCTTCTTTGTTTCAACTTACCAGACTTGTGCTACGTAGGAACTCCCCTTTTGTTTAATAACATGTGCTTTGTTTCCTGAAACACTTGGATAGACTATTAGATATTAACAAAGCATGACTTCATTAAATTAGAATACTTAATATTGGTTATCAACAAATCTAAGATTTCTTCTGAAGTCTTCTTGTCTCTAACAAATAGATATTAAAGTTTTCTCTTAATGTAAACTTTACCATTGAATACTCAAGGGATTGATATTTAATATTAGGGTTTAGAATTTAGTCTATAAGGAATTAAGTTTAATAAACTGTATGCCATATTGTCATTGTTTAAATGCACAAGTATTCATAATAAGGAACTGAATGGATTAATTAGAGTGGGGAAGTCCAACCCCAATGCCTTTTATCATTGTTTTCTTAATCTCAATCAATTTATAGTTTTAAACTTAACCTTTTTCTCAAACAACAAAATTTATGAACAACCTTTTGAACATCTTATGAATACAATTCTTTGTGATTTACAAGTGAATATTGCATATTTTCCATATATCTTACAAGTCCTTGTGGACACAATAACCTTTCAAATACTTATTGAGACTACTACGAATTTGGTACACTTGTCAAAAAACCAACAAAGAGTTCATTATCTGATCCAGAGTCATCTTCTTAGGAGCCAGATTCTTCTTCATCAACCTTCAAAGCTTTTAAAGGTGTTTCTTCTTTAGACGACTCGGGTTTGGAGAACTTTAGGGCCAAAGTCCTTGACTACTTCTTTGGTGCTCTGTTCTTAAGATAAAGCTAATGAACTCTTAAGGAACTTATGAGCTCATTTAGCTTCATCTTGTTCAAATCCTTTGATTCTTGAATAGTTATAACCTTTGGTTCCCATTCACTTGGTAGAATATTAAGGATCTTGATGTTGTTTTCATCAAGAGGATACTCCTTCCAAGAGCTTTTAATCCATTGATGATAGTTTGGAACCTTCCAATGAGATCTTATGGATTCATTATCTTTCATCTTGAAGAGCTCGTATTATCTTTCCTTCATGAGTAACCATAAGACTGTCCCATATTTCTTTAGTTGTATCACAGTTGTAAATCTTATTATATTCACCCTTAGACATGGCATACATGATGAGATACTTAGCCTTAGCATTTAGCTCTTATAGTCTAAGTTGCATAAGTGTCTATTCTTCTTTAGGGATATGAATATTTAGGGGGGAAACAGGAAAAGGATAATCACCATCAATGATTCTGGTGAGATTTTATGAAAACCTTCATCCTGTTTTTCCAATAGGGATAATCATCCCCAAAGAAAGTAGGAGATCTAGAGAATGAATATCCTTTAGAAAGTAGCTCCTTGTTTAAATATGTCATGGATCTTTGGATCTTTCCTCTAAAACAATCAGGTGCTCAACCAATAGGCTAAGCTCTTATACCAATTGAAGGTAACACGTGTTCACACTAAAAAAGGGTTGAATAGTGTAAGTAAAAATTTGGCAAATTCTTTTTGTAGAGACACCTCTTTAGACACCAGTCTAAGTTTTCTCAAGACTTAAATGAAGGATAAAAAGAAAATAAATAATAAACCTATAAAGAGAGATAACACGCAAGCAAGATATTATACTAGTTCACCGTATAACCAAGACTACGTCCAATCCCTGTTTTAGCCAACCAAAGTTTGTATTAACTGATCATGAGTCCAATCCACACTTTCTTACAAAGATCTCAAATAATCTTTCACAACTTAGCCTCCCTAGGCTAATAACTTAAGTATTCTTTCTTGACTTAGCCTCTTCAAACTAATTGAACAAGTATTCTTTCTTAACCAAGCCTTTTTACGCTCTTACAAACTTTATTAAGAAGTAAGGAAATCCTAAGTCTTTGGAAAATGGGTGTATGAGCTTATAAGATGAATTGGTTGCTCAAAATATGAAATTAAGGAAAGCTCTTAAATTATTTTACAAGAAATGAATCATAGAATTTTGCATAGCTTGTAGAATGCGTAGAGAGAAAAGAAGTAGAATGATAAGGGACTTTGCTTTCTTGAGTGGTCTACCTTTTATCGGCTTACTTTAAAATAGACGTTGTGAGACTAAGGTCCTTTTTTCAAATGATGGCTTGACATTTGTTTAGAGTTTTTGGAGTGTTTTGAGAAGAATATTTGAACTCTATTAGCATGTCAACATCTTGGTTGTCTAACTTTCCAAATTAATGTATAGGATAGACGTTGTTTTGTCCAGGTAGTCCTTTGAAGCAATTTTGATTAGGTAGATAGCCTACTTCAAGTCAATACAGTTGTAAGTTGTTATGGAAGCATGGACTTTGACTTGTGGCTTGTATTTGCTATCTTCAAGTGAGACGTCTGAATTAGGTCTAGGCTTGAGTTTTGCGAGTCTTCAGACAGCTACTTGGGAGAATGGATGTATGAGTTCTCTAAGTCTACAAATAAACCTTAGACAATCTTGAAACATTAGTACATTAAATAGTCTAATGTTTTTATCATAATCAAAATATTTGAGGGGACCTAAGAACCTCATATGATCTTTCGGGACTTAATTGTTACGTGATCTCATATTAGCAAGGGACTGAAATTTTTAAAACTTATTGTGGAGTTGGATTCTGAGATTGTTGCAAATTTTCTTAGGAAAGATTGTTCTAAGGAAAACCATGTTGTTCCAATAATTAGATATATTAAGCACTTCTCCAGATGGATTGGTCAGTATATATTATCCATGTGTATAAGGAGGGTAATCATTCTATTGATCATCTTACCTGCTTAGGCATTAGCTAGGGTGTACTGTTTTAGATTCATGTTCAGGTTCTTTGTTTGACATTCTTAGGGATGATTTGTGGGATATGTCCCTTCCCAGATTCATTAATGATAATGATTAGTTTTCCCTTGGGGGCATTTGTTTCTTGCTATGAAAAATATTTCTAAGAATGATATGCCATAGAATATTATAACCAGTAATATGATTCTTAGGTAATATACTAAACATGTTTGATTAAATTTTAGTATTTTGTAAAATCCAAATAATAAAAAAGTGAAATTTGGAAATTATAGAAGATATAAAAACTTTTTACATTCCCATGAGAATCGAACTTCCCTATCATTTCTCTTGCGAATAGAAATGGTTGAATGTGACAAAAAAAACATACTTAAAAATAATTTTCCATAATTCTAACAAACATAGGAATCCAAATTATTGTAAATTATTTATAATTTGATATACATTTAAATTAATTAATTACTGAGATTATCTGTTATACTATAATTATAATGCCTAAAAATATGCTTCTAGATCATAATATAAAAATAAAAATCAGATTATAATCTTAAAAAATAATCCATTCCTTACCAAACATACATGCGGTAATGTATGCATTATGACGTGTTGCTTATCAAATAACTGTGCACGCTTTATATTTAAATAAAATTCTATATCCTCGAACGAGAGGAAATGACTTGAGTTTAATAATACTGGAATAGACATGCGCTGACAACCAATCTTAACCCTGTCTTCGTTAAACTGAAAAAACTAAAACACTGAATTACCAGACATGATAGAAAACTTCTAGTTCAGGCAATGCAACAATGTTTCACCCGAAACAGACTTTACTCCCAAACACAGTTTCCTCCTTTAAATCTAGGACCAACAATCTGATACTTTCGTTCCCTTTTACAAGTCGGTGCAACTTAATATCACTTTATAACCTATATTCGCTAATCCAAATCCAAAATCAATATAAAAATAACTACCCAATAACCTTCTGATACAGAAGTATAACCGCAAAAGCCCAAATTTGGCCTATCAAATACGTATTTGAATACACGAGACGAACATTTTCTTCAGAGAGAAAAATAAACAGATAACTCCAGGGCAGCAAAAGAAAAATTTTGTACATGGTATAATTGGTTAAGCACAGGGGGGGGCAAGAATTGTCAGTTTAAAAGGAAGCATATTGTATAACTTGTATGGTTGTTACAGGGTATTCTGCCGTTCTTCGGATCCCTATGTCAGGGTAATTACACGAAAACTAGTCATGAGCTACTACTAACTTTGATACATGACAAGTAAGCGAGAGTTGAGGTAGATTATAATCACACGTCCATAAATAAAAATTAGACGACGTATTCAAACCATGTCCGCGATATCATTTTGTCCATTGTCATTCCACCCAGATCCAGCTCGAAATTTACACACAGGGCATGTCCCCTGTTGCCGCAGCCAAGGATCAATGCAACTAGCGTGAAACTTCGAATACAAAAAAATTATAAACATAAACAAGGTGTCAGTATCATTTACATTGGATAAATACACTAATACAACACTATCAAAAGTCCCATATTGACTAGTAATATAGTCAATCAAAAGTATATAAGATAGGGGTTAATCCTTATTCTATGAGCTAACTTTTAAGATTGAACTAGACACAATATCCAAATTTAATAAATACCATAATATCAACCAGATTTTGGTAAAATTGTCAATTATTTTTAAAGAGAATATAAATAATTGTTCACAAACATGCCGTATCCATAATTACTTTCCTACAAACCAAATGTCTTGATTTACTTTGGCTAAAAATAACTTTCAAAATGTTCGTGTTTAAAACACATTTCACGTTAATCAGTTTATATATTTAAAATTGGTGAAAATTGTCTAGGCATCAAATAATTACCATAATATCAACCAGATTTTAGTAAAATTGTCAATTATTTTTAAAGAGAATATCAATAATTGTTCACAAACATGCCGTATCCATAATTACTTTCCTACAAACCAAATGTCTAGATTTACTTTGGCTAAAAATAACTTTCAAAATGTTCG
This sequence comes from Clitoria ternatea, assembly GCA_037962975.1. Classification (NCBI taxonomy): domain Eukaryota; kingdom Viridiplantae; phylum Streptophyta; class Magnoliopsida; order Fabales; family Fabaceae; genus Clitoria; species Clitoria ternatea. Next base: position 34,359,554 of record CM075673.1, on the reverse strand, counting down.
TGTTTAAAACACATTTCACGTTAATCAGTTTATAGATTTAAAATTGGTGAAAATTGTCTTGACATCAAATAATTATTTAAAATAAAAATATCTGTTTTTAATTGTACTGCAGGGGCTTCTTCTAGGATGATACACAAGGAAAATTATTTGACCACCTGAGCTAATAATGGGAATGCACAGAAATGGAAGTTTTCAAAAACAGGCAATACCAGTAGAAAAAAGAAAAACCCACATCCAATTTCACATGAAGCTGAAATTTACCCGGATTTCAACCACATTAAGTAACAAAATGGTGATAAAAACATGACATTGAAAACCTGCTCTTCCATCCCATTAGTTCAAAGTGACTAATGATATTGACTTTTATATACCAGTTACTCAGGTGATAATTGCAGAGATGAACTAAGTCAATTGACATTTGACACAATGCATCATCAAACAAATAGGAAACATAAACCATTTGATAAATTACAGATTACTAAAGCTATGAAACAAACCTGATGCAAGCAGGGTAAGCTACGAAGTACATCACCAACATTGACTTGCTCCAAGCATACACTGCAAGTGAGCTCATCATCAGAGTTTTTCATGCCCCCAACAGCATTTGAGTTATCTTGCTTCTTCTGCCACACAAGAAAAGTAATGTGTAAATCTATCATCAACTAACAAGTGACTAAGCCTTATCCCACTAGGTAGTGTCAGCTTACATAGATCAAGTGATGTTATAATGTTTTTCTTTAAATCATATAGACAAAGCATTTACAATGTTGATGTCGTATTTTCGTATGATCCATTTGTCATTTAACTCTCTTAAGAGACTTAGAATGCATATACAAACAATGGTGAATACAAGTGAGATGATATTGAAGCAAAATAAGACATCAGCATTGACCATAGACTATCTTTAGAGTCCTCAAACAAGATCAATGTGCTATATATATTTATATTTATATATCAGCACTTTCTCCCAAACTACCAAGAATGGTGCAGCAAAATCACAAGAAAAACATGCAGAAAATACAGCCAAGGAATCAGTGAGGTTCTCCTGAGATGCAATCTAAATTACTAATTAATTTGCTTGCACCACATTTATGGAGGTAAAAAGGTGGTCAAAGATGTCAACAATACCTCAGCAGAAGTGGAAGACGATGCTTGTTGCATTGAGGGACTGCTGCTGTAAGCAAAAGCAGCTTCTTGTCAAATAATTAGTACTATAATTTCTTAAGAGTTAGGAGAGCATATTTAGAATCCATTAATTTTATAAAGGAAGGAGTAAATTCCAATGTCATTTAGTCAGAAAGAAAGCTATCACAAATTCTTTATAGTTTTTCTTTAAATAATCTTTACTCTTCTACCCTCAAATGTGTTCTTAATAGTTGATTGATGACACAAAAATAAGTGAGATGTATCTTTTGCCACATCATTTTTTACAATTTTACTGTAGCAACATTTTAAAGGGACAATCGAGCTGATTGATTTCTTACCTATGGGGACCAGAAACCTTGTATTTGTGGACAGGAAGAGCATTTATCTCTTCCTCAGTCATGGAAGGTGCAGTAGAAATGTTATCTGAATCCAGAGCTCTTAAGGTTTCATAGTCTGAAAGTGGAAAGAAAAATCTGTATAACACATCTAAAAAGACTAGAACACATAAATGGTTAAAAAACATTCCTGTGTAGCAAAGTAAGAATTTATATCATGAAAACTGAAAGGAATGGCAAACCTAGATCATCAAACTCCCGATCAAGAAGTGCAAGCTGAAGTCTGAGACCCTGCAGACGCCCTCGGCTTGCAAGAGCTATTGATGGCGGCATATGCAACCTCAGTTCCGTGTGGCCAAGAAGGCCACTGGCTGCTGCTGCATGAGCTTGGGCCTGTGCTTGAAGCTGTTGACATGTGGCGTACATCCTCAACATTGTTGCCATCAAGAAAACACCAAGCACCAGCCATAGCTACAAACATTAACATGACCTTAGAACACTTAAATTAAAATGTCATTTAATCCATGAAAAGACTTGCATGCCTAGTTTACATTTGACAGACTTTACCAGAAAATTAGGGGACATCTGGTGAGAGTTCAGTATCATGAACAACAGAAGAACTGAAACATATCACCGGTAAATCATAAATGGGACATTGAAGACAATATAAACTATAAAGGAAAGAGAAGAGATATTCACAAAAAATGACAAAACAAACACACTAAAAGAAAATGAATACCTGTCACGAGAAAAGTAAGTGAATTGGAATTACTGGGACGTGCTGCATGAACACGCTGAAGAAAAGATTGAAAACAATATTAGTTGTTGCTAGATAAACCAAACATGTTATAACAACTTTATTCATAAAACAAGAAAATATATATCTGTCAGTTCTTCCAAAACATTTATGCAGATGAAACAAGAAGTACACATACCAATGTTCGCCTCTCAGGAATAAATCCTGGAAATCCATTTTCTATATCTGCTCTTGTTCCTCGAAAAACAAAACTCATGGCTCTATATATTTGGATAATAGAATTAAAGATTCACCGGTTGAATAGAAAACCTTTCAATGTTCTGAAACATCTAACAAAATTGTAATCAGTAGACAGAAATCAATAACAAATAAAATCATGAGGAAGAAGCTCAATAGGAATGGATACAGAGGGGGAAATTGAAAAACTTCCTAGAGTTCCATACTATATGAAGAGAATGAATCCAGCACACCACATTCTTTCCCTAGAAAAAATAATTCCACCCTTCATGAATCAACGATTACACAAATTGAACGAATCAAACACTTGACTGCCACAAAAACCCCTAAACCATTTTCCCGAGGACCACACCAAATTACAAGATTCCAAGGAAAATACAAGAATCAAGATAACATCATCGATCGAAATTTCACGAAAACCGCTCATTATGCGATTATCACGCCACGGCATCAAGCCAGCGCAGATCATCCACAAAATCGAACGAAAACCCTAGCTCGCTCTTGAAATCACTTTCAAGCGAACAGTAACAAGAAAGAAACGCGTAATACAACAAAAATTGGGGAAACATGCTGGGCAATGAAAATGGAATGGGATCGAAAGGGCCTTACCGAAATTGACGAGGAACAAAAGCCGAATGTATGTGATCGGAAACAGCGATTGGGTTTTCGATCACAGAATAAACGCGGAATTGGATCTTTACCTCTATCGGATTCGAGGTTGAAGATCACGAGAATCGGTGATATAATATTTTTTTCTTTTTGTTTTACTTTTTTCTTTGGGTTAAACAAATGATCTCAAGCCTCTGTGTGGTGTGCGGTGAATGGTAATCCCCACTCACCTATTTCGTAAATGCCTTAGATTTGAAGTTCTAAAAATAATTCATACACATATATAAATAAACATATAAAATTAAATATGAAATAAGAATTGAACTTTGACTGGTTTGATTAAATGTTTACTAATTTTGACTAATTTAAGATAAATTATTATTAAAAACAAAATAGTAATATTAAATGCTTTATCAAAAGTAGAATTATTTTATTAAAATTTATATAGGAATTATCTAGAAATCAATATAAATAGGTATTAATGATATTTTTAAGTAAAAACTTTCTTTTTTAAAATGAAAACTTTCCATAATAGAGAAACTCTTATAATTATTAGACTATTCAACCAGTGGGATCTCCTTCGAACAACAATGTTTAGAAAATAGAAATTAAAAATGTTAAGAAATATGATTCTTGTAGGAATGTTTGCGGTGTGATTTGATTCGATTTTGACATAAAAATAAGCTAAACTATATGACAAACCTTAGTAATGTTGGTTCAGCTGAAATAAAAAGTTGAAATCAAATCAAACCATCGCGACTTGAATTTATTTGGTTAATGTAATTTTAAACTTTAATTTTTATCACTAAAGACATGGTTGTATATTATATTACAAACATGGTAAATATTCAACCAAAGTATCTAAATTAGTTCATCCAACAATAACAATATTTAAATCAAAGTAAAGTATCATAGTTGAGTTCTTAATTACCCATTATAACTATTAAGTCCATCCTTATAATTTTATAACTCAATCAAAATATTTGAATGAGTTCATCCAACACTAACAAATTAAGAAAAAGTAAATTATAACACCATGAAAATTAAATCAATTCATCCATCAATAAAAAAAGTGTAATTGTTACAATTAACATGATTAGTGTGGTGGTTTAGCACCTCGTTCCTTAAGCATGTGGTTAAGTTATCTATCTTTGGCTCATGTGAATGGAGCAAACCATTTGGTTAGTACTACCGCTTAGTCCTTTGACCTTTAGGAATATGGATTAATCTTTAGGCTTATGATCTAGAAAATATTCTTGGGGAAAACCTTACCAAAAAGAAAACATATTTATTACATTATGCACAACCAATCTCCAAAGCATATATCACTTATTTTCACACCTACACCTAGTACTATCAACAAAATTTACAAGACAAGAGTAACAAAAATATATAGGTGAGATGCGATTTAGTTTGGTTTGGTTATGGGAATTAGAAGTCGAACCCAAATTACATCAAAACACACAATTTTTTTTGTTGCGGTTAATATGGTTATTGATTTTTATGACTTACCATTTAGATTGATTTGATTTTCCAGTTATCAATAGATTGAACATCCATAGCTCTTGGCTACGGTTTAGTATCCTAATAAAAGAATCTAAAATAAAAATTTATATCAAAATTATTTTGTAGAATATATTTCAACTTATGAGAAAAATATATTAATAATGTTTTTTAAAAAATAATTTTTAGTGTTTTTTATTCTTTGATATTTGTTAGAATTATTTTTATAATATAGACATTTGTTGGTTTTTTCTCTTAAGGCTGATAAATTTTATCAAAGAAACTAAAACAAACATATTATCAATCACTAAGATATTGGTATTTTTTGGGATATTCTTTCACCTAATAATTCTCTTTGACACTAAAAGCTAATTTTACTAAATAATATGCAACCTTATTAGCATCTCTATTAACATGTGACATTCAAAAAGCTATATGATTTGTAGTAAGAAAGCATCATAATAAAAAAAATCCCCAAAATATGTGCACAAACTCTGATAAGCTTTCTACCAACTGGCAACATTCACAATTGGTTTCAATTTGAAGAGCATGAAAACAAAGATCCTTAGCCATCGTTATTGCCCACTTATGAGAAAACGCCTCTCCTATTGACACATCCATATTCAATTATGGTAGAAAATTTGTAGATGCAGTCAAGACATGCCTCTCTTCATATCCAAATTTTTAAATACTCTCAAATTAACCCTCATATCATGCTTTATTTGTATTTATATGTTGATGTAGGTTTTGATAATGACACAACAAATGAAGAGATGTTAAGGACGTTGTGCAAAGCGATTAATTGAATCATGAAGTTCAAACAAAATGGGTCAAGGATTCAAGAGTTAAATGCATAAGGATTAAATTTGATGAACAACAAAGGACTTGAGCCAAGACACTCACAAAGATCTAAATCTAGTAAAAAATGATCAACAAAGTGCCTAAGGATCAAAGAATTGGAACCATGATTCATGAAGTATCAAAAAGGGTCCAAAACGCAACAAAAATGCAAAGGAACAGCTCCATGAATCGATTCATGTAGCCAAAAATCGATTCACACGCTCATATTGTCCAGGAACTTGAAAAACTTAAGGAAGGAATCGATTCAAGCCAAAGGGAATCGATTTATATGTATTTGGCAAAGCAGGAATCGATTCATTATACTTAAGAATCGATTCACACGAACACAACACATAGGGAATCGATTCTTCATGCCATTGAATCGATTCATATGCAAAAATTTACCAGGGAATCGATTCATCATCTAAAGAATCGATTCATTTAGTGATTTTCAGTCATTTTTACATAGTGGAACAACCTGGCATCGCACTATGATTAATTAACTTGTCATTCCACGTTCCACTGAAGCACTCCATACTACACTATGTCAAAAGAGGTTAAAAATATAAGGGAACCACGCTGCACTATCCTCGGATGAATACTTAAATTTGCCAAGCCATGCTTCAACATCTCACGTTGTATTTGAAAATTCAATGGCACCATACTGAGACATTTTTTTTAAGTTGCAAAAGCCATACGGGGACGCCTATAAATAGAAGGCAAATTCGAAGGAGGCAAATGTACCACACAACAACGAAACATTCTTCCTTGCTCCCTCTTCCCTTCCAGCGTCAAATTTCTTCTTTCTTTGTATTTACTCTTTGTTCCAATTTTTGTTTGAAATATTAATTTGAGAGTTAGCTTGTGAGGAAAATATTTTAAGTGAGCTAAAATTTGCATATCCTCTCTTTGAGAGTTATTATTTTGAGAGAGCCTAAATTTGTATATCTACTCTATTGGAGAGTTACTCTTGTATTCCAAACACCAAAATTTCTAGAGTTGTGGGTTGGGTTTCAACCTTGTCAATTTATGAGATTGAGAGATTGGGTGGGTGCCCTTGTACTTGTGGGAATTGGATTCTTGAGTGTGGGACACTAGGAAGCCGCGATTGCTCAAAGTTGTATCTCTAATCTCCAATAGTGGAAATCCTCTAAGTGGGTTGCTTAGAGGCGAGACGTACACCGGTGTGGTGGAACTCGTATATATCGGTTTGCAAATCTCTCTTCCCTACACTCATTTAAATTTGTGCACTTAATTGCTTGCTAAATATTTGTGTTTATAAATTAATTAGTTAAGCAACTTTATCAATTTACTTGTTTAAATTAAAGTGCATATTCCATTGGCTTGATTAAATTTGTAAATCACTTAGATTAAATTTATTATCTTCATTAAGCATAATTATTAAAGAATCAATTTCAAAAGCATTCCAAGTAAAATTTTTAATACTCAATTCACCCCCTTCTTGAGTAATTGAGGCCACTTGGTTAACATTATTAAGGTGTTGACGTCGAGTTTTATCAAGAGGTTGACTTGGAAAACACCATTTAGACATTAGTTTTTCAACGGAACCAACAAGCATACTTAAAACCAAAGCCAGGAAAGCATTGGTTTTGTGCACTATGGACTCAAAATCCCTAGCTTCCTTTCATAGACAAATGTGTTATGACTGACTAATGAAGTGTAAAAATTTGGAAAAAATCAACAAAAGAATCCATGTTCAAGACCATTTAACACCATTTGAATTCATGCCTAATGTCGCGACCGGGATCGCGGCGGCGCGGCCGACCCTCAAAACGATTTTTTAAAAATAAAATAAACAGGGAGTCGCCACCAATATTTTTTTTAGGATAAAATAGTGGAAAAACCTTTTGTTAAAGCACTGGTTATAAAAATGAGATTTCATGATTCGGGAGTCTGATTACAGGTGAGGAAGGTATTAGCACCTCACAACTGTCTGTTATAAAAAACGGTTACCTCAATTTGATAGCGCGCATTATAGTTAACCCGATAATTATTTTAACTTCTTCATAAAAAGAAAAAAAAACGTACGGAATGACAAAATAAACAAAATAAATAAAAATCAACGCAAAATATTCACATGAGATTAACAGGACGTCTCGTCCAAATTAATCTCGCTCCTTCTTTTCTTTAAAGAGATATTTAAAAATATGAAATTAACAGGACGTCTCGTCCAAATTAATCTCGCTCCTCCTTTTTTCTTTAAAGAGATATTTAAAAATATGAGATTAACAAGACGTCTCGTCCAAATTAATCTCGCTCCTCCTTTTTTCTTTAAAGAGATATTTAAAAATATGAGATTAACAAGACGTCTCGTCCAAATTAATCTCGCTCCTCCTTTTTTCTTTAAAGAGATATTTAAAAATATGAGATTAACAAGACGTCTCGTCCAAATTAATCTCGCTCCTCCTTTTTTCTTTAAAGAGATATTTTAAAAATATGAGATTAACAGGACGTCTCGTCCAAATTAATCTCGCTCCTCTTTTTGATAGCAAGACAAAAAGGAAACTCTAAAAATTAAATAAAGAAAGGTGGGCCCGACAGGAACTGTTTCCCGCTCCTACGTATTCTCGAGCTTTCGAGAAATCAGGGTCACGTAGTTCTTTAAAATGTTTTTTTTTAGGAAAAGATTAGGAAGATATTGATAGGCATCATTTTAGTGAAGAATCCATACAAGGCGAAGTGCTTCGCACGTGCACGGATCTTATAGAGACTGTGTAGACGGAAGTATTTTCCATACGACACTGATTAAGAAAAATGAATATATATATAAAAAAATTGAATGGGAGAGGAAAATAAGTGCAAAAAATGAAAAAAACGAGTGAAGAATAAGAAAACCGAGTGAAAAATAAGAAAACCGAGTGAAAAAATGAAAATCCGAGTGAAAACAGGGAAAACCGAGTGAAACAGTGACAATATGAGTGAAACAGTGAAAATCTGAGTGAAACAGTGAAAAATCTGAGTGAAACAGTGAAAATCCGAGTGAAACAATGAAAATCTGAGTGAAACAGTGAAAATCTGAGTGAAACAGTGAGAATCTGAGTGAAAATAAGGGAAACCGAGTGCAAAATAGTAAATCCTAGTGAAACAGTGAGAAATCTGAGTGAAACAAGTGAAAATCTGAGTGAAAATAAGGGAAACCGAGTGCAAAATAGTAAATCCTAGTGAAATAGTGAGAATCTGAGTGCAAAAATAGTAAATCCGAGTGAAACAGTAAGGATCTGAGTGAAAATAAGAGAAACCGAGTGCAAAATAGTAAATCCTAGTGAAACAGTGAGAATCTGAGTGAAAAAATAGTAAATCCGAGTGGAAATAAAGGAAACCGAGTGAAACAGTGAGAATCCGAGTGGAAAGAGGCTTACCGGGTGAAATTTGAGCAGAGAAGAACGATTGGGACTAGAATTGCAAGTCCGAGAGGGAAAAGGGAGCTGGAAGGAGTGCTGTTGAGTGAGAGTGTAGAGGATGTTGGGGTAAAGAGAGTTTGAAAGGTGAGGGGTGAGTGAAGTGAGAGGGAGAGAAGACTTGGCGTGAGAGAGAGAGAACAGAGGTTTGGCAGAGTTTCCTCGTCTGAAATGCCTCCTCCTCAGCTGCCCTCTGCCCATCCCATTTATAGGCTGGCCCGAGTGGAATGCCAGCTCAGGCTTCCACTTCCGAGTGGAATGCCAGCTCAGGCCTCCACTTCTGAGTGGAATGCCAGCTCAGGCCTCCACTGGTTTGGGTAGTGGGGGACAACGGCTGGTGGGAATTTTTAATTCCTCCACCTCCGCCCCTGTCTGCCAGCCACCTCCGGGATTCTTGGATCCACTTTGGGGGTGGAATCCAGGTCAGCATGTGAATCCGAGTGAGGAGAGTTGAAATCCGAGAGATAATGGTGTAATCCGAGTGAGGAGAGTGGAAATCCGAGTTAAAATGCTGTAATCCGAGTGAGAAGAGTGGAAAATCTGAGTTAAAATGCTGTAATCCGAGTGAGAATGGCTCGGATCCACCTTCCAATCAGTATTCATCCACACTGGCAGTCAAATCCGAGTGAAAATGTGTAAATCCGAGTGAAAATGGAGTAATCTGAGCAAAAATGATGGAATCCGAGTGAGGATGGTGTGAATCCAAGTGCAAATGATGGAATCCGAGTAAAAAATGGGGAATCCGAGTGAGAATGGCTCGGATCCACCTTCCAATCAGTATTCATCCACACTGGCAGTGAAAATGGAGTAATCCGAGCAAAAATGATGGGAATCCGAGTGATTCTCACTCGGATCACCCTCTCAGTCAGCCTTCCACCACATTAGGAGTCAAATCCGAGTGGAAAAGGGGTCGGCCTTCACTTCCTCTCCACAATCCGAGTATAAAATGACTTGGAACCGATTGAAATGGCTCGGAAGTGGGTAAAGGAGGACTCGGATGAGTGAGGATTGGTTGGGAACCGATTGGAATGGCTCGGAAGTTTGAATTTTGGCCATTTTTCGCTCGGAAATAAACTTCTTCACACTCAGAATTAGAAATTTGAATTTCTTCACTCGGAATGGCTCTGACAGGGAAGCTTTTCACTCGGAATTGATTCATTCTGAGTAATTCTACTCGGATTTGAGCATGTATGTGTCATTCCGCTCGGATTCTCCAACAGGAGCCTATTCCATTCGGAAATGCTTCATTGTTACTCGGTTTTCGATCATTTCTGAGTAGTTCTACTCGGTTTTGATCATTTCTGAGTAGTTCTACTCGGTTTTAATCATTTCTGAGTAGTTCTACTCGGTTTTGATCATTTCTGAGTAGTTCTACTCGGTTTTGATCATTTCTGAGTAGTTCTACTCGGTTTTGATCATTTCTGAGTAGTTCTACTCGGATTTCAATCATTTCTGAGTAGTTCTACTCGGTTTTGATCATTTCTGAGTAGTTCTACTCGGATTTCCCTTCAACAGTGGCATATTCCACTCGGATTTGATCTGTTCCGAGTCCTTCCACTCAGAAATGATCATTTCCGAGTCAACCCTTCATTTTTTTTTTTTAAAAAAAATTCTTTTCATTTACGGATGGGCTGAAATAGGTGTTCACAGATGCCCCTCTTTACTTCCTTTCCTTGAGAAAAGCATGAAGTTTCTTCTTGCTTTTGAAATGGAAAGGGAGTAAAGACGTGAACCCCTTTGTCAAAGTATTAGATGAAGGGGAAAAAACCAGGAATTGACACTTGAACCTTTCAGTTAGCAGGAGATGAGAAGACCGGGGTTGACTCCCGGTAGAAAGGAAAGTAAAGGGTGCCTGAATAGGCGAACAGGAAGTAAAGGATGTGCCTGAATAGGCAGACAGGAGGTAAAGGATGTCTAAACAGACGGAAGGAAAGTGAAGGATGCTTGAATAGGCGGGCAAAAAAGTAAGTGGTGCCTGAATGGGTGGCTGGAAGATAAAGGATGCCTTGATAGGCGGCTGGAAAATAAAGGATGCCTTAATAGGCGGATAAGAAAGTAAATGGTGCCTGAATAGGCGGCTGGAAAATAAAGGATGCCTTGATAGGCGGCTGGAAGATAAAGGATGCCTTGATAGGCGGCTGGAAAAATAAAGGATGCCTTGATAGGCGACTGGAAAATAAAGGATGCCTTGATAGGCGGCTGGAAAGTAAAAGGATGCCTTGATAGGCGGCTGGAAAGATAAAGGATGCCTTGATAGGCGGCTGGAAAGATAAAGGATGCCTTGATAGGCGGCTGGAAAGATAAAGGATGCCTTGATAGGCGACTGGAAAATAAAGGATGCCTTGATAGGCGGATAAGAAAGATAAAGGATGCCTTGATAGGCGACTGGAAAATAAAGGATGCCTTGATAGGCGGCTGGAAAGATAAAGGATGCATTGATAGGCGGCTGGAAAGATAAAGGATGCCTTGATAGGCGACTGGAAAATAAAGGATGCCTTGATAGGCGGATAAGAAAGATAAAGGATGCCTTGATAGGCGACTGGAAAATAAAGGATGCCTTGATAGGTGGCTGGAAAGATAAAGGATGCCTTGATAGGCGGCTGGAAAGATAAAGGATGCCTTGATAGGCGACTGGAAAGATAAAGGATGCCTTGATAGGCGGCTGGAAGATAAAGGATGCCTTGATAGGCGGCTGGAAAAGTAAAGGATGCCTTGATAGACGAATGAAAAAAATAAAGGATGCCTTGATAGGCGAATGAAAAAGTAAAGGATGCCTGAATAGGAGGACAGAAAGTAAAAGGTGGGGTCAACTGGGGATGCATGATGGGCTTACTAAAGGAAAGAAATCTGGGGATGATTCAGTTCAAGCTATCTTGGATGATTTGGGGAACTGCTTTTTGATTGGGAGAGAGAAGAAATGGGGGAAAGGTCTGGGACGAATACTCCAATTTTTGGAAAGATTAGAAGATTTAGGGGTACTACCTCAAGGCCGGGAGAAGAATCTGGGGTGATGTCCCAGTTAGGGCGGTTGAAGAGGCTTGGGGGTGCATTTCCTTTTGACGGAGTGAGACCCGAGGTAATGTCCCAGTTCAAACTTCCCAGGAGCATGGGGTACCACCCTTGGGTTGACAAAAGATAACAACCTGGGGAAGATGCCCCAGTTTGACATGATCTAAAGAGCTTTGGGGGAATCTAGGGAGATGCCTCAGTTTGACAAGTTGGAAAAAGTTTGGAGAAACGCCTCATGACTGGAAAGGAAGAAATCTTGGGGAGATGCCCCAGTTTGACATGATTGAAGGATTCTTAGAGAATGTTTATAACAAAAGGAATTCGGGAAGATGTCCCAGTTGAGCTTATTTGGGAAGCGTAGTATCACTGGGGAAGAATTTGGTGGTTCAGGTACTGCCTCTTGATGGAAAGTTTAGGATTCATTGGGGAGAGAGATCCTGAGGAGTGCCATCTTTGGCGAATGATTCCACTGGGAAGGATATTTCAAGAGGCACGGACTTCAATAATTAAGGATAAGAGTTTGAAGGTGCCTGCTTAGGCGATGAAAGAGTAAAACATTGAAAGGTGCCAACCTTGGCGTTTTAAGGAGGGAATTTTGAGAAGTGCCAACTCGGACGATTCAAGGAAGGGATTTGAAGGGCTTGATTGGGGTGTTAGTGCCTGGCATGACTATCTGTGAGATAACCTGCAGAAAAATAGTCAGTAACGCAAAGATAAGTTTTAAAATCGGGTAAGTCCTGTGAAACCGTGACTCTTACGAGAACTCATGGACGAAGTAGAACGAATGAGGCAACCATAGCTTCGGAGCGCGTGTCTGGCCAAGTCCCTGCGATGATCACCTATGATGAGGTCGAGTAGCAGGAGCATCTTGTCCCTTGCGACTTTAAATGTTTACCAATCTTCCATTTTACTTTGTTAAAATACATGTTTTTATCAGATCAACCAAACTCATAACACGTATCGAAGAGGGTGAACTTTATTCATGCACGTTAAACAAGTACAGAGAGAAAAAAAAAAGAAGGTAAATGAAATGAATGAGGTCACATAGGTCCAGCATAAATGAAAACTGGGAAGACTCATGGATCCTCCAGTGAATCTCTGAGACTGATGAGAGCCTTAACCCCTAACACGACTTCATATTCACCCTTCGACCTTGCTTTTGGAAAGGTAAGTTCGATAGTGATTCACGTGCACGAGCTTGGACTCGTACTTCTTTGAGCCAGAGGATCATTCGCATTGCCAGAAATTTGACCCTAACTTTTGCCTGAGCTGCCCTTTTCGGGTTTTCGACTCACCGGGTCACTCTAACTTTTGCCTAAGCCGCCTTTTCAGGTTTTCAGCTTAGCGAGCATTAATTTTCTTTTCTTCCTTTTTTTCGTTTTTTTTTGTTTGTTTTTTTTTGTTTTTTTGTTTTTTTGTTTTTTTTTTATTTGCTCTGACATCTCCTCCCTAAGCATAGTATTTTTTCACTACATCTGTGTTTACAGGCATTGACAAATCCTGGCCATCCATATTAGTGAGTATTAAGGCTCCTCCAGAAAAGCCCTCTTCACAACATATGGTCCTTCATAATTAGGAGTCCATTTGCCTCGATTGTCCTTTTGAATTGGTAAAATTTTCTTGAGTACCAGGTCTCCTTCTTGAAACTGTCGAGGCCGTACTTTCTTCTCGAATGCTCGTTTCATACGCCTCTGATACAACTGACCATGACAGAGGGCAGTCAATCTTTTTCCATCAATCAAGTTTAATTGGTCATGTCGAGCTTGAACCCACTCAGCCTCTTCTAATTTTGCTTCCATCATTACCCGAAGGGACGGGATTTCTACTTCAAAAGGCAAAACTGCTTCCATTCCATATACGAGGGAGAACGGGGTTGCCCCTGTCGAGGTTCGAACCGAGGTGCGATACCCATGCAGAGCGAAAGGGAGCATCTCGCTCCAATCTCTGTAGGTGACTACCATTTTCTGCACTATCTTCTTGATGTTCTTATTGGCCGCCTCAACCGCCCCATTCATTTTAGGTCGATAAGGAGAGGAATTGTAATGGTGAATCTTGAAGCTTTCGCAGAGTTCCTTCATCATTTTGTTATTCAAATTCGTACCATTGTCAGTAATGATCTGACTTGGTAGGCCATATCGGCATATCAGTTCTCGCTTGATGAATTTGACCATAATACTCCTTGTTACACTGGTATATGAAGTTGCTTCTACCCATTTGGTGAAATAGTCGATGGCGACCAAGATGAAACGATGACCGTTTGAAGCTTTTGGCTCGATGGGTCCAATGACATCCATGCCCCACATTGAGAAGGGCCATGGTGCCGTCAAGACATTTAGGGATAACGGGGGTGCATGAATATGGTCAGCGTATATCTGACATTTATGACATTTTTGGACATACTTGAAGCAATCCGCTTCCATGGTCATCCAGTAATAACCAGCCCTCAAAATCTTTCTAGACATGGCATGTCCATTAGCGTGAGTCCCAAAAGATCCTTCATGAACATCCTTCATGATTTCGTTTGCCTCATCAGCATCAACACAACGAAGAAGGACAGAGTCATAGTTTCTTTTGTAAAGCACATCCCTATTTAAGAAGAAACCTATAGCGAGTCGCCTTAGGGTCTTCTTATCATTTTCTGTAGCACCCTCGGGGTATTCTTGACTCTGGATATATCTCTTAACATCATGGTACCAAGGTTTCCCATCAGACTCCTTTTCCATCATTTGACAGTATGCAGGCTCACAGTGCTTCTTTACTTCGATGAGAGGCATATCGTAGTCACTACTTACTTTGAACATTGAGGCAAGGGTAGCTAAAGCATCAGCCATTTGATTGTCATCCCGGAGAACGTGATGAAAAGAGATCTCGTCAAACTCCTTGATCATTTCCTTGATGTGATCATAATAAGGAATCAATTTACTGTCCCTAGTCTCCCACTCGCCTTTCAATTGGTGGATAACCAAAGCAGAGTCCCCATAAACTTCTAACAACTTTACTTTTGCATCCAACGCTGCTTGGATTCCTAATGAGCATGCCTCATATTCAGCAATATTATTGGTACAGTCAAAACACAATCTGGCGCAGATAGGGATAAATTCCTTATCGGGTGAAATCAAGATAGCCCCAATTCCGTGCCCCAATACATTAGAAGCTCCGTCAAATCTCAGGGTCCATTTCTCCTTTTGATCACCTTCCTCATTGAATAATGTCATGATATCTTCATCCGGAAAGTTAAATTGCATCGACTGATAATCATTGATGGGTTAGTGTGCTAAGTAATCAGCCAGGGCACTTCCTCTTATAGCTTTTTGAGTGACGTATATTATGTCGTACTCAGTTAACAGCACTTGCCAGCGAGCGATCCTTCCAGTCAGAGCAGGTTTTTCAAAAATGTACTTGACAGGGTCCATTTTAGAAACTAGCCAAGTGGTGTGACTCAACATGTACTGCCTTAGGTGCTTAGCGGCCCATGCTAACGCACAACAAGTCCGCTCTAAAGCGGAGTACCTCATTTCACAATCAGTGAACTTCTTGCTTAAGTAGTAGATAGCATGTTCCTTCTTTCCAGTTTCATCGTGTTGTCCCAACACACAGCCCATGGATTCGTTCAATACAGTCAGATACAATATAAGCGGCCTTCCTGGGGTTGGGGGCACCAAAATTGGTGGTTCTTGTAGGTACTGCTTAATCTTTTCGAAAGCTGCTTGACAATTCTCATCCCATCGCCCTGGTTGATTCTTGCGGAGTAACTTAAAGATGGGTTCACAAGTTGCCGTCAATTGTGAAATAAATCTGGTGATATAATTGAGCCTTCCCAAAAATCCTCGGACCTCTCTTTTTGTATGGGGAGGAGGCACTCAAGAATCGCCTTAACTTTGTCGGGATCAACCTCTATTCCCCTTTCACTTACTATAAATCCTAGCAGCTTGCCCGACCTTGCACCGAAAGTGCACTTGGCGGGGTTCAATCTTAGCTTGAACTTTCTCAATCGTTCAAAAAGCTTCCTTAGATCGCTAATGTGCTCTTCATCTGTTCTAGACTTGGCAATGATGTCATCCACGTAGACTTCTATTTCCTTGTGCATCATATCATGGAAAAGAGTCACCATTGCTCTCTGATAAGTTGCCCCAGCATTTTTCAACCCAAAGGACATCACCTTATAACAAAATGTACCCCATAGAGTAATAAACGTGGTCTTCTCCATGTCTTCAGGTGCCATCTTAATTTGATTATACCCCGAGAAACCATCCATGAAGGAGAAAATGGAATGCCGAGCTGTATTATCAACCAAAACATCGATCTGTGGTAGGGGAAAATCATCCTTGGGACTAGCCCTATTCAAATCTCGGTAATCCACACACATCCGTACCTTTCCATCCTTTTTAGGGACAGGGACAATGTTGGCTACCCACTGAGGGTATTTTGCCACTGCTAGGAACCCAGCATCAAATTGCTTCTTAACCTCCTCTTTGATCTTTAAAAGCATTTCTGGCTTCATTCGGCGTAATTTCTGCTTTATTGGTGGGCATTCAGGTTTCAAGGGTAGTCTATGCTCGACAATGCTAGCATCGAGCCCAGGCATATCTTGATAAGACCAGGCAAAGACATCACAAAATTCCATTAACAACTTGATTAAATCTTCTCTTTGTTCTCTGCTTAGGGTAGTGCCGATCTTGACTTCCTTCTTATTTTCTTCATTCCCCAAATTAATGACCTCAACTATGTCTAGGTAGGGTTGAATCCCTTCATCCTCTTGCTCTAACAACCTTGTCATTTCAGGCGGTGGTTCACAATCTTCCCCACCTTCCTCATCAGCGTAATCAACTGGGTGATCGAAGTCGGGAAACAGGATTGCGACCTCACTCTCCTCAAGGGAGTCACTTTCGGATCTGCAATTTAGTGTGATATGGCAAATAAAAAGAAAGAACAAGCGAGTAAAAAGAAGGGTTTAAAACAAGGATAAGGGATACACGAAGAGTTTTTTTTTTGAATTACGATACGCGTTTATTGATGAAAATGATAAAAACAAGTTTTTTCGCCTTTATTACATGGAAGGGTCCCAAAGCTTTAGGCAGAGCAGAGGGACGAATAAGTACTTAAAGCATAAACAAATTACTTTGGTAAAACATTCAAAGTCGTGGGGAACTCGATGGCCTCCCAGTTATGAAGTTCTTGGCCTGGTGGACAAGCAATCACAAAATCAACACTATCACAAGGGTTTTCTTCAATGACAGCGACTTGGTCTGGAGGCATCAGTCCGACGCTCCGAAAGCTCTGGTAGAGATCACAGATGGGGACTCTTGCGGTATGAGGATCTCTGCCAATAAGACGAGCAGCCCTTTTTTCTCTCTTCGCTTCCTCTACCCTTTTTCTGTCGGCAGCCGTGGGCCGGTATCCTAACCCAAAACCATTTCTGTTATCAAGCAGGCGTATTGGTTCTATTTCTCCATTCAAAGCACGTCCTAGCCCTCTTCCAGGTTTATACCCTCCACGCAGCATAATCTTTGCCATCATTAAAGATGCACTTGGCATGCAAGCTTTTGCCATTGTGGCTCCTTCCCCCATATAGGTAGCGTTTGCTATCTCTAATGCTTGGAAAGAAGTTTCAAGGGCCTCTTCTGCTGCCTCGATGTAAGGGGTTAACAGAGGTTTGCTGACCAGAAGGTCTTCCTCACCAGAAACAATTATCAGCTTGTTGTCAATTATGAATTTTAATTTCTGGTGCAGGGTAGAGGGCACCACTCCAGCAGAATGGATCCACGGCCTGCCTAATAAACAATTATAGGCAGGCGAGATATCCATGACTTGAAAAAGGACCTGGAACGTGCACGGCCCAACCTGTATGGGCAGCTCAATCTCACCCATAACCTCCCTCCAAGTTCCATCAAAAGCTCGTACTATCGTGGCACTTGGCTTCATAAAAGTCCCATCAAATGGTAATTTGGCCAATGTAGACTTTGGCATGACATTGAGGGACGACCCATTGTCAATAAGTACTTTTGCTAAGATGTAATCTCGGCATTTTACGGAGATATGGAGAGCCTTGTTGTGCCCAATCCCCTCTGTTGGTATTTCGTCATCAGTGAAGGTCAGATAGTTATCTGCAACAATGTGCCCCACTATTCCTTGAAACTTATCAACGGGAATGTCATGACTGACATGAGCCTCATTCAGGACCTTCATCAACATCTTCCGATGTGGCTCAGAGTTCATCAGCAATGATAACAAGGAGATTTTTACAGGAGTATGGGTCAGTTGGTCAAGCACTTGATATTCGCTCTGGCGAATAAACCTTAAGAATTCATGGGCTTCTTCATCAGTCACGGCCCTTTTGATTTCGCCATTGGCCCCTTCTTTGTCCACCTTGGCATTTCCGGTAACCTGATCCCTCTTCGGCTCTGGAGGGGTGTATACTCTTCCACTTCGGGTTATACCTCCTACCCCTACAATATTTGTGACGGACGAAGGAGACGGGTCACCTGTTGCCGGGCTTGCAACGATCACATCTGCGTTGTACTTCCAAGGGACAGCCCGAGAATCTTTGAACGCAAACGGGGTGGGTGCTTGAATAGTGATGGTTGGTTGTACAGAAACAGGAGCTGCTTGGGGGTTCCTGGTGTAAAAAATTGTCAAGGGCTTAGGGATCCGTGCCCCTGTTTGTTCCTCGATCATGTCGACCTCATCTCCACGGCGTTTACAGACCTGCACAATATAACTGTCCATAAGGCTTTGAAGGACCTCACAGAAACCTTGATGTTCGGCAGTTTGTTCACAATCATGTTTCACACTCCAGGTCCCTTCAATTAATCCCCTTTCAAGCAAAAGGGAATGAACTACCCTCAATGGCATTCTTATGTCAGCAACATTCTTAACGCACTCCTCATCATTTTCCAAGGCATTGACCTCTGAATTTCCATGGTTGGGCAGGGGATTTGTGGCAACATTTGGGCTACCTTCCTTAAAGTTAATCCAGTCGGCTTTGATCAAATCCCT
Source organism: Clitoria ternatea (assembly GCA_037962975.1). Taxonomy (NCBI): domain Eukaryota; kingdom Viridiplantae; phylum Streptophyta; class Magnoliopsida; order Fabales; family Fabaceae; genus Clitoria; species Clitoria ternatea. The sequence continues at coordinate 34,340,703 of CM075673.1, read as the reverse complement.
TACTTTATACTTCAAAGCCAGGCAATTTTCTGTGGAATGCCCTGGTGCCCCAGCATGGTAATCACAATGAGCGTTTGGGTCATATCCCCTTGGGTAAGGAGGTTGCAACGACCTCATAGGGGATGGAGCTACCAGACCTTTCTGAACGAGGATTAGAAAAAGTTCGGTATATGTTATAGGAATTGGATCGAACTGCACAGGGGAACGTTCATTGTTGGAATTTCTTGTGTTTTGATTATGATTGGGTGGTCGAGTCACTTGTTGCGGGTGATGGTATGGCACGGGTTGCGGTACTGGCGCTCTTACCATGGGTGGACAGAAGTGGGGAGTATAAGCTGTCGGGCTCTGAGTGGTAGCAGCCACATAAGGATTGGGAGCTTGAATCATAGTAGGAAAGAATGGTCTTGGCGAAGGCGTCTTTTGATTAGAAGAGATGGAATTAGTTTCTCCATCCCTTTTCCCAGGCGCCGGCCTTCTTGTCATGCTTGCCCCAGATGAGCCCTGAATGATCTTTCCTGTTTGTATTCCGCTTTCCACTCTTTCCCCGATAGTCACAATGTCGGAGAAGTTGGATGAAACACTACCAATCATCTTGCCGTAGAAAGGTGATGGGAGCGTATCAATAAAAATCGCGACTATTTCTTTTTCTGACAATGGGGGATCCACTTGTGCCGCTGTCTCTCTCCATCGTTGGGCATATTCCTTGAATGTTTCACTGTCCTTTTTCATCATGTTTTGTAAATGAACCCTGTTGGGTGCCATATCCATGTTATACTTGTATTGTCTAAGGAAGGCATCTGCCAGATCCTTCCAACAACGGATATGGTTCCGATCAAGGTGAGCATACCATGTAAGAACAGCCCCTGCTAGACTATCTTGGAAGCAGTGGATCAAGAGTTGGTCATTAGAAGAGTAAGATGTCATCTTTCGACAGTACATCGTGAGATGGTTCTTTGGACAAGTCATTCCCCGATACTTATCAAAGTCTGGCATCTTGAATTTGGGTGGGAGGACAACATCTGTGACTAAACATAGCTCCGAAGCATCTATTAGTCCAAAACCTCCAGAGCCTTCCATCATCCTCAAACGCTCTTCTAAGATTTCTATCTTTTCCTTTCGAGGAACTGCGACCATGCGGGTTGCATCTTGGAGATTGGTCCCATAGGGGGTTCCGTATCCATACGGATAACCGAATGGCTGGTTGAATGGAGGCAAAGCATGGGACTGGTTTGTTAGGCCTGTATTTGGTGAAGGACCTTGGGGTTGGGCCATAGTCTGTACAACATAATTCGGTTGGGTCACCTGGGCTCGTGTATTTTGGGCTTGTGTGTTGTAGGTCGGCTGGGTCATCGGGGCTTGTATATTTTGAGTTGGGTGAGTTTGTGGGTCATGGGCTTGCGTGTTTTGGGTTTGGTAAATTTGTGGGTCATGAGTTTGCGTGTTTTGGGTTTGGTGGAGTGATGGTATATTTGGCTGGGTAGGATATGAAGTGTGAGGATTCATCGCTTGCTGGTCATGGGCGTCTTGGTTAGCGAGCGGGGGATAGTATCCTGGTGGAAGGCCATAAAGTAGAAAAGGTACTGGGTTGCCGTCAGGGCCGACAAATGTATGCTGTGCATAAGACTGGCCGTAAGGTAACTGGGTCTCAATGACAGGGTTAGGTCTTCCAACATGAATGGTGACAGGGGGTGTCATTGTGTTTGGTACTTGGGTTCTTGCTGGGTCGGAACCAAGGGGGAGTGGTACAGTGGCAGGCTGCTGTTGGTTGTTCTCAATACCCGCAGAGGAATCCCCTTCTGTGATTCTCTTTTCCAGCAGCTTGGTCAACTCGGCTACTTGTTCTTTCAGCTGATTGAACTCGTTTCTGAAATCTTCATCCCTGATTTCTGCTTCGGCCATGAGTCTCGTTTGGAGTCGGGTCAGATAAGGATGTTTACCCGTAGCGTCTATTGTAAGTGAAAACACGAAATTGTTAAAAAAGAAAGCATTAAATAAAAATGGTAAACGAAAAATAAATAGTACAGTGCACAAAGTTATCGCGGAACTCGGCCAGTACCCTCCAACCATTCCTCAGAACGTCACATTCAAGAGTAATAAGTATGTGATAAATGGAAATTAACATGAGATGGTTGTGGAGACAAAAGAATCCTTCTTTCTGAATTTCTTTCTGAATTTCAAAGTACATTACTGCTGCCAATTTTTTATGCAAGAAAAGTAAATCAGCCATTCCTAGCTCGGGCAATCATGGCCCTCATTTTACAAATCCTTTCTCTACAGTAATCAAGGAAGTTTACAATTTCTTTCGGGGTACTAAGAGGGTTAACCATCCCCTCAGCTTGCTTAAGCAGGAGCGGGAGGTCTTCCAGGACTCCATTAGCCAAATGTGCCAAGTGGGCGAAGCAATTCATCCATGAATGAATAACTTCATCTTGTTGTGTCATTTCAGCTTTCAAAATACGGATAGCCTCACGACATTCTTGCTCAGTATCCATCGCGTGCTGTCGCTCACCGTTTATCTCTCGCTGGCAAGCTTCTACCACCTCATTAAGCTGATGCTCTAATTGACCAACTTGCAATTGTAGGAGCTCTTTTTGTACCAAGGCAATTTGCTCATTCTCTTTGGCTTTTTCCAATATATCTCTCAAGAGTTGCTTGTCAGCCAACATAGTATCCCTTTGCTTGCTCTTCATCCTCAGTTGAGTATTAGTTGTTCGGAGGCATTGACTTTGCTTCCTCAAGTAATCTCTTTCAACTTTCTGCTTTTTTCCAATCTCCTTGATGGTTCGCTTACTTTCTGAGTTCTCCCTTTTTTGAAGGGCACATTCTTGTTGAGATTTTAGCAGGTCTTCCTCCAGCTTCTTATTTTTTACAATTAACTCCTCTATCTTAGCTTTCAAGGCTTCCTCTTCAAGAGTAGGTGAGGGAACAGGTATTCTTGTCGGGAGATGGGAGGGACTTTTGAAAGGCAGCTTGACAATGGAAACTCTATTCAGGATCCATCGGTAGTATTCGTCCTTCACGGCATGGCTTCGAGCTCCTAGTTCTTTTCCTTGCCTGTGGACCATCTTCCATGCATTTGCTATATCCCGAATAGCAGAGGTACAATCTCCTTTTGAGTAGCGAAGGACAAAAGGAATAAGTGATTCTTCATCAGGTGGCCCAAGCAATGGATAAGTTAACTGCCGTTTGGCTATGACAGGGTTGTAGTTAATGCATCCTTGTGTGCCCATAAGAGGAACATTCGGGTAGCTTCCACAATGATGAATAATGGTGTCAACCTTCAACCATTGTGGATACCACCTTACTTTGTCAGCTGTGAGCCCCATCAGGTGATTGGCCCATTCACGCCCGTTTTTTGTTACTAACTGGCATAATTTCAGATCAGAAATAGGACATTCAACTTTGCCGACTTGGTGGAAAACATGTGACGTGAGCCACACATACAGAGCAGGTAGACAACAAATGATTCTTTTTCCACCTTGTGTAGAACAGAAGTCCATGGTGTAATATATATTTGCCAAGATAGCAGTGACAGGATTTTCAGACTTGAATTTACGGGCAAGGAAAATGCCAATGGCATCATAGTCTATGTAATTGTCAATGTTGGGGAACAAGATAACACCATAAATGGTTAAAGCCAAAGTATCCATGAAGGCTTCCCAATCTCCCTTCTCAGCCAGCAAGTGCATGTGCCTCTCAAAATATTCCCGATCAAACCCCAGGACTTGATTTCTATTTAGCTGCTTACTTCTTAAGACTTCTGGATTAATCCTTAGGATATCAGCGATGGTAAGAACATTCGCATGGCGTCCAAGGTGGCGGTAAGGCATTTGTCCATTGACAGGGCCCGCAAGCACACGGGTTATGTCGCGTAATATAAAAGATTATCGTTCTCCACAGGGACTGTGTTCAAAGTACCAGTATATTGAAATTTAATTATCCACACAATTAATTTTTAAGATTTTTATAAAATAAAGCACAAATTAAAGTTGCACAGAATATGAAAAAAATAAAATTTACTTGACACTTAAAAAAAATCAGAGTTGAGAATATCTTGGGATTTTGGGGGATTAAGACTCTATTTTATGTTTAATGAATTTTAACTTTTCATAAATAAGAATCGAATTAAGTTTTCCAAGGCGAATTTTCCAAAAGCTAATTAATATGTTCCTCTCGGAATCCTATTAATGTACCTAACCTATGGAAAGCGCTGCTTAATCCTCAGAAAGGCCTATTATCGTTTTATGAAAATCCCTTTTATTTCCTCAAAAGAATTTTGATTACTTTCACGGTTTTACCGAGGTCACAAAAAGCATTTCAAAAATCTTAGGTTTAGTTCAAAGCTTTCCGGTAAAAATAAATCTCTCGATTCTTTTTATTACCTAAACTTACTAATATACCCGTAAGTATACAGTTTTAACATTTAGGTTCTTGTTAGGAATTACTAAAAGCATTAAGCATAATTGAACTAAATGGAAAACAGAAATTTATTTAATTTCAAGTCAAAATAACATTAAAATAAAATATTATCATACCCCCTTTATCCCAAGATAATTAATTTAGCTACTCATGAAATAATTTAAATTCACGTAAATAATGGAAAAATAAAACATACAAGACATGGTAAAAATAAAGACTTACGGGTTTCTCCAAAAGCTCAGAATAATTTACCACTGTAATTCCTTGTTGTAATAATTTCTCCACCAATTACAAATTTAAAATCTCACTTTTACAGCCCTCACACTCTTACAAAATAAAAGAAAGAAAAGAAAATAAAAAGAAAGAGAAGAAAAACGGACAGAGAAAGAAAAATGGAAAAGAAGAAAACTAAAGAGAAAAGGAGAGAAAGTAACAAAGAAAATAAATCTGATGGTAATTGATGGGAAGAGATGATTGATTCTTCATGCTATGCTCCTGGTTGCTCTCCCTTTTATAGGCGAATGGATGAATGAATCCAGCTAAGGAAACGCGTTAAAATTTGCAAGTGGGAGAAACTTTCGGTGCATGTGAATTCCAGCTGTGCCAACTTGTTTCCAATTTGCATATTTAATATTTCCAATAATTCGGTGCTTGGATTTTAGTGAAGATTGGTGCAGAATGATGAAATTCATAGTGAAAAAATGTTATTTTCCCACAAATCCGAGTGAAAGCTTGCTGGACGGTGTTGGTGAGTGAACTGGACAGCGTGGAGAGGAGTTGCTGTTAGATGGAGATCTGGACGTTGTGGGCTGGACGGTGTTGAATTGATGAAAAGTCTGGGCGGTCTTGAGAGGGTTACTGGGCGGTGTTATGTATTAGAAGAAGAAAGGGAGACGGTGTTGGGAAGTTGGGCGGTGTGTTGAGGTGAGGACGGTTGGGCGGTGTGTTGAGGTGAGGACGGTTGTGGATGGAAAGGAAAAGAGTCTGGGCGGAGTTGTGGATTAGGAGCCTGCGCGGTGTTGGTTGATGGATTACTGGGCGGTGTTGGTTGATGGATTACTGGGCGGTGTTGGTTTGATGGATTACTGGGCGGTGTTGGTTGATGGATTACTGGGCGGTGTTGGTTTGAGAGAAGTCTGGGCGGTATTGATGGAAAGGAAAGGTGAAGTGGGACGGTGTGTAGTATAGATTAAAAGGGGACAGCGGATAGAAGAGAGGAATGTGGGTCGGATTTCTGGATTGAGGACGGTGTAGAGAGTGACTTGAAGGAAAGTAGAAGGAGGCGGTGTTGATGGAGGTAGTGATCCGGTGTTGCATTTGTGAAGAATTGGGTCGGTGTTTGGAGGAGAACCGATTGGTGATGAAGCTGAATGAAAGGACGGGTGAAGACTTACTGAAGAGCATCTTTCATTCAGTCGGAATTGACTGCAGAAAGACTCGGAACCGTCTGAAACATTCACTCGGTTGTCTCTGAATTTGGACCACTCGGTTAAAGCTCTGCTCAGATTTTGCATTGGAATTCACTCGGACAAATTTATTTACTCATTCAAATGATAAAATCACATCTTCACTCGGAAGTCCGAGTTAATTTCCACTCGGATTTGACTTCACTTTCACTCAGAAACTTGGACTTTGAAGGACTGGAATCTGGCTGATAGAATTCTTCCATGTCCGAGCCTTGCTTTGCTCGGAAATGCATCTTTCTGACCCAACTTACTCGGAATTCCTTTCCTTGGAGACTTCTCACTCGGGCTCAGTGTGAAACTTGAGAGTCTGCCCGAGTGTGATTCATTTCCGGTCGGATTTTTCCTTCCTTGCTAAGAATTACTCGGAAATGCTTTGTTCTGCTTGAGAATGTCATTTTCTCTGAGTGAGACCACTCGGATTCCTCCTTAGTCAGCATTTATTCATTTCAGTGGCCTCTTCTACTCGGAATCCATTCACTCGGAACAGGTTTCACTCGGATTAGTTGCGATCAGCAAACCTTTTACTCGGATAATAGCTTTGGACATATTTATTGGAGGTCAGTCTCCTTTTTTCACTCGGAATGGATGCAGTCGGGGAGTTTCCACTCGGAATCACCTTCAACCGAGACTTATTCCATTTCAGCATTGGTCCTTCACTCCAGTCAGCTATTTATCACTCGGAATGGCTTTGACAGGGAACATTTCACTCGGATTTTCCTCCAGCAGTGCAGTATTCCACTCGGCAATGCTCTATTCTGAGTCCTTCCACTCGGATTTGGTTATTTTTGAGTTATCCCACTCGGATTTGGCCATTTTGAGTCGGATTTCAGTGCTCTGAGTTGGATTTTTGCTTTCTGAGTCGAATTTCAGCTTTAAAAAGAGAATTCTTTCCACTTTGGGCTTGTTCTTCTTGTTTCTTTATCATTTTATGGTCGTTTTTCTCTTATTTTTGACCCTTTATTACCTTAATTCCTACAAAATAACATACCCAAGTAGAATAGAGTGGAAAGAAAGCAAAAATAGCAATAAATAAAGGAAATACAGTGGATAATGACTAAAATTCTAAGCAAACTAGATCTAATTTATTGTATTAAAAAGCACTTATCATCCCTCTAGTGGCATACCCAGAATCTGTTCGAACTCCTCAATAGACGGAGCTAATTGAAAGTCTTGGAAAGTGAAACAACGGAGAGGTGGGTCATAAAACTGAATCAAAGCAGTAATTGCTTCGACTTGTACTTCCACTTCTAGCAACTTTAGGATCCTCCCATATCTCCTTGAAAAAAACATTTTCTGATTCATATCCAATTTCTTGCCTAATGCTTGCAGACTGGTTGTATCGACCTTCCTAGCCTTGACATGCAGTAATTTTTTCAACTCAGGTATATTTGTACTACAACTATCCGATCTCATGTTAATTTCCATACTTTCACTCAGAGGTGCTGGCTAAGCTCTTGATAGCTTCCTGCGAGAACATGAGAAATGAGAAAATCAGTCACTAGTACTGACGTGTTTTGCAAATCGATACTCCCCTAGTAACTTTGAAAATATTTTTGTATTCAGGGAAGTTTCGATTTGACAAAACTTATGACAAATCAAAGGTCATGTGAGCTACGGATTTTCTGATCATTGTCAATAAAAATTTGATTTTTTTTGATTTTTTTTTATACCCCTTTTTTGATTCAAAACATCCGTAACTCAAATCCCAAAGACTTGTGCACAAAGAGAAAGAACTATTTGCCCATTAAAGAATCACTAATTAAAAGTATGTCATTTTTTTGAAAAAAGTAATTCACTAAACGGGCAAGTAATCCTCTATTTTGGATTAGAAGGAAAAGTGAGAATGAGAAAAGGTAGAAGTAAAGTTTGCCCCTTTGTGCCTTAAGGTGGTTTTTTTTTCTGGAGGTCTCCTAATGGTTCTAAAGTTCATCTATCAGTGATACCTCGCATTAGGTGGCTTGTTCTAAAACTTCTAAAGGTCACTAGAGCCAAGATCCTATTCATGATGTTGATCATAAATAGTAAGAAGTATACTAAGTATGAGCACCATGAATAAGTCGAACTCTAGCTGAGGTTCTCACAGTAACCAGACAGGAAGTACATCCCAAATGGCTCCGCTATCAACCTCTCCTAATCTTAAGCTTATTTAGGCCCGGGTATAGGGTCCCACTCAAAAGTGTGTGCAAATTGTGAGTGTAGTGTGTGAAAGAGGCATTCAATACCTGTACCTTACTCATCCTGCACATAGAACAAACACAGAGCAACAAAATAAAGTCGACTACCCTAGGGTTCAATGATCATACAGATATTTACAGAATATAAATGATAGAATATAAACAAAACAGGAACTAAACATTGACAAGGAAATAAAATAAAAGAAGAAGTTAAATAATTAATATGCTAATTAAAACATGCGCTATCAAATTGACTGGCTTGACTCTCTAAGTCCCCAGTGGAGTCGCCATCTGTCGCGACCGGGATCGCGGCGGCGCGGCCGACCCTCAAAACGATTTTTTAAAAATAAAATAAACAGGGAGTCGCCACCAATATTTTTTTTTAGGATAAAATAGTGGAAAAACCTTTTGTTAAAGCACTGGTTATAAAAATGAGATTCCATGATTCGGGAGTCTGATTACAGGTGAGGAAGGTATTAGCACCTCACAACTGTCCGTTATAAAAAACGGTTACCTCAATTTGATAGCGCGCATTATAGTTAACCCGATAATTATTTTAACTTCTTCATAAAAAGAAAAAAAAACGTACGGAATGACAAAATAAACAAAATAAATAAAAATCAACGCAAAATATTCACATGAGATTAACAGGACGTCTCGTCCAAATTAATCTCGCTCCTTCTTTTCTTTAAAGAGATATTTAAAAATATGAAATTAACTGGACGTCTCGTCCAAATTAATCTCGCTCCTCCTTTTTTCTTTAAAGAGATATTTAAAAATATGAGATTAACAAGACGTCTCGTCCAAATTAATCTCGCTCCTCCTTTTTTCTTTAAAGAGATATTTAAAAATATGAGATTAACAAGACGTCTCGTCCAAATTAATCTCGCTCCTCATTTTTTCTTTAAAGAGATATTTAAAAATATGAGATTAACAAGACGTCTCGTCCAAATTAATCTCGCTCCTCCTTTTTTCTTTAAAGAGATATTTTAAAAATATGAGATTAACAGGACGTCTCGTCCAAATTAATCTCGCTCCTCCTTTTGATAGCAAGACAAAAAGGAAACTCTAAAAATTAAATAAAGAAAGGTGGGCCCGACAGAAACTGTTTTCCGCTCCTACGTATTCTCGAGCTTTAGAGAAATCAGGGTCACGTAGTTCTTTAAAATGTTGTTTTTTTTAGGAAAAGATTAGGAAGATATTGATAGGCATCATTTTAGTGAAGAATCCATACAAGGCGAAGTGCTTCGCACGTGCACGGATCTTATAGAGACTGTGTAGATGGAAGTATTTTCCGTACGACACTGATTAAGAAAACTGAATATATATATAAAAAAAAACTGAATGGGAGAGGAAAATGAGTGCAAAAAATGAAAAAAACGAGCGAAGAATAAGAAAACCGAGTGAAAAATAAGAAAACCGAGTGAAAAAATGAAAATCCGAGTGAAAACAGGGAAAACCGAGTGAAACAGTGACAATATGAGTGAAACAGTGAAAATCTGAGTGAAATAGTGAAAAATCTGAGTGAAACAGTGAAAAATCTGAGTGAAAGAGTGAAAATCCGAGTGAAACAATGAAAATCTGAGTGAAACAGTGAAAATCTGAGTGAAACAGTGAGAATCTGAGTGAAAATAAGGGAAACCGAGTGCAAAATAGTAAATCCTAGTGAAACAGTGAGAAATCTGAGTGAAACAAGTGAAAATCTGAGTGAAAATAAGGGAAACCGAGTGCAAAATAGTAAATCCTAGTGAAACAGTGAGAATCTGAGTGCAAAAATAGTAAATCCGAGTGAAACAGTAAGGATCTGAGTGAAAATAAGAGAAACCGAGTGCAAAATAATAAATCCTAGTGAAACAGTGAGAATCTGAGTGAAAAAATAGTAAATCCGAGTGGAAATAAAGGAAACCAAGTGAAACAGTGAGAATCTGAGTGGAAAGAGGCTTACCAGGTGAAATTTGAGCAGAGAAGAACGATTGGGACTAGAATTGCAAGTCCGAGAGGGAAAAGGGAGCTGTAAGGAGTGCTGTTGAGTGAGAGTGTAGAGGATGTTGGGGTAAAGAGAGTTTGAAAGGTGAGGGGTGAGTGAAGTGAGAGGGAGAGAAGACTTGGCGTGAGAGAGAGAGAGAACAGAGGTTTGGCAGAGTTTCCTCGTCTGAAATGCCTCCTCCTCAGCTGCCCTCTGCCCATCCCATTTATAGGCTGGCCCGAGTGGAATGCCAGCTCAGGCTTCCACTTCCGAGTGGAATGCCAGCTCAGGCCTCCACTTCCGAGTGGAATGCCAGCTCAGGCCTCCACTCGGTTTGGGTAGTGGGGGACAACGGCTGGTGGGAATTTTTAATTCCTCCACCTCCGCCCCTGTCTGCCAGCCACCTCTGGGATTCCTGGATCCACTTTGGGGGTGGAATCCAGGTCAGCATGTGAATCCGAGTGAGGAGAGTTGAAATCCGAGAGATAATGGTGTAATCCGAGTGAGGAGAGTGGAAATCCGAGTTAAAATGCTGTAATCCGAGTGAGAAGAGTGGAAAATCCGAGTTAAAATGCTGTAATCCGAGTGAGAATGGCTCGGATCCACCTTCCAATCAGTATTCATCCACACTGGCAGTCAAATCCGAGTGAAAATGTGTAAATCCGAGTGAAAATGGAGTAATCTGAGCAAAAATGATGGAATCCGAGTGAGGATGGTGTGAATCCAAGTGCAAATGATGGAATCCGAGTAAAAAATGGGGAATCCGAGTGAGAATGGCTCGGATCCACCTTCCAATCAGTATTCATCCACACTGGCAGTGAAAATGGAGTAATCCGAGAAAAAATGATGGGAATCCGAGTGATTCTCACTCGGATCACCCTCTCAGTCAGCCTTCCACCATATTAGGAGTCAAATCCTAGTGGAAAAGGGGTTGGCCTTCACTTCCTCTCCACAATCCGAGTATAAAATGACTCGGAACCGATTGAAATGGCTCGGAAGTGGGTAAAGGAGGACTCGGATGAGTGAGAATTGGTTGGGAACCGATTGGAATGGCTCGGAAGTTTGAATTTTGGCCATTTTTCGCTCGGAAATAAACTTCTTCACACTCAGAATTAGAAATTTGAATTTCTTCACTCAGAATGGCTCTGACAGGGAAGCTTTCCACTCGGAATTGATTCATTCTGAGTAATTCTACTCGGATTTGAGCATGTATGTGTCATTCTGCTCGGATTCTCCAACGGGAGCCTATTCCATTCGGAAATGCTTCATTGTTACTCGGTTTTCGATCATTTCTGAGTAGTTCTACTCGGTTTTGATCATTTCTGAGTAGTTCTACTCGGTTTTAATCATTTCTGAGTAGTTCTACTCGGTTTTGATCATTTCTGAGTAGTTCTACTCGGTTTTGATCATTTCTGAGTAGTTCTACTCGGTTTTGATCATTTCTGAGTAGTTCTACTCAGATTTCAATCATTTCTGAGTAGTTCTACTCGGTTTTGATCATTTCTGAGTAGTTCTACTCGGATTTCCCTTCAAAAGTGGCATATTCCACTCGGATTTGATCTGTTCCGAGTCCTTCCACTCGGAAATGATCATTTCCGAGTCAACCCTTCTTTTTTTTTTTAAAAAAAAATTCTTTTCATTTGCGGATGGGCTGAAATAGGTGTTCACACCTAAAAATCCATATTAGTTAACTCATCAATCTTTAGCCTAATCTAAATAGAAACCATACTTGATCATATTAAAATAATACCTTGATTAGATCTCCAAACAAATTCCTTACACCTAGGAATTGCATTCACGATCCAAATCTTAACCCTAAATATTTGAAGATATACTTGAGCTATGAGATGGTTGCTCAAGATCACTTGCCACTAATAAACTATACCCTGATTTCACACGAGCTCTCTCTCTACCTTCATATACTCACGATGTAACATCCCGAATTTTAAAATAGAAGATTAATTAAGGAAAATAAATATTGACAAGTAGAATATGAATTGTTTAAGGTCCCAATAAATTGAATTTATCTAAATTAAGATTTTTGGGAATTATTGGTAATTTATGGAGACCGGTTAAGCTGAAAATGAGCCCGGTTGAGATATGGGTGTCGGACCAAATATCTCGGAATGAGATGATACTGGTCAGAGCTGTAGAGAATAATAATGGGAATCCGAATATACATTCGGAATAATTTTTGGATGAAGTATTGAGCCCAAACGAAGAGCCTGTTAGTGACAAAAATGATGAATTCTAATAGATGGAATTAAAATAAACCCAAAAGCCCAAACTTTCCTTCTTCTATTCACGTGTAAACCGTTGAAGCTTTGAGCAAATATACTTTACTTCTTCTCTTCATCTTCCTCCATTCTTCTCTCTTCTTCTCCCAAAAACCTTGAGTTTGTGTGGTGACTCTTTTCCTCTCTACTTTTCATTGAAGAGGACTTGGAAGCTTGGGACTCTTCCTTCTCCTTCCTCTTATTTTCGTGCTGCCTCCCTTCCTTTCTTGAACCCAATTCGTTTTGGGTGTGAGGTAAGCTTCTCCCACCATTTTTGGATGGGTTTATGTTGATATTATGGGTATTATGATTTTGGGAAGGAGATGCATGTGCATGGGTGTTTATTAGAGCATTTAATGCTTATGCCCTAGAATGGGATATCATAAATACAAGTATTTATGGGAGGAAAATGGTTGTTGGTGCATTAATGATGGTGAGAAGTAAAGGTTTATGATGTATTAATGAAGGTGGATGGGTTTTGGAGAAAACCCTAACCTTGGAGTTTGGGGAAAATAGTTAAAGTTAGTTTGAGAATGTGTTTTATGGAGAAATGTATGATATTAAAAGATATGAATGATGGTGGCTTAATGGGAAGGAATTCCCGAAGCCTAATAAAGAATAAAAATGATATCCACAACATGTCTAACACATGTTGTGACATTATAAATATGAATATGACTAAATAGAATGGAAATGATGATTTGAATAGTTGATTGATTAAGGTTTTACATGAATGTGAATGTAGGACCTATTCCGAACGACGAGGCGGGATCGTCTTATCCATCGGAATTCTTCTCTTGAGGTAGGAGAGGAGTCTAAATTCTAAATGCATGAATTTGAATGTTAGTTGATTATGGTATATGGTGTTATGCATGTTATCCTTGCTTGAATGTTGTAAGAAATGATGACTTGTGGTGTAATGTAGATAATATGTTTGGCAACATGCTTTTGTGAATTTAGAATATTCATGGTGTGTTATGTTAAGTTGTATTACCATGAATGTGATATGATTGTTGATGTTGTTTGTTGAGATTGAAAATAAAAAGAATGCCACCCAAAGATTGAAACTATTGTGAACAATCAATGTTAATAAAAGCTTGTGGTGTTGACGATGTTGGATGATGAGTGGCATGTGTAGGATGCATAGAGTGAGGAATGCATATGATTGCATTTGCATCCATGGCATACTGCATAGCTGCCGGTGTTGGAATTTTAGGGGATTCCCCCGGTTGGCCCAGTGGGAGGGCGGCTCGGTGCACGAGCATGATATATTTCCCTTGTGACTTGGTGTATAAGTCACGAAGCTGCCCATGTTGTGCTTCGGGGAGCCACATGTGGTTGACCCTTGTGGGGGGTGGCTCTTGAGGAGCAGGTGTCCCCGGTGGTCCTTGAGATCACAGCTGCCATGGTATAAATCATGGTTGGCCCGCAACACTTTATGTTGATTATGTTGTATACCGCGGTCATGGTGGAAATGGCCAAGTGTTGTAAGATGGGCGATGCGGTTTGGTACCAGTAAAACTATTGATGAATGCATGCAATTTAAAGAATAAGTGTACACATTTTACTACTGCAGTAGGGGTGTGGTTAAAAGATCACACTTGAATCCCACAGTTGATGTTGAAATTCCCACAGTCAGATCTGCAATTGCTGAAATAATCCTTTGTGCATATGCATTAGTTAAGAGCATTTGCATATAGAAGGTAGTATGCCAAGGTGGTGATGGTGATTGTGAGAGGTGGTACAAATATATTTAAGACAACATAAAAGTATGAATACCATTTGAAAGTTGTTGTGATAACTCAATGGTTGAGTATTGTGATTATGTATATGCTTGTATGCTTTGTGTGAAATGGTGTTGGTATATGTCATGATGAATATTATTGATGTGCAAAGTATACATGTGTGGAAGCCTATATGCATAATCACTTGGTATTCATGTTTATTCCTTTGGAATGTAGACTTATTCTCCCATGTTGTCAATTTTAGACTTGTGATGCAGGGCAATTATGGGAAGAGTAAGCATTTTGAAGTGTATTTTGGCCGTGGAGGTAATTAGTGTATAGGAAGCGCCTTGACTGGTGATGTATGTAATCATATGTATTTTGAGTAGTAGGATATGTAATGAATGGGTATTTTGGAAGTCTACTTGATAGATGATTTTGGAGGGTCATGGGGGAAAATGAGAAATTGTATGTATATCTCATTTTCATTGGTGACCCTAAGTATGTATGAAGGTTTAAATTATAATTGAGATTTCCTATGTGTTGATGAATGGATGAAGAATTATATTTCAGTATTTCTTTTATAAAGCTGATGAGATGAAGAATTAATTTATATATATATGACTTTGAAGAGTTGAATGGAATTTAAGAGTATACTGTTGCAGAACCAGTTTTAAAAGCTCTAAATGATGTTTGATATATAATGCATGTCTGTAGAATAAGTGAAGTTTAATTGCTAGTGTGCTGTGTTGTGTAAATTTTGAGTCCTGTAGGGTGTCTGGTAGTTTTGCTTAAGTGAGGAGGATTCTCGCCCGAGCGAGAGCCACACCTGATAGGAAATTGGTCTCTGGACGATTTCACTTAGGCGAGATTGAATCTCGCTCAAGCGAAATTGCCCTGTAGCAGTGTCTGCTCTCTGGAGGAATTTCACAGTATCAGTGTTTGCTCTCTGGAGGAATTTTGCCCAGGCGAATGAAATCTCGCCCGAGCGAGGGCAAGTGGATTAGCTGCTGGCCTGACTCCGCTCAGGCGAATGGCCAATTCGCTCAAGCGTAAATGCTAGGAGAATCAGGGGGTTAGCTACTGGAAGAAATCCGCTCAAGCGAAGGGCCTAAGGAATGGCATTCGCCCAAGCGAGGCCATTAGATGGTGAGTGGGTGAGTCTATGAATAAATTCTGTCTGAGGATTTTGGAAATAAACTAAGAGGTGGTGGAACTTCCAAGTGAATTCCGAGTGACTTAAGTCCGAGCCATAGTTTTCTGAGTGAGGAAGGGTTCATAATCCGAGTGAGAAGGCTCTTGAGTGTGATGATCTGGGCAGTGAAGTTCCAGAGGGAATTTCTGAGTCCAGTGTACTTATTCCGAGTGGTGTGTTCCGACCTTGTATTCTCCGAGTGGGAGAACTCCGATTGGTGGTACTCGGTGTGAGTTGCCCAGAATTTTCCCTGGAATGACTCTCCTTGAGTGAAAAATAGAGGAGGTCGGCTTTGTAATGAAATACCGAGTGAACGCTAGTCAGGTAATGAGTCGGCCTTGAATGAGATTCCGAGGGAATGATCAAACAGAGGTAAGTCAGTTTCTAGGAAGTTTCCCGAGTGAACCACCGAGTGGGTGAAGTCTCGAAATTGGAGTGAATTTACCGAGTGGATGTTGTGTGAGGGAGGACTCGGTCTAGACTACTGTGGCCGAGTAGGGATTGAGTGAATGATGGCTCAGTCAAGGGATCTTGCTGAGTAGTGAATCTGTGTACTTTGAGTCGGTTTTTGGAGAAGAATACCGAGTGACAACCCGTGTAAGGGGAGTCGGATTTAGAGGGGTTTGCTGAGTGAAAATTTAAGTCTTGAAGATTCTGATTATGCGAGTGGGTATAGGCTTGACCCCGAGAGTGTTTCGCTTAAGCGAGTAAGTCTCGCCCAAGCGAGTCAATCATGAATTCGAGTCTGGACGCATTTCGCTCAAGACTCGCTGGCTTCGCCCAAGCGAGGCATGTGTGTCTCGCTCAAGCGAGTCAGACTCTGCTTGAGCGAGATGACGCCCCTGTTACTCTTTTTTTCCTTTTCGCCCTGCTACTCCTGTGATGCCAAGAAATGCACTATCCCAATTAATTTCTTTCCTTTCCAAAAACAGAGACTTGAACCCACATTATTTTATGGATACCTTAAGTGCAAAATTGGGTTTTATTAATTCCCAGGGGTCGATTTCTTAAAACAGAATCACATTTATTCATGTACTCAATTTTCCTTCCGCTGATTTAATTGAGGAACTTTCTTAAAATTAATCCTTTTAAATTTACCCTCCCATATCTTCATATATGGGAGTGGCTTATTATAGATCCAGGTATTTTCTAAAAACGCAAAACATTTACTCTGATTTCTGGGGTGTTTCAACCTGGTATTAGAGCAGCAATTGCTCTTGTTACAACTATGATTAAAGATGTATATGTGATTATTGACTGTGCAAGACTGATTCATGAAATTACTTGACTAAATTATGATGGTTGACATTGAATTGATATTGCTGTATTGCTGTATGGAGTTGTTAAGTCCGGCCAAGAGTCCTTACACTAATTACCTCTATTTATGAATATGCTGTGATCATGTATTGAAAATGATGTGGTTATGTGATATGATATATGATAGGCTTATGATTGCTGAAATTCCAAAATTTATAAATCGAAAAGCTATTGTTTAGCCTAGTGTACTTATGTGTGAGCCATGTTTTGATGTATAGGCATAAGATATGGCTGGTAGACAGAATCGTGAGGCTGCTGCCATGGCAAACGCCTTGAACCGATTCACTAATTTCTTGGAAAGGCAAGGCCAGCTGAATGCGGGACAAGGTTCCCAAGGTCTTGACTTATTTCTCAAGAGGCATCCTTCGGAGTTTCATGGAGGATTTAAACCCGAAGATGCGTATGCGTGGATAAATGACTTGGAAAGGATATACGCAAGCTTTGAATGTTCAGAAGCGCAAAAGGTGGAGTATGCAGTCTTTATGCTCCGCGATAAGGCTGAAGCATGGTGGCGTCTTACTAGAGGACGTATGATAGCTGTTGATGTTCCCTTGATTTGGGAAAATTTTAGATTGGAATTTTTGAAGAAATATTTTCCGGACAGCTGTAGGAGCAAGAAAGAGCTTGAATTTATGGAGCTTAGGCAAGGAAGTATGACGGTGGAGGAGTATGCCTCCAAATTTGAAGCATTAAGTGCATTTTATCCACCCTACCAATAAGAAGGCACTGAAGCTTCGAAGTGTGTTAAATTTGAAAATGGACTGCGCCAAGAAATCAAGAAGGCGATTTGTCATCAAGAGATTAGGAGTTTTCCTACTCTTGTGGACAAGTGCAGAATTTTTGAAGAAAATGATGTTGCTCCAAGGAGTTATTCGGGGCATGATTACAAGTTGAAGGGCCAATCTTCTAGCTTCAAGAAGAAAGGCAATTTTAAAAATAATAGACAATTTGTACGTGGTTCTTCTTCTTTCCGAAGGGGACGAGGTGCTCCTAGAGGCGGTTATGGTGGTGGTAACCAAGGTCGCGGAAATGTCCAAGGCATAACTTGCTTCCGATGTGGTGCCAACCATTTGGCACGTGATTGTCCTCAAAATGATGTTGTGTGCTTCCAATGCAACTGACCCGGGCATATTCGCCCAAATTGTTCAATGAATGCAAGAGATGCTAATGTTGATGCTCCTAACCGCATGAACTATGGTGCTAACCATGGAGGTTTTGGTGGCCGTGGACGTGGAAATGGTGGTGGCCAAAATGATGGCCGAAATGGTGGCCGTGGTGGCAATCACAACGGTGGAAGAAATGGTCGAGGTATCGGTCGTGGTGGAAGAAATGGAAACCAAAATGGTGGTGGTCAAGTACAAGCTGCGGGAAGAGTATTTGCAGTTACTGGTGAAGAAGCGGCTCAGGCTGAAGATCTTATCCGTGGTGAGTGTGAGATCCTTGGCACTCCGGTGCATATTATTTATGATTCTGGTGCTACGCACTCATTTATTTCCGAAGACTGTGTGAGGCGCTTGCGGGTGCCTGTGTGCATGATGAAAGGTTCTATATTGGTGACTACACCGACCGGTGCTTGCTTAAGATCGGTAACTCGATGTGAGGACGTCGAGATGAACCTTGAGGGTAGGAAATTTGTTGTATCCCTCGTATGCTTGCCTATGAAGGATTTGGATATTATTCTAGGCATGGATTGGTTATCTGCTAACAAAGTCTTAGTGGATTGTCATAGCAAGACGGTGATCTTCCTGACTTCGAATGCTGAAGATTTTGATGTACAAGGTATCTCTCAGCTTCTTATGATGTTCTGCTTGGTTGATGGGAATGGTGTTTCCCAATCTGGTGGAATTCCTATTGTTTTGGAGTTTCCCGATGTGTTTCCGGAAGAAATTCCCGGATTACCTCGTCCAAGAGAAGTGGAATTTGCTATTGATCTTATTCCGGGTGCAGAACCTGTTTCCCGAGCTCCTTATAGGATGTCTCCTATGGAGTTAGTTGAGTTGAAAAAGCAGGTGGAAGAATTACTTGAGCGGGAGTTTATTCGCCCAAGTGTGTCTCCGTGGGGTGCTCCCGTGCTATTAGTGAAGAAGAAAGATAGGAGTATGAGATTGTGCATTGATTATCGCCAGCTCAACAAACTAACCATTAAAAATAAATATCCTCTTCCACGCATTGATGATCTATTGGATCAATCGAAGGGGGCAGTTGTGTTTTCAAAGATTGATTTGCGCTCCGGATATCACCAAATTCGGGTAAAGGCCGAAGATATTCCGAAAACTGCTTTCTAAATGCGGTATGGGCATTATGAGTACGTGGTGATGCCATTTGGGGTGACGAATGCCCCTGCGATTTTCATGAGCTACATGAATTGCATCTTCCATGAATATCTTGACCAATTCGTCATGGTGTTTATTGATGATATTTTGGTGTACTCCAAGAGTCATGAAGAGCATGAAAGACATCTTCGTCTTGTATTGACTATTCTACGCGAGAAGGAATTGTATGCGAAGCTCTCTAAGTGTGAATTTTGGCTATCTGAGGTCCAATTCCTTGGACATGTTATTTCAAATGATGGAGTTGCGGTTGATAAGTCGAAGGTTGAAGCTGTGATGGCTTGGGAAAGACCAACGTCAGTGACGGAGATAAGAAGTTTTCTTGTTCTTACCGGTTACTACCGGAGGTTCATTGAAGGGTTTTCCCGTTTGGCTTTACCATTAACGAAGTTGAATTGGAAAAAATCACTCTTTTGTGTGGACCCGTGAATGTGAAGAGAGTTTCCAAGAGTTGAAGTTGAGGCTTACTACCGCACCGATGTTAGCATTGCCCGATTTGACGGATGAATTTATGGTATATTGTGATGCGTCTAAGCTTGGTCTTGGATGTGTGTTAATGCAAAAGGAGCGTGTGATAGCCTATGCGTCAAGGCAGTTGCGACCGCATGAGGTTAATTATCCCACACATGATCTTGAATTGGCGGCGATGGTGTTTGTATTGAAGTTGTGGCGACACTATTTGTATGGCTCCAAGTTTGTGGTCTTTAGTGATCATAAGAGCCTTAAGTACTTGTTTGTCCAGAAGGAGTTAAATATGCGCTAAAGACGGTGGATGGAGTTCCTAAAAGACTATGAGTTTGAATTGAAGTATCACCCCGGTAAGGCGAATGTAGTTGCCGATGCATTGAGCCAGAAGTTATTGCATGTTTCCATGATGATGGCAAAGGAAATGGAGTTGATAGAACAATTTAGAGATTTGAATGTAGGCGTGGAGACTTACACTTCCAAGAAAATGGTGTTGGAAATGTTGAAAGTTGCAAATGAATTTCTTGAATATGTGAAGGCGCAACAACCCAATGATGAGTATTTGATTAAGATGAAGAAAACCCAAGAAAAAGGGAAGAATTTGTTCTTAGTAGAAGGTCAAGATGGCATTTGGCGTGTGAAGGGTCGAATTTACGTTCCCTCAAGCGATGATGTGAGGAAACGTGTACTTGAGGAAGCCCACAAAAGCATATTGAGTATTCACCCTGGTTCCACCAAGATGTATCAAGATTTGAAGAAGAATTTCTGGTGGCCCGGTATGAAGCGTGATGTGGTGAATTTTGTAGCATCTTGCCTTGTTTGTCAAAAGGTGAAGGTTGAACATCAGAGACCAGCTGGATATTTGAGACCATTGGAGATTCCGGTTTGGAAATGGGATAGCATAGCTATGGATTTTGTTTCTGGACTACCCAGAACCTGTGCTGGAAACGATGCTATATGGGTGATTGTTGACCGATTGACAAAATGTGCTCACTTTTTGCCCATTAATATGAAGAGTTCCTTGGAGAAATTGGCACAAATCTACATCAAGGAGATTGTTAGGCTGCATGGTGTTCCGTCCAGCATCATATCCGACCGTGATCCTCGATTTACTTCTCAGTTTTGGGGACGCTTGCATGATGAGTTGGGTTCTAAGTTGAAGCTTAGTTCCGCTTATCACCCTCAAACCGATGGACAATCAGAGAGAACTATACAAAGTTTGGAGGATTTGTTGAGAACTTGTGTGCTTGAACACGGTGGATGTTGGGAGAGATTCCTACCATTGATCGAATTCACATACAATAACAGCTTCCATTCCAGTATTGGCATGGCACCTTATGAGGTGTTGTATGGAAGGAAGTGTAGAACTCCCTTGTGTTGGCTTGAAGTTGGTGAAAATTTGGCCTTAGGGCCGGAGATTATTCAAGAAACTACAGAGAAAATTAAGAAGATACAAGAGAATATGAAGATTGCTCAGGATAGACAGAAGAGCTATTATGACAAGAGACATAAACCCCTTGAGTTTCAAGTGGGTGACCATGTGTTTTTGAAGGTCTTGCGTGATAAAGGCATTGGAAGGGCGTTGAAGAGTGGGAAGTTGAGCCCTAGGTTTATTGGACCTTATGAGGTGTTGGAGCGGATTGGTGAGGTTGCTTATCGGATAGCACTCCCTCCGCATCTTGCTAACCTACACAACGTGTTCCACGTGTCGCAGTTGAGAAAATATGTCTATGATCCTTTACACGTGATTCCTGTGGATGAGATTGAGGTGCGTGAGGATCTATCTATTCCTCCTGTTTCCATTCGCATTGTCGAACATTCCGTGAAGAAATTGCGAAACAAGTTGGTACCTTTGGTGGAGGTCGCTTGGAAACATGGAAATACTGAAACGTTCACATGGGAACGAGAGGACGACATCAGAGAACGGTATCCAGATGCATTCGAATCCGGTAAGTTAAATTTTGAGGATGAAATTTTCTTTTTGGAGGGGTGGAATGTAACATCCTGAATTTTAAAATAGAAGATTAATTAAGGGAAATAAATATTGACAAGTTGAATATGAATTGTTTAAGGTCCCAATAAATTGAATTTATCTAAATTAAGATTTTTGGGAATTATTGGTAATTTATGGAGACCGAATAAGCTGAAAATGAGCCCGGTTGAGATATGGGTGTCGGACCAAATATCTCGGAATGAGATGATACTGGTCAGAGCTGTAGAGAATAATAATGGGAATCCGAATATACATTCGGAATAATTTTTGGATGAAGTATTGAGCCCAAACGAAGAGCCTGTTAGTGACAAAAACGATGAATTCTAATAGATGGAATTAAAATAAACCCAAAAGCCCAAACTTTCCTTCTTCTATTCACGTGTAAACTGCTGAAGCTTTGAGCAAATATACTTTACTTCTTCTTCTCTTCATCTTCCTCCATTCTTCTCCCAAAAACCTTAAGTTTGTGTGGTGACTCTTTTCCTCTCTACTTTTCATTGAAGAGGACATGGAAGCTTGGGACTCTTCCTTCTCCTTCCTCTTATTTTCGTGCTGCCTCCCTTCCTTTCTTGAACCCAATTCGTTTTGGGTGTGAGGTAAGCTTCTCCCACCATTTTTGGATGGGTTTATGTTGATATTATGGGTATTATGATTTTGGGAAGGAGATGCATGTGCATGGGTGTTTATTAGAGCATTTAATGCTCATGCCCTAGAATGGGATATCATAAATACAAGTATTTATGGGAGGAAAATGGTTGTTGGTGCATTAATGATGGTGAGAAGTGAAGGTTTATGATGTATTAATGAAGGTGGATGAGTTTTGGAGAAAACCCTAACCTTGGAGTTTGGGGAAAATAGTTAAAGTTAGTTTGAGAATGTGTTTTATGGAGAAATGTATGATATTAAAAGATATGAATGATGGTGGCTTAATGGGAAGGAATTCCCGAAGCCTAATAAAGAATAAAAATGATATCTATAACATGTCTAACACATGTTGTGACATTATAAATATGAATATGACTAAATAGAATGGAAATGATGATTTGAATAGTTGATTGATTAAGGTTTTACATGAATGTGAATGTAGGACCTATTCCGAACGACGAGGCGGGATCGTCTTATCCATCGGAATTCTTCTCTTGAGGTAGGAGAGGAGTCTAAATTCTAAATGCATGAATTTGAATGTTAGTTGATTGTGGTATATGGTGTTATGCATGTTATCCTTGCTTGAATGTTGTAAGAAATGATGACTTGTGGTGTGATGTAGATAATATGTTTGGCAACATGCTTTTGTGCATTTAGAATATTCATGGTGTGTTATGTTAAGTTGTATTACCATGAATGTGATATGATTGTTGATGTTGTTTGTTGAGATTGAAAATAAAAAGAATGCCACCCAAAAATTGAAACTATTGTGAACAATCAATGTTAATAAAAGCTTGTGGTGTTGACGATGTTGGATGATGAGTGGCATGTGTAGGATGCATAGAGTGAGGAATTCATATGATTGCATTTGCATCCATGGCATACTGCATAGCTGCCGGTGTTGGAATTTTAGGGGATTCCCCCGGTTGGCCCAGTGGGAGTGCGGCTCGGTGCACGAGCATGATATATTTCCCCTGTGACTTGGTGTATAAGTCACGAAGCTGCCCATGTGGTTGACCCTTGTGGGGGGTGGCTCTTGAGGAGCAGGTGTCCCCGGTGGTCCTTGAGATCAAGCTGCCATGGTATAAATCGTGGTTGGCCCGCAACACTCTATGTTGATTATGTTGTATACCGCGGTCATGGTGGAAATGGCCAAGTGTTGCAAGATGGACGATGCGGTTTGGTACCAGTAAAACTATTGATGAATGCATGCAATTTAAAGAATAAGTGTACACATTTTACTACTGCAGTAGGGGTGTGGTTAAAAGATCACACTTGAATCCCATAGTTGATGTTGAAATTCCCATAGTCAGATCTGTAATTGTTGAAATAATCCTTTGTGCATATGCATTAGTTAAGAGCATTTGCATATAGAAGGTAGTATGCCAAGGTGGTGATGGTGATTGTGAGAGGTGGTACAAATATATTTAAGACAACATAAAAGTATGAATACCATTTGAAAGTTGTTGTGATAACTCAATGGTTGAGTATTGTGATTATGTATATGCTTGTATGCTTTGTGTGAAATGGTGTTGGTATATGTCATGATGAATATTATTGATGTGCAAAGTATACATGTGTGGAAGCCTATATGCATAATCACTTGGTATTCGTGTTTATTCCTTTGGAATGTAGACTTACTCTCCCATGTTGTCAATTTTAGACTTGTGATGCAGGGCAATTATGGGAAGAGTAAGCATTTTGAAGTATATTTTGGCCGTGGAGGTAATTAGTGTATAGGAAGCGCCTTGGCCGGCGATGTATGTAATCATATGTATTTTGAGTAGTAGGATATGTAATGAATGCGTATTTTGGAAGTCTACTTGATAGATGATTTTGGAGGGTCATGGGGGAAAATGAGAAATTATATGTATATCTCATTTTCATTGGTGACCCTAAGTATGTATGAAGGTTTAAATTATAATTGAGATTTCCTATGTGTTGATGAATGGATGAAGAATTATATTTTAGTATTTCTTTTATAAAGCTGATGAGATGAAGAATTAATTTATATATATATGACTTTGAAGAGTTGAATGGAATTTAAGAGTATACTGTTGCAGAACCAGTTTTAAAAGCTCTGAATGATGTTTGATATATAATGCATGTCTGTAGAATAAGTGAAGTTCAATTGCTAGTGTGCTGTGTTGTGTAAATTTCGAGTCCTGTAGGGTGTCTGGTAGTTTTGCTTAAGCGAGGTGGATTCTCGCCCGAGCGAGAGCCACACCTGATAGGAAATTGGTCTCTGGACGATTTCGCTTAGGCGAGATTGAATCTCGCTCAAGCGAAATTGCCCCGTAGCAGTGTCTGCTCTTTGGAGGAATTTCACAGTATCAGTGTTTGCTCTCTGGAGGAATTTCGCCCAGGCGAATGGAATCTCGCCCGAGCGAGGGCAAATGGATTAGCTGCTGGCCTGACTCCGCTCAGGCGAATGGCCAATTCGCTCAAGCGTAAATGCTAGGAGAATCAGGGGGTTGGCTACTGGAAGAAATCCGCTCAAGCGAAGGGCCTAAGGAATGGCATTCGCCCAAGCGAGGCCATTAGATGGTGAGTGGGTGAGTCTATGAATGAATTCTGTCTGAGGATTTTGGAAATAAACTAAGAGGTGGTGGAACTTCCAAGTGAATTCTGAGTGACTTAAGTCCGAGCCATAGTTTTCCGAGTGAGGAAGGGTTCATAATCCGAGTGAGAAGGCTCTTGAGTGTGATGATCTGGGCAGTGGAGTTCCAGAGGGAATTTCTGAGTCCAGTGTACTTATTCCGAGTGGTGTGTTCCGACCTTGTATTCTCCGAGTGGGAGAACTCCGATTGGTGGTACTCGGTGTGAGTTGCCCAGAATTTTCCTTGGAATGACTCTCCTTGAGTGAAAAATAGAGGAGGTCGGCTTTGTAATGAAATGCCGAGTAAACGCTAGTCAGGTAATGAGTCGGCCTTGAATGAGATTCCGAGGGAATGATCAAACAGAGGTAAGTCGGTTTCTGGGAAGTTTCCCGAGTGAACCACCGAGTGGGTGAAGTCTCGGAATTGGAGTGAATTTACCGAGTGGATGTTGTGTGAGGGAGGACTCGGTCTGGACTACTGTGGCCGAGTAGGGATTGAGTGAATGATGGCTCAGTCAAG
The DNA here is from genome assembly GCA_037962975.1 of Clitoria ternatea. NCBI lineage: Eukaryota > Viridiplantae > Streptophyta > Magnoliopsida > Fabales > Fabaceae > Clitoria > Clitoria ternatea. The sequence continues at coordinate 34,315,614 of CM075673.1, read as the reverse complement.
GGATCTTGCTGAGTGGTGAATCTGTGTACTTTGAGTCGGTTTTTGGAGAAGAATACCGAGTGACAACCCGTGTAAGGGGAGTCGGATTTAGAGGGGTTTGCTGAGTGAAAATTTAAGTCTTGAAGATTCTGATTATGCGAGTGGGTATAGGCTTGACCCCGAGAGTGTTTCGCTTAAGCGAGTAAGTCTTGCCCAAGCGAGTCAATCATGAATTCGAGTCTGGACGCATTTCGCTCAAGACTCGCTGGCTTCGCCCAAGCGAGGCATGTGTGTCTCGCTCAAGCGAGTCGGACTCCGCTTGAGCGAGATGACGCCCCTGTTACTCTTTTTTTTTCCTTTTCGCCCTGCTACTCCTGTGATGCCAAGAAATGCACTATCCCAATTAATTTCTTTCCTTTCCAAAAACTGAGACTTGAACCCACATTATTTTATGGATACCTTAAGTGCAAAATTGGGTTTTATTAATTCCCAGGGGTCGATTTCTTAAAATAGAATCACATTTATTCATGTGCTCAATTTTCCTTCTGCTGATTTAATTGAGGAACTTTCTTAAAATTAATCCTTTTAAATTTACCCTCCCATATCTTCATATATGGGAGTGGCTTATTATAGATCCAGGTATTTTCTAAAAACGTGAAAAATTTACTCTGATTTCTGGGGTGTTTCACACGAGCTCTCTCTCTACCTTCCATCTTTATTTTCTTCTCCTCCCTATCACCTAAACTGTGTCTCTCCTCTCTCAATTTCTCTGATTCCACTCATTTCACTCTGACTTTCTCTCTTCATTCACTTTATCATCCTTACCAAAGACATCATCTTTTCTTTCACCTTCTTCAACCAAAGTCATGCTTCTCTTTTTCTTCCTTCATTCCATCAAATTTCATTATTGCTTCTCCAAGGTAAGGTCATGCAGGGCTTCACTTTCCATTTCCTTTTCCTTTTGCATGCATGGCTTCATTTTCCATTCCTTTCCCTTTTTGCATGCATTAATTTTGGGTCTTTTCCTTATCTCTCTAGCTTGGTTGTGGTAGCCATTGATGATCGTAAGTAAAGCTTAAATCTTCACAAACTCTATTTTTGAAGCTCCGAGGTAAGAACTCGACTTGTAACAATTTTGAGTCCTTTTTCAATTATGAAAATTGTAAATCCACTCTTCCATTTTGGTAGTTTACGTTGGGTAATCGTCAAAAAGTGGTTAGGGTTCACTTTCAAAGATTATCGAAAGAATTTTAAAGCTTTGAAATAGTTTTGATAGCTGCCAAAAAGTTTTGTCACTTCGTTAAGTTAGAATTTCTTTGAAACCTTTCAAAATTAAATCGATTAGATGTTTTAATTTTGATTATTGCATTTTAGTAGCTTCTAGATATTAAGAATAAATTTAGTTAATTTTTTAAAATTATTCAAATATATGATATTAACGTTTGGAGCTAAATCAAAGATTGAAACTTGATTTAGAAAGTTGAATATCATTATAAGGTATGTGTTGACGTACAAGAGGTGTAACACCCCGGCCGCTTTTCAGGAGTGAATGACTCTCCCCACAGACCAACACGAGACCTTCCCAATGTGCTTTTTTCCTCACTCACACATTTCCTGAGAACTTCCCAGGAGGTCACCCATCCCAGAATTACTCCAAGTTAAGCACGCTGCTTAACTTTGGAGTCCTTATGTGATAGGCTATCGAAAAGGCTAATGCATTTGTTGGTATAGGTAGTACGAATTCATTCCTTTAAGCTACCCTCATCTGTATAGTCCCATACCTATACAGTCTTTGGATCCCTCTCATTCTGGTATGTATTCAGTTCGTTCATGTGTCCCTCCCACTGGAAGCCTGCCAGGAGCCGCTCCTTGTCCGTGCCTATGCACCGGCGATCACTCCCCGCCCTCAACAGTGCCCGGGATGCCACATTCCCTACTGGAAGCCTGCCAAGAGCCGCTCCTTGTCCGTGCCCATATCTGTATAGTGTCTTCCCATTCAGCCATGTTCCTGGGTAACACTAAGATCGAGCCTTGAGCCACATTAGCAAAAGGCAAGGTTTTGTCAATAGCGAATCTTGTCTGAGATAAGGAAGGAAACATTTCCGAGTAAGGAAGGGTCGAGAATGCTTCTCCTAGTCATGTGGAATGGATTGTTGCCACATGACCTACGACTTTCTGCTTAGGAAACATAATTTTTTTTTGATTCGTGTGAATTCTGACATTCCTGGGGTAGATTTTCTTCATGGGGTCGACCTCCAACCCTTGTTCCTTTTGTATTGAACTCAAAATCTGACTCAATTTCGAGTACTGTGGGAGGATTTGATTGTTTCTGAGCAGTCGGATGTGAAATTTCTTTCTGAAGACGTGAATTTTTGTTCTCAGGCGTTGATTGGTTTGGCCCCATCCTCGGATGCCTTGGCTTCCTGGATTTGTAAGTGGTGGTCGGTAGTATTTTCTAATCGGAATTTTTCTTTTATCTGATGCGTTATATTAAATTTCGAGGAAAATTTTTTATTAGGGTGGGAGAATTGTAACATCCCAAAAATTTCATTTTTCATGTATAATCATTTTTAATCTAGACCATTAATGATATTATCTATTTATATTAACTTTCTACATAAGTTTGGCTATGAATCGAAGCTTCTTTTTGATTCGCTCAAATAGCTTCCTTTGATATTAACCTCTGGTAGCGTTCTGATTGGGAGATTACCGAGTGAAGTACCTTCGAATAAGATATTCCAAGTGACTGAGATAAGACAATCCGAGTGAAGAAAGGAATCTGATTTCGAGTGAGATCTTTCTGAGTGAGGTATGACCGAGAGAACTTCCGAGTGAAGGTTAAGATGTTTCTGAGTGAGGTATGACCGAGAGAACTTCCGAATGAAGGTTAAGATGTTTCTGAGTGAGGTATGACCGAGAGAACTTCCGAGTGAAGGAAGGTCAAGATGTTTCCGAGTGAGTCATGACCAAGAAGACTTTCGAGTGAAGGAAGGTTAAGATGTTTCCGAGTGAGTTATGACCGAGAGAACCACTTCTGAGTGAAGGGAGTCCTGGCCTCAAAGATATGTCTGAGTGAAGCGTGTCCGAGAGAACCACTTCTGAGTGAAAGGGGCTCTGACTTCGAATAAACACCTTTCGAGCAAAGACGCTTCCAAGTTCCATACTTCCGGGTGGAGTATGTGTTTATATGTTGTTATAGGTTTTGATAATGACAAACAAGCAAAGCAAAATTCAATTATGAAAATACCAAGGCATTTAGTTCAGTGGTTAAATCAAGTGACAAATAGTATTGTTAAATGCCAAAGGAACAAAGGTTGAAAATCTTGATGATACTGGCACGCTTGAGCGAAGGACCAAGCATGAATCATGAGAATCAGGTGCTTGTCACGCCCAAGCGTGAAGTAAGCACGCTTGAGCGTAAGGAGCGCTCGCTTAAGCGTGAGCAAAGACACGATTGAGCGTGGTCAAGGAACTTGGAACTTAAGCGCTGGATAAGTCACGCTTGAGCGTGAAGCAATGGAACTTAAGCGCGAGTATGAGCGTGATGCATCAGGAGTCTAAAAACTAAATTACGCTTGAGCGTGAGTTAGGCTCGCTTGAGCGTGGAACAGAGGATGACAACACGCTTGAGCATGATAACATGGTTGAGCGTGGATTCAAGCGTGAGCATCAGGAGCCCGAAATACACATGGCTCGCTTAAGCGTCAACAACGCTCGCTTGAGCGTGAAACAAAGCGTGACAGTACGCTTAAGCGTGGATTTGAGTGTGAGCAAGCGTGAAGGAAAAATCAAAGGAAATATGCCTGGTCGCTTAAGCGTAATTACATTCGCCTGAGCGAGGTTACTACAGAATTAATTAAAAGCAGATGTTTATGATGTAATTAGTTCCAAAGAAGCAAATTCAAACATCATGCTATGTCACCATGAGTCAGATAAGTTTATTTAATTCAAATGAATTATATGAATTTGTATTTTGAATCTTTGTTGAATAAATGACAGCTCTGCATCGCACTTGGACAAACTGAAACACTAAATGAATTGATTCATTTAGTTCAAATGGTTCTGGAACGTTCATTTAAATGAATTACAACCTGGAATAACAAAACAGAGTCTCGGATCGCACTTCATAAGTAATGCTCCATTAAGCAGACAAAGGCAAGCTCCATTACGTGTTTTATGGATCGAAGGGAATTCTTTAATCATAAAGAAGCTATGCCTTGACACTATAAATAAGAGAAGAGCTGAAGGCATCAGAAGTCCCAAGCATTGAAGCAGTTCCTTTGCTTTCTTCTTCTCTCTCGCTGCATTACTCTCTTCTACTCTCTTAATTGCTCTCTGTTTCTAATTCTTGGCTTATTAATTTGAGACTAAATATTTGTGAGCAAAGTTATTTTCTAGACTTGCTAATTAATTATTTTTAAGAGAGAAAATATTTTCTTGAAGTGCTAATATTTGCATATCCTCTCTTTGAGAGTTATTATCTTGTGTAAACTTTAAATTGTATATCCACTCTAGTGAGAGAGTTTCCTTGTACACTTAAATACCAAACTTCATAGAAATTTTGGGTTGGGTTTCAACCTTGTAATTGTGAGATTGAGAGATTGGGTGGGGTTCCCTTGTACTTGTGAGGATTGGATTCTTGAGTGTGGGACACTAGGAAGTTGCAATTGCTCAAAGTGTATCTCTAATCTACAATAGTGGAAATCCTCTAAGTGGGTTGCTTAGAGGCGAGACGTACACCAGCGTGGTGGAACTCGTATACATCGGTTTGCAAATCTCTCTTCCCTAAACTCATTTAATTTGTGCACTTAACTTGTTTGCTTAATTCATTGCTTCATTAATTGGACTAAGTGCATGATACATTAAGTTGCAAAATATTTTTTGAATAACATTGTTGCACTTGGACTTAAGCAACACTCTTGAATCAATCTTTCTAAAGTTCCATAAATTGCTTTGTAACTTAATTGATTCACTTTCTAAACTCTTTAAGTAGTTATTAGTTTGTCTTGTGTATTATTTGTTGTTACTTGCAATCTAGTTTATTATCTTAAATAAACATAGTAACAAAAGAATCAATTTCAAGAGCATTCCAAAGAAAATTTTTAATACTCAATTCACCCCCCTCTTGAGTAATTGAGGCCACTTGGTTAACAGAGTATCTCTGAGTGACTCATTTCCGAATGAAACGTTTCTGAGTGAAACGTCTCCGAGTGACTCGTTTCCGAGTGAAACATCTCTGAGTGACTCATTTCCGAGTGAAACGTCTCTGAGTGACTTGTTTCCGAGTGAAACGTCTCTGAGTGACTTGTTTCCAAATGAAACGTCTCCGAGTGACTCATTTCCGAATGAAACATCTCTGAGTGACTCATTTCCGAATGAAACGTCTCCGAGTGAAACGTTTCCTAGAGAAGTACTTCCGAACGGAGAAAAGCTTTGATTTCGAATGAGTACTTCTCGGGCCGTGATATTCCCGAGTGGGGTATCTTCGACTTAAATACAACTTTCCCGAGTGGGGTGTCCCTGAGTCCGACACTTCTGTATGGGATGGTACCGAGTGAGAAATTTCCAAGTGGATGACACCAAGTGAGACCTTTTTGATTCCCGCGTGATATGTCACCGATTGAGACTACTGAGTGAGTCATTTCCAGGGGAAGTACTTCTGGAACAGAGGAAGACTTTGACTTTGAATGAATACGTTTCCGAGTGAAAAGTTCCCGGGGGAAGTAAATATTCGAGTGGTTAACCCCTTCATTCTATTCGTGCTCAGGTGTCATAAAGATTACCTAGAGCCTGTGCTCGGGTCATATTCAAAGTTGCCGAGAGCTTGTGCTCGGGTTCGTCTTTGAGATTGCCTTCGACTCCGAGTGATATTCCCAAGTGGAAAGATTTCCGAGAGAGGACTGAACTTCGACTCTGAATGATCTTTCGGTTGTAAGATTTCCGAGTGACGCACTTTCGAGAGAAATACTTTCGAGTGAAGAAAGGCTTTGACTTTGAATAAAGTATTTCTCGGGTAGAAATATATCCGAGTAGAGAAATTCTGACTGAATCAATTCTGAACAAAAATGGATGATTTTGAACGAGCACTTTTCGGGCAGATATATCCGAGTGAGATATTTCTGTATGTGTCTTTGGGTGAGACATTTCCGAGTGGGTCACTCACTCGGAAAGAAAAGCTATGACTGTGTTTCAAGCAAAAACATTTCCGAATGAATTCCCTTCCGAGTGGAGCAATTTTGAACGAAAAGAGGCTCTGATGAATTCTTCTCGGAAAGAGACATGCCTAAAATACCGAACCAGTGTCAGAATTAATATTTTACTCCAATCATATCATCTTGTGCATATTTTAATATATTTACTTCAATCATACAAGCTCCATTATATAGGCGGCAGAAATGGTCAACAATACAGCTCATTTTCCATTATCACCGTAATTAATCACCTAACATCCTACTACAATCCAATTACAAAAAAGCTTGTCCCCCACTTGTCTTTTGCATTATTAAATCGACACTACATCTCGTTCCCAAATCTGAATTCTTAGAACAAACTAAAATTAGTAAAGTCTCTCTCTCATTTCCTTTTCTCCGTCAAGTCACCTTTGATCTGAAGCTAGGACAGTAAGAAGAGAACATTTTTCAACCAAACTAAGATCCTTCATCAAGGTAAGAGGGGATAGGGTTGTGAATAAATATGGAATGGTTAGAATTGTATGCTGTTCTAGGATTTTCCAGATTTATTTTCGTAACTTATTACTTAATTTTGAAGCTGAAAATGTGTGAATTTGACTCTGAATTCTTCATCAAAGTTGTAAATCCTTTCGTTATGTGAATTTTGGGACTTGAACCGACTGATTTGGATATGTATAGCATGAGTTATAGTCAAAATACTACAGCATGTCTGTTCTAGAATATGTACCTTTTATTTTGTGTAAATATTAATATTCTGGGAATTATACATACATATTTAGACTTTGACGTCTTCATAAAAGTTATAGATAATTATGTTATGGATCTATAGAAAGTGGAATTGCTTAAAAAGGATTTGATTTGCTCACGTTATGGTCACTTTACTAATGTATGTTGCTGTTGTAAATTTCTGAAATTACCTATGATGATTATTATGAATGAAAATGATATTTTCCATGTGGGTAATGATTTATTTATGAATCATTGAGAGATTGTTGATTATTATGGATGTTATTGAATGTCCTATGAATGTCATACAGTATGTTTATCTTTGTGATGAATAATTATGAATGATTAAATTAATGTATACATGAATGCCTTGTGGTTTATTAAATATGTTGTTGAACTATAAATCCATGATTTTGAGAATTAATATATGTGATATGTCCCTTGAGGACTTGTGGTTTTCCAAGTGATTATGGAAATATTGATGTCATGGTATGTTAAATCGATAAAGAGAATTAAAGGCATTCATGCATCATAAGCATTTGGATGCACCATGGAATTTAGGGGTTCCATGATTGCCGGCCCTGGTGGGGGGTTACTCTATGATGAGTTAAAGCCCTATTTTCGCTAAGAGCCATGGAGTGTAGGGATTCATGGTTTATGCTAATTCCTACTTGTGTACTTCGGTACTTGAGAGCCATGAAGGGTAGGGATTCATGGTTTATGCTAATTCCTACTTGAGTGCCATGAAGGGTAGGGATTCATGGTAGATATTAATTCCTACTTGTGTCTCTATGAGACTTTTTACTGCAGTATTCCTACCAAACCAAAATGGATCCAGCATGACATCATTTGACTAAATTAAAGATTATTAAATGTAAATGACCTTGTTTGGCATATTCATCATATCATTATGGTTTGTTGATTGTGTTTGTGAAACTTTACTTATTTTATATTTATTCTATATTCTGTCTCACTCTTACATTATTTTTACAGTGCATGCTACACAGAATGACGAGTGGTGCAATTAATGAAGTTTTTATGATTTATTGCTTGGACTTTGACTTCATTTGAATTTTAATGGGTTGTAATAATATTATGTACCATGTACTGTAATCTTCTCTATCGTTTCAGCTATATAAATGTATTATGTTTTGTTTGTCCACGACTAGTATGCATGATAATATTTCGCATTTATCAATTTTTACGTGACCTCAGAATTTAAATTACGAATTTCACAATGATTCTTTAGACGCAAAAAATTTATTTCAAAAATTTGGGTTAATTAATTAGAATTTGTAATTTGGGTTTTGGGTGTCACATTGGTGGTATCAGAGCCTAGCCTTTCCTAGTACGGTATGGTTTGGGGACAAACCAGGCAGAAGCTGGTGGGCATGTGACATCCTGGCGCTGTTGAGGGCGAGGAGTGATCGCCGGTGCATGGGCACGGACAAGGAGCGGCTCCTGGCAGGCTTCCAGCGGGGAATGTGGCATCCCAGGCACTGTTGAGGGCGGGGAGTGATCGTCGGTGCATACGCACGGACAAGGAGCGGCTCCTGGCAGGCTTCGAGTGGGAGGGACACATGAACGAACTGAATACATACCAGAATGAGAGGGATCCAAAGACTGTATAGGTATGGGACTATACAGTCGAGGATAGCTTAAAGGAATGAATTCGTACTACCTATACCAACAAATGCATTAGCCTTTTCGGTGGCCTATCACATAAGGACTCCAAAGTTAAGCGTGCTTAACTTGGAGTAATTTTGGGATGGGTGACCTCCTGGGAAGTTCTCAGGAAATGTGTGAGTGAGGACAAAAGCACATTGGAAAGGTCTCGTGTTGGTCTGTGGGGAGAGTCGTTCACTCCTAAAAAGCGGCCGGGGTGTTACAAGAGGGTTTATCATTCAAGTAGCAAACAGAAATTTTTATTTCTGTGGTCAGGTTTTAAAATTAAAAGTTTGCTTTGACTAATAATGTCTTAGAAATATTGATCTTGTAAAATATAAGTATAGTTATTGCTTAATAATGTATAAATTGAAGATTAGTGCTTGATAAGTGTTGATAATAATATTATGTAAATTAGATCATAAAATGTCATTAATTGCATTGCTTGGCATGTATGGTTAATAACTTATGATGGTGTTGATGATGTGTTTGTAAATGGTGTTTTGTAATGTAATTTGTTAGCTCCTTGGAATAAATCTTGCTTATGCAATTTGATGGATGTTGAATTAATGATGATTGAAGTTAGTGGAGTTAGGCTATGATGTCTCTGTTGTAAGAAGTTACGCTCTTATTCGTACAAATGCAAATTGCATTTGACTCTTGAAATCATATACATTGGTTACTGATGGTTCAGAGTTAGACTTAGAAGGGAAAGTTGAATAAGTCATAGGCTCTTTTCACACAGAACTTAAGCTTTTTGAACATGAATCTAGTAGACTTTTGAACTAGACTTTTAAAGATAAGGGAAAGAGAGATTAAACATGGAGGATTTATACTGGTTCACTTCTAACACAAAAGCTACATCCAGTACCTTCAGACTTAAAGGATTTTCACTATGTAAAAACACCTTTTACATAACACCAGCACAGACTATGTCACAAGTATTCTTGACTCCAGCCACTCCTAACTTAATCTCAAGTATTATTTCAACAACTCACTCCTGGCTTAAATCCAAGTATATTTTCAAAAGCCTCTTCAAGCCAAACAACTATTTCCCATAAAAACTAAGGCTAGCAATACATCAGACTTTACACAAGTAAAGATTTGAAAGAGTGTTTGTGTTTGTGTTTTTGAGAACTTAGTGTATACAAAAGATACAAGATAAAGAGCTGATACACTAAGTATAAAAACATAAAGACTAAGGTCTGCTAGAAGCAAAACAACAAAGAAAGTCTTTGCTTTAGAGAAGAAAGCTTAGACAAAGAGCTTAAAAAAGTGGAGAGAAGCTTTCATGATTTTGATTCTCAGAATCATGAACTTCTTCAAGTTTTGAGATCCCTTCATATGTATAAGCCTTTGAGATAGTTGTTGTGAATCTGTTAAAGGGATATAACTGTTGATGGTATTTGGCCTTAAAGATGAAATGAGGACAAAAGATCTAGAACGAGGAACATTAGAGCTTACACTAAAATAATGTTCCTTGAGTGCTTTAGAGCAAAAGACCTTCTATTGGCATTCTTCTTTCAACTAAAATATGTAGAGCATATATGGTTGACATTCTGAAAGCTTTCTGACACAAGTACTGATTTTCATCAGCTTTTCTAAAATGCACAAAACAGCTACATTGGTTTTTTCCCGTACGAGCTTTAGCTCTTGCACTAGTTTGTCTTCTTTCCTAATTAGTGACAGGCATAATATTTCTTGATCAAAACTCAGTTCAGAGAACCTTTAAAATTATCCTTGATTTTTGTTTGATGCAAGCTTTAGAGTAACGTTCTTGTTACTTCAAAAGTCTGGGGTCTGATTGATGAAGCAAGTATGCATGCTAAGTTCAAATAACAGAATATGTATGACGTAATAGTCCAAAAGTCTGGACAGGCGCACTTGAATCAGATTCTTCTTGAGCGTTATTCTAGGATCAAACTTTTCTTAATACAAACTTGTATGCAACTATTTTTGATCATATAGGAAGACATGTTCTGAAACAACTTGCATGGCTCAAGACAAACTTTTTAATTGGTGGACCCCCTTTTTCATTTGTAACCTGTGCATCTTAGGTTTGTATCCAGAAACACTTAATTGAACAGGTTATATAACACGCAAGCAGACTTTACTTAATTAAATGCTTTGATGTGTGTTATTAACAAATCTTAGGGTCTCGTAAGTAATAACCAATGATTTTAAAATCCTTTTCAAACCAGACTTGGTTCTAACAACTATAACATTTTAATTCACTCAACACTCAGATTTGCTACATGGGTCCGCTGATTATAGTATTTAGATTTCTCGTGCGGTCCCTAAGGTACCATCATTTATAGCATTTAGATTTGTTATGTGGTTACCAAGATATCCATCAATCTATAGCACTCAGATTTGTTGTGTGGATTATCCATTTTGGTACTCAAATTTTTCGTTTATTAAGTCGGATTCGTATTGCATGCTTTTATGCGTCTAAAAAAATATAATTTTAAAAGCCTATGGCATTTGATCATTTGCAGTGAGAGAATAGAAATATATAAAGGCGTTTGAAGAATTAGAGGTATCTGGTGATGTTTGGAACTGATATAATGATTGATATATGATTTGATGAATTATATGTCATCGTGCTTGGTTGTAACATATCAAATTACATAACCCACTTATGATTATAATTGTGAATTCCTATTTACTACTTTGAGTGGTACTCACCCTTCAACATCTAATTTAGTGAGTTTTTAGGGTGATGATGCCGCATGGTGAGTACAAAAGTGGAGCAATGCAATGCCAAAGGAAAAGATTAGTTGTGAACTTTTTGATAATTATAGATGCGTAGATATGTAAATAATCTATATTGAGATATAAATGTTTTGTGAATATGTAAAGTTCATGGCAACCCTTTAATTGGCTTGATTTTGATGGACATGAATTATGTGATGCCAAAATGATTTAGCAATGATGCATTATCATCGAAGGATGAAATTCTATGGCAAGCGCACCAATCTTTATAAAGTAGTATATTTGATCGTTCCCACAAGGATTGTGTTAAGTACCACAATCTTGAGGAGTATCTAGCTGAACCTTACAACAAAGCCATTAAAGTCTTTAAGTTTTCTAAATTTTATATTGTTTTTGTGAATTTTTAATAGTAGTGTCATTAAGTAGAATTCTGTTAACAATTATACTAAACTAAACAAAGATTGGAATTGAAATCAGCACACCATAACTCATAAATTCACATGAATTCAACATCAGACACAAGCAAAGTAGAATTCAATCTCACAGATGGATAACTCCTAATTCCTTAGGTTATTATCACTAATCCAACCTACGCCAATCCTAATCCCTTAGGTATCAATTTTTAGTTGAATTTAGATGCAAAATTAAGGTGAACCCTAACACTATCCTAATTCCTTAGGTATAATAACTAGGTCAACAAATGCGAATAAGAATTCTTCACCATGATTCCTCTCTAGTGAGAACTTCAAAATGCCTGGATTTCCCAATCCTAGGGTTGAAGATGAACAAATGTTGTGTTCAGAACCTACTCCAATGCATCTTCAGCTTCATTACTTGAGATTCGGAATATGGAGGCTTCATTCAACTCCAATCCAAAAGAATTAGGCACTCATGGAAGGAAAACGAAAATGGACACAAAGAATGAAGGTTAGGGATGAGAGAATTTAAAGAGAGAGAAAATCTAGAAAGAGGAAAGAAATGTGAAAATGAATTAGAATCTGAAAAATTAGTTATGGATCCCCTTTACATTAATGACAATACAACTATATATAGTTTTCTAAACTAACTAAATTCCTAAACTAAAATAATTACAAAGAATATCATTAATTAAGAGGTACAAATAAATAACTAGCTTAAGTTACTAAAATTACAACATGTACAAATTCTGAAAACAAACTAAGTTAAGTGGATCAGTGTCTTAGCGTATAAATGTTGACATTCAACGTCCAAACTGTAACAGCCCTGATTTTTGAAAATAGGAAACCAGACCCTTAAGAGTTTGAGGATACTCTGTTGAGCTTCTAGTAACAAGCTCAAGGCTTTTGGCTTGTTCCCTGAGCGGTTTAGAATGAGGAAAATAGTGAAAAGTAACTTAATGTGAAAGATAAGGATACTGAGAGAACGTAACAAGTGAGAGAAGCAGAGATAAGAAAATAATAAATTATATTCGACAATATTGTTTAATTAAAAATAATACGTTAACGACGATTATTTTGAGTACAAATTAATTTATCATTATATTTATTCGATGATTATTTTTTGTCGACAATAATTAATATGTAAATAATTATAACAATTTATTTTGAAATTATATCTATTTTAAATTTTTTTATTCATTTATTTGATAATTATATTTAATAATAAAATATTATTGGGTTCCTCGGATTTGAACTGTGGGACCCAGCCTAAGGTCAGACTCTGACCGTTCGAACCAAGACTAGTGATCCAGTAGGGATACTAGTCTTATTAGAATCTCTCTGTGAAGAATCAAGGGTGTCTGACTTAGCCTGATAAGCTCAATCAGAACCTTTGACGTCTCCTACGTTTGACCATTCATATACCTCGGGGTGCCCGATGGTGACACGGTCAGTCCCTGATAACCCGTTTCGACATTTTAGGAAGGTTTCCTGAAGAGCCCGGAACTTGATTCGGACTCTGCCAACCTCATCCATGAGCTATTCTATTCCGTCGGAAGTTCAATCTGAGCGTTTCTGATGATTCCTATGTTTTCCGTGAAGACATCAAAAGCTAAATCCTTCTAGATTGGTACAGTTTAATAAATCTTTGTGACTCCTTGGCTGTTTCGTTTCAATGCCGACAGCCTTTGATAAAATTCGTGTATGTCCCTCTTCCGGTGCTTGAATCACTCCATTCCTTTTTCTGTGGATCCTTATCATAGATATCTACCATTTTCATGAAGGGCATGAAATCAAATTCCTAAGGGAGAATTAATGGTGAATTTATTTCGAAGGCCCTAGCTGATCCGGGAAGCTTCTAGAGCACCCCGTCGTAAATCAGGTATATCTCAGGCTACAAAACTTGGATCTTTACAAATAATATATCAAATTAAAGAGGAAAGGAAGATATAAAAACTTCATGAAGAGATCAATATCAAATTTCCACTCCATAAATCCCAAAATTTAAAACACTACACCAATTCACGTTTCCCAGCAACAACTTGCACTAGGTGCAGTATTTTCCATATATCTCTCTCATATGGCCATGAAATTGAATGGGTCATTCACCAAATGTTTTCTAACATATTTCTCCACAACCTTTATGAAGAAACCAAAGTCCAATTCAAAGCCCATTTGGCCCATAAAAATTATTTGTGCAAGGGACAAAAATCCCGTCATACCTGCACTAGTTTCGTATTTGGGTCATATCTCACTCAATTCTTGATGTATTATTTTGTGCTTTATATTGATTTAAAGAGAACAAAATTTTCTACAACTTTTATGTTCAGCTCATTTTTAAATTCGGCCTTTATCATCCCATAACAATTTGCACAAAATGATGCCTCTGGTTGTGACACATCAGCCCCTTCATGCAACTTAAGCCAATCACTTTCTCCCACCCACTAGACACTTGTCTAGCTCTAAAAACTCCATTTCCATACATCACCAGCCCTTTCCACTTCACTAGAGAGGTGTCAACCTCTGCCCACTCCTCTCCACTCAGCCCATCCACCCCTATTTCCACCAATCACACTTCATGCAAGCCTAACCAACATCACTTCCTCCATCATTCCACTCAGCCATCTCATTCTAGCTCTCTTCTTCCCTTTCATGGCAGCAACATCCCCTTTTCTCCTCTCCATCTCCTCTCCTTCCTAAGCCCAAAACAGCCACCAAAAAGCCTCCCTAAACCACCCACAATCACGGCCACACCAAGGACAACCACCATCCACCACCACAAGATCACTTCCCTTCCTTTTGTCTCCTCCAAACCCGTGATCCTCTCCCACTAAACAGCCATTTCTTACTCAGTTTTATTCAAGTATAAAGCTCTTGAAATCCAGCTAGAGGCCCTCTTACCTTGGCCTCTTGAAGCCGTGACCATCTAAAGCCACCAAGGTAAGGATTTTCGCATTTTGGTTCTTGATCTTGTCTCCTCTTTCTTTGGTGTCCCAAAATAGTTTGTGTTCTTGATTTTGTGACATCTTTCTCTATATTTTGGAAGCTTAAAACCATGACTCCTTGTTTCTTCTTGGTGTGCATGTCACTTTTCCTAAGGATCGGGGACGATCGGTGGCGAACGATGATGAACGGTGGAAAATACGGAGTAAACGATAAATTTTTGGTAAATGATCTTTTAGTTTTAAATAACTTCATGGCTGTTTGTGATCTGCCTTGGCTGTCCATAATCCTTTAGGTGCCTAAAATCTTTACATGTCACGGTTTAGCAAACGTAAGGACAAACGACGACGACCGACGGACGTTTCGGAGTATCCAACGAATTTTTGGCAAACGGATCATTTTCCTTCCTCCGGGCAGCGAGCGTTTTGTATGGTAAGGGGGGTCTTACCTCGTTTTGATTTTGTTTTTCATCGTCCTATAATATTGCATGAGTATCCGGGAACCACCGTTTTAATTTTCATCGTGATCCAGCGGTAAAATCTCAAACCGCGAAGATTTTCGTAATCGACCGTTAAAATTGTACACTTTTAATTTAGTAAGTATTTTAGAAATTAAATTGGCATAATTTGACGTTCATGTGCTCAGGAGGATTTTATCGCGATTGACCAAGAAAACAAAAAAAATTAGCATTTAGGCGGGCACGGTTTCATTCGATATGGTTGTATTATTTATTTTAAATTTTTGATGTTATTATGTAATTTGTAATTTGTTCCGGTAAGCCCCGCTATTAGGAGTTAAATCATCATCATGTATCACCGAGAGTATTTTGATGACATTACACTTTTAAAGAAAATGTACTGACCGGACGGTTTCAACGTTTCATCTTACTAAGTCTTAAAAGGTGAAATTATTCTTAATATTATAAAGTTTTATGAAAATTGTTAGATAAATTGATTTTTAGAAAGTGGAAAATTTTACACAAAAACGGGTTTTATCGAAAAATGACCAAGTTATGCCCGATACATTTGGTAGACTAAGAATAAGCAAAATTTTTTGGAAGATAATATGCTAGGACTTAGAAACTATTTGTGACTAATTTTAGTGACCAAATTTAGTGATCAATTGAGGTGAATTCTAAAGATGGGATTTTAATAAGTTTTATATGCCAAAAAGAAGAAAAATAAATAAAAGAAATTTTGATGTGTGATAAAGAAATGGATATTCAAATTTAGAAGAGTTAGTGACCACTTTTTGACCACTTGTAGTAGAATAAAAGTGACTTTAAGAACTAGATTAAATGAAATGAATGTGGCGAAAGAAATTTAAGTAGGGAATGAATATTTTAGGTTAAATATTTTGATAGCTTAAATAGGCTAAGGATAAAAAAAGAAGAAGTGGATAACTAGGGTCTAACTCGAAGTAAGTTATAGGAAAGGATCTTAATAAATTAATTAGGGGAAAGGCTGATGCACCTAAATAAAATAGATCAAGAAAATTGGAAATTCTAACAAAAAAGAAAATGATGCTAAGAGTTAGAGATCTAGGTAACCATTAAAAAAGGGACAAAAGAAATAAAGGAGTTTTTATACCTAAAAATATTAATTAGCTAAATAAGGAAAGATCTTTGGACTTAGACTTACCATAAAAAAGGGACACAACCTATTAATTAAATGGTGACTTCTAGTAACTAAGTAATGATTAACTAAGTAAGCCTAATCTTGGGATATGATATGCATGAAATAAATATTTAAGTTATAGAGCCCAAATCACTTGTGAGGATAAATAATGTAGAAAAAGATAAGAAGGAAATTTGGGCTTGAACCAAATAATTGGCAATTATACCCAAGGAATTAATGACCCTTTTAGTAACCCAGGGAAATAAGTATTCAACCTTAATTGGTCCAGTAAAAGAAAAACAACAATGAGACCGCTTGATGGTGACTAAAGAGTTCATGATTGGACATGAGAAAATTAAATTGAGTAAGAATATGGTCATACATAATGAAGTAAAGAATGCTTAACGAACAAATAATTGAGAGGTACATAAAGAATTAAATCAAGTGATAGTATACCTTAATAACGAACTAAATTAAGGAAATGCTAATGACGTAGACTAGATAAACAGTAGAGTAAAATGAGTGGAATAATATGTAAGAATATAATGTGAATGCTTGCGTCTAGTTTACTTTTAGAGATGTTAAATGTGTAATAACTTGTTAAGTCGTAGTAAATGGTGAATGTCGATACGTATATCATGTGATATGCCTAATAATTATTGTGTGATGATTTATTAGTGCTACGTGCAACACGACATTTGTTAATTGGCTGATTATGTGACTGCAGATGAATGTGATTATATATGTGTATGTGTGTTAGTTATGTAATAGACACATGTGATGAGTAAGATATGATGACATACATATGGAATGTGATTTGGTAGAAATACTTAAAGAATATCATGAGTTAACAAAATGAATGATGTGACGAATGGCACGTGTATGATGCATTGAATGAATATGTTGAAATGAGTAAGAAAAGAATGAGGAGATGTCTCGGTAGGGATCTGATAATGACTAAGTTGTGAAAAATGATATGATGAAATTGAGATTGGATCCGATGTGATGATGGGCACTATGGTGCCAATATTGCCCCAAGGTTTTATGGATAATCATGATTCATTTCATTCCTAATGATCGAGTGAGCTGTGTTGTGATTTAAGTAAATATGAAAAGAGTAATGACTAAAGAAAAATGTTTAATCGAGGATTTTACGAAACAAATCCAATGTTAGAAATAAAATGGAATCTCTGACAGGACCCTACCGATGACTAATGAATTAATGGAAAGAATGTATGTTACATGCATCATGTGCATATAACTTGATGTGGACTAGAGCCAGCAGCGAGGGGTACGCTGAAGGATATGCGGTTCGATCCCTGAGGTTGGATCTTGGGAGTGTAACGGGAGGGGACCCCCAATGGCTCGGCGGTAGCGCCCCGATGCCGGGAAAAACCATGCAATCCTGGTGCACTTTGACCCAGACCAGTATCACTAGGACCGTGGAGAGCCAAGTCCCATTATGATATGATGATGTGTGTTAGATCCATGATATTGGGACTGTGAGTCCATAAGCACCCTGTGTTGTGATGTGGGGACTTGGTGTACTCTGGTCGCTCTAGTGTGGAAACGTTGTGTCCAGGAGCAGCCTGGGCAGGACGGGTTCTGATATGCTATGATGTTGAGAGATGGGCCCACATGCATCATGATGACTAATAAAGAGAATGAAAATAATGAAATGAACTCATGCATTGCATCATTATACTGCGATTGTGACTGTTTTATTACTTAAGTGTGACTTGTAGAACTTAATGACACCGAGAGATGAATAGGAAAATGGGGATGATTAACTGAGATCAAAAGTGGTGAGATAACTTAGAATGTATCTTAGGAATCCCAAAGAGAGTAGGTGGGACTCGATCCTGGATTGTTTGTGTTGTATGTGGGTAGGTGTTTATAAGACACCTTTCCGATTGTTGTAGAGGTGAAGACTCACCCTTACACTATTTTTCCAGACATCATGGGGATAAAGACATACTTCAGAATGAGGAGCAGCTAGATTCTTCTCGGACCATGGACGGATAGAATAGGTTAAATTTTACTTTCATTCATCGGAGCCTGTGTGCCCCTTTTTCTTTCAGTTGTACAGTTATGTGTTGTATATGACTATGTTATATATATATGATGTATCTGTTCCACCAAGTTTTATGTATATAAAAAAAAACTTCCACATTTTTCAAAAAAAAACTTGTAACCTCTCAGTTGACCAGGATAATCTAGTGGAAGGGATTGTCCTAGTTAACCGAGGATGTTACATAAACGCTGGGTAAAGTGATCATGGAACAACAAGTTGACGTGTGCACGATGGTCATGAGCGTGAAAACATTGGGCTTTTGGAATAGCATGATACATGGGTGTAAGTGTGAGCATAACTGTGGCGTGAGTATGCCGAGCTCCTGGACTTGGCACCAATTTACGCGTGACAAGGGTGTAGGTACGCTAGGAATGAACATAGGCACATTAGGCTACTGGTTGAGCATTTTCTAGTCTAAAATATGCCTAGCGTAAGCCTACGTTGGTTGGGTGTAAGTACGCTCAGCCTCTATGCCTAATTTTACCAAAAAAAAGCTAATCTAGGCATGCTCCTCGCTCACAGGCACACCCATTCGCGAGTTTTGTTGTTCCAAAATTCCTCCTGGGTGTACCAGCATTGGGTCTAGTGTACCCATGCACACATGTCTCATGCTGTAACTCTGATACTGAGCGTAAGCACACTAGTCCTGGGCATACCCATGCTGGCTAGCATAAGAGCTTAGCGTACCTGCGCTAGGGTTCTGACAACATAACTTATTTTTCATCCTTTTTCCCTTTATGCTCCATTTGTAATTTGCTACATAAAACATGCTTAATTTATCAATAATTCAATAACAATTCTTTACTTTTACTAATTATAACCAACACTTTATTTTATGAATAATGTTATTAGAAATGTAATTATTTTGCATAAATTATCATTAAATAATGAGTCTTTTAGAGACTCATCAGGGAACTCTGAAATATATATCTATTGTTGAGAACTAGTCTGGTTGGAAAAGGACATTGATAATATCTCTGGACCAGACCCAAAACTACATTATTATAACCAGACCTCGGGATTTGTTAATAACACACATCAGCATATTTAAATTAAATGAAGTCTGCTTTTGTGTGATCTAACCTGTTTATCTAAGTGTTTTAGGAAATATATACTAAGTGCATAGGTTACAAGTAAAAGGGGGAGTCCATAAAATCAAAAGTCTGATCCATCAAAAAGTTAAATTTTAGACTTTACCTAAAAAGTCTAGTTCAAGAATTTTCAAGTCATATGAATCAAACAGAATCAGACCTCAGATTTTTGAGTTTCAAGAACTTGTAACTTGAACGTTACTTTAAAGAACAAATCATAATGTTCTAAAACCCTTTGATGATGCTTTGGAGATCAAGCCCTTATCAAGAAGAACATGCTTATCATCAAAAAGGATAAGAGATAAATCAGTAGAGCAGCCAACACAATTTTTGAGGAACTCACCGTAACAACTCTACATACTTCAGAAAAGCTAAATCAAGTCAGCTTCTGTGTTAGAATAAATTAAAAGAATTATAGCATTTATCTCTACGTGTTTACTAGAAGAAAGAAAGCCAACAATTAACTTTATTCACTAGAGATCTCAAGGAACATCATATTCATGCAAGTGTCAAAGTTCCTTGCTACCAGACTTTTTGGCATCTATTTAGTCATAAAAAATGTGGTACCTGTATTTAAAGCAAAACTCCTTCAAAGAATTTCCAACATCTATATCTCCTTTCTAGATCATCAATGGTTGTCTTAAGTAACTTATATATATATATATATATATATATATATATACACTTGAATAGTTTATTTTTAAAGTGTAGAAGCCTATCAAGAATACTCATTCTCTGTGATCAAATCTCTCTAATCTCTTCTTAGCTTATAAGACAAAGGCCTTGTTTATTGTCCTGCCTCTAGAAAACCTTGGTCTTTTATCTTTCTTAACTTGATGTATTCATTATTGTACATCCTCCATATTCTAAGTTCTGTAAAAAAACCTTACACTCTTTTTTGTAAATCAGTTATTGTGTAAAAGTCTAGTGAGTTACCAGTCTTTAGTTTTACTAGGAAACAGTTGTGTCCTAAAGAAGCTGTTGAACGAATACTTAGATTGTTAAGCTAGGAGTGGCTGGAGTTAAGAATACTTGTGACACAAGTTTGGTGTTATTGTAAAGGAAATTTTACAATAGTGGAAATCCTTCAAGTTAGAAGGGACTAGACTTAGCTTCTATGTTGGAAGTGAATCAATATAAATTCTTGGTGTTCTCTCTACTCATCTCTTTTCTCCTTTTAAGTCTTCTTTATAAGTCTAATTACCTGCATATTAAAGGTTTAAATTTCCATAAAAAGAGTCTAAGACTTATTCAACCTCTATTCTATGTCTGACTCTGAACCATCAATTGGTATCAAAGCTTTTTTGGGTTGATCACTCCCTCAAGTGAAAAGGAACAAGATCCATGGTAGCTTCTCAAGGTAATCAGTTGATTGCAACAGGCCACCAGCCTTCTTTAGTAAAGACTACCCATGCTGGAAGGATAGAATGGAGATGTTCATAAAATCCACCTAGTACAGTCTATAGGCAGTCATCATGAATGGTGATTATGCAACCCCTGTTGATGAAGATGGAAAGCTCAAATCTAAAGATGAATGAAGTTCTTTTAAAGTAAAGAAAATAGAGATAAGTGCCAAAACCAAATTCTTACTTACTTGTGCTCTCAGGAAATCAGATTACAAGAAAGTATTTAGCAATAAATCAACTAAAGAAGTATAGGACGCTCTTCAACATAACTATAAAGACATCTCCAATGTAAAAAGATCCAAGAAGATACTTTTGACAAAACAGTATGATACATTTAAGATGGAGGAGCATGAAACTATGGATCAGATGTTTGGAAGATTCCAAACCCTATTGAATTAGCTTAAGGCTCTTGGTACAAAACCTTTCATAGAAGATATTAATGTGAAGCTTCTTGGAAGTTTGCCTAAAAGGTTTGGTGCCAAGTGTTCAGCTCTAGAGAAAGTCAAAGATTTGAGTACCTTTTCTTTAGATGAACTCCTTGGAGTACTCAGAGTAATTGAAGCATTGCCTTGAAGTCTAATGAATCAAGCAAGAAGTCAAAGAACTTAAAAGCTAAGGAGTCCACAAGCTCAAAACCAGACTTTGATGAGTCGAGAGCTGATACAGATGAGGAGTTTTTTAATCAAGTGGCCTCAATACTCAAGAGGGGGGTGAATTGAGTGTTTAAAAAATTTACTTGGAATGCCTTTGAACTTGGTTCTTTATGCAACTTAAATGAGATATACAAGAATTTTACAAACAACAATATGTATCACACTTTAATAGGTTTGAATCAACATATTAAACTCTAGAGCCAAAGTAATTTTAACCAAGAAATGGGAAGCAAAACAAAGTATTGGTTCAACAATTTTATCAAAGAGTTTGTGTGCAAGGTTATGTTTGTTCTTGAGCAGTAAGATCAATTTAAATATTCAGCTCAGGCAAAATAACAAACAGTTTATATGCACAACTAAGTAAAGAGTTCAAGGTTAAGAGAAATGCAAACCAATTTAACGAGTTCCACCAATCTAGTGTATATCTCGCCTTCAAGCAACCCACTTGAAGGATTCTATTATTGAAGATTTGAGATACAAGCTTTGAGCAATTGTCTCCTAGTGTCCCATACTCAAGAACCTAATCCTCCCAAGCAAAAGGGTAACCCACCCAATCTCACAATCTCTCAATACCCAAAGGTTGAACCCCAACCTTTGTGACCACTCAAGCTAGAGTGATTTAGAGTTTTGGTTTACAAATGTTTACTCTCTCAATAGAGTGGATAAGCAATTGAAGGTTCTAACCAAATCTAATAACTCTCAAGGAAAAGAGGATATGTAATTACAAGCTCAGAGTTTTAGAACAATGAAACTATACAAGAAAAATGAACTCCTAAGCATAAATACAAGCTTTGATTGATTGCTTCTTGTTGGTGTTTCTTGTGCTTAAGTTGGAGGTCCATTTATAGAGCTTTGGAGGTCTTCATAGCTGTTGCACATCATGGTTCCAGCTTGTCTCTGCGTGTAGTGGGTTTTAGATCTATCTTCCCCATTAAAAATGACTCTTTAAAGTTGTTTCCCACTGTTTGAATCAATTCATACATCATTGAATCGATTCAAAGCATTCTGACTTAGGCATTTTAGGCTTCCAGTGTCGTATGAATCGATTCAAGCCTCTTTGAGTCGATTCAAAGCGTTCTGACTTGGCAATTTTAGGACTTCCAGGCCTTTGAATTGATTTAACACCCTTTGAATCGATTCAAGCAATGCTTTTTGTTATTTTTCATTCTTTTTTTAATGCATTCTTGAAGCATTTTGAGTTATGGTTCCTTTCCTTGATCCTTATTCATTGCTTTCTTGAATCTTTAATCACTTGGGAGCATGTTCTTCATGGTTTGTTTGATCTTTGATTTGAATACATCAAATCCTCTTGTGTACTCTTTTGATTTGTTCATTGTACTTATTTTTGATCCATGAATAATGTTCTTCTTATTCTTGGGCACTTGTCATTATCAAAACCTATCCACAAGATGCAAATACATTCTCCCCCTTTTTGATGATGACAACCAATGTTCATCTCTTTGGGGTATTAGTTTCAAGAATAATTATAATCAATATTCATGTATAGTTATGTGATGGATCAAGCAAATTACTAGTGAGATATTTTCAAATTTAGTGTCTAGTGTGCTTCTCCCTCTTTGTTTTGCAATTAGACATTTATTGAAGCATTTGTCACATATATTCTTTGAGTTATATATATATCTCACTTATCTCTTCACCCTTTGTCATTATCAAAAACAATATAAGCTTTAGAGAAGTAAAGGAAACATTAATAGCATAAAGTTCAACAAACATAAAGATCAACCAACATAAAGTTTGACAAACAGAAAGCCACATAAGGGTAATAAAGTTCAACCAAAGTGCAAAATATTTAAAGATTAAAGATAACTAGTCGTAAGCATAACAAGCAATGAAAGCCATCTAAGATGGAGGAAGATGAATGTTGGAAATCTGAGTTGCAAGATCAGTGTAGCGTTCTTGTATATTGGCTTTAATCCTATCAAGCCTTGTGTTGATGTTGGCTTCCAACAAGTCCAGACGTTGGTCCATGTGAGCAGTGAGGCAAGCAAATAGATCATCAGTAGGTGCTTGTGCAGGTGCAAGTTGAGGAGGAGCATCAGCAGCTTCTTCATCATCATCATTATCATGGCGTGGGCGCTGAAGTATTTCTCAAATGCCATGGTACTCATAAATGTTTATCTTGGTGAGATGAGACTTTCCAATAAGTCCTTTATGTTGGTGTATGCACTACGAGCTATTAATATATCAATTTTAATTTATCAATAAAATTAGTATTTTCAGTTTTAAAACTAATTTTAATGCTATTTATCCTGGAATAATAGGTCATATGAAAATTATTCCTAAAATGTCCCTAATCAAGTATTTACATGGGGACATGTAAATACATTAAGATTAGTGTGTGAATGTACTGATGATTTGATCTCACAAATCATGGATATATGATATCAAGTCTTCACACGGGTACACATTAAGAGTAATGTTGTGCTGGACAGACCCACCATGAGAATGTTGCATGGACCGTTACATGAGTGTCATAAACGGTTCTCAATGTGATAATGGTATATAGTCCTTCGACCTGAAGTCACTATGATTCCTACATAAGGAGTTTGTTGTTTTAATACAATCAAACGTTATCTGTAATAAAATGACCATAAAGATTGTGATTAGGCAATAGACAAATTATGTAGAGGGATGTGAGTGATGTAGATGGAATTTGTCTCTCCTATGTGACAGGAGTGATATCTATAGGCCACTTGATGGAGTAAGACTAACGAAATGCATGGCCATGCTAGGACGAATAAATATTAGATATTTATTTTGTAAAGTCTACTCTGGTATCAAGTAAAAATGAATTGGGCCATACAAGGATGACGACGACCATGCCTTGGGCCCAATTAGATATTGTAACAAAAGGAATAAATATATAAAATAATTATCACTTATAGGTCATATCGATGATAAATAATATTCGGACATAATGATGTATTGCTAGATACCGCTCTTATTTTATATTAATAATAAAATAGTTTATTATTAATATAACCGAATATTTTACCTATAGGGTCACACACATAGAGTAAGCCCACTAAAGGATAGTTTTATTTTAGTTGGACTAAACATAAAACTATTTGGGCCTAACTCATTTAGAATGAGTCAGGAGCCCAATGTTTAATGAGAGCTCAGGTCAAGACCTAAGCCTATATATAGAGCATGTGATGCTCATAAGCTGTGGCTCAGAAATTAGATTACTATCAAATTCCATACTAGCATTCGGATCTTTGGTTTTTTGGTGGGAGTGCTCGTGTGGACCCTAAGGGCGAAGCTACAATTGCTTTTATCGAGGAACTCGTTGTGCGTCTATAAGAGGTAATCCCTAAATCAAAACTTTAATTACATAATGCTTTGAGACATTTGTATTTGCAATCCTTATTTTTGGGAATCCTTTGTGTTTCCGCTGCCTGACCCTGATGGGATTCCCTAACAGTGGTATCAGAGCCAGGTTGGAAAGCTATGTTTTGGGCATTTGTTTATGTTTCATGATGGCATATTTTTCATTCTGCAAAAGCTTTTAAAAAATTTCAATTTATTAAATCGTTTTCTTGTTATTAGCTTTATATTCTGTTTTACGAAATTTGTTTGCGAAACTTGTTTTAAAAAAAATTCAAGCATGTTATGTATGAAATAATATCATGATTCGTATGCTCTTATGTTTTCTATAAATTGTATAAGATACTATTTATAGGCTTTCTCATTTGAAGTATGCGTTTCTGTTATTTTAGAGGCTTGTATGATATTTACGTTTTTAATTTTTTGTATGTGATACATGTGTTGAATTTGCTAATAATCATTGTCGTCATACAAACTGCGTTTTGATAATGCGTTGATCTCTGAGTATGAATAGTTCATGTTATGTGGCGGGACCCCCATACATTCTCTGCGTAGCGCCTTATTATCGACCCACGTGTTTAATGGCCCGTTTAAAAATTAATTTTTTTTATGCTTTCAAATGGGTTATAATTAATTAATTAACACATTGTATGGTGAATGGTTATGGTCTTAGTTATTTTGTTTAAATACAGCCTGCGTACTGTGCCTCTCTCCATTATGTTGTATTTCTTTTCTCAACCCTTCACTCGTATGTAAAGCGAGTTTCTTTAAAATCTTGTAATCTTGATCGAGCTAACAAAGTAGAGACCTAAAAGAAAACTAGAGTGGTAACTCTAAACGCTTTTGTCTTTGAAAGGAACCAATGAGTGGTGACTCCAAGAGGATGGTGGGTTCAAGAAGTAGGACTTCATGAAGCCTTGGTAATATAGTTCCTTTAGGTTTATTTATTTATTCTTCTAGGAAGACCATAACCATCTCACAATTTCATTTGCATGCTTTGGGGATAATTTTATTGCGTTAAAGCATTTAACAAAGACGGTAATTTAAAATAAATTAAAATCCCTCAAAATAATATTAAGTTACAAACGCCTTCCAATAAGTACACTCGTCAATACTAATGTTAATGAATAGTGAGTCTGCCAAAGCAAGGTATTATCATTTATATTAGTAAGACGCAATGGGATAATTGTAATATCCAAAATATTTTATTGGGTTTTAACTTACTAAGTTATCAATTGGATTGAATAAACTTAGAGGCGTATACATTAAGCTAAACTTTTATAAGATGAATGATCGGTAATGGTTACCTAACCCAATGTCTAAGAGTTGTATAAGATACAATTGGAAAAGAGTTTTCTACCTAAATAACCAAATGTTAAGTGATCAGCCAAAGCTGACTTAATATTAGGCCAAATATGGATCTTTGCCCACTAGAAAATCTTCCAACGGGATTTTCTGATTCGTAAAGGGTGATTTTATTTTGAATCAAAATAGTGGGAGACATGTTTAATTTTAAGACCAAAAATTAAATATGTTTTTTAATTGATACTTACTACATATCTTTCTGTTTTAGATAACCATGACATCAAACACGCCTTCAAACCTTTCATTGTGATCGATCCTAGACAAAGAAAAATTGTTTGGACCCAACTTTCTAGACTGGTATAGGAATTTGAGGATTGTCCTCAAACAAGAGAAAAAGCAGTATATCCTCGAAGATCTGATTCTGGAACCACCCGCGAACAATGCCTCTAAAGCTGACAAGGATGCTTACAAGAAGCATCAGGATGACGCTTTAGATGTCCAATGCCTTATGCTAGCAACCATGTCTCCTGAGCTTCAGAAGCAACATGAGCATATGGAGGCTTTCGATATGATCGAAAACCTAAGGAAACTATATCAAGGTCAAGCTGACCAAGAAAGATATGAAGTTTCTTCAGCCCTATTTAGCTGCAGACTTAAAGAGGGAGGTTCTGTAGGACCTTATGTGCTCAAAATGATTGGGTACCTGAAGAATCTAGCTAGGCTAGGATTCCCTTTCCCTCAAAAGTTAGTTACTGATCTCATTTTGAAGTCATTACCTTACTGTTGAGCCCAATATTTCTAAAGGAAAGGGCAAGGCCATAATGATGGTCAATTCTGGCAAAGGTAAAGGAAAGGGCATGCATAAAGGCAAGGGAAAGGCTGTTATGGGAAAAGGCAAGACAATTTGGAAAGCCAAGGATAAGCCAAGTACATCAGCCTTAAAACCTGTGGGTGGGGTGGCTAAGGAAGGAAATTGTCACCATTGTGGACAGACGGGACACTGGAAGAGAAACTGTCCAAAGTACCTGGAAGAGCTTAAGAAGAAGGGAAGTGAGACTTCCACTTCAGGTATTTTTGTTATAGAAATTAACTTGTCAACTTCAACATCATGGGTATTAGATACTGGACTTGGATCTCACATTTGTCTTAATGTACAGGATCTAAAAAGGAGTAGGTAGTTGATGAAGGGCGAGGTGGACCTACGCGTTGGAAATAGAGCAAGAGTTGCTGCATTAGCTGTAGGGACTTATTTTTTATCCTTGCCCTCAGGGTTTGTTCTTGAATTAGAAAATTGTTTTTATGTTCCGGCAATAAGAAGAAACATTATTTCTGTTTCTTGTCTAGATAGGAAAGGGTTTTCCTTTATAATAAAGAACAATAGTTGTTCTATTTATTTAAATGACATGTTTTATTGCTGTGCAAATTTGAGTAATGGACTTTATGTTCTCGATCTCGAAACCCCTCTCTATAACGTTAATACTAAAAGGGTTAAACCAAATGATTTAAACCCAACTTATCTTTGGCTTTGTCGCCTAGGACATATAAATGAGAAACGTATTTCTAAACTCCATAAAGATGGATATTTAGACTCTTTTGATTTTGAATCAATAGATACATGTGAATCTTGTTTATTAGGGAAGATGACTAAGACCCCATTTACTGGAATGGGTGAAAGGGTGAGTGATCTTCTAAGCTTGATACATAGTGATGTATGTGGGCCAATAGGGACAATGGCTAGGGGAGGTTTTAGCTACTTTATTACCTTTACTGATGATTTCAGTAGATATGGATTTATGTTTCTAATGAAGCATAAATCAGAATCCTTTGAAAAGTTTAAAGAATTCAAACATGAAGTAGAGAACCAACTTGGCAAGAAAATTAAAGTACTTCGATCTGATTGAGGTGGCAAATACTTAAGCCTGGAGTTTGATGAATATCTTAAAGAATATGGGATTGTCTCTCAACTCACTCCTCTTGGAACACCATAATGGAATGGTGTTTCTGAGCGGAGAAATAGAACCTTGTTAGACATGGTTCGATCAATGATGAGTCAAACTAACCTCCCTAACTCCTTCTGGGGACATGCTTTGATGACAACAGCTTTCACACTTAACCGTGTTCCATCTAAGGCTGTCATAAAGACACCATATGAAATATGGACTGGGAAACGACCCAGTATGTCTTTTCTTAAGATTTGGGGCTGTAAAGCTTATGTGAAGCGTCATATTTCTGACAAACTTGGACCCAAATCAGATAAATGTCTTTTTGTGGGATACCCAAAGGAAACTAAGGGTTATTACTTCTATAATCCTACCGAGGGCAAAATGTTTATCGCTCAGAATGCTGTATTCTTAGAAAGGGAATTCATCTCTAAAAGAATCAGTGGGAGGAAAGTAGAACTTGAAGAAGTTCAAGACCTGTAAGGCATTGAAGAGCCAATGGTGGAAATGGAGCCGGAACCACAAAATGTTGTGATAACTCCAACTCCAGTAGAACAAGACTTGCGTAGATCAAGTAGAATACGTCAACAACCTGAAAGATATGGATTTCTTGTAACTCAGGAAGGAGATGTGTTACTAATGGATCAAAATGAGCCAACATCTTATGAAGAGGCCATTGCAAGTCCAGAATCTGAGAAATGGCTTGAAGCCATAGGATCTGAAATGGACTCCATGTACACTAATCAAGTTTGGTCTTTGGTTGATGCACCCGATTGGGAAAACCTATAGGATACAAGTGGGTTTTCAAAAAGAAAACTGACATGGATGGTAATATAAGTACCTATAAAGCAAGATTGAAGGCAAAAGGTTTCAAGCAAATTCATGGTGTAGACTATGATGAAACCTTTTCTCCAGTCGCTATGCTAAAGTCTATTCAGATTCTGCTTACTATTGCTGCATACCATGATTTAAGATACCAGTCTGATCCTGGTGAAAGTCACTGGACTGCTGTCAAGAATATCCTAAAGTACTTGAGAAAAACTAAAGATTCATTCTTGATATATGGAGGGGAAGAAGAGCTCATTGTAAAGGGTTACACTGATGCTAGCTTCCAAACTGATAAGGATGACTCAAGATCATAATCAGGGTATGTGTTTTGTTTAAATGGTGGCGCTGTAAGCTGGAAAAGTTCGAAGCAAGAGACAGTTGCTGATTCTACTACAGAATTTGAGTATATTGTTGCCTCAAATGCTGTAAAAGAGGCAGTATGGATCAAGAAGTTCATAACAGAATTTGAAGTAGTTCCTAGCATTATGGACCCTTTAAGTCTCTACTGTGACAATAGTAGAGCAATTGCATAAGCTAAGGAACCTAGATCACATCAGCGATCCAAGCATATACTTAGGCGTTATCATCTCATCTGAGAAATACTTGAACGGGGAGATGTTAAGCTATGTAAAGTGCACACCGATGAGAACATTGCTGACCCACTCACCAAACCTCTTGCACAACAAAGGCATGGGGGACACACTAGATCATTAGGCATTGGGCAAATGTCTGATTGGCTCTAGTGCAAGTGGGAGATTGTTAGTGTATGCACTACGAGCTATTAATGTATCAATTTTAATTTATCAATAAAATTAGTATTTTCAGTTTTAAAACTAATTTTAATGCTATTTATCCTGGAATAATAGGTCATATGAAAATTATTCCTAAAATGTCCCTAATCAAGTATTTACATGGGGACATGTAAATACATTAAGATTAGTGTGTGAATGTACTGATGATTTGATCTCACAAATCATGGATATATGATATCAAGTCTTCACACGGGTACACATTAAGAGTAATGTTGTGCTGGACAGACCCACCATAAGAATGTTGCATGGACCGTTACATGAGTGTCATAAACAGTTCTCAATGTGATAATGGTATATAGTCCTTCGACCTGAAGTCACTACGATTCCTACATAAGGAGTTTGTTGTTTTAATACAATCAAACGTTATCTGTAATAAAATGACCATAAAGATTGTGATTAGGCAATAGACAAATTATGCAGAGGGATGTGAGTGATTTAGATGGAATCTGTCTTTCCTATATGACAGGAGTGATATCTATGGGCCACTTGATGGAGTGAGACTAACGAAATGCATGGCCATGCTAGGACGAATAAATATTAGATATTTATTATGTAAAGTCTACTCTGGTATCAAGTAAAAATGAATTGGGCCATACAAGGATGACGACGACCATGCCTCGGGCCCAATTAGATATCGTGATAAAAGGAATAAATCTATAAAATAATTATCACTTATAGGTCATGTCAATGATAAATAATATTCGGACATAATGATGTATTGCTAGATACCGCTCTTATTTTATATTAATAATAAAATAGTTTATTATTAATATAAACGGATATTTTACCTATAGGGTCACCCACATAGAGTAAGCCCACTAGAGGATAGTTTTATTTTAGTTGGACTAAAAATAAAACTGTTTGGGCCTAACTCATTTAGAATGAGTCAGGAGCCCAATGTTTAATGAGAGCTCAGGTCAAGACCTAAGCCTATATATATAGCATGAGATGCTCATAGGCTGCGGCTCAGAAATTAGATTACAATCAAATTCCGTACTAGCATTCGGATCTTTGGTTTTCTGGTGGGAGTTCTCGTGTGGACCCTAAGGGCGAAGCTACAATTGCTTTGATCGAGGAACTCGTTGTGCGTCTACAAGAGGTAATCCCTAAATCAAAACTTTAATTACATAATGCTTTGAGACATTTGTATTTGCAATCCTTATTTTTGGGAATCCTTTGTGTTTCCGCTGCCTGACCCTGATGGGATTCCCTAACACTTTAGTGCCAACAACTTCCTTAACTTCGTTCTTAAAATCGACCCTGAAATGATGAAGTATTTTAGTGATATAAACTGTATAAGGAAGTCTTGTGAGGTTTTGAGCATCCAGCATGTGATTCCTTACTATGTTGATCTAGTTGATCTCTTTTTGATTCACAATTGCCCAAAGAATAAGCAGTTGAGATTCACTGACTCTGGCATTGTTACTACCTAAGGGTAGAAGAATCTTGACCAAGATATAATGAAGTAAGCGATGATCTATACTTAATTTTCCCACAGTGCTAGTTGTGGATGAAGAGAGGTTGAAGAAATTTTTGGCTTCCAATAGGTTGTAGTTTACACTATAGAGAGGGTTCTCTTCCAAAGAAGTGGGCATCACTGATAGAAAGTTTGCCAATCTTGTGTAGAAATTTATTGTCAGGAACCATGGTTATACCTTTCATTTTGGCAATATATCGACCATCTTGAAGGCGCAAAGTAGAGTAGAATGCACAGACCAATTCAGGGTAAATAACTTGAAACTCAAGAGTAGCAAACCCCACAATGTGTTGTTGTTGGAGGGTTTCAATTAAAGAAAGACCAGAAGATTCAAAAATGGAAGGTCAAGCCAACGAGGAGGAATCAAAGGTTTCTCAAAGAAGTTACTCAAGTACCTTTCTAATTCCTTTTGGGTGTCAAAGAGTCTTACAAGATCTGAATTTTGGGGTGTAGAGGACCCAGCAACATTTGCCCTTTGTTTCTTCCTTGGTTGGGATGATGAAGCCATGGAGTTTGAGTGAGTGGAAATGGGGGTTTTAGAGAGGGAAAAAGAAGTTTTAGAGAGAAGGAGGAGATTTGAGTGAAGTGGTGAAATAAACCAAAAACAACGTGGATATATGCAATTTTTGTTGCATGAATCGATTCAAACATTGCTGTTTTGAAAAAATTTAAGCATCAAGGGTTTGAATTGATTCAAGACCCTTATGAATCAATTCAAACGGTTTTGTCCCTCTTTGAATTGCAGTTTTAAGCAGCTGAATCGATTTAGGGTACTGTGCAACGTTAAGAATCATTGAAAACTTAAAATTTATGCCTATCTTTGCACTCTAATTCAAACAGGCATGCATAAACATCATCTAACTTAATCAATGAATTCAAGACTCAACATTGTTCAAATCTCATGCTCAAAACTTGAAATTAATTATTTAACTTAATTATTTTACTAAAATCATGATACATCTGTTAGTCAAGTGGCCTCAATACTCAAGAGGGAAGGTGAATTGAGTTTTTAAAACTTTTGCTTAGAAAGCCTTTGAACCAGATTTCTTTTTCACAAAAGATAATTATATGCAAGAAACAACAAGTATGGTGCAAGAAATGAGATAGAAATATGTGTAGAATTCACTTTGGCAATATATTAAACACTTGGTGTGCAAGAACTTAACTTAGCTAAATTAATCAATTTTAAGTAATGCAATCACAACTAAATCAATAACCCAGCCAAATGCAAAATGTAAATGTAAGAGAGTAAGGAAGAAAAGCTTGCAAACCGATATAACGAGTTCCACCACCCCGGTGTACTTCTCGCCTTCAAGCAACCCACTTAAAAGATTTCCACTATTGAAGTTTAGAGATACAAGCTATGAGCAATTGCAGCTTTCTATTGTCCCATACTCAAGAACTCAATCCTCACTAACACAAGGGCACCCCACGCAATCTCTCAAACTCTCAATACCAAAAGGTTTAACCCCAACCTTTGTGACCACTCAAAACTAGAGTGAAACTTTATGTTTGGTGTTTGTGTTTACAAGCAAATGACTCTCTCAATAGAGTAGATATACAATTGAAAGGCTCTCACAAATTCTAACTCTCAACAAGAGAGGATATGCAAATTTAAAACCTAAGTTTTAGAATAATGAAACTATACATAAAAAATGAACTCACAAGGCACAAGTACAAGCTATGAATGATTTTCCCTGGATTGCTTGAGTAGCTTGAATGAATGGTGCATTTATAAGCCTTGGAGACTCAAAGTTGTTGCACATCATGGGCATAGGAGTGGGAAATAGAGAAATGAGCTGGATCTGCACTTTAAAACATTTCCCCACATTCTGGCACTTAGGTAATCGATTACTCCTTAAGTTGTAATCGATTATGCTTCATTGTATTCCATTAATTTATGTGTCCAGTAGCTGTGTAATCGATTAGTTAACAACCAAAGTCCATATAATCGATTAGTATAACCCTGTAATTAATTATGAATTATACCTGATACATTTAATTTCTGTACGGAGCATTGTAATCGATTGTGTTTTATGGTATAATCGATTATGAGTGAAACAGAACTATTGTAATCGATTATCCTAGCCCTGTAATCGATTAAGCAAAATACCTGATATATTATACCATTTGTTGTAATAGTGTAATCGATTTTCCTCCTTGCTGTAGTCGATTATGTGCATTCTAGAACCAAGGTAATCGATTTTCCTCCTTGCTGTAGTCGATTATGTGCATTCTAGAACCAAGGTAATCGATTATTCTCCTTGCTGTAATCGATTAGGACATACACCTAATATATTTTATTTTTTGTTTCGTAGCTCTGTAATCGATTAGCTTCATCTTGTAATCGATTAACTTAGGCATAAAGCTCAAGTCTGGTCTTGATTTATTGTAGACTCTTTTTACTTCTTCATTTTAAACTTCCCAGAAGTTTATGCATATGTCTTTGATATTTTGAGTCTTCATGAACTTCATTTGTCATGTCATGATTCTTCAATTTGTTTACTTTGTCATTATCAAAATCCTGAAACAATTTTTAAACACATTCTCCCCCTTTTTGATGATGACATACTATGTTCATCTCATGAGGGTGTTAGTCGAGGAAAAAACTTCTCCCCCTTTCTTAAGGAGTTCATGCATAATATTGAGAATCATGAAAGCGCTCAATTGTATACTATTTTTAACATTGAAATTTAACAATGAGAGTTCTTAGAATTCTTATTAACCATTTGCAGATTCTTTGATTAACCACTTGTAGATGAACTTTTAATGTTTTCTCTTTGATGAACTTATAATATTATTCTCCCCCTTTGTAATCATCAAAAACAAGTAATGTGAGTAAAGGAAAGAGATAAAGGAAAGAAACTTTATTCATTACTGAAGCAAATTATAGAAGCAAAGGCATAAATTTAAAACTAGAAAAAAAAACATGAAAGCAATTCAATTATCAGGATTAAAGAAATAAAGATCAGTGAGCTTGTGCGAGAGGTCCTCATATTTTTGCTCCATTATCTCAAAATTTTGTTTCTCAGTGGTTTGAAATTCTTGAAGAGAGTTTTCAAGCTTTTCAAAGCATCGATCAAGATAAGCATAGAGAGCGGTGAAAGGATCAGCAGGAGCAGAGGATTCTCCTTGGGTAGTAAGAGCA
The DNA here is from genome assembly GCA_037962975.1 of Clitoria ternatea. Lineage (NCBI taxonomy): Eukaryota > Viridiplantae > Streptophyta > Magnoliopsida > Fabales > Fabaceae > Clitoria > Clitoria ternatea. The sequence continues at coordinate 34,281,281 of CM075673.1, read as the reverse complement.
GCAGCAGGTTGATCTTCTTCAAATGGGACATTGCTATGAATGACATCACTTTTAAAGTGCCATAAACCATTAACCAACATTATCCCCATTTTGGTAAAATGATGAGGATTAATACAGGCTTTGAAAGGTATCTTTTCTTGAAGTTCTCCACTGAGGTCTACACCATAGGCTTTGAAGATTTTTGTTAAAAGAATGGCATAGGGAAGCTTTTGTTTATCCTTGGCTTTAAGCATGTGGAGCTTTAGAAGCTGAATCCAGTTGATTTCCTTGTGGTTTTACATTGCCCACATTAGCACCATATCTTCTTCCTCAACAAGAGCATAGTTGCCTCCATGAGGAACCAAAAGCTTGACTAAAATAAAGTGAAGAAGACAGTTACTTAGAGTAAGATGACCTACCAACTTATAATTACTGCAGGGGAGGTCAACTTTCCATAAAGATTATCATCTAGTGGTGTTGAAATTTGATTCATCTTCCGGGTGGCCACCAGAAAAATCAGCATTGGAGAGAGGGAGGAGGCTTATTTCAGAAAGTTGCTCATTTATGATCTTGAGAGTCACATTCTTGACTCTTGCTTCAAGCATACCATCAACAAGTTTTAGAATGCAAAAGAAAACTCGAATAAGCTCCAGGTAATAAAATTCTTCTTTGAGAGAGAGAAAGGGGATGAGATTATAATGGTTGAGATATTGAAGAAAAATGAAACTGCGGTTATCAAAAAGTTCAGCATTGATAAAGTGAGGAGCAATGATATCTTTCTCAGAAAATTTCTTGATGAAATTTTGGAGTTCTCTTGGAGAGGAAAAGAACCTTGAGAAATCAAAAGGGTTATGGGTTTGGACAGTGGAAGATCTTGCCTTTTTGACATTCCTTGAGGAAGACATGGTGAAGAAGAGAAGAAGGTGAGGAGGATTTGGGGTTTGAGAGGGGTAGAGAAATATAGAAGAGAGGAGGATTGTGGTGTGAGGTGAGAAAGGTAAGGGAGAAGGTATTTATAGGGTTTAGAGTTGAGATTTAGGGTTTAGGGGAGGTTTAGGATTGGTTGGGCCAAGTTTCACATGGATTGAGTATTAAAATCTGTAATCCTGGTGACTCCATAATCGATTACGAATCGGGGCGTAATCGATTACACCTCTGAAGAATTTGAAACGTCAGGCTTAATAATCGATTAGACCATGTGTGTAATCGATTAGAACAAGAATGGATTTTTCACAGAAACTTAGTAATTAATTAGTGTGAGGCTATAATCGATTACATGTATAACAGATTGCCCATAATCGATTACACAGAGATATGTAATCGATTATGTGCAACACAGAAAGCCCATAATTGACTATACAGAGATTTGTAATCGATTATGTACCACACAGAAAGCTCCTAATCGATTATATTGTGTATATAATCGATTGTAGTATGCCCAGAAATGTACCAACACATATTTTCTTAAGAAGCATATAATTCTCTCCCTATTTTAACATCTTAACATGCATATTTGCTAATTTTGGTCTCTCAAAGGCAATTTTTAACATCCGAAATTCTCTATTCTCTTGTTATGTTTGTGAATTGTTCTTTTTCAAGGGGTTTGGTGACTATATCAGCTAATTGATTAGATGTTTCAACATATTCAAGCATACAATTACCTTTCAATACATGATCTCTAATAAAATGATGTCTTATTTCTATATGTTTGGTCCTTGAATGCATGACATTCTTAAATATATTAATGGCACTAGTATTATCACATCTAAGAGGCACATGGTCTAAAATAACACCAAAATCTAAAAGTTATTGCTTTATCCATAAAATTTGAGCACAACAACTCCCAGCAACAATATACTCTGCCTCAGCTGTTGATAATGCCACACTAACTTGCTTCTTGCTATGCATGAAACAAGTGAGCTACTAAGCAAGTGACAAGTGCCACTTGTGCTCTTTCTATCAAGTTTACATCCTGTAAAATTAGAGTCAGAATATCCTACAAGAATATATTCAGCACCTTTAGGATACCAAAGACCAACATCTAGAGTTCCAACAAGATATTTCATTATACGTTTTACAGTAGTTAAGTGTGATTCTTGTCGCGACCGGGATCGCGGCGGCACGGCCGACCCTCAAAACGATCTTTTTGTTTGGTTCGAAAAGAAAAAAAAGACAGGGAGTCGCCACCAATATTTTTTAGGATAAAATACTGGGAAAACCTTTCGTTAAAGCACTGGTTATAAAAATGAAATTCCATGTTCGGGAGTCTGATTACAGGTGAGGAAGGTATTAGCACCTCACAACTGTCCGTTTTACCTCAATATGATAGCGCGCATTATAATTAACCCAATAATTATTTTAACTTATTCATGAAAAGAAAGTATACGAGATGACAAAAATGTACAAAAATAAACAAAAATAAACACGGAATATTCACATGAGATTAACAGGACGTCTCGTCCAAGTTAAACTCGCTCCTTCTCTTTTTAAAAAAAAATAGAAAAAATAAAAATTGCAATAATAATGAGAATAATAATAATCATTATAACCTTTATGCTAGTCCAAATAGAATGTATGAAGCACTCATTTTTTGTTATATATTTATTACAAACCTAGGAAGGGGTAAAAAAGAAAAGAAAAGAAAATAACAGCAATTTATTTTAGTGGGAAAATGGAGTACCGAGTGAAAAAATGGAATTCCGAGTGAAAAGGTGAAAAACCGAGTGAAAAGGTGAAAAACCGTGTGAAAAATGGAAAACCAAGTGAAAAAGTGGAATACCGAGTGAAAGATGAATACCGAGTGAAAACGTGGGCTGACCGAGGGAAAAGAGGGACGGTATTGGAGTTAATAGGAGAGGGACGGTGTTGGTGAGGATTTTTTTGAAGGGTGCTGAACAGTGTTGGGCTGAAAAGAGGGGCAGTGTTGGAGTTGATAAGAGAGGGAAGAGGACGGTTGAGAGAGGAAGAGAGGGGCTGTGTTATACGGTGTTTTTTTTAGAAGGGGCTATTGGTGTTGAGTGGCGGACGGTATTGAGAGGTTTATTTTAAGGGTGGTGTTGAGTGAGTTTTAGGAGAGAGGGGAGAGGGATGGTTTCGGTGGTGTGGGTGGAAAAGGAGAGAAGGACAGTGGAAGGAGAGGAAGAGAGGAGTGAGGGACAGTGTGGGAAGGAAGGAGGTCTCAGACAGTGAGAGGAAGAGGACGGTGGAATGGAAAGAGAGGGATGGCTGGGTGTTGGGGTTTTCTCTAATGAAGGCTCCCTCTTGAAGGCTTCAGGATCCTCTCTATTTATAGAGGTCCTGGACGCCCACCAGCAGTGGTAAGTGGATTTTTTTATTATTTTTCCTTGCCAGCCGCCCCACTTGACCAGCCTGGATGGAGTTGGATACAGCCTGTACCTAGACAGCTATAGGGGACGGCAGCTGCTCTTTGTCACTTTGTCAGCCGCCCCACAAGTCAAAGATCCACTTGGATAGTGGAAATCCAAGTCAGCAAGGGTACTCGGTGGGAATATGGGTCGGATTTCACCTCCTCTCCATAATCCGAGTGGAAAAGGTGAATTTTGTGCACAAGACCGAGTGGAAAAGGAGCTGTTTATACAAAAACCGAGTGACAAATGACTCAGAACCGACTGAAATGGTTGAATAATGACTCGGAATTGGGTGAAAATGACTCGGAATTGGCTAAAAATGGCTCGGAAATTGAGTGAAAGGACTCACTCAGTGCTGACTGAAAGAGTAACTCACTCGGTGCTGACTGAAAGAGTGGCTCGGTGCTGACTGGAAATACTTCACTCGGTTCTGACTGAAGAGGCATCACTCGGTTCTGACTGAAGATACTTCACTCGGTTCTGACTGAAGAGGCATCACTCGGTGCTGACTGGAGATACTTCACTCGGTTCTGACTGAAGAGGCATCACTCGGTGCTGACTGGAGATACTTCACTCGGTTCTGATTGAAGAGGCATCACTCGGTTCTGACTGAAGAGGCATCACTGGAGATACTTCACTCGGTTTCAACTAAAGAGGCATCACTCGGTGCTGACTGGAGATACTTAACTCGGTTCTGACTGAAGAGGCATCACTCGGAATTTCTTCAAAAGTGACACAGAACTTCACTGCTTGAAGGATTTACTCGGAACTGACCTTGGGAGTCAGTCTCATCTTTCAATCAGAATGGAACTTGGACATTTTCACTTGGAACCTGCCTTGTTCTCACTCAGAACTTGGAAATTTGGCAATTTTCACTCGGATCCAGCCTTCTTTCCACTCAGAAATTGGAATTTAGCAATCTGACTCGGAATTGGCCTTATTTCCACTCAGAACTTGGAATTTCACTCGGAATTGGCTTTCTTTCCACTCAGAACTTGGAATTTCACTTGGAACCGACCTTCTTCTCACTCAGAATTTGGAATTTCACTCGGAATTGGCCTTCTTTCCACTCAGAATTTGGAATTTCATTCGGAATTGGCCTTCTTTCCACTCAAAATTTGGAAACTTCTCTCGGAATGCCCTTCCCTGTGTCTTTTCTTGAAGCCTTTTTCTTTCTTTTTGGAAATTTCTTGAAGCCTATTGGAATAGCACCCTGCTACGTCTCACTCGGAGACTCTTTACTCGGAAATGATCATTCCGAGTCCTTTTCACTCGGAAATGATCATTTCTGAGTCAGAGTTTTTTTTTTTGGACTCTTTTTTTCTCTTTTTTTTCTTCTTTTTTTTTCACTTGTATTCTTTTCACTTGTGGATATCAATCGGACTGAAATAGGTGTTCACAGATGCCCCTCTTTACTTCTTTTCCATGAGAAGAGCATAAGTTTCTTCTTGCTTTTGAAATGGAAAGGGAGTAAAGACGTGAACACCATTGTCAAAGTATCAGATAAGGGGGAAAACCTAGGAACTGACAGGAAAAGTAAAAGGTGAGGGTGTTGCCTCTCGGTTGATTGGAAAAGTGAAAGGTGAGGGTGTTGCCTCACGGTTGACTGAAAAAGTAAAAGGTGAGGGTGTTGCCTCTCGGTTGACTGAGGAAGTAAAAGGGTAAGGGTGTTGCCTTTCGGTCGACAGGAAAAGTAAATGGTGAGGGTGTTGCCTCTCGGTTGACAGGAAAAGTAAATGGTGAGGGTGTTGCCTCTCGGTTGACAGGAAAAGTAAAAGGTGAGGGTGTTGCCTCTCAGTTGATTGGAAAAGTAAAAGGTGAGGGTGTTGCCTCTCGGTGGACTGAAAAAGTAAAAGGTGAGGGTGTTGCCTCTCGGTTGACTGGAAAAGTAAAGGGGTGCCATTTGATCGGTGACAGGAAGGTAAAGGGGTGCCATTTGATCGGCGACAGGAAAGTAAAGGAGTGCCATTTGATCGGCGACTGGAAAGTAAAGGGGTGCCATTTGATCGGCGACTGGAAAGTAAAAGGGTGCCATTTGATCTGCGACAGAAAGGTAAAGGGTGAGGGTGTTACCTCCCGGTTGACTGGAAAGTAAAGGGTGAAAATTGGGGGAGCTAACAAGACGTCTCGTCCGAATTAACTCTCTGTACCTAAAAGCTCGGGGTGATGCCCCGGCTTGCCATGACTGAAGCCTTTGACTGAAAGAGAATAAATCTGGGGTGATGCCCCAGTTTGAGATAGTTTGAAAGAATCTTCGGATATTGCCCTTTGTTTGAAAGGAGGAGGCCTGGGGTGATGCCCCAGTTTTGGAAAAAGTGATCTGGGGTCAACAGGACGTCCCGTCCAAATTAACCAGGATCTAGAGCTTTAGGGTGATGCCCCAATGTTGGAAAAGTAATCTGGGGGTTAACAGGACGTCTCGTCCAAATTAACCAGGATCTAGAGCTTTGGGGTGATGCCCCAATTTTGGAAAAGTGATTTAGGGGTTAACAGGACGTCCTGTCCAAATTAACCAGGATCTAGAGCTTTGGGGTGATGCCCCAATTTTGGAAAAGTGATCTGGGGGTTAACAGGACGTCCCGTCCAAATTAACCAGGATCTAAAGCTTTGGGGTGATGCCCTAATTTTGGAAAAGAGATCTAGGGAGATGCCCCAGTTTGGAAGAGAGATCTGGGGAGATGCCCCAGTTTGGAAGAGAGATCTGGGGAGATGCCCCAGTTTGAGCTTTTTAGTGAGAGCAGCATGATGGGTGCTAGTTTGGTAATGGTGAACTCACTGGGAAATGATAAGTCCTCTTAAGCCTGATCAAAGAAATATCCTGGTTGAGGGAGCTGAGTCCATTTTACGGTTTTCCTCGGGAGAGATCTTCAGTCTATGTTCTACTGAAGTACGAATAATAGGTCTTGCTGAGAGAAAACTTTGGCGAATACCTGCTTTTGGATGATGGATTTGGTGTCCCTTTGACAAAAGAGTGAGTTAGTATAAAAAGACTTACAGGTAAATCTTCCCTGGCGACTGGCTTTTTAAGATAACTCATGGATGAAATAGAAAGATCCTCCGACTTTTGGCGAGCGTATTTAGCAGAGATAGTTATGCTTATACCAAGCGAATTCTGGCGCTAGGATGCATTTCGTTCCCCATAACTTTACGCTCTGTCGTTTCCAATTTCAAAATTTCTTTTAGGCAAAAACTTGTTTATTCATAAAATTTAGTCATGAACACATGTAGGAAGAAGGGAGACTTTTATTTATAAACATCAGGTATGTACAGTAGAGATAAAAATAATATTAAGCACAGAGATATGATAAGATATAGAGAATGGAAGGCAAGTGGAAAGGGGAAGGCTCATATATCCTCTAGTGATCTTCTGAGAGTAATGAGAAACTTGACCCTTTATCACGACTTTGTGTTTGTCCTCTGATTTTGCTTCTGAGGGGTTCATTATGCTCAAGATTGTTTAGCCTAACATTAATGGTGTTTAAACTATCCATTATGTTATGAAGCATGCTTTTGTTTTCCCTATCACTAGATGACATCTTTTAATGTTGTCAAAGAAATTCAAGACAAGAACAAAGTATGTATAGACAAGCTAGTCGAGGAAGATGAATGCAATATAAGTGAAAAAAAACACCTCAACAATCCTAAAATATCAATACTAGGTTTCTATCCTAAAGGGAAAAGCAATGTCCTAGGTTGTCTTTAACTAGGTTAGTCCTATGTTGCTTATGGAAATCCTAAGTTGTCCTTAACCTAAGTTGATTATGGTTGTCCTAGGATGTTGCTAGTGATTAACTAACCCTAGACAAGCCTAACCAAATTCGGTTTTAAGAAGTAGTTAACCTAACAAAATTAGTTCAACTGACTAACTAAGTCTTAACAACCCTAACCAAAAGTAGTTAATTAGTTATGGAAGTTGTAACAAAGTCTAACCACTATAACTACCTAACTAATTCGGTTATCTATTAGTTAACTCAACTAACAATTAGTTATGACAACTAGAATTAGTTCCAACCACTAACCAATTAGTTAAGACACTCAACTAACTACCAACTAACTAACTAATTATAGTTGTAACTTCTAACTAACTCTAACCAATTAACTAAAAGTAGTTAACAAACAAATGCACATGCACTATCCTAATTCGAAATTTACTAAGCAAAAGGGAAAATTATAATGTCCAAAAAGTCCAAAGTCCTTGTTGTGTCCAAAATACAAGACAAAATCCTACTACACAAAGCCTAAGAATTGAAAAAACTTTGCCTAAGTTCTACTAGTTACAAAGCTTTTGCCTCCTTTACAAGTGTCTTCACAAGTCCTTCTTGATGTATAAGCTCCACTTTACCTAGCAAGAGAACACAAGGCAACAACTCCAAACAAGATTTGGTTAATAGAAATCACAAAGAAACTTTAAACCTCACAAAAGTGTATCTCTCAAGTGTATGCCTTCTCTTAGAGATTTTCAAGCTCAATCAATTTCCACACCAATCTCAAGTGTTTCAATATGCTACCCTCACTTAATGGCGAAATGGAGTGATCTTAGAAGTCCAAAAGAATACAAACTCAAGACAAAACTTTAAGAAGCAAAAAATGACAAAACTAAAAAGGCTTAAGAAATAATGGCTACTCAAATGGAATAGAATGAAAGATCAACAATTAACTTGGAATGACAAGACTCTAAAAGCAAATAAAAGTTCAAAAGAATGAAAGCTAACTTGGAATAGAATTGAAATTGACAAAACAAGACAATCAAGAAAATAAATGCAAGAAACAAAGTTTAAGGTATCACCTAGCCTAGAAACTCTAAAGTTGCAAGAATAAGCAAGGAAGTCTTAATGAACAAGTCTTAGAAATGTCAAGTAATGAAGTACTTTTCTTTTGGTATTTGTAATTTCGAAATTTGGTGATGATGTTTTGGTGTGTCTAATTCAACTTAGCAATGAGGCTTTCTTTTCAATACTCTTTTCCTTGTTTGGTACCTTTCTTTTCTTGTGATTCTTTTCTTTTCTTTTGATACTTTTCTTTTTTTTCTTTTTTTTTTGCCTCTCAAGATTTCAAGATAACAACACTAATTTTTATAATACCAAAACTGAAATGCACAAATGGTATTAACAAGTTCAATTAATGCTTCTTGCTTAAGGGAAATTATGCAACCTTCTCCTAAATTGATGTATAGGAGGTGACTAAAATATTTTTTGACAAGTTTTGTTTTTGGTGCAAGCAAGATGAAAATAGGAATGTAAAAAAGATATCCTAATAGTGCAACAAAATTAAACCTAGAATCAAACTAAGAATAGAAACTAACAATCCTAAAAATTGAGTTGACTTTGGAGTGTCTTTAATGTGAGACCTCCTAACAAGAATGGAACCTTTGTAGGAGCTAATCAAGATGCTTGAATTGCCCCTATATCACACGGTTTTGCACACTAAAAAGGAGAAACAATTAAGTTCCTAGAACTCTAGAAAAGGTTCCACATGGCACTTAACTAACTTCCTAAATTGGCTCTAACTACAACTAACAATTAACTAACATGTAACAATAACCTAACCACCTAATAACCGAATTTAATATGTGCCAATTCTGAAATTTTAGAAACTAAAACAGAATAGAAACAATAACCAACCAAAAATGACCCTCCAATATGTAAAAAATTGAAACCACAAAGAAACTAGCACAAAAACTCAAAAGAACCAAGACTTTTTATGATTTTTCTATGCTAACATGGCATGAATAAGGCATATAAATGACTAAGAAACAGAATTCCAGCTAGCAAAAGAAATGAAAAACCAAACTTAAAATGGAAGAGAAGAAGAAAAGAACCTCCCAAGGCTCAATGATACCACATGATGTAGGCTCTTCATGCACTTTCTTGAAGAGAGATGGATCTAGAGTTCTTTCTCCTATCTTCCTTCAAAGTAAGCTTGAGAACTTCTTCTTCAAGGCAAGGGAAGCCGAAACTAAAGCCTAAAACTAGAGGAATGTGACGCCAAAACAAAGGAAAAGAGAGTGGAAATGGAAGGAGAGAAGGTGGACAATGGAGGAAGGCTTGGAAAAAGGGAGAGGGAAAGGTTGGAGGCCACTTCCTAAGGTGGAGGAAGATAACTCCACTCACCACCAAGGGAGGGAGAAACCCCTTGGATAAGAGCTTAAGAGAGCTCTCAAATTCTAGAGAGAAGGAGGAGAATCTCTCACTAGGAAACACTTAAGTGCTCTTAAATTTTGCAAATGAATTAATGGTGCTTGATTACAAAAGGAGAAGCCCTTATATAGGCCATGGGAATTTCGGCCAAGGACTAGCTAGATGGGCTTGGTCATGGATCCAAGGCCCATTAAGAGAAAAGATGAACAAATGGCCTATACATGGCCCAAAAGGGAAAGTACAAGGCCCAAAAGTGGCCCATTTGACCTTGTAAGGCCCAAAGCTATCCTATAAGCCTAGCGAAACTATTTAGAAAGTATATTACAAGTAAAGTACACATAGGTCCTCATAGGTTCCTTATTGGGCTTAGGCCCACTAGAAGAGAGAAAAGAGAAAAGGGCTTTATGGATGCTCTCTTTGGCCCGTTTGGTCTTTGCCCTTGTGAGGGGACCTCTATATGCTTCAAGTCCTTTCTCCAATGTAGTGTGAGGGTCTTCCTTGGGTATGTCCACATTAATGACCCTAATACCCGTTTTGACCTCCTTTGTCTTTGGCTTGAAGGGTTTATGTTGCAGAGTCGAGTTTGTGGAACCGCCTTTTCAGGTTTTCAGCTTATCTTGCTGCTCTAACTTTTGCCTAGGTCGCCTTTTCAGGTTTTCAACCTAGCGAGCTTTTCTTCTCTTTTTTTTTAATATTATGCAAAGTATTTCTTCACTGCATCGGCATTGACAGGCATTGGCAGGTTGTCTCCATCCATGTTGGTGAGTATGAGAGCTCCTCCGGAAAAAGCCTTCTTTATAACATATGGTCCTTCATAATTAGGTGTCCATTTCCCTCGGACATCTTTTTGAATTGGCAAAATCTTCTTGAGGACCAAATCACCTTCTTGGAACTGTCAGGGGCGCACTTTCTTTTCGTATGCCCTTTTCATGCGTCTTTGATACAATTGTCCCTGGCAAAGGGCGGTTAACCTCTTCCCGTCAATCAGATTCAATTGGTCATATTTGGTCTGGACCCATTCAGCTTCTTCCAGTTTGGCTTCCATGATCACCCTAAGGGATGGAATTTCCACTTCAAATGGCAGTACAACTTCCATTCCGTAGACCAAAGAAAATGGTGTTGCCCCAGTTGAGGTTCGCACCGAGGTTCGGTATCCGTGCAGCGCGAAAGGGAGCATTTCATGCCAGTCTTTGTAAGTTACTACCATCTTTTGCACTATCTTCTTGATATTTTTGTTGGCTGCCTCAACTGCTCCATTCATTTTCGGACGGTATGGAGAGGAGTTATGGTGGGAGATTTTAAAGCTCTCGCAAAGCTCTTTCATTATTTTGTTATTTAAATTTGTACCATTGCCCGTGATGATTTGGTTTGGTAGGCCATACCGGCATATCAGTTCACGCTTGACGAATTTGACCACAACATTTTTCGTCACATTGGTGTACGAAGCTGCCTCTACCCACTTGGTGAAATAATCGATGGTAACTAGAATGAAACGATGACCGTTTGAGGCTTTTGGCTCAATGGGCCTAATTACATCCATACCCCACATTGAAAAGGGCCATGGTACTGACAAGACATTTATGGATGAAGGCGGTGCATGAATGTGATCGGCATAAATCTAACATTTGTGACATCTCCGTACGTAAGCAAAACAGTCTGCCTCCATAGTCATCCAATAATACCCGGCTCTCAGGATTTTTCTTGACATAGCATGCCCATTCGTATGAGTTCCGAAAGATCCTTCGTGGATATCTTTCATGATTTGATTTGCCTCGACGGTATCAACACTCCTGAGGAGAACGGAATCATAATTCCTCTTGTATAGCACGTTACCACTCAATAGGTATCCCATAGCTAGCCTTCTCAAAGTTCATTTGTCATTATCTGTAATGCCTTCAGGGTATTCTTGGCATTGGAGGTATCTTTTGATGTCATGATACCAAGGTTTGCCATCTGGCTCTTCTTCTATGACCTGGCAATGGGCAGGTTCTTGTCGTTTCTTTACCTCAATGAGAGGCACTTCGTAATCACTACTGACTTCGAACATAGCGGCTAGGGTGGCTAAAGCATCTGCCATTTGGTTGTCTTCCCGTGGAACATGATGGAAGGTAACTTCATCGAATCTTTTGATCATCTCCTTGATGTGAGCATGACAGGGAACTAGTTTACTGTCTCTAGTTTCCCACTCATCCTTTAGTTGATGGATAACCAAAGCAGAATCTCCATAAACTTCCAGGATTTTTATTCCCATGTTTAGAGCCGCTTGCATTCCCAGAGAACATGCTTCATATTCCGCAACATTGTTGGTGCAATCAAAACACAGCCGAGCGCAAATAGGGATGAATTCCTTATCAGGTGAGATAAGGATAACCCCAATTCCATGTCCCAGTGCGTTGGAAGCCCCGTCGAATCTCATGATCCACCTGGTTTCCAGACCATCTTCTTGTTTGGAAAGAGCCAAGATATCCTCATCTGGGAAATCATGTCGCATTGGTTGTTAAGCCTCAACGGGTTGGTGTGCCAAGTAATCTGCTAGCGCACTCCCTTTAATTGCCTTTTGGGTGACATATGTTATGTCGTATTCTGTCAGTAACACTTGCCAACGGGCAATCCTCCCAGTCAAAGCAGGTTTTTCAAAGATATACTTGATGGGATCCATCTTAGACACCAGCCAAGTAGTATGATTAAGCATGTATTGCCGTAAGCACCGGGCAGCCCAGGCCAAAGCACACCATGTTCTTTCAAGAGATGAATACCTCATCTCGCATTCAGTAAATCTCTTGCTCAAGTAGTAGATGGCGCATTCCTTTCTTCCAGTCTCATCATGTTGACCTAATACGCACCCCATGGATTCATTCAGCACGGTCAGGTATAGGATTAGTGGTCTCCCATGAACAGGTGGCACCAAGACTGGTGGCTTCAATAAGTATTGCTTTATCTTTTCAAATGCAATCTGGAAATCATCATTCCACTGTCCAGGCTGGTTCTTATGAAGCAATTTGAAAATTAGCTCACAAGTTGCTGTCATTTGGGAAATGAATCGGGCGATATAATTCAATCTTCCAAGAATCCTCGGACTTCCTTTTCAGTATGAGAAAGAGGCATTTCTAGAATTGCCTTGACCTTGTCAGGATCAACTTCTATCCCTCTCTCATTTATAATGAATCTTAATAATTTACTGGATCTTGCGCCAAAAGTTCACTTGGCGGGATTCAATCTAAGCTTGAATTTCCTTAACCTTTCAAAAAGTTTTCTCAGGTCAGCAATGTGTTCTTCTTTAGATCTGGACTTGGCAATTATGTCATCCACATAGACTTCTATTTCCTTGTGCATCATGTCATGGAAGAGAGTCACCATTGCCCTTTGATAGGTGGCTCCTGCATTCTTCAATCCGAAGGACATTACTTTGTAGCAAAAGGTACCCCATAGAGTGATGAACGTGGTCTTTTCTATATCTTCTGGTGCCATCTTGATCTGGTTATATCCCGAAAATCCATCCATAAATGAGAAGATGGAATGCTGAGCTGTGTTATCAACCAGTACGTCAATCTGAGGTAAAGTAAAATCATCCTTAGGACTCGCCCGATTCAAGTCTCGGTAGTCCACACACATTTTTACTTTCCCATCTTTCTTTGGAACGGGAACTATGTTGGCTACCCTTTGCGGATACTTAGCTACGGCTAAGAAACCAGCGTCGAATTGTTTCTTGACTTCTTCTTTGATCTTAAGAAGTATTTCTGGTTTCATTCGTCGTAACTTTTGCTTGATCGGTGGACATTCCGGCTTTAAAGGCAACTTATGTTCCACAATGTTATTATCCAGACCCGGCATATCTTGATACGACCATGCAAAAATGTCTCGAAATTCCCAGAGCAGTTTAATCAATTCACTCTGCCGTTGTTCGCTCAAGAGGGTGCCTATCTTGACTTCTTTATTTTCCCCTTCATCTCCCAGGTTAATGGTCTCAATCTTTTCCTGATGAGGCTGGATTTCCTTATCTTCCTGTTCCATTAATCTCGTCAATTCGGGTGAAGGTTCAAAGTCTTCCTCATTCTCCTCATAGGCATAATCATTCGGATTATCAGAGTCATGAAATAGAACCGAGTTCTCATTACTCTCAGAAGAATCGCTTTCAGATCTGCATTTGGTGTTATATTATAATGAATGAAAACAAAGAAAGACAAGTGAATGGAAGGTTTAAAAGAAAGAGATTGAACAAAGATGAGGTATGAAATTGGACTGCATTCATTTAATTTAATAAACAAGCAAGTTTTTGCCTTTATTACAAAATAGATCCCAAAGCCTTAGGCATAGCAAAGGGATCGATCAGTTTTAAAAACAACAACAATTACTTTGATTGAGGATTGATAGTTATGGGGAACTCCATGGTTTCCCAGTTGTCCAGTTCTTAACCGGGTGAGCAAGCATGCACCAATTCTACATCACAGCTGGGCCCATCTCCAATCATGGCCACCTGACCTGGATATATAATCCCGGTGCTCCTGAAGCTTTGATAGAGGTCACAGATAGAGATTCTAGCAGTGTCGATCTCTTGACCGGTAAGGCGAGCAATCCTTCTCTCCCTTCTTTCTTCTCCTATCCTTTTTCTATCAGCTACTGTAGGCTTGTATCCCAGACCATATCTATCCTTGTTCCCTGGGAGGCATATAGGTTGGGTTCTTCCTTCCAATTCTCGTCCTAACCCTTTTCCCATCTTGTATCCTTCTCTCAACATTGTCTTTGCAACCATCAGAGGCACGTTTGGGAAAGACGTCTTTGTAATGCTTGTTGCGTTTGCTACCTCTAAAGCTTGAAATGAGGTTTCGAGGGCTTCCTCAGTTACTTCAATGTATGGGGTGTTGGCAGGTTTGCTGACCAACAAGTCCTCTTCTCCAGAGACAATCACCAACTTGTTGTCAATGATGAATTTCAACTTCTGGTGCAGAGTGGAAGGGACTACCCCAGCCGAATGGATCCACAGCCGTCCTAACAAACAACTGTATGTGGGCGTAATATCCATGACTTGAAAAAGGATTTGAAAGGTGCATGGCCCAACCTGTATAGGCAGTTTAATTTCCACCATAACTTCTCAGCGAGTTCTGTCAAAAGCCCGAACTACCATGGAATTGGGTCTCATATAGGTCCCGTCAAAAGGCAATTTTGCCAACGTAGATTTTGGCATTACATTCAGGGACGACCCATTGTCAACAAGCACCTTCACCATGATATGATCTTGGCATTTTACGGAGATATGAAGGGCTTTATTGTGTCCTTTTCCTTCTACCGGTGTCTCATCATCCATAAAAGTTAGATAGTTGTTGGCCATAATATGTCCCATTATGCCTTCACACTTATCTACCGGCAAATCATGTTTCACATGTACCTCACTCAAAACCTTCATTAGTGTGTTCCGGTGTGGTTCGGAACTCATTAGCAAGGACAACAGAGAAATTTTTGCCGGGGTGTGGTTCAGTTGGTCCAACACCTGGTAGTCACTATGACGAATGAATCTTAGAAACTCTTGGGCTTCCTCTTCAGTTACGGCCTTCTTTGCCTCACCAGAGGATTCTCCCTTTCCAGGTCTAACATCCCCTGTAGCTTTGTCAAGTTTTGGTTTTGGGGGAGCATATACTCTTCCACTTCGGGTAACACCCCCAATTCCAGCAATATTCGTGACAGGGGATGATGGTGTAGGCTCAACTACCTCAGAACTAGTAACAACCACATCAGTGCCATACTTCCACGGCACAGCTCGTGAATCCTTGTAAGGGAACAGGGTTGGAGCGTTCATCGTGATGACAGTTTTAGCAGGAGTCGAAGCCACAGGTGCATTTTTGTTGTAAAATATGACTAGAGGCTTTGGGGCTCGAACTCGGCTTTGCTCTTGTATCATATTTATTCTGCCTTCACGATGTCGGCAAACTTCTATGACATGACTGTCCATAAGTCTCTGAAGGGTTTTTTGGAAGTCTCTTCACTTTGCGGACTGGAGGTCATTGCACTCTTCATCCCATGATCCTTCTATCAATCCCATCTTAAGCATATGGGAGTGAATCGTTTCCAATGGCGTTTGGATGTCCTCAACCTTGGAAATACATTCCTCATCTCTTTCCACAGCGTTAACACCTGGCCTCCCATGGTTAGGCAGAGGATTGGTGGTCACATTCAGGCTTCCCTCTTTGAAGCTTATCCAATCAGCTCTGATTAAATCCCTTACCTTAAATTTCAGTGCCAGGCAGTTCTCGGTGGAATGTCCTGGTGCACCGGCATGGTAATCACACCACGCATTTAGGTCATACCCTCTGGGATAAGGTGGTTGAAGCGGTTTTAGAGGGCAAGGTGCTACCAGTGTGTTTTCAATAAGATGGGGGAGAAGCTCGGTGTAGGTCATGGGAATTGGATCAAATTGCACTTGAGTGCGGTCATTATTCTATCTCCTCAGGTTTGGATTTGGTGGGTTCATTTGCGGTGGTTGGTATGGTGCTTGTGGTGGTACAGGTGGCCGCATAACTGGTGGTCGAAAATGTGGTGGGTTCGAATTTGGAATTGCAGCCAAATATGGGTGTGGCGTATTATGGTAAGTTGACGGAAAGGTGACGGGAGTAGGTGGTCTGAGCTGGTTCTTTCTTTGGTTGTGAGAGACCAGGTTAGTCTCTCCCTCTCTTCTTTTACCTTCTCCAAGTGAAGGTTTTTCTGCTACTCCAACCCCAGGTGGGCCTCGAGTAATCTTCCCAGTCCTCAGGCCATTCTCTATTCTTTCTCCGATAGTGACGATGTCGGAGAAATAGGAGGAAATGCTTCCAATCATCTTGTCGTAGAAGGGTGACTGGAGTGTATCAATAAATGTGGAAATTACCTCTTTTTCTGATAGAGGTGGGTCAACCTGCGCTGCTACCTCTCGCCACCATTGGGCGTATTCTTTAAACGTCTCGTTATCTTTCTTGGTCATGTTTTGCAACTGTACTCTATCTGGCGCCATATCCAGATTATACTTGTACTGTTGCATGAAAGCATCTGCCAGATCTTCCCAACAGCGTATACGAGATCGTTCAAGGTGATTGTACCAGGTCAGAGGTGCTCCCGCCAAACTATCCTGGAAACAATGAATGAGCAGAGGGTCATTGGAAGCATGAGAAGCCATCTTCCGGCAGTACATAGTAAGATGGTTCTTCGGACAGGTTAGCCCTCGATATTTGTCAAATTCTGGCATTTTGAATTTGGGGGGAATGACAACATCAGGAATCAGACAGAGTTGTGCGGCACTACCCATTCCAAATCGATTCGTCCTTTCCATTTCTCTTAAACGCCTTTCCAAGAACTCTAACCTTCCCTCCTGGGTAGCAGCAGCAGCACTTGGACCTGTAGCAACATAATGACTAGTACCCCTAACTGGTTGGTCGACATGTGCCGGGTTTGCATTAGGCATTGAGATGTGGGGTCTGGCTGTTGCTTGAGCAGCTTGTGGTTGCGCGGCTTGTGTATGGATTGGAATCGTTTGAGGATCCCGGACGGGCGGAGCGTTTGGCTGAGCCGTATGAAGGATTGTTTCCTGATAATCAGGCTCTTCTTGAAGTGGTGGGAAATAGCCAGCTGGCAATCCATATGGGGGAAAGGGTATGGCATTACCTTCTTCATCTATATAGATAGGTTGCTGGGTGTCAGCAGGGTTTGATTTCCTAACGTGAATAGTTAGGGGAGGCGCAGCAGGGTTTGAGCTTGGCCCTCCAGCAGGACCCTGAGTGTGTTGGGGAGTGGATGGTCGTTGTCTGGCGTTTTCAACACCTGTTGAAGAATCCCCTTCTGTGACTCTCCTTTCAAGAAGCTTGGCCATCTCAGCCATCTATTCTTTCAACTGATTGACTTCAGCTCTTAAGCTCTCATTTTCCTGTTCTATTTCAGCCATGAGTTTCGTATTGAGCCTAGTCGCGTAAGGATGTCTACCCGTTATGTTTGGAAACCACAACATTTTGTTAGGAAAATAAAAGAAACAGATAAAGAAAAAAGGAAAAGAAAAACAAATGATGTTACGCAGGATGCGATTCTGAATTTAGCGCGTATTCTCCGACCGTTCCTCAGAACGTCCCGTTCAAAAGTACTAGGTAAAGTAGTAAAGTGGAAATTAACATGAAACAATTGTGAAAGCAGATTTATTCATCATTCCATTCTTTTGTAGAGGTACAATATTACTTGAAAGATTTGATTACAACATTTCAACCATCCCTGGCCCGAGCAATCATGTCCCTCATTTTACAAAGTCTTTCCTGGCAATAATTCAGAAATGATGATATCTCTTTTGGGGTGCATAAAGGATTGACCATGTAACATCCCTATTTTAATTATAAGCAACCGAATTAAATAAAAAGTCGACAAATTAACACTTCCCTTAACTTAATTAACTAGAAGGAATAGGGTGATTAACGTGGAGACAAGATGGCATGGGCAGGATTATCTTTCCACATTTCCCCATCCCACCATCCTGTTCCCCGCGCGAGTATTTATACGGGTGATGACCATGCTCTTCACGCGAAGAACCCCCCTACGAACTTCCTTCTTCGTTCTTCTTTTCTCTTGTTTTCTCTCTCTCCTTCTCTGCCCTCCAGTCCATTTCCTGCTTCGAGAGCCAAGGTGACGGTGCTGCAGTGGAGTGGAACTTCCCTACATCACTCGCAGGAGACTGTAGCACTCCAGAGGAGGTGCCAAGTGAAGCAGCAAGGAGGAGAACCACCATTCAAGCAGAAAAAATCCCTCGGAGTTTCGTAATTGGTAGGGGGAGTATCTTCTATCTTAAATGCATGGGTTATGAACAGGTTCTGAGTGCTGATGCTTGCTATATCCGTGCTCTGATTGTATGTTGTGTTGCATGTGAGTGTGTACAGCCCAGTTGCATGACGAGTGAAAGATGAGTGTTGCATGTTAGCATCTTTCTTACAAATGCATGTGTTGCAGGATCTCGATTGCATGTTGGGTTGTGTTGATATGAATGTCCGATTGAAGCTATCCATGTCATAGAAATGCATGTGTTGATATGAATGCTTTAATGAACTTGTTTGCGTACAGGAAATGCCTGCTTTAACCGGGTTCTAACACTGTCCTACACCGATTGCATGTTATGTTGTGATGACTTGAAATGCTTGAGTGAACTTGTGATTTTCATAATGATGCATGCGTTGTTTAAGGTTAAATGGTGCTGTAAACCGATTGCATGTCATACTTGATTGAACGAAAATGTTTATGGATGCTTGATATGGATTGATACCGATTGCATGGGACTCATACGTTACAATGGAATGATAATGGATTGCATGAAAGCTATATGTGTTAAACTGACATACTGAATCCTGATAATGTGTATTACCGATTGCATGATATGTGTGCTTGAATAAGAGAATGCATGCGTGAAACGAATGTTGTGTGTCGAATCCGCGTGTGGCGCATGAGATGCGTTGTGCTGGGAGCACGTAGTGTGGGACACTACCTTCGGTCATCCAGCGTGGGACGCTGCAAAATCCTTGAGTGGGACTCAGGGTAGCCCTGAGTGGGACTCGGGCTGCCTGTGAACACCCCCGTTGGCGCTGAGAGCGTTGGTGTCACCTGTGGGCAAACGGTTGGGTACCCGTAAAACGGCCAAGCAGCTGGGAGCTGATTTGATAGCTGAGAGCTATGTATAAAAAGGCTGAGATGCCTATGTTGCAACGTCTGACCGATACACACGATGCGGAACCGAGTGAAACCTTATGTGCTTATTACTGTTAATATTGTTACTACTGTTAATGTTGTTTGGAATTGGCTAGGTATGCCGAGTGGTAAGTGAATGGATGAGTGTGTAGGACTGAGTGAATGCTCCGTGTATGTGTTATTGACTGAAATTTGATTATGCATCTGATATGGTGTATGAGGATAATGAATGTGTATGCCGAGTGATCCATTCCGTGTGTACGTGCCTTGGATGCTGAATGAAAACTATTTCATGAATATATGTATATATGTATGCAAGCGTATCCGTGTCATTGAAAATGTTATGAGTACAGCCGAGTGAGGATTGGTGAATATCGAACGGTAAGAGTTATGTATATATGTCTTGGCTAATGGATGTTGCTCTGGTATAATCGTGTTTGTACGTATACGTATTGTTGTATGATTGGGAGATAACCTGAGTCGGTATCTATCATTTAAAATCTAAGATGCTCACCCCTGCAGTGGCCATTTTTCAGTGAATGTCTCTCGAGATGAGGATCAGAAGCAGAGCTGGAACGCTGAGTGAAGTGTTGATGCATTAGGAAGGCTTAATTAATGCGATGTTAGATTAAGCTCTGACCGGTTCATGTCGGATGTTAGTGTTTTGGACAAATAGAACCTTATGGACAAAGAGGAATCCGATTTTGTGTTTGTAAATGTTAACATACACTCTTATATATATATATGTATGGTTTGTGTGTGACGTGCTATATGCTACCTTATTCCACACGTGTGCTTTAATGGATACGCAGGGACAGCATGATTTAGCATACCATGGCCAAGACAGAGTGAATTATAAATCGTCTCTAGGAAGAGAGTCTTAAACGATCTGAGTAAATGGGAGTATGCAACCCTGAGTGGGGATCGATGTGGGAGATCTTCCCGAGTAATAAGCTATGAGTACTCCGAATAGGTCCTAAACGTACCTCAAGTAAGAAACGAGTGAAATCCTTGAGTGATGGTGAGAGAGATGACCACTGAGTGAGAAATATAAGTAAAACCCGAGTGGGGGAGAGTCTGTATTCCCGAGTGAAGTTCCCTCGCCCCAGTGAGCAATATACTCGCTCCAGCGAGTACGGACTAGGAAGACTTATGTCGGATACGCTTGGGCGGAGTCATACCTCGCCCGAGGTACTAGAGCAGTTCGCCCAAGCGTGAGGACTCGCGCTGGAGCGAGTAGTTGTCAGAGTGGGATACCGCCCAATTACCCTTCCTCTCCGTTGTGACGCTAATGCGTCCCCGACAACGGTGTTGACCCCGGCTTGGGCGTTGTGGTTGAGTCCGCCCAGGCGTTGTCATATCTAGTCAAGTTGGGCGGAATAAGTTCGGGCCCCTCTTTCCTCCACAATCCACTACTGCACATGTACATCTCCCTTCTCCTTCCCCTTACCTATTTCTTTCTACTGTTTGACTAGTGTTACTCGTGGAAAAGCTTTCTTTGTGGATCCTCTTCGAGAAGACAAGTGAGGACCGATATGGGGTGTTCTTTATGAATCCCCCTCCATCCGCCGCTGCATTACCATACCCCGCCCAGGCGGTATCAGACCCCGCTTGAGTGAGCCAACGATATTATGTAATCCGCCCTGGCGCTGGTGTGTTACATTAAACCAAATGAACCGGTTCCAGTCTTAGCCTTCTGTTATTTGCCATATGCGTATGGATGATCTCTCATTTCCCTTGTCCTTCCTTGCACTCCGACCCTTTTATTATCCGGTTGCCTTATAGACTATTTGGTTTACTTAATTTTGGAAAATTTTTTCCGTCCTTGGGTTTAATTCATTTTGTTAAATTAGGGTGTTACAGACCATGCCTTCGGCCTGCTTCAACATTGAGGGAAAATCCTTCAAGATTCCATTAGCTATGTATGCCAACTTGGCGAAACGGTCCATCCATAAATGAACGACCTCGTCCCGTTGAGCTAACTCAGTCCCAAAAGCTCATGTGGCCTTTTGGCAGCGTTGCTCAGCATCACAGGCTTTTTTCTGTTCATCATGTATTTCTTGCTCATAAGCCCTCATTGTTTCATCAAGCTGTTGCTCCAATTTGTGGACCTGGGTTTGCAGCATTTCCTTTTGCACCGAGGTCTCTTTTTCTTTTTCTTTGGATAGTGTCAGCATGTTTTTCAGGACTTGTTTTTTGGCCAATATGGCATCACTCTGTTGGCCTTTTGTTTTAAGCTGGGAATTAGCCGCACGAAGGCAATGGTCCTGTTTCACCCTGTAGTCTTCGTCAATCTTCCTCTTCTTTCGCATTTCATCCATAGCATGTTTCCCTTCGGAATTCTCCTTCCTCTGAAGGGAGCACTCTTGTTGACATTTCAAAAGATCTTCTTCTAGCTTTTGATTCTTTGTTATCAACTCTTCTATTTGTGCCTTTAGAGCCATGGTGACCTTGTCTTCCATGATGACTGGCGGAGGGAAATTATTCGTGGATTGGTATGAAGGGATTTTGAAGGGCAGTTTTACAATGGAGGCCCTGTTTAGGACCCATTCAAAATATTCAGCCCCTACAGCATGGCTTCGTGCCCCTAATTCTTTTCCCATTCTATGGATCTTCCTCCACGCATTGGCTATATCCCGAACAACGGATGTGTAATTCCCTTTTGCATAGTATAAAACGAAATGAGTGAGCAGTTTTTCGTTCGGTGGCCCGAGTAGAGGATAAGCCAACTGACGCTTTGCAATAACAGGGTTGTAATTGATGCATCCCTGCGTGCCCATGAGAGGAACATTCAGATAACCTCCGCAACTATAGATGATTAACTCAACCATTAGCCATTGAGGATACCACCTGACTTTTTCAGCTGTAAGGCTTACGAGGTGATTAGCCCATTCACGCCCACTCTTCACGGCCAATTGACACAATTTCAAATCAGAAACCGGACACTCGGCTTTACATATTTGATGGAAGACATAAGATGTGAGCCATACGTATAAAACGGGTAAACAGCAAATGATCCTCTTTCCCCCTTGTGTGTGGCAGAAATCCATGGTGCAATACACATTAGCCAAAATGGCTGTGACTGGATTCTCGAGCCGGTGCTTACGAGCCAGGAAAACAGCAACAGAGTCATAATCCACATAGTTGTCTAAATTAGGGAACAAGACAACCCCCTAAATGGTGAGGGCTAAAGTATCCATGAAAGCCTTCCATTCCTCTTTATCAGCCAGGATCTGCACGTGCTTCTCAAGAAATTCTCGGGTGAACCCGGGAACTTGATTTCTGTTCATTTGCACATTCCTCAATGCCTCGGGAGAGATTCTTAAAACAGGGGCGATTAAAGCGGTTGTTGCGTGATGGTCAAGATGGCGATAGGGAATTTGCCCTTCCACTTCTATCCCCAATATCTGTTCAAATTCTTCTATTGACGGAGCCAATTGAAAATCTCTAAATGTGAAACAGCGGAGGGGTGGGTCATAAAATTATGCCAAGGCTGTAATTGCTTCGGTTTGGACTTCCACCTCCAATAGTCTTAAGATCTTCCCATATTTCCTGGTAAGGGCCATCTTCTGAGTCATACTTAATCTTTTCCCCAGTGCTTGCAGACTAACTGTATCAACTTTCTTAGCTTTGAGATGTAATATTTTCTTCAACTCTGTCACATCTGTACCATAATTGTCATGTTTCATGTTAATTTCCATACTTGCTCAGAGATACTGCCAGTTTCTGAATCGTTTCCTGCGAATATCGAAACAAAGAAAAGGAATCAGTTATTGTTATGTTTTGAAATTCATGTTTTCCCAAAGATATGATGTAAAAAAAATTTGTTTTTTTTTGGGAAACATTGATTTCCAAAACTCATGCGAGTCTAAGTTGCAGAAGCCATAGATTTTCTTAATCGTCATTGATGCCCCAGTTAAAGGGACCCAAAATTGTTTCTTTTGATTTTCTTGTTTTGACGACCAGGAAAATCTACAACTCAAGACTTGGAGGTACATGATCAAAAGAGAATTATCCATTTACTCGAAGTGTACTGGGTGTTTTGGAAATGAATCATTGTTTTCAAAATAGAGTACCCTCAATGGATAGATAATTCATTCATTTAGATTTAAAAGGGAGAGTGAAAATGACATAAGGTAAAGTAAAGTCTGCCCTTTTGTGGCCTAGGTTGGGTTTTGTTGAAAGTTTTTTTTTTTAGGCCCTATGGCTTGTCTAAAAGTGACTCTCCACACCGGGTGACTTCCACTAGACATTTAGAAGGTCACCAGAGCCAAGATCCTACCCATGACAGGGATGCAAACAGTGGGGAATCCATTAAGTGCGTATATCATGAGAGGTCGAACTCTGGTTGAGGTTCTCACGAACACCGGATAGGAAGTACATTCCCATACGATTCCGTTACCAACCCCTCCTAACTTAAGCTTCATTTGGGGCCCGGGTATAGGGCGCCACTCATAGGTGTGTGCAAGTAATTATGAGTGTAGTGTGTGGAAGGGCATTCAATACCTTTTACCTTACCCCATTCTGCATAAAGAACAAACACAAAACAAATATACAAAGTTGTCTAACCTAGGGTTCAACAGACATTGACAGAACATAAATGATAAAATACAAAATAGAAACCATATACAAACATTGACAGAAAATAAAGGAAGAAGTTAAATAATTAATATGCTAATTAAAACATGCGCTATCAAATTGACTGGCTTGACTCTTTAAGTCCCCAGTGGAGTCGCCATCTGTCGCGACCGGGATCACGGCGGCACGGCCGACCCTCAAAACGATCTTTTAGTTTGGTTCGAAAAGAAAAAAAAGATAGGGAGTCGCCACCAATATTTTTTAGGATAAAATACCGGGAAAACCTTTCGTTAAAGCACTGGTTATAAAAATGAAATTCCATGTTCGGGAGTCTGATTACAGGTGAGGAAGGTATTAGCACCTCACAACTGTCCATTATAAAAATGGTTACCTCAATATGATAGCGCGCATTATAATTAACCCAATAATTATTTTAACTTATTCATGAAAAGAAAGTATACGAGATGACAAAAATGTACAAAAATAAACAAAAATAAACATGGAATATTCACATGAGATTAACAGGACGTCTCGTCCAAGTTAAACTCGCTCCTTCTCTTTTTTTTAAAAAATAGAAAAAATAAAAATTGCAATAATAATGAGAATAATAATAATCCTTACAACCTTTATGCTAGTCCAAATAGAATGTATGAAGCACTCATTTTTTGTTATATATTTATTACAAACCTAGGAAGGGGTAAAAAAGAAAAGAAAAGAAAATAACAGCAATTTATTTTAGTGGGAAAATGGAGTACCGAATGAAAAAATGGAATTCCGAGTGAAAAGGTGAAAAACTGAGTGAAAAGGTGAAAAACCGAGTGAAAAATGGAAAACCGAGTGAAAAAGTGGAATACCGAGTGAAAGATGAATACCGAGTGAAAACGTGGGCTGACCGAGGGAAAAGAGGGATGGTATTGGAGTTAATAGGAGAAGGACGGTGTTGGTGAGGATTTTTTTGAGGGGTGCTGGACAGTGTTGGGCTAAAAAGAGGGGCGGTGTTAGAGTTGATAAGAGAGGGAAGAGGACAGTTGAGAGAGGAAGAGAGGGGCTGTGTTATACGGTGTTTTTTTTAGAAGGGGCTATTGGTGTTGAGTGGGGGATGGTATTGAGAGGTTTATTTTAAGGGTGGTGTTGAGTGAGTTTTAGGAGAGAGGGGAGAGGGATGGTTTCGGTGGTGTGGGTGGAAAAGGAGAGAGGGACAGTGGAAGGAGAGGAAGAGAGGAGTGAGGGACAGTGTGGGAAGGAAGGAGGTCTCAGACAGTGAGAGGAAGAGGACGGTGGAATGGAAAGAGAGGGACGGCTGGGTGTTGGGGTTTTCTCTAATGAAGGCTCCCTCTTGAAGGCTTCAGGATCCTCTCTATTTATAGAGGTCCTGGACGCCCACCAACAGTGGCAAGTGGATTTTTTTATTATTTTTCCTTGCCAGCCGCCCCACTTGACCAGCCTGGATGGAGTTGGATACAGCCTGTACCTAGACAGCTATAGGGGACGGCAGCTGCTCTTTGTCACTTTGTTAGCCGCCCCCCACAAGTCAAAGATCCACTTGGATAGTGGAAATCCAAGTCAGCAAGGGTACTCGGTGGGAATATGGGTCGGATTTCACCTCCTCTCCACAATCCGAGTGGAAAAGGTGAATTTTATGCACAAGACCGAGTGGAAAAGGAGCTGTTTATACAAAAACCGAGTGACGAATGACTCGGAACCGACTAAAATGGTTGAATAATGACTCAGAATTGGGTGAAAATGACTCGGAATTGGCTAAAAATGGCTCGAAAATTGAGTGAAAGGACTCACTCGGTGCTGACTGAAAGAGTAACTCACTCGGTGTTGACTGAAAGAGTGGCTCGATGCTGACTGGAAATACTTCACTCGGTTCTGACTGAAGAGGCATCACTCGGTTCTGACTGAAGATACTTCACTCAGTTCTGACTGAAGAGGCATCACTCGGTGCTGACTGGAGATACTTCACTCGGTTCTGACTGAAGAGGCATCACTCGGTGCTGACTGGAGATACTTTACTCGGTTCTGACTGAAGAGGCATCACTCGGTTCTGACTGAAGAGGCATTACTGGAGATACTTCACTCGGTTTCAACTGAAGAGGCATCACTCGGTGCTGACTGGAGATACTTCACTCAGTTCTGACTGAAGAGGCATCACTCGGTTCTGACTGAAGAGGCATCACTCGGAATTTCTTCAAAAGTAACACAGAACTTCACTGCTTGAAGGATTTACTCAGAACTGACCTTGGGAGTCGGTCTCATCTTCCAATCAGAATGGAACTTGGACATTTTCACTCGGAACCTGCCTTCTTCTCACTCAGAACTTGGAAATTTGGCAATTTTCACTCGGATCCGGCCTTCTTTCCACTCAGAAATTGGAATTTGGAAATCTGACTCGGAATTGGCCTTCTTTCCACTCAGAACTTGGAATTTCACTCGGAATTGGCCTTCTTTCCACTCAGAACTTGGAATTTCACTCGGAACCGACCTTTTTCTCACTCAGAATTTGGAATTTCACTCAGAATTGGCCTTCTTTCCACTCAGAATTTGGAATTTCATTCGGAATTGGCCTTATTTCCACTCAGAATTTGGAAACTTCTCTCGGAATGCCCTTCCCTGTGTCTTTTCTTGAAGCCTTTTTCTTCCTTTTTGGAAATTTCTTGAAGCCTATTGGAATAGCACCCTGCTATGTCTCACTCGGAGACTCTTTACTCGGAAATGATCATTCCGAGTCCTTTTCACTCGGAAATGATCATTTAGTCAGAGTTTTTTTTTGGACTCTTTTTTTTCTTTTTTTTTTCTTTTTTTTTCACTTGTATTCTTTTCACTTGTGGATATCAATCGGACTGAAATAGGTGTTCACAATTCTTTTGGACATGCTTGATATCTTGCACACATACACACAACAAACATCATATCCGGTCTACTAGCGGTTAAGTAAAGTAAATATCTAGTCATACCTCGATATTTTGTGATTTCTACTTCCTTACCTTTCTCATCCCTATCTAAATAACATGAAGTGCTCATGGGTGTGATAATTTCGTTTACTTTGTCCATGTTGAACTTTTTAAGCAACTCTTTGCAATATTTGAATTAGCTAATAAAGGTTCCTTCTCTAGTTTGCTTGATTTTCAATCTGAGGAAGAATGTGAGTTCTCCCATCATGGACATCTTAAATTCATTCTGCATTATCTTAGCAAACTCTTTGCAAAGTAACTCATTAATGGCACCAAAAATGGTATCATCCACATAAACTTGTACCAAAAGTATGTCATTCTTTTTATGCTTAATGAACAATGTTGTATCAACTTTTCCTCTTTCAAAATTGTTTTCTAAAAGGAATTTGCTCAATCTTTCATACCAAGCTCTTGGAGCTTGTTTTAAACCATACAAAGCTTTTCTTAGTTTGAAAACATGATTTAGAAATTGATAGTTTTCAAAACCAGGTGGTTGATCAACATACACTTCTTCTTGAATGTATCCATTTAAGAAGGCACTTTTGACATCCATTTGATACAACTTGAAATCCTTACAACATACAAAAGCTAATAATAGTCTAATAGCTTCTAACCTAGCTACGACAGCATACGTTTCTTCATAGTCGATTCCTTCTTCTTGATTATATCCATTAACAACCAGCCTAGCTTTGTTTCTAGTAATATTCCGTTTTCATCAAGCTTGTTCCTAAATACCCATTTGGTTCCTATTATTTGATGGTCATTAGGTTTTGGCACAAGTTCCCAAACTTCATTTCTTTCAAATTAGTACAATTCTTCTTGCATGGGCAACATCCAATGTTCATCAATAATAGCTTCATCAACAGTTTTAGGCTCAATTTGTGAAACAAATGCTAAATGATTACAAGTATTGAATGAGCGTCGAGTACTTACACCCTTAGTGATATCACCTATAATGTTGTCCATGGGATGGTGTTTTGATGTGATCTACTCTTTTTAAGAACTTTATTTTTGTTGCTCATTTTGAGAAGCTACTTCATTATTGATTCCTTCTTCTTCCTTGTTTTCTAGGGTCGTCTCTTGGAGTGTACCTACAAGATCATCAACATCTTCCTTTCTCGGGTAATTATGGCCATTTTCATCAAATTTCACATGAATGGACTCTTCAATGGTGTTTGTTTGTTTGTTAAAGACTTGATAAGATTTACTAGATGATGAATATCCAAGAAAGATTGCCTCATCAGATTTTACATCAAACCTTCCTAGATTATCCTTTCCATTGTTAAGCACAAAGCATTTGCATCCAAATACATGAAAGTAAAATATATTTGGTTTTCTACCTTTGTAAAGCTCATAAGGGGTTTTCTTCAAAATTGGCCTAATTAAACATCTATTTATAACATGACAAGCGGTATTTACCACATCGGCCCAAAAATGTTTAGCAATATTGTTTTCATTTAACATAGTTCTAGCAAGCTCTGCCAAAGATCTATTTTTCCTTTCAACAACTCCATTTTGTTATGGAGTTCTAGGAGCTAAGAAATTATGTTCAATTCTATGTTTTTCATAAAATTTTTCAAATAGTTGATTTTCAAATTCTCCCCCGTGATTAGTTCTAATGGATACAATCTTTGAGTCTTGTTCATTTTGGATAACATTGGCTAGTTTCTTGAATGCATGATATGCTTCATTTTTATGAGCAAGAAACAATGTCCATGTATATCTAGAATAGTCATCTACAATCACTAGACCATAATAATTGCCACCAAAGATTTTGACCTTAGAGGGTTCAAACAAATCCATATGCAAAAGTTGTAAAGGCCTTTGAGTTGAAACAACATTTTTAGCTTGAAATGATGCCTTTACTTGTTTTCCCTTTTGACATGCATCACAAAACTTATTTTCAAATTTTAACTTTGGCAATCCAATTACTAGTTCTTTTGAAACAAGTTTATTTAAGTGGTCTATGTGCATGTGTGCTATTCTTCTATGCCATAACCATGATTCATCCTCTCTAGTCATGAAGCATTGCACATTATTAGAAGACAAACAATCAACATTAATCATGTAAATATTATCTATTCTTTTACCAACAAATGTTACTTCTTTATTTTGCTTGTTTTCAATTATGAAACCATTTGATTGAAATATCACTCTATATCCTTTGTCACATAGTTGACTTATACTAAGCAAATTATTTTTGAGTCCTTCTACATACAATACATCACTAATTGAGGTGGAAGTGTTTTTACCAATGTTTCCAACTCCAAGGATTCTTCCTTTGGTATTGTCTCCATAAGTGACACTTCCTTTTCTTTCAGGTGTAAATGATATGAATTTGCTTATATCACCCGTCATATGCTTTGAACACCCATTATCTAGGTATCAATGGGTGTTGCTTGCCTTGAAGCATACTTACAAAACAAGTCAAGTTAGAGAAATTGGTACCCATTTTATGTTGGGTGGGAACCCACACCTTTCTTACAACCTTTGGTCCAAATTTTCTAACATGGCAATACAAAGCATTATGACCTTTAATACCACAATTATTACACGTCATAAAAGGTGATGATGATTTTTTAGGAGGCATAAAGAAATTCTTATAATTTTTTTCTTTCTTAGTGGGATTAAATCCTAAACCGGATTTGTTAAACATGCATCTTTATTTTCCAAGTAATGCATCTAGATTATCTCTACCATTTGTGAATTTCTGAAGAGTTTTATTCAAGTCTAAGATTTTATTTTCTGGGTGATCACATTTCTTGACATGTTTTGTTTTAGAGCAAGTTTGATTTTCAACAACTTTCTTTTTCAAAATTTCATTTTCTTTTACTTGCTCAATTAGATGCATCTCAATAGTTTCTATGGTTTTTCTTGACAACTTATACTTACTAGATAGTTTAATATATTTATCATACAATTCTTCAAAAGCATCAAATAATTCCTCTTTATCAAGTACAAGATTATTTACCTCATCTTTCTATTCTTGGTGGTTGGCCATCAAGCATAAGTTTGCTTATTCATTGTCCGAATCATCAGAGCTACTCACATCATTTTTGTCCCATACTATATAGGCTTTTCTTCTACCTCTTCTTTCTTTGTTTTTCTTCTTTAGATTTGGACAATCTACTTTGAAATGTCCTTCCTTGCCACATTCGAAATAAGAGGGTGAGGATGTATTATCTTTGAGCATAGGTATGAAGGGACCATTTTTAATTGCATTCCAAATTTTCAAATCAATAGACTGTACAAAGATTTTCAATCTTTCTTTCCAAAAAACATAACCTTCACCATTAAAAACTGGAGGTCTATTTGTAGCACCACCCTTGGGAATCATGTTGTATAAGATAGAGGCCATCTTAATCTCTTGAAGTTGTTAAGCTTGATCTACCAAGAGTTAAGCTCAGATACCACTTGTTAGTCAAGTGGCCTCAATACTCAAGAGGGGGTGAATTGAGTTTTTAAAACTTTTGCTTAGAAAGCCTTTGAACTAGATTTCTTTTTCACAAAAGATAATTATATGCAAGAAATAACAAGTATGGTGCAAGAAATGAGATAGAAAATATATGCAGAATTCACTTTGGCAATATATCAAACACTTGGTGTGCAAGAACTTAACTTAGCTAAATCAATCAATTTTAAGTAATGTAATCACAACCAAATCAATAACCCAGCCAGATGCAAAATGTAAATGCAAGAGAGTAAGGACGGAAAACTTGCAAACCGATATAACGAGTTCCACCACCCCAGTGTACGTCTCGCCTTCAAACAACCCACTTGAAGGATTTGCACTATTGAAGTTTAGAGATACAAGCTATGAGCAATTGTAGCTTCCTAGTGTCCCACACTCAAGAACTCAATCCTCACTAGCATAAGGGCACCCCATCCAATCTCTCAAACTCTCAATACCCAAAGGTTGAACCCCAACCTTTGTGACCACTCAAAACTAGAGCGAAACTTTGTGTTTGGTGTTTGTGTTTACAAGCAAATGACTCTCTCAATAGAGTAGATATGCAATTGAAAGGCTCTCACAAATTCTAGCTCTCAACAAGAGAGGATATGCAAATTTAGAACCTAAGTTTCAAAATAATGAAACTATACACAGAAAATGAACTCACAAGGCATAAGTACAAGCTATGAATGATTTTCCCTTGATTGCTTGAGTAGCTTGAATGAATGGTGCATTTATAAACCTTGGAGAGGAGCTTTGGAGACTCAGTGTTGTTGCACATCATGGGCATAGGAGTGGGAAATGGAGAAATGAGCTGGATCTACACTTTAAAATATTTCCCCATATTCTAGCACTTATGTAATCGATTATACTTCGTTGTATTCCATTAATTTAAGTGTCCAGTAACTGTGTAATTGATTATGTCTTTCCCTATAATTGATTAGTGATCAACTAGAGTCCATGTAAACGATTAGTATAACCCTGTAATCGATTATGAATTATACCTGTTGCATTTAATTTCTGTACGCAGCATTGTAATCGATTACGTTTTATGGTATAATCGATTATGAGTGAAACAGAACCATTGTAATCAATTATCCTAACCCTGTAATCGATTAGGCAAAATACCTGATACATTATACCATTTGTTGTAATAGTGTAATTGATTATTCTCCTTGTTGTAGTTGATTATGTGCATTCCAGAACCAAGGTAATCGATTATTCTCCCCGTTGTAATCGATTAGGACATATACCTGATACATTTTATTTTCTGTTTCACAGCTCTGTAATTGATAAACTTCATCTTGTAATCGATTATCTTAGGCATAAAGCTCAAGTCTGGTCTTGATTTATTGTAGACTCTTTTTACTTCTTAATTTTAAACATCCCAAAAGTTTATGCATATGTCTTTGATATTTTGAGTCTTCATGAACTTCATTTGTCATATCATGATTCTTCAATTTGTTTACTTTGTCATTATCAAAATCCTGAAACAATTTTTAAATACAACATCAAGATTAAGTGTTCATGTTCAAATTCTTGAATCTTATTCTCAATACATCATTTAATTTCAATAAAACATGATTATATACATATATACAAATATAAGATTATGAATAAACTATTTATCATTATAAAGACTAAATATCATACAAAAGAGAACCAAATTACATACTTATTCATTAACAAAGAATATAATCAATTAATATTAGACATTTTCAAAATTCCTAATTCTCTTATAATGTTTATGAATTGTTCTTTTGCAAGTGGTTTAGTGAATATATCAGCTAGTTGCTTAGAGGTTTCAACATGTTCAAGCACACAATCACCCTTTAACACATGATCCCTAATGAAATGGTGTCTTATCTCAATATGTTTGGTTCTTGAATGCATCACAGGATTCTTTGAAATATTAATGGCACTTGTATTATCACATTTAAGAGGCACATGGTTTAGATTAACACCAAAATCTAAAAGTTGTTGTTTCATCCAAAGGATTTGGGCACAACAACTACCAGCTGCAACATACTCTGCCTCAGCTGTTGATAATACAACACTCACTTGTTTGTAGTTTTCAAATTTAGATATTGTTCCACTGAGATTGAAAGTTCTAGTAATTCTTATTTACTATGGTAAATTTATCAAAACTTATTCACAAAAGAATGCTTTATAAACAATTTATACAATATTCATAGAATTTGATGATTGATTTGTTCATAAGGTAAAAAGATGGTAAATATAAAGTTTATCTAAAAAGTTGAGATGTAATTCAGAATAACTCAGATATTTGAATTAAAAACACAGATTGACAAATTATGTTGGAATTAGGATCCTCACACTAAAATATAATGAAGTGATTACAAATATACATATTTAATTATCAAGTTCATGTCATTGCAGCTTAAAGTCATTATAACCAATCCCTCATGATATAAATTCTAAGTAGTCACCGTAAAGTCTGATCCCTCATGAGCTTTCTCAGTAAAAACTTGCATTAAGTACTGGCCTTATGGCAACAATAATCACCAACTCTATTCCTAGTAATTGTCATATTAAGGGTATTTTAACTTTTACTTTCATTAAAATATATTTTAATACGGCATGAATAATCATTCTACCATTTGACATTCACACTAATAAAACAAGTTTCAATATGCATGAAGATCATTCTCCCGTTTGACGTTCGTACTAATAAAAGATTGAAATACTGACATGGTACTTGAATCATAAATATGTAGAGGTCATATTTACAACATCATATAATAGATTGATTCGCCAAATTCCAACATAAACAATTTAGTTACACATGGTAAAAGTAAAAACAACACTTACAGAGGTTGACATTATGAAGGCATGGAAACACTTCACGATACAAAATCTCACAATACTACAAAACACTCTCAAGTATCTAGAAATTACTCTAGATTTACAAACACACAAAAGAATACTCAAACTTCGAGTGAAAAGAGAGGAATGAAATTCTGAATTTTTAGAATGGGATCCTTGAATGTGTGGAGAATGGCCCTAGTTATAGGGTTGAAGAAGGGTCCTGACGCTACGCGGCAGGTTCCTGACTCAGCCTCCATTAAACACGTGATTAAGTGGCCATGATTAAGATTAATTAAATCCAATAATGCCCAGACAATGGCTCCACATGTCTCCTAATTAGGCTTGGCATTTTGCTTGATTGGATTGGCCATTATTTGGCCTTTTGACTGAGTGCTTCTCCACCTAGAAATGGAGTCCACGTAGCTCTGACGCTACGCATGGCTGTGACGCGTAGCATCAGCATAAAAAGTTCCCACGCTACGCGTGAGCTCTCCAGATCTTTAATTTTCTCTTGAATTTCTTTACTTTTTCACTGCCAAACTAGAGAAATTTGATCAAGGTAGATAATTCCCAATAATTTCCATTTATTACAATTAAAACCTAAATTTCTAATAAATTAAACTAATTTTTATTATTTTTGACATAATTTTATTAATAAATTTATTGTAAATTTGAGGACTAACAGATACCATAAACCCACATCTTGAGTTCCGACAAGATATTTCATTATACGTTTTACAGCAGTTAAGTGTGATTCTTTTGGACATGCTTGATACCTTGCACACATACACACAACAAACATGATATCCGGTCTATTAGCGGTTAAGTAAAGTAAGGATCCAATCATACCTCAATATTTTATGAGTTCTACATCCTTACCTTTCTCATCCTTGACCAAATAACATGAAGTGCTCATAGGTGTGGCAATCTCGTTTGCTTTATCCATGTTGAACTTCTTGAGCAACTCTTTGCAATATTTGGATTGGCTAATGAAGGTTCCTTCTTTGATTTGACCCTTTGAGATATCACCCATTATATTGTCCATTGGATGATATTTTGATGTAATCCATTCTTTTTAAAGGCTTTGTTGTTGTTATTCATTTTGAGAAGCTTCTTCTTTGTCTTTATCATTTGATACTTCTTCTTCCTTGTTTTCTATGGCTATTTCTTGGAAGATACCTACAAGATCATCAACTTCCTTTCTTGGAGGATTATGACCAATTTCATCAAATTTTACATGAATGGACTCCTCAATTATACTTATTTGTTTCTTAAAGATTCGATAAGCTTTACTAGTTGATGAATATCCAAGAAAGATTGCCTCATCAGATTTTGCATCAAATTTGCCTACATTATCCTTTCCATTGTTAAGCACAAAACATTTGCATCCAAATACATGAAAGTAAGATATGTTTGGTTTTTTACCTTTGTAAAGTTCATAGGGGGTTTTCTTCAAGATTGACCTAATTAAGCATCTATTCATGACATAACAAGCAGTGCTTACTGCATCGGCCCAAAAATGTTTTGCAATATTATTTTCATTCAACATAGTTCTAGCTAGCTCCGCTAAAAATAGATTTTTCCTTTCAATAACTCCATTTTGTTATGGAGTTCTAGGAGCTGAGAAATTATGTTCAATGTCATATTTTTCACAAAATTTTTCAAATAGTTAATTTTCAAATTCTCCCCCATTATCGGTTTTAATGGATGCAATCTTTAAGTTTTGTTCATCTTGGATAACCTTGGCTAGTTTCTTGAATGCATGATATGCTTCATTTTTGTGAGCAAGAAACAATGTCCATGTATATCTAGAATAGTCATCTACAATCACTAGACCATAATAATTGCCACCAAAGCTCTTGACCTTAGAAGGTCCAAACAAATCCATGTGCAAAAGTTGTAAAGGCCTTTTAGTTGAAACAACATTTTTAGCTTGAAAGGAAGCCTTTACTTGTTTTCCTTTTTGACATGCATCACAAAATTTATTTTCAAACTTTAGCTTTGGAAAACCAATTACTAATTCTTTTGAAATAAGTTTATTTAAATGGTCTATGTGGATGTGTGCTATTCTTCTATGCCTTAGCCATGATTCATCCTCTCTATTCATGAAGTATTGCACATTATTTGAAGACAAACAATCAACATCAATCATGTAAACATTATCTATTCTTTGACCAACAAAGTTATTTCTTTATTTTGCTTGTTTTCAATTATGCAACCATTTGATTCAAATATCACTCTATATCCTTTATCACATAGTTGACTTATACTAAGTAAATTATTTTTGAGTCCTTCTACATATAATACATCACTAATTGAAGTGGAAGAATTTTTACCAATATTTCCAACGCCAAGGATTCTTCCTTTGGTATTGTCCCCATAAGTGACACTTCCTTTTCTTTTAGGTATGAATGATGTAAACTTGTGATGATGGTTTTTCATATATTGGAATGAAGAGTTCAATGAAAGAGAATCAAGTTTGTATAATATGAACTCAATGGAATGCTTGTGCCAAGTTTAAACACAGAAGTTGTAATACAGTATAGTTATCGTTCCACTGGGGAGATGTTAAAATGAAGATCTTAGTTTGAATTGATTAGGCAGAAGGTTCTTGTGTTGTTTTGTTGTGAATGATGTTGAATGAAAAAGTGAATAACTAACAGAGAATAAAATTTTACAGAAGATATAGTGAATGGTTTTTGAGAGAAATCAATTTTGTAAAACAGGGATTGGCTTCATCACATCTTCACCTTCTGTAAGCTGCATAAGTTTTTATATAAGTAAATCAAAAAGATAATTTGTACGTCACAATCACAGTCATTTGTATCGATCCCTCGACTACAAAATTCATAAGAATGATTTCAAACCGCTGATCCCTCAGTCACTTTGAAATCATCCCAGCATTATCGATCGATTGTTTTGATGTTTATTGCGTTAGACGCCATCCCTGGCTACCTACTCACAATAAGTATTTCTTTCATATCTGCTTTCAAAAGTCACTTCCCAGCATACTTAAGAAAACTTAAAACAAGAAAATAGTGATCAAGTACTTTCAGGCATTAAACGTAGAAGGAAATACAGAAACTTATCAAATCTCATTACTAAATAAAAACTTACAACAGCATTACTTCAGTGTTGAATGGATTACAGCCAATCCCATAAGGGAGTTTAGTTACTCACGCCTTGCATTTTCACCTTCAAAATATGAATACAGAAAATAATGGAAAAGGTTGGATTGTGAGGGAAATACAGGGGATGAATCTCATGCTTGATGTCCTATTTTCTGCTTGATTTATAGGAGTTATGGTTCAGCTTCCCTAGCCACTTGCATAAACCCCATGAAGGAATATTCGGAGACATGTAGAAACATGAGAAAATGGTTGAGTTGGCATCGCACCATTGGTGAATATTAAATTAAAAATCCCATACTGCATGAGTCACGCTTGAGCTTGATGGTCACGCTCAAGGGTGGAAGGTCCTGATGCTCACTGTTTGCTTCTCTCTTAAGCTGAGAATAGCCACGCTTAAGCGTGCGATTGTTGTGCAAAATGTTCAACTCACGCTCAAGACACACTCAGCCTCGCTCAGGCGCGTTCAGGTTCACGCTTGAGCGTCCCTTCTCACGCTCAAGCGTGGGGGGGCCTGATGCTACTTGCTTTCTTTTAATCCATGCCCAGGGTCACGCTTAACCGAGCTCGGGCCCGCGCTTAAGCATGACATGCTGTTGTTGTGTTCTTCAATTTCGCTTAAGCGCAAGGGCAGCGTAGGCTTTCTGTTTCTTCCACGCTCAAGCGTCCAATGTACCATGCTCAAGCGTCCTTGCTTGATGCTCTGGTGCTTCTTGATTTCTTCAAGGCTTTTGACAACTTTTTCACTGATTTTGATAATTCAAGATTCTTTACACAATACACTAACTATAATCAAAATCATGCTCAATTATTACTAAATCAGTTAAGTTCCTTTCAAAAATGAGTTTAATTGAAGCATGAAATCAATGCAAAATAAGCACTTATCAACTTGCTTATATCACCCGTCATATGCTTTGAACACCCAGTATCTAGGTACCAATGGGTGTTGCTTGCCCTGAAGCATACCTACAAAACAAGTCAAGTTAGAGAACTTGGTACCCATTTTATGTTGGGTCCTTTTTGGTTAGCTTGTGGTAATGTTCCTTTAGGAACCCACACCTTTCTTGCAACCTTTGGTCCAAACTTTCTAACATTGCAATTTGAAGCACTATGACCCTTAACACCACAATGATCGCACTTCATAAAGGGTGATGATGATTTTCTAGGAGGCACAAAGAAATTTTTGTAATGTTTTTCTTTCTTAGTGGGATTAAATCCTAAGCCGGATTTATTAAACATGCATCTTTGCTTTCCAAGTAATGCATCTAGATTATCTCTACCATTTGTGAATTTCTCAAGAGTTTTATTCAAGTCTAGTACTCTCTTTTCTAGGTGGTCACATTTCTTGAAATATTCACATGGTTTACCTTTAGAACAAGTTTGGGTATCTACAACTTTCTTTTTCAAAATTTTATTTTCTTTTACTTGTTCAATAAGATGCATCTCAAGAGTTTCTATGGTTTTTCTTGACACACTAGTGCAAAAAATGGCTACGACAACGGGATATGATCACGGTCCAAGGGAAAACCGTGTTTGAAAAATACGCGGTGGCATTTTTGTAAATATGAGGAAGTTTTTTAATTACGGTTCTAATGTAACCGTGGTCGTAGGAACAAGGTTTTTTTATTTTAATTTTTATATTCTTAAAAAATGTATCTATAATCACGGTTGAGAGGAAACCGTGATTGTAGGGTATATATAATCACGGCTTTATGGGAAGCCGTGGTTATATCTACAACCTGGTTTTTTATTTTATATTTTATATTTTAAAAAATACACCTATAATCACGGTTGAGAGAAAACCGTGATTGTAGGCATCTATAATCACGGCTTTATGGGAAACCGTGATTATATTTACAACCAGATTTTTTTATTTTAATTTTTTATATTTTAAAAAAATGTACCTACATTCACGGTTGAGAGGAAAACCGTGATTATAGATACCCTACAATCACAGGTGCTTAGGAATCATGGTCATAGGTGTTTTCAAAATATAAATTTTGAATGTCGCGCGCTCCTTCTCTTTCTCTGTTAGCTTTCTCCCATCTTTCTTTCTAAGATTTCTCTTTTTTGTTTTCCCATTGCCATTGACGTTTGCATTTATTTGTATTCTAGATCTAACGTGGTTCTATGTATATATTTTGCAGGTTTTCTTTTGCCATTCTCGTTGCACGCCATTGACGACCACCATGCCACCATTCTCTTATTTTCTCGTTCAACCATGTAAGGCTTCTCTTTTGTACATCTCTTCTTTTCTATTTTTTTTTATTATAATGAAGGCTTTACATTGTTAGTTTTTCTATTTGTTTTTGTTGTCTATGTTTTGCTTCTGTTTGTTCCTATAATGGAGGTTTTCTGTTTTGAAGGTCAACGTTGGGGTTATTTTGAGGAGGATGTTGGTGGCAACTACGGAGATGTGCGTAGAACCTGATCGAAAGGAACGGTGGTGGTGATGGTGAGTTGGGTTTGGATTGTGGCGTAGAAGATTATAGAAGGTTGGCTTTTAATCACGGTTATGGTTAGCAACCGTGATTAAAGAGGGTCTTATTTAATCACGGTTTTAAACAACTATGATTAAATGTGATCTATAACCATGGTTGTGAACCGTGATTAAAAGCCATGATCTATTACCACGGCTGGAACAACCACGGTTCATGAACCGTGATTAAAGGCCAATTTTAACCATGATTAAATCCCTTTTTTGCACTAGTGACAACTTATACTTAGTAGATAATTTAATATATCTATCATACAATTTTTCAAAAGCATCAAATAATTCCACTTTATCAAGTTCATGATTATTTACCTCATCTTGCTCTTCTTGGTGGTTGGCCATTAGCATAAGTTTGCTTCTTCATTGTCTGATTCTTCGGAGCTACTCACATCATTTTCGTCCCATGCTATATAGGCTCTCTTTCTTCCCTTTCTTTCTTTGTTTTTCTTTTTTAGATTTGGACAATCTACTTTGAAGTGTCCTTCCTTGCCATATTTAAAGCAAAAGGGTAAGGATGTATTGTCTTTGAGCATAGGTTTCTTACCTTGGTTTGTGAAGCTTCTTTGAAATTTCTTATTTTTCATAAGCTTACCAAACCTTTTCACAAATAAGCCAAATTCTTCATCCTCATTCAGATCACTCTCTAGCTCATCCTCATCAATTGAGGTTGCTTTGAGATCTAGTCTTTTCTTCTTGGAGGATTTTTCTTCTTCCTCTGCATTCTTAAAGTCTTTGAGCTCTTGCTCTTGTTCTTGTAGCTTTCCAAACAATGTGACAAGAGACATATCATTGATGTTTGGAGATTGTTAGATTATGTCCACAAGAGGTTGTCATTCCCTAGTAAGACTTTTCAATGCTTTATGAATAAGCTCTTTGTTAGTGTAAGACTTGCCAAGGGTAATAAGATGATTTATGATTAATGTAAACCTCTTTTTCAATTCAAGAATAGTTTCTCTGGAGTTCATCCTAAAACTCTCAAATTGACTAGTGAGTGTACTAATTTTTGAATCTTTCACATCACTAGTACCTTCATGAGTGACTTGGAGAGTGTCCCACATTTCTTTGGCTGTTTTACAAGTTACAATTCTAAAGAACTCATCTGGACCTAAAGCAAGGGTGATGAGATTTTTAGCTTTGTAATTGTATTGGACCTTTTTCTCCTCATCATTAGTCCAATCATCCATTAGTTTTTCTACTTCTTTGCCCTCAACAGTATGCATAGGTATAAAGGGACCATTTTCAATTGCATTCCAAACTTTCAAAATTGTACAAAGATTTTCATTCTTTCTTTTCCAAAAAGCATAACCTTCACCATTAAAAGCTGGAGGTCTATTTGTAGCATCACCCTCGGGAATCATGTTATATGAGATAGAGGTCATCTTAATCTCTTGAAGTTATTAAACTCTATTAACCAAGAGTCAAGCTCTGATACCACTTGTTAACCAAGTGGCCTCAATACTCAAGAGGGGGGGTGAATTGAGTGTTTAAAAAATTTGTTTGGAATGCCTTTGAACTTGGTTCTTTATGCAACTTAAATGAGATATACAAGAATTTTACAAACAACAGTATGTATCACACTTTAATAGGTTTGAATCAAGGTATTGAACTCTAGAGCCAAAGTAATTTTAACCAAGAAATGGGAAGCAAAACAGAGTATTAGTTCAGCAATTTTATCAAATAGTTTGTGTGCAAGGTTATGTTTCTTCTTGAGCAGTAAGATCAATTTAAATATTCAGCTCAGGCAAAACAACAAACAGTTTATATACACAGTTAAGTAAAGAGTTCAAGGTTAAGAGAAATGTAAACCAATTTAACGAGTTCCACCAATCCGGTGTACGTCTCGCCTTCAAGCAACCCACTTAAAGGATTCCACTATTGAAGATTTGAGATACAAGCTTTGAGCAATTGTCTCCTAGTGTCCCACACTCAAGAACCCAATCCTCACAAGCAAAAGAGCAACCCATCCAATCTCACAATCTCTCAATACCCAAAGGTTGAACCCTAACCTTTGTGACTACTCAAGCTAGAATGATTTAGAGTTTTGGTTTACAAATGTTTACTCTCTCAATAGAGTGGATAAGCAATTAAAGGTTCTAACCAAATATAATAACTCTCAAGGAAAAGAGGATATGCAATTACAAGCTCAGAGTTTCAGAACAATGAAACTATACAAGAAAAATGAACTCACTAAGCACAAATGTAAGCTTTGATTGATTGCTTCTTGTTGGTGTTTCTTGTGCTTGAGTTGGAGGTCCATTTATATAACTTTGGAGGTCTTTATAGCCATTGCACATCATGGTTCCAGCTTGTCTCTACATGTAGTGGGTTTTAGATCTATGTTCCCCACTAAAAATGACTCTTTAAAGTTGTTTCCCACTATTTGAATCGATTCATACGTCTTTGAATCGATTCAAAGCATTTTGACTTGGACATTTTAGTTCCAGTGTTGTATAAATCGATTCAAGCCTCTTTGAATCAATTCAAAGCATTCTGACTTGGCAATTTTGGGACTTCCAGGCCTTTGAATCGATTTAACACCCTTTGAATCGATTCAAGCAATGTTGTTTGTTGTTTTTCATGCTTTTTTGATGCATTCTTGAAGCGTTTTGAGTTATGGTTCCTTTCCTTGATCCTTATTCATTGCTTTCTTGAATCTTTAATCAGTTGGGAGCATGTTCTTCATGGTTTGTTTGATCTTAGATTTGAATACATCAAATCCTTTTGTGTACTCTTTTGATTTGTTCATTGCACTTTTCTTTGATCCATGAATAATGTTCTTCTTGTTCTTGGGCACTTGTCATTATCAAAACCTATCCACAATATGCAAATACAAAGTTGGCCCTTGGTACAAAGATATTTCAGAAGTTGTTAAAGAAAAAGAAGTTCAGACTTAAAAAATTTTAGAAGAAGGACCATAAAGGTAAAAGTCAAATTAAGTTTAAAACTGACGAGTCTACTTTAAAATGTTTTAACTGTAGGAAATCAGAACACATGAAAGCAGAATGCCCTCTTTTGAATAAAGATAAGAAGGACAGAAGAGAAAAGAGAAAAGTCCCTAAGAAACAAAAGAGGTTGATCACATGAGATGATGAAGAATCATTAGGCTTTGAAGAGTCTGATGAAAAGACAAAGTCTGCTTAGATTTGTCTCATGGTAAGTAAGGAACCAGAATCTGAAGCTAGCTCAAGTGATTCATAATTAGAGGAAGTAACCTATTCTAAATTTAAACAAAACTATGATTTGTTGTTCAATGATTTTTCAAAGCTTTTGAAAATTTTCAAAAAAATGAAAGTAAAACATGTTGACATGATTACTAATTTAGAAAATTAGATTTCAAAATTAAAAAAAAGATTTTGATAAAAATATTATGGGAGAGAATGAAAAGATGCACCTGGAATAATTAAGCAATCTCAGACAAGAGAATCTTATTTTAAAAACCAATTTTGAAAATACTAAAGTTTGTTACAACTCTTAAGTTGATGAAATTATCAAACTATAAAAGTAAGTAAGTTCACTTACTTTAAACCTAAGCAAGTTTGTTAATGACACTGAGAATTTGAATAAAATTTTGGGAAAATCCCATGGTGACCATAGCAGACCAGGTCTAGGCTATGTAGAGAAAAAAGATTTCAAGCAATCTTGATCTCCCTCATTTATTTCAAAGAAACAGAGGCATGTCAAATGTAATTACTGTAAAAAGCATGGTCATGTAATAAATGATTGCAGGAAAAGAAAGAAAATAAATGAAAGAATTGTTAATCATATAGGACCCAAGAAGATATGGGTACCATAGTCATTGATCATTCTAATTGTAGATGTGTTTAAAGACAAAGACAAAGCCTCTACACTGGCATCTGGACAGTGGATGCTCGCATTACATGATAGGAAGAAGGTCCATGTTCCTAGACCTGAAGCAATTTAAAGGTGGAATAGTCACCTTTGGAGGAAACCAGACTGGCACAATTATAAGGTCTAGTAAAGTGGATAAAATGCCTTTACCTGTCATTGAAAATGTCTTTCTAGTTAAAGGTCTTAGACATAACCTACTGAGCATTAGTCTATTTTGTGATAGTGGGTACAAGGTCTCATTTGATAAAGAAAAGTGTACTATCATCAGCCATGATAGATCCACACTTTTCACCGCAAACAGACATCATAACTTGTACAAGGTTGACTTGAATGAACTGAATGATCAAAATGTAACATGTTTGTTTTCAAACTCTGAAGAGAGATGGATCTGACATAAAAAGATTGGGCATGTGAGTTTAAAGCATATTTTAAAACTTCACAAAAAAGCCTTGTTAAGAGACTACTAAAAAACACTTTCAACAGTTCCCTGCCTTGTGAAGTATGCCAAAGAGGGAAACAATATAAAACCTTTTTTGAAAACAAAAATTTCGTTTCCACTGCCAGACCTTTTGAACTGTTACATTTAGATTTGTTTAGTCTATCTAAGGTGCAAAGTTTGGTAGGGAAGAAGTATGGATTTGTTATTGTTGATGATTACACAAGAATGACATGAGTATACTTCCTAACACACAAGAATGAGTCTATAAAAGTATTTAAGATTTTCTGCAAGAAAATCTAGAATGAGAAAGGATTATGTATTGGTACAATAAGAAGTGATCATGACAGAGAATTTGAAAATGAAATTTTTGAAAAATTCTGCGATGAGTCTGGCATAACACATAGTTTTTCTTCTCCAAGAACACCCTTAACAGAATGGTGTTATAGAAAGGAAAAATAGGTCTCTACAAGAAATGGCAAGAACAATGCTTTGTGAAAACAATCTTCCAAAATATTTTTGGGTAGAGGCTGTAAGCAATTCTTGTTATATTCAAAATATAATCCTTATCAGACCAATACTGAATAAGACTCCTTATGAATTATGGAAGGAAATAAGACCCAACATTTCATACTTTCACCCTTTTGTTGTACCTGGTATATTCTTAACACAAAAGATCATCTTGGAAAATTTGATTCTAAATATGACAAAGGGATATTCATGGGGTACCAAACCACATCAAAATCTTACAGAGTTTTCAATACAAGAACTCAAATCATTAAGGAATCAATGCATGTAAGATTTGATGACCTTCAAGAGACTGACAAGAGACTGGCAAATCTAGACCTTGATAATATAGGTCTGAATCAGCAGGAAGCTGAACAAGATCAACAAAGATTAGACCCTGATCAACCTGAACCAACTAAAGATGTAGATAAAGAATCTGAACAACATCAAATAGTGTTTGAACCAGAGAAGCCAAAAGACTAGAAGTTCAAGGCTTATCACCTTTCAGACCTCATAATTGGAGATTAAAATGTTAGACATAGGACTAGATCCAGACTTCTC
This sequence comes from Clitoria ternatea, assembly GCA_037962975.1. Lineage (NCBI taxonomy): Eukaryota > Viridiplantae > Streptophyta > Magnoliopsida > Fabales > Fabaceae > Clitoria > Clitoria ternatea. The sequence goes on along the minus strand of CM075673.1, from coordinate 34,237,332 downwards.
AACCAATCCACCATTGCTCTAATTTCAGAACTAGAACCAAGGTCTATTGCAAAAGCACTAAAGGATACTTATTGGATCATTTCCATGCAAGAGGAACTGAACCAATTTCAGAGAAATAAGGTCTGGAGTCTTGTCCTAAGACCTAAAAACAAAATCATCATTGGAACCAAGTGGGTCTATAGAAACAAGCTTGATGAGGATGGAAAAGTTATCAGAAACAAAGCCAGGCTTGTAGCTCAAGGCTACAATTAGTAAGAAGGTACAGATTTCACTAAAACTTTTGCTCTTGTAGCCAGACTTGAGGTTATAAGGATACTTCTTGCATTTTCTACTTTTAAAGGAATTACATTATACCAGATGGATGTTAAGAGTGCTTTTCTGAATGGATTTATTGAAGAAGTTTATGTAAAACAACCCCTGATTTTGAAGATGTATCTTTTCTAAATCATGTTTTCAAACTTAGTAAAGTAATGTATGGTTTGAAACAAGCCCCTAGAGCTTGGTATGACAGACTCAGTACCTTTTCGCTTTCAAATTTACTAGAGAAAAAGTAAATACAATCTGTTTAGAAAAAGCTCTCATAAGAACTTTAACTTTATAATTATGCAAATTTATGTGGATGATATTGTTTTTGATGCTACTAATGTAAGTCTGTGTAAAGAATTTTCTAAAATGACGCAAGCTGAATTTGAAATGAGTATGATGGGAGAACTTAAATTTTTCCTGAGCTTGCAGATTAAACAAATTGATGATGGTATTTTTATCCATCAATAGAAATACACCAAGGAGTTGCTCAAAAAGTTTAAAATGGCTTATGCTAAGCACATGAGCACTCCTATGCATCCAAAAGCATAATTAATAAAGATGAGCCTGATACATCAGTGGATCAGACCTTATATAAAGGGATGATAGGTTTACTTCTGTACCTCACATCTAGCAGACTAGATATAATGTTTAATGTTTGCATGTGCGCAAGATATCAATCAGACCCTAAGGAATCACACTTGTCTGTAGTGAAGAGGATTTTGAGCTATCTTGTTGGAACCATTAACCTTGGGCTAGAACCGCTAACCTTGGGCTATTCTACAAAAGAACAAACTATTTCTTTCTATCAAAATATTGTGATGCAGATTTTGTAGGAGATAGAGTAGACAGGAAAAGTAAAAGTGGTGGATGTCACTTTCTTGGCAAAAGTCTGATATCATGGGGAAGCAACAAGCAGAATTCAATTGCAATCTCAACAGCAAAAACTGAGTATATGTCTGCAACAGGTTGTTGTTCTCAACTTTTTTAGATAAAGTATCAACTTGAAGATTATTTAATCAAAGAAGAAGAGATTCCTGTGTTTTGTGATAACACAAGTGGAATAAATCTCTCAAAGAATCTCATTCAACATTCCAAAGTAAAATATATAGAGTTGAGATTTGCTTTCATTAAGTATAATTTAAATTTAAGAAATATTACTTGAATATGTTTGTTCTAAATGTTATGTTACTTGAAAAGTCTGAATGCATGTAATGTAAGGTTTGGGTCTATTGTTTAATTGCTTGATATGTCTAAACCCATAATTATATGCTTCTATTTTATACTGAGAGGAAAAAGGTTAAATCTTTTAGGATTCATGTACACTAAAAATGTTTCACATTTTATTGTCTTTTACTTTAAAATGAAACATCCTTAATTATAATTTGAAAATTAAACCGAGACCAGAAAATTTTTTCCAAAAATCAAAGGGGATACAAGGGCAAAATAAGCAGTTGAGGGTTAAGGAGAGTAGAATCAGGACAAGAAGGAAGGGAAAGGAATGCAAACCATCCACAAGGCAATAGCAGAAGATGCAGGACATGAGCTGTGAACACCTCTTTCGGTCCGACCCAAATAGAAAGGATTCTGAGAGGACTGGACTTCATTTCTGAATGATCTGCTGAGAAGAATGACTCAGATTGGAGCATTTTTGAGCAAAATAACTTAGAATGAAGCTTTTCCAAGTGGAATATTGCCCTGTTGGAGGCAAATCCAAGTGGAATGACTCATAAATGATAAAAACCGAGTGAAAGGACTCAGAATGGGTCAAATCTGAGTAGAATATGCTCCTGTTGGAGTAAATCTGAGTGGAATGACTCAGAAATGATAAAAACCGAGTGAAAGGACTCAGAATGGGTCAAATCCGAGTGGAATATGCTCCTGTTGGAGTAAATCCGAGTGGAATGACTCAGAAATGATAAAAACCGAGTGAAATTACTCAGAATGAGTCAGTTCCGAGTGAAATGCTTCCCTATTGAAGGTGAATCCGAGTGGAAGGCTCCCTATCAAAGCCATTCCGAGTGGTACTCTGTTGAAGGATGAATGCTGAGAAGGATTGCTCTTTGATTGCAATTAATTCGAGTGAAGAAATGCTAAATCCGAGTAAGAGCTTTCTGATTGCTACTGATCTGAGTGAAAACAAGTCTGAGTGAAGGAAAGTCTGACTCAAAGTGTAACTGGAAGGACAGATTTTGATTGGACGAAAGCTTTTCCGAGTGAAAATACCCAGTTTCCAAGTCCTGAGTGGGAAGCAAGCTCTTTCCGAGTGAAAATGCTACGTTCCGACTGAAACATTTTAGGAAGGAGTGAACCTGTGCCGAATGGTCAATCTTCAATCGGTTTCCGAGTGATAACAACCCAATGGAAGGACTTCTGAATGAATGTGTCCGATTGGAATGAAGAAAGGCAAATCTGTGCAAGGTCTCTCCGAGTGATTCAGGAGATACCGATTGATGAAACTGAGACTTTGATTCTAATTGAAGCATGAGGCCGACTCCGAGTGAGTTGGGGAACAGTCGTGTGTTTTCGAGCAACCCAAGACTCGGACTTGTGAAGAACTTCTAAGAAAGTGCATCAAATAGTTGATTGCCGAGTGAAAGCCATTCCTGATTGATGAGTGAGTGCACCAAACAAGCCAATTACCGAATGAAAGCTATTTCCGATTGGAAAATAAGCAAAATGGTCAGATTCTGAGTGAGAAGCCAGTCGGATTTCTGAGAAAATCTTCACTCATCCTTCAAATAAGGGCCGATTAAATCATTTGCCCAATGCCGAGTCATCATCCTTCAAACCAATTCTGAGTCGTCCTTCTTCAAACCATCACCGAGCCCATTTTCACCAAATCTGACTCACCATTTTCACCCAAATCTGACTCACCACTTTCACCCAATGTCGAGTCATCATCCTTTAGCCAATTCTGAGTCATTGGTCACTCGGATTGTGGAGAAGAGGTGAAGTCTGAGCCAATTTTTAGTCAGTACCGAGTGACCCACTTTTCAATCAATTCCGAGCCCCCATTTCCACCAATCTCCGAGCCATTTTTAGCCAATTCCGAGTCATTGGTCACTCGGTCTTGTGCATAAAATTTAGTCGGTACCGAGTGACCCACTTTTCACTCAATTCCGAACCACTTCCTACCTAATACCGAGTCATCCTTCGATCATTTCTGAGTCCTCTTTAGGTCTTTCGCCCAAGCGATTCTTGTTACGCTCAAGCGAAAACTGTGGGTGCCATGATCTCGCTTAAGCGTGGGAGCCTCGCTCAAGCGAGAGACATAAGATTAGCCACTGGATTGTGTTCGCCCGAGCGAAGTTTAGCACGCTCAAGCGAGAATGGGAGTCCCCCTTCAGTCTGAGCCATTGTTCAGTTAGATCCGAGTCACTTTTCACTCAGTTCCGACTGAATGTTCCAATCGGAATTTCTTTGATTGCCCACTCAATCCAATTGCATAAAATACCAACATGATTTCACTCGGTCTTTTGCACAAAAGGGGCCTTTTCCACTCGGATTTAGGAGGCAAAGTGAAGACCACCCTTTTTTCCACTCGGATTTCCACCATGCTGACTTGGATTTCCACTATCCAAGTGGATCCTGGAATTACGGGAGGCGGCTCACTACCAGACGAAGGAAGAAAATGGTAAAGAATTCCCACCAGCCTCCTTTGTCAACATCCAGACTGTCTCTCCACCGTTCCCTATAGCTGTCATCATCCAGGCTGTCTGCAAGTTGTGATTGTGGGGCGGCTGGCACAAAAAAATTAATAAAAAAGGCCTACTTGCCACTGATTGACAAGGCTCCCCACTTCTATAAATGGGGAAGAAGGGAGCCTTCAGAAGAAAAAAGGAGGAACACCCAGCCATCCCTCTCTTTCCATTCCACCGTCCCTTCCTCATTACTCCTCACTGTACTGTCTTCTCCTTCTCTACACCTCACAGCACCCCCCTCAAATCCTTTACACAATCCGTTCTCCTCTCTCTTCACTCTGACCTGCCCAGCACCCGTTCAACTCCTTATCCTCACTGTCCCTCTCTTCGTATCTCACACCGTCCCCCTCACAACAGCCCCTCACTCCTCACTTCACACCATCCTCACCCTTCCCAAACCAATACCGTCCCAACAGTCCCTTTCTCCTCACCAACCGACTTCCCCAACACCGTCCCAACAGTCCTTTTCTCCTCATCCTCACCGTCCCTCCTTCTATCCCTCACAACAACACCTCCACACCGTCCCTCCTTCCATCCCTCACAACAGCACCTCCTTCCATCCCTCACAACAGCACCTCCACACCGTCCCACACACCGTCTTCACCATACAGCTCCTTCACCTCCACACCGTCCCACACACCGTCCTCACCATACACCCCCTTCACCTCCACACCGTCCCTTCACACCGCCCTTCACCTCCACACCACAGCTCCCCACACCAACACCAACCGTCCTCCTCAAAACCCACACTGTCCTCTCTCCTAATCTACACGATCCTTACTTTCCCCAAATCCGTACTGTACAAGCTCCTCCTAAATACCCACACACCATCCAGCCCCCATAATTCAACAGAAGCTCCAATTCCAGCGTTCTTTCTCCCTTTCGTCACACTGGTCTCAATCTGTCCCTCCTTTTATTTTATTTTTTATGTTTGTATTATTATTTTCTTTTCTTGTTAAAATTAATTGTTGTTCAATGGAATTATTTCCTTTTCAATAAGTAATTAATTTTCGTTGATCTGATTGAATAATCAAAAAAATCTATTCCTTCATTATTAGTGTTTGTTATTATTTATTTTCCGCCAAAATTAATTAACTGTTAATTGATGAATCCATTTCCTTTTTAATTATTAATTAATTTTAGAATTAATCCCCACCCAGATTTATAATAAATATTAACAAGAATGAGTGATTCACACATTCTATTCGGGCTAGCATAAAAGTTGTAATTATTATTATTATCATTATTATTATCATTGTAATTCTTATGGTGGAGCGAGATTAATTTGGACGAGACGTCCTGTTAATCTCATTTTTTATTCTCTTTAAAAATGGCGGAGCGAGATTAATTTGGACGAGACGTCCTGTTGATCTCATGTAAATATTCTGTGTTTAATTTCTTTTTGTTTATTTTTATATATTTTGTCACCTCGTATATTTTCTTTTCATGAAGAAGTTAAAATAATTAATGGGTTAATTATAATACGCACTATCAAATTGAGGTAACCGTTTTTATAACGGACAGTTGTGAGGTGCTAATACCTTCCTCACCTGTAATCAGACTCCGGAATTTGGAATTTCATTTTTTATAACCAGTGCTTTAACGAAAGGTTTTTTCCAGTATTTTATACTAAAAAATATTGGTGGCGACTCCCTGTTTATTTTTAAAATCGTTTTGAGGGTCGGCCGTGCCGCCGCGATCCCGATCGCGACATGAGCGAACCCAACAGTGCCTACTCGCTCAGGCGAGATTCAATATCGCTCGAGCGAGACAACCCAACACGCTTGGGCAAAGTACGCATAGCTTAAGCGGAACCCATCAGAGACCTTCCTTTCGCTCACACTCGCTGGAGCGAACACTTAATCGCTGAGGCGAGTATCTCCACTCGGTATTCCCTCACTCGGATTTCAGAGTCTAAGTCCGCTCGAAAAAGCCTTTACTCTCGATTCATTCGGATTAACCTCACACGTACAAGCTTCTTTCGGAAGTTTACATCACACTCCTCAACATCATTCTTTCAGGATACAAACGTTAACCACTTGGGAAATGATTCCCACGGTCATTCCACTCGGGTTCTAAGAGTACTCTCACTCGGAATATCTTTCACCGTCCTTTACCATTCGAGGTATTTCACTCGTTTTTCACTCGGCATATCTAGTCTTTCTCATTCAAGTTATCTTACTAAGTCAAGCCTCGCTTAAGGATCTTCTTAGCTTCTAATAAGTTTACTATAATGGAGTTCACTCAGGGCCTTAGGTATCATTCCTCTATCGGGAAACATTCACTCGGCAAGTTCTCACTCGGAAATATTTAATTATTCTCCACTCGAGGAAATCCTAATGGGTTATCACTCTGAAGATGTTCAGATCAATTCCCACTCGGGATTATACGACCTCATTCACTCGGAAACATCTAAACCTACCCTTACTTGGGATAAGGTCACTATCTCGCTTCCCACAACAATAACTTAGCTCCATTTTTACTTATAGTCATACCAACCTCACACGCTCGGAAAAGTATGTATATATATCACTCGGACATCACACACAGCAAGAATAAACATACAGTATGATTTATATAGGAATATATATATAAATATTTACAGGCACATTGTCATACTCTCAACCCAAGAAAGTTCAAATTCTGATATAAAGAGACTAAGACCAAAATACGAGCCGACCAAGGCTTAACAAAACCTTATACACAGTATATACATATACACATATATTCCATAGTGCACAAGCACTTCACTCGGCATTCAGCTCCTCCTTCATTCATCATTCCGAGAGACATTCACTGTAAAATATAGCCACAGTAGGGGGTGAGTATCTTAGATATTAAATGATAGATATTGACTCGGATTATTCCTCAGTTAAGCAACAATATAAATGTACACGGCAACCATCAAACATACACAATACCAATTAATCAAAACACACATAAAATATTTTTCGATCAGAATCTATTCAGTTATCATTCGGCTATATACACATATCATGCCCAATAACCTTACATATTTGCATGCAATCAGGTCACAATCAACATCAACTGTACAAGTACACGGAATTCAATCACTCAGATCTGCATTCGTGTGTAATCGGTTTTTATTCGTTGCAACGTAGGCTCCCAGCCTTTTATTCAGCTCCCAGCTGACTTGGCCATTTTACAGGTACCAAACCGTTTCCCTACACATGTGACACCAACGCTCTCAGCGCCAATGACGGTGTTCATGGGCAGCCTGAGTCCCACTCAAAGGCTTACCTTGAGTCCCACTCAAAAGGATTTCACAGCGTCTCACCCTTTTAATAACCGATGGTAGTGTCCCACACTACATGCTCCCAGCATTAACGCATCCCATGCGCCACACGCGGATCCATCACACAACACAAGTTTCATACACAACTTTCATTCAACAATACATGCATCATATGCAATCGGTGTAACACATCATCAGACTCACTAAGTCTACATTTTCTCACATGCAGTCAGCATTTCAAACTCATAATAACCAACATGCCACATAGGTCACACGGTAATCATCAACAACACTTCAACACATTCGTTTCATGCAACCATTCAATACTCTCGAGGCTATCAACATGCATTTCATGGACGGAACTAAACATGAAACACTCGATTCCTAATCATCATGCATTCGGGTATCATATACTCTTCATGCAAATAAAACATAGAATCAGACACAGAATCAGCAAACCATTAACACCCGTAACCCGTCCATAACCCATGCATTTAAGATATAAGATACTCCTCTACCAACTAAGAGACTCCGAGAGGCTCCTCTATTTTAACGTTGATCCTCTGCCTTGTTGCTTCGTCCAGTACTCCCACTCGTCCAGCCCCCTCGAACGCCGTTATATTCTGCAATCAGCTCAGGAACAGGGAACTGTTCTTCTTCCGCTTCAATGATCGTCCTTCAGCAACAGAAGGAAACTCTGAATCTTCTGCAGCACCGTTGTCGTGGGTTTCCAGAAACAGAGAACAGAGAACAGCGGAGAAGAAGAAGAGCGAAGAAGAAGAAGAGAAGAGAGAACGAAGAGAAGAGAAGGAGAACGAAAAGAAGTCTTGGGGAATTTGAAGGAGTGATCAGCAGTGGGCTCAGTAACACATATATATACATGCACGAAGAAAAGAAGAGTGGGGTGGGAAAGCGTGAATCGGCAGTCCACTCACGTCACACACCAATCACAAGCAGCCAGCTATTAACAATTAATCACAATTAATCAGCCATTATTTTCTTAAGTTAAATTAATTAAGTTAATTATAATTAACAAGTAATTTTCCACTTTGCAATTATTATTTTAATGGCTTAATTTCACTCAGTAATTAATTTTTAAATCGGGATGTTACATAAAACGTACAACGTGGCAACATTTAGTACATTTTTATGTAATTGCCACCTAAAACGTGTTTCTCTCTCCTCACTAGTGGACAGTTTTTGCCTTTTTAAATATATGGCTTTTCATTTCATTTCATACCTTACTAAAACCCTTTGATTCTTTCTTCTTCCAAAAGTTATCCTTCTCTAAGCCCTTTCATTTTCTAAAATCCTAAACCCTTTATCTCTCTCTTTGAACATCTGTCATGGCATCCAAACTTTATGTTGGAGACATTGTGGAATCTTCATTCTTCCAACCAGAATAGCACAAACTTGATGGAAGAGATATCACTACAAAAATAGAAGGAATTAGTTGGACTAATTTCTACGTAGACAATGAGCCTTACTCTCATTCTCTTGTGTTGGACTTTTGGAAGAGTATATTAGTGGACAAGTCCAAGTTCATCATTTAGGGGAAACTTAAAGGAAAGAATATTGAAATCTCTAAGGACGTCATTGCTACTATCACTGGATGTCCCTCTATTGGTAATGTTTACACTAATGATTTCAAGTATGAAGTGGTCTCTTGCTGGACATAAATAAGTTGCTGTATGGTCTACTCACCCAGCCAAGTCTGTCTCAGGGAACCTCCTTCCCAAGTCAAGATGCTACACATTATCATGAGACAAGTATTTTGCCCTAGAAAGAGTGCCAAAGATACGGTTACCATGCTTGACAGGTTTTACATGTACCACATGCTCATGAAGGAGAAAGTTAGTCTGCCAAATGTCATCATGACATACCTCATTTTATCAGTAGGGAAGAAGCAAAATAAAATCCCCTACCCAGTTGTCTTGATGAAAGTGTTTACACTGGAGAATATGCAGACCCAGACTATAAGTGATCTATTTTAGTCTTCATCTTTGGTGAGTAAGCTTCCAACCTTCTCACCTCTGCTAGATCAGACCTTGGAAAGGTCCATCCCTACACCAGTTCAGTAGAAAAGGTCTGCCTTGTAGACATAAAGAATAGGAAGTCTGAGCCTGAGCTAGTTAAGGAAGCCCTTAAAAGAAAAAATTCCAGAGTTAAGTTGCTTGTCAAGAAGATCAGAAAATTAGTTTGGATAATTTTGATGAGTCTGGGAGTTTAGATTCACCTTTGGATGTCAAGCCAGAATCTGTTGCTCCTCCTCCCTCATCTGTTCAGAAGTCTATGCCTGAAGGCACAAAGGATGCTACCAAATCATCAGACTCTGATAATGGAATTTGTCTCAACCAGCCAAGGCGCAAGGCTGTGGCTCAGTAAAAGCAAGTTTCTCAAGCTTCTCCCTAGCAGCAGCAATAACAACAACATCAACAAACACATCCACTCTCACCTCTGAAGCATGTAAGTAGTTTATCAATGTTTTTACTACACTACACCCCTCTGTATCTATTCATGGTTGGACTGGAACTATGTGGCAAGCCAAGTACCAGGAGTTAAGGTTTGCTTACTTGAATGATATGAGAGCAAAAAAGGAAGAGCTAATAAAGTGTGGTGGCTATCCCAGCTTTGTGCAATACATAAAATTCATTGCAGGACACCTCAAGAGTTTTCCTGAGTATGACATTCTAAAGTGGAACCACATATACTGGATTAACAGATTCTATGAGGTTGTAGGTGAATTTCAAAGTGATCAGACCAGCTTCAGGACCAAGATTGCGAGGAAGAGAAAGAGGACTGAATCTGAGTCTGAGACAAGTCTAAAGAAGGCAAAGTCTGATTCTGTGAGCAGCCTATCCCAACTAGAGTTTACCTCATCACCCCAACTTTACCAGACCTCCCAACCAGACCAGACTGACCAGACCCTACTTGAACTTCAATTTGTAATTGTCCTTGTTCCAATACCAATTCAACTTACAATTGTTCTTCTTTTCCCAAACCGCCTAAATGTTACCCCTAGAGTACCTCTTTTCAGAAACTTCAAACCCACCTTTGATGAAGATGACTTAGGCTATTACCATCCTTCTAACCTAGCCATTATCAAAAGGGGGGTCCACAAAATCAAAAGTCTAACCCATCAAAAAGTTAAATTTTAGACTTTACCCAAAAAGTCTAGTTCAAGAATTTTTAAGTCATGTGAATCAACCGAATCAGACCTTGGACTTTTTGAGCATCAAAAACTTGCAACTTGAACGTTACTCCAAAGAACAAATCACAACGTTCTAAAACCCTTTGATGATATGCTTTGGAAATCAAGCCCTTATTAAGAAGAATGTGCTTATCTTAAAAAAAGATAAGAGAAAAATTAGCAGAGTAGCCAATACAACTTTTGAGGAACTCAACGTAACAACTTTGCACACTTCAAAAAAGATGAATCAAGTCAGCTTATGTGTCAGAATAAATTAGAAGAATTACAACATTGATCTCTGCATGTTTACTAAAAGAAAGAAAGATAACAATTAGCTTTATTCACTGAAGATCTCAAGGAACACATATTCATGCAAGTGTCAAAGTTCCTTACTACCAGACATTTTGGCATCTCTTCAGTCATCAAAAGTGTGGTACCTACGTTCAAAGCAAAACTCCTTCATCCAATGTCTATATCTCCTTTCTAGATCATCCACAGTCATCTTAAGTGACTTATATATATACTTAAAGAGATTCATTTTTGAAGTGTAGAAGCCTATCAAGAATACTCATTCTCTATTATCAAATCTCTCTAATCTCTTCTTAGCTTTTAAGACAAAGGTCTTCTTTGTTGTTCTGCCTCTAGCAAACATTGGTCTCTTGTCTTTCTTAACTTAGTGTATTCATTCATTATTGCACATCCTTCATACATTAAGTTCTGTGAGAAACCTTACACTCTTTCTTGTAAATTAGTTATTGTGTAAAAGTCTGGTGAGTTACCAGCCTTTAGTTTCACTAGAAAACAGTTGTGGCCTGAAAAGGCTATTGAAAGAATACTTGGGTTGTTAAGCTAGGAGTGGCTTGTTGAAAGAATACTTGGGTTTAAGCCAGGAGTGGCTAGAGTCAAAAATACTTGTGGCATAAGTCTGGTGCTGTTATTGTAAAGGAGATTTTACAATAGTGGAAATCTTTCAAGTTAGAAGGCATTAGACATAGCTTTGTGCTGGAAGTGAATCAGTATAAGTTCTTGGTGTTCTCTCTTTTCCTTTCTTTTCTCCTTTCAAGTTTGTTTTATAAGTTTGATTACCTGCACATTAAAGGTTCAAATTTTCGTAAAAAGAGTGTAAGACTTATTCAACCTTCCTTCTAAGTCTGACTCCGAACCATCTTCTATGTATGTGTTTACTAGTGGATAGGTATATGATGTCTCACTAAAGCCTTAATTTATAATTCTGTATAATGTTTTGAAGTGAATGGTTGATTTAATGCCCAAGGACTACTTTAGATTAATACTTTACTGAGATGTTTAGTTTTTCTTTTTTTACTTGTAGTAGTTGAATTAGAAAGGTTTTAGATCATTGATGTTAGTTTGAAAATGCAGTGAACTTCATGAATGTGTTTTAGTAAAGGAAATTAAGCCTAAATAAGAACTAGGTAGGCTATATTTTGATCGTTGATATTTGTGTGCCTCCAAATAGGTTGGACAGCTTCTATGACACATTTAAATTATGTTAGAACTGGTTTGGATCTCTTTCAATAAGTTTAGCATGGTTTAGTAGGTGTCATTGATCCTAAAATGCCCATATTGCATTTTACTACATATCTCCTTTGTTTTTGGAAATTTTTTTTGGCAAGGTTAGTGACAATATGACATAATAGGTATCATTGTACTTAATTAATTCACCGAGGTTATTTTATTTATGAAAAATTTTATCTAATTTTTATTAAATCTTAGGGATTAATTTTAAGAATTTAGACGGGAAGTTATATCTTTTACAGATTTTGATCGTCCTTGAAAGATTGAATCGTTTACTAAGTTAAACCTTTGCCTGTGTCCCATCTTTCATCGTTAACAGAATCAACATGGAAAATTAAATGTTAATATAGGCTAACGATTGGTCCTGCATTTGACACATGGTCTCTTTTTATTAGAGGTTCTTCTTAAGCTTGTTGTATACATAGACTCATAGGAAAACTAGAACCCCTGGTATCCTTCGCACTACGTCATTAGCAACTGCATGTCACATCGACGACCATCTTTAAGCTCTGATCATTGTTCACACAAGAATTGAAATCATGTCAAGCCATTTTGAACCACTACGATCTGGCTATCGCGCCTCCATGCATCCTATCTGTGATCATAGCTCTAATTGAATCTGACCACTCCATACGACTTTGACATAGACAACCTCACTCTTGCTAGCCATTGTGATCTTTTTGTTTCTTCATCCTTCCTTTACCAAATAAAGAGGCAGTGTCTCTATTGAAAAATATATACTTCAGACTTAGAGAAAATTGTCTCATAGAATATTAATTAAATAACGTTGTGATAGAAGTAATTAATGTTGTTAATTTTAATAAAACAACTTATCATTTTTCTATTTCATTTTCATCTCACTCTTATTTATTGCTTTTAAAGTTATTTTTACTTTTAATATCAATAAGGTATTATTGGAAACAAGATTTTTATCTAATGGATAGTTAAATAAAAATAAAGAGAGTAATATATAATCCTTTCATTCCTTCTATGTGACGTAATTTTTTAAAAAATATTTCTTTTTATCTGTCACTTAAAAAGTTTAAGAAAGTATTTATTACTTCTTTTTCTATTATACTCTTATTCTTTAAATAATTGATTATAATTAAGATATAAAATAAATAAAGCAAGATAGAGAAATATAAAGATAAACCAGAAAATTATATGATAAAATTATGTATTCCAATATCATTTAGTGATTTTCTTAGTCAATCTGTAATTTTTTTAAAAATTAGACAATACTATTAAAAAAAAGAATAGATTAGAGTATAAGTTTGATGCAATTTATTTTATAGAAAAATTGGCTACAACTAAAATATAGAATAAATGAAGAGAGAGAAATACAATGATAAACCAAAATTAAATAATAAAATTATGTATTTCAATGTCATTTAATGATTTTTTTAATTTGTATTTTTTTAAAAAAAAAATAGATAACACTATAAAAAAATAGATTGGAGTATAAGTTTGTCACAATCATTGTTTGACTTTTCCACTAAAGTATTATATATGTTTTTTTTTCTAATCAACACATATACATATATTCTTCTTTAATGGTAATTTATCTTCTAACCGTAATTATAATTAAAACTTTTTATTTTTTTCAATAAATATATTTAATGCTCGAAACGCATCCCATAATTTCAGTCTTTGCAAATTAAGTCACAGTCAATTAATAATTAGTAAAGGATCGTGGGTTTAATAGTAAACTAGTGCACTTTTTTAATGTCTCGTTTATTTTAACAAAAAATAAATCTTTTAGTAGTATAAAGAGATCCTATAGTGTTTCCTCACAATTTATAGGGCCTTAATTTTGAGATTCTCTCCCCTAATTTTAATTCACATTAATGCTAAATCAATATTAACGTCAGACTTTTCTCAAATCTCTCCCATATTCAGTGGTATATTAAAAGTCTATTGACAATCAAACATTCAAAAGCCTAAACACCTCTCAAGTCTATCATATTTTTCTCAATTATCTCCCACATTGAGCACTTCCTCAAACATAGTTCATACAATCATACTTCTCCCTCATTCTTCAATTTTTGTCCATTTCATCTACCTTACAATTTTTTAAAAACTGAAAAGCAAAACAACAAAAAATTTTGTTGTCTTTCCTTCATTAGTGACAAGAGAGAAGTCAAAAGATATTTTTCAATTGGTCAAAGTTAATAATTAATTTATTAATTTTAACAGCACAAAGGAATCAAATGAACAACTATCTCCCTCCTTCACAAAATCATTTACCAGTAGATCATCTTATAATCCAATATCTAAGTGTGAAGGTGTTTCTATAGCCCTATGAATCTATGAAGTTGTTTATTCAATTTTAAAAATATCTGGAAGTAATATTTTCATATGCAAAAAATATACAGGTAATTGATTTAAATTATTTTAGTAATTGAGCAATGTTAATTGATTCAAATTCTTTTAATTAATTATATTTGTGTTCTTTTTAATTTTAATAGTTTTTCATTCTATCACTAATTTCTCTTCTGGTGGGAGAATCAGTGAAGTACCTGGAAGAAGTTTTTGTGGAATCATCTCTTGACAAATTACATGTTCTATTTCTATTGTTCTAACATTTTCACTTGAGTCTTTATCTACACATAGTAGTACAATTTAATATTTTATCTTGATATATTTTGAAACCTTCATTGCATTCACTTTAAAATATAGAAATGCCCGCTCGAAAATATTAATCTAGGTATTTGAAACTTAGAAGAAAAAATGAGAAAAGTTGAGGTTTTATTTTTATTTTTTTTGAAATAAGTTGAGGTTTTAATTGAATCACAAAATGATGTCATGGATAATTTATCAAGTATATATGTCTGTGTGTCTTATGTATGTATCTGTGAATTTGAAAGAAAAAATGTATTGGATCTTGAAATGAATTTGAAAGTAAAATGAGGCCTTAAATTTAGATAAAAAAATAGTCGTGGGCTTTGGGAAATCTTCATGGGCTTCAAAGCTGCATCAAGGTAAAATTTTCGATAATTGCATCTGACTCTGAGATAGCTATTCGACTCCTAAAAGTTAGTTGTTTAACTAGTGATATATATGTTGTTCACCAAAAAAAAAAAAAAAACTAGTGATATATATGCCCTATTTATATTATTCAAGTTCAAAATATTTAAAAGTGAAAAAAATGCCTGCAAAGTTCAGCAGGATATCGTTTGAAGATGAGCCAACAATTTGACTAGTTGGTTTGCTAAGATAAGCTAACTCAAGTGGCCAATTCTGACTTTTTATAATAGAGAGAAGTTATATAGGCACTATATAATCTTTTATTTCAACCTATCTCATTTTTTAAAAAACTTTTAAATGACTAAAATAACCTTTTCTTTTTAAGCATTTTCATCTTCACTCAACATGTTTTTGAATATTTTCTATCATGTAAATGCTATCTCATTTTCACATAATCATATACTCTTAAAATTGAATTAAATAAATTGAAAATTTATTAAACTAAACTAAAATAGTTAGATTGAAATAGATTTCAAATCTAATTTTGGAAATTGATTTTCTATGGGTGCTCCTCCTTACGCAACTCACGATGTCTATTTCTTAACCAACAAAATCATGAATTACAAAAAGTACTCGAACAAGAAAAAGCATAAATGAAATAAACGTAATTAACTTACTGAATGCAAACTGCAATTCTTGCGCATCAACATAATATCCAATAAATAATAGCATATGTAAATGAATTTTTAATTCCCCCACCAGAAAACAAGATCAAACATATACCCTCCGAACTATTATAATCGATCTTATATGATTGAAAATTATACCATTACAAAGCAATTTGACAATCAATTTTGTAAAATCGAATATTAATCATGATCCTTCTAGAATGTTTTGTAAATTGAAAAAAATAACTAGCATCCATTTAATTATTTCAGAAAAGCTCAGTAAACACTATACCAATCAATTTACTAACTCTTAACATGAAAATTGTGGCAGGAAATTGGGGAGGGGAGTGGATATTAGAGGCATTCTCCAAACTCTTTAATCTTCAAACAACTTCAATTCATGTCTCCTTTATGGTTTATGGTTTGGCAAAGGCATATATTGTTAGAATAATGGTTTTCATTTTTGACATTTTTTGACTTTCTAAGTCTTACATTGATAACTTTATTGGTGTATATATTACGATCTATTATACTTTTCATTGTATCATTTTATGCTTATTGTTCCCTCTGGGTTGAGAGGGGCCTACGACACCCCATCTTTCCCTTATTTTAAGAAGGAATAAAAGGGATCCTAATTCCCTCTGATCTTAGCCAAATATAGCTACGTCCACATCATTTTGGGCTTGGATAAAAGACCTATTTTTTACACTTGTACAAATATGACCTCAGAGCCTCCTCTGTATTCTAAGTAACATACTGAGTAATAAAACCTATTTCTCCTAAGGTAATTCTCTAGGTTTTTCGTGTCTTACACTCATTATGAACACTTATTAATAAAATAAGTCTTTTCAACTTTAAAATTAATTTAAACCTATTTATCCTTGGAATAATAGGTCATATGAGAACTATTCCTAAACTATTCATAAAGTGTCCCTAGTCAAGTATTTATATGGGGGCATATAATAGATTAAGACTAATGTGTAAGTGTAACATCCTAAATTTGAAAATAATTCATTAAGGATCGGTGGAGTTTCTTTTAATTAAAAAGCGTCAGACATTCGTTATCGGTGAAGAATTTCCGAGTCTGATTTCGGACGAGCGAAACGTTCCCGAGTGAATCATGTTTGAGATAAGACTTTCCGAGTGAAGAAAGGGATCTGATTTCGAGTAAGATCTTTCTGAGTGAGAGAACTACTTCCGAGTGAAGTAAAGTTAAGATGTTTCCGAGTGAAGCATGACCGAGAGAATCACTTCCGAGTGAAGAAAAACTGTGTCCGAATGAGACACTTTTGAGTGAGGTAAATCCGAGTGAAACGTTTCTGAATGGGTCGTTTCCGAGAGAAGTACTTCTGAGCGAAGAAAAGCTTTGATTTCGAATAAGTACTTCTCGGGCCAAGATATTTCTGAGTAGTAAATTCCCGAGTGGGATATCTCTGAGTTGAGTGTAACTTTCCTGAGTGGGATGTCTCCGAGTGCGACACTTCTATGTGGGATGGCACCGAGTGAGACATTTCCAAGTAGGATGGCACCAAGTGAGATATTTTCGATTCCGTGTGGTATGGCACCAATTGAGACATACCGAGTGAGTCTTTCCAGGGGAAGTACTTCTGGACAGAGAAAGACTTTAACTTTGAATGAGTACGTTTCTGAGTGAATAGTTCCCAGGGAAGTAAATATCCGAGTGGTGAACCCCTTCATTCAATTCGTGCTCGGGTGTCTTAAAGATCGTCTAGAGCCTGTGCTCGGGCCATATCCAAAGTTGTCGAGAGATTGTGCTCGGGTTCGTCTTCGAGATTGTCTTCGACTCCGAGTGATATTCCCAAGTGGAAAGATTTCCGAGAGAGGACTGAACTTCGACTCCAAATGATTCTTTCGATTGTAAGACTTCCGAGTGACGCACTTCCGAGAGAAATATTTTTGAGTAAAGAAAGGCTTTGACTCAGGTAGAGATATATCCGAGTGAGATATTCTGAATGAGGTGTCTCCGGGTGAGACATTTCTGAGTGGGTCACTTCCGAGGAAAGAACAGCTATGACTGAGTGTTTCAAATAGAAACATTTCTGAGTGAATTCCTTCCGAGTGAAGCAATTTTGAATGAAAAGAGACTCTGATGAATCTTTCTCAGAAAGAGATATTCCCGAGTACTTTCAATTTAATCTTTTTACCATGTTAGAGTCAGAATTTGGAAATATGGTCAACTACAAAGTTATTCCTCATTGTCTTAGCTTTCCAACAAGACCAAATTTATTAAAATTCATTAAGATATGGGAGAGATATGCCAAAATATCTAAACAATGTCAAAACTGATATTTACTTCAATCATCGAGGTTCTTCCACGTCGCTCTATTCTTCTAAACTCTAGCAGATTCTCTTTTCTGTATGGGACCCTCTCTATTGTCCTATCCTCTTTTCTTTTATTATCTTGTTTCTTCCTTATCTCTTAAGATATATATATATATATATCAGCACTTCCTCACTTCGTGGACGCCTTTTCCATTAACGATCTCTGTAAACCCCATCGTTGGATCGGCTTGAAATTTTGAGAGTGGAAAGAACTCTAAATTCCTTAGTTCAAGGTAGCTGTGGAAGATTTCAAAACTAAGAGTTGATTCGAAGCTTGTGAATAACGAGCTGATTGTATTTAGTAGCTCGGGGAGCTTCTGGAACCGTTTATTCCAGGTAGAGGGAGCGTTACATTTTAAATGTATAGTTTATGAACAGAATCAGGATAATATTGTTATCTTCAATGAGAAATCCTGAATATGTATGATATGTGTGATATATTATGAGATATGATGTTTTCCGTTCATATGTGAGTGGTATTGATATTGAATTTATATGAGATATGAATGGTATATGTGATGTATGTATTTGTGATAAATTCTATGCATGAGATGCAATAGAATATGTGATTGATGATGATGATATGAATGATATTCATGAAGTTTTCATGATATATAAATGCATGTGATGCATATTGATAAAGCATGAGATGCTTATGTGATGAACAAATATAAAATATGATTGTGGTTTCGAGGATTCCACAAAAGACCTTGGGTGGGACTCAAGGCAAACCTCTTGAGCGGGGCTCGGGGTTTAGCCTGTGACACTACCATTGTCGCTGGGAGTGATTGTGTCACGTGAGAGGGCAAATGGTTTGGTACCAGTAAAACGGCCGGATCAACTAAGAGCTGAGTTATGGCTGAGAGCCAGTGTTGCAACATAAATAAAAGACTTAACAATGGATCCATTTGATTGAGCATGTGAATGCATCGGTGTATGTTGTTGTGAACAACATGAGTATATGATTATTATGAATGAATGAAATGTGATGAGATTGTGTAATATGAGTTTGATTTATATGTGGTTATGAATTGGACACTTGATCCATTTCAATAACTGTCATTTGACATGTATATGCTCACCCCCTATTTATGATTATTTTTACAGTGGACATAGGACGCAGCGATGATATATGAGGTCACTCAGCATACCTGGAGCATTATGTATTTATATGTATTGTACATGATGCACATAGTCGTTTTGTAGTAGCCTTGGCCGGCTCCTGTGTATAACGGTTTTGTTATATACATGTGTTCATAAATGAGCATGTTAATGTAATAATGACAGTGTTATTATATTATCCAAAATTCTATTTTAAAACTGAAGTTTATTCGTGAAAAATTTATTTGGATTTTAGAAATTTAGTTTTAAATATTAGGATGTTTTAGTGAGTATTGGTGATGTGATCTCACTGATCATGGATATGGATGATATCAAGTATTCACATGTGTATACATTAAGAGTAATAGTATACTGGATGGACCCTTCATGAGAACGTTGCGTGAATCATTACATAAGTGTCATAAATGGTTCTCAATGTGATAATAGTATATGTGGTCCTTCAACCTGAAGTCACTACGATTCTTATATAATGGTTCTAATTGAGTAGTAAACAAATCATGTAGAGGAATGTGAGTGATCTAGAAAGGATTCATCTCTGTATGTAATGAGAGTCATATCTATAGGCCACTTGATGAAATGAGACTAAAGGAATGCAGGGTCATGCTAGGGAGAATAAATATTTGATATTTCTTATAGTAAAGTCTACTTCAATATCAAGTAAAAAAATTTAGCCATACAAGATAACAATGACCATGCCTTAGGCCTAATTAGATATCATGACAAAGGGAATGAACATATAAATGGTTATCACTTATAGGTTATATCAATATTAAATAATATTCAGATATAATAATGCATTACTAGATGTCACTCTTATTTTATTTTAATAATAAATTGGTTTATTATTAATATGATCGAGTATTTTTCCTATAGGGTCATACGCATGGAGTAAGCCCATCAGAGAATAGTTTTGTTTTAGTTGGGCTAAAATAAAACCATTAGGCTTAACTCATTTAGAATGAGTTAGAAGCCTAATCATTATATATAGTTCATCAGGTTAAACCTGAGCCTATAAATAGATCATAATATGCTCATAGGCGGCTGCTTAAGTGATACACACTTAATCTTGAAATTGTTATGAGGGTTTGCACTATCAAACTAGCATTTAAAGGTACAACTTCTGGTGGGAATGCTGGTATAGACTCCTTAAGGATCAGGCTACAATTGATTCGGTAGAATAACTAATGTTACATCTACAAGAGGTATGAAAATTTTAAGCGCAATTCTTTTGTATGCATATACTTTGAAACATGAGACTTTGTAAGACCAATGGAGTCCTATGTGTTTCTCGTTGTTTGATCCTGAAGGAGTCTTAACAAACTCACCCTTTTGAACATGACTTCATATAATTTAGTCAACCCTTTTTGGTATCTTAGATAAAACCTATTGTTATCAGGTCTTTATTTTTTTTTGACCTTTTCTTATTTTTTTCCATTACGAGAAAAAGTATCAATGACAATTATAGTTGTGGTTTTGTTATACGTAGCCATGACTATCTAAAGGACCTTGAGCCTACATTATTAGACATACTACTTCCAAGCAAGCAATTCATTTTTCTATTTCCCTTTATCTCTTCTATCGTTTCTGGGCAGCGTTATGTAGTTTTTAGCATACAAGTGTCCAAGTGCACCCATTCTTGTGTGTGGCTGTGTAAACCCATAAGGAGCAATATCGACTTTGATTGCGTCAAAGGTCTACTAGAATTTTCCTTTTAGGGTAGTGGCTCATAACCATGATACAACTTCCATTATCAAAACTAACAATATGAAAGCAAGACTTTGTTCATTTTTTTCTTCAAGTTTTAATGGCATTGTTCAACACTAAGCTTGCCCTGCCTGATCTCTCCAGGCTCGAACCACTAGATGACACCAACTATAAGTGGTGGTCACAGAAACTACTTATCTT
Organism: Clitoria ternatea; assembly: GCA_037962975.1. Lineage (NCBI taxonomy): Eukaryota > Viridiplantae > Streptophyta > Magnoliopsida > Fabales > Fabaceae > Clitoria > Clitoria ternatea. The sequence goes on along the minus strand of CM075673.1, from coordinate 34,216,338 downwards.
TTTCAAGTAATATAGAACTAATTTTGTTCTGATCAAAGACCGCCTGTCATCCATACTAGCTCTCTGTGCTTTGAAAGGCAACCACTGATTTAGAGTATTGTAAGAAAAGTAATAAACCGATACGTGGTCATATCCTTGATCATATGACTAAAAATTTGTTTGACTTATTTTTTTTGGATAAATACCTTAAATCCATTTGGGAGAGACTAGAGAAAAAAATAAAGCAGATGATGATGGAAAAAGAAAATATATGACTGCAAATTGGTTACATTTTCAAATTCTAGACAACAAACCTATATGGAACAAGACTATGGGTACAAAAACTTAGTTGTTTCCAATCATAAATAGAGGTATGAAAATGTGTAAAATACTCTAAGTAAATATATTGATCGGATAATTTCCCCCATCTTAGAGTAACTTCAGAAATCATCTCAAGAATAAAAAGAGTTCACTCTTCATGCGCTATTCAACCACATGAAAACTAAAGATGCTAATTGTCTAAAGGATAAGAACCAAACCTCCTCTCAAAATTTTTCTAATGTTAACTTAGTTGAAACTAGTGGTGGTTCTAAAAATAGGTTCAACAAAAGAAAGAACCCAAACAAAAAGCCAAGACAAACGACAAGGAAATATACAACTTACCAACATTAAAAAACCATTAATCTTTTATGTGTGAGGAAAAATAGACAAAAAGCATTTCAGTGTCCTACTTGAAAAAATTTTAAACCCTAAATCGAGGGCCAGTCTTCAAAAGTACAAGCAAATTTGACGGAGGATGAAGAGATCATTGTTGCTATAGTTATAGAAGCAAATTTGGTGAATAACATAACTGAATGGATCCTAGACATTAAAGCCATTAGACATATCTATGCAACAAAAGAACTATTCCAAGATTTCGAAGATGCAACTGATGGTGACTTTATCTACATGGGTAATTCTACAACTATTGGAGTATGTGGTAAAGGAAAAAATCTTCTCAAGCTAACATCTTGGAAAAGTCTTGCTTATCCAATGTGATATATGCTTCTTCCTGCATAGAAATTTGGTTTTTGGTGCTTTGCTTAATAAGGATGGACTAAAAATTATTTTGGAATCTAATAAAATAGTTATCACTAAGAATGAGGAGTTTACGGGAAAAGGTATATGGATGGTGGTATGTTTATGGTTAATATTGTTAAGAATAACAATGCTTCTTTTGTTTATATTGTGGAGTTTATTGATATTTGGCATGGTAGACTAGGACATATCAAGCATTCATCGATTAAAAGGCCTAAATCAATGAACCTATTACCATCACTTTATGAGAATATTGATTCTAAATGTCTAGTTTGTGTAAATGCTAAATTCACAAAAAAAACCTTTTAAAATTATGGAAACAAGATAAACTGAACTTTTAAATTTAATACACTCAGACTTAGCTAATTTAAAAATTATACAAGTAGAGGTGGTAAGAAACACTATGCTATATTTATTGATGATGTTTCTGAAATACAAAGCTAATGGTTCAAAGTCAGTCTTAGAAGAAGGGTTGAATAAGTCTGAGACTCTTTTCGCGGAACTTTAACTTTTTAAATGCGATATGCAATAGACTTTTGAATCAGACTTTAAGAGATAAGGGATAGAGAGATAACATACAGTAGATTTATACTGGTTCACTTCCAACGCAGAAGCTATGTTCAGTACCTTCGGATTTGAAGGATTTTCACTATGTAAAAACGGCTTTTTACATAACACAACACAGCACATGCCTCAAGTATTCTTGACTCCAGCCACTCTGTGCATGCAAAAAGAAAGGCTAATTCCCTTAATATCATCCATAGTATAACCTATTACCTTTCTATACAACCGAAGTTGTTTCAAAAGCTTTTCAATTTCACGTGGATTCAAATTAGCATTTACTATCATAGGATATGTGGAATTTGGACCTAGAAACTCATACCTTAATAAAGCTGGTAAAGGTTTTAATTCCACCTAGGGGCTTACCACTTTATGATACATGACTTCAGTATCATGTCTTAGTGGGGCTTCTCCTTCAGAGCAAATTGATGTTCCTACAGGCTCAATCAAGAAAATAGATTTAAGTGGTTCATTAGGAACGATTTCTTCCTTCACCACTTAGTCAAAAAAATCCATACTATAGTAAACATCATCATTAAAAGGTTTCTTTAATGCATCTTTCAAATTAAAATTAACCTTTTGGTCTCCAACAGTTAGAGATAACTTCCCATTTTTAACATCTATAACCGCACCAGCAGTTGTCAAAAATAGCCTGCCTAGGATTATGGGGATCATAGAATCCTCATCCATTTCTAAAACAACAAAATCGGCAGGGATAAAAAACTTTCCTACCTTGATAGGAACATCTTCTAAAATGCCTACAGGATATTTAACAGACCTATCAACTAATTGTAAAGACATCCTAGTAGGCTTCAACTCACCCAATCCTAATTTCTTAGAAACAGACAATGGCATTAAGCTAACATTAGCTCTTAAATCACATAATGCTCTATCAATAGCCATGTCACAAATCATACAAGGAATAAAGAAACTACCTGGATCCTAAAGCTTGGGTGGTAGCTTCCTTTGGATCAATGCACTACACTCCTTAGTAAGTGTTACTATACCATCTTCCTCCAACTTCCTCTTATTGGACAAAATATCCTTCAGGAACTTTGTGTAACATCCCAAATTTTAAAATAGAAGATTAATTAAGGGTTGAAATTGTGTCGTAAATGGGTGATTAATTAGGATCTTACATGTGTGACTATGTAGGAAACGACCCCATCGATGAGGCGGAACCATCGGACCGTGTTGATCACTACTTCACTTGAGGTAGGAGGGGGTAACTATTCTAAATACATGATTTCATCCATTGATGATGTGAAAATATGTATATATGATTACTTGATGATTGTTTAAATGGATGATGTGATGATATTATGATTTGAATGCATTTAGAATGATGATTGTTATGTGGCATTGTGTTTGGGATAATATTGTGATGTGGTGATGATATTATGATGATGAAGTATGTTGATGGTTTGAGACCATGTATGAATTGAAATCTATAATATAGAATATCCCAAAGATATGTGTATGATTTATTGAATGTGTATGCCACTAACTATTAATGTGAATAAGTCTCAAAGAGAATTGGGATTGGATGAGAATGATGAGGGTATTGAAATCCACTAAGTGGTGGTGGTGAATGATTGAATGTGGAGTGGCATCTAGGATGCACAATGTGAGGATGCATTTGATTTGCATTTGCATAGCATCCATGGCTTATCATTGCTGTCTATGTGGAATATTAGAGGGGTTCCACTAGGCGGGCCCAGTGGAAGGGCGGCTCAATGCACGAGCGTATTGTTGTGTTCCCCTGTGACTTGGAGTGTGAGTCACGAAGCTGTCCATAGTTTGGTGACGAGGCACCCTATGTGGCGGACCCGGTGGGCGGGCGGCTCTATGGTGAGCGAGTTACCTTGGTGTTCGACGGGGCACGGCTCTCTCGATGTGTGTTCGGGAAGGGCCCGTAGCACTTGTGGTAAATGAGGCCATGTTGTTGATCCGCAAGTCATGGGGTGACTAGTGCTACAGATGGGCGAGAGCGGTTTGGTACTAGTAAAACTATGATGATGTTGAGCATGCATAAATTGAGATATATGTGTACATAATTTACTACTGCAGTAAGGTCATAGTAGCACACCTATGCTTGTCCCATAAGTTGATTTGATGTTGTATTTCCCCACAGTCGGATCCGCATTGTTTAATGAGAAATCCTTGTGCATATGCATTAGCTTTAAGAGCATTTGCATATAGCTGGAGATATGCCTAGTTGAAAGCCCATGGTGGCAAATGGATGAGTGAGACATGGAAATAAAATATTGAATTGATGAATACAAGATATGAAATATGAGTTGATATGGTGGTAGACCATATATGTTGAGACCTTGATGTGCATATGCACCTCGAAATTAAATTGTTGGTTAGGTCTCTTACATGCATTATGCTTGTGGCGTCTAGCCAAGGAGTGCCTGTTAAATGAAATGGAACTCATGTGCTTGAGTTGATTGAATGAATGATATTAAGAGAATTCCCTAATGTGGGTATTTTTAAAGTTAAATGATTGGTCGTGCTACTTGTGAAGGATGGGTTTTATATCCTTGGCATGAGAACCTTGTATAGTATATGATACATGTAAATTGTTGTATCTCCCTAGATTGGGAACTTGAATATGTGATAAAATGATAAGGTAGTGAAATATGAAACTGCATATACACCTATTGGGTTGAACTCGGTTTTGTAAGAGAGGGCCGAGTGAATGATTGATTTGATTTTAAGCCACTAGGTGTGGTGACCCCGTTGATTTGGCATGATCTTGCATGATCAAACCTTATGGATGATTGATTTAATTGGACCCTATGGTGGTCTAGACTCTATGCTATTTTATGAGACATACTTAATGATGTGTATTATGGGAGTATCCCACAATGGGTACTAGGTAACCCCTTGGACTTTATAAGTCCGATGATCGGTCGAACGTTATGATTAATTGAGCCATAGTAAGATTGATTGTGAATTAAATTGTCGAGGCTAGAGCTATCATGATAGGGAATGCGAATAATGAACGTAACCCCTGATGATTGATGAATAATAATGTTGAATCTGGGGTATGATTGGTATTGACTATGGTGTACATGATTTTATGCTATGACTTTGGGCTAAATTGTATGCCGTCGACGTTGTGATCATGAAACTAGCTATGGATTATGATATGACATAGGGATGACATGCGTGATTGTGAGTCGGTAAATGGAAATTTGATCATGTTATTACCTCTCTCTTTAATTGAAAGGTGCTATATCGAAGGTAGAAACCATGTAGAGATGTAATGTGATATGAATTATACATCTTTCTTATGGACTTTGGTTGTGATATATGAGGAGAATTCCTAATGTGAAAGCACATTACATGATTGGAAACCCTATGTTAACCTTGGAGTTACGTACTTTATGCGAGTTAGTGACTTGTTTAGGCTGGAATCGATCTATAGCCAGCGATGTGTGAATGAGGTAAAGGATTATTAGGTGATTTGATCATGACCTCGGGATGGATAAAGCCTGATGATGTGGTATTTACCCCATAATGATTGAGAATCTATGGTTGGTACACTAATATATGGTGATGTTAACTAATATTTGATAATTGGTATGGCATGAGTTATGCCAAGTTAATTGAATAATGACCATGAGATATGAATATGTTAATTAGGAACTTGTGAGAATTGTCACTAAGTCTCATGTGAATTGATGTTATTAGGATATGTATGACCGATGTGAGCAATGGGAATACGAAGTACTCGCCATAATAGGAATTTGCATGCCATAGGCATTGTGGCAACGTGCATTTATGCGCCGACCTCATGTGTTTGTGGTAACCACTACGGGATTGGGACGCCTTCCTGTATGTCGGATGCAGCAACACGTAGGCCGGGCAGGTGTAGGGATTGTAACTGCTTATGGTGAATGTACTGAGCCTATTGGGTCGTACTGAGTATGAACATATGTGCTCTGTTGGATGAATGATGGCCGAAGTAATGGCCAAGAACTCTGTTGTTTCTGATGTGGTGGAAATCATTTGGCTCGAGAATGTAACCATGAAGAGACGGTGGTGTGCTACAGATGCAACCAACCGGGGCACATTTGTCCCGATTATCCCTTGAATGCCATGGATGTAGTGGTACGTAATGATGCAAACCGTGGAGGCTATGGTGCTTTTAGAGGCCGTGGTCGTGGAAACGGTAATGGTGGAAGAAATGGTAACCAGAATGGTGGCAACGGTCGTGGTAATGGGAACGGCCGAGGTAATGGTAATGGTGGTCGGAATGGCAACAATCGTGGTGCTAATCAATAAATGGCTGGAAGAGTCTTTGCCGTGACCAGTGAAGAAGCAGCACAAGCTGAGGATCTTGTCCAAAGTGAGTGCCAAATACATGGTAATATTGTTAATGTAATAGTTGATTCGGGTGCGACGCACTCCTTTATTTCTGAAGATTGAGTGATGGCGAATAGGCGCAATGTTGATGCAGCCGCTATGGTTGAAGCCTTTAATCGCTTTGCCGATATACTTAAACGGCATCAATTGTGAATTTTAATGTATTGAATAAATTGTATATAATGATATTGATGATTTAGTGATTTTGGTTATGTGTAAGATAATCCTTCGTAATCATAAATGGTGAATATATATATATTTAGTATGTAAGAGATGACTTAATGAGTACTAGAGGAATTGAAATTTGAATAATGTATATTGACGATAGTGATGCTTGTATTAATGCCACTAGGTGAATAAATAGGTACATATGAGTTATGGGTAGTGGTAATAGTTGAGGCATGACCCCGGATGTATATGAATACATATATTCATCTTAGGCAATGCATGTGTATGTGGTAAGTGGATAAATGGGTTATGATCTAATAGGTCGATGTTAGGTATTTGCATGCTTGCCAAGCCTTTTCTCATATCGTCATATATGGGACTAGGCGTTAGCCTGGTATACACATTCTTCTTCCGCTGTAAACTCCACTATTTTTGTATACCATTATGGGCGAATTAGCTATCGATCCAGTCATATGTTGATAAAACTCACTCTTCAGTTTTCTGTGGTTCGGGTCTTGATGTAATCGTCGAGGTGTTTAGAAATACTTCAAACGCAAAAAAAAAAATTTACCCATATTTTTATTAATTATTATCTTGATTACATCGGGATCTAAGTTCAGAAAACCGGGGTGTTACACTTTGCATAGGTAGGCATTTGCTGCAAAGCATCAGTGAAAGGAATATTAATATATAATTTTTTCAAGACCTCAAGAAACTTACCAAATTGTTTGTCTAACTTGGCCTTGGCCAAATGCTGAGGAAATGGAATGGGAGGTTGGTAAGGCTTCACCGCCTCCTTCTTCTCACATGCACTAGTGGATTTGGGGCTTTTTACCACGGTTAAAATTGATTTTTAACCATGGTTATAGAACCGTGGTTGTTCCCACCGTGGTTATAGATGTGGACTTTTAACCACGGTTGTGACCCGTGGTAAAAAACATTATATAACCACGGTTCCAAAGACCTGTGATTAAAGAGGGGGGATTTTTAATGACGGTTATTGAAGAACCGTGGTCATAAGTTGGATTTTTAACCACGGTTATTAAAGAACTGTGGTCATAAGTTGAATTTTTAACCACGGTTGTTGAAGAACCATGGTCATAAGTGTGACTTTTAACAACGGTTATGGTCACAACCGTGGTTAAAAGTTTAATTTTTTTTTAAAATACAGGATTTCTTTTATTCATGACCCAAACCTACAAGCAGAGAACCAGACAACCCAATATTCATAAGAGATGAAAAATAATAAATTTTAATAAAATATAAACAACATGGTACACAATATGATAATCCTAAAGCTACACTAATAGAAATAAATCCTATAAATTAAAACAACAAAGACACTAATAAACAACAAAGACACTACTTGAGTCTATCCTTTACTTGAAGAAAGCTGGTGGCCCAATGGTTTCTGATTTCGTTAACATATTTTTCTGGGAATTTTGAGGAGTCTTGAAAGTGCTGCAAAGAAGAGACATTGATAAGTAGTGACCAACAAATTGTTAAGTAGTATGTGAAAACCAAATTAGAATTGTAGGCAGTGAAAACTTACACTTGTCCATCCATCTACTATACCGGATTGGACAATGGTCAACATAGTCTTCATGACGAAATACCCGCACTCAAATATGCCATCCTGCCTATAAGACTACAAGGTAGCATACATTTAATTCACAATTGGTTACTTTGTTGTTACTAATTGAGGTAACTTTAAAGTACTTACTTTTGGGAAAACCCACTGTAGTTTTTTCCTCATCACCCTGCTGCCTTGTAGCCGACAATATCTAGTTACAGCCCTGCGAGAGAATAAAACACCTTTTCAGTTAATAGAATAACTCAATAAAATGTGTAAAATTGTATAATTTTTTTAAGCAACTTACGCATCGATGATTTTCTGGTAGTCAACACCAGGACTCCTATGCAAGGAACAGAAGCATGCTGCAATGCCATCCTTCGGGCAAATGACCAACAATTGTCAGTGAAGGCTACAAGGAACGTTGATTAGTACGTAATCCATGATTAAATTAACAACAGTAACTAAATATTTACTAGACTCTTACTCTCTATGATATGGCGCAAGGTACACAGTCTTGTTCAAGGCATGCATCCAATTTTGGATGTATGCCTGAATCTCCTCCTTGGTGTTCCCACGAATTTGTATTAGAGAGGGCTCTAGGAAACCATAAGTGTCATGGACACCCCTCTCTACACAAAGTCTATGTAGAAACCTAAGAAAATTTACACACTTTTAGTTAGTGACAATAACATTTTAATTGACACAATTATTGAACGAAAAGCATTATACTTACAGCTCCCAACATTGAATCACAGATATGTTCAACATCGTCTTCCCCATCTGGATCTCACATAAGTTAGGCCACGCAACGTACACTGGCAACGGACTTTGGCGGCCAAAAACAGATTCTTCCCATGGCACCGGGACTGTATCCTCGCGTAGCTGAGCCGATACAGCCCATAACTGTTCGATGGGATCAGGGGGACTGTGGTATCTTTGATGGGCCACCATCCTGCTAAACACAGTTAAAAATTTAGAAGAAATTGTTGATTATTCAAAATATAACTTAATATGTACGTGGGGATAGTGTAAGGAGCATACCTGGGGACCAGCATATGACAAAAGTCTGGTCGGCCACATAAGGAAGTGACCTACAGCCTGGCCGACCAGTCGTACCTCAGAAGTAGGAATAGGCACAACTGCGTCTGCCTCGAGGACCTGTACAACCAAGACCCTTGACACGCCATCAGGCATTGGCTAATGGTGAACCAAATGGCCCAGGTTATACACTGAACCAACAGCAACTGGCTCCTCCACTCCATCAACAAAAAGGTCACACTGACGGCAGTCTCCAAGATGTACATCGTCATCATCACCGTCAGGTGCAGCACATGACCCCTTTGTACAGACTCGCCTAACCTGCATATTTACACAACATTTTGAAGTTAGTCAAGAAATAATTATACCACAAATTACATGTAATGTAATTAAATCATGGGCAATCCAACCTGTGGGGAGACCACCGGTGGTGTAGGCTGATGTTGTTGACTGAATGAGGCCATCATCTCACTCCGAAACTGTCTCATCTCATCTTGTAGCAGCCTCTGCATCTCCTCCCTGGCCTCTGCCTTCACTGCAGCTACCTTCTCCTCAAAGCTCTTCTCCAAATTAGAGATGGATTGGGAAGCGGCGGCGGGGCGACCGAAATAGGTTCGGAGACCTGGAGAGAAAGAATGATTACAAACAAAAATGTTTTGATAAACAACTTAACTAGCTGGATGTGTAATGTTACCATGTCCATGACAAGCTGCACGGACTTGTCCAGGGTGCTCCGGTTGGCCGATGGTTGTGGTCAGGATATCATCCCTTCCATGAGCCACGAAAGACCCTTGGGTCGACTGCTCCACCAAGGAATCCTGCAATCAAAACCCAATGATCAATGGAGTTTGTTTAGTAATAGACAGACAATACACAATGTCATAAATAATTTTAAGAAGCATTGTGTGGCATCCCTCGTCAATTTTCTCATTTTTCCAAAATAATTTTTCACGTTTTAATATAAAAATCCACTCGGTCTTAATATAAAAATATTTACTTTTCTTAAGTATATTTAAAGTAGTAAAATCACACTTAAATTAACAAATTCTGACTGAAACCGATCCATAATACCATTAATAAAATAGTTATTTAGAAACAGCAGAAGAAAGAAACAGTTAGGGTTTCCTCGGAAATCATTCTCTCACTCGGTCATCTCTCACTCGGGTCAGCTTAACTTCCACTCGGAGAAGGTTCACTCATCCTCATTCAGAAACACTTGGACCTTCACTCAGAAGCACTCTTATCTTTCTTCACTCGGAGTTTCAGCCACAACTCACTCGAAGACCCTCTAACCTTTCCACTCGGAAGTGGGTCTCTCGGTTATTTCTCTCCCAGAAAGAAATAAAGGATGCTCATATACCAAATCAATGGACCCTTGCTCAGACAAGAATGATCCACTCGGTAATTGACTATACTACAGCCATACGAATTCATTCAAAATAAACACCATTCATATAATCATCAAGCATTTATACTCACTTCACACAGCATACCGATTCATCATACAGATAGCATCAAATACTCGGAAAAATCAATATATAAATATATATATATATATATTTACACTCGAAATTCATTTCAAAACCCTCGGTTCCTTGGCATCAATCCTCCACTTGGCGCACCTCCACGGCCCCAACCTCTTCCCTGTCACTGGTTACTAAAAATTGAAAACCTCAGCAAGGGTGAGTGTTTAACATTATAATTAATCTAGAACGGAATAAAATATGAATATAAGCTCTATCCGATTCTTTAGCTTCAAATTGTATATTACACTCTACCATTTAACTCACACTCGACATCACACTCACACTCGGCACTTTACTTACACTTTGCAATATATCCCTTAACACTCGGCATTATAGTAATTCTCTCAGCAATATAACAGTCCTCCTTCTATAGTTTTTGACAACACTCAGTAAATAGCTTCCGCTCGGCTAATGTAACAACTTTCCACTCGGAAAATATATTAATCCCTCGGCAAAGATATGAAATTACACTCAGCAATTTCATTAATTCGTTCAGCAACGATTTAAACTTTCGTTCAACAATTATAACCAATTTACCACTCGATGAATATAACATCACTCAGCACTTAGTTCAATTTTTATTCGGCAATTATGACAAATTAACACTCGGCAATCATAACAATTCATGCTCAGCAACTATAATACTTCACACTCAGCAATTATATTCAACCTCAATCAACAAATATGATAATTTACCACTCAGTAAATATAACATAGCACACCCAGCAATTATACCCGTTTACACTCGTCACATATAATAAATTACACTTAGCAAATATAACATCATACTTATCAATTCTCACTCGGCAAATATGGAAAACCTCACTCTGCAAGTACAACAAATCTCACTCGGCAAATACAGCCAATCACTCGGGAAATACAGCCAATCACATTCGACAAATAAGTCAATTCATACCCATCAAATATATCAAATTCTCATTCGGCAATTAAAACAAACTGCACTTGGCAAAATCATCAAATCATCAATTGTCACAACTGACTCTCACATAAAATCGACGCCTAATATCCGGATACTAAAGGATCGGCCTTCAGCTGGGGGTCCTACTTGACACCCCGTGAACCCTGCTTGGTTCACCGAGTCCTGCTTGACTCCCCCTACCATTGGGTCATAGACCTCTGGGTAGCTCAACTGGGTCCTGCTTCACCACTGAAGCCAAAAACGAGGGTAACATATACCGTCGGCCATCCCATACCACATAATCACATCTCAATCATTTCGTATTATTAACAATCAACAAATGCAACTACCAGAAACTGGCATGTGCTCACAACACAGGGCGACCGACTTGTCAAGCCCATTCATCACATTGCCACTGGGCGACTGGCTTGTCAAGCCCGGCATCACATTTCCATTAAACACCGATTATCACAACATCAATTATTTTAAATTTCAATAGGCTCAAGTCACATACACATGATCGGAAACTGATCGGTGTCCACATACATGCATCTATACACATTCGTATACACATTCGGCATCATCTCAAATATCACAGCATCATTTATTTCTCAAGTCACATTCACACGATCAGAAACTGATCGGTGTTCACATATATACATGCATACTCATACATTCACAACTTTATTACAGCATCAACATCAAATATTTCTTAAGTCACTCACACACACACACACACGATCCTAAATCGATCAGTGTGCATATCCATACGTACATTCATACACATATCCACATAATTTTCTCTCAGCATCATCTCTTACCCGGTTTAGTCATTCCAACAACTCGGACAGTGTCCAATTCTAATTAATTATAACCCGAATACCCCCCTTACCTCTGTTCCACGCTTCAACAATCGTTGGGTTTATTGTTCCTCCTCCGTTCCAGCACCAGCCTCCTCAAGCGTTCCACAGTGTTCGTTCCACCACCTACAGGTTTAGAACGTTAACGTCACACTACCACCCACACGGTTAAAGGGCTATTTCCAGGCTCACAGCCAAGAGGAGTGGAGATCGGAACAGTACCCCCACATGCATGACCATTTGGTCCAGAAAAGAAACGAAAGGGGCAAGATAATAAACTTAAACGGTCCAAAGAACTCACCTTGAAATCACTGTCTCAGCTATGTAACTATTTCAAGGTTTGATGCAAAAGAGACCTTCCTTCAAAGCTTACAGCTCTTCAACGATGGAGGAAGGAAAGGAAGAAGAGAAACAGATGGAGAAGAAGAAGAAGGTTCTCGTAACAATGAATGATTGAGAGAGAGAAACCTTTATTTAAATCCATGGCAACCGGTCACCTGCCCAACCGGTCACTTCTAACCGGTTACCTACTCAGCTGGTCATTTCACCATTTCCTTTATAATTTCTTTAAAGATTTAAATTAAACCTCTCTTCTTCTAATCACACCTTTTATAATTAACCCATAATTCATAAAAATATCAAATAAATTCCTAAAAATAATTTTTTAATATTTTCCACTTCACAAAATTCTCTATAAATATCCGGGATGTTACACATTGCACTTACAATTCATTGGGCAACCTCCTCAGCGTGTGATAATGTGTAGTCACTACTCTTCCTCGTCCTGGCCTGCTTCCATTTTTCATGGTGCGCGGGTGGGGAGGGGGGATCCACAACACTGGTTTCGGGGTGGCTACTCTGGCGTTGACTGGCCTTCTCCTGGACCATTTTATCCTCCAGCAATCGGTAACCCCCACGTGACAACCTGTGAGGGTAGTCATTCTTCCCATGGATTTCCTGTGCTTTTAGACGTCGGGCCTGCAACACAAACAATTCAGTTAATAACTTTAACCTTATATATGCTTGTATAAAAGCATTCAATGTCAATTTCAACAACATCATAAGTAGAAGGTACTTACAATAAACTCGTCCGTCTGTCTAGATGCAACAAATGTGTCCCAAGTCTGCTGATCTATAAATGTGTAAGTCTCTCCAGGGAACTTGCCCTGCTTTTTCCCGAAGACATACCTAAAATTCAAAATACTTAAAGTAAGGAATTGACATGCATAAGACAGGACAAGTTTAAACACTTATTTTATAACATGCATACGTACATGGAAGTCAGTGTGGTCTTGAATGACCTCCACTTCTCAGCCATCTTAGACATGATCTTCCTACGCAGTGTATCGACTGCAAGAATATCCCATGCATCCTACAATCAGCAAATTAAACATGGTTCATTGTATTATGCAGAACATATGGAAATACAAGTAAAATAACAAATGTGTAGTTCAAGTACTTACAAGAACATCAGACCAAATTGCATTCTTAACGACCTCCTCAACATTATCCCAATCAGGGATAATGATGGACACCTTCGACCGTGCCATCACACCCAAGTAACTCTGAAACTTGGTGGCGTTAGGTCCCGAAGTCTGCCCTGTGTAAATATCAATGTCAACATGGCTCCTCTGACCCTGATGGCACCGAAGAGCAACACTGGTCATCCGAGCAACACCTCATTTCCTTCTAGTTGAGGAATCTGTGCCCTTGGAGTCAGATCTCGCATGTGGATCCTGGTCAACCATAAGTATCTGTTTAAACAACTAAAAACATAATTAGTGAGTATAATAAACACATTTAGCAAACACGTTCAGTTAATAGATGTACCATGTTTACTTATTATTAATCAATAATAAACATAATGAATGATATATAACCACAAACATACCCTATGTTTCCCACAGACCCTCCTGGTGGTCATAACGAGTCGCAACTATATCATCTATGAGATCTTCCACAACGCCGATTGGTGTACGTGTTGTTAGACAAGGTATATCTAGGACATCAAGAGTTGGATCCCCAATGTTATGTCTACCTTGGACAACAACTGACCATTGTTGATCTGAAGAGTCAACAACGTAAAAAACTTGTTTTACTTGAGCTGCCATGATGAAAGGCTCCTCTTTATGACCGACCTTGTTTAAATCCACTAACGTAAATCCAAAATCATCTATTTTTACACCACTTTTACTATCAACCCATTTACATTTAAACACAGGAACTGTGAAATGACCATAATCAACTTCTCATATATCTTCAATGACACCAAAATAACATAACTCAGCCATGATAGGGTTTCTGTCCTTTGAAGTGGAAAAATGCATTGATTCGGCCACAACCATAACTCCACTATTCTGCACCGTACTCTTGTCATCTTGGGCCCTTGTATAGAATGAATAATTATTTATGTCATAGCCACAATAAGTGATTACCTCAAAGTTGCATCCTAGAGTTAGTCGATGCAATGTCTCAGAAGCAGATGTATCTTGGAGAAGGGTCATTTTGAACCACTGCATGAATGTTTTGTTGTGTTCATTCAACACCCACTTTTCAGCCATTCTAGGGTTGTTTCTTTTGACTATGTCTTTATGTGCAGCTAAATACAGGAGCACAATGTCTGTGTTATTCAAAATATAAAGGTGTGCTTGGAGGACTTCATCACGTGACATGCTTTTAATTCTCTTCCCAAGGGTACCTTTTCCATCCAATCGATTTTCATGACGAGTCTTCGGAATCCCAATGCTCTCAACCTGTGACATATAATCTGTACAGAACTCAATTGCTTCCTCTACAATGTACCTTTCTACAATTGAGCTTCGGGGCGACGTTGGTTCTTCATATAGCCTTTCAATATCTTCATGTATCGCTCAACGGGATACATCCACCTCAAGAACACTGGCCCACACAAACGGACCTCCCTCACCAAATGGATGATTAAATGTACCATTATATCAAAGAATGAAGGTGGGAAATACATTTCCAACTGACACAGTATAAGAAACCCTTCTTGTTCCAATGCTTCCAACTCCTCGTGGGCAATTACTTTGCCACATATGGCATTAAAAAACAAACACACCCTTGTTATCACATCTTTGACATTTTGAGGGAGAATGTCACGAATGGCAATGGGTAGAAATTGTTGCATCAGCATATGACAATCATGCGACTTCAAACCAACTAACTTCAGATCCTTCAAGGAAACACAAGTGTTGATGTTAGAACTGTATCCAGATGGAACTTTGACACCACGCAATGATTCACACAAACTTTTCTTGTCTTTTCTAGACAAGGTATGACATGCTGGAGGCAAATATGTTTGTTTGCCCTTTACTTGTGGGTGCAACTCCTCACGTATACCCAACAACTCCAAGTCTAGACGTGAATTCAGGCCATCCTTCATTTTTCCAGGTATGTTTAACAGGGTTCCAACCAGACTATCACACATATTTTTCTCTACATGCATCACATCAATACAGTGTCTCACGTCAAGGTCTTTCCAATATGGCAAATCAAAAAATATTGACCTTTTCTTCCAGCTTTTTTTTGTAGTTGACTGCTTCTCTAACTTACCAAGAACCACATTAACGTTATTGACCTTTTCTAATACTTCACGACCAGACAGTGGTGGGGGAGGCCCTTCAAACTCTTGCATACCATTGAATGACTTCTTTAACCTATGAAGTGGATGATTAGATGGAAGAAACCTACGATGTCGAAGATAAACATTTTTCCTTCCATGATGCAATCGATCAGAACTAGTTCCCTCCTCACATATAGGACATGCTTTATGACCTTTGACGTTGTAGCCCGAGAGGTTACCGTAAGCAGGAAAATCATTTATCGTGCAGAACAACATGGCTCTCAATTTGAATGAATGTCCTGTAAACCCGTCAAACACATCAACCCCTTCTTCCCATAACATTTTTAGGTCTTCAACTAATGGAGTTAGGTATACATCGATGTTATTCCCTGGTTGTCGTGGACCAGAAATCATCATTGATAACATAACATATTTCCGCTTCATGCATAGCCATGGCAGCAAGTTGTAAACAAACAACAAAACAGGCCACGAATTGTGGTTTATGCTCAGGTTCCCAAACGGGTTCATTCCGTCAGTGGCCAGTGCAAGCCTAACATTTCTTGGGTCATGAGCAAAATCCGGAAACATCGTATCCACTTTCTTCCACTGCAATCCATCTGTCAGATGCCTAAGTTGTCCATCAACAACCCTTTCATCAGCATGCCATCTCATAAGCTTCACATCATCTACATTGGCAAACAGACGCTTTAGTCTCGACACTATAGGGAGATACCACAACACCTTCGCAGGAGACCCTTTAGTGCAGACTTCATCAGAATCAACCTGTTTTTTCTTATATCATGACACCCCACATCTAGGACATCGGTGCAACATTTCATACTGACCACGGTATAATACACAACCATTTGGGCATGCATGTATTTTTTTATACTCCAATCCCATAGGACACAACACCTTCTTAGCCTCATAGTTACGATTTGGCAAGGTGTTACCAACTGGGAGCATTTCTTTCAACAACTTAAGCAAGTCAGTGAAGCTTTTATCTGTCCACCTATTTATCGCCTTCAAATTAAACAATCGTAAAACTGCTGACAACCTCGTGAAATTGGCGCAATTTGGATACAACGGCTTCTCAGAATCCTCACACAGACTCGCATATATATGAGCTTTCTTAAAACTTTCTACCCCCACGTCACGTATCATATCCTCAAGTCGGTCATCCATGTCGTCATCAACCTCATGCACAAAGCTTTGGTCATTTGTTTGAAAACTGGTACTTGGAACCTCAACATGTTCACCATGCCATATCCATCGCGTATAAGTCTGAAGAAAACCATCATACAACAAATGTTCTCGTACCTCTTCCAATTCTAATCAACGCATGTTCAAGCATTTAACACAAAGGCAAAAATACTTTCCATTCACCTCCTCAGCATTTCGTATCACGAATTCTATGAATGTTTCGACTCCACCCTCATACTGTGGACTTATACGTGATGCAGCTATCCAACTTTGATCCATACCCACTGTTCACAATACCAGTAAATTTAACGATGCTATGAATCTCCCTTTCTTGACAAAGGTGGTGGTCCTACCCATTCAGGATGAACAATTTTCTATACTTCATAACTACATACAACTTAGGAGTTATTTTAAAATTTGATAAAATTTCGGCAGCATTTTGCATTGATCTCTAAGTACACGAAATGAAAGTGGTGACATCAATTTCAACCACAATCAAATATACACCTAGAGAACAATACAAAATTTAACTAACCAAAACTTGATCAAACTTTAAAATTACTCCTAACTTGTACATAGCAATTATGCATAAAAAATTATTCATCCCAAACTATCCAAACGGACAATTCAAGATTCAACACAAACGATGAAATCAATTAATTTAATTACCATTTGTGTCGAATCTCAAACGGGAATACTATGGTTCACTCATATACAATTTAAAAAAATCACAAACTTATTTAAATGGGACTAAATAAACTTATCAAAACTAAAAATATAATAAATAAAAATTAACCTATAATATCACATTTTAAATTACTAAAATTAATAAATATACAATACAAAATAATAGCATTATCATTTTAAATTTTTCTAATCTATAACTAACAATATTCTAATTTCTCTATAATATCACATTTTTCTAATCTGGAACTAATACTAATTACCAACATACAACTAACCAAATATTAAGCCTAACATGCATCAACCAAACTATACTAACCAACATTGCGTAACCATAAAAGGAAGCAAAATATAAAATAACTATAATGCAACAAAGTTAAGGACTAAAATAATTAATAACATTTAAAATCAATGATCAAATTGACAAACTCCTAATATCAACATTGAAACCACAGATACTTATGACTTTTAAGTTAAATTTTCATAATTAGAAGAACTACTAATTACATGGTTACCTAAATCAACTCTTCTACCACTTTAATCATAAACATAGGCTCTGTCACAACGCTATTCCAACTTCTAACCATAAACTAAACATGCACAAAAAGTCCTTCATTCTACTCATCTTCTATTGTTATTGTCATTTTATACAAAGAACTAAATGCAACCGTGTTATGCTAAATTCAATTTTTCAAATTTTAAGAAATTAAACTCTCCAAAACTAATTTTAAGGCTAGAAAAAAGGAAAACATAGGGGGGAGTTGTGTACCTCTTTGAAAGCTTTTGGAGGCCGGTCTCAGGAATAGCGTGTGGAACGGAGATGGAGGAAATGGAGAAAGGCTGGTCTCGGGAATAGTGTACGAAACGGAGATAGAGAAGATGGAGGAAGGTCGCTCTCGAGAATAGCGCACAGAACAAAGATGGAAGAGATGGAGGAATAATGTTCACGGTGGAACGACGAGGCTATTACGAGATGGGGGAAATGGAGGAAGAATGTTGACGGTACAGGGAGGAGATTAAACCGAGATAGAGGAAATGGAGGAAATGAAGGAGATAGAGCAAAGAGGGAAACTCAAATGGCAAAATGATAAAGGGGGAAACTCAAATGGCATAGTGAGAGACGGAGGGAGGGACTTTACCGAAACAGAGATGGCGAGAGGGAGGGAATAAGAGAAAAGAAGAGGGAAAGTTGAAACTTGTTAGATGAAGAGTCACGTATACGACCACGGTTAATCTACAACCGTGGTCATAGGGCCCCATTAATCATGGTTCAACTAAACACCGTGGTGATAAATTGACCTTTTAATCACAGGTCCCACGCAACCGTCATCATAGAGCCTCACGCAGGTCCTATTACCATGGTTATCAACTAACCGTGGTTGTATATCCTTCAAAAAATAATATATAAAAGTTTTATGCTTCCTATGACCACGGTTCCCTTTAACCGAGATTAAAAAGTTAACTGATAATTTCAAAAATGCCACCACGCACTTTTTGACCACGGTTTTCATATAACCAAGATTATATCCTATCCTCGTAGGCACATTTTGCACTAGTGATGGTTTCTCCTCCTCAATCATAA
Source organism: Clitoria ternatea (assembly GCA_037962975.1). NCBI lineage: Eukaryota > Viridiplantae > Streptophyta > Magnoliopsida > Fabales > Fabaceae > Clitoria > Clitoria ternatea. The sequence goes on along the minus strand of CM075673.1, from coordinate 34,197,205 downwards.
ATGGAGATTCATTCGATTTCTTTTCCTTCATAGCTTCCTCTTCGGTCATGCCAACTAGACCATCATACTTAGTACCACTCCTAAGAGTGATAGCCATGGTATGATTGGATGGTCCCGCCTCGGGCTTTCCAGGAAATGTATGTAACATCCTAAATTTTGAAGAAAATAAAATTTATTCGATAGTGATAAATGATTATTTATGGTCCAATAATTATGGGAAATTTAATTAGACGCTAGAGGTGAATTATCGGTAAATTAAGATTTATCAGAACCGGATGATTTAATAGATGGTATAGGACCCACTTGGTCAAATTGGATATTAGATGGGTCTAGAATACATAGAAAATTATTGTGGTTATGGTAGTATAGTTAAAATAATTTTTGGTGCTGAGGAGATAATTAATTGGACACGACATATGATATTAAATGGGAAAAATACGAGTAAAATAGAATTAAAAGAAAATGCAAATTCCTATTTTCCCTTCTCCACTCAACCGTAGCCTCTTTTCTCCCTCTCACTTGACCCTTTTGTCCATTGTGTAAAAGGGAATTATTACCCAATGGTAAAAGCAAATTGAAGCACCCTTTTGTCCAATGGTTAATGACCAATTTTGGTCACCTTTTCCTCCTTCTCTCCTCATCACCGTTGGCTTCTTTCTCTCCTCTTTCTTCTTCATTTTTCTTCTTCTCCCCTATCCTCTTCATGCCAAAACCGTGTGCCCCTTCCACTTCCATTTTCTTACAAAAATTAAAATCAAAGCTTGGATTCATGAAGCATGAAAGTGACATTGGAGCAAATATTTAATGGTCTTCTCTCTTCACCTCTCCATTTTTGTGTTTGGCATTGGGCTAGGAGAAAGAGGTTAGATTTGAAACACCCATGGCTTTTATTGATGATTTTGAGTTTATTGAAGTATTGTGACAGGAGATTAAGTGGTATTTTGATAGAAAATGATAAACCCTAGGCTTGGATGACTTGGAGAAGTAATTTTGATTATGGTTTTATGAATGTATGAGAATGAGAAACTAGACACTTATCACTACTATAATTCCAGACATATCAACTTCCGATTGAAAAGATAACATGAGGATAGTTAATGCATTTTGGTCAATTATGAGCAGAGAGATACAAATGGCTTGAACTCTGAGAACAGTGAGCTGAAGCTATAGTTGCAAACCATGGACCAACAAGTTCACTTGCAGGATGGTACGATCTCATGACGTTATAAATGTTTCTTATGTTATTACTCCACTTTAAATGCCTGTGTCTTTTTTACTATCAAAATTTCAAATTGCCTGACCATTTTAAGCCATACAATATTTATATGCAGTATCTTAACTTGCAATGGATTAATTAATTTGTCTTAGATAAAAGTATATTTTAATCTAAATTAGCAGGTAAATTTTTAGTTGGTGTTCCTGGGTGATTAAAGGTGAAATGTTGTCTCTTGCCTAAAATTTGTGTTTGATTTTGTTTAACTCCACTAGTTTGTCTAGCGAAGGATTGTCACCTGTGAGTTCTGTGAGATAGAAGTTACTTCGAATGTTACCTGTCAAAGCATTATCACACTAAACAAGAGATTCAAGACTTTGTAATTTGACATTAAGGAGGGGTATTGATCCAGAAATGTTTTTTTGACAATTTGCAACTGAATCATATTATTAAACTCTGAAGGAATCTCTCCACTTAGTTTGTTTCCAAGCAAATTCAAGTATGTTAGCAATAATTGTTTTTTATTTTATCTTTAGTAATTCATTAAATTCTAATTAATAGGAATTGTTTTTCCAATCACAGGTACTTAAATTGGCTTCATTAACAGGGCAACATTCTTGCAGTCAATTTCAAATATAAAATTCTGTTTGAACTAATGTCATATATAAAACTATTTGTACTTGTAATATTCATGTGAGGGTAATTTGATATAAATTTATACAATGATGTTATGTTTAAACCTATATGTTTATTTTATTTTAATTACATTTTAAGTCTTTTATCTTATGATTATATGAGATATATATATATATGTATGTGGTACATACTATATATATATATATATATATATTAATGGGCATTAGATCATTTTTCTATTGAATTAATAAGGAAAATGTGTAAAAAAGTTTAAAAAATAAATGTTGATCACAAAAAAAAATTAATTTATTACAAGATAAAATCAGAATTAACCATCCTAACTTAATTGAAACCGTTCAACCGAAACCCAGTCAAACCATAGGGTCATTTGGTCAAATTTGATTGGAAATAAGTTACTTTTGGTTAACATTGGTTGGGGTATTTATTAACCGAACCCCCCAAATCCAACTGGCGATCACCCCTAAGTAACGTGGCGAGCATGCATAAAGGTATTGCACACAAATTTTTGAAGAACATGATAAGTTGTTGCACACAATTTTTTGATGAATATATTTACTTCAACATGTTTAACAATATAAAGTTGTTTTTTTCCCAATCAATGAACCATTTTGCATGTCGCTCAGACATTTATGTGCAATAACTTTACCATGTTCCTCACAATGTTGATGCAACATGCTTTTGTACATGTCCCCTAAAAATTTATGTGCAACACTTCTTTGCATGTTCGTCATGCTATTTGGTGCAACAACTTTACATACATGTTTGACGGGATTCCTGACTTTTTTTATTAGTTACGCCCATAAGTCACACAACACTTGGGGAGGTGACAAATGGTGAAATATTAGTTATTGTACCATGATTCTAACACAACATGTTGCGTCATGATTTTAACACAACTTAAACAACCTTAGACATAATTTTTTTCCTAAACGATCTCCAATTAATAATTACTTCTCCAAATAGTATTAATGAAATAAAAAAACCATAATTTTATAAAACTAAAAACTAAAATATTATTATAAAATAATATGTTGAATAAATAAATATTTTTAGTTAAAAATATAAAAAATAATACCTTTAACAAAATCATATTTTTTTCAAAAATATATGTATTTTGATGTTCAGTGTTTTACTCACTCAAAATTGAATCATTGGTTTTTATCACTTTGACAAGTTCAATAGTTTTAAATAGATCAGGCTGATGACCGGTTTTTTAAATTGAACCGTTAGTTCATTAAAACATGATTTATTACTATCAACACCATGTTAGTAAGCTTTTTTAAATAATAATATATTCATTGATAAACACTAGGAGTTGTAAGATTAAATAAATCTTTATATATCATTATTTGAAATAAAAACTTCATAATAAGGAAGTAAACAACTTAATCGATGATTTTTTTCTAAAAGGATATTCGTAAGAAGTGATGCTGAGTATGTCATAATTACTTTTATATTTTTAAATCATTTATCTTTCTTTAATCAATTTATTCTTTATTTTTTTTATCAAGATATAGCTCTGTTTTGTTTTGGTTTTAACTTTCAAGTCCATCCTTATGTTTACTTAAATCTAACACGGTTAATGTTTTTTTATATTAAAGGACGGCTTGTTTTGGAGTAATTCCTTTATGTTTTGTTTTAGTTTAATTTGTTATTTACATTTTACTTTATTCTTAATTTAGTCCTGAATAATTTTAAAACACCACATCACTTCTCAATTGTTGGTAAATTATTTAGGTAAATTAAAAGAAACATGATGAAAAATGTTTATAAATTCTCACAAATCATTACCCTAACAGCAAATTTTTATAATTACACCTTGCTTACATGTCATTATTTCCAAATTATCATTTGAACTAAAAAAAAGTAGTATCATTTGATAGATTCTTTTTTGAATTAAAAAAAATTGATGTTACGTAAAGCCTGCCAACTTTGATGGTAAAGAAGAAAATGAGCATCTCAAACTCACATGTCCCTTTGTCGTCTTCTTCTCCACCCCTCACATGTAAGTGCCAAAGGTAAAAGCCTGGTTGTTTTCGCCTTAAAAAATCACTTTTCTTCTTCAATGAAAATACACATTTGAACACAAATATTTAATTTAAATTAATTCAAACATACATCTTACTTATCATCAACTAAGCAAATTAGCTGGAATGATGTCCTTCAATATAAAGAATCTAATATGTTAAATCTTGATAAGAGTTTTGTTGTTTATAATGATTTTATTCGACTCAAATCCATATAGAGTATATAAAAAAATATTATATACACCTTAATTTTATTTAATTATCTAAAGTTAATTTGAAAAACTTTAAACTAAATGGATATTAAATTTAGGTAAAATTAGTCATTTAGTTCCTTATATTTGAGGATTAGATTTAAATAGGTCCTACATATTTTTTTTATTCAAATTACTCCCTTATGTTTTTTAAGTTTGTCCATCATCGTCCTTTTTTAGGGATGAAAATGAGTCAGGATAGGTCAGACTTTGAAAAACCTACGCTTGACCTACTTCCAGGCTTGAGTCTGACCTATTAGCCCGTCATAGGCTTTTCTTAAGGTCTTTCCTCACCTGTTTGAAGGTCTAGCCTATTTAAAAGTCTATTTAAATGACATGTTTCCAATGGCTTTTAAAAGACTAACAACCACCTAAAAAACCTATCAAACTATATAGGTTGATGGGCCTATCACCGTAAATAGACTTATCATTATAAATGAGTCTATCAATATAAATGAGTCAAATGCACTTAATTTTAAATTCAGCAAGACAAATACAACTTTTCATACAAAGTAAAGGTAATTAAATCAAAAATAATCACCATAATTGATCCACATAATTATAAAATAAAATTTTCTATTATAAAAAATTATTATAACTATAATATTAATTTATATTATATAAATATGTAATATATATTATTTTTGTATTATAAATATATATAAATAATTAGTAGTTAGACCAATTAGATAGGCCAACTTCTTGGGCTTCAAAGGCTTTTTAGAAAGCTTATGACCTAACCTGTTTACTTAAAAAGGCCTTTTTAAAAGCCTAGGCCTAACATTCTAGCCCGACAAGCCTGACCTCTACAAGCTTTAAACAAGTCATGCCACGAGCCCCTGATGGGCGCTTTAGCCCATTTTCATCTTTAGACATCAAATTGTTTAACCTAGTTAACAAATTACTATTACATGGAAAATAGTTGGTAGCCAACTATACGAAAATGAAAAATGAAAAATAAATGTTATATGGGAAAAAGTAAAAAAGATAAAAAGAAATTACTTTTCCTACCATAACTTTTTCTTATCTTTTCCCTGTTGGAATTTCCTTAATGATCCTTATGGAATTCCAAAATATACTCAAGAATATGTCAGATTATCAAATAGCAATAAAGTTTAAGAATATTTGTATCCATTACGCTTTAACAAAATGCAACAGAAAACTTTAGGTAGGCAACAAAAGTCGTCATGAAGGATATTGTGGATATATAGCGGAGAAATTTGGATAGGTAACAAAAGTTGTCACGAATGGTGTTGTAGCCTTCCTCAACCAAATTTCTTTAATTCCAAAAAGCGAGACTCAAGTACCAAGAATCTTAATGAGAAAGAATATGGAGGTGTGAATTTGATTTGGTGTTTCGGGAATCAACACCTTTGAAACGACTTATTATTAATTAACCTAGTAGGTTTCCCACTATTCTAAAATAGGTTTCCCACATCAATGCATACATTAGTTAAAATAAGCTAAAGTAGATCACTAGAAACCAACCCAATTTACGTAAATAGTTAATATAAATGTTTTAATATTTAATATGTAGCCCATAAAAATAATTATTAGAAATGAAAAATTTCTAAGATTCCTCCTTACTCTTTTTCTCCTATCTCTATTCACGTGAGACAGCGGTGGAGACGCCACTCAACCTACGTCTCTTTTTCTCTCTCCAACGACAATGTTGAGCATCAAACGGTGATGATTTTGATGGTTCTTTGAACAGTGAGGATTTTGATGTGTCTTTGTGAGGTGGAGATGGATCTAGCTCAATTTCTGCTTGTATAGAAGTATATAATGGTTCAAGGATGCAAGTTGGGCTTTTAGAGAGGATAAATATTCTTGTCAATGAAGGTTTGGTCAATATTTTCATCAGTTTTTCTTTTTATTTATCGTAAATCTAGAATCAAACTATATACAGCTATACATATTTTTTTTTCTTAAATTTCATATTACTTTATGTTCCCCCCAAGTCAGGAGAGGGCCCCCATAGGACCCCCCTTACTCTTCGGGAAAATATCGTAGAAGGATATTCTGATTCCCCTTGATTTTAGAAAATAATGATTATCCCTTAGTAGTTAAGCCAAATTCAAGGCCCCTATTTTTCCTATTGTATAAATAAGGCATCGAAACCTCCTTGTAATTCAAGTGACATTTTTAGTAATAACCCTAATCCTCCTAGAGTAGTTCTCTAGGTTTTGGCATTTACACACTTAGAGTAAACCTTTTTGGCACCCACCGTGGGGCCTGGTACCATATCACAAAGAAAAGCTCCAAGAAGGAAGAAGATGGTAACCACACGCAACAATCCCAGTTGTAGAGATGACAGAGACCCCTAGGAGAACCAAGGAGGATGCCAAGACAGAGACAATCAACTAGAAGAGGTTTTGACTTTCGTCAAAACATTACAATGCACTATGGAAGAACTATGAAAGGAGAATGAAGATTTGAGAAATCATCAATTGGAGGAGAGAGAGGCGTCCAATTATCAAAACCCCTAGACCACAAGACAAAAGGCAGACAGACCCAAACCCCTGGTCCCCTATTCCACCCACTCGTTGACAGATGAGATAATGGCGGTCCCCAACACCAATACTTACAAACCCCAAAAAGTATAACAGAAGAGGGGCCTGAAAGAATATCTCATTATGTTCACCACCAACCTGCTCATTTCGAGAGCATCTGACGCCCTGCTCTACAGAACATTCCTCACAACCCTTACCAAATCCGCTCTTTATTGGTTTTTACACATTGCTCCAAGGAGTGTATCCTGTCTTACAGAACTAGCAGAAAAATTTCTGACCCAATTTGCCTCTAACTAATCAATACAACAAACCTCACACAGTTTGGTCAATTTGAATCAAGGTAGATGAGAGACGCTCAAGAAATTCATGGCTCGCTTTAACGAGAAAGCCATCCAAATCTGGCATCTGAGCTCAGAAGTGGCTTTCCACACAATCTAGACAGGGTTACGCTTAGGTATATTTTTTTAACTCTTTAGCTAAGAAACTCTTTCTTAACATGGATGATTTCAGGCAGCGTACAACCTAGTAGATAAACATGGAAGGCCGAAAAATTGATTAGGTGGGAAATTCTGAGCAAGGGGTCACTCACAAAAGAAGAGCCTCAAGCTAAATAAATAGCACAAATAGGTGGTCTATCCCAACTCGAAGTACGACACATTCACCCTTCTAAACAATAGGTGGGAGAGAATCATGCATGAAGTTTACAACATTGGGCTACTCAAACTCCCCTCCACCCGTAGAGCAAGCAAAAGGCTCAAATTGGACCAAATTGTATGAGTTTCATAAAACCTTTGACCATGGCATAGAAGATTGTTGGTTGCTCTAAAACTAAATCGAGCACCTTACTGACAAGGATATCTGGAGAAATTTGTTGACCAGAGAGGAGAAGTACTGTGAGAATCTGGAAAAAAGAAAGAAAAAGAATCCTCGAGGTAAGTGGAATTGCAGCCACACAAGCGCCCTAGACAAAAGCATGAGCATTCCTGATCCCATAGGTCAGAGGACGTGAGAGGTGGTGGAAAAAGAATAATTCACACTACAGTCGGAGGCTTTCCCAGAAGCAGAACCGACACCCCATACAGGCAAGATAGGTTAACTCCATACATTGTCTTCCGAGTACCGAAGCCATCACTTTTGATAGCTTAGACCTCCCTATAGGGGTCCCGGACAAAGATGAGTCAATGGTGGTCACAATGAAGATAACATAATGTATTGTGGGGAAAGTGCCAGTGGACCAGGGAAGCTCTATGGATATTCTCCATTGCAAGACCTACAAACAACTCCAATTACCCCCTACTTGGCTTAGAAGGTATAATGGAGCACTACTTAGTTTCACAAAAGACTCGGTTTAAGTCATGGGTTTTGTAGAACTGGAGACAATTTTCGAATCGGGGGAAAACAGCAAGGCAATCATGGTCAAGTACCTAATTGTTGACATCCCCAGCTTGTACAATGCTATTCTAGGACACCCAACACTCAATGCACTCGACGCAATTGTTTCTACCCTCCACCTTACTATGAAATTCCCGCTCGGTGACGGATGATAAGTGCTTTATAATACAATAAATTAGGTCTAAATTGCTTAGGATTTTAGTCATTATCCACTGTATTTCCTTTATTTATTGCGATTTTTGCTTTCTTTCCACTCTATTCTACTTAGGTATGTTATTTTACAAGAATTAAGGTAACAAAGGGTCAAAAACAAGAGAAAAACGATAATAAAATGATAAAGAAGCAAGAAGAACAAGCCCAAAGTGGAAAGAATTCTCTTTTTAAAGCTGAAATCCGACTCAGAAAGCTGAAATCCGACTCAGAGCAATGAAATCTGACTCAAAATAGGCCAAATCCGAGTGGGATAACTCAAAATAGGCCAAATCCGAGTGGGATAACTCAAAATAGGCCAAATCCGAGTGGGATAACTCAGAAATGACCAAATCCGAGTGGAATACTGCACTGCTGGAGGAAAATCCGAGTGAAATGTTCCCTGTCAAAGCCATTCCGAGTGATAAATGGCTGACTCGAGTAAAGGATCAATGCTAAAAAGGAATAAGTCTAGGTTTTAGGAAAATCCGATTGGAAGCTGTCCGAATGCAACAATTCCGAGTGAAAAAAGGAACTGAGCTTTAATAAATGCTACCCAAAGGTATTTTCCGAGTGAAAGGATTGCTGATTGAAGTGAATCCGAGTGGGAATTTGCTGATTGAAGTAAATCCGAGTGAAGAATGCTGACTGAAGCAGGTCTGACCAAAGAACAAGTGCTTTTCTGGGCAAAAAGCTGATTCCGAGTGAATTGATTCCGAGCAGAAGGAATGCCATTGAATGAATAAATGCTGACTAAGGAGAATCCGAGTGGTTTCATTCGGAGAACAAGGCATTTCCGAGTGGTGTCTTAATCGGACAAGGTGAAATCCGACCAGGAGTGAATCACACTCGGACTGACTTTTAAGTTTCGCATTAAATCTGAGTGAGTTGGGTCAGAAAGATGCATTTCCGAGCAAAGCAAGGCTCGGACATAAGAAAAAATTCAATCAGTCAAATTCCAACACTTCAAGAGCAAGTTCCTGAGTAAAAGTGAAGGCCATTCCGAGTAAAAAGCATGAAGGCCGACTGAAATATTTCAAAGCAAATCCGAGTGAATTCCAAAGCAAAGCTTTAACCGAGTGGTTCAAATTCAGAGACAGCCGAGTGAAAATGATTGGGAACCGATTGAATCTGAGCCGAGTGAATCTTCAATCAGTTCCGAATGAACTCCTTGAACCTGAGCTGAGTGAATGGTTTTAGTCGGATCCGATTCCCTCTTCAGTCAATTCCGAGCAACACAAGCAAATCTGAGCAAGGTTTCTCCGAGTGAAATAGTGAAAAAGAGAACCTCTCGCTTAAGCGAACCTTTATCCGCTTGAGCGAGACAGTTACCTTCAACAAACGCTTAAGCGAGAAACTCTCGCTCAAGCGAAACCGACCGGTTTTCTTAAATACCGACCCCTCAACTCAACACCGAGTGAAGATTTCACTCGGTTTTATGTACGAACAGTACCATTTTCACTCGGTTTTGAGCACAAAAGGCACCCTTTCACTCGGATTTTGCAGAAAAGATGAAAACTGACCCACTTTTCCACTCGGAATTTGCCCAGCTGAATAAATCCAAGCACCGAATTATTGGAAATATTAAAATAATGCAAATTGGCACAGCTGGAACTCACATGCACCGAAAGTTTCCTCCCACTTGCAATTACAACGCGTTTATTAGCTGGATCCCCCCTTTCCATCGCCTATAAAAGGAGAAGAAGTTGCAAGCATCCAACATCAATCATCACTTGCATCAATTACCATCAGCTTCGTTCCAATTCCTCCTTCCTTTCTCTTTGTTTTTCGTTTCTCTTTTCTTTCTTTTCTTTCTTTTTTATTTCTCTTATTTTCTTTCTCTGTTCGTTTTTCTTCTCTTTCTTTTTATTTTCTTTTCTTTCTTTTATTTTAAGAGTTGTGAGGGCTGTAAAAGTGAGTATTTAAATTTGTAATTGGTGGAGAAATATTGCATCAAGGAAATACAGTGGTAAATTATTCTGAGCTTTTGGAGAAACCCGTAAGTTTTTATTTTTACCATGTCTTGTATGTTTTATTTTTCCATTATTTATATGAATTTAAACTATTTCATGAGTAGCTAAATTAATTATCTTGGGATAAAGGAGGTATGATAATATTTTATTGTTAATATTATTTTGACTTAGAATTAAATAAATTTCTGTTTTCCATTTAGTTCAATTATGCTTAATGCTTTTAGTAATTCCTAACAAGAACCTAAATGATAAAACTGTATACTTACGGGTATATTAGTAAGTTTAGGTAATAAATAGAATCGAGAGATTTATTTTTACCAGGAAGCTTTAAACTAAACCCAAGATTTTTGAAATGCTTTTTGTGACCTCGGTAAAACCGTGAAAGTAATCAAAAATTCTTTTGAGGAAATAAAAGGGATTTTCATAAAACGATAATGGGCCTTTCTAAGGATTAAGCAGCGCTTTCCATAGGTTAGGTACATTAATAGGATTCCGAGAGGAACATATTAATTAGCTTTTGGAAAATTCGCCTTGGAAAACTTAATTCGATTCTTATTTATGAAAAGTTAAAATTCATTAACATAAAATAGAGTCTTAATCCCCCGAAATCCTAAGATATTCTCAACTTTGATTTTTAAGTGTCAAGTAAATTTTATCTTTATATTTATTAGTATTCTGTGCAACTTTAATTTGTGCTTTATTTTATAAAAATCTTAAAAATCAATTGTGTGGATAATTAAATTTCAATATGCTGGTACTTTGAACACAGTCCCTGTGGAGAACGATAATCTTTTATATTACGCGACATAACCCGTGCGCTTGCGGGCCCTATCAACGGACGCATCGAAGTTGTTCGTGCCGACCCAAAGATTGCCTAGGAATGTTACCACAAAAGTCTCAAACCCAAGGAAACTTTTATCGTAAAAGAAGACATCAAAACGAGGTTCAACCCTACAGACAAGAGAGAGCATGCATATCCCCAACCAGTAGAATTTTTGAAGCTGGTGCAAGTGGGATCCAATCCGAGTCAGTACACCCGAGTAAGTGCATTGTTGGATCAAGGCTTAGAAGAACCTTTAGTCAAGCTCCTGAGAGTAAATGCCAACCTCTTTACATGGAACCCCTTAAATATGCCAGGGATTGACCTTAGTGGCACATGCCATTTGTTGAATGTAGACCCGGAAGCTAGACCAATGACGCAGAAGCAGCGTAAACTCAGACCTGATAGAAGAGCAATGGTGAAGGAAGAAACAGACAAACTTCAGGAAGCTAATTTTATCCGAGAAGTCAAATACCCAACCTGGTTCTTCAATATGGTCATGGTGACAAAAGCAAATGCCAAGTGGAGGATGTGTGTAGATTTCACCAACCTCTATAAGGTATGTCCTAAAGACCCTTATCCTTTGTCTAGCATTGATTGTTTGGTATATGGTACTTTAGGGTATTAGATATTAAGTTTCATGGATGGATACTTGAGATATAATCAAATACGAATGAACTTGAGAGACGAAGAGAATACCTCCTTCATCACAGGAAATGAGGGACTATTGCTATCGGGTCATGCCCTTTGGGATGAAGAATGCTAGTGCTACATATCAGCTGCTAGTAGACAAGATCTTTGTCAAGCAGATTGGTAGAAACATAGAGGTATATGTGGATGACATGGTCGTAAAGACCAAAGAGGCAAGTAATCACACTAAAGACTTGGAAGAAACATTCGCCGAGCTGAACAAGCATAACATGCCACCTTAATCCAAGCAAATACTCATTCAGAGTCTAGAGTGGTAAATTCTAGGATATATGCTTACTCATAGAGGCATAAAGGCCAACCTTGGCCAATGCCGAGCCATCTTGGAGATGTAAAGCCCCTAGAACATCAAATAGGTACAACATCTCACCCGGAGGATTACAACCCTTTCTCGTTTGCTTGCCAAGTTCATAGAAAATTCCATGCCTTTTTATTGAGTTCTGAAGAAAACAGACACCTTCTAGTGGACCAGGAATACAAGAAAACCTTTGAAAAGCTGCAAGCTTATCTAGCTTCACCCCTTATATTGACCAAGCCAACCCTAGGAGCAGAGCTTATCATATACCTCTCAGCTAGTGAAAATGTTGTTAGTGTTGTCCTGGTGCAGGAAGAAGGATCTATCCAACGACCGATGTACTACACGAGTAAAACTTTATAGGGTGCGGAGGTAAGCTACCAAAAGGTAAAAAAAATTGCATACAGCCTGGTGGTGGCCGCACAGAAGTTGAGACCCTATTTTCACAACCATCAAATCATCGCTTGGACACATCAACCCATTAGCAAAATCCTTCAAAAGCCTGAGCTAACAGGGAGAATGCTCATGTGGGTTGTAGACCTCTCTAAGTATGGAATCCAATACGAACCCTGAGGAGCCATCAAGGCATAATTTTTGGCAAATTTTATAGCAGAGCCAGGGGTGATCAAGAGGAGTACGATGTTGAACACGCCTTGTAGACCTTGTTAGTAGATGGGTCGTCAAATGAAAAAGGAAGCAGAGCAAGAATCACACTGGAGTCACTAACCAAATTAACCATAGAAGAGTCATTAAGGTTCCTGTTTAAGGCAAGAAACAATCAACCGGAGTATGAGGCACTCATAGCAAGATTAGGATAGCGTTGGACTTGGGATCCATATGCATACAGGTGAAAACCGACTCACAGCTAGTCACTCGATAAGTAGAAGAAGCTTACCAAGCAAAGAACCCTACCCTCGCCAAATACCTCTCTCAAGTTAAGACATTGATAATAGAGTTCAAGTTATTTAAAATAGTACATATTCTCATGGCAGAAAATGGAAGAGCAGACATGCTCTCCAAGCTGGCCAGTACCAAGAAGGTAGGGAACTTAAAGACTCTTGTTCAAGTTACTTTAGAAGAACCCACCATAAAAAATGCAGAATAGATGAATGAAATAATTATTACATCTAGGGAAAATGCGTGGATAACCTCAATAATAGACTTCCTGACCAAAGGAGACCTTCCCTTTGATTCTTCAGAAGCCAAAAAAGTGTAGACACACTTGACCAATTACACCCTAATAGGGGGACAACTTTACAAAAAAAGGTTTACCCTGCCACTCCTCAAATTCCTTAGTAAAGAATAGGCGGAATACGTGATGCAAGAGCTCCACTCTGGAATCTGTGGACTCCATAGGGACTGCAACCCCTAGCTGTCAAAGTTCTCCGAGCAGGATATTTCTAGCCTGTACTATGATCAGATTATTCAAAATTCATCAAGAAATATGAGTTTTGTCAAAAGAATGTTAACAGAATACATAGTCACCTTGAGCCGCTACACAGAATCCTCTCTCCTTAGCCCTTCAACACATGCGGCAAGGACATCCTGAGACTTTTCCCCTCTGGGAAAGGATTTAAGAGCCTAGGGATACAAAACGCCTCATCATTACAAAAATGGTTGTGTACAAACATCACATGGAAAAATGAAAGGACGACTATCCGCTATGAAACACATGTCCCCTATGAAACCCCATCAGAAAACATTACAAATTCCTCCTAACACGGACAGATAAATGAGAAAGCTCATTAGCCAACTTCCATGTTCAAACACTTATAACTTTTTACTCAGAAGAAAGCAACTCAAAGTTCCTCGCTCGGAAGAAAGTCATGCGATATTAACTTGCCCGAAAACACCATAACTCGACACTTAGTCGCTCAACCCGGCCTCTTGCCGAGGACTCGTGACTGGGGAGCTCCTATTCCCCTGAGTCAGGAGGGGGGTCCTATGAGAATATTGTAGAAGGATATTCTGATTCCCCTTGATTTTAGCAAATGATGATTATCCCTTAGTAGTTAAGTTGAATTCAAGACCCCTCTTTTACTCATTATATAAATAAGACATCGAAGCCATCTTGTAATTCAAGTGACATTTTTGAGTAATAACTTTAATCCTCTTAGAGTAATTCTCTAGAGTTTTGGCATTTACACGCTTGAAGTGAACACTTTGTTTCTAGAGTTTTGATTGACTTCTTGTTATCATGTTTTTATCAGTATTAATATTTTTTACTCATTGATCAAACTATACGACATTATTGTGATCTTCATTTGCGGTCTTGGTTCCATTTCAATGAATTAACAGAGTATTTCTTTCACTCTATTCTTAATTAAAACAAAAAATGAAGATATAAGTGTGACATATGAGAATCTTGTGTTGCTTCTTTATTTTTTTTCACTTCCTGAGTTGCAATGCAAGAAAGACCAAGGGTTTACAAGAATTTGCAACTTAGGTATTTCAATCCGCGTACTAGACCCTGTCAAAATATTATATTAGGGATTTCTTTTTCTTCTTATTCAAAAAAATTGACTTTAATGGATGAAGTTCTAGGTTGAAGAAACATATAGATTAAGCTCTGGGTTGAAGTAAAGATGAGTTATGAAAAAGGAGATGGTGGGTAAGATGATTATGAATTTGTGTCTGTTAAAAACCTCTAAAAATAAATAAATTTTAACTAAGTGAAATTTTTAAATGTCACACCATTAATTTTAACGTAGTCTCTTTTTATTAAGTAAGTTAACACATTTTAATGAAAAAGATGACAAGTTAACTTAAAAAACATAAAGGATTATAAAAACTTATATAAATCTAATATCAAACATAAACGACCGAGCTCTTATTTTGCCTTAAATCTATAAGTCCTACTTTTAAGTTTTAAAGGAAACAGCTGTTGTGATTAAAATTTATATAACTAATTAATCAAGTCAGTTTACTGCAGACTCAAGGTTCACCATATAAAGACTAGTAAACCAAAATTCAACTTCATATTTTTCTCGATACAGTCAACTTAATAGTTTATTAAAACTGGAGACAACTATATAACCAAATCTTACTTAAAACATAATTAATTGCTAGTATCAATTAATTATTACTAACTACTAATGCAAGGGAACACTATTTATTTCTGAATCCAAACAAAAGCAGAGTGTACAAACGAAGTTAGAAATTTTCATATTGCACTGAATTGACTGAAACCACAAAACAATATATATGTAGTCAACTAAGCCGCTAGTGCTCTTACAGATCACCCGTGTCTGTTGATATTTCAAAGCATTATTTAATGGTAAACTTAGGCCAGTAGGTGTCTCAATCTACATACAAAAACACGCCATTTTTTAATTTAGAGTTAAGGGATAATTATAAACGGGCCAGTTCATTATCTCCAAAGTTGAACCTTCTTTTTCCTGGTTTTCATCAAACTCTCTACTTTATGTCTATGGTTACACCTTCCAGAGAGAGACTTTTTCTCTAAAGAAATCGTTTAGCATCAAACTCTGTTTCCCTTCCTTATTTTTTTCCCGGCTTTGTTTTTCTTCTTTTTCTTTAACTTCCCTTTGAAATTAATCATGTCATATAGAGAATCATTCAACAAGCATCAATATATATATATATATATATATATATATATATATATATATATATATATATATATATATATGTATGTGTGAGTTGGTTAGGACCATCAAATACACTTTCCGCCCAAGCATAATACTAGGATGCAAATATATGCAATGCACTATTTTCCTAATGCGGAATAATAAAATGAGTGTGATAAATAAGAAAGGAGTCATCCAAATATAAAGTAATTAAACTATCAGATTTGAGATTTAATTTATACAAAATATCCTTTTAAAACTTTCTTTTATCAATTTCAAATACATAATGAGACAAACAGAATTACTGAAAGATATTTATGAGAAAAACAAATGAGTGTGAAAATAATCTCACAATCATGCTGGCAATATATTATATAACAAATAATTGATTAAGTATAATACTAGAATGCAGAAATGAAGTATGCATTTCGCTATTTATTATACGGAATAATGAAAAATGAGTGTGAAAATAATCACAATCATGCAGTCAAATACTGCTTACATAACAAAAACAAAGAAACATCATTGTTAAGGTTGCTACATATAGTCCGCCTAATTTGAAAGACGGCTAACAAACAAAGTGGTACACTTCTCCCTGCATGTCACGACATGATTCAAGTTCAATCCAGCTATATTTATAAGAATTTGGAGATAACACCTACACTCCACCACCACAAATAGTGACCCTGTCTCATAGTACATTAATCCACCATGGCTCTCTCCCTCTCTCCCCCATTTAATTTGCATTGAAATTTGAAAGCTATAATTCAATTCAAAGTAAACCAAATCAAACCAAGGACAAACAATGAATATGGCCTCCTCTTACCTGCTTCTCCTTCCCCTTTTCACCATTGTCCTCCAAATCCCAACAAGTGCATCTTCTCTGTCCTCTCCACTCCTAATATTGCCATTAAAAGCCCAAACACTCCCACATGGCTCTGTTTCAGTCTCAAAACCTTCTTCTTCACGTAAGCTATCTTTCCATCACAACATAACCTTAACGGTTTCACTAACCGTAGGAACACCCCCACAAAGCGTTACCATGGTCCTCGACACAGGGAGTGAACTCTCGTGGCTCCACTGTAAAAAGCTCCCAAATTTAACATCAATTTTCAACCCACTCCTCTCTTCCTCATACACCCCAACACCATGCACCTCACCCGTTTGCACCACCCGCACCCGAGACTTCCCCATACCCGTTTCCTGCGACCCGAAAAAACTCTGCCACGCCACCGTCTCCTACGCCGATGCCACCTCCATCGAAGGCAACCTCGCCACGGAAACCTTCAACATAGCCGGTTCGGGTCAACCCGGAACAATTTTCGGCTGCATGGATTCCGGGTTCAGCTCCAACACCAACGAAGACTCCAAAACAACCGGGTTAATGGGCCTGAACCGTGGGTCACTCTCCTTCGTGACCCAGTTGGGCCTTCCGAAATTCTCTTATTGCATCTCCAGCCACGACTCTTCCGGCGTGTTACTCTTCGGCGACGCCACTTTCTCGTGGCTTGGACCCTTAAAGTACACGCCACTGGTCAAAGTCAACACCCCATTACCCTACTTTGACCGGGTCGCGTACACGGTTCGCCTCGAAGGAATACGAGTCGGGTCAAAACCGTTACAAGTCCCGAAATCAATTTTCGCCCCAGATCATACCGGTGCGGGTCAAACCATGGTGGATTCGGGTACCCAGTTCACGTTCCTTCTCGGGACGGTTTACACTGCTCTGAAGAACGAGTTTGTGGCACAGACGAAAGGGGTGTTGCCGGTTTTGGATGACCCGAATTTCGTGTTTGAAGGGGCGATGGACTTGTGTTTTCGGGTCAAACCGGGCCAGATGGGTCTGCTGGTGTTACCGGCGGTGACGCTGGTGTTTGAAGGGGCGGAGATGAGTGTCTCCGGGGAGAGGTTGTTATATAGGGTGGGTGGTGACGTGGCAACAAAAGGGGGTGATTGGGTTTATTGCTTCACGTTTGGGAATTCTGACTTGTTGGGAATTGAGGCTTATGTTATTGGGCATCATCATCAGCAGAACGTGTGGATGGAGTTTGATTTGGTCAACTCTAGGGTTGGATTTGTTGACACTAGTTGTGAACTTGCTAGTAGAAGACTAGGCATGGGTCCTTAATTAGTTCACCAACTATATTTAACATTTTCATGTTATTTTCTTATTAGGATTAAAATTTCATTTCGATAATTTAGTAAATACAAATCACATGAATGTTAAGTCAAAGTTACCGAACTGAAATTTTAATAGTTTGTTTATTCTGGCCTACCTTTGTGGAGATTATTAGTTAGTCTTGTGAGTGGGTCATGGAGGAGAAGCAATTTTGACAGGTTAGATATAAGTTGTACTCGTTGTTGTGGGCTTGTGGGAAATTAGGTGATGTGTCATGTGATGATGATGTTATTTTGGGAGGTTCTTGTGTTGGTCAATATGTATAGGTAAGTCAAGTTGAGGAGGGTGTTAGGTACTGCTGGGGAATACTACTAGTGTTGCTCAATACGATGGTCACCGCTAAATCAATAGCCTTTAATTTATGTTTGCATTTGGTAGATATAAAAGGTGATCTTCAGATAGTATGTTCCATTTGTATTGCATAAAACAATGTTTTTCTTACACTAACATTATTAAACTATCGGTCCGAGTTAGAATGGTTGATAAACAAATTCAAGTTAGAATAGCAGAACTATTTACGATGATGGGTAAAATTTTGTTGTACATATAATTTTAAGATTTGAATTCAAAAACATTAATTAATTTAAGACATCATAAAAACATTCTTTAAAGAATTAAAAATAATGTTTTATTATAAATTATGTTAGAATTGTTTAAAAAATCATGATGGATGAACTAACATGAATGATATTGTAAATATATATATATATATATATATATATATATATATATATATATATATATATACATACCTTAACTAGATAGACGCTTCAAACTATAGGTGACCAAACAAGTTTTTAGGCCGGCCAACATTGAATCCAAACTTATTTTTGGGACAGACATAAAAAGCTTAAAAGATTTCAAGCTTCAATATGTCCAAGCCAACTCATTTTATAGTAGAGCAAGCTGGTCCTTCAAACTTGCTCTTTTAGGGTGGCACGTAAAGTTATATGGTTATCTATTTTATACAATTTTTACATAGGATAAGAAAATAAAAAAAGAAGGAAAATGTTAACGAGTACCTTAATGACATTGGTTAAGGAAGTTAAAATGGAAAGCTTTCATTTAAAAACATAATTAAAACTCACCAACCCTAATTTCTAAGCAATTTCTAATAAAATACATTTTCTACTTTTACTTCCTTAAACAATGTCTAAAGGCCTCAAAAAATAAAGGTTTCATTTAAAATCATTATTAATACCCACCATGATTTCTAAGTAATTCCTTCATAATCTTTTCACAATCCAATAAAACAATTCTTCTCTTGATTTCTTATATTGTGTAAGATTACATAGGTTAGACAACCCATAATTACATAAAGGAAAAATCTAGATCATTCGGCCTACGATGAACGTGAGCTTTTTCAAATTAGGTTAAATATGCTAATTTTCTTTGGGTTTCAATTTTATGTGTCAAAACTTGTTCATTTTATAGATGGGAGATTATGTTAACACCATAAAATGTTCTATTTTCACCACACTTTGATTTTTTGAAAATTAAAAAGACAAAAATAAAATTTTCCTTTTAAACTTCTTCTTCCCTTCATTTCACTCCATTTTCCTAACCTTATGATAAGGACCTTACTAGTATAGAGGCAACCAAGATGGTGATGGATGCTTTGGAGGGACTTTAATGCCCTATGACTAGGTCAAAGGTTAAGAAGACTAAAAAGGCTCTCACCAAGCTTATGGGTCTTGTTAGAGTCTAAGTTAGGCCTAAGTCCATGGATGATACCTTGAAAACCTACTTTACTTCTTTTGTGCTATTTTAGCGTGTTAGGATTCTTTATATTTCATTGTATGTTTGGACTTGTATCATCATTGTATAGGGTTGGGCTTAGCTGAATGGGTCTTGTTCATTGCTTATATTCCACTTAGAGGCCTATTAGTTAGTCTTGCCTAGGTTTAGTTTGAGTTCGGGCCATGTATAGGCCTTGATGATGTTCGTGCCACTTTTAACCCATGGTTTAGGGTTGGGTGAGCTAGCTTAGGTTAGCTTGGGTAATAAGCTAGATTATTTATATATAGGTCTAAGGTTTCTCATGTAGACACTTTTGATCATTTGAATGAAACTTTCTTGTTTTAGTAAGAAGTGTCTCTGTCTAAACTCAAGAGTCTTTTAGAGATCTAAGCATGATCTTATCTTTGGAGAACTTCTAAAGTAGCAATCAATCCTTAAGATTATTCTCTAGAGGTGGTGCCTAAATTCCTTTCAAAATCTCTCCTTTTTTTTTATTTTCTTCTAGTTCTGTCTTTAGAAAGCCAATTTTTCTCCATTTCCTCTCATATAGTTTTATCTTCTAGTTTTCTCTTTAATATCAGTTAGAAAAGTAGTTACAAAACCTGATCCAAAACTAGTTTTAGTTTGTTGTCTTTTACTTCTTCTAGGTTCCTAATAATTAGAATTAGATGGTATCATTTTAGAACTATAAACATTAATAGTTAAAGACAAAGATATAGATTTAGGAATAGCATCATTCAAGTCACTACTAATATAACTACTATTGGATGAGACACTTGCGGCCTCAGGCGGTGAACACATTGACACACAAGCTGTCTTGTCATTAAAACGGTCCAGGGCTAATTTAGACAATGATAACACGTCTGAAATAAATTCTAAGAGTCACACTGACACTGAAGGAGACTTCCAAATTGAAACAGACACAGAGTATGTACTTGTATATAAATATGTGTGTGTATATATATGTTATTTCTAACGAAGTGCTTAATGCTTACATTGTTTCATTGACAGATGACCGAACACAGAGGATGCTTTGGTCGGGGTGGTGGTAGGCACTCCCCAGTTACACGGCTGGGTACCCCTACCTCGCAAAGGGAGACCACATCGACCGATAAGACTACACAGGCGACGCCCACACCGACTATTCCGGGTGATGCTGCAGCCACTTCCACCCTAGATGGCTCACAACCTCAACAACAGTAGGAGGAGCAGGTCCGCGAGGCGACCCCTTCTACAACATCTGACCCATTCCCACTTTAGTCCCATTATCAGACGTAGACGAGTAAGTATTACTATATGTCTTTAAGTTTATATGTTTTTGTACTGATTTGTGTGCTAATAACATTACTATTGCGGTTTATGAGATTGATATATGATTGATGTTTGTTAGTGGAGAGAAAAGCTCACTAGGTACTTCTGTGTGTGATTTATTCTTATGTTATCTGTATTGTTGAGATTCGTTATTCAAGTTGTTGGTTTTAGTGGAGAGCAAAACTCATTGGGATCTGGTTTGTGTGCCAATAACATATTATTGGATGTCTGTTGCTATTTCTTTATATCGAATTGTACTGGGAAGTTTTCTGTGTGTAACAGGGTTTTTGTATAAATTTGGAAATCTCCAGTTTATAGGGGAGACTCTGCCAAAATTTCGGTGGACTCCTAAGGTTTATGTTTGTTTGACTTATTATATTTTGTTGATTAATTGTTTAATTGTTTGAACTACAGTAATGTTGATAGTACTCGCACTACGAAGGCGATTACTAGGGTTCTGATGGCCCAGTGGAATGGTCCTTATATCTCTTGGACAGATGCTGGTAAGACTGTCCAAGATAGATGGTTTGATACTTTCTCCGTGAGTTTAACACAACTCTTCTAATTTCATGTAACTTTTATTATTGTGTACACTTCTTACATGTTTAATTTGGAATTGAATTTTAATTTACAGCATAGTTTTCGGTGGGAGGAAGGTATGGCTGATGAGAGTAGGAGAATCTTTATCGTAAATACCTCCAAAATTATCAACAGTACCCTTTGGAAGGTGAGGGCGAAGATGGAGCGGCCCCGCTGACTCCTCGAGCCCCACTGGGATGGCATGCTGCAGAAGTGGAGAGGTGTCTTGTTCTAGCAGGCTAATGCTCGAAACAAGACAAACAGGCAGGTTGATACTGGAGCCTCCATCTACACTGAAGGTTCCATTTCAGTTGTAGAGCATAAAAGAAGATTTGTAAGTACATTTTCTTAAATATGTTTATTATTACATTGACTTAAAGTTTTTTCCTTCCAATTTTAAAATGTTGTAAATTGCAGGAGCAGAAAAAGCACAGTGAGCCTTCATTATTCGAGGTGATGCAAATCACCAAGAATAACAAGGCTGGTAACTGGGTTAGCCAGAAGACCACCTAGATGGCGGTACTTTATCTAAACTTATAAATGTTTTCAAATTTTTTTATACATTTAGATTTACTAATTTATTTGACTTTTCTAAACATATGCAGGAGGCGTATCAAGTCATACGGGCCCAAAAGGAGGATGAGCTGGCCTCTCAGACTCCTGATGGGGAGGCACCTCCCACCCTTTCTTCTATTGACGACAACGCCATTTATTTAGAGGCTGTCGGAGGTGTCAACAAGAAGGGAATGGTGTTTGGCCTCGGTGGGGTTGGGACCTAAATAGCTAGGACTAGGAAGACCCCTGCCTCTTCCGCTACGTTGTCAGCAGATGTTGTTCAGGTTATTCAGAACCTGAACACCAAACTCATAGAGGAGCACAGACAGAGGTAACTAGTGGAGCAGCAAGTAGAGCAGCAGCTAGAAGACACTCATAGGATGATGGCTCAATAAGAGGCCCTGATCTGCCGGTTGATGGAGTCTTCACTGGCTCGACCTGACGATACAACCTGCTTCCCGACCACATCCACCACCCCAGGATCCCCCACCCAGTTGATGGACTTTGTATTTTAGTCTTACATATTTTTGTATTTATTCTTTTTTTATTGTTTGAGTTGTAAATAATATGATGGCTATTACTATATTTTTTATTCGCTTATGTTTATTATCCATCCTTGATATTATATTTTTTCTGTTTACTATAAGTCTATATATGTGTATGTTAACTAATAAAAGCATTATAAAAAGTTAATAAATATTTTATAAAAATATTTAATCCAATTTTATAAAATGTATTAAAGCCTAAAATTTTACAAAAAAGAAATTAAAAAATAATTTAATATTAGCGACGGAAAAAGCAAAGTCGCTAAGGTGTTAAAGAGTTTGCGATGGAAGTAGCGATGGACAAGAATGGTCCCTATTTAGCTACAACCAAAGAACATCACTAACGTTCGTCCCTGTTTAGCCACGAAGTAGTGACAAAAAAGAATGGTCCCTGTTTAGCTACGACTCAACAATGGCTACTACCAGTCCCTATTTACCTACGACCTAGTCCCGTCACTACACTTGCTCCTTTTCAGCTACGACATTAGCGACGGGAGCTATGAAAACATAGCTACGGCCTTAGCGACGGAGTGTATGAAAAACTAGCTACGGCTACACAACGGTCGTTATGTACCTTATACAATGACAATTGTACTTTAATTTCACCAGCGACGAAAACCTCATCGTCGCTAACTTAGCGACAGATTAGGCAGAAAAGGGACCACCTGTTAGTGACCGTATAACGTCATCACTAACATTGCCACGGTTGTCACTGTCATCGCTGAAGTGTTAGCCACCAGAATAGGAGTGACAGGTCTTTTAGCGACGGAAATATATCTCTTAGTGACGGATTTTCACCGTTGAAAATGGGTGTTTTTTAAGTAGTGCTTTTGTCTTTTTCTCATTCAGAATCTGCAAGCTTCAAATGACTACCTCTTTTAAATGGATCATCAATAGTCATCTTCATTGCCCTATAAATATGAAGAGAATTAAGACTCCAATTAGAGTCACGTGTGAAAGCATCAATCTGAAATTTCAAGCAATTCAAAGCTTTCTTCTCAAAAGCAAAGACTTTCTTTGTATCTCTGCTTCTTACAGACTTAGTCTTTTTTTTCTACTTAGTGTATCTGTTCTTTAAAATTTATTATCTTGTACACTAAGTTATCAGAAACATAAACACACTCTCAAATCACAACCTGTGTTAAAGTCTAGTGTGTCGCCAGTCTTAGTTTATGTTAGGAAATACCGTTTGGCCTGAAAAGGCTTTTAAAAGAATACTTGGGTTTGAGCTAGGAGTGGATTGTTGAAAGAATACTTGGGTTTAAGCCAGGAGTGGCTGGAGTCAAGATTACTTGAGGCACGGGTTGTGTTGTGCTGTGTAAAAAGACGTTTTTACATAGTGAAAATCCTTCAAATCTGAAGGTACTGGGCATAGCTTCTGCGTTGGAAGTGAACCAGTATAAATCTATTATGTGTTATCTCTCTAT
Organism: Clitoria ternatea; assembly: GCA_037962975.1. Taxonomy (NCBI): domain Eukaryota; kingdom Viridiplantae; phylum Streptophyta; class Magnoliopsida; order Fabales; family Fabaceae; genus Clitoria; species Clitoria ternatea. The sequence goes on along the minus strand of CM075673.1, from coordinate 34,173,241 downwards.
CCCTTATCTCTTAAAGTCTGATTCAAAAGTTTGTTGCATATCACATTTGAAAAGTTTAAGTTCCACGAAAAGAGTCTCAGACTTATTCAACCCCTCTTCTAAGTCTGACTCTGAACCATCAATTGGTATCAGAGCTTGTTCTTTCGAGTTAAACACTCCCACGAGTGTAAAGGATAAGATCCATGGAAGCTTCTCAAGATCAACTTATCACAAAAGGTTCTTCAATAAACAGACCTCCAGCCTTCCTTGGTGAAGACTATCCTTATTGGAAGGACAGAATGGAGATATTCATCAAGTCCACCCAGTACACCCTTTGATGCTGATGGCAAGCCTAAGTCAGAAGATCTTTGGACTACATAAAAGATGAAAAAGATTGAGGCTAATGCAAAGGCAGGATTCCTTCTCATTTGTGCTCTAACCAAGTCTAAATACAATAAGGTATTTAGTTACAAGACTACGAAGGAAGTTTAGGATGCTTTTCAAAGAAACTATGAAGGGACCTCAAATGTTAAGAGATCCAGGAAAATATTATTGACAAGATAGCATGATAACTTCAAGATGGAGGAGCATGGGACTATTAATCAAATGTTTGGAAGATTTCAGACTCTACTAAATGAGCTACAAGCACTTGGGGCAACCTTGTCCATTGAGGACATAAATGTCAAACTCCTTGGGAGTCTGCCTGAAAAGTTTGATGCCAAATGCTTAGCCCTTGAAAAGGCCAAAGATCTTAATACCTTCGACATTAATGAACTTTTTGGTGTCCTTAGAGTTCATAAAATCAAGGTAAAGTAGAAAGAGGTTTCCAAGCCCTCTACTTCCCAGAGCATTGCTTTAAAGTCAACAAACTCAATCAAGTCCAAAGCTCTTAAAGCTGCAAAGTCCACAAGCTCAGACTCAAACTCTGATGAGTACGGTGATGATACTGATGAAGAGCTAGCCCTTGTTACTAAGAAAGTTCATAGGCTGCTAAAGAAGAAGAAAGGCAGACCTAAGAAATTCCACAAGAAAAATCGGAAAGGTAGATTTCAATTCAAATTTAAAACTGATAAATCTGCTTTATAATGTTTCAATTGCAGAAGGCCTGGACACATAAAGGCAGAATGTACTCTCTTGAACAAATATAAAAAGGACAAAAGAAAGAAGAAGAAATCCTTTAAGAAGCAAAAAGGACTATCATATGGGATGATGAGAACTCATCCAAATCAAGTGAGTCTGAAAAGGAGACTGAGTCTGCTCAAATTTGTCTCATGGCTGATACAGACCCAGACTCAGAGGAAGTAAGTTATCTTAAACTCAAAGAGAACTATGATATATTGTTCAACGATTTTTCAACATTACTGAAAAACTTTAAGAGTTTGAAATAGAAACAAGTTGAAATGGTCACTGATTATGAACACCAAATTTCAAAGTAAAAAGAAGAAAGTTTTGATAAAAATGTTTAAAATGTTATGGAAGAAAATGAAAGAATGCATCTTGAGGAACTACACAGACTTAAGAAGGAAAATGATTGTTTAAAAACTGACTTAAATGGTGTTAAAGTCTGTTGCAGCTCTCAGATTGAAGAGATCAATGATAAATCAATTTTAATACATTTCTTATAGTTTTACACTTAGCGTTTATTATATAATTACTATGTTTAATAATAGTATTTTAATTAAGTTTTATGTTGTTTAGTTAAATTGAAGTATTATGTATATATGTTTCAATTTTCATTTTTTGTATGTATCTTGAGTATCTTGTCTTGTTTTGGCCATAACTTAGGCTTTTTTGATCCAAATGGGCTAATCTTGGAGCCTATGGAAAGCTAAGACAGAGGCCTACATCATGATGATCAGATGTGGTTATTTTGCATCTAAAAAAAATGAAGAAATGGAGCTTGAATCAATCAGCCTTCATGTGTCCTACTAGCATTGACATAGTTCACCAAAATACACATCTCTAGAGCTGTAGATGTCCAAATGACCTCAGTCTTATGCCAAATTCTCAATAAGATAGAGATTTACAATTTTCATGTTGAAGATTTTGTAAAATTTGGCCATCTAGATGGTCATATTTGACTCTCAAGGTGGAGAAGATAAAGAGGAAAATGAATTTCAACACCTACCATTATCTTCTTTTGAATTATTGTAATTTCAAGCCCACCAATATTGAAAAAATGCATTAACAATCAAAAATTGAATGTATAGTGTCATGATACCTTGCCTATAAATAGATGCTTGAAGTTGTAAGGAAGATAAACAAGAGATACATAAGAAATACATGCTTTAGTTTTCATTACATTTCTATATCTTTGTTTTAGTTTCTTAAGTTTTAGTTCTTTATCTTGCTTTATTTCTTTATTATATATTCCATCCCTCAAGTTACGGTTTTCATTTCCCTTCCTCAATATCAAGTAAGTTAATTTTATTATTTGTTATTTACTTTTATAATCAAAGTTATACTTAATCTAATATTAGCTTTCATTGTTAAAAATTATCATGGAATCTTAATCTTTTAAAATCAACTCAAGGAATTTAATTTTTCTTTATGTTAACTTTGAGTTCTTACTCTTAATATTTTGATTGAAGATAACTGTATTTGTTTCTCAAACACTTATGATGGTAGATTATTTAAGTGTATAACTGATTGATATTTAATTAAACAATCTATAATCTAAAATGATGTTAGTTGGTTAATCAATAATCAATTTGAGAACAAAGATTAAGTCACTAAATAATAGATTTATATTTAGTTTCTTAACTCAATCAAATTATGTTTTTAAAGTTATTTTAGTAATTAATAAGAATATATCGATTGATTATTCTTATTAGTTCATTAATTCAATTCTAGAAGATTTTCTAGAATATAATCATTTAGGGATTCCAAATGATTCAAGGTTGAGAAATTAATTATATTTAATCATATTTGTGATCAATGATTAGTTAACTAAAGATTTATTAATTCCTTGGGTTGGTTATTTCTAAATTTGATTATTCACTCACTCATAAATTTACTTCTTGCATTATTATATAATTACTTAATTTTCCTTTCAATCTCAACACAAACCCCCTTTGTTATAACTAAATTGAATGTAACTAATTGAACTAAGGTCCTCGAGAGACGACTAAGGTTGTTCACCTTATATTGTATTAATTTAACTTTTTATTTGACCCGACAACGACAACGTGTCAAATTTGGCGCCGTTGCCGGGACCTTTTGTCCTAATTATTTGAATTCAATTACCTAATATGTTTTACATTTTTTTGTAGATGTGTTAAAGATATTCAGGTTTGGTTGAATGTGAGCTTATAAAAAAAATTTTAAAAAAATCCACTTGATTATATGCTTATTTATTTTCTATTAATTTCATTTTCAACAATTGAAAAAAATATGTAAATATAAAAAAATCTTTAAATTTTTAAATATATGTTCTAAGCATTACATAATTAAAATGATAAATTTTTCCTTTTATTACGTGGTTGTAGTATTTTGTTACAATATGTGTATATGTATTGTGCATGACTAGGTCTAATTCCGAACCACTATATTTTTTTGATCCTGAAATAGATAAAACATTTCATCAATTAGTTAGATCATCTAAGAGACTATTAGGCAATAATAACGACACAAATAATAATATTTTAGTTAATAACATAAGTAGTGGAACTAAGCCTTCAACTTCTGAGCATTTGTATAACATGGCTGAAAAGACATTAAAAGAACTAGCTACACCAGATGTTACTAATCAAACATCATGCATCGTATATCCAGAGGAAGATGTTCCTTTTGTGCTTAAAACTGGTTTAGTTCATTTATTACCAAAGTTTCATGGTCGTGCATGTGAAGATCCTCATAAACACTTAAAAGTATTTCATATCCTTTGCTCTACCATGAAACCTAAAGGGGTTTCAGAAGAACATGTAAAACTTAAAGGTTTTCCTTTCTTCCTAGCAGATATCGCTGAGGATTGGTTATTTTACCTTCCTCCTGGCTCCATTACAAGTTGGGATGACCTAAAGAAAATATTTCTTGAAAAATTTTTCCCCGCTTCAAGAACTTCCTCAATTAGAAAAGAAATATGTGGCATCTGGCAACATGACCGAGAAAATCTTTATGAATACTGGGAAAGATTTAAAAGATTGTGTGCTAGTTGTCCCCATCACCAAATTACATACCAACTTCTCATACAATATTTTTATGAAGGTCTTAATCCAATGGATAGAACTTTGGTTGATGCAGCTAGTGGTGGTGCTTTGCAAGATAAAACTACAAATGCAGCAAAAACTTTAATTGAGAACATGGCTGCTAATGCTCAACAACATGCCACTAGAAATAATTCTGTAGTAATTAGAGGAGTCCATGAAATTGAAACTACTAATGATGGAGATAAAAAATAGGAAAGTAAATTTACTGAACTAGCAACACTTATGAAATATATTATTATGTCTCAAAAACAACAACCTGCAATCCCTGCTAAGGTATGTTCTATCTGTACTTCATTAGATCATTATACCGATTGTTGTCCTACACTACAGGAAGCTAAAATTCCCGATGAAAGTCCTCAAGTGTGTGCTGCTAACTTATACAATAACAGACTGCCTCAACAACAACATAATAATTATGATCTTTCTTCTAATAAATATAATCCTAGTTGGAGGAATCACCCTAATTTAAGATGGGGTAATTCCTCACAACAACCTCATGCACCTTTTCAGGCAAATACTGGACCAAGTAGACCATATCAACCTCTTCATGTATAACAACAAGCTACACAAATAGCTGTACCTTCCACTGAGAAATCAAATTTAGAGGAATTGATAAAGCAAATGTCAGTAGATAATTTGAACTTCCAAAAAAGATCTGAGGCTACAATTTAGACTCTTGAAAATTAGATTGGTCAATTAGCTACATCTTTAAACCATTTGCAGTCTCAAGGTTCAGATAAGTTACCCGCTCAGACAATTGTCAATCCTAAAAATGTAAGTGCAATTACTTTAAGATCTGGTAAAGCTATCCATGGACCAGAAAAACAACAACACATTGAAAATACTATTATCACAAAAAAACATGCAGAAGAAGTTTTAGATAGTTCAAGTAATAATAATAATGATGTATCTCTTACAAATCCTCATTCTGTAGCTGGTCTTGATAAACAACATATCCCTCTTCCATTTCCATAAAGATAAAAATCTATACAAAATAAGAAAATGGATAAGGAGATCTTGGAAACATTTAGAAAAGTAGAGGTAAATATACCTTTATTAGAAGCCATCAAGTAAATCCCAAGATATGCCAAATTCCTTAAACAACTATGCACTAATAAAAGAAGACTAAAAGGCAATGAAAGGATTAACATAAGTAGAAATGTGTCTGCATTAATTGAGAAACCTTTGTCACATATACCAGAAAAATGTAAAGACCCTGGGATGTTTACCATTCCATGCATAATAGGCAATAACAAATTTGAAAATGCCATGCTAGACTTAGGTGCATCCATTAATGTTATGTCTATGACTATATTTACTTCACTTTCCCTTGGACTTTTACAAACTACAGGTGTGGTGATACAATTAGAAAATCGAAGCTCTACACATCCTACAGGAATCATTGAAGATGTCCTTGTTAAAGTTAATGATTTAATTTTTCCTGTAGATTTTTATGTTCTAGATATGGAAAGTGATACTTCCACCAATAAAGCTCCAACAATTTTAGGTAGACCATTCTTAAAAATAGTTAGGACAAAGATAGATGTGCATGCAAGAACACTTTCTATGAAATTTGGAGATAGTATGGTTAGATTCAACATTTTAGATGCTATAAAGCATCCTACTGAGGACCATTCTATTTTTCAAATTGACTTAATAACTGATTTAGTTGATGATAATATTATTAAGTTATTTGATGATGTTGATTTTCTTGTATTGTCTGATTTTTGTGATTTATTTGTTTATGATTCATGCATGGATTCTCAACAATGCAATGTGTATGCTGAAATTGAGAAATATCTGCTTAATGATAATAATGATCTAAACTCCCTTAAAACAGAAAATATAGTTCCAGATGTTGTTTCAAATGAATCAAAGTGTAATAATTTGATTAAGGTAGTTACAAATACATCTGATTATGTTGAAGTACAACTTCTTGAGATAAATTCAACCAAATTGATTCCTTTAATAATGCAGCCTCCCATGTTAGAGTTAAAACCTCTTCCTGAACATTTAAAGTATGCATATTTAGAGGAAGGTAAGAATCTTCTAGTGATTATTTCTAACAAATTAAATGTTGATCAAGAAACAAGGTTGTTATAGATTATTAGGAAGCATAAGAAAGCAATTGGTTGGACTTTGGCAGATATCCCAGGTATTAGCTCTTCCATGCGTATGCATAGAATTCTATTAGAGGAAAAAGTTAAACCAGTAAGGCAACCACAAAGAAGACTTAATCCCCAGATCCTTGATGTAGTTAAAAAAAAGGTAACAAAATTATTACAAGCTGGCATCATTTACCCTATATCAGATAGCACTTGGGTCATCCTTGTACAAGTGGTTCCCAAGAAGTCTAGAATCACAGTGGTTAAAAATGAAAATGATGAACTAATTCCTACCAGAATCCAAAATAGTTGGTGAGTATACATTGATTATAGGAAACTTAACAAGGCAACCCGAAAGGATCACTTTCCTTTACCTTTCATTGATCAAATGTTAGAAAGACTGGCTGGTAAGTCTCATTACTGCTTTTTAGATGGATTTTCAGGTTACTTCCAAATTTATATTGCACCAGAAGATCAAGAAAAATAACATTTACATGTCCTTTTGGTACTTTTGCTTATAGGAGGATGCCTTTTGGCTTATGCAATGCCCCTGGTACCTTTCAACGATGCATGATTAGTATCTTTACTGATTTTCTTGAAAATTACATGAAAGTCTTTATGGATGATTTCACAGTATATGGTTCATCATTTGATGCTTACTTAAATAGTATAGATAAAGTATTACATAGATGCATTGAAACTAACCTTGTTCTTAATTATGAGAAATGCCACTTCATGGTAGAAGAAGGAATAGTTTTATGCCATGTAATATCTAAAAAAGGCATAGAAGTAGATCCTGTAAAATTGATGTAATTTCTTAATTACTTTATCCTTCTTGTGTGTGAGATATTCATTCTTTTCTTGGTCATGCAGGTTTTCATAGGAGGTTTATAAAAAACTTCAGTCAGATAGCCCTTTCGTTATCTAACTTACTACAAAAAAATATAACATTTGACTTTAATGACAAACGTAAAGAGGCTTTTGATTGCTTAAAGAAAGCTTTAACTACCACTCCTATCATCCAGGCACCAAATTGGTCACTTCCATTTGAACTTATGTGTAATGCATCAAATTATGCATTAGGAGCTGTTCTTGCTCAAAGAGTAGGTAAAGTACAACATGTTATTTACTATGCCTCACGAACTTTGGATACTACACAAATAAACTATACTACCATAGAAAAAGAACTACTTGCTATTGTGTTTGCACTTGATAAATTTAGATCTTATTTGCTCGGTTCAAAAGTGGTTGTATTTTTAGATCATGCAGTATTAAAGTTCCTTTTAAAGAAACCAAATGCAAAACCAAGATTAATCAGGTGGATGTTGCTGCTCCAAGAATTTGACATTGAAATTAGGGATAAAATTGGAGCAAAAAATTTGGTGGCTGATCACTTAAGCAGAATTGAAAAAGAACTTGACCCAATTTCCATTAGAGATGATCTCCCTTATGAACAACTTATAGGAATACATGATTCCACTCCATGGTTTGCTGATTTGGTAAACTACTTAGTTGCTTCTATTACTCCCATACATACATCTAAACAACAAATAATAAAACTAAAAAGTGATTCTAAATACTATGTTTGAGATGATCCTTAGAAACTTTGTAGTGATCAAGTCATTAGAAGGTTTGTACCTGAAAATGAATTTCATTCTATTCTTACATTTTGTCATACATATGCTTGTGGTGGACATTTTGGACTTCAACGTACAGCAAGGAAAGTATTAGAATCTGGTTTGTATTGGCCAACAAATTTTTGTGACGCATATACATTTTGTAAATCTTGCGAACGATGTCAAAGAATGGGAAACATATCTCATATAAATGAGATGCCTCAACAACCCATGTTATTTTGTGAAATTTTTGATGTTTGGGGCATAGATTTCATGGGATCTTTTCCTGTATCTTTTGGTTTTATTTATGTACTGCTTGCGGTTGATTACATGTCTAAATGGGTTGAAGCCAAAGCTACTCGAACTGATGATTCTAAAGTTGTTACAGATTTTGTTAGATCATACATATTTTGTAGGTTTGGTGTTCCTAAGGCCATCATTAGTGATCAAGGATCATATTTTTTCAACCGTAAAATAGAGTCCCTTCTTAAAAAATATGGAGTTATGTATAAGGTTTCAACACCTTATCACCCCCAAACAAATAGGCAAGCTGAAGTGTCCAATCGGGAATTAAAAATGATCCTTCAAAAAATAGTACAACCAAATAGGAAAGATTAGAGTAAAAGGTTAGAAGATGCTCTTTGGGCTTATAGAACAACTTAGAAAACACCTATTGGAATGTCACCCTATAGGATTATTTTTGGAAAATCATGTCACTTACCTGTAGAAATTGAGCACAAAGCTTATTGGGCAGTAAAACAATGTAACTTGGACTTAAATGAGGCTGGTAAAAAAAGGAAACTCCAACTACAGGAACTGGAAGAAATTCCTTTGGAAGCTTATGAAAGTTCTAAAATCTATAAAGAAAAAGACAAATCCTTTCATGACAAACAGGTCTTTAGAAAAAACTTTTTTATGGGACAAAATGTTTTATTGTACAATTCACGTCTAAAGCTCATATCTGGTAAGCTTTGCTCTAAATGGGCAGGCCCATTTGAAATAACTAATATCTTTCCTTATGGTGTGATTAAAATTTCAGATAAAGCGACAAATAAGGTTTTTAAGGTAAATGGACACCGACTTAAACCTTTCTTTCAGGAGTTCCAAGTGCACATAGATACAGAGGTGTATTTGTGTGATGCCAAATATTTTGACTACTTTTTCCTAATAACAATATTTATAAAAAAATAAAAAATAAAAAATGGATATCAATTAATTACATCATCATTTTTTTTCGGTGTTAACATTTGTCTCAATCATTATTACTATTATTGTTTTAGCATTATTATCATTTTCTTGTAGTAGTTAAAAAGTCATTGTCAGGCTCGTGACGTTAAACAAGCTCTTGATAGAAGGCAACCTATCACCTTTTCACCTTCTTCATCTCTACTATTCTCTATAACCTCATTTTCTATTTTCTCTTTTCTAAACAGTTACAACTTCAAAGTAATCTGAGAATGGAACAAACCCTTGCAAAACTTAAGGAAAGATTCCCTACACTTTCATGCGATGTGGTTGTAAAAATTTATAAAGCTCGAGTTCAAAGGTTAAAACTACTCACATATTTTGGCATTCCAGAGGATGTTCATTGGCTTATTGAAGCAAAGGTACGTCTTTCTGGTGAATTACATCAGTCTTATATAAAACATTTACCAGGTATGGGATGTAGTTCTTATTCTAAAAAACAAAGAGCTAAGAGGATGAGAGTTTGCCATAAGTGTGCAAGATGGAACTGTGATACACGTTGTAGAAACCCTGGAATGGTATCTATAAATCAGGAGGACAAAATTAAATTTATAAAGGATGGACTGAGTAAAGAGTGCAACTTAGATAACCTAATCCAAACTCTTGAGACGAATCCATGTGGAATTGTTCAAGGAGTCCTTATAAAATTATATGATCTATTCATTCAACAAAAAGAAAACTATAGCCTTGGGAATCTGGCGTTAAACGACCCTGTTTGCTAGTTTATAAGAAAACTGGATGGGTAGCAAAAACCTCGACTCATAGAAGGCATTTAAGCCGTTACTGGACGTAAAACCAGAGGAAGATATGAGCCATAATCACAACTACTATACATATTTACTGTTGTTTTCAATGTTTTACTTTTCTGAATTCACTTTGACTTTTAAAAATTACCTATTTTTATTTTCTTCAATCATGTCTTTTCAAATTTCTTCAATACCGTCATTTCTTTTTATATGATAATAATTGTGTAAACTTTTTATCTTACATCAATTATTTCATCTCAGTTTTCATCTATATAAGGATGCATAACTCTATATAGAAAACACAAAAAAAGATGAAAAAAATCAAATCCATTTGTGTGTTTGGTGGATCCAATAATGGTAATTGTAAGGAGTACCTAATAGCAACTATTAAGTTAGGAAAACTATTGGCTGCAAAAGAAATAAAGGTCTTGTATAGAGGAGAAGTATAGGGTTTGAGAGGCTCCATGGCATTATCTACACTAGTTGAAGGAAGCAACGTCTCTAGTATCATCCTACAACATGTTGGTATTACACCAGCTATTGCTATTGCTGTAGGAACTGAGGTAAAAGTTACAAGCATCCATCAACGAATGGCTCATATGGTTATAGGTGCTGAAGCCTTTATTGCACTTCCTGGAGGTTTTGGTACTTTTAAGGAAATATTTTGCATTGCATCATGGCATGAACCTTCATAAAAAGCCATTAGGATTGTTAAATATTAATGGTTTTTATGACCGTTTGTTAATTTTTTTAGATAAAGCTGTAGAACAGGGCCTTATAACTCAAGATGATCGATCATTCATTCATGCTTCTTTAAGTGCAGATGAATTGATTGATATTTTGCAGAACTTTTTACCCCAACCTCAACCCCTCTTAAAGCAAGATAAGGATTACACACACAAGCGCAAGAATCCAGAACCAGACGCCACCCTTCGGTTATAACTTCTTTCTCACCTTTATCTATATTAAAAAATAAAAAAATTAAAAATTAAAAAAAGAAAAAGAAAAAAAAGAGACTATGAAAATCATATAAGACACTGAGGACAATGTCTTGAATAAGTGAGGGGGGTCTGAGTTATATATATATCTTATTATTTTTTTGTGAGGAATAGACATAGTAAAGATTAATTTGGGAAAGTTGTATCTAAAGTCATAAAGATGCATCTTTAAGAACCAAAGTCTTGAGACGTATCCTTCACTATATAGTTTCAGTATCACTTTTGTTTAATTTTTTTGTTTTAAAATAAAAAAAATAATTTTTTTGTGTCATGAGTACTTTTGTTAGTATGGACTAAGTAAAGAGTCCAAACTCTTGAGACGCATCCTCACAACAAATCTCACTCAGATAACCAAAACCGTTTCACCTTCCTTATCAAAACCATTTTTCATTAAAAAATAAAAAATATCAAAAAAAATACACACACACATACACAACCACTATTTTTGCTTTAGTGTCGGGTATCCTTTGCCTTACCTTTACTACGATCATTTCCATCCGACATCAATCATTCTGCAACCATAAACATCATCTTCATCATTTTCCAACTGTCACACTTTGCCTTCATCCTTTTCTTTCAGATCGGAGCCACACCTCACCACTAGTCAATCATCAGGTTCTTTATTTTCTCTTAATGGATGATATAGCAGAGTCTTTCTATAGGTATACAAATGAATTAAGATGTATGTTATTGCTCTTGATGTTGCTCATGGTCGCATTGATGATATTTTTCTTTGGGTTCTAACGTAAGACCCATGGAACTAGGTTATATAACACAATTAAATTGTTTAGTTATACTAACCCTTTCATATACAATTGAGCTGATAAATTTTTTATAGGTGTCTTCATTACTAAGCGCCCTTAAAAAATACATAGCAAGAAGCATAAGGAGCCGGATCCTGACACCAATATTTTGTTATGATTTATTTTTTCTTCTTTGTTTCTTGTTCAAAAAAAAATCATCATTTCCAGTTTTTCATTTTAAATTCTATATGCTTTTCACTGATTTTTTTAAATTTGTCTAAGTAATGAGTAATTGCATCACCCTTGTCCAATATTTCATGACATGTTGTGAATAATTTCCCTGCATATTAATTCAATAAGTTGTTTGTGAAGATCAAATTGTATATGAATTGTGATAGATTGACCACCCTCGGTGAGATTTTGAGCTTAGTTGGATGGACCAGATTATGCCATCTTTCTTTTGTTTTTGATTGACCCTTATTTGTTAGTATTCTAGAACTTGACTTGTTTCTTTTTGATGTATTATGTTCCATATGCATGCTTTGATGTGATTAAGACCATTTTTGTTTTAACCAAACACTAGCCATATGCCTTACCTTACATATTTTCCATTGTTACTCACGTTGAGCTTATATCCATTTCTTGATTCAGCCATATAATTAGCCAATAGCCCAAAAAAAACATGACCACCTTTGCTTAGGAGTTTTGGAATTACTATGAATAAAGATTTTTGATGATTGTAGAAATGTACCCAAGATATGTATGTTGTTGTTTCATTGTTCAAAAAGAAAGTAAAAAAAATAAAAAGAAAATGTTAAAAAAAGAAGAAGAAGAAAAAGAAGAAGTGGTGAATATATGTATGAAAATAATCAGGAGGATTTATTCTCATGTTTTATCCTCCATCATGTTTCATTTTGCTAAGTATTGATTTTCAAAATGAACTTCCACAATCACTGAATCACTTACTCCATTGATCTTTTTCAATCCTAAGTTTAGCCATACTATTTCATTTTATCCACCCTATATCACCTTGGCCCCATTACAACCTTAATAAAGTCCTTTTGATCTCTGTATGCATATGTGTTCAAATATAGAAATTAGAAATTTTTCAAGCCTATGGTAGTACTAATTTATTTGGGTGATTTCTGAGAGTATACACAAACCCAAACAATTGAGATATAGAGAACATGAAGAGAACATTTATCACATTTTCATCCACTCTTTAATTTGATCACTAAATTTGTGTAACTAGTATGTAATGCTTCTTATTCACACTTATCATGACTTCTTGATATAAGGGATGATATGTATTACTTATTATTTTAGACTTCAAAAAAAAAGTCAAAAATAAATTTAAAAAAACACCTTTTTCTGTTGTTTCTCATTTTAGTTTTTGGTTTGGTTTTGCCCTGGAGTGCAAAAGCTTAAGTGTGGGGGAATTTGATAAATCAATTTTAATACACTTTTTATAGTTTTACACTTGAGGTTTATTATATAATTACTATGTTTAATAATAGTATTTTAATTAAGTTTTATGTTGTTTAGTTAAATTGAAGTATTATGTATATATGTTTCAATTTTCGTTTTTTGTATGTATCTTGAGTATCTTGCTTTGTTTTGGGCATAACTTGGGCTTTTGTGATCCAAATGGGCTACTCTTGGAGCCCATGGAAAGCTAAGACAGAGGCCTACATCATGAGGATCAGATTTGGTTATTTTGCATATAAAAAAAATGAAGAAATGGAGCTTGAATCAATCAGCCCTCATGTGTCCTACCAGCATTGACATTGTTCACCAAAATACACATATCTAGAGCTGTAGATGTCCAAATGACCTATTCTTGCACAAAATTCTGAATAAAATAGAGATCTACAACTTTCATGTTGAAGATTTTGCAAATTTCAGCCATCTAGATGGTCATATTTGACTCGCAATGTGGAGAAGATAAAGAGGAGAATGAATTTCAACACCTACCATTATCTTCTTTTGAATTATTGTAATTTCAAGCCCACCAATATTGAAAAAATACATTAATGATCAGAAATTGAATGTATAGTGTCATGATACCTTGCCTATAAATAGATGCTTGAAGTTGTAAGGAAGATACACAAGAGATACATAAGAAATACATGCTTCAGTTTTCATTACATTTCTATATCTTTGCTTTAGTTTCTTAAGTTTTAGTTCTTTCTCTTGCTTTATTTCTTTGTTCTATATTCCATCCCTCAAGTTATGGTTTTCATTTCCCTTCCTCAATATCAAGTAAGTTAATTTTATTATTTGTTATTTACTTTTATAATCAAAGTTATAGTTAATTTAATATTAGCTTTCATTGTTAAAAATTATCATGGAAGCTTAATCTTTTAAAATCAACTCAAGGAATTTAATTTTTCTTTATGTTAACTTTGAGTTCTTGCTCTTAATATTTTGATTGAAGATAATTACTTTTCTTTGTTTCTCAAACACTTATGATGGTAGATTATTTAAGTGTATAACCGATTAGTATATAATTAAACAATCTATAATCTAACATGATGTTAGTTGGTTAATCAATAATCAATTTGAGAACAAAGATTAAGTCATTAAATAAGAGATTTCTATTTAGTTTTTTAACTCAATCAAATTATGTTTTTAAAGTTATTTTAGTAATTAATAAGAATATATCGATTGATTATTCTTATTAGTTCATTAATTCAATTCTAGAAGATTTTCTAGAATATAATCATTTAGGGATTCCAAATGATTCAAGGTTGAGAAATTAATTATATTTAATCATATTTGTGATCAATGATTAGTTAACTAAAGATTTATTAATTCCTTGGGTTGGTTATTTCTAAATTTGATTATTCACTCACTCATAAATTTACTTCTTGCATTATTATATAATTACTTAATTTTCCTTTCAATCTCAACACAAACCCCCTTTGTTATAACTAAATTGAATGTAACTAATTGAACTAAGGTCCTCGAGAGACGACTAAAGTTGTTTACCTTATACTATATTAATTTAACTTTTTATTTGACTCGACAACGACAATGTAACACCTAGGATTCTAAAAACTAACATAAGGCAGAACAGAGCAAAAGCTCTGATACCAAAATTAAACATCCTACGCTCAATTTGAGAATAAACCGAGACCAGGAAATTTTTCCAAAAATCAAAGGGGATTCAATGGCAAGATGAGCAGTGGAGGGTTAAGGAGAGTGGAACCAAGATAAGAAAGAAGGGGAAGGAATGCAAACCATCCACAAGGCAACAGCGGAAGATGCAAGACATGAGTGAACCCAACAGCGCCTACTCGCTCAGGCGAGATTCAGTATCGCTCGAGCGAGACAACCTAACACGCTTGGGCGAAGTGCGCATAGCTTAAGCGGAACCAATCAGAGACCTTCCTTTCGCTCTCACTCGCTGGAGCGAACACTCAGTCGCTGAGGCGAGCAACTCCACTCGGTATTCCCTCACTCGGATTCAGAGTCTGGTTCACTCGGAAAAAGTCTTTACTCTCGATTCATTCGGGTTAACCCTTACACGAACAAGTTTCTTTCGGACATTACACCACACTCCTCAACATCATTCCTCCAGAATACAAATGTTGACCACTCGGGAGAAGATTCCCATGGTCATTCCACTCGGAATATCTTTCACGGTCTTTTACCGTTCGGGGTATTTCACTCGTTTTTCACTCGGCATATCTAGTCTTTCTCACTCAAATTATCTTACTAAGTCAAGTCTCACCTAAGAATCTTCTAACTTCCAATAAGTTTACTATAATGGGTTTCACTCAGAACCTTATGGATCACTCTTCCATCAGAAAACACTCACTCGAAAATATTTAATTATTCCCAACTCGGGAAAATCCTAATGGGTTATCACTCTGAAGGTGTTCAGATCAATTCCCACAACAATAACTTAGCTCCATTTTTACTTATAGTCATACCAACCTCACACGCTCGGAAAAGTACGTATATATATATCACTCGGACTTCACACACAGCATAGAATAAACATACAGTATGACATATATAGGAATGTATATAACTATTTACAAGCACATTGTCATACTCTCGACCCGAGAAAGTTCAAATTCTGATATAAAGAGACTAAGACCAAAATATGAGCCGGCCAAGGCTTAACAAAACCTCATACATAGTATATACATATACACAGATATTCCATAGTACACAAGCACTTCACTCGGCATTCAGCTCCTCCTTCATTCATCATTCCGAGAGACATTCACTGTAAAATATAGCCACAGTAGGGGGTGAGTATCTTAGATATTAAATGATAGATACTGACTCGGATTATTCCTCATCCGTGCAGCAATATACATGTTCATACATAGCAACAATCAATAACATAACAATGCCAATTAATCAAGACACACATAAGACATCTACCGATCAGAATCCATCAATTATGACTTGGCTATATACACACACCATCTCAATAACATTAACATATACTCATGCAATCAGATTTCATACACATCAACTGTACATGTACACAGATTAATTCACTTAGTTTTGCATTCGTGTGTAATCGGTTTTCATTCATTGCAACGTAGGCTCCCAGCCTTCTATTCAGCTCCCAGCTGCTTGGTCATTTTACGAGTACCATACCGTTTGCCCACAAGGTGACACCAACGCTCTCAGCGCCAACGGCGCTGTTCACGAGCAGCCTGAGTCTCACTCAAAGGCTACCTTAAGTCTCACTCAAAAGGATTTCACAGCGTCTCACACTTTAATAACCGATGGTAGTGTCCCGCACTACATGCTCTTAGCATCAACGCATCCCATGCGCCACACACGGATTCATCACACAACACAAGTTTCATACACAACTTTCATTCAACAATACATGAATCACATGCAATCGGTGTAACACATCATCAGACTCACTAAATCCACGTTTTCTCACATGCAGTCAGCATTTCAAACTCATAATAACCAGCATGCTACATAGGTCACACGGTAATCATCAACAACACTTCAACACATTCATTTCATGCAACCATTCAATATTCTCAAGGCTATCAACATGCATTTCATGGACGGAACTAAACATGCAACACTCGATTCTCAATCATCATGCATCCGGGTATTATATACTCTTCATGCAAATAAAACACAGAATCAAACATAGAATCAACAAGCCATTAACACCTAGAACCCGTCCATAACCCATGCATTTAAGATATAAGATACCCCCTACCAACTAAGAGACTCCGAGAGGCTCCTCTGTTTTGACGTTGATCCTCTGCCTTATTTGTTTCGTTCACCACTTTCGCACGTTCAGTCTTCCTCGAACACAGTCGTTCTCTGTAATCGGCTCGGGGACAGGAAGCTGTTCTTCTCCTATTTCAACGATCGTCCTTCACCAACAGAAGGAAGCTCTGAATCTTCTGCAGCACCATCGTCGTGGGTTTCTAGAAACAGAGAACAGAGAATGGAGAACAGGGGAGAAGAAGAAGAGCGAAGAAGAAGAAGAAGAGAAGAGAGGATGAAGAGAAGAGAAGTAGCGGAAGAGGAAGTCTGAAGGAAATGAATAACAACAGTGGCTCAGTAACACATATATACATGCACGAAGAAAAGAAGAGTGGGGTGGGAAAGCATGAATCAGCCGTCCACTCACGTCACACCCAATCATAAGCAGCCAGCTATTAACAATTATTCACCATTAATCAGCCATTATTTTCTTAAGTTAAATTAATTAAGTTAATTATAATTAACAAGTAATTTTCCACTTTGCAATTATTATTTTAATGGCTTAATTTCACTCGGTAATTAATTTTTAAATCAGGATGTTACAATTCTTCCCCTCTCAAAGAATTTCGTCCTCGAAATTCAATTGGTAACTCACCTTGATTAAACAACTCGGGGTACTGTTGCCTCATGGCATCCTCGCGTTCCCAGGTATAAGAGGTATACCCGTCTTGCTGCCACTCTACTTCAACCAGTTATACATCCCTGCTCCTCAAACGCTTTACTGATCGGTCCACGATTCTAGTCGGTACAGTTACAGTGGTCAGATCCTTCTTGATCTCCACTTCATCATCCGACATTGTGTGAGTGGAATCGGGTAGATATTTCCTTAGTTGAGATACGTGAAACACGTTATGCAATCGGGATAGGTGAGTCGGTAACGCTATTCGGTATGCCATGGAACCGATTCGTTCCAATATCTCATAAGGTCCAATGTATCGGGGGTTCAACTTCCCACTTTTCAAGGCTCGCCCGACTCCTTTACTCGGTGAAATCTTTAGAAACACCCTATCCCCGACTAAAAACTCCAGTGGTTTGGTTCGTTTATCATGGTAGCTTTTCTGTCTGTCCTGAGACGCCTTCATCTTTTCCCTTATTACTTGGATCTGTTCTGAGGTTTGTTTCACAATTTCCAGCCCCAATAGCAAACTTTCACCTGTTTCTGACCAACAGAGTGGGGTTCGGCATTTCTGACCATACAGTGCTTCGTAGGGTGCCATACCAATACTGCTGTGGTGGCTATTGTTGTATGTGAATTCAATTAAGGGGAGGTACTGCTCCCAACATCCACCATGCTCCAACACACACGCCCTCAGTAAATCTTCTAAACTTTGTATCGTTCGCTCGGATTGTCCATCCGATTGGGGGTGGTAGGTGGAACTTAGCCAAGGTTTTGTGCCCATTTCCTGGTGCAGGCTGGTCCAAAACCGGGACGTGAATCTAGGATCTCTATCTAATACAATAGAAGTCGGCACACCATGCAGTCGGACAATTTCACGAATATAAATCTGAGCTAACTTATGTAACGGGTATCTCATGTTCACAGGCAGGAAGTGTGCACTTTTCGTCAATCGGTCAACAATGACCCAAATCGCATCATGACCCGCTTGGGTTTTAGGTAATCCCATGACAAAGTCCATGGCAATTGAGTCCCATTTCTATACGGGGATCTCAAGGGGTTGGAACGTACTATACGACTTTTGGTGCTCGACTTTCGATTTCTGACAGGTAGTACACCGAGCCACATATTCCGCTACATTTCTCTTTAATCCGGGCCACCAGAATTGTAGTCTTAGATCATGGTACATCTTCGTGGTACCCGGGTGAATACTCAGCAGGCTCTTGTGGGCTTCATCAAGCACTATCCTCTTTAATTCACCTTCACCCGGCACATATATCCTATTCTTCACTCGGAAAATTCCATCCGGTCCCTCGGTCAGAGACAAGTCCTTACCCTTGGCCTGAGTCATCTTCATCTCAGCCAAGAAAGGATCTGACTTCTGCTGCTCGAACACCAATTTTAGGAACTCATTGGCAATCTTCAATGTACCAAGCGTTATCTTCCGAGACGAAGGAACGTCAACATGCAAATTCATGTCTCAGAATTGCTCCAATAACTCCACCTCCTTCACCATCATCACTGCCATATGGAGGGATTTCTGACTCAAGGCATCGGCAACAACGTTCGCCTTACCCGAATGATACTTCAGCTCGAAGTCATAATCTTTTAAAAACTCCATCCATCTCCTCTGCCTCATGTTCAGCTCTTTCTGATCAAACAAATATTTGAGACTCTTGTGGTCGCTGTACACTTCGAATTTGGATCTGTACAAGTAATGCCTCCATATCTTTAACGCGAAGACCACAGCTGCCAATTCCAAGTCATGGGTCGGGTAATGCTGTTCGTGAGGCCTCAATTGCCGAGAGGCATAAGCTATCACTCGGTCCTTCTGCATCAACATGCACCCCAGGCCGAGTCCCGACGCATCACAATAAACCACGAAGCTCTCTTGCAAGTTTGGCAATGCCAACACTGGAGCGGTTGTCAACTTGTCTTTTAAATCTTGGAAACTGCTCTCGCACTCGGAACTCCACACGAAAGGGACATTTTTCTGAGTCAATTTAGTCAGTGGCAAAGCAAGCTTAGAAAAACCTTCAATAAACCTTCTATAGTAGCCAGCTAGGCCCGTAAAGCTTCTTATCTCTGAGATCGACTTGGGTCTCTCCCATGCCATTATAGCTGCCACCTTTGAAGGATCTACCGAGACACCTTCCATGGAAATTACATGTCCGAGAAAGTGGATCTTATCCATCCAGAAATCGCACTTTGAAAGTTTTGCAAACAACTGTTTCTCCTTCAATACTTAAAGTACCGCTCGGAGGTGTTCCTCATGCTCCTCAGGGGTCTTAGAATAGATTAAGATATCATCAATAAAAACTACTACGAATTGGTCTAGATATGGGTGGAATATGCTGTTCATGTAATTCATGAATACAGCAGGGGCGTTTGTCACACCAAACGGCATCACTACATACTCGTAGTGGCCATACCAAGTCCTAAAGGCAGTCTTTGGAATATCCGAGTCCTTCACCCGGATTTGGTGGTATCCCGATCGTAAATCAATCTTCGAGAAGACTGAAGCACCACGTAGTTGGTCAATCAAATCGTCGATCCTAGGCAACGGGTATCGGTTCTTAATCGTGAGCTTGTTTAGTTGTCGGTAATCTATGCATAATCTCATGCTGCCATCCTTCTTTTTAACAAGTAACACAGGTGCACCCCATGGCGATACACTCGATCGAATGAACTGCTTTCCGAGTAACTCATCCACTTGCTTTTTCAATTCAGCCAATTCTGATGGGGACATTCTATAAGGTGCACTGGAGACTGGCTCGGCTCCAGGGATCAGGTCTATAGAGAATTCAACTTCTCTAGTCAGAGGGACACCTGACACATCCTTTGGAAACACCTCGGGGAATTCACAAACAGTCGGAATATCGTTCACTCAGGCTCTACTCTCTCCCTCAGTTAAACAAAGCATCATAAATAGCTGAGCTATACCTTGTACCGTGTAGTCCTTATTGTTCTGCCTCGGAAAAATTACTCTTCGGTTTCGACAGTCCACCAACACCTTGTTGGCCGAAAGCCAATCTAGGCCAAGTACAATGTCAAGGTCCTTTAGAGGCACACACACCAAATCGTAGGTAAAACTCCGATCGTCCAACATAAAGGTTATGTCCTTACACATCATTGATGTCAACACCTTAGTACCAGTCGGATTGGCTACTGTATTTGTATGTTGATGTAGGTTTTGATAATGACACAACAAATGGAGAAATATCAAGTATGTTATCAAGCAAATTAATTATGATTGATAAGGACATGTTTCAAGGAACTTCAAGTGGCTTGAATTAAGTGAAAAATGATCATCAAAGTACCTAAGGACCAAGAGAACAAAAGCCATATGCAAATACATGTCAAAGAGTAAAACAAAGTGACAAAATTGGAGTATCAGGCAGTTGAATCGATTCAAACAGCAAAGCATAACCACATGAATCGATTCCTACGAATGAAATGCTCCAGGAAGTGATTTTTAATAGCTTGAATCGATTCCTTCTATAGCTGAATCGATTCACACGGTTTTGCAAGTGCCCAGGATGTATTTTTTAATGCATGAATCGATTCCCTCCTACCTTGAATCGATTCACACGTTTTAATTTGCCCAGTAACTTCATTTTTATGATATGAATCGATTCTTTTCTCAAGGTTAATCATATGAATCGATTCTTGTTGCTGTCAGAGCATAAAGTCATGCGCAGAATGAATGTTTCCCTTCGGTTGAATCAATTTGGAAGACCCAAGGCAATGCTCCATGCTTTGTCCCTCTCCACATGCATATGTCTCATTGGAAATACATTCAAGACAAGCATGCCTAACAAGTTAAACCTCCAAGGAATTAAATATTGCAAAAACTCATGCCATTGGAGTCTATAAATAGAGAAGAAGAAGAAGACCAAAGACACACCTTCAAGAGATGCATTTCCTCTGAATTTCTTCTTCATCTTATTCTGCTTTCTCTCTATAATTTACATATTGGCATATCCTCTTAGTGAGTAACTTAAGAGTTAGAGGGAAGAATTTTTAAGTGAGCTAAAACTTGTATATTCTCTCTTTGAGAGTTAATTTGTGTGTGAGCTTTAAATTGTATATCCACTCTAGTGAGAGAGTTTGCTTGTACATTTAAACACCAAACATCTTAGAAGCTTTGGGTTGGGTTTCAACCTTGTAATTGTGAGATTGAGAGATTGGGTGGGGTGCCCTTGTACTTGTGAGGATTGGATTCTTGAGTGTGGGACACTAGGAAGTCGCAATTGCTCAAAGTGTATCTCTAATCTACAATAGTGGAAATCCTCTAAGTGGGTTGCTTAGAGGCGAGACGTACACCGGCGTGGTGGAACTCGTTACATCGGTTTGCAAAGCTTCTCTTCCCTTAAACTCATTTATTTTGAGAACTTAACTTGCATGCTAAAACATCTTCATTAACTTGGTGTGGTTAAATCCTTGAATAAATTGTCTCAAATATTGTTGAACTTAAACATTGTATTTTTTGAGTTAAATAACCTTGTTAACAACTTGATAAATCTATTGGACATTATCTTGTTAATCTTAAATTGGAGTTAAGTGTTGAATACTAAGTATCTCAAGAATTGAATAAACCAATAGTGGGTCTTATTTATTAAAATCAATTCTTGAACATAGCATCTTTAACTCAACACTTTAATATGATATGTGCTTCATAATTGTCTCATCTCTTGCATTGTATTATTTGTGTATCACTAACCATTTTGAAGGGGATTCTAAGCGAAAATTTGAAATACTCAATTCACCCCCCCCTCTTGAGTATCGAGGCCTTGGCTAACAAGTGGTATCAGAGCTTGACTCTTGGTAGATCAAGCTTAACGGCTTCAAGAGATCAAGATGGCCTCTACTTCTTATGATACACTTCCAATAAATAGACCACCAATCTTCAATGGTAAGGACTATGTCATTTGGAAAGAAAGGATGAAAATCTTCATCCAAGCCTATGATATCAAGGTATGGAATGCTATTCAATGTGGTCCTTTTATTCCTAAACACATAGTTAATAATATAGAATGTATGAAGCCCATGAACTTATGGACTAAGGAAGAAGAAAGGAAAGTACAATTTAATCTAAGAGCTAAAATCATTATCACATTAGCATTAGAATCTAATGATGTTGCTAGAATTAATATGTGTGATAATGCTAAAGAAATGTGGGAGACTCTTGGAACAATCTATGGAAATACTAACATTGATAAAGATGCAAGGATTAGTTCCGTTTCTTGTCAAGATGGAGAGCTCGAAATAAGTCAAGGAGAAGAGTTCAACAAACCGGGAGAAGAAATTACATGCCTAATGACAAAGCACTCCCAAGATGATGAGGTATGTTCATTAAATGCTTTTGGTGAAAATCATGATGAAAATGAAATTGATAAAAATGAATTGTTAGAAGCTTTTGAGAAATTGCATGAAAAGTTTATTTTACTATCAAAGAAATATGCATGCTCAAAACAAAACATCTTGAAACTTGAAAGACAATTACATGATTCTCACATAGAAAAAGAAACTCTTAAAATTCAAAATGGTAAATTAGTTGCTTCAATTATCCCTCCAAGGACTTATAATGATAGTAAGGATTGTATGCTTATTGAAAAATGTATGCTTCTTGAAAATGAAAATAGAGAACTAAAAGAAGCACTCAAGAAGCTCACAAGTAGTCAAAAGAATTTAAGTGCATCTCTTAAAAATCAAAAGCATACAAGGAAAATAAGTCACTACAAGAATCCCTTAGTGCTCTATAAAGAAAAATCTAAATCTATTCTTAGATATACTAATCATGAAAGAAAAAGGAACTCTATGACAAATAGTTTTAAAAGGAAGCACATAGAACACAATAGGAACCATTGCAATCATACTATAAATTACTCTTTGAATGCAACTTGCGCTTATTGTGAAATATATGATCATATACCTTCAAATTGTTTTATAAAGAAATCACGTCAAAAATGCATGAGAAAAGTATGGGTTCCTAAGGGAACATTTTCACAAACTAACCTACAAGGACCCAAATCTCAAAGGGTACCATGAAACTTGATACTTTGTAGGCTTATTCTAAATCGACAATCTCTCATTGACAAATGAAGAATCAAGACTCACAACCTTCACTTCAAAGAACAAAGGATGAAAAAGACAAGGACACACATCTTGCAAAATTCAAAGGTACAATTGGATCCTTAACTCATTTAAACAAATGACATGGTTGTTACGATTAGTTGATTATGAATTTGATTGATAACTTATCAAAGTTTGTTTAGAAGTGATATCCTATAAAATCAAATTCCATACTTGTTCACAATAAAATTTTGATTTGATATTTATGTTTGAACAAGAAAGGTGTGAAATCTTGAAAGGGATAAATAAACAACTATTTAGGATTAATGATGTATACCCTTATGTTTTTGATGATCTATATGAATAGTGACAAGGTTGATAAATGACTACTTTGATGACATGTCTTAGCACCATGAAAAACTTGATTAAAGTTGTTTGCATCCATATATGTTAAGAAAAATCAAATTATTGAAACAACAAATCTTAGTTGTTGTATGATGGATTCTAAATGATGCATGAGATTTTGATTGAACATGAATACTTGATGATGCATCATTCATTAAACAAGAGATATGTGCTTAAACTAGTGGTATCTAAATGACTAAACATCATCAATTGAAAGGATGAGAACATGAGGACATACATTGTTTGATATAAAGTTTGTTGATAATTCTCAAGTAGGTAAATATTTTATAAAAACAAAACTTCATACTTATTGATATATGCTTGAAAGGTATGACAAAATTTTTGGTATCAAAGTACTTAAATTGGCAAATCTATCTAGATACTTCACAAATAGCATCAAGATAGTTATCTTGTTTCTACACTTCTAAGTGTTTACTTGAAAGGATATTCTTGTATATTTTGATAATGCCAAATGAAGAAATATTTTTTAATTGAAATAATTGTGCATTTATTTCTCTTTTACTTGCCTTATCAACAAATAAGCAAGTGGAACCATAAATATACATATACATATATGTAGTATGAAATAAAAGGATATTATTATTGCACTTAAGTCTTGCTTAGTATCTACTTACTTCAATATTTTTGGTCTCAACAAATCATTGGCAATTTGATAAAATTCTTACAAAATTTGTATTTCATAAAGTTTGTCTAGATTTAATTCTTGATCAATGATTCTTTAAATCTCCATGTAGCATTATTTGGATCATTTTATAAAAAGACTTGAAACCTTGATTTCCAAAAATTCCAAATTCAAAATTTGAATTCAAAATTTCAAATTCAAAATCATTTGAATTCAAAATTCAAATTGCATCAAATGACAAGGGCATGTGCTACTCTTTCCCATGAATCCATTCACGTGACTGCATATCAATTCCCCATGATTGATTCCCCTTCACATGTGCTCAACGTCAGTAACTATGCTAAATCAGCAAAATGAATCGATTCACTCTCCAGAAGAATCGATTCATGCGTGACTTAAATGCCAAATTTCACTTCTTCAGCCAATTGAATCGATTCAGGACATGTGTTACAGCTAATTGAATCGATTCAAATAGAAAAAGAATCGATTCACACGAATTCTGCTGGCCTCCCTCACGTTTTGCTATAAATTCAAGTCACTTCCTCTCACTTTCTTCACCCATTCTTCACTTATAGTTCCCTTGCCTTCTTTCTAAACACTTGAACACTTCTCCTTCATCATTTCTAAAAATCCAATGGCATCCTCTTCAAATCCAAGAAGAAAAAGGAGAGCAAATATTATCGAGACCTCCACTCCTCAAATGTCCGATGTTTCTCGACTCTTTAATACTCAAAAGGAGCTTCAAAGGTATCTAGACAATTTTTCTGAAAAAGCTCTTATACCTCCTCATTGGCTTGATTTTGAACTTTTTAATCAACATGAGTTTGACTTTTTTGAAAATCTTAAAGAGTTACATCTTGTTGAGTTTACTACTCTTCAAGAACCCTTCATATATCCCGAACTCATAAGAGCCTTCTATTCTACTCTTCAAATCGTAAACAACCGGTTAATAGCTAAGGTAAAAGGGGTCACCATGCCTCTTGATGACCATATCTTTCACATTGTTGGTCAACTCCCACTTAGCAATACAAACTTCAATGGAAAGAAGCCAATTCCCGATTGGAACTATAATCCTTTGGAAGCAAGAACCTTTCTTAGCCTTTCCTCCTCTTCAAGCACCGTTGGTCACATGGACATTGAACATCGTCTCCTCCACTATTGTTTAGTGAAAATCCTCCTTCCCAAAGGGAGCAACAATGCGCGAGTTAGTGAAAATCAAGTGCTCATCATTTGGGCAATGTTGCATCAAAAAGAAATAAATTGGATAGCTCTTGTCAAACAACACATGATTGATGCACAAAAGATGACACGGCTTCCATATGCGGTATTAATCACTAAACTTCTTCGACATTTCCAAGTTGATCTTTCAAATGAGGTAAAGGAGCTAGTTGGCGCTAAAGGGAAGATTGGTAGTCAACATCTCACAAAAATGGGATGGGTCTATCAAGATAATCTATGGCACTATTCTCCCAAATATAGCTCCAACGAAGATGAGGAACCTCTTGAACAAGAGGAACAAACACAACAAGCACCATCTCAAGTTGCTCTATCTAATGAAGAACTCCTCACAAGGCTCACTAATCACTTCGATGAACGTTTTGATCGCTTGGAGAACAATATGAATAACCGCTTCAACCAAATGGAGGATACCATGACCACTCGTTATAATGAAATAAATCAAAAATTTTCTGAGTTTAGATTTTTTAATCCATAAGCAAAAACGTGCAACTTTTCTTGTATTATGTTCACTTTTTAAATTGCTTCCAAGTTTGCTAAAGGTTCATGTGTGTTGGTTGAAATCTCATGAGTGTTTGTTCATCTTTATCTATCACTTCTCTTAGTATCAATTTTGTATGGTTATTATTTGTGGCACAAATTACATATGCATATTTCTTTAAGTGATATGTGTTACATTGTCATTTTACTTCAAAATGTATGCATCTACCCTTAAGTTGTATATGCTTATAAGGAAATCTTTTTGATGATGCCAAAGGGGGAGAGAAATACATATTCTTAAAGGGGGAGAGATATATATATAAGAAAGGGGAAGAATTTATAAAAATATCTTGTAAAAGGTAAGAGATATTTAAAGTATTGTATGATTAAAGGGAGATGACTAAGAAGGAGAGAACATATATTAAGGGGGAGAAACCATATATTAAGGGGGAGAGACCTTTGTTTCTTAAATACTTTCTTGATTTCTTGTGTCTATGATTTCATCAACATGTGGTATCAAATTGTATATGATAAGGGGAGTCTTTATTGCAATGAATTGTCATGATACTAACACCCCAAGAGACAAACATTTGTTGTCATCATCAAAAAGGGGGAGAATGTATTTGTATGTTGATGTAGGTTTTGATAATGACACAACAAATGGAGAAATATCAAGTATGTTATCAAGCAAATTAATTATGATTGATAAGGACATGTTTCAAGGAACTTCAAGTGGCTTGAATTAAGTGAAAAATGATCATCAAAGTACCTAAGGACCAAGAGAACAAAAGCCATATGCAAATACATGTCAAAGAGTAAAACAAAGTGACAAAATTGGAGTATCAGGCAGTTGAATCGATTCAAACAGCAAAGCATAACCACATGAATCGATTCCTACGAATGAAATGCTCCAGGAAGTGATTTTTAATAGCTTGAATCGATTCCTTCTATAGCTGAATCGATTCACACGGTTTTGCAAGTGCCCAGGATGTATTTTTTAATGCATGAATCGATTCCCTCCTACCTTGAATCGATTCACACGTTTTAATTTGCCCAGTAACTTCATTTTTATGATATGAATCGATTCTTTTCTCAAGGTTAATCATATGAATCGATTCTTGTTGCTGTCAGAGCATAAAGTCATGCGCAGAATGAATGTTTCCCTTCGGTTGAATCAATTTGGAAGACCCAAGGCAATGCTCCATGCTTTGTCCCTCTCCACATGCATATGTCTCATTGGAAATACATTCAAGACAAGCATGCCTAACAAGTTAAACCTCCAAGGAATTAAATATTGCAAAAACTCATGCCATTGGAGTCTATAAATAGAGAAGAAGAAGAAGACCAAAGACACACCTTCAAGAGATGCATTTCCTCTGAATTTCTTCTTCATCTTATTCTGCTTTCTCTCTATAATTTACATATTGGCATATCCTCTTAGTGAGTAACTTAAGAGTTAGAGGGAAGAATTTTTAAGTGAGCTAAAACTTGTATATTCTCTCTTTGAGAGTTAATTTGTGTGTGAGCTTTAAATTGTATATCCACTCTAGTGAGAGAGTTTGCTTGTACATTTAAACACCAAACATCTTAGAAGCTTTGGGTTGGGTTTCAACCTTGTAATTGTGAGATTGAGAGATTGGGTGGGGTGCCCTTGTACTTGTGAGGATTGGATTCTTGAGTGTGGGACACTAGGAAGTCGCAATTGCTCAAAGTGTATCTCTAATCTACAATAGTGGAAATCCTCTAAGTGGGTTGCTTAGAGGCGAGACGTACACCGGCGTGGTGGAACTCGTTACATCGGTTTGCAAAGCTTCTCTTCCCTTAAACTCATTTATTTTGAGAACTTAACTTGCATGCTAAAACATCTTCATTAACTTGGTGTGGTTAAATCCTTGAATAAATTGTCTCAAATATTGTTGAACTTAAACATTGTATTTTTTGAGTTAAATAACCTTGTTAACAACTTGATAAATCTATTGGACATTATCTTGTTAATCTTAAATTGGAGTTAAGTGTTGAATACTAAGTATCTCAAGAATTGAATAAACCAATAGTGGGTCTTATTTATTAAAATCAATTCTTGAACATAGCATCTTTAACTCAACACTTTAATATGATATGTGCTTCATAATTGTCTCATCTCTTGCATTGTATTATTTGTGTATCACTAACCATTTTGAAGGGGATTCTAAGCGAAAATTTGAAATACTCAATTCACCCCCCCCCTCTTGAGTATCGAGGCCTTGGCTAACAGCTACTTCCAAAGTCCGATCCATATACACAGTCGGCAACTTTAAACGTCTTACACACTTATCGGCTATAAAAGAATGGGTAGCTCCAGAATCAAAAACTACATTAAGCGTATATCTATCGAGTAAGCACTTACTTTGCACCAAGTCATTCGCTTGTGCAGCTTCCTCAGCGCTGATGGCGTAGACTCTCCCAGCAGCCGGTTGGTCGGTATTTCTCCTTCGGTTGTTTGGAGCAAACATCATATTTCCTCTGGCTCCATTACCTCTGCCCCTCGATCCTTGGCCACCATTTCCACGGCTTCTCCCTTGGAAACCTCCCTGGCGCACATTGGCGTTTGCTTGACATAGTTAGGGACAATCAGGGCGAATGTGCCCTCTCTCATTACAATGGTAACACACCATCCCACTATCACTGTTACAATCCCGAGCGTAATGATTTCCTCCACACTTAAAACATTTTTCGTCTCCCATAACTGGTTGTCTTTCTTGCTGACTCCGACCCCCAAACCTGGAAAAGGGTCTGTTCCTACCAGCGTTGTTCGGCCTCTTGAAGCGAGATTGCTGGGGCTTCAAGGAATGGTCTGCTTTGCTACTCTGGCCCAAGTGGGCCTTGTCATCCTCTTCAAAAATTCTACATTTATTCACCAATACAGGAAAACTTCTAATTTCTTGGTGCCTGAACGCTCGCTTAATATCTGATCTCAGTCCGCTCTCAAACTTGATGCATTTGGAACTCTCAGTTCCAAGTTGTTGGAAAGGCGGATAAAACAAACATAGTTCCTCATACATTGCAGTATATTCTTCCACAGACATGGAACCTTGCTTCAGCTCCATAAATTCCAGTTCTTTCCGACTCCTTACAGTGTTGGGGAAATACTTTTCCAGAAAGCACGCTCTAAAATTCTCCCAGACTAGTTGGATGCCCGCGTCAGTCAGTCAGTTTTTGGCGATTTTCCACCAATTTTCTGCTTCGTGTCGCAGCATGTACACTGTGCACTCAACTTTCTGGGCCTCAGTACAGTGAAGGCCCCCAAAAACTCTCTCCAAGTCTTGAATCCATTTGTATGCTGCCTCGGGATTAAATCCCCCTTGAAACTCAGTCGGCTTCCTCTTCAGGAAACGATCCAACACTTGGCCATCTTCAGCTCGAGGCTGGCCCTGCCTCTCAAACACGTCAGCAAAACGTTGGAATACCGCGGCTATGGCTTCCATGCTTTGATGATTCGTCATTACTTATCCTGAAATTAACACCCCTTCAAGGATAAGTTTACAAAGTTACTCACTACCGATCGGATCTCATCCCAACATTCAATAACTATAGCACATTATACCATTCCTATATATCATATAATTAATCAGACCAGGAGGGGAATAATCTCCTACCCTCAAATCAATATCTCAACATCGACCATGTTCAACAGAATATCACAATAATGATGACCACTCAGTCATAATGCACACAACCACTTACACTCGGTAAGTATACCTTGGCCTTGGACCTTTTAGGTCTGCTCTGATACCAAAATGTAACACCTAGGATTCTAAAAACCAACATAAGGCAGAACAGAGCAAAAGCTCTGATACCAAACTGAAACATCCTACGCTCAATTTGAGAATAAACCAAGACCAGGAAATTTTTCCAAAAATCAAAGGGGATTCAAGGGCAAGATGAGCAGTGGAGGGTTGAGGAGAGTAGAACCAAGATAAGAAAGAAAGGGAAGGAATGCAAACCATCCACAAGGCAACAGCGGAAGATGCAGGACATGAGCGAACCCAACAGCGCCTACCCGCTCAGGCGAGATTCAGTATCGCTCGAGCGAGACAACCCAACACGCTTGGGTGAAGTGCGCATAGCTTAAGCGTAACCAATCAGAGACCTTCCTTTCGCTCTCACTCGCTGGAGCGAACACTCAGTCGCTGAGGCGAGCAACTCCACTCGATATTCCCTCACTCAGATTCAGAGTCTGGTTCACTCAAAAAAAGTCTTTACTCTCGATTCATTCAGGTTAACCCTTACACGAACAAGTTTCTTTCAGACGTTACACCACACTCGTCAACATCATTCCTCCAGAATACAAATGTTGACCACTCGGGAGAAGATTCCCATGGTCATTCCACTCGGAATATCTTTCACGGTCTTTTACCGTTCGGGGTATTTCACTCATTTTTCACTCGCATATCTAGTCTTTCTCACTCAAATTATCTTACTAAGTCAAGTCTCACCTAAGAATCTTCTAACTTCTAATAAGTTTACTACAATGGGTTTCACTCAGAACCTTATGGATCACTCTTCCGTCAAAAAACACTCACTCAGAAATATTTAATTATTCCCCACTCGGGAAAATCCTAACGAGTTATCACTCTGAAGGTGTTCAGATCAATTCCCACAAAAATAACTTAGCTCCATTTTTACTTACAGTCATACCAACCGCACACACTCGGAAAAGTACGTATATATATATCACTCAGACTTCACACACAGCATAGAATAAACATACGGTATGACATATATAGGAATGTATATAACTATTTACAAGCACATTGTCATACTCTCGACCCGAGAAAGTTCAAATTCTGATATAAAGAGACTAAGACCAAAATACGAGCTGGCCAAGGCTTAACAAAACCTCATACACAGTATATACATATACACAGATATTCTATAGTACACAAGCACTTCACTCGGCATTCAGCTCCTCCTTCATTCATCATTTCGAGAGACATTCACTGTAAAATATAGCCATAGTAGGGGGTGAGTATCTTAGATATTAAATGATAGATACTGACTCGGATTATTCCTCATTAGTGCAACAATATACATGTTCATACATAGCAACAATCAATAACATAACAATGCCAATTAATCAAGACACGCATAAGACATCTACCGATCAAAATCCATCAATTATCACTCAGCTATATACACACACCATCTCAATAACATTAACATATACTCATGCAATCAGATTTCATACACATCAACTGTACATGTACACAGATTAATTCACTCAGTTCCACATTCGTGTGTAATCGATTTTCATTCGTTGCAACGTAGGCTCCCAGCCTTCTATTCAGCTCCCAGCTGCTTGGCCGTTTTACTGGTACCAAACCGTTTGCCCACAAGGTGACACCAACGCTCTCAGCGCCAACGGTGGTGTTCACGGGCAGCCTAAGTCTCACTCAAAGGCTACCTTGAGTCTCACTCAAAAGGATTTCACAGCGTCTCACACTTTAATAACCGATGGTAGTGTCCCACACTACATGCTCTCAGCATCAACGCATCCCATGCGCCACACGCGGATTCATCACACAACACAAGTTTCATACACAACTTTCATTCAACAATACATGCATCATATGCAATCGGTGTAACACGTCATCAGACTCACTAAATCCATGTTTTCTCACATGCAGTCAGCATTTCAAACTCATAATAACCAGCATGCCACATAGGTCACACGGTAATCATCAACAACACTTCAACACATTCATTTCGTGCAACCATTCAATATTCTCGAGGCTATCAACATGCATTTCATGGACGGAACTAAACATGCAACACTCGATTCTCAATCATCATGCATCCGGGTATCATATACTCTTCATGCAAATAAAACACAGAATCAGACACAGAATCAGCAAGCCATTAACACCTGGAACCCATCCATAACCCATCCATAATCCATGCATTTAAGATATAAGATACCCCTCTACCAACTAAGAGACTCCGAGAGGCTCCTCTGTTTTGACGTTGATCCTCTGCCTTGTTTGTTTCGTTCACCACTTTCGTACGTTCAGTCTTCCTCGAACACAGTCGTGCTCTACAATCGGCTCGGGGACAGGAAGCTGTTCTTCTCCTATTTCGACGATCGTCCTTCACCAACAGAAGGAAGCTCTGAATCTTCTGCAGCACCGTCGTCATGGGTTTCTAGAAACAGAGAACAGAGAACGGAGAACAGGGGAGAAGAAGAAGAGCGAAGAAGAAGAAGAAGAGAAGAGAGGACGAAGAGAAGAGAAGTAGCAGAAGAGGAAGTCTAAAGGAAATGAATAACAACAGTGGCTCAGTAACACATATATACATGCACGAAGAAAAGAAGAGTGGGGTAGGAAAGCGTGAATCAGCCGTCCACTCACGTCACACCCAATCACAAGCAGCCAACTATTAACAATTATTCACCATTAATCAGCCATTATTTTCTTAAGTTAAATTAATTAATTATAATTAACAAGTAATTTTCCACTTTGCAATTATTATTTTAATGGCTTAATTTCACTCGGTAATTAATTTTTAAATCGGGATGTTACAGACAACGTATCAATCAACAAGCTTCAAAAACAAATAAGTTCACCTACTTCAGATTTAGCCAAGTTTTTTGGTAGGACCGAAAATTTAAACAAGCTTTTGGGGAAATGTGACATCCCTAATATTCTAGTAAAAATTTTTTTTGATTGAAGGAAAATATTAATAATTACCCTTGAGATTTATTTGAGATTTTGGAAATTATTATTAATATAAATGAAATTCTAAATAATTAAATATTGTGAAAATAAATAAACTTACTTGATTGATTAATTACAAAAGGTTAAATGAGATGTAATTAGATAAAGGTAAATTTAAAAGTTACCACTAAGGGTTAAAAGTAAAAGTTTTAATTAAAACTTTAAAAGAAAAATATAAAAGAAATAAGGAAATGACCATTTCGCCCTTGGGTCTTAAATAATAACAAATTCCATCCTCTTCTTCCTCATTTCACGCCAACTTTTTTTCTTCTTCTCCCTCATACTACCAAAAATTGCATGCCTCAAGGGAAGGACCATTTTGCGTCGAAACTTCAAATTAACCACGTTTTTGAGATCTTGGCTTCGAGGTGAGTACAATGGACCCATTAGAGTTGAGTTATCTCTTCCCTCTTTACTTTCTCGCTCTAGCCGATGGTCATGCATGGTGGGAGAAGCTTCCGTTTTCCACTCCTCCAGTGCATGGGAGCTTGAAAACTTTATTTAGAACAATTAGAGTAGTATAACGTTAATGAGTTTTACGTTCGACCTCCGTAGGTAGCGAAACAGGCGTCGGAGGATTGAGTGGTGAAGCGGGTATTGGATTTAGAAGTAGAACCTTGAACCCAGCACTTAGAGGGCGCAACCGGCATCAAGAACAAATCGTCGAAGCTTGGAATCGAGGTAAGGGGAGTGTTCGGGTCGTAAGTAATTAGAATAGGTACGTAGACGTAATTGAATTACTTAATCAAATATTGGAATAATGAGAATAGTTATTGGATGATTATGTGTGTGTATATGTGAATATGAAGTGTAATTAGTTTATGGTGATTAGGAGATTAAAGTGTTTTATATTGTGGTAAATTGATGTGTATAGTGGCGTTGAGATGACGGGCTTGACAAGTAGGTCGCCCATTTGATGAATATGATTTGTTGTTAATGGCCACATGATATATGATATGAGGAATGTGATGTATATGTATGATTATGTGGTGTGGGACGGCCGACGGTATGTATAGCCCCTCGTTTTTTGGCTCCCGTGGTCTTTGTGCCCAATTGAGCTACCCAGTGGTCAAGTAGGACCCAGTGGTTGAGGTGGAGAGTCAAGTAGGACTCGATGGACCAAGCAGGGTTCACGGGGTGTCAAGTAGGACCCCCAGCTGAAGGCCGATCCTTTAGTATCCGGATGCTAGGCGTCGATTTTATGTGAGAGCCAGTGGTGATAATTGATGAAATTATTGGCATTGTGTGATGATGTGCATGTGCTCTATTATATTTGTTGGTTGTGATTTGCATTTTGAGGATAATGAATTTGAATAAAGTTTATAATTGGTAAGTATAGGTTGATGATAAAAGGTGAGACTAATTGCATAATGTAGAGTTAGTAAATATGTATCTTGTTATTTAATTACTGTTCTAGATTAATTATGATACCAAACACTCACCCTTGTTGTGGTTTTCTTTTAATTTAGTAACCAGTGACAGGGAAGAAGTCGAAGCCCCAGAGGTGCGCCAAGCGGAGGATTGATGCCAAGGAGCAGAGGAAATTATGAGTGAAAGGATGTTTGCAATGTGTATTGTGTTATATGTATGTTATGTTTATATATTTCCTATGTGTGCTGGACTAATTTAGATGTGATCAATGTGGTTATGAATTTTTGTGATAAGTAATGGATAAAAATTGCATGTTGGTTGATGAGAAGATGAATTCATGATGAGTAGATAATGAGATGTTCATGGATATGATAAGCTTCATGAATTAGACATATATATTTATGGGCAGGTCTTGCTTATTTTATGAAGAATGGATATTGAGAGTTATGAATTATAGCCATTTAGGATGTATGTTTGAGATTTGGTATAGTTGTCTTATGCATGAGCTAGGAACTAGCATGGTTAAATGATGATTTATAAGGTTTTGGTGTAATGGAAGGAATGCACTAGCTTAAGAAAGTTAATTGTGGTTTGTGGGAAATGGAATGGATCCATTTTGCCAAAATTGGATTCCTTGGTTACCTCAAAATGCCTTAAAATGAGATAAATGAGTTTATGCACACAAATTACTCGTTTTTAGAAATTTTTGAGTGCGGCCAGTTGCCACACGTCACAAATAATGTGTTTTGGCTTGTGTTAAAATTTGATGGCATTCCGATATCGTTTGCATAGATTTTGGTAGTGAAGAAGTTCATTTTTAATGCCAAATCTGCATAACTTCTGCAGAATGACAGGGTGTAATCAGTTAGCCTCTAAGGTGTAATCGATTACAAGGCCTCTGACTTTAAGCTAATTGATTAGACATCAGGCCGTAATCGATTATGGGTCATCCAGAACCAATGTAATCGATTATGTTCTGAGTGGTAATCGATTAGGGGAAACACCTGATGCATTACATAAATTCCAGCAGCTTGCTAATCGATTATGAGTAGTATAGTAATCGATTATGTGTCCAACAGAAAACAGGTAATCGATTATCTAAGGTCCTGTAATCGATTAGGTAATGCCTCTGATCCAATGTACCATTCCAAGAAGTCGGTAATCGATTACCCTTTGCTTGGTAATCGATTAGGGCATTGTAATTAATTATTCCCAGTCCTTTAAAGCCTTGATTAAGCAAGGGATAGTCGATTATACTATTTAGAGAATGAGATGGTGTTATTTGAGCATGTTAGTGAAAATAAATGTTATTTTGAATTAGGGCTTAATTAGTTATTATTAAATGCGAAAAAAATTTATTGTGAATATTAAATTAACGAATATAAATAAATGTAAAATGACGAAGGATGTCACAGGAAACGCCTTAGTGACCATGACAGACCTAGTCTAGGATATGTTAAAACAGTTGATCTCAAGCAGTCTCCTTCTCCTCCATCAGTGTCAAAGAAACACAAGCATGAAAAATGTAATTATTGTAAAAGAAATGGTCATGTAATCAAAGACTATTTGAAAAGAAAGAAAAGAAATTCAAAGAACACTAACCATATAGGATCCAAAAGAATACGGGTACCAAAGACATTAATTAGTCCTATTGCAGATATGACTAAACACAAAAGCAAAGCATCAATACTGGTATCTAGACAATGGGTTCTTGCATCACATGACGGGAAGAAGGTCTATGTTCTTAGACCTGGAACAATTTAAAGGAGGAACAATCACCTTCGGAAGGAACCAGACCGGGAGCATTGTGGTACTGGTAGAGTTGGTAAAATTCTCTCCCCTATTATTAAAAATGTTTATCTTGTAAAAGGTCTGAGACATAACCTACTTAGCATAAGTCAATTTTGTGATATTGGGTACAAAGTCTCATTTGATAAAAAGAAGTGTATTGTCATTAATAATGATGGAACCATACTCTTTTCTGTAAATAGACACAATAACCTATACAAGGTTGATCTGAATGAATTGAATAATCAAAATATAACATGTTTGTTTTCAAACTCTAAAGAGAGATGGATCTGACATAAAAATCTTGGACATGTAAGTCTAAATCATATTTCAAAACTTCACAGAAAAGGCTTAGTCAAGGGACTGCCAAAAATCTCTTTTAACAGTTCCTTGCCTTGTGAAGCATGCCAAAGAGGGAAAATATATAAAACATCTTTTGAAAACAAAAATATTGTTACAATAGCTAAACCATTAGAGTTGTTACATTTAAATTTGTTTGGTCCATCTCAGACTCAAAGTCTGGCAGGAAAGAAATATGGCTTTGTCATTGTTGATGACTACATAAGAATGACATGGGTATATTTCCTAGCCACAAGGATGAGTCTATGAAAGTATTTAAGATTTTTTGTAATAAAATCCAAAATAAGAAAGGATTGTGTGTTGGTACAATAAGAAGTGACCATGACAGAATTTGAAAATGAAATTTTTGAAAAATTCTACAATAAGTTTGACATCACTCATAGTTTTTCTTCTACAAAAACACTTCAGCAGAATGGTGTTGTGGAAAGGAAAAATAGAACTTTGCAAGAATTGGGTAGAACTATGCTTTGTTAAAATAATCTTCCAAAATATTTGAGTAGAGGCTGTGAGCACTTGTTGTTATATTCAAAACAGAATCCTTATCAGACCAATACTGAATAAGACTCTTTATGAATTGTGGAAGGGAAAGAGACCCAACATTTTATATTTTCATCCCTTTAGGTGAACATGCTATATCATGAACACAAAGGATCAACTTGGAAAATTTGATTCTAAGTCTGATAAAGAGATATTCATGGGGTATTCAACCACCTCTAAATCTTACAGAGTCTTTAACACAAGGACTCAAACCATTGAGGAATCAATGCATGTAAGGTTTGATGATGTTCAAAAGACTAACAAGAAATTTTCAAATCTTGAAAATGGTGATGCAGGTGTCCAACAGCAAGAGTCTGAACGAGCTCAACAAGAACCTGTAGAATTTGAGATGAGTATGATGAGAGAACTTAAATTCTTCCTAGGTCTGCAAATTAAATAGACTAATAATGGTATTTTTATCCATCAATAGAGTATACGAAGGAGTTACTTAAAAAGTTTAAAATGGTTGTTGCTAAGCCTATGAGCACTCCTATGCATCCAAGTTGCATAATTAGCAAAAATGAGTCTGGTACATTAGTGAATCAGACTTTGTACAGAGGAATGATTGGTTCACTTTTGTACTTAACATCAAGCAGACCTGATATAATGTTTAGTGGTTGTATGTATGCAAGATATTAGTCAAACCCTAAGAAATCACACTTGTCTATAGTGAAGAGGATTTTTAGATATCTTGTAGGCATCACTAACCTTTGGCTATTTTATAAAAGGACAAACCCATTTTCTTTGTGTCGTTATTATGATGTAGATTTTGCAGGAGAAAGAATAGACAAAAAAAGTATAAGTGGAGGATGCCACTTCCTTGGTCAAAGTTTGGTATCCTAGGGAAGCAAAAAAAAAAAATTCAATAACACTCTCAATAGCTGAGGCTGAGTACATGTCTGCAGTAAGTTATTGTTCTTAACTTCTTTGGATGAAGTATCAACTTAAAGATTACTCTATCAAGGAAGAAGAGATCCCGGTGTTCTTTGACAAAACAAGTTCCATTAATCTGTCAAAGAATCCCATCCAATATTCTAAAGCTAAACACATGGAAGTGACGTACCACTTCATAAGAGACTATGTGCAAAAAAGAGTTCTAGACATGAAGTTTGTTGACAAAAACCATGAATAGGCAGATATCTTCACAACGCCTCTGCTGAGGCCAGGTTTGCATTTATCAAGCATAATTTAAATATGAGAAATATTGCTTGAATAAGTCTACCTTATATACAAGTCTGTTAAATATTTTAAATATTTTACATGTCTGTGTGTATGCATGTTAAGTCTGCATTTGGGTATGTGTATACTTATATGTTACACATGGCTTAACCCATAAGAGCTAAGTTTGTTCTTCTTAATGCTGAGAGATTAAACCATTTGGGATTGCTTTTAATATGAATCGTTTCACCTTTTATGGTCATTAACTTTAAAATGTTCACATGTGGTAAAGTTATTGTTTTCGTTTAACTGAATCTGAACCATTTTTCTCTCTCTTCTCTTTAGTATAGTTATTACCGTTTAAATACACATCTATGTAATTATTTTCCCTTGGTGTAACCTTTCATTTCCATTAGTTTTCTTTCTCTCTCCCTCTTTATGTTTTCTCTGTTTGTGAAAAACCTCTCAAAAACCCTTAAATCTTTTCACCTTCTTAAACCTTCATCTTCTCCAATAGTTGTTGATTTCACTGTGGAAGACACTGTGGAGTCTGCCTATTTCCATCCCTTGTAATATAAGTTAGATGACATAGATTCACGGTAGAGCTTAAATAGATTAGCTGAACCAAGTTCTACGTTGAACGTAATCCCTTTCTCTCCCTCCTTAGTCTTGGAATTTTAGAAATCAGTTCACGTGGACAAGATGAAGTTCATCATCATTGGAAGCCTTAAGGGAAGGAAAATTGAAATCTTTAAAGATACTATTGCCACTGTCTGTGAATGTACACCTAGGGGAACAATGTACATGGATGATTTTGAAGGATCTAAAGTCTCTACTTTAGAGGTAAATAAGGTTTTGTATGGCAAGTCCCACCCTACTTGGTTGACTTCTAGGAATCTTTTGGCTAAAGTTTTCATCTTCAGATGAAGCAAGTCTTTTGCCCTAGAAAGAATGTAAAAGGTATAGTGTCAAAGCTCAATCATTTTTGTATGTACCACATGATGCTAAAAGAGAAAGTCAGTCTGGCCAACATAATCATGACCTACATGATTTCTTCTATTGGTAAGAGGTAAAAAAGGATCCCTTACTGTGAGAATATGTATAATGTGTTTTCCTTGTATTTCCATGAGTAAGTAATTTACAATATATAAATGTTTACAACATGATTAGATCCTATAATTTAGGATTCACCGAGTCAATCAAAGAATGAATGAATCTAAACAAATAGGATAAATAAACAAAATAAGGTAAATTGCTGATCAAATATGTTGTTACCTATCATCCCCTTTCAAGCACAACGCTGGGTTTGGTCCTACGCGGAGCTTGGTTCTGAAGAATTCAAATAGTGGTCTAGGCAAGCTCTTGGTGAAGACATCTGCAATCTGAAGATTTGATGGTATGAATTGAGTGAAGAGCTTTTTTGATAAGACCAATTCATGTACAAAATGATAATCTATATCGATATGTTTAGCACGTTTGTGAGCAACTAGGTTTTGAGAGAGAAAGATAGCATTGTTGTTGTCACAAAGAAGTGATGGAAGGTGATTGGAGATATGAAGGTCTCTTAATAAATAGGTAAGCCATATTAGTTCAGATGTAGCATTGGCCATTGCTCGATACTCAGATTCACAGCTGGAAGGGGCAACAATTGGTTGTTTTTTTGGCACTCCATGAAACAAGATTTCCTCCTAGAAATATGGAGTATCCATAGGTTGATCGGTGTATCTCAATGCAGCGAGCCCAATCAGCATCTGAATAGCCAAGAATGCCAATGAAGGTCCCTTTGGTAAAAGACAGACCAAAAGTAGTGGTCCCTTTAACATAGCGCCTGATACATTTTACTGCTTGGAAATGATCAATGGTGGGCGCTTGTAGGAACTAGCTAACCGAGTTAACTGGAAAAGATAGATCTGGATGGGTGATGGTAAGATACTGGAGACCACCTACAAGAGAGCGATAGAGAGTGGGATCAGGAAAAGGATCCCCTGTAGTGGTGAACT
Organism: Clitoria ternatea; assembly: GCA_037962975.1. Taxonomy (NCBI): domain Eukaryota; kingdom Viridiplantae; phylum Streptophyta; class Magnoliopsida; order Fabales; family Fabaceae; genus Clitoria; species Clitoria ternatea. Next base: position 34,132,912 of record CM075673.1, on the reverse strand, counting down.
TGATGTCAGTGGTAAGTGGCATGCCAATAGGTTTGGCATTGAGTAAGTCTACCTTGCTCAATAGTTCATGGGCATATTTTGCTTGGCTAAGAAAAATACCATTCGAGACATAGTGTACTTTAAGCCCAAGAAAGTAACTTAGTTTACCAAGATCTTTAATTGCAAATTTAAAATTGATTTTAGCCATTATTTTCTACAGTGTAGAGGATTCATTTCCAGTTAAAATTATGTCATCAACATAGACAAGAAGATATAGAATGATTCCCTTATGTTGATATGTAAAAAGAGAAGGATCTGTTTTACTGCCAAGAAAACATAGGTGTAGTAAGAATGAATTGAACCTTTGAAACCATGCAAAAGAGGCTTGCTTAAGACCATAGAGAGCTTTTCGAAGGAGATAAACATGGTTAGGATGTTTAGGATCAATAAAACCAGAGGGTTGTTCCATGTATATTGGCTGTGTTAGATGACCATTTAAGAATGCATTATAGACATCTAGCTGATGTAATGGCTAATTTTTCATGACAGCAAGAGATAAAATTATAGGAACAGTAGCTGCCTTGACCATAGGGATGAATGTGTGATTGTAGTCAAGACATGGTGTTTGAGTGAAACCTTGTGTAACTAGACAAGCTTTTAATCAATTAATTGAGCCATCTAAGAGATACTTGCTACAGAATACCCATTTAGAGCATACAATGTTTGAATGTGGTGGACGAGGAATAATGTCCCAAGTTTTATTTGAATGCAGAGCTGAGATCTCCTCATTCATTACGACAAGCTAGTCAGGATGTTTGGCGGCAGATTTAAAGCCTTTAGGATCAGAATGAGCTATCAAGGCATACAGAAGAGAAGATGGCTTGTAAACAATAATATCTATAAAGTGACGAGGTTTACAAGCATTGCCAGAATAACCGCAAGCATTGCCACATCACTGTCTTGGCATGAGTGACCATTGGATGACATGGAGGAGCATGAAAGGATGCCTTAGTTGAAGGCTCTATAGGAGATTCTAGCAAAGTTTGAGTAACGTCATCTAAAGTACATAACACACAGAGACGAGATGGTGTTGATGTGATGGCTAGAAGAGCTAGCGGTGAAGTAGGTTAAGGAGGAACCATTGTAGTCCTTGATGGTTCATCAAAGAATGACTGTGCCAAGGTGGATATTAAAGAAGTATATCATGTTGCTGACAGAGGAAAGAAAGTTTCATTAAACTTTCCATGCCGAGTAATGTAGGTGCGTGAAATGGAGGTGTCTAGGCATCAGAAGCATTTGTGCATGCTGCTGTAATTAATGAAAATACAAGGAGCACTACGGGGTGATAGTTTATGCGAAGCATAATCACACAAGCAAGGATAAACATGGTAGCCAAAAGGATGAAAATTTGCATAATTTGGGAATCCATTATATAACAGCTCAAAAGAAGACACACTTTTAAGGAAAGGAGTTGTAGCTGATTTATAGTATATACTACATAACTGAATGCATCAAGCCAATAGGTGGTGTATAACATCCTTAATTTTTAAATTAATTTCTAATAAATCAGATAAATTTCCAAAAACAGGAGTCGGATTCGATGAATAACATGCTCGGTTTTTCATCAATCCGATCGGGTATTTAAAATGCAATTAATTTACTTAAATTTCAAACAGATTTTAAATTAAATAAAATTTCAATATCTGTTTTACATAAGCCGACCGGCTCTTTAAAAATATACAAATACATAATTTTCACTTGGTATTATCGTGAGCCGGCCAAGGCTTTCACTAAAATGAACTCCGAGTTGCTGAGTGTCTTCACATATCATGGTCGGCCCTTCATTCACTGAAAAAATAATTGTAGAGGGTGAGCATAACATATCAAATAACAGTTATTGAATTGGAATAAAAATCCAATTAATAACTATAAAACCAATACTAATCATACTCGGCAATTTTAACTAACTCGGTAAATATTTAAATTTCCACTCGGCAATTACAGCCATGTTACCACTCGGTAAATTAAACATCACTCGGCAATTCAATCAAACTGCACTTGGCGAGTAAAACATTTCACTCGGCAGAAATAGCACATCATACTCGGTAACATAACAATCCACTCGGCAGATAACAAATTATTCATTCTCAAAACTGAGACATATATACATACTCATCATAACAGCATGTTCTCACAATAACACATAAAATAGTGTATGCACATGCTCAACCAAATGGATCCATTAAGTCACATACTTAATCAATGACCAACCAAAACGGGATCATGATTAAGTCTATCAAATTTTGTGTTGCAACACTGGCTCCCCGAGCCATAATTCAGCTCCTCGCTGATTCAGCCGTTTTACTGGTACCAAACCGCTCTGCGCCTATAATGTAACACTGAGTACCACTCCCAGAGTGATAGCGGTCCTCTACCCAGTGCTACGGGCCGGCCTTGAGTCACACTCAAAGGCGTCCGTGGAATATAGGAACCACTCCATCACAATTCATATTCAAACATCACACATGCATCTCATGCATACAAATATCATGAAAAGTTCATGAATCGTCATTTATAACATCATCAACTCATATCATTCCACTCAGCATAATAACAATATACATAAACTCAATATGAATGGAAAATATGAAACATAAATTGTCATATAATTGGGGTCTCCTAACAATTCATACATATATCATATATAGCATATCAACAACACCCCAAATCCATTCATAAACCATGTATTTGAGATGTACGCTCCCCCTACCTGGAAATAAAATCTTCCAGCAGCTTTAAAAACTATAATCTAGTCACTACTCTCAAATACCGACTAGAACTGCAGTGTTGTTCTACTCCAAGCTTTCCTTCGTAAAGAGAAGAGAATAGAGGTTTGGTGTTCTTCGTTTACTAGTTTCAGTGAAGATTGAAAGTATAAGAATGATTTCACTTTCAACAACTTCTCCATTAATCCAATGGCAGAAGTATTTATATACCTCCCACATGAAAGAGACGTGAATAACTTGAAATACTCTGCCACACGTTCCTTTAGTAATTAATGAAGGGCTAAGATATTTAATGAAAGGAGTACAACATATCAAAATGGGTCCTAACTTAGAAAATATCTAAGAAAGGAATCTGCTGGAAAATAGAAGAACATAAAGACGTGGACAGCTTCCATCAGACCTGATTCCTCGCTTGAGCAAACTACTCTCGCTTGAGCGAGAATCACCCAGTAACTAATTTTCCATGCTTTCGCTCGAGCGAGACTCCCTCCTACTTGCCACTCGTTCGAGCGAGAATCGTCCAGTAACGAATTCCACTGGTATTCGCTTGAGCGAGGCACCTACTCGCTTAGGCGAAATCCATCCAGAGGCAGTCCTTTAATTCTGCACTCGCCCACTCGGCAAGGCTTCCTAGCACTCGGGTTTTCACTCGGTAGTTCAATAAAACCGACTCATCTTGCTCAGAATAACTTACTCAGTAAACTCAATCAGAGTTGAAGTCTTTGTCCAGTAACACTCTTTCTGGAAAGACTTACTCAGAATATTTTACTTGGAAGTATCACAAAACACTTCACTCGGCAACTTAATTGGAAATGTTCCCCTCGGAGACGTTTCACTCGGATTTACTTTACTTGAACGTGTCTCAATTAGACACAGCGTCACTTCACTCAGAATTGATTCTCTTAATGATTTTTCATCTATTTTATTTCACTCGGAGTCAGATTCATTTCACTCAGAATCTGATCCTTTTCACTCGGAAAATCTTATTTCTTCTATTTTTCACTCGGAATTTCATTCAAAACTTCTTCTTTAATGATTTTTAAGTTATTTTTATAAAAATTATAAAAATCAGAATGTTACACTACTTGCAGTAGAGGACGTAGGACCACAGACGTCGACTATTTATACTTGTTCTTAGTGTTGAGACTGTTGTAGGTCCCGACATTTAATTATGTTTTGTCTTTATTATACTAGTTATTATTGGGAGCCTATAAGACCCGTACCTTTTGAGTACACTGTGGTTATAAAGAATCGATTTATGTTATAATCTCTATTTAAACTATGTGTTTATGATCACCAATAAAAAAAACTCCTATTTTTCAAATAATTAGTGACTCCTTAATTAAGTAGGACATTCCAGTGCAAGAATTAGCCATAGTTAATCGAGGGTGTCACAATACGCCCACTCCCCTCTTTTTGAGATCTAGTTTTTTACAACAAAAGGTTTTGAGCTCTACTTGAATACGGTAAAGGACACACTAACTCAGGCTGCTTTCTACACCACTACTCCCCATCGCTAATCCTTGGGTATCATTCTGCCTCTGGTTCCCGTGCTCCCTTCAGCAGACGACAAGGTCGAGGTCAACAAAACTTTGTACGAGGTGGTCATGGATGTCACAGTCTTGGTCCTATTTACTGTTAGATCTGTTGAAATGAAGGCCACTCTGCCACTTTCTGTCACTAACGTTACAATGGTGCACCCCCTCCTCTACTAACATTGTTGAATCCTTTGCATCAGCCTGCAATATTGCTACTACCACTCCCACTGATTGGTATCTTGACACTGGAGGTTTTACACATATGACACTAACTCCTTCAACTTTAGACTCCACTGAACCATATTCTAGTAATCATATTGTTCTTGTTGGTAATGGTAATGCTCTACACATTTCTCATATCGATTCTCGTTGATTAACATCTAATCTACATATCTTGGATAGTTTGGTTGTGCCTAGCCTGCAAAAAAATCTTATTTCCATCAGTAAACTTATGATTTTCTAGTTGATGCTCTATTCATTGATAACTCATTTTTTTCTTCAGAGAAAGGACACAGGACAAACTCTAGCAAAAAAGAGACATAAGCATGATCTATATATGCTGGAGCATGGCCAACTTGCCTTTATGGATATTTTAAATTCCAATAAATTACGAGGATCTTTTGAACTTTGGCATTCTCGTCTAGGTCATGTTAACTATGATACTATTGTTCATTTAAAAAACACTGGTCATTTATCTTTAATTTCTGTTTTACCAAAACCTACCATATGTGCTTCTTGTGAATTGATAAAAAGTAAACGTTTGTCCTATTCTGTTAATGAAAAATGCTCTTTGCACACATTGGATCTCATTCATTATGACTTTTGGGGAGTTGCACCTATTTCATCCACTTTAGGATTTCGATATTATATTATTTTTGTTGATGATTATTCATGATTTACATGGCTTTATCCCCCACATTTCTAATCAGAATTCTTTGCCACATTTGTAAAATTCAAAAGTCTTGTGGAAAATTATTTAAATAGTTCAATCAAAGTACTTTATAGTGATGGGGGCACTGAATTCAAAAAAAAGAGTACAAGAGTTTTTGCATGAACATGGAATTCTCTACACCATGTCCTGTCCTCACACACCTAATCAAAATGGACAAGCAGAACGCAAGCATTGCCATATCACTAAAACAGGACTTGCCATGTTTTTTCACTTACATCTCCCCACCATGTAACATCCTGATTTTTATAATTTTTATAAAAATAACTTAAAAATCATTAAAGAAGAATTTTTGAATGAAATTCCAAGTGAAAAATGGAAGAAATAAGATTTTTCGAGTGAAAAGGATCAGATTCCGAGTGAAATGAATCTGACTCCGAGTGAAATAAAATAGAAGATTAATTCTAAGAGAAGTTAAGATGTTTCCGAGTGAAACATCATTAAGAGAATCAATTCCGAGTGAAGTGACGCTGTGTCTGATTGAGACACGTTCAAGTAAAGTAAATCCGAGTGAAACGTCTCCGAGGGGAACATTTCCAATTAAGTTGCCGAGTGAAGTATTTTGTGATACTTCTGAGTAAAATATTCCGAGTAAGTCTTTCCAGAAAGAGTGTTACTGGACAAAGACTTCAACTCTGATTGAGTTTACTGAGTAAGTTATTCCGAGCAAGATTGAGTCGGTTTTATTGAACTACCGAGTGAAAACCCGAGTGCTAGGAAGCCTTGCCGAGTGGGCGAGTGCAGAATTGAAGGACTGCCTCTGGATGGATTTCGCCTAAGCGAGTAGGTGCCTCGCTCAAGCGAATACCAGTGGAATTCGTTACTGGATGATTCTCATTCGAACGAGTGGCAAGAAGGAAGGAGTCTCACTTGAGCGAAAGTATGCAAAATTAGTTACTGGGTGATTCTCGCTCAAGCGAGAGTAGTTCGCTCAAGCGAGGAATTAGGTCTGATGGAAGCTGTCCACGTCTTTATGTTCTTCTATTTTACAGCAGATTCCTTTCTTAGATATTTTCTAAGTTGGGACCCATTTTGATGTGCTGTACTCCTTTCATTAAATATCTTAGCCCTTCATTAATTACTAAAGGAACGTGTGGCAGAGTATTTCAAGTTATTCACGTCTCTTTCATGTGGGAGGTATATAAATACTTCTGCCATTGGATTAATGGAGAAGTTGTTGAAAGTGAAATCATTCTTATACTTTCAATCTTCACTGAAACTAGTAAACGAAGAAGACCAAACCTCTATTCTCTTCTCTTTACGAAGGAAAGCTTGGAGTAGAACAACACTGCAGTTCCAGTCGGTATTTGAGAGCAGTGATTGGATTATAGTTTTTTAAAGCTGCTGGAAGATTTTATTTCCAGGTAGGGGGAGCGTACATCTCAAATACATGGTTTATGAATGGATTTGGGGTGTTGTTGATATGCTATATATGATATATGTATGAATTGTTAGGAGACCCCAACTATATGACAATTTATGTTTCATATTTTCCATTCATATTGAGTTTATGTATATTGTTATTATGCTGAGTGGAATGATATGAGTTGATGATGTTATAAATGACGATTCATGAACTTTTCATGATATTTGTATGCATGAGATGCATGTGTGATGTTTGAATATGAATTGTGATGGAGTGGTTCCTATATTCCACGGACGCCTTTGAGTGTGACTCAAGGCCGGCCCGTAGCACTGGGTAGAGGACCGCTATCACTCTGGGAGTGGTACTCAGTGTTACATTATGGGCGCAGAGCGGTTTGGTACCAGTAAAATGGCCGAATCAGCGAGGAGCTGAATTATGGCTCGGGGAGCCAGTGTTGCAACACAAAATTTGATAGACTTAATCATGATCCCGTTTTGGTTGGTCATTGATTAAGTATGTGACTTAATGGATCCATTTGGTTGAGCATATGCATACACTGTTTTATGTGTTATTGTGAGAACATGCTGTTATGATGAGTATATGAATAAGTCTCAGTTTTGAGAATGAATAATTTGTTATCTGTCGAGTGGATTGTTATGTTACCGAGTATGATGTGCTGTTTCTGCCGGGTGAAATGTTTTACTCGCCGAGTGCAGTTTGATTGAATTACCGAGTGATATTTTATTTACCGAGTGGTAACATGGCTGTAATTGCCGAGTGGAAATTTAAATTATTGCCGAGTGACTTGATGTAGTTACCGAGTGTGAGTTAGAATTGCCGAGTGCTAATTTTTGCCGAGTGTAATCAGTATTGGTATTATAGTTATTAATTGGATTTTTATTCCAATTCAATAACTGTTATTTGATATGTTATGCTCACCCTCTACAATTATTTTTCAGTGAATGAAGGGCCGACCATGATATGTGAAGACACTGCAGCTCGTAGTTCATTTTAGTGAAAGCCTTGGCCGGCTCACGATAATCCTGAGTGAAAATTTTGTATTTGTATATTTTTAAAGAGCCGGTCGGCTTATGTAAAATAGATATTGAAATTTTATTTAATTTAAAATCTGTTTGAAATTTAAGTAAATTAATTGCATTTTAAATACCTGGTCGGATTGATGAAAAATCGAGCATGTTATTCACCGAATCCGACTCCTGTTTTTGGAAATTTATCTGATTTATTAGAAATTATTTTAAAAATTAAGGATGTTATAATTTGGTATCAGAGCAAGACTTGAAAAGTCCAAGGCCAAGGTGTAGATACTAAATACTATGAGCTAAGTGAAATCATGGTTAAAACCGGGGTTTGTAATCCGGTGTTGGGCCAGCTATAAGTGTAAGGATTGGGAGAAATTGAAGATCGGCTTTGTGTATCCGGTCTATGTAATCCGGACTTTCTGAGAGAGAAACCGGTCTTGATTCTTCACATCGGCCTCATGTGTTGGTGTGAGAGATTTGTGTATTACCAAACCGGGTCATTACCTTGTAATGCCGGATATTTTCTAGAACGGTTAGATGACTTGAGTAATAAATTGTGTGATGATTGTTTCAGGATAGGAAAATGGACCCTCATGGTATGGATGCCATGGCTGCTGCCTTCCAGCGTTTGGCTGACATTTTAGAAAGGCAGAATACCCCTCAACCGAGTGACAATCATAGTATTGATTGTTTTCTCAAGAGAAAACCGACTGAATTCCATGGTGGATTTCAGCCCGATCGAGCGTATGCTTGGATCCAGAATCTTGAACGGATCTTTGGCAGTCTGCAATGCACCGAGGCCCAGAAGGTTGAATACGCTGTATTTATGCTTCGGAAAAAAGCTGAGAATTGGTGGAGGATGGCCAAAAACCAAATGGAAGCCATGGGAATCGAGTTGAATTGGGAAAATTTCAAGGAATGTTTCCTTGAAAAGTATTTTCCGAATACTGTAAGAAGCCAGAAGGAGTTGGAATTTATGGAACTCCGACAGGGAAATCTGAGTGTTGAAGAGTACGCAGCTAAATTTGAGGAGCTCTGCATGTTTTACCCTCCTTTTCAAATGCTGGGCATTGAGGGCTCCAAGTGTATCAAATTTGAAAGTGGACTGAGACCAAATATTAAGAAGGCATTCCGACACCAAGAAATCAGGAGTTTTTCGATTCTTGTCAACAAGTGCCGAATATATGAGGAAGATGATAAAACTTCCTCTGGAGTAAGCAGTCGGTTAGATAATTCCTCTAAATTATCCCCGATTAATTTTAAGAAGCATGGGAAAGCGATCAAGAGTGAATTATCCTTTGAATCCCGAGGCCGAGTGAATTCTGCTAGCCGATCAATGAGTTTTCCGAGAGACGTTAGATGTTTCAAGTGTGGAGGAGACCATTTTTCAAGTGACTGTAACCAAAAAAAAATTATTTGTTTCCAATGCAATAAGGAAGGACACACTCGTCCGAATTGCCCTCTTTTACAAACGACCAAATCTAATACTAGCATGAATCGAGAAAGTTTTCAAAGACGAGGTCAGGGAATCAGAAATAGAGGAGTCGGAGGAGGAAATAATGGACGAAGTAATCTGATGATTGGAAGAGACAACCAGGAAAGGGATGTTAATCCACAAGCTGCTGGTCGAGTGTTTAACATTCATATGGAAGAGGATGAACAAGCTGGTGATATAGTACAAAGAGAGTGATCGGAAATTTTTAAATCCGAATGCCATACAACTTTTATTTCTAAAAAGTATATTATATTCTGTTATATTTTGTAAGTACTCGTTGTTATGTAAAACGAGAGTTGTATATATTTATACTTATGGGTTTCATGTGCAGTTTGTGCCTAAGTAATTTATTAAATTTCGAGGACGAAATTTTCATAGGGGGGAGAAATATAACATCCTAATTTTTATAATTTTTATAAAAATAACTTAAAAATCATTAAAGAAGAATTTTTGAATGAAATTCCGAGTGAAAAATGGAAGAAATAAGATTTTCTGAGTGAAAAGGATCAGATTCCGAGTGAAATGAATCTGACTCCGAGTGAAATAAAATAGAAGATTAATTCTAAGAGAAGTTAAGATGTTTCTGAGTGAAACATCATTAAGAGAATCAATTTTGAGTGAAGTGACGCTGTGTCTGATTGAGACACGTTCAAGTAAAGTAAATCCGAGTGAAACGTCTCTGAGGGGAACATTTCCGATTAAGTTGTCGAGTGAAGTGTTTTGTGATACTTCCGAGTAAAATATTCTGAGTAAGTCTTTCCAGAAAGAGTGTTACTGGACAAAGACTTCAACTCTGATTGAGTTTACTGAGTAAGTTATTCCGAGCAAGATGAGTCGGTTTTATTGAACTACCGAGTGAAAACCCGAGTGCTAGGAAGCCTTGCCGAGTGGGCGAGTGCAGAATTGAAGGACTGCCTCTGGATGGATTTCGCCTAAGCGAGTAGGTGCCTCGCTCAAGCGAATACCAGTGGAATTCATTACTGGACGATTCTCGCTCAAACGAGTGGCAAGTAGGAAGGAGTCTCGCTCGAGCGAAAGCATGGAAAATTAGTTACTGGGTGATTCTTGCTCAAGCTAGAGTAGTTCGCTCAAGCGAGGAATCAGGTCTGATGGAAGCTGTCCACATCTTTATGTTCTTCTATTTTCCAGCAGATTCCTTTCTTAGATATTTTCTAAGTTGGGACCCATTTTGATGTGCTGTACTCCTTTCATTAAATATCTTAGCCCTTCATTAATTACTAAAGGAACGTGTGGTAGAGTATTTCAAGTTATTCACGTCTCTTTCATGTGGGAGGTATATAAATACTTCTGCCATTGGATTAATGGAGAAGTTGTTGAATGTGAAATCATTCTTATACTTTCAATCTTCACTGAAACTAGTAAACGAAGAACACCAAACCTCTATTCTCTTCTCTTTACGAAGGAAAGCTTGGAGTAGAACAACACTGCAGTTCCAGTCGGTATTTGAGAGCAGTGATTGGATTATAGTTTTTTAAAGCTGCTAGAAGATTTTATTTCCAGGTAGGGGGAGCGTACATCTCAAATACATGGTTTATGAATGGATTTGGGGTGTTGTTGATATGCTATATATGATATATGTATGAATTGTTAGGAGACCCCAACTATATGACAATTTATGTTTCATATTTTCCATTCATATTGAGTTTATGTATATTGTTATTATGCTGAGTGGAATGATATGAGTTGATGATGTTATAAATGACGATTCATGAACTTTTCATGATATTTGTATGCATGAGATGCATGTGTGATGTTTGAATATGAATTGTGATGGAGTGGTTCCTATATACCACGTACGCCTTTGAGTGTGACTCAAGGCCGGCCCGTAGCACTGGGTAGAGGACCGCTATCACTCTGGGAGTGGTACTCAGTGTTACATTATGGGCGCAGAGCGGTTTGGTACCTGTAAAACGGCCAAATCAGCGAGGAGCTGAATTATGGCTCGGGGAGCCAGTGTTGCAACACAAAATTTGATAGACTTAATCATGATCTCGTTTTGGTTGGTCATTGATTAAGTATGTGACTTAATGGATCCATTTGGTTGAGCATATGCATACACTGTTTTATGTGTTACTGTGAGAACATGCTGTTATGATGAGTATATGAATAAGTCTCAGTTTTGAGAATGAATAATTTGTTATCTGCTGAGTGGATTGTTATGTTACCGAGTATGATGTGTTGTTTCTGCCGGGTGAAATATTTTACTCGCCGAGTGTAGTTTGATTGAATTACCGATTGATGTTTTATTTACCGAGTGGTAACATGGCTGTAATTGCCGAGTGGAAATTTAAATTATTGCCGAGTGACTTGATGTAGTTACCGAGTGTGAGTTAGAATTGCCGAGTGCTAATTTTTGCCGAGTGTAATCAGTATTGGTATTATAGTTATTAATTGGATTTTTATTCCAATTCAATAACTGTTATTTGATATGTTATGCTCACCCTCTACAATTATTTTTTAGTGAATGAAGGGCCGACCGTGATATGTGAAGACACTCAGCAGCTCAGAGTTCATTTTAGTGAAAGCCTTGGCCGGCTCACGATAATACCGAGTGAAAATTTTGTATTTGTATATTTTTAAAGAGCCGGTCGGCTTATGTAAAACAGATATTGAAATTTTATTTAATTTAAAATCTGTTTGAAATTTAAGTAAATTAATTGCATTTTAAATACCCGGTCGGATTGATGAAAAATCGAGCATGTTATTCACCGAATCCGACTCCTGTTTTTGGAAATTTATCTGATTTATTAGAAATTATTTTAAAAATTAAGGATGTTATAGGTAGTCCAGGTCCTGCTCGCATTCACCTTGACCTTTAGCTGATGATCACAAAAGAAAAAGAAGACATACAACATAAAAGGGGTGAGTATAAGCTCTCAACCCATATACTTCACATGCAAGGGTGGCCATGAATATTTGTATAACCATATATTGAATAGATACAAGAAAATCTATACATCATATACCAAACAACCACATAAGGAATAAGCATCAGCCGAGTTAGTCACATAATGATGATATGTTATGCGTGTGTTAGGTTCATAATTACTTATCTTGATTAAGTACTAGTTTGCAATGGGGCTCAACTTCCATTCATTAGTCTAACATATTTATTTCTAAGTGCGTAACAACCCCACCTTATCCACCTCTCTAACTAGAGCGACTGGAGCTCACCTCGTTCTATTTCCACCAAAGGGTTAAGGACTCACAATCCTATCAACAATGGATCCCCCACTTATCTCATCAGAAAAGGCACTCCATAGTCATAGAAACCCTCATATGGAGTGAAAGTCCATTAGAGTTGCCACCAGCTGTCCAGCTTCGGGCTCGAATCTGAGCCATTGAAGGTCCGCCCCTTATTAACTCCCAAGACCGCCTTCAAGGGATCGAGACGCCTGCTATTTCTTCAGTGTACCCATCACTATATGCTCTAGGGGATCACTCTAATGTCCCTCCTTAACTCCAAATGCATCATGCAATTTACTCATGATATTATAAGGGTGCCCGAGTACTAGATGGAACTTTACCCGCTCGACGTATTTGTCCTAAGGTGTATAACTTCTTATCATAAATCCTTTTTAAATGAAGAAAACATTAGGAATCAAGGCCTAAGTGCTACCTAATAATCCTTTTTTTAGGAGCACTGAGGTTTGGTCTCAAAGTTAATTTTAAAGGTAAACAACTTCTAAGATCTTAACGCCTAAATTTGCAAGTCTCCGTCTTAAAGAAATGTTGCAAACTATTCATTTAATAAAAAAGTTTCTAATTTCTTTTGCTTTTACTTTTAATGATGTGAATTTATATATAAATATTTAATTTTTGAAAGAAAATTAATGACAAGGTATATTAATATTTTGGGCCTTTTATCGATGTCGTACCGTTGTATTGATCTATGATAAAACCGACTAGATTGGCCTTTACTCTAAAATTTTCCAAAACCTTAAGTAAAAGTGCCTTATTGTAATCACTAAAATTTTCTCCTAGGTGTATACATATAATGAAATTTTCTTGGGCGATTGAGAGTTAGTAAAATCATTAATTCTTTTTCATTGTCGGAAACTTTATTTTTGTCATATTTTGTCTAGAAAATTCCAAATTGAGTGATTCCAAAGCCAAAAGTGCTTAACTTTTAAAATACCGATTAATTATAATAAAATTAAATATTAATTTTTCAAGATCATTAACAGGTCTACCCATGGTGCTTAGCTGATCACAAAGAGCACGAAAAGCTTTAGAAAAATGACAGACAGAGGTTACACCTTTTTTGAGATGGAGGAGTTGGTCACGGATGTTGATTTCACGTTGTTTGGAGTCACTGCCAAGAAGAGATTCAAGAGTTTTCCAAATTTCTTGAGAGGTTTCACAATGAATGACTTTGGCTAGAGTTTTTTTTTTGTCAAGGATGCTTGGAGGAGACTCACCAAATGTTGGTCCTGTTGTTTCCAGGATGTGAAATCGGGATTTACTTTAGTGGTTTGAATACTATCTATAGTGAAGTTGATCTTGGAAGGAGGGGCAGGAATAGAGCCATCAATACAGCCAAATAAAGATTGTCCTTCAAGGAGTGGGAGAAGCTACCGAAGCCATAAGATAACGTTGGTGGAGGTGAGTCAAATGGTTAGCATCTGGAGCATGGTATTAAAGGAGAGAGCACCAGAGGAGGAAGTGGTGTCCGTGGCCATGAGGCAAGGGAAGAGAAAACACGATTTGAGGGTGTGGGATTGAATTTAGGCTGATACCATGTGAGAATATGTATAATGTGTTTTCCTTGTATTTCCATGAGTAAGTAATTTACAATATATAGATTTTTATAGCATGATTGGATCCTATAATTTAGGATTGACCAAATCAATCAAAGAATGAATGAATTTGAACAAACAGGAATAAATCAACTAAATAAGGTAAATTTCTAATCAAATATGTTGTTGCCTATCATTTACCTTATTGTGTTATTAAAAATCTTTGCTCTGGAGAACGTCCCATACCAGACTATTGGGGATATGACTCAGAGCAGCTCTCTGGTGAGCAAGTTACCTACATTCCCTCTTCTTCCAGACTAGATTATGGAAAAGCCTGTTGGAGGATCAGATTCAAAGAGAAAGCTAGCTGTAGAGCCAGAATGGATGAAGCCTATAGTCAAGAAGGCCAGGACTACTAGGAAAATAAAGTTTAAGCTAAGAAGTCTGCTTCTCCAATCCAAGCTGAGCCTCTTCAAGGTACTCCCTCTCTAACTACCCATTGAGTTGTCAGACTCTGATGATCATTAGCCCATAGGGCATTTGAAGAAACAAAAACTTCATCTCCTTCTCCTCCTAAGACCATCTAAACTATGTCTGAAATAATACCTTTGTGAAAGTAGATGAATTATTTCATCAAGAAATATATCCCAATGAATCTGTCTGCTAACACCCAGAATTGGTCTATTATAGATTGGTTTAATAGATATAATGTTATGTATAAATTATGTGTGAAAAGGAAGAAAAAAGAAGAGAAACAGAAATAGAAGAAACAGAAAGAAAAGGAAAGGAGGAAAAGGCCCAAAAAGAAAAGGAAAAGATAGAACAAAACAAGAAGGAAAAGAAAAAGAAGAAAGAAGAGAAAAAGAAGAAGGAAGAGCTAAAGGAGAAAACAAGGTCTGACTTTGTAAGGTCTGTCTCTCCTAAGCATTCTGAACCCCTATTTTCCCAGATTCTATCCACCTTTTCTACCCAAGCACCCCAGACCTTTATTTCTCAAAACAATACAACTCAAACACATGAACCCTCTAACCCTGAACCTCAACATGCTATCCTATTCTTTCTCACCCCCATACCCTTTACCTTGGTTACCCCTGGACTAGAACACCTCATCCATACCAGACCTATCTTAGATCCAAATAAACTAGGATACCTAGACCCTTCCAACCAAGCCATCCCGAAGTCTCCTTTTTTTGACCCTCACAAGATTCCAGTGTTCATCGACCTTCACTTTCCACTCCCAATGCCCCTGGAAGAAATTTTAATGAACACCTCCCTGACCACAGCATCAGACCATGCCATGATTTATGTCTTTCGCCAAGAGCATCAAAAGATTATATATGATATGCAACAAGGTTATTTCCATCGTGATCTCCACCCCTGTCAATTCACGCCAGGAAAGAATATTTTGATTGCGCTTAATGGACTCCGTCCTAAGGTTAGGATTTGTGAAAAGGGTAGACTGAAGAAGCCAATTCCACCAAATTCTGACTACTGCCAGCACCCTTTGTAGGAGCCCAAACCATAGGAGTTGTCCAAGGCCTCTCTAAAGAGTATACAGACTACCCCTGAACCTAATGAAAACCATGCTCGAGCTCTGTAGAATCACATCTTATGGTTTATTGGGAAAGAAAATGAATACTCTAACTCTCTGAATGACAACTTTACCTTAGGATTATTTTAGGATATTCGAGGTCGAGTGTTTAGAAACAATGTCTTTTCCTATCCAGACCTTGGTGCCCTCATTCACATTTCTTTTTTCTCTCATTCTGTCATTTTTATTTCCTCTCCTCATTTCTTGTGCGTTCAATGTAGACGCCTGATTATTGTTTCTTAATCTGTGTCAGATCTTATTCTTCATAGATTATCCTGTGGTTTCTAGATGGCTCTATGATGTCCTCTTATTTTTCTGATATCAAAAGGGGGAGAAGAGTTTGAGTCTTTTATAGGTTGAGTTTTAAATTTTTTATAGGGAGAAATACTTAAAGTTTTAATTTTATAATTTCATTTTTAAGTGCTGTAAAAATTTGTTCATATGTTTTTAATAAAAAGACTGTTCTAACTCATATATATATAGCTCTAAAGATTATACATTCTGATCATTATAAGTTTTTATGCTCTAATATATGTTGTATACTATATGACTCTGATGATCATAATTTTGTTCTCTATGCTATGCTCTAATCATTCTTATAAGCATGTACGCTAAGAGTATGCTTTGATCCTTATAGTCTAAGTGAATATGCATGCTCTGATTCTTATGATTGCTTGAAAATCTATGCTTTGTTGAAAATAATCTTTATGTTTTTTAGTGCTCTGATCACATAGATGCTCTGATCATTTAAAAGTTATTTTGCATATATGCTCTGTCTATTGTTTAAAATCATCAGTTGTATGAGCTTTGATCTTTTGAGTCTGCTCCATTATTTATACATGCATTTAAATACTCTGATAGTGCTTTGATTCTGACATCATGTGAAGTCTGATGATTTATTGGTCTCTCTCTAGAATATTTTGCTTATCACAGACTCTATTTAAATAAAAGACTTGATGTTTGCTATCAACAAATAAGGAGATATTTTTAGAACCAAGTCTAGTTTGCAAAGGACTTTAGAATTTTTAGTTATTATTTTAAAGATCCCAAGATTTGTTAATAACACACATCAAGGCATTTAATTAAATAAAGTTTGTATACGTGTTATCTAACAACTCTAATTGAGTGCTTTTGGTTACAAGTCTGTGATGCATACCTTATCAATGAAATGAGGGGTCTATCACTTAAAATTTTTCCTTGAGTTATGTAAGATATTTCAAAATAAGTCTGTGTGGGACTAAAACAGTTCTCATCCAGGTCTGTTCCAAGAAAAGTTTGACACAAGATAATGTTCAAGAAGAGTTTGATTCAAGTATGTTCTTCCAATCCTATGGATTGTTGAGTTATGCCCCTCATACGTATTTTATTCTTAGAACTCAGTACGCATATTTATTTAAGACATCAGACCTTAGACTCTTGAGGCACAAGAACGCTACTCTGAATCTGTATTAATCAACACAAGGATATTTTTGAAGAAGCCCAAAGCTAGACTGCTCTTATGACTAAAAAGGAAAGAAGACAAGCTAGTTCAAGATGAAGAAACCGAGGAAGTTACTCTATGCATATCAAAAAGCTGATGAAGATTAGTACTTTTATTAAAAAGCATCAGAAGGTCAACCATGCCTATTTCTGTACAAATTCATGATAAAATAAAGACTACAAAAGGACTTTTGCTTTGAAGCACTCGAGGTACTTCATTTTAGTGCAAGTTTTGAAGATTCTCAATTCAGACCTTTTGTCTTCTTATCATTCAAAGACTGCAAGCTTCAAACAGCTACATCTCTTTAATGGATCATTAACGGTCATCTTCATTGCCCTATAAATATGAAGAGAATTCAAACTCAAATTAAAGTCATGGATGAGAGCATCAATATGAAACTTCAAGCAATTCAAAGCTTTCTTCTCAAAAGCAAAGACTTTCTTTGTATCTCTACTTCTTGCAGACTTAGTCTTTGTTTTCCTACTTAGTGTATTAGTTCTTTAAGATTCATTATCTTATAAACTAAGTTATCGGAAACACAAACACACTCTCAAATCACAACTTGTGTCAAAGTCTGGTGTGCTGCCAGTCTTAGTTTCTGTTGGGGAAACATTGTTTGGCCTGAAGAGGCTTTTAAAAGAATAATTAGGTTTGAGCCATGAGTTGCTTGTTGAAAGAATACTTGTGTGACTACCTTCACTTTCCCTTATGGGACTTATGCATATAGGTGTATGCCTTTTGACTTATGTAATGCACCTGCGACTTTTCAAAGATGTATGCAGACCATTTTTTCTGATCTTATTAAAAATGTGATGGAAGTCTTTATGGATGGTTTTAACCAATTTGTGCCAAGTCTTGTAGCTTTGTGAAAAGACAAATTTGGTTTTAAATTGGGAAAGTGCCACTTCATGGTTAGAGAAGGCATAGTTCTTGGACATTTGGTGTCTGAGAGAGGCATCGAGGTGGATAAGGCTAAGGTGGAGGTGATTGAAAAACTTTCCCCACCTACAAATGTGAAAGGCATTTAGAGCTTTCTTAGGCATGCCGGGTTTTACCAACGGTTCATTAAAGACTTTAGTAAGATCACAAAGCCTCTGACGAACCTTTTGGGTAAGGATGTTCCTTTTAATTTTGAGTCATCTTGTTTGAAGGATTTTTGTAGGATTAAGCAGAACCCCCCGATTGGGAACTCCTATTCGAGTTGATGTGTGATGTAAGTGATCACGCAATGGGGGCCGTTCTTGGACAATGGAGGGAAAAGAAGCTTCATGTCATCCACTATGTTAGCCGCACATTGGATGACACCCAGGTAAACTATGCCACAACCGAGATGGAATTATTAGTCATTGTCTTTGCTTTTGATAAATTTAGATCTTACTTAGTAGGCTCGAATGTTACTATTTATACTGATCACTCTGCCCTTAAGTATCTGTTGCATAAAAAAAGAAGCAAAGCCTAGGCTAATTAGATGGATTCTAATATTGCAAGAATTTAACTTAGAAATTAAGGATAAGAAGGGTACTGTGTAACATCATGGTTTTTCGGACTCGAATTCTGATGTAATCAAGATAATAATTAATAAAAATATAAGTAAGTTTTTTGCGTTCGAAATAATTTCAAAGTACTACCATGACTACATCAAGACTTGAACCACAAAAACCAAAGTGTTAGTTTTGATTACCTATAACTGGATCGTTAAATGATTTGCCCATAACGGTATACAAAATAATAGAGTTTACAGTGGAAAAAGAATGTGTATACCGGGCATACGCCTAGTCCCATATATGGCGATATGAGAAAAGGCTCGGCAAAGCATGCAAACCCCCAACATAAACCTATTAGATCATAACCCATTTATGTGCTTACAATATACACATGCATTGCCTAAGATATACCTATAAATATACATATGCATCTGGGTCATGCCCAAACTATTACCTCTGCCCATAACTCATAATTGGCCTATTTATTCACCTATTGGCATTAATACAAACACCACCATCATCAATATACAATATTCAAACTTTCAATTCCTCTAGTACTCATCAAATCATCACTTACATACTAAACATATATTCACCATTCACAAATTCAAAGGATTATCTTATACATATCTAAAATTCACTAAGTCATCAATATCATTATATACAAATTACCCAATACATTATAATTCACAAATGATGCCGGCCAAGGCACTTCCACTACCACTATTTACCTTCGCCAAAAGCTTTAATTCAAAATCTCATCTCAGCCCATGATAACCCTGCATTACAATACTAAAAGGAGAGCACATGGGAGAGTGAGTTATACATTCAAAATGACGAATATAATATATTGTGATTAAGTGTACATGCATTCATTCATCATGTGTGCTTTTCTATAAAATTATTAAATCATCATTAATTCATAATCACATTCTCATAAATAGGCATACATGCTTCATAAATCAAAAATCATATCATAAGCAAGCACAAGCATAAGGGCATTGCCACATATCATAAGCAAGCACATACACAATCACATTGCCACTTATCATCAAGGGCATTCACAATCATCATCATCAATTTATTAATTCTTTATTCAATTCCTCCTCGCAAGGGTCTTTCATCTCTCGTGGTCATCCCATCTCAAATGCCATGCACCTATGGCTAATGCATATGTCAACTGTTTAATAATGCATATGCACGGATCTGATTTCATTTCATCAGGTGATCGCAACCACCCTATCATTCATTCATATGGGCTTCCCGCCTCGCAAGGGGTACTCCCTCTAGTAGCCTCACAAGGTGCTTTCTTGTGATCGCAATCACGTTCAATAATTCATATTGGTTTCCTGCCTCACAAGGGGTACTCCCGTCTCATGATCGCAACCACGGGCATCATAGGAACTCACAAGCCCTTTTTTTATTTCAACAAAAAGGTGATCGCAACCACCGGCTTGATATCATATCATCATCACGTTGGTTTCCCGCCTCGCAAGGGGTACTCCCTTCATAGAATCCCACAGGATCTTTCATTATTGTGATCGTAACCACATATTCAATGTTATACCATGCCATGAATGCAAAATGCAATAATGCATATGCCAATCAACCTCGCAAGGATATCTCACCCTCTCAATTAGGGGTATATTATATATTTAGTTTTTATTATCGTTGGCATACAATCAACCACAAGGCCCCTCAAGGCTCAACATTTACATTTTCATAAAACCACACATGGCAATCATAGCATATCAATCCTCATAGTATTTATCCACGCATGGAAGCCAACAAGATATTTCAAAACATACATTCAGCAATCATCATTGCATCTCATACATACAAGTCAATACTTGCATTAATCATATTAGCACCACACTCATCCAAAATAGCAAACACTTCTTATTCAAGGGCATGATCAACAACAACGTCCCTTTTTCATTCAATAATATCATTTATCATTCAATATATGTGGTATCCTCAACTTTTAATCATCATCGACACTATTTCAAATCCATTGATTTATACCCTCATTGCCATTTAATTATCCTTTCATTAATTTCATCATCACACAAAGTGTGTTATGTAACCATATCACTTACTTCCCATCATGCTTTATAATATATCCATAGTGGTGAAGCATACATGTATTCATAACATAACCTCACTTAAAATCTTAAGAATATGTATAATTTAGTGTGTAAGACCTTGTATACACATGGCATAATCTAAAAATACTAAGTTCGTATGAAATCTGATGAAAATAAGCCAGAACAACATCATGAATCGATTCAACTTCATGCATGAATCGATTCATGCGTTACTGATGTGCCAAAATCCCATTTCAAGTGAATGAATCGATTCCCCCTTACACATGAATTGATTCACACATTCTCAAGGCATAGGGTCATGTGATTCAGGGGAATGAATCGATTCCCCTCATATGACGAATCGATTCACACGATTTGTGAGTGCCAGAAACAATAAAGACAGAAGGGAACGAATCGATTCATGGGTACAGTGTGAATCGATTCACACATTCCTACCAAAATGAACAGTGATTCCAGAACTCCTTGAATCGATTAAGGGACATAGATGAATCGATTCAAACTAAGCATATCAGTCCCCTGCTGTATTTTATGTAGAAAATCCCTTAAAATCCAACTTCTACTCACCCTAACTTATTCGAATCAAATCCAATGACCACCAAAATTTGACACAAGCTAAAATATATTATTTGTGACGTGTGGCCACCAGCCTCACTCAAAAATTCCTTAAAATGAGAGACTTATACGTACAAACACGTTTTACCCATTTTAAGCCATTTTAATGCAATTGAAGGGTCATTTCTCAATGAAATTGACCCGTTCTAATTTCTACAAGTCATAAATTATACATCAAAGCTATTGGGACTATCCCACGCCATCAAAATCACAAGACACTTAATTTGACTCTATGAGTTCCTCAACTATGCGTTATCTTTCAATCTTATCATTAATGCCATCGCAATGGCCATCACATTCAATGCCAAGCATCCATATAAAATCCTCAATTCACAAGGCATACACTTCATCCCCTCAAGGATGGTTCATTAACATGTATATATTTCAACCCCTCATGGGTTATTCATTAATATATATACATATATATTATTATCAATAGCCAATAATTTGCCATTCATATTATTTCACTATAAACATGGCAAGGCAAGCATGAGTATCATGACATACAATAATCATCAATTATATAACTCATGCAATTTGAATGTAAACTCCTCTCCTACCTCGAGGGAAGAGCCACAACGATTCGCTTGCTTCAAATGTTCCGTCACATTGCCCGGAATATCATCTACATCAATACACATATATACATATATCCAATCAATGAGCCAACACAAGGCATTATTTTAATTCTAAGCAATTGTAAACATATCTCAAGGCTTAATATCAAGTCCTAGACTTAACAAAACACCAATCCATACCATTGTGTTAGGCTTTGGGAATTCCTTTCCTAAAACTAAGATTCTCTAGGGTTCAAAAGGTCTAAACAAGTCCAACAACAACCATATCATGGCTCATATCCATAAGGCATCCAATATCCCTCAACACATCTAATGTGTTATCTTTACCACTCAAGGTTCAACATGACCCAACATAGCCTCTTCAAAGTCATCATCAATCAACAACTTTAATTCATTTATCCATGGTCTAAGACTTCATTAAGTCACAATCTCATTTCACTTCCTTAATCTATCACTATTGGTCATTTACCATTATCATCTTTATCATAAGGAACAACAATCAAAATCAATTCTCTTAATCATAGTATGCATATTCCTAAATCTTTTAAGATTGGGATTCTATAAAAGTCAACAACCATTTTCTTCATTGCTCAAACCCTTCCTTACAACATTTTCCACTCTTAATACACTAAACCACTTGGATTCATTATTCTATTTTCTTGATTTCACAATTCCTCAACATCAACAATCAATATTACTCATTCAAAACTCATTTATATATATATAACCACTCCAACATCAATAACTCATGATTTTCTTAAGAATTTCCTCAAAGCCCCAAAATCTCAATTCCTAGGGTTTTCACCAATAATCAACAATCATTAATTTCACCCATTTATATGCATCATCTCAAGCACCTATAGGCTATTAACATAGGATTCTAACCATCGTCAACAACAATAACAATCCCCAAGAGTTTTCTAAGCTAGGGTTTGGTTCCTCAAGCCATTTTCCATCAAAACAACACCCAATCTCCCATCACAATACCTAAATAGGCTCAAAACCATAAACTAAAGCCATGGGTGTTCAAGATCATACCTCTTTCTCCAAGCTCAAACCCCAAAACGAAAATGAGAAGGAGAGAAGAGGAGATGAGCCAAGCTTTGCTCCAAAGTCTATTCTTGCTTCATGAATCCATGATGTCCAATTAATTTTGAGTGGGTGAGGAAATGGAGGGGGTGGTCACGGTTTGGTGGAGGAGAAAGGGAAGGGAGAAGAAGAATGAAGAATGGTGGAGGGAGAAAGAACCAACGTGAAAAATAAGAGAAGGGGGAAGGTTTTGTTTTAAATTTCATTCCCTTGATTAAAATCTTTCTATTTTATAACTTACAGGATCTTTGTTCAGGCTTAATACTTAATCCAAAAATTATTCTGAATATAGATTCGGATTCCCAATAATACCCCTAACATCCCTGACCAATGGCATCTCAGTCGGAGATACTTGGTCCGACACCTATATTTTAAATGGGTGAAATTTTACCTTATTTAGCCTTAATAAATTCTAATTAATCAACATAAATCTCAATTTAATTATTTCAATATTTATGGGACACTTATCCATCCATTTATTATTATTTAATATTTATTCATCATATTTAATCATTTTTATAAAATTTGAGATGTTACATACTGAGAACGTTTTTGCTGACCATCTATCTAGGTTGTTATCTAAAAAAGCAGAGATGAGAGATGTTGTTCCCATCAATGAATCTTTTCCAGATAAACAATTATTGAGTCTTAGTGTCCAACAGGTTCCTTGGTATACTGATTTTGTTAATTATCTTGCATGTGGTATCTTACCGCCTAATCTTAGCTTTCACCAGAAAAGAAGTTCTTTGTCGATGTCAAGCATTACCATTGGGATGAACCCCTTCTTTTCAAACAATGTGCTGATGGTTTGATTAGGAGGTGTGTTCCAGAGGATGAAGTCCATGCCATCCTGGATCATTACCACTCTCTATCCTGTAGAGCTCACATGAGTACCTCTAAAATAACCTCCAAGGTACTACAAGCTGGATTTTACTGGCCACACCTTTTCAAGGATGTGCGTAAGTATGTCTTAACCTGTGATTCATGCCAACAAATAGGTAATATCAATAGGAGGTAATATTTTAGAGGTTAAATTATTTGATGTGTGGGGTGTTGATTTCATGGGACCTTTTTCCTCTTCTTTCAAAAATCATTTTATCTTAGTAGCAGTTGACGACGTGTCTAAATGGGTGGAAGTCATTGCTTCACCTTATTCAAATGCTAAGACTGTTATTAAGCTTTTCAAAAAGATAATCTTTTCGAGGTTTGGGGTCCCTAAATGCATAATTAGTGATGGAGAGTCTCATTTTATTGAGAAAGCTTTTCAGACCCTTTTGAAAAGGTATAGAGTGAGGCATAAAGTTGCTATACCTTATCACCCTTAAACTAGTGGACAAGTTGAGGTATCAAATATGAAGATCAAAAACATTCTCCATAAAGTGGTTAACACGTCCCATAAGGATTGGTCTATTAAATTAGACGATTCTTTATGGGCGTATCAAACTGCCTATAAAACTCCTATTGGAACCACACCTTTTAAGCTACTGTATGGGAAGCCTTGCCATTTACCTGTAG
Source organism: Clitoria ternatea (assembly GCA_037962975.1). Classification (NCBI taxonomy): domain Eukaryota; kingdom Viridiplantae; phylum Streptophyta; class Magnoliopsida; order Fabales; family Fabaceae; genus Clitoria; species Clitoria ternatea. The sequence continues at coordinate 34,108,542 of CM075673.1, read as the reverse complement.
AGCTTGAATATAAATCCTTTTAGGTAGTAAAAATTCTTAATCTTGATTATAAGGTTGTAGGTGAGCGCAGGTTATTGGAGTTAAACGAGCTTGAAGAGCTCCATTTGGATGCATACGAAAATGCTCGCATCTATTAAGAGAAGACTAAGCAATGGCATGATCGTCACATCCTCCAGAGATTATTCAATCGAAGTGATATGGTTTTACTTTCAACTCTTGCTTGAAGCTTTTCCCTGGTAAGCTGAGGTCCCAGTGGTTGGGACCATTTAAGGTAACTAAGGTTTTTCCTTTAGGAGCTGTCAAGTTATGGAGCGAGAAGTCTGGTCCATTTAAGGTAAATGGACAGAGACTCAAACACTATTTGACAGGTGAACCCATCCAACAAGCAATTGTCTTGGATTTGCTTGATGTGTCATGTTCTTAATTCCATTTGGGTAAACGTCTAGTTGAAAACCTAAACTTAGCACTAATGGGGAGGTAACCCCATGTTTTCTTTACTGCATTGCATTATATTTTTCTTTGAAGCATATTTTTAATTTTAATTTCCTAATTTGAATGCATGCATGTTTTTCACATTTATACATTGCATAGGTATACACAAGGTCTTATACATGATTTTCAATGGTTTAAATAGTGATATCCACTGGTAGTGGGAATTTCCCACTGGCAGTGGACTTCACTGATCTTGGGAGTTGGAATTAAAGGAAGAATTTTTTTAAAAAATACTAAAATCCACCGGCAGTGGGTGTTTCCCACTGGCAGTGGATTCCTCTGACTTGAAAATAGACAAAATAATTTTGGCAAAACAGAGAACTCCGTGGGCAGTGGGATTTTCTCACTGGCCGTGGATCTTTCTAACCAATTTTATGCCTTAAATGTAAGATTTTAAAGGGACCCAACCAGAGAACTCCACTGGCTGTGGGTTCTCAATAGGTAAGTGTGTAACATTGATGGGCTAAGGCAGAAAACTCCACAGGCCGTGGGAAATTCCCACTAGTCGTGGGTTCTCATCAGGTATGTGTGTGTAGTTTTAGGGCCAGCAAACAGTAATATCCACGGGTAGTGGGTATTTCCCACTGGATGTGGATCATGGCCCCCATTCACGTTATGCTTTTAAAATGCACAAACTCGTTTATGCCTTCCCATTCCTTCACCCATTCTCTTTCACAACCCACTCCCTTCACTCTTCAATCTTTCCTAATCTAAAAATTTTCTTGAAACCCACTCTAATCAACACATTTCCTTCACCCATAAGCACGTCCATATCACTTCATTCTCTCTCTTTCATCAAGCAAGTCTCCCATTCTATTTAATTTTAGGGTTTCTCATTAGTTTGGGTTTTCTCATAATTGCTATTTTGCTTTATTCTTGGCAAAAATTAATCATGTGTATAGGTTTATGTGTATGTATATGTGTTTTTTATGACAAAATTCATGTGGCAAGGAATTATGTCGTCCGGGAGAACCAAGACGGTGGGCAAAAAGCAGAAAAATAAGGGTAAGTATAACTATGGTAGTGTTGATGACATTGAGTGTACTTTAGATGAGCAAAGAATGCGACTTGCTTCTTTGTCCTCGAGGGATATTATTCCCTCCCGATTTTTCTGTAAGGAATCATTGAATAAGTTAGGGATTTATCAGGATACCCTTAAATTTTGCAAAAATATGGGTTGGACAGATTTTATTGAGCTTTATGAACCATGCTATGAACAAACTAGTTTAGAGTTCCTTAGCTCTATAGATATTAAGGCATGTTCAAATGTTTCTAGATGCAAAATTACCTTTAGGCTAAATAATACTGATTTTAGGATGGATTTAGCAGAGGTGGATTCCATTTATGGTTTTCCTTCTGCTCTTAAAGAGATGCATGCTGGCATGAATGTTATTCGTATTCCTAGGGACTTTAATGCCACCTAATTTTGGTCCCAACTGTCACGAGCAAGTGATGATTATGATCCATCATCTACTAAAGCCTCTTCCATGCACCATCCTGTCCTTAAATACCTTCAGCGGTTCATAGCTCGCTCTATTTTTGGGCAATTCGACATCCCGTGTACCATTCGGGCTGCTAAATTGTATTTTATGTATACCATGATCCACAACATACCCATCAACTCCACCAAATGGCTTTTTAGCCAATTCACCAGAGTTGGCCGAGCCAATTCTGGCAAAATTGTCATTGCTGGGTACATTAACCCAATTGCTAGGTATATGGGCATTGACCTGGACAATAAAACTCTACTATGCCAACCCAAGAGGGTTGACATTGATGAGATGATCCACTTGGGTATGATTGTCATTGAGCATGATGTTTAGTATTTAATTATTCTTAGAATCTCTGTGCCTCACCCCTTGCCTGATCCTAGCTTTACTAGTATGGAAGGTGAGACTTCTTTTTTGTTTTCAAGAGTAGATAATGAGACAGACACACCTCTTGACACAAAGATGCCACTGCCCGCACATCTATCATCTGGCCCTTCCCGCTCCTCACACGGCTCTAGTTTCTCTATAGAGCGTATGTATTCATTAATGGAAGGAATAAGCAGCCGCATGGATTCTATATCCTTATGGATGGAATCCATGTCTAAAGAGCAGGATAGGCAAGGAACACAGCTCTAGCATATTGCCCATAGAGTTGATGCCATGTTTGATTGGCACACCCAGCAGAGCCACTTTCCCTCGTCTTCTCCATGATCGGCCAGGTAAGTTTCTTATACCTTTTTCCATCCATTTACACATTAGGGACAATGTCCATCTTAGGTTTGGGGGGGTAGGTTTAGGGAACTTAACCTTACTTATTCTTTGTTTCTATTCCTGTTTATTTGCATGCTTGAATTGTGTTTTGTTTTTGTGTCATAGGATAATATTGATTGCCTGATTGCAATTACTATTGTTTGTATGACGAATAATTTAGACCAACTTAGTCTTGAACATAACTTGTTGGAATCTTGTTTTCTAAAAAAATAAAATAATAAATAAATAAATAAATAAAAATGATTGCCAGGTTACTAGAAAAACCCATACTTCATGATACTATGCTTTCTCTAATTTGGATAACTACCATGATGGGCTTTTGAGCCCAAGGGTGTTCATTTCATAAAAAATAAAAATTTTATGGCCCGTGTTTCCTTGTCGACGTTCAATCTAAAACAACGCTGATAGCTTGTAGTGAACAGCCCCCTTATTTACCATTTACCAACCGAAAGCAGCCTTTGGTACTTTACTTAAGTAGTTAAGGTTTGGAACCCTTGCAACTATGATAGAAAGCCGTTTGCTTGTTGCCAAACCCTTCGCATTTCTTTTGTTTTGAATCAAAGTAGGTCGTGACTGTTGTATTTTTGTTTAGTAGGTCAGGGGAAGCTAACGCTTATACGACAGCTCTGCTTCTCACACATTTTAGGCACCCTAGAACTTGGCTCTTGACCAATTCAAAATGATTTGTGAATACATGTTTGGGATGAAAAAGGAACATTAGGTTTTATTTCCTTAAGCCTCAAAATTTGTGAAATGCATGATCCTTTAGTTGCCCTTTTTGATCCATGGAATGATATACTTATTCTTTCAAAACCTTAAGACATAATAGTTTTTGATTTTTATGAAGAAGAGGAAAAAACTAAGGCAAGATAGATGAGGTTTGAAAAACATCTAAGAAATTTAAATCACGATAGTTTGGGGTCAGTGATTCAAAGTAAAGAAAGTAAAAGGATACTAGTGAATATAAAATAAGGAGTTAATTGCAAATAAAAAAAATAGTGAATGAAAATCAATGATGAAAATAAATGAATCATACTCCTCATAGCTTCTGAATGTATAAGAGTTATTTGATTGTGGTTTGCCTTGTGATATCACTCTTTTAGATATTTAAGCCCTTTGTATTCACCTTTTCTTGGTTTCTATTTTGGCCAAGTTATAACCATTGAAAGACCTTTTGACCAATGCATGTTTTCTTGATAACTGTGGAGTCTGTGGTCAATTGCCAAGCCTATAGTAGTGCTTAGGATGTTGTGATTTGAGTTGATTGAAACACAAGCACATACACTGAGTGAGAATGTGAGAGTGAGTACCATTTTGTCAAATTTTAGTGAGCATGGTTTGATTGTTTTGGTGGGTTCTATTCTGGTGGTTTATGCAATGATTTTAAAACATGAACACAAAATAAATATAAACAAGATTCCTCAAGTTTGTTTGGGTTTACTATGCTTTATTGTTCGTTTGTATGAATACGGCAATTACTTGAGGACAAGCAATGTTTTAGTTTAGGGTATTTTGATAAGTGTCTAGTTTCCATTAATTTTAGGGGTGTTTTTTGTTTGAGTTTTCTAGTTATTTGTGTTAGTTTTCCCCTTAATTCCACTTGTTTTTCTTGATTCCACACATGTCACTCAGGTACCTCGATTTTGCAAGAAAATTTTTGTTTTAAGTACATAAGTAATGGAAGTGATAGGCATGTGATGAGGCATTGGAGAAATGGAAAGGAATTCAAGCCACCAAAAGTGCAAAGATTAAGCCATATTGACCTTTCGAGTGCTATATGAAGGAAAGATACATCAAAGGGAACATTCCAGGACCTAACACACTTGAAAAAGAGCATTTCGATGAAGCTAAGAAAAATCCATTACTAGTGGTAAATTCCCATTGGTCGTGGTTCTCTCTAGAAGGTGGTCTTTTGGCTCTAAAAAAATCCACTGCCGGTGGGTTTTTCCCACTTGTCGTGGTTTTTTCCACTAGTAGTGGGTTTTGCACGGTCTGCATTTTCCTTATTTTAGGGAGTAGTTTTTGAAGGGATAAAAGGGGAAAACGCATTAGAAAAGGGAGGAAAAGAATTAAGAGACTTTGGAGAAGAAAAGAGAGGGCTTTTTCAAGAGAACTGCGAGGAGATTCAAACATCAACACTTGAGGACATCGATTTGTAGATTTAGGAGGAAGATTTAGAAGATAGACTCAAAGCTTCTTCTACTTTCTGAGTTCTAGGTTTTGTATTTGATTTTCCTTTATGTTGAATATTAAATTAGTGAATTGTGGTATTGATTTCCTATTCTTCATGCCACACTAAATTCCATTCTTGGGAATTAGGGGGTAACATGTTTGTGTACCAAGTTTGAATATTCTTCATTTTCCATTAATGAATCTATGTTTCTTATTCAATTTCATGTATGCTTAACGCTTCTACAAGACTTAAAAATAAGTGTGGATGATTATAAATGGTATGGTAATCGAGAGATTGGCATACGGTTGGAATCGAATGAAATTGAACCTAGGGATTTAGATTGTGAAAGTAAGCAAAACTCTTTGTGGGGTAATCGGGTTTTTATAAAGCGTAAAGGATCTAATTATGAATTGAACATGGTTCTTCGGTAGTTAGATACGTTAGTGGGTTTTGAGAGAGAAGCACTAATCAATTTTGGAAAATCCACCTTAAGAAACAAGATTTTATAATTGGGAAATGGAATTGCATTGAAATTGGCAATGACATATGAACCTTTTTAATTCCCAGAACTTCACCTTGATTGTTCTCCAACAAGGATTTTTATATTAATTTTGAATAAGCTTTGAATTTTCTATTAATAATTAGTATCAAGTTAATTTAATTACCTTCTATTGAATTTTGTCCAGATAATTGAAACATGGTTAACTAGTAATTAGGCACAATCTCTGTGGGAACGATTTTTTATTACTGCGAAACATTGTGCGCTTGTGGTTGGCTATCAAGTAGCACATCAATCATTTAAATAACAGGACAAAGTACCTGCAATAGAGTTAATTGTGCAGACAAAGATAAGATGTTGCTTCTGTTTGCAAGGTCTAAACCTTCCTTTCAAGCTCTGCAATGTATCGCATCTTCCTCTCTTTTGACCTCGCAATAGACTACCTATTCCCCCATATCCTATTACACACAATCAAAAGCAGAGTTTTTCATTGTTAACATTTTCCTTTTAATAGACTTCAACAAATTTGAAGCTCAAGTTTTATCATGCCTTTTTGTGATGTGTTTTCTAATTTCATCAGGGAAACAATTTCCTATAATAAATGAGTCTTCAAGAATTAATCCATAATTACATTTCTCAAGGAAGTTGTGTAAAGCCAAAATGCATTCCGTTCTAAAGTTGCAATATTAACTAGAAATAAGGTAACAACAGAAGTATTACCATACCAAAAAGCTTTAATTAAAAATATGATAATGTGAGGGTTTAAATTGATGATGCAAAATAGTTTTGATGTATTAAACATCAAATAGATCATCATCGAGTCATGTTAATATGAAATGACTTGACTCCAAAAAATATTCAAAAAATATTTGACCTGTAAACATAAGAAAGTGAGTTAGTGGAGCACTATAAAATATTTAAACATAACTTAAGTTGTAGAAACATATAAAACAACATTCATTCACAGGACGGTGACTATGAATGAGATGTTGAGCCAGCTCCAGCCATAATTACAGGAAAAATTGCTTGTTAAATAACTGCACACAATGAATAATAATCTGAAAAGGAGAAAAAGATATAGAAGAAAACTTGTTATAATCTGATCAGATACAAAAAAATTCTTCATAGCAATAATTAATTCGATATAGACATGACCTCAAGCAGTTTTATGCACAAATAAGTGCCTCAGCCATTTCAAGCTTTAGGGAGCTTCTGTAAGTATTTATGGCCCTACCACTAGTGCTGAAAGCACTTTCAGATGCAACAGTAGAAACAGCAGTGGCAAGAACATCTCTCACCATGGTTGACAATATCGGAAATCGGTTTGAATTATATTTCCACCAAACTAGAATGTCAAATCTCCCATCCTCATCTTGTTCACAAGCTTCACCTAAATGCCTTTCTAGTTCATTTTTTCTGTCGATTGTATCCTTTTCTTTTAAGACCCTTTTATAAGCATCTCTTCTTGCCATATGGTGAGGTTTTTTAACACAAGCACTTGCATCACCACTGCCAACATCTTGTGTGTTACTACAACTTTCTATAGTTTTGTTTTACTCCTTATGAGTTGATTTATACCATGTATACATCTCAAACAGACTATTTCTTACATCAGCTGACAGTTTTTGGGCAACATCTAGTTCATCAGAGTACATATCCCCAAAGGCCCATTCAACAAACACAAGTTTAAAACGAGGATCAAAAACATACCAAAATAAAGCAACTTATTTATGTTACTAACATCACCCTAATATTTGTCATATTTTTTCTTCATCTCAAAACCCATAATGGCTAACACAGTATTCAAATTCATGGCAGATTCTTTAATCTCACAATAAATAAAAGTTAATTGGTGAAATGCAACATACAAGCTCACATCCACATATGTAGAAAAAATCTTAGTGGCCTCATAAAAAAATGTCAAGAAATGCATAAAGGCTCTAACATTCTCCCAATCAGTGACAGTGGGTGGACCAACAGTCCCAAAGAAATCAAAAGAGGTTGGGTCCTCATGCTCTAATTTTCAAATGCAGATTGAAAACCTTTAGCAACGTCTAACATCAAGTAAGTAGAATTTCACCTATTAAGGACATCAAGATTAACCAGTTTTTTACTTGAAATTCTAGAAAACTGTATGTAGTCCTTAAAAAGTGCTAATCTTTGAGGTGAGGACCTTACAAATCTAACAGCAGCTCAGACATCCATAATAGAACTATGCATATCTTTCAAACCATCATTCACAATAAGGTTTAATATATGAGCACAATATCTCATATGAAAGAACTGTCCATCCATCACTAACCCACCAATATTCCTTAGTCTATTTCTTAAATATGACACCGCTACATTATTTGATGAAACATTGTCAACAATAATGGTGGACACATTCCTAATACCCAATTCCCTAAGAACCTCCTCTATGTTCCATCCAACTGTATCGCCCTTGTGATTAGGAACCATGGAAAAGCTAATGATTCTCTTTTGATATTTCTATTCATTATCTATAAAGTGTGTTGTAAGAGTCAAATAGTTCAAATTCTATACTGATGTCCAACAATCAGTGGTTAGTGCTACTCTATGATAGTTAGATTTAAAAATGGCCTTCAACCTAATTTTTTCATCCTAATATACTTGAAAATAATCTTTAGCAACAGTATGCCTAGATGGGGGATCAAAGTGGGGTTGTAATTGCTTACACAAATGTTTAAAACCTAGACCCTCAACAACAATGAAAGGATGCTCATCCAAGATTACAAAAATTGTGACCGCCCTCTTACAAGCCTCAAAGTTAAACCTTCTATCTACAGCAACTATACCACCACCCTCAAAGTTGGAAACAGGTTGATTTGGGTCATTGGGGACATCATAAGGATATTTAGGACAAACTTTTAGGTGTGCAATCAGGTTTGATGTACCATATACCTTAGGGTCACAGTGATAAGATTTAGGACAATAGTTATATTTGGCCTTCGGTAATCCTTTTTCGACTAACTTCTCAAAGTGGTCCCAAACCATAGATCTTTTACGGGTACTACTTGCATTCTGTTTTCTTTTTTTAGTGTTATTCGGAAGAGGAAGACTAGGATCTGGCCTTACAGCTTCAGTTGCAAGCATAGGTTCATTAGAAGGCTGACTTCCGCCACCAAATATTGTTGTTGGTGCAATATTGGTGGGAATAACAGTCCCTTCAATAGCTTGTGGCATTATGGATAAAGGGAATGACATGTTCTAACCCTAAATATTAAAAGATAGCAGTTGTATATTATAAAACTGTGTATTATAGTTTTCAGTATTTATGAAACTATAAACTGATAAATATTATAGTTTTCAACATTTATAAATTTGTATATTATAGTTTTCAACTATAATGAAACAAAGGATTCAAGTAGAAGAAACAATACAGTTTTATAAAGGTTATAAGTTATGCAAAGACTAACAGGAAGCTCTTATAAAACTTCTCATTAAAATAATGCGACACTCAAGAATCAGATATCTATAAGAAGTTGTAAACTTTCAAAATATAAGAGCACTACGACCCATTACACAAAGTGTCCCCAAAAGTATAATTAATTTAACTCCAAAGACAATACCTTACAAAATCTCCAAAAGAAAATAGAGAATAGAACCAAATACATATCAAAAGCAACATTTGTTATTTGTAATACCTACATTGTTTTTACAACCAAATACAGGAAACAAAAAGAAAGCTCATAAACTTCAAAATGGCAAAAGAAAACCAGAAAAGAAAAATTATCAAAAGGAAAAAAAGTAACATTACCAGCAGGCACAACACAGCACATTATGTTTTGATGTTTATTTTTTTAAGTTTATAATATTGACTAATTAGATAATGTTTTTATGTAATTATTTTACATTTAATATCTTTTTTACGATATAAACAATTTATAATTAAGTTTCAATGTAACAAAATGTAATATCTTCACTTCTTTTTAATGCAATTACAATTTTAGTAATTGAAACTCACGTACTTGTTAAATAATTGAATCAAAATTTATTTAAGTTTAGAGAGACAGTTTCAAACTTTTCTCTTTTGGTAAAAGTCTGAGTCAGTTTGAAATCAAATACTTAATGCATATCAACATTAAAACTGAATAAGGAGTGATTATCTTTATTAGTTGTTTCAAGTGGAAGCAACATCTTATGTGTAATTACTTAGATGATTAAATCCACCATTGGATTTAATTGACTATGACAACAAAACATGAATTTAATTAGTTGGATTTAATCATAGTATCACAACATATCTTATTAGTTGGATCAAATCACAGTATGATAACATAAATAAAACTATGAATAACATTATTAGTATGAAATTAATGATTAAATCACCCAAAATAATTTTAAAAAGCCAAAAGAAATTTTTATCAACAAAAACAAGCACGAGGAGTGCTCCCAAATGGTAAAAAAAGTCCCCACACTATATTGAAAAGAGCACAACATGTTGGTAAAAGAAATTGAATATTTCAATCAAAACACAATGGCAATTGGCATATTATTAGATTAGAAAGCTATATAATTTTCACGACACAACCAACACGAGAACCAAATTAAATACTACGTTATGGCCTAAAAATGAATAGCCTCGGGTCTCACAGATAGTGTTAATTTTATTCAGAGAATTGAAATCACACTGATAATTCACTCTGATTGCAACATCTACTGCCCAGACATCATGAATATGCCCCTAAGCGCTCAACAGGTTCTTGCCATTAATCTATGAAACTAAAAAATAAAACCACTAGAGTTTTGTGTGAATTGAAAAGTATATTTCACTAACAGGACTAGAAAAAGAGAAAAGCTTTATACAGGAAAGTCCATCTAGAGAAACTAACCTTAGAAACCAATTAACAAACAAATAACAAACAGAACTAAAAAACTAATATGAAAACATAGTAGGAGAAAATAAAGACTGTATGAGCAAGTGATGAGCCCAAAATTAGCAAAAAAACAAGATTGGTGAGGGAGGATTGTACCTTGAGATTTAGAATTGAAAAATCAAAATTCAGAAACAAAAGCAAAAGCAAAAGAAACTATGTGAGAAGCAACAAAAGAAGAAGAATCAGCAGTGTGTTGACTTGAAGAGAAACCTTGGAAGATTTGATGAAAGGAATTAGATAAGTATACTCTTATTAACCTAAACTCTAAAGGAAATTACAAGCTACATAAAAAACTAATAAGGTTATGTAAGAACTTTTAAATTGCAAGGAGAGTGAAATACACTTACGGATGAAGGGATAACTAACCTTTGAAGAAGAAGAAGGGGAAGAATGAGAAGAAAGGGACAACCATTGACGTACCACGCAACCTCACCAGCCAAGGGGACGAAGGAGAATCAAGGAGTTAACAAGCAATGCCAACAGGATTCAAGCAAGACATAAAGAAGGCACACAAGGGTTTACTGTTGCACGTTAGAGAAACATGGAGGCACTTATAGGACTCTTCAAGAATCTTTAAGAAATGTTTGAGACTGAGAGTGAAATGAGAAGTAAGTGAAGTTGGGCTTGGGCCGTGCAGGAAAAATATAAACCCAAAACTTAACCAAAGTTAACTGGTCGGGTACGATTAATTTGGTTGGTAGAAATTAAAAATCATACCCGCCCAAACTTAACCATTTCTCACCTGTTTACCTGCCCAAAACTAACTGAGCTTAATTTTTTTCTGATTTCTATGGTTTCCGTTTGGGTGGATGGGTCCTGCTCACCCCTAACATTACTTACTACTTTAACTTTACAAAGACGAGAGACATTGATAGGATTTTTGACTTATTCATTGGTTACGCCACTGAAATGACACAACACAGGGGATGACAAGTGGCAAAATATTAGCTGCTGCACCATGATTCTAACACATGTCGCATCATGATTTTAGCACATTATAAACCACCCTAGACACAAAATTTATTTCTAAGCCACCCGAAATAAAAAATTACTTTTCAAAACAACATTAAAGAAATAAAAAGCCCATAAAATTGTAAATTATATCTCAATCTTTTTTCATTATCATTTACGGAGAAAGGTTAGGTTTCAAGGTGAACGAAGAAAAGTTGAAAAAGCTAGAGCTAGAGTGGTCATGCAATAAATCCTAATACTAGTTGGCTACTAAACTATTGCAACATTATTATTATTATTATTTAAACGAATAAGATTGAGATTTATATATAGGATTTTAAGTTAACCGATGAAATTTCTACCACTAAACCCTTTTAACCAATTTAAATTTAAGTATTTTCTTTTATTTTTTGTGTTAAATTTTAGTATATTAATATTGATAGGTTAAGAAGTGAAACGACTATCACTGAGAACTAATTTGGTTTTATGCTAGGACGGTCGACTACCTAAGCCATTAACCTTCTTAGAGGGTTAATGGAAAAATATTAGAGTAAGAAACATGACCTACATATGGTTTTTTATCGACTTGGAAAAATATATGATTGAGTTCTAAGAGAAGTGTTATGGAATGCCTTGGAAAAGAAAGGTGTTTATTTGGCATACATAAGGGCTATAAAGAATACGTACGACAACATAACTACTAGTGTGAGAACGTAAGATTAGTCTACAATTGGGGTCATCCTTGAGTTCATATTTATTCAATTTGGTCTTAGATGTTTTTACAAAGTCAATTCAGGAAGATGTTCCCAGATGCATGCGTTTTGCAGATGATGTAGTTCTCATAGCAAAGTCAAGGAAAGATATCAATTCCAAACTAGAGATAGGGTGGCACTCTTTGGAATCAAAATTTTTCCATTGAGCAGAAGTAAAATAGAGTATACGCAATGAGAGTTTTATAGGATACAAGTTAATGATAACTTAGAGGTAAAAATTGGAGATCAAGTCATACCTTTAGTGTCAAGATTCAAATGTTTTGGTTCGATAATACAAGTTGTTAAGTAAATTAATGGAGAATTTTCTCATAGGATACAAAGTAAGTGGTTAAAAATGAAGAAAAGTTTCAGGGTTGTGTGTGATTGAAAAATACTAAAAAAAACTTAAAGGAAAGTTTTACTGAACTGTCATAAGACTGACAATGTTTTATCAAAGTAAATTCTTGGGCGATGAAAAAGTAACATGAAAATTAAATGAGGTCGTTGAGATGAGGATGTTGAGGTGGATGTGTAGTCATATAAGAAAAGAATGAATTTGTAATGACAGTATTCAAAGGCGTGTTGGCGTGACACGTATTGAAGAGAAAAGGTTGAAAATCGTTTAAGGAGGTTTAAGCATGTACAAATAAGACCTTTAAAAGTGTGCCTAGAGAATTATTAGAAATCTTGCTTATATTTTAAATGTTTTAAGTCTTATATTGCTTGGCTTTCAACTCTCTATAGACTTTATATATACACATGGGATTTATAGTGGTAAACAAGCTAGAAAAGAAGTGGGCTCACGAACAAACTATCTTGGGCAGAAATATCAATTTCATGTGCAAATTTGACGATTTCCCCATATTTATGCACATGATCATAGGTGACGTACAACCTTTTACCATAAATTCTTTTTTATTTGTTTATAATTTTGAATTTGATAAGCCTACTCGTGAAAGCCATTATTTGGGTGTTCGAATTTTAGGTGGTTACGATTTGTATTTTAAAGGAGATATTAAACGCGTAATAATTTGTCAATTAATTCCTGTCATAATTATTTTTTAATGTTTTTATCATAAATAGGATTAAGTGTTATATTATCTTTTCCGCTTTTGATATCCTTTTCTTTTTAATCACAATTGAAGCAATACTTATTTTTTACACTGCGTTGGGTTTTCTCTTTCTTTTTCTCTTTCTCCCCCCTCTTTCTCTATCTCTTACCTTTGCTAGTTCTGATACTTGCCTTCACGTAGAATGGCTTTCATATCTTGGGGGATCACGCCTTAGGTGCATAAACCTTAAATGTAGTGTGTTTTCACACACCTTAGTCATTAACAACGACAATCTTAGGTTTTATCATGGTTGATGTTGTTAACAACGACCTTACTACTCCTCGTAATTCTTTATTGCTGCCACCACCCTCTATGCCTCAAACAACCCATCCTGTCACCCTTGTTAAGTCCTTACCTGATGTCTCTAAAATCAAGGTTTTTAGAGGCCAAAGCTATCACCATTGGTGGGAACATGTCTTCTCCATTCTAGACATACACGGGGTGTCAATTTTACCCTTGCTAATAACAAGCCAACCAAACCCGACATCCTTTATCCTTGGGTCAATGCTAATAGGGCATACCATCATACAATTCTTAGTACATTGTCTAATGAACTTTTTGATGTATACCGTTCTTACAAGGAAGTAAAGGAAATTTAGGATTCTGTGAAATTGAAATATATTGTTGAGGATGTTGGAAAATAGAAGTTTATGGTCAAGAATTTCTATCATTGGGAAATAAAAGACAACAAGGATATCAACGTTCAAATTAACGAGTACCATAGGCTACTAGAAGACCTGAAGTAAGAAAATATCACTATACAAGACAAACTTGTTATAGGTTTCCTCACTGAAAAACTACCAAAGACATGGAAGGACTATAAGTAGGAACTCAAGCACAAACTCCGTAAGGTTTCTGCTGTAGAGTTAGTTACTCATATTATCATTGAGGACACCAACCGTAAGAAAGAAAAAGCAATGAGAGGCAGAGCATTGGCTAATAGAGAAGATATGGTGTAGGTCAGGAACAAAGCCAATAATTCTCCCAAAAAGAGGTATGAAAACAAAATGTCCTTTGATCATTTTTCTACTAGGCCACTTACCCCTACTACCTTAGAAAGGAATAGTTTTTGCTTTATTTATGGTAAGCGAGGTCACTATGCTCCTACATGTTGATATAGGAAGAGGAACGACATTCCCCCCAAACTAAAAGTTCATTTGGCCGAAGAAGAAGATGATGATGTAATACCCGTGGTTGCTTCTTAAGCCTTAATATTGGCCAATTTAAGCAAATGCGTGACTCTGAGGCTGCCTAGCAGATATGCATAAATTGTAATATGTTTATCTCCTACAATGTTGGGGGAAAGAGAAGAATTTGTATATCTTGGTAATTCCCAAAAGGATAATGTCCTTGGAAAGGGAAACTACTTCCTAAGCTCACATCTGGAAAGACCTTGGCACTGATGTGCTTTATGTAATGAGCATTAGAGCAAATTTAATCTCTTTATATAATGAACTGTAAATTTAAGTTGCTTTCTTTAATTCATTCAAATTTGGGTGATTTAAAACAAGTTGTAACTGAAGGTGGTAAAAAAAATTATAAGACCTTTATTGATGATTTTCTAGATATATTAAGGTTTATTTACTTAAAAATAAAGATGAAGTGTTTGATATGTTTTTAATATATAAATCCAAAGTAGAAAATCAATTAGATAAGAAGATTAAAAAGGTTAGGTCTAATAGAGGTGGTGACTATATTCTTTTTAATGATTTTTATGAAAAAGAAGGTATTATACAAGAGATAACTCCACCACCTGAATCTAATAGTATAGCTAAAAGAAAAAAATAGGACTTTAAAAGAAATGATGAATGTTTTGCTTGTTTGTTCTTATGCATCTAATAATCTTTGAGGTGAAGCATTATTGTCTGCATGTCATATACAAAATAGGATCCCTTATAAACATTCTGGCAAAACACCTTATGAGTTATGGAAAGGTTATAAGCCTAATTTAGATTATCTAAAAGTGTAAGGGTGTTTAGCTAAAGTTATGTTTCCTGATCCTAAAAAGAGAAAGATAGGTCCTAAGACTTTTGATTGTATGCTAATTAGGTACACACAACACAGCGCTGCTTATCTATTCTTGTTCTAAAAAGTGATGTGATTTAATATAATTCAATTATTGAGACAAAAAAATGCTGAGTTTTTTTTATAACATATCTTTCCTATGAATGTTTAATGTGTTTCTTGTGGACCTATTATCGATATTGAAAATGTTTCTAGTTAACAAATTATTAAACACAAATATATTTTTAATGAACCATTCTGTGATGCTTCTGAAAATCTATATGAAAATTTGAGTAAAGACAAAGAAAAAAGACATCTTTTGGAAATGATTTTTACACATATCTTGTTGATAGAGAACCATTAAATTTTTCTGAAGCACTTTCTTCTTTTGATGTCATGTTTTGGAAAGAAATGATTAAAATTGAATTTGACTCTATTTTGAAAAATAAAACCTAGACTTTAGTGGATTTACCTATGGTTCAAATGAAAAATACAAAGCTTGTTTGATAGCTAAAGGTTTTTCTCAAAAACAAAATATTGATTATTTTGATACTTTTGCTCCTTTAACCAGGATTGCTTCAATAAGAGTTTTAATCGCTTTAATATTTATTTATAAACTTTTTATTCATCAAATGAATGTAAAAACTGCTTTCTTAAATAGCAAGTTAGAAGTAGAAATTTATATGGTTCAACGAGAAGCCTTTGTGGTTTCTGGTCAAGAAATTAAAGTTTGTAGACTTCTTAAATCTTAATATGGATTAAAATAAGCACCAAAACAATGGCATGAAAAATTTGATAGTGTATTGACTGGCAATAGGTTCTCTTATTCTAAAGTTGACAAATATGTATATACAAAAGTAGAAACTGGTGAATGTGTGATTGTCTGTTTATATGTAGATGATATGCTCTTTTTCATACTAATAATGATATTGTATTTAATACAAAAAATTTACTTGCTATCAACTTTGATATGAAAGATATGGGTGAGGCAAGTGTTATTTTTGGATGTTAAAATCATAAAGAAGGATTATAATATAATGCTCTCTCAAGAATATTATATCGAGAAACTTCTTTGAAAGTTTAAATATTTTGAATCAAAACTAGTGAGTACTCCCTATGATGACAACACTCAATTAAAGAAAAATAAAGGAGAACCTATGTCCCAATCTAAATATGCTCAAATTATTGGGAGTCTATTACATTTAATTATTTATTCGAGACCTAACATAGCATATGCTATGGATAGATTGAGTAGGTATACTCATAATCCCAATAATAAACATTTGGCTACATTAGCAAGACTAATGAAATATTTGAGAGGTATCATAAATTATGATATATTGTATATTGGATATCTCATAGTATTAGAAGGATACTATGATGCCAACTGGATCTCAGATTCAGATGAGACAAAATCCACTAATGGTTATGTATTTACACTAGGAGGAGGTTGCTTGGAGATCAGTCAAATAAAATATTATTGCTAGATCCACTATGGAGCCAAAGCTGATTTCTCTTGAATTGGATTGTAGTAAGGCTGAGTGGTTGAGAAACTTCTTAGCAAATATTATGTTAGGAATAAAACCAACACCTTTAGTGTCTATACATTGTGATGGCCAATCGATTATAACTATAGCTAAAAATAATTCTTACAATGGTAAGAACAGACACATTCATTTCAGACACAATATGGTAAAGAAACTACTAACAAATAAAATACTTTAATACGGTATGTGAAGTTAGAAGTGAATTTGGCTAATCCTCTGACAAAACCTTTGGGAAGAAAGGTTGTTTATTAAACATCGAGGGGAATTAGACTTTAGCCAATAAGAAAGTTAACAATGATGAGAGCTCAACCTTTGTGATTGGAGATTCCATGAAGAAGGTTCATATGGGTAATAACAAGTCATTATTAATTCTCTAGTACTACTTCTTCCCTTATTCTTATGATGTGTGAAGTGTTAGGCTATAAAGAACGAGAGGTTAAGCTATTCAATTTTTAATGATTTTCATATCCCTTATGGATGATGTATAAAATATAGGATACACTTGATGAAATTATCTATATGAGTGTCAAGTGAGGTCGTTTAAATGGGAGTTAGGCAAATCTCCAAAGCACTCATGAATCACTTGGCACGTGTATGGCCTATTCAAGTAAAACAGCAAAAACAGAAAAAGAGTTATGAAATGTAATATGATAGGTAGACCATTATCTGACAACAAAGTGATCTTGGTTCATAGAAGCTTTGCTTCACCAACTCACTATAGTTTAAGTTTATCTGTTTAGGGTCGGGTTCATAGTCTGGAAGACAACACATTTGATGAATTTGCACTATGATGTAAACCTAGTTTTTTTAATTGAAAAAAACTTTTGAAATATGTGGGGATTATTGAAAATCTTACTTATATTTCAAAAGTTTTAAGTCTTACATTGCTTGACTTTCAACTCTTCATAAGCTTTATATATACACATGGGATTTATCGTGGTAAATAAGCTAGAAAATAAGTGCGCTCATGCGCAAACAAGCTTGGGCAAAATATTGGTTTCATGTGAAAATTTGATGATTTTCCCAACACAAACAATCATATGTGACATGCAGCTTTTTACCACTTCAATTCTTTTTTATTCATTTAAATTTTGAATTTGAAAACCTTACCCGTGAAAACTGTTATTTGGGCGTTCAAATTTTAGGTGTTTACGATTTGTATTTTAAAGGAGATATTAAATGCGTAATAATCTATCAAGTAATTCCTGTCATAATTATATTTTATTTCTTAACATTTTTGTCATAAATAAGATTAAGTGTCAAATTATTTTTCTGTTTTTAATATCCTTTCCTTTTAAATCATTATTGAAGCAATACTTGTTTTTTACACCACGCTGGGTTTTCTCTTGTCTCTTACCTCTGTTAGTTCTAATGTCTGACTTTATGCAGAAAGGCTGTGATATCCTACTGATCACACCTTAGGCGCATAAACCCTAAAGGTAGCATGTTTTCACATGCGTCAACTATTCTTTTTTTACTACAAGAGTTAAGTAAATGTGTAGGAGATCTGTGGAGAGGTAGAGGAAGACTGAAAAAAAGACCTATAGAGCTTATTGATAAAACCTTTTGTTAAATGCAATCTCGAAGGATTTGGTACATGATAGAATTCAACAACATCATATGATCTATGAGTTAACCTCCTTTAATTTGATAAGACTTTGTTGTTGTTGTTGTTGAATACTAATAGAATTAATGTAGAAGAAAAAAATCATAGAAGGGAGAATAGACGTCAAGAAGAGTAAGAGCTCCATACTATCTAAAATCTAAACTGTATGATTTCGTCAAATAAAAAATAAAATAATTTTAATGTTTTTAATTCGTAAACCAAAAAATGGTTTTTTATTTAATAAATTGAGTGTGGCAACTTTTCTTTTTGTTGTTTTTCTAGTTTCATTGCTAGTCAAAGGGGGGCACAATAAATATCTACACACACATATGTGTCCTTCATCAGATATTAATCTTCTATTGAAGAAAGACACCAATAATAAGAGCCAGGGAGGGGAGAAAGAAAAAGAAAAGTGATGATTCAGAGTCTAACTTAGAAGGGAGGGTTGAATAAGTCACGGACTCTTTTCACGGAATAAACCAAATTAAACACAGATAATCAGACTTATAAAAGCAAGAAAGAGAAAAAAAATGCAAGAGAGTTACATTGGTTCACTTCTAACACAAGCTATGTCTAGTCCCTTCAAACTTGAAGGATTTCCACTATTGTAAAATCTCCTTTACAATAACAGAACCAGACCAGTGCACCAAGTATTCTTGACTCCAGCCACTTCTGGCTTAACCCAAGTATTCTTTCAACAAACCACTCTTGGCTTAATAACCCAAGTATTCTTTCAAAAGCCTCTTCAGGCCAACGGTGTTTCCCACACTAAAAACTAAGGTTGGTAACACACCAGACTTTACAAAGTAAGTTTAAAATAGTGAAAGAGAGTATCTCACAGAACTTAGGATATACAAAGAATAGAGTATGCTCTAAGTTAAAAAAACACAAGATCAAGCATGAAAATAGTTGGGCTTTGAGCTTGAGAGGTAACGGACTTTTGTTGATCCAACAATATGTTTGAATCTGATACCTGAGTTCTTCTGTTCTTGCGTGAAAATAAAGAGAAGAAGATAAAGTTATTTTCTTGCTTTATTTAATTGGAATAGAGAGAAGAAGATAAAGTTGTAATCCTATGAAACTAAGCTGGCACACATGCTGACTTATTCCAGCTTTTTGTATCTGCATAAAAGATTATGTTGGGATCTTCGAGCACTGATTTGGCTGCTTTACTGATTTGTTTCTTGTTCTTTTTGGTGATAAGAGCATTTATCTTAATAAGTGTATGAGTTCCAAGGTATCAAGAAAATAGATTTAAGAACGTTGAGGTTTGGCCTTTGGAGTAACGTTCTTCTCTTTTTGATTAAGAATGCCTATGAGTTTGATTCCTGATACTCATCAGAATAAGGGACTGAGCAAACTTGCATCAGACTTTTTAAGGTCTACAATTGTTAGATCAGACTTTTATTGATACAAACTCCCTCTGTGTTTTGCAACCTATGTAGCTTTTGAAATACTTAGACAAACAGGTTAGATTACATGAGAGCAGACTTCATTTGACCAACCATTGATGTTTATTATTAGCAAATCTAGGGGTCTGATAATAGTGCGTAATTTTGAGGTCTGATCAAGTAATGGCTTATTGTTTCCTTTCAAATCAGAATTTTCTTCAACAAAAGGTATGGTGTGAGATTGACCAAAAAGGTATGAAGACAGGACAATATTTTATAGCTAAGCTTCACCTAGAAATGAATCTTTTTTAGATCTAAGAGGTAACGATTATAAAGAAAAATGAATATTTTTATTTTTAATGTTTTGTAATTAAAATTTAAAACTTTTAAAAGTATATATGATTAAAAACTCTAAATATATAATGATAACAATGATACTATTATAAAACCATTAGAAATGTAGTAATAATCATAGTAGGGTACAATGTTATCGATAAAATTTCTATCAATCTCCTTCTCTCCCTCTCCCTCTTATCTCTTATCCCATTCCTTCTCTTCATTCTTTATTGAAATTTGGTTGGGATAAACTAAGCATTAGAATTGAAAATAAGTTAAGCCGAGTTAAACTCTATAGTGCTTGAATCTAACCTAATACTTAATTGTAAGGCCCGAGTCTGTCTCGTTATGTGGCACAAACTATATTTTTAGGTATAGTCTGTCATATTTAGAAGCTTAAAGTGTCTTGATAACATGTAAAAAAACTTGATTTACATTAAAACCAAACAAAATTCTAACAAACAAACATTAAATATCAATGAACTCATCAAATAAACAAATGATCTTCTATAAAGTTAACAACCTATATATATAATTATTAATTTTATATATTAAAGTTATTTTTAACATATTTTAATCTAATAAATTTTGCTTTATACATATATACATACACACACATATATATCACGTGTATTTATAAATTATAATATATTATAAATTATGATTTATTTTATAAAATTATATACAAGTTAAGAAAAACTAACCCGGTAAATTGAAATGTTAATTATCTAGTATATGGATAATATTTTTGGCGTCGGCACCAGTCTTAACTCTCTCTTATATGTTACACTGGTCCAGTGAGGATTCGATATTATCTCTCCTAGTCTAGTGGGGGAGTCATTAGTCTCTGTGTCTGATCTTCAGTTATCACACCAGCCTAAAGTGTTGATGGCGAAAGATGGTGTCACCTACAAGGACACTTCAATGCTCAAGTCAGTTCAGATACTTAACATTAGAGCTTAAGCATAAGTTAGAGAATGCAACATACCTTGGTGAGTCATAAATAAAGAGTAGTTATAGAGGTGGGTGGCAGTTGAGCCCTACGTGGCATTGTGCCAACACGAATCCAAGAATCATAGGAAAAGCTGAAACCTAAGCAAATATTCCTAACACCCTTTGTAGGTTAGTTACCAGTTTTCCTTAACAAATCTACCATGCTCAACATAACGGATCTATAAAGACACTGATCATAGGGTAAGAGCTTTATCGGAATCTTTCAGTATCATTCTATGTTTCATGTGCATGCATCTTCATGGTTTTAAAAATGATCTGGTGTTGAAGTCTTTAGGTCAATATGTGGCCCAAATTATTTTCCCTCTAGCTTGTTGAAGTGACCTAGGTATTGTTTCAGTGAGCTAAGTTATAACCTTGCTACGAAATAATGGATAAAAAATGTTTCTGATGTTCAGTCGGTATGGCAACCTTTTGTGGGCATGACTTTTAAAAATAATAACTAGTCTTGACATCTTACATCGATGGCGGAGGAGCTTGCACACATGGCATGCGTAGGTTAGTTGATAACAATTCGTTTCCATGGGCCTGTCAGACGGCATGTGAAGCGACACGACCTTTTAAGTTTCACATATAATTGCCAACAGCCTTGCCTATAAAAGGAGGCTCATTTGTACGTTGAAGGTACTCTGCTTCCTATACTGTAATTTTGCTCTAGTCTCAACCTTCCATGTTGGTGCCATCTGTAGAATATTGGCTTCTACTAAAAAAACTGCTTGCCTCGCCACACCAGGTAGCCATTCCATCCTTTCTTTCCTTTAATCTTGCTTTTTTATAACTTAAATAAAAAATAAGGGAAAACACGAATGAGGAATTTGTGAGGAAAAAACACCTCTACTGACGTGGTCGACAGTATCATCCTGGCGTAATCCGTAAGTGGTGCAAACCTATATTCATCCAACACGAAGAGGTAATGCTAGGGGCCTAACTCGGTTAGGAAGATTTAATCGTCCACCTTGAGGGGAGGGTTAAATCGTCAAGTAAAGACAATGTTTAGTCAAGGGTAGGTGCAACAATTGGAATTGTATAATACATCATCAGGTTCAACAACGGATCTGGAGATAGCTGCCCTATTCTAGTCTAATAATAGTGTATATTTATACCTTATTGATGATATGGCCTTTTGTAGTTGTATCCTTTTTTTCAACACACTATGAAGACGATGACATTTGAAGGCAACTTTGAAGCCAGCTCCCTTTTTGTCATAGCCATCGACCCCATGCATACAAATGTCATAGCACACCAGATCAACTGGCTTGTTGCTAAGCCGAAGAGCTCATACTACTGGGTGCACTCTAAGCCTCTCAACATCACCTCCTAGTATTCCACTGATGCCAGTGTAGAAAATATCTTGGCATCAAAGTCCATACCGGCAAAGAATACAAAGATTACTTTCTGTGGTTTCTCCACTAAGGATAGATAAGATTTGCCACATGCCAGACGACTCCAAGTCTCTGTACATATATAAGATTTTGTTCACCCCAGATTGGTATCAGATTCCCCCTCACTGAATTCAAGATGAGAGTTCTTCGATTTCTTAATGCCACTCCCAGCCAACTACACCCCAACGACTAGGGCCTTGTGAAATCATTGGAAGTACTTGAGGAGTACTTCAACTTCGTCCCCATGATGGCCATGTTCTTCTACTACTACGAAGTCATGCATTGAGCAAATAAAGAATAAGGACTGAGTTACATCAACATCTGATGTAACTTGAATCTAATAAATTTTGAAGCCTTCATTAAGTCAACCAAGACTGATAGGGTCAGTTTCAAGCACTTATTTTTCAAAATAAAGGTGAAGTTAGGGAAACCCCCTTTTTTGGGAGAATTTTGATTATACTTAGAAATTTTACATTAGGTGGACTCGTGAGTATTATTTTGTTGACCTGTGTGGCCTACATCATCGATGAAAACAAGTTATTGTCGACGTCTATAGAGGTGGTAGTGCTCTCTAGGAATATTCATGCGTTAATAAAATCTCTTGCAAAATCCTTTTGGGGGAAGCATCCCATCGAGATTCTTATTTAAGTAATACTTCCTTTTAATGCACTATAACTTAGAAAATGAAAGAAACTTCTTTTTATCAATGTGCTAATATTGTTTTTTGCTTTTTAGAGGAAATGGCCAAGATGAGTGCTCTGGAAAGACCGAAGGGCTACAAGAAGGCTGTTGAGCCCAATCGAATGAAAATTTTGTCTCTTCGAAACAAGGTACCTAGAAGTTCTAGGCTCAAATGGTTAGCATATTGACAGATCAAGTAGGGGAGTTGCCACTCAACGTTCAAGGCGAACCTTTTAAAAAGAAGCACCGACCCTGGGACGGAAAGGCTTTGGCCCGGTTGATACATCTCCGGGCCCACTCTCAATTATCCTTATACCTCCAAGGTTGGGGTCAGAAACGATAAAGTTTGACACCTCATTTTGTCTGTGGTCTGGGTTAATAATTAAACAAATAGAAGAGACATCTCAAGGTGAATTTTGGCACTTAGTAGAGGTAGGTAATGTAATATGTTCTCTCAGTCGAGCTTGTGAAACAAAAGCATAAACAGATGAGTACTTCGACCAAATAAACCAAGCTTTGGCTTAGAAGACCATAGCTGCCAATGACCTCAAGAAGGAGAAAGAAATCTGGGCTAAGGCAAAGGCCAATTTGAAAAAATTGAGGGACAAGGAAAAGTTACTGAAGAAAGTGAAGGACGAGGTTGAGGCCCTCAAACTGAAGCAAGCTAACAAGAATAGAAGGAAAAACTATTAACCGATAAGGCTTTTATTGAAGAGGCTGCTAGTGCAATGCCAAAACTCTAGTATGACATCAAGAGCTTATAAGAGAAAAATGCATAGGAGCATGAAAATGTCAAAGAGTTATGCAGAAAATCCAACACTAGAATTCCCATATCCAACTGAATTGTAATGGGATGTGTCTTCTATGAGTTCCATGGCGAGTTCATTGTGAATACTGATATAGGGAACTAGTGGATGAGCCGTATAAGTTGTAGTCTTTAATGGAGTCCCAAACCATAGGCCCAAGGCCTATCTCTCTCAGAGTCACCACACTACCTCTTGCATTTTTAATAGTTTGCTTTTCTGACCTTGTTTTGGGGTTGACTCTAGTTGATTATTAAAATTTACTATTTTTTTTTGTAACTTGTCATTAGCTTGAATTGTTGAGGTCGATGTGCCCATTCTTTTTGTGTTTTTGTAATTTGGGGTGTTGGACCTGATATTCAAATGAATGATAAGTACAGTTTGCTTTGTGTACTAAGTGAAAATTTCCAACTACGTCAATGTATGGGTAACATACTTAACTCATAATTTTGAACAATAGCATTATAACTTAGCTTAAAAATATCAGTGAAGTAGATATGTATAACATTGATTTCTACTTACGTTGTCCGCTGGGGCCTGGTATGATCTCATAAGAGATCCGATCCTTCCAACTTATTGGGGTCAAGCAGTCAATTATCGATATAGATAATTGGGGTGCTGCTCTTAGGGCTTCATTAACTATGCTTATAACAGATAGTAAACTAGGTTGCTTTTGGGGCATTAGGTCTACTTACACTACTCGTTAGGGTTCGGTACGGTCTCATAAGAATATGATCCTTACCACTCATTGGGGCCAAAGCCAATGACTGTTTCTAGTGACCGGTGTACCACTCGTTGGGATTCGGTATAAAATATCACAACAGATAACCAATCCTCACTACTCGTTGGGACAATTTTCCATGTGTAGACATCGATATTGAAAGACGATGTAATCTTAAAAGAAACTTAGAAGTAATAACATAATGATACTTTGAAAATAAATAAGAACTTTTCATTGATTGGGTAGAGTTACAATAGTGCATACCGGAGCATGCCTTATTATAACCTTCTAAGGGAAAACCCAATGGGGAAAACCCTGAATTAGGAAAAAGAGTACACACTAAACATTGATTATTGTAATATACTCAAAGGCTTTGAATGTTCCATTTGTTCTTAATAGTGATGTTGTTGCTACCCAATTTTGTACGGGCTCGTTTGAAAAAAATAATCCAACATAGGATTTAATTTTTAAGAAAAAGTTAACCTGTGGCCTTATTTAAATTGTTGATCCGGACTTTGATCTTTAAAATTTTTAAATCATCGTCAGAACCAAAAATTTTAAATTTTTTTTAAAGACTGGAATCTAATTTTAGAGAAATTTTAAAATTTAAATAGGAGTAAAAATTGAACTAATATAACAAAAAGGGGGGGTTTAAAATTTTAATTAAAAATTGAACAAATTTTACCAAATTCGTTTTCTTGGTAGATAAAAGGAAATCAAATTTCTTTTTTTGAAAAATGATTCACGAGAGGATTTTTAGGATAAGGGAATCAGTTTTTAAAATATATATATATATATATATATATATATATTATAGAATGGACGTTAAAAAAAAGAAAATCAGGGGGGCTTATTATTATATACATACATATGATACGCTAATGAAATCAAGTGGAAAAAGTGGGAATTAGGTGCAAGTTATTATATTTATATAATACGTTAATCAAAATGGAAAAGGGGGAGGGTATAGGCTATATAAGTTCACGCCGCTAAAAAAGAAAAGGGAAACAAGCAGAGGCTGTTATAAATAAATGGAATTCTAAATATAGAGAAAGGATAGAGAAAGAAAAAGAGGAGAATTGAAGAGAGTAGAGAGTGAATGAGAATGGAAGAAGTATGTTATTATGAGGGAATTAGTCCCTATTTAGAGTAATTTAGTGGGACATCCACATAATAAAATATTTATAATACTCCCCCTTGGATGTCCCTATTTTAGAATGTGCCTCGTTTAAACCTTACTAGGAAAAACCCAGTGGGATAAAACCCTAGTGAAGGAAAAAGAGTACAACATTCTTTACAACAAATATTTAGTTCTCCCCCTCATCAGAACATTTATGTAAGCGTCGAGGACCAATCTTCTGTACTAGTTGCTCGAAGACTTTGGTTGACAATGATTTTGTAAATATATCTGCCAAATTTTCACATGATCGGACTTGCTGGACATTTATTTCACCATTCTTTATGAGATCATGAGTAAAGAAAAATTTTGGTGAAATATGCTTTGTTCTATCTCCTTTAATATAACCCTCCTTTAACTGGGAAATACAAGTTGCATTATCTTCACATAAGATTATTGGTGGTAGTTTTCCAGCATGCAAGCCACAAGTTTCTTGAATATGTTGAATCATAGACCTCAACCAAACACATTCTCGACTTGCTTCATGTAATGCTACAATCTCTGCATGATTAGATGATGTTGTTGTAATCATTTGTTTTATAGATCTCCATGAAATTGTTGTACCACCACATGTGAACAAATATCCTATTTGTGATCGACCATTATGAGGATCAGACAAATACCCCGCATCTGCATAACCAATTAGGTTTGCCTTAGATACATATGGGAAAAATAAACCCATGTCCATTGTACCCCTAAGGTAGCGGAATATGTGCTTAATCCCGTTCCAATGTCTTTTTGTGGGTAAAGAACTATGTCTTGCTAACAAATTGACAGCAAATGATATATCAGGTCGTGTATGACTAGCAAGATACATTAGTGCACCAATTGCACTGAGATATGGTACTTCAGGACCAAGTAGTTCTTCATTTTTCTCCTGAGGTCGCAAAGGATCTTTGCTTACTTCGAGTGACCTTACAACCATTGGACTGCTCAATGGGTGTGATTTGTCCATATAGAATCGCTTTAGAACCTTTTTAGTATAAGTCTTCTGGTGCATTAAGATTCCTTCCTTTAAATATTCTAATTGTAATCCGAGACAAAACTTTGTTTTTCCCAAGTCTTTTATCTCGAATTCCTTTTTTAAGCAATTTACAGCCTTTGAGAGCTCTTCATGAGTTCCGATGATGTTTAAATCATCTACATAAATTGCAATTATAACAAACTCTTTTCCCAATCTTTTCATAAAAACACATGGACAAATCGGGTCATTTTTATACCCTTCTTTCAACAAATATTCACTGAGACAATTATACCACATACGTCCAGATTGTTTCAGTCCGTAAAGAGATTTATTCAATTTAATTGAATAATTTTCTCAAGGATTTGTCTTGTATGCTTCAGGAAAATTAAATCCTTCAGAGAGTTTCATATATATGTCATTTTCAAGTGAGCCATATAAATATGCTGCAACAACATCCATGACGCGTAAATCAAGCTTTTCACAAATCGCCAAACTTATTAAGTATCGAAAAGTTGTTGCATCCATCACTGGTGAATATGTTTCTTCAAAATCAATACCAGGTCTTTGTGAGAAACCTTGTGCAACAAGTCTTGCTTTATATCGCACAATTTCACCATTTTCATTTCTTTTTCTCGTAAAGACCCATTTGTACCCAACTGGTTTTACACCTTTAGGTGTTTGGACTACAGGTCCAAAAACTTTTCGTTTTACAAGTGAGTTTAACTCTTCTTGCATTGCATCTTTCCACTTTGGCCAATCATTTCTTTGTGCACATTCCTTAACAGATTTTGGCTCATGATTCTTATCATCATTTATAATATCAAGAGCTACTTTGAATGCAAAAATTTCATCAACATCGACTTCAGGTCGATTCCATTGTATACCATCTATGACATAATTTATCGAGATCTCTTTGTATCAATTTCAGGTACCTTAGTTTTTCTAGATTTGAAACTTTGATTATGTCAGGAGACTTTACTGGAGTCTTTATATCCTCGATTCGACCATCCTCTTTATTTACTTTTCTTTTCCGAGGATTTTTATCTTTAGAACCAACAAGTCTGCACATTTTATTTTGGCTTCAGACTCATTTGCAAATTTAGATTGTCCTGCAGGGATATCAATCTTTATTGGAGTATTAACAGCTTGTATGTGTGACTTAGTCACTCTTTTTGGATCAGCAAATGCATTAGGTAATTGGTTTGTTAAATTTTGCAAACTAATTATTTTCTGAACTTCTAGTTCAGATTGCTTTGTTCGAGGATCAAGATGTGATAGAGATATCTCATTCCAGCTAATCCTTTTATCCAACTATTTATTTTCTCCCCCTAATGGTGGGAAAATAGATTCATCAAAATGACAATCAGCAAAACGAGCTGTAAATAAATCACCTGTTAAAGGTTCAAGATATTTTATTATGGATGGACTTTCATATCCAACATATATTCCCAACCTTCTTTGAGGTCCCATCTTAGTGCGTTGTGGAGGAGAAATAGGAACATATACCGCACTTCCAAAGATTCTTAGATGGGAAATATTTGGTTCTTTACCATGAACCAATTAAAGGGGAATATTCATGATTACTTGTAGGCCTGATGCGAATAAGTGCTGCCGCATGCAAGATTGCATGTCCCCAAGTTGAAATTGGGAGTTTTGATCTCATTAACAATGGTCTTGCTATCAATTTCAAACGTTTAATCAATGATTCAGCAAGTCCATTTTGTGTATGAACATGTGCTACAGGATGTTCAACATCAATTCCAATGGACATACAATAATCATTAAATGATTGAGATGTGAATTAACCAGCGTTATCAAGGCGTATTTTCTTAATTGGATAATCAGGAAAATGAGCTCTTAAACGAATTAATTGAGCTAGTAATCTCGCAAACGCCTGGTTATGAGTTGACAATAAGCAAACATGTGACCATCTGGTTGATGCATCAATCAAAACCATAAAATATCTAAATGGTCCACATGAAGGGTGTATTGGTCCACAAATATCACCATGTATACGCTCTAAAAATGTGAGTGATTCATTCCCAATTTTCATTGGTGATGGCCGAATGATCAATTTTCCTTGAGAACAAGCAGCACATGAGAAATTCTTAGTTTGCATAATTTGTCTGCTGGACAAACAATGACCATTTGAATTCTCAACTATTTTTCGCATCATAATTGATCCAGGATGGCCTAATCGTTCATGCCAGATAACAAAGTCATTCTTATTTGTAACTTCTGGTTTACAATAACATTTGTTTCAACTGTACTAATATAAGTATAGTACAAACCGCAGGAAAATGAAGGCAATTTTTCCAACATACATTTCTTATCAGAAATTAACTTTGTGATGTAAAGATATTCATCTTTTCCTTCATTTGTGGTCTCAATATGATATCCATTTCTACGGATATCCTTAAAACTCAAGAAATTTCTTTGAGACTTCTTAGAATATAATGCACTTTCAATATGCAATTTTGTTCCTCCAGGTAACAAAATATTGGCTCTGCCGGAGCCTTCAATTATATTTATACTACCAGATATAGTATTAACACTGACTTCTTGTTTTAGTATATGGTAAAATATTTCTCGTTATTTGAGAATAGTATGAGGTGTTGCACTGTCTACGAGACATATATATTCATCATTCACATAAACATTCATTCTTCATTAAATAATAAATAAATCATGAGTGAAAATATAATTAACAACAATAAATATTTAACATAAATTCATAACAAAACAAATTTCAATAAATATAAAATAATTTATTTAGGGGCACTCCCCTTTCCAACCGAGTGGTCAATATCTTCTTCAGGAAGAGTAAGGAAATTACCAATATCAAAGTAAGTATAAGCATCATCTATACCAATCAAATTTGTTTCTATTGTTTTCCCTTTATTTTTTAAGGGATTTTTGGTATAGATCAATCAGATGCTTTGGTGTGCGATGAACCCGAGACCAATAGCCTTGACTACCACAACGATAACAAATATTTTTAGTTTATTCGCTACTTTGAACATTTTTTCCTTTTTCCATACATTCTTTATTTGTCCATAGAAATGATTTATTATCATTTCGGCCACGACCACGAGTATAATGATCATGTGTTGCTACATTCACTTCTGGGAATGAAGCAGTTCTAGTTGGACGGGACTCACGATTTTACATAAGTAATTCATTATATTGTTCAGCCATAGGGAGAAAAGTAATTAAGGTAAAGTAACTTATAAATTAACTTAAATAAAATTTCATATAAGTAACTCAGTAGTAAAAAAAATATTTAAAGTTGTCATTTTTTTATATTACTATTTTTTTAGTAGCTAAAGCATAAGCCATTTGTCTGTTCAAAAAAAATCTAATTAACTAATTTGGGTAGAAAATCTCAAATGCGATGTATGGTGCCTCCAATAATTTCATTTGATCCACAACTAAACATCATCTATCTTACTTAATATAATTAAATTACACTATGAAAACATCACACGTATACTTATTCAAACGTCAAAATCATTCATCGCAACATAAAAATAACAAACTAAATAGTATAATCCATAAAATTTATTCATTACCCATGTCACAATTCATTAATTAAAATCATTATACGAATTCAGCTATCTCTTAATAATTAACACATTACCTTAGAATGCCTCTCACCTTATCACATCAATAAATTTAATTATTTATGCATTTAGTACATTTGCTTCCTTTTATGGTTATTTTCTGTACCCAAAAGTTTTAATCAATTTATATAGACTTAAAAATTAACTATAGCTATAATTAATTTGGTTATATTATGCAGCTTCAGCTTTTTAAATTACTAATTCATTTAAGATAAATAATTATTTAACTTAATCAATTCTTAAGATTTCTTTTACAAGATTCAGTTACTAATACTAGCCTATTATTAGTTAAATTAATTTATTAAACCAAATTTCTTTTATCAACTTAACCTTTACCCTTATTAGGCTCTTAAAATTTTTTGTATTTGATTATTTTTTATGTCTCAAAAATAAGTTATCTTTCAACTCATTTAAATTTAATATAGAAGCAAAGCACTAGTATATTAAATAAATGTGATATTAAGCAATTGGACAATAAGCTACAGTAAATATGAAGCTGCACTAGTAATATAATAGAATAATAATGCAGGATTCACACACTAGAGTATATAAAATATATGTAGCAGATAACATATATAAAATATATGTAATAATTGAAGTGGTAATCAACATAATAAAACAATAAGATAATTGGAACAGATGTAAACACTTGAAGTTATATAGTAGAAAAAAATGGAAACAGGATCAGACGCAAGTTATAGTGGAATGGAATCATGGAAATCAGGTGCTATAACTTAAAGTGATGTAGGTGCGGGAGGAGATAAAATAAAATATGAGCAATTATTAAACCAAAGGGAAATTTAAAGAATTTAATAATAATGCGTGAGTAACACTAAGGAAATTACAGCCACAATAATAAAAGGGATCATCTTATTACAATAAATTTTTTTATTGTTATAGTTCTTCAGGAACTACCAATAAATATTAGTTATTTAACTATTAATTCTATACATCTGTAAGGATGTTTATTAATAAGTTCTTCAGGAACCCTTTTTTTATGATATAGATATAATCTTATACATCCTTCTGGGATATTTAAAATATAAGTTCTTTGGGAACTTTTATAATATATTCATAAATAATATAAGATATATAAATTAAAATTACTAAGAATAACAATAATAATAATAATCATGTATTACCTCTCTAGACTTGAGTAGATATCAGTTGGTCAGAACCTCGTGCTGATAACGTGTTATAAATAAATGGAATTCTAGAGAAAGGATAGAGAAAGAAAGATAGGAGAATTGAAGAGAGTAGAGAGTGAATGAGAATGGAAGAAGTATGTTATTATGAGGGAATTAGTCCCTATTTATAGTAATTTAGTGGGACATCCATATAATAAAATATTTATAATAGAGGCAAGTTATATGTAGGACGTTACATAAGAGAAAAAAAAGCAGAGGCAAGTTATATGTAGGACGCTACATAAGAGAAAGAAAAAAGCTGAAGTGCAAGTGATATAGACGCTACATAAGAGAAAGAAAAAAGCTGAAGCGCAAGTGATATAGATATATGTTATAGAATCACGTTGCTGTGGGGAAAAAGAAAAAAACGAGGAGCACAGGAGTTTATATATATATATATATATATATATATATATATATTACATGAGGGAGGGGAGAGGCATTAGCAGCAAATGATACAAAACATATTCACCTTGTTTTTTTTTCACGTCACAGTAGTACGGGGAAATTTTTTAAAAGTTTTTATTTTCCTTTTATTCCTTGTGTTGTGATTGTCTATAATTCTTGTTTCCTAATGAATTATAGCGAGATGATATGCATGATTAAACATATGGAGTCTTTTCGCATCTAGGAAAATTTAATAATTAGTAGCCTAGAATTTTTTTTTATGTTCGTTACCAACCAGGTTAAAGTATCATGTTTATAAGATAAAAAAATTTTAATTGATGAATATAGTTTTAATTTTAAGTATGAAAAGAATTAACAATATAATAATAATAATAATAATAATAATAATAATAATAATAATAATAATAATAATTACAATATACATATATATACATGTATATATACATATCTTTAATGTAAAGTTTTATTCAAAAATAATTTCAAAAAAATATATATCTTAACACATGATAATGATGTTGACATGTAACGAAAGTTAAAATCTTTATATTAGAGATTAATTTGGACGAGACGTCCTATTAATTTATGTTGTAATTTTTTATTTCAAAATTAATTTAGACCATAAAATATTTTAATAATGTTAACATGTAACAAAAATTAAAATACTTATATTAGAAATTAATTTGGACAAGACGTCCTCTTGATCTAGGCTTTAAAATAGTATAATTATTTTTTCAAAATTAATTTAGACCATTAAGTTTTTTTTCCTAAAAAAATAACCTAAGGTTCCTTTTTTTTTAAAATACAACATTTGAGGTCAATTTGGACGAGACGTCCTATTGATTAACGTTTCCTAAATCTCAACGTTTTTAACTTATTTTATATTTTTAAAATAATAAAAGAAAGAACTACATAACCCTGACTTCCCCTCACGTTTTTGGACGAGACATCCTGTTGATTCATGAAGAAGAAAGGCTTCCATGGAAGAATTCCAAACCAAGGTAAGAAGTCATTTATAGATTACACTAATCCCCCTACTTGTTTTGAATGTGGCAAAATAGGTCATTTCAAGGTTGATTGTCCAAACCTCAAGAAAAAGAACAAGGACAACAAAGGGAAACATAGAGCATACATAGCTTAGGAAGAAAATGATGAAGACTCATCCAAGGAATCGGAGGAAGAAGTTGCCAACCTTTGCCTTATGCAAAGCACTCCGAAAATGATGAGGTAAGTTCTCTAAATGAGTTTAGTGATAATGGAAGTGAAGTTGATAAAGATGAATTACTAGAAGCGTTTGGTGAATTGCATGAAAAATTTGTGTTAATAACTGTTCTGTTCTAGAACCGAGGTCAAGAGTTGAATGTCTTGATCGGGGTCAAAGGTTATGTACCTTGACCGTAGTTACCTCTCACACTCTCAATTTTACGCTATCTTAGTGGAGTATGGTATTTTATACCTAGGTTCAATGGGAATCTAAGGTTCTTCATTTGACATCCTACGTCAATTTATATTTATTTCTACCCACTTAATTAATTTCACAATAAATTTTTCTCGATTAATTAATTTAATTATACTTTAATTCAAAATAATATTTATTTTCACTAAACAGGTTCAAAATAATAATTATATGGCATCACAAAACTTTAAAACTTAATTAAGTTTGAAAGAAATCAAAAACCTGAAACAGGGGCCTGACGCTGCTTGCTAGCCCCACGTGTAGCGTCAGCCCTGCCCTGCACACCTCACGCTACGCGTCAGCCTCACACGTAGTGTGGGCATGACAGTAACAGCAACAGGTGCTGATACACATTTTAGGCCAAACGGCTAACTTCTAACCTACCCAAATGGCCCGTTTTAGGTCCGATTGCCACGAAACTTCACGGGCCACATGTTTTCCCCATTCTAAAACTGTTGACAACGTCTGATCGCCAAAATTCCAACATATGCGCAAGTTATGCATGAAATGCAGTTTAAACCATCTTGGTGCAAAACCCTTACACCAAACACCCTAAATGGGTTTCAAACGGCCCAAGGCCAATACATGCAGTTCCTAAATATCCGAGAGGACCTATTGGTATCCTCCAGGGGTCCAGAAACCCATCGGATCTCCAAATCACCTATCCAATTTCTTATATTCACAAAACGGACTATATGTATAATTGCTAAAATTCATCCTTTCACCATTATATCTTCCCACTACCTTATACATACATCATAAACTAGTCGTACACACCACAATCATGCATAACACAGTACCTGCCAAACTTTCTCAGTCATACAATGGCTCCGTGCCATAAATTCATAATAATCTATACATTAACCAACAACATCCCTAACTCACCCTGATCGTCATCATATTACACATTCCATTCTCATTCTAGCACATATATATATATATATATATATATATATATATATATATATATATCACAAACCTGCCCATATCACACAACGGCTCAGTGCCACACGATGCACAACGTAAACTAATACCACTCAACATCTTACAAATTGACACACAAGTACATAACCATATAAATATATTTCTTCCCTTGTTGCCCTAGCCTCATTTAGCTCTCGCCTCCGCGGTGTGCATCCATACCTGCAAACAGTCACTAAAACCACAATACAAGGGGTGAGTGATTGAAATTAGAATTAATATAGAAATAAACATCAAAACTGGAAAAGGATAATCTTATACGTTCTATTTTTATCAACAGTGTTCCTTGCTACATTTTCATTACCACACTTTCCTTACACATAAATCAACACATTGTTTAGCCTCAAGCTCCTATGTTCATTCTTATCCGATAACCAACATCACACATTACATACATCCTAATAGCTCAATCATCATATAATATTACAATCATCATCATAAGCATATAAATAAGCCAAGGAGTGTAAAACACAACTGACTCTCATATAGATAACATGACGCCTAGTATCCGGATACTATAAGGATCAACCTTCAGCTAGGGGTCCTACTTGACACCCCGTGAACCCTGCTTGGTTCACCGAGTCCTACTTGACTCCCCCTCAACCACTAGGTAGCTCAACTAGGCACAAAAACCACTGGAGTCGAAAACGAGGGTAACATATAGCATCAGTCATCCTTCACCACATAATCACATATCATATGTTATACATCATGGCATGCCATTACAAGCATCATATGCAACTGTCAGAAATTGATATGTGCTCTCAACATAGGGCGACTGACTTGTCAAGCCCATCAATATAATGCCATCTCACATAATCAATCATATAGCATAAACATACAATCCCTTTACTGGAAGCCTGTCAGGAGCCGCTCCTTGCCCGTGAAACGCACCAGTGACCACTCCCCGCCCTCAATAGTATCCAGGGTATCTCATACATAATATGTAACTCAATATTATCAAAACATCATCAATCGCATGCACAAATGTCAGAAACTAACATGCGATCACCACTCGGGCGGCCTACTTGTCAAGCCCATCAACACAAGCCATGTTGTACCTTTTCTTAGTCACTGTTTCATTATTCTTATCATGTTACGCCTCTCTAAAACAATACACACCATGCCACACATAGTAGATATTTATCATAATTCATACTCATAAATAATCTTATCACACATACAATACAATAACCCATTATCTCAATTATTGAATATTCCACATCATAAAACACACATCACATGTTCAACATACATATCATTACAATCATCAATTTAACATAGGAAACCACATTATTCATTTCAATTGATCTTTACACGATTCTAATCATATTTATCATCAATATAAACCATCATTATCTTTAACTTATCGATATATTACCTTATTAGTTCGTCCTTGGCTCACCATACCAGGGTCATTCTCATGTTTTAACTCAACAATATATATATATATATACATATTTCTACAAGGATGATTATCAATCATAGTGATACTCATTATTCTCACACCCAAACATATACATATACATATGCATATCATCCCCTTTTATCATGACTTTTCATCAAGTTATTCATTATGGTTTTTGACTTTAGTCACATAATCCTTATATCATTCTACTATCATTCACGCATCTATACTACAATTTATCAGTCTCCCCCACTCACTTACCTCACTTTCTAGTTCATCAACAACCATATACATAGTTCACAATTCATATATTTTATATAGGCTATTCTAAAAGTTCCCTAATCATCATATATCAACATATTCAACTTCTTATTCATTCATTCGCTTATCCCTTACTTATTATTCTCTAATTCTTCATCGATAAATTCTTAATTTAATTTCTCATCTTAATTAATTTAGAATAATTACAAGCAGTTATGATATACCCATCTTCCATACGTCAAGCACATAAATTTAATTTCTCTATTAGTCTTAACCCAGTACACCCCCCTTACCCCGATTCCAAGTTTTCCACAGCTTCTAATCAACTGCCGGGGTTCCTCCAAGGTTCATCAAAACTCTAAAATTAAGTTCAAGGAAGCTCCCATAAATATTATAATTACTAAAACTATAATCCATAACCTTAAAATAACTCTGAACCTCAATCTTAAGTTATCGAAGCTTACCATTTCCGTTTCCGACCTTCGTTTCCAAGTTCCTCTGTATCAACTGACTTTCCAATCTTTAAATCCAAACCTACAAGCGTCAGAATACAAAATTTATTAACTTTCTGCTACACCCAATATTCCAAGGTCCTCATTCAGGTTCCAGCAACCATTAAACTTAAGAATCAAACCCCAAACACAAATAAGGGTCACAGGTTAGAGAGGGAAGGAGAAGGAAACCAAAAATCAAAGGTTCTAACATACTTACCTTACTTCTCCAAGACCAATTATGCAATTACTTTGAAGAATCCACCACGCTGTAAGCAAAATCGCATGGGAGGAGAAAAAATAGAGAAGAAGGAGCTCACGGGTTTTTGTTTTGCATGCCCCTGATTTAAACTGATCGTGACACTGACACTACGCGTCAGCATGGCGCTGCGCGTTAGCTCACTAATGTGCAGCTGACGCTACGCGTCAGTGCCACGCTACACGTCAGAGCCCCCTGATGCCACATCCCTTAAAATTCCATTTTCCAAGTCTTTCCTTTATTTATTATTAATTACACCCAAAACACACTTTATCTTGTTTCTAATTTATTAAACATCCAAGATGTTACATCCACCCCTCCTAATAAGGGATTTCGTCCCTGAAATCCATCGGTAAGGAAACACCGATCATCATTACTTCTCTTACATCATACCATTATTTTATAGTCTAGAGATTCTCTTATCCGCGTTCCTTCGAATTGTAACACCGTCTGACATTTATAGTTAACACCCCATAAGTAACAACTATGAATGCCTTGTCTCATTTTCTTAATTTTTGGTCCAATATGCCTCGATTCCCTTCTCTTATATATCCGAACCATTCGACTATCCTTTCACTTATCATTCATCAACTACAAAGTCATAACTCGTTCTCCTCTGGTTTATCTCATTTCTTTAATTTCCATCAAATACTTATCAATTCCTCACTCAACGTACCTTAACAAGTGCTCAAATCATCCAATTTCCTTCCAAGGTTATCATTTCTCTTCAGAATTCTAGTGGTAATTCATAACTACTGTGTCACAACATCTACTTCTTTATACTCATTACTCATTAGTTACCAAATCTCATCTTTATTCGTTCCTTATTCTTTATCATTTTGGAATCCCAGGGTTAAGAATCTTACACCTCTTTTTTCTAAATCTGATTACCCAAAGTTTGCTAAAGTACATTTGTCTCCTTAACCCCACACAACCTCAACCACTAGTGTAACTATTTGAGGTGATCAGTCACGGGAGCTTAACACCCGTAGTTAGGCTATGTAAAAGTCGAGTATACAACCTAGTTATCTGCCTCATCAATCGATATGCAAGTCGGCTGCATCATAGTTCATTTACCTCATCCTATTAGCAACTTCACAATGAATTAATGTTAGAAGGAACCCAGGGTGGCCAGCCGTTGTGATTCCCATATAACACTAATATCAGTGTAAAGTCCAAACAGCTAGGTAAAATTCCTCATCGTCCTCATTATCTGTCTGCTCAACTACTTTTTTTTATCACTTTGTCCCATATCTTTCATTCACTATTTCTCCTTATCTCTCGTGCAATAGTCCAGTAAATACTTCACTAGACCATCATGTGTGTAATACATTCTCTTAATCCTTTCTTGAGTAAATTCATACCTCGCTGACTATCTCACTAAAAATTATTACTAACCACTCTTCGACCATTTACCTTAAACTTATTCAGGCATTCTTACATCGTTATTCATTGCTTACTCATAATGTCTTTTAATGTTCATCAATCAATCGCCTAACAGTTTAAATACGACACACTGATAACGCTTAATTAAATTAAGTTCATAGGAGCAATACAAGAGGCTCACCCCTCCTAAAAGGTTAACCTTACCACAGCGTTGCTAATTCGCATTACCTATCATTCATTCATTCAATCCTCTATCCTCCGGCTTCATAAAATCAACATCATTTACTCACAAGTACCACTGCACATAAAATTTTCTTAATGTCCTAACAATCTCTTAAATTATGTCCAACCATCTTTTCTCAATTTATTCATAAACCCCTTCCATTGACTTATACCACCAATGCATTCACATCTTTGGTTGCTTTACTCAACGCTACTAACATACCACCAATTGTTCTCTAACTTTAAACTCCATACAAGGCAGTTTATTTCTACAACTCTTTCCTTTATCCTAAGAGTTTTTATATTGTCCATCAAGTATATTCAACACCAAAAATGAACAACTAATATCTATTGCCGTTCAGACAAGGTAGAAGGGTATAGGGAATTCACCCTTCCTAAGAATAATCATATCAGAGCATTTATCGACTTATTTTATTCAACATTTTCTCATTCAATCATTAACGTCCCAACATTGTTGAGTACAAATATCACCATATACCAAGAAATCCCTAACATTCCGTAACTCTTGTAATTTAGTTTTGTTGTCCTTTCCCTGATTGATTCAAAAATTTCTTTTATCTAACAATTTCAATATACATCATCACCGCCCTGCCATTTCATTCAATATAATATCAAACTTTATTATTCAAACAAACACCGATGGCTACCAAATGATTATTATTCTCATTTCACTACATGGTCTAACCTAGGTGAGTTACACCCCCATTTTGATGTTTACTCATACCCATACATATATCCAATCACTTTAAATACTATTTATATTACAATTTGTTATTCATGTATATTTATGGCGTAGACTATTCACCACCACTAGGTCTCAATTATTTTAACATCTTAGCAACTACTACCAACTAAACTACCCATTGGCATAGTGATCAACTTACTCAATAATGTGCATATACACCAATGTAATATCTACCCATCATTTTATATCGTGTAGGCATAATAACTCTTTTATATCTAATCCACTATCACTCCACGAGTCTATCATATAATCATATTCCACTTTTAAATTAATTTGTAATATAAATTCTGAAACAACAATCTTAAAAGTTTTACCTCAAGCAGGAATGCCACAACCGACGGAGCTACTAAATGAGGTCAATGTCAGGGTACCTGGAAGATCTTCACATAATACAATACAAACACCACTCATGTATCACATTGATTAATCAGCATATAAGACTAGCAAAAAGGGCTCAATCAACCTCACTTTCAATCATCCATCAACTTATCATACATTGCAAATTATTTGCATTCATACTTTCATATGTATACTATAGTCCTTGATTTAATTCATTAATTTATTTCGATCAACCCTTCAACATAATTTATTACACCACCATAATAAATTAGAAACATGTCACTCACATCATAACTACAACCTAGCTCGCCTATTTGTACTGGGTATATACCATCTAAACAATTAATTAGTGCATCATACAATTCATACTAACTTATCACAGCATGCAAATAGTCACTCACAAGTGCGATAAAATACAAAACAGTCCGTTATGGGACTCACACAATCTATTACATCTACCCATTTACCCAGTCCTGAAAAGAACCGCTCTGATACCACCTATGACATCCTACGTCAATTTATATTTATTTCTACCTGTTTAATTAATTTCACAATAAATTTTTCTCGATTAATTAATTTAATTATACTTTAATTCGAAATAATATTTATTTTCACTAAACAGGTTCAAAATAATAATTATATGGCATCACAAAACTTTGAAACTCAATTAAGTTTGAAAGAAATTAAAAACCTGAAACAAGGGCCTGACGCTGCGCGCTAGCCCCACACGTAGCGTCAGCCCTGCCCTGCACACCTCACGCTACACGTCAGCTTCACGCGTAGCGTGGGCATGACAGTAACAGCAACAGGCACTGATACACATTTTAGGCCAAACGACCAACTTCTAACCTACCCAAATGGCCCGTTTTAGGTCCGATTGCCATGAAACTTTACGGGCCATATGTTTTCCCCATTCCGAAACTATTGGCAACGTCCGTTCGCTAAAATTCCAACATATGCATAAGTTAAGCGTGAAATATAGTTTAAACCATCTTGGTGCAAAACCCTTGCACCAAACACCCTAAATGGGTCTCAAATGGCCCAAGGCCAATACATGCAGTTCCTAAATATCCTAGAGGACCTATTGGTATCCTCCAGGGGTCTAGAAACCCATCGGATCTCAAAATCACCTATCCAGTTTCTTATATTCACAAAACTGACTATATGTATAATTGCTAAAATTCATCCTTTCACCATTATATCTTTCCACTACCTTATATATACATCATAAACTAGTCGTACACACCACAATCATACACAACACAGTACCTGCCAAACACTCTTAGTCATACAATGGCTCCGTGCCACAAATTCACAATAATCTATGCATTAACCAACAACGTTCCTAACTCACCCAGATCGTCATCATATCACACATTCCATTCTCATTCTAGCACACATATATATAAATCACAAACCTGCCCATATCACACAACGGCTTAGTGCCACATGATGCACAACGTAAACTAATACCACACAACATCATTACCCATCCTCATCAATAAAGTAATATAATTCAACATATTACAAATCTACACACAAGTACATAACCATATAAATATATTTCTTCCCTTGTTGCCTAGCCTCATTTAGGTCTTGCCTCCACAATGTGTATCCATACCTGCAAAGAGTCACTAAAACCACAATACAGGGGGTGAGTGACTAGGATTAGAATTAATACAGAAATAAACATCAGAACTGGAAAAAGATAATCTTATACATTCTATTTTTATCAACAGTATTCCTTGCTACCTTTTCATTACCATACTTTCCTTACACATAAATCAACACATTGTTTAGCCTCAAGCTCCTATGTTCATTCTCATCTGATAACCAATATCACACATTACATACATTCTAATAGCTCAATCATCATATAATATTACAATCATCATCAAAAGCATATAAATAAGCCAAGGAGTGTAAAACATAACTGACTCTCACATAGATAACATGACGCCTAGTATCCGGATACTATAAGGATCGACCTTCAGCTGGGGGTCCTACTTGACACCCCGTGAACCCTGCTTGGTTCACCGAGTCCTACTTGACTACCCCTCAACCACTAGGTAGCTCAACTAGGCACAAAAACCACTGGAGTCGAAAACGAGGGTAACATATAGCATCAGTCATCCTTCACCACATAATCACATATCATATGTTATACATCATGGCATGCCATTACAAGCATCATATGCAACTGTCAGAAATTGATATGTGCTCTCAACATAGGGCGACTGACTTGTCAAGCCCATCAATATAATGCCATCTCACATAATCAATCATATAGCATAAACATACAATCCCTTTACTGGAAGCCTGTCAGGAGCCGCTCCTTGCTCGTGAAACGCACCAGCGACCACTCCCCGCCCTTAATAGTATCCAGGGTATCTCATACATAATATGTAACTCAATATTATCAAAACATCATCAATCGCATGCATAAATGTCAGAAACTGACATGCGATCACCACTCGGGCGGCCTACTTGTCAAGCCCATCAACACAAGCCATGTTGTACCTTTTCTTAGTCACTATTTCATTATTCTTATCATGTTACGCCTCTCTAAAACAATACACACCATGCCACACAATAGATATTTATC
Organism: Clitoria ternatea; assembly: GCA_037962975.1. Taxonomy (NCBI): domain Eukaryota; kingdom Viridiplantae; phylum Streptophyta; class Magnoliopsida; order Fabales; family Fabaceae; genus Clitoria; species Clitoria ternatea. The sequence continues at coordinate 34,066,392 of CM075673.1, read as the reverse complement.
ATAATTCATACTCATAAATAATCTTATCACACATACAATACAATAACCCATTATCTCAATTATCGAATATTCTACATCATACAACACACATCACATGTTCAACATACATATCATTACAATCATCAATTTAACATAGGAAACCACATTGTTCATTTCTATCGATCTTTACACGATTCTAATCATATTAATCATCAATGTAAACCATCATTATCTTTAACTTACTGACACATTACCTTATTACTTCGTCCTTGGCTTACCATACCAAGGTCATTCTCATGCTTTAACTCAACAATATATATATATACATATTTCTACAAGGATGATTATCAATCATAGTGATACTCATTATTCTCACACCCAAACATATACATATACATATGCATATCATCCCCTTTTATCATGACTTTTCATCAAGTTATTCATTATGGTTTTTGACTTTAGTCACATAATCCTTATATCATTCTACTATCATCACGCATCTATACTACAATTTATCAGTCTCCCTCACTCACTTACCTCACTTTCTAGTTCATCAACTACCATATACATAGTTCACAATTCACATATTTTATATAGGCTATCCTAAAAGTTCCCTAATCATTATATATCAACATATTCAATTTCTTATTCATTTATTCGCTTATCCCTTACTTATTATTCTCTAATTCTTCATCGATAAATTCCTAATTTAATTTCTCATCTTAATTAATTTAGAATAATTACAAGCAGTTATGATATACCCATCTTCCATACGTCAAGCACATAAATTTAATTTCTCTATTAATCTTAACCCAGTACACCCCCTTACCTCGATTCCAAGTTTTCCATAGCTTCCAATCAACTGTCGGGGTTCCTCCAAGGTTCATCAAAACTCTAAAATTAAGTTCAAGGAAGCTCCCATAAATATTATAATTACTAAAACTATAATCCATAACCTTAAAATAACTCTGAACCTCAATCTTAAGTTATCGAAGCTTACTATTTCCATTTTCGACCTTCGTTTCCAAGTTCCTCTGTATCAACCGACTTTCCAATCTTTAAATCCGAACCTACAAGCGTCGGAATACAAAATTTATTAACTTTTCGCTACACCCAATATTCCAAGGTCCTCATTCAGGTTCAGCAACCATTAAACTTAAGAATCAAACCCCAAACACAAAAAGGGGTTGTCGTAACCTGGATCGCGACGGCGCGGCGAAGAGAAAAATGGTGGAATGAAACAGGGAGTCGCCACCAACGTTTTTATCCATAGAAAAAACATTGGAAAAAAAATCTAAGTTTAGTAAAGCACTGGTTAAAAAAAAAATTGAAATCCAAGTTCGGGAGTCGGTTACGAGTAGGGAAGGTATTAGCACCCTACATCGCCTGTCAAAGACAGTACCAAGATTGAAAGCACAATATAAATAGCCTTAAATAAAACATGGTTTCTTCCCTTTTACTGTTATATTTTTTATTTAAAAAAGATAGAATCGAATGAGAGAACTGTACAAACATAGAATGTCGAAGCGAGGTCAATGGAACGTTTCATCCGAATTAAACTTGACTTCGATATGAGACAGAGAGGGGAAGAGAATGCTAATAAGGCGTCGCGCCTAAATTAGACATTCTCGGATAAAAAAAACCAGGGATAGGAAAAAGATAAGCGGGACGTCTCGTCCTAAGTATCCCTTCCCTATGAATTATGGCGAGGCTTGAGCAAACACTAAGGGGAAACCAACAAGACGTCACGTCTAAATTGATTTTCACGGAAGTGACCAAAAAAAGAACATTTATGAAAGAAACGTAAGAGTAAGGAAATAAATCAGCAAAAAAGGAGATAAGAAAGATGGGCCTGACAGGAGTTAAAGTCCTGCTCCTACGTATTCTTGAATTATCAAGAAATCAGGGTTACGTAGTTCTGAGTATTATTATTTTTAGGAAGAAATCTGAGAGATGTTGATGAATGTCATTGAAGTGGAAGACTCATGCAAAGTGAAATTCTTCACACGTGCACGAATCCTAAGAGGGTTGTGTAGACGGAAGTGCTCCCGTACGACACTATTTTTTTTACAAAATCACTTATTTTTATTATATGTACTTGTTAGGGAAAAGGATAAAAATATTAACGGTGTGAACTATGGCACACGGACAACCATAACCAACAAACAGCGAACTCACGGGAAAGTAAAAGAGTGAAAGTAAAGGAGATAAAGAACAGGGTGGAACCGGTGTGGGGGTCAAACACAGTGACGGTGTCTGACTAATTCCGGACTTGCACGCTGACAGGAACAACGGACCGGAGTTGGATCCAAATCTTGAAAACTGGACACGACCGGTGTTGTGGGAAGTTGATCCGAGGTGAGTTACTGGATGCTGTGCAAAGACGATGTGGAAGAGCAATGAAGGCAGTAACAGGGCAAGGTAGTGAAGAACTAGAACGGGGTGGATTCTGTGTGAGGACGGTGTGAGTACGGGGTAGGGGCAATGAAAAAGGGCAACAGCTTTGAGGACTAAGAATTTTCAAGCTTCCCAAAGCTAAGGGGTTTATATTGGTGATTATGACAGGTTATTGGTTTCCAGTGGGGAAGGGTTTCAGAAGGTCTTCAAAGAAATCAGAGAGAGTTTTGAGAAAAGCCTCCTTGCGAACCAGCCTCTCAAAAACGCAACCCCCGTAGCTTCTTTGGCTGGGGCATTTATAGGGCCTTGAGGTCATGGGCTGAGGGTTTGGGACAGCCAGAATTCCCACTCACCCATACGCGTAGTGGTGTGCAAACCTGGCCATTAACTATTCGTGGGGAGCAGGATTTCAGCATGGCATTTTTTAATTGTCCACTTTCGCCTCCCTGTCTGCCATTTTTGGGGAGTGCGATTCCAGGTCATCGTGCACAAACTTCCGACCTCGTCCATCCCTTGTCAAATCTGTGACATCGGTTAGCAAAGATATCGGTTGGACGGAGTCTCCCATTGATCCGATGTGGTATCTTAAGAACCTTTACCTATGTCTAACACCGGTTGAGCCTTTCAATGTAATCACAGGGGCGGTGTTCTCCCTCCTAGTCCGGGTCTACTACCAGCCGGTGTGCCTATTTTTGATCTGATCCCTTTCCTTGGAGCCGGACTGGCCTGTTACTCCGCACGACATCGGTCCGGTGTTAATTTAGGCTTGGTCCAGTGTTACCAGTTTTAAGGCTGGGTCCGGTGTTATAACAACTTAGGCCGGACCGAAAGAGGTATTCACAGATGCCCCTCTTTACTCTCTTTCACAAGAGAAATGTAAATTTCTGAGGTGAAAAGGGGGTAAAGATATGAACACCGATGTAGGGGCTAAATAGGACCTAAATCCGGTGCGGGGCCCAATGATGTGGCCATTTAAACAGCCGACGTATCCTACACGTGGTCCACGTCACGAGGTGACTAAGCATCCCACGTGTCGTCAGCTAACTGGTTCTTTTCAAAATTCAAATTTTGCGCCATTGGACCGGAATGCCAAAAGTCGGCCCTTTTTAATGGGCCTTGGGCCGGAATGCGGAAGGTTCTGGATCCTCGCCCCTCCCCCTATAAAAGAAACTTCGGGGATCCATCACTCTCACTCCTTTCTTGATATTGAAGTGCTGTCTCTCCGACGTTCAACCTCTCCGGTGTTCAAAGTTCTCCTCCGGCGTTAAAGCTTTTCTCCGGTGTTACGTCCTGGCTCGTACTAAGAGAACTGCACGCATCGCCTCAGCAGGTAGCCATCATCTCCTTCATTTTAATTCGTAGATAAGTCATGGGGGACACCGGTTCGAGTAATGACTCCATTGAGGTCCTATCTGGTCCTCCTTCAATTACATCCCGGCGTCAGCAGGGTGGAGTTTCGAGCCGAGGTCTGAGTCACCAAAGTGGGGCAACCTCTGGGGCTTCACATCGGTTCGTCTCATCGGGACACCGTTTCTCCGCATTGCCTTTGTGGGAAACAGAGGGGTTTGACACATCGTCAGACTCTTCGTTTAACTTTGGCACTGCTAGTGAAGGGGGAAGCAGTGCCGATCTATATCTTACTGACGATGTGGCCTTTTACAGCTGTATTCCCTTCCTTCGCCATACCGTCCGAATGGCTTCTGAAAATTCCTCCACCGGCGTCGCTGTGATCACCGACCCTGTTGAGACAAATGTCTTGGCACACCGGATCGACTGGCTAGCTGAGAAGGCCAGGGATCCTTACTTCTGGGTTCATGAAGACCCAAAGACAATTGTTTCCCGGTATGCTGAAGATGCTGCCGACGTCACCATCGAAGATGTCGTTGTTCATGCCGATGTTGAGCATGAAAACGACTTTACTGTATTCTGTCCCCAAACCTCAGACAGGATCTGCCATCAACCGGGGTCAAGGAATCTCTTCATGTATGAGATGGTCTTCTCCAAGATCGGCGTCCGCTTCCCATTGACGGAGTTTGAGATGGGGGTACTCCGGTTTCTTGACTGCTCTCCCAGCCAACTTCATCCCAATGGCTGGGGTTTGGTAAGGGCCTTGGAAGTACTTGGGGAGTACTTCCACTTCGTCCCCACAGTGGCCCTCTTTTTCACTTATTGCAGGGTGATGCGCCGGGGTAACTCTGGAGGGGGTCTAGGCTTCATCAACCTCCGCTGCGACTCAAAGGTGGTTAACTTCGAAAGTTACACCGAATCGGCCAAGATGGACGGGGTCAGTTTCAAACACTCCTACGTCAAAGTCAAGGTCAATGCTGGTAGGCCGGTGTTCTGGGAGAATTCTGATTTTTCCAGAAAGTTTTACACCGGTTGGACTCATGAACACTTTCTCCTGACAAGCAATGCCTACATCGTCAGTGAGAGTACCTTGTCAACTGAGTCCAAGAAAGTCTTGGGCGCTCTGAAGGGTTATTCGGTCATTGCCAAGTTCTCCTGCAAGAGGCTTTTGGGGACGGAGTCGGGCCGGGATGCTTACCTTGGTAGATATTGTTTAACTTTCCTCCCTTTTATTATTTATTTATTTTTTGATATATTCACACCGGTACTAACATCGTTTTTCCTTTTTAGGCGAGATGGCTCGGATAGACATCCTCAGGAAACTGAGGGAGGCTGCTGAAGCTCGGAACGCCGCTGCTGCTGCACAGGAGAACAGGGTGACTCCTCGACGCACACCGGCCAAGATGGTGAGCATACCGGCAGAAAATGTTGAGGCGATGACTCTGGGGCCTGCTGAAAGGGTCCCAGTTAAAAGGAAGTCCAACCTCGGCTCATCCTCCAAGCCGAAAAAACACAAGGCTCCAAAGGTTGTGGCCGAGGTAGAGGTGCCAACGGAGGAGGAGGCTGGTCCTGTAAATATTTCCCCAGTCCGATCTCAACCTGAGGACATCATTGTCAACTCCCGCCTCTCGGACTTTCTGGAGTATGTTGGAGGGACACCGGCTCGGGTCCACATCCCCTTCAAGCTCAAAGCTGATCTTCCTGCTCCTGAGGCTCAATCTGCTGCCGAAGTAGCCATTTTCAATTTGGTTGAGGCAGCCAGGGTCCTCAGCTCTTTGGGCTGCTCTTACTACTCTGGTGTTGAGGCTAAGGAATGCCTAGATCGGATGAAGAAAGCTGAGGCTTTGAGAGTTGAGGCTCAGACTGCTTTGACCCAGAAGGAGCAAGAACTGGTCAAAAGCAAGGAGGACCTGTCCGAACTCACTGCTGCCTACACATCGGCTGCCAAGAGGGCAGATGCTGCTGAAGCTAAGGCTAAGGCTTCAGAGGACGCTCTTCAAGCTCTCCGGACCGAACTAGATGAGGCCAAGGCTGCGAAAGCCGAGGTGGACAAGAAAAACAAGGAGCTATCCGAGAAGCTTGCCGATGTGAAGGAGGAGTAGGCAAAGGAACGGATGGAAGCCGAAGAGCAGATGGCTGAATTTTCGGTATTGGCCGATGTCGCCTTTAGTTCTGCTGTTCGTCAGGTTATACACCAGAATTCCGCTGTACAACTTAATCTGAATGGCATAGGTGTCTACTATGAATTTCATGGTGGCCATTTATATGCTATGGACCGGGGTCAGGCTTCGAAACCTGAGGATATTCCTTATGAGCCGATGCCTCTCCCCGAAGGCCAAAGCATGGAACTAAGGACGGTGTCGGAAGAATCCGAGAGGACAGCTTCTGCTAGACCGGACTCTCCAGCATCCAACTCTTAGGATTTTTCTCTTCCTCTTTTTTTTCTTCTTTTTCTTAGCCTTGTTCCGGGATGGGCTCCGGAGTTTTAACTTTTGTAATGGCCTCAGTGCCCCCATTAATACAATGCAATTTTCCCACATCTGCTTGTCTTATTTTTTATTTCTCTCGCGTGACCGGTGTAGGGTAACAACTTGAAGTAACACCGTCCGATCAACAATCTGTACTTAAAATTAGGACTTCATTTCTTTTTGCCAGTTTAATTCAAACACCGTCCTTTGCAAAGCATGGAACCTCGGATAATAGCCACCCCGTCCACAACTTCGATTACCTTTTGAATCTCCGGTGTAATGGGTATAACATAGGCCTTAGTAACTTCAACCCTGAAACCAATTCTGTCCGAAGTAGATTTCCTGATACCGTTTGTTGCTTCCCCAAAGTAGTAACCGGTGTGACCATCGGGACACCGTCTCTTATAACTTCACAGGGCCTACTTCGTTTGACTTTGAGAGCCATGACACCGTCTTTGGGGTCACCATATTCCGTAATAGAGTGAACCTCTACCTAGCGTCCATATCGGATCAACACCGTCTTTTTTTTTAAAAAAAAAAAAAAGTGGTGCGCCGTCCCTTGTGTGACAGGAAGGCGAGAGTGGGGAGTTGCCCCTTTACTGAAGATAAAACATGGGGTGTGGCCCTTGGTTTGCAAAAAGGTAAAAGGTGGGGAGTTGCCCCTTGACTGACAGGAAAAATAAATGTGGGGTGTGGCCCTTGGTTTGCAGAAAGGTAAAAGGTGGGGGATTGCCCCTCGACTGACAGGAAAAATAACTGCGGGGTGTGGCCCTTGGTTTGCAGAAAGGTAAAAGGTGGGGGATTGCACCTTGACCGACAGGAAAAATAAATGTGGGGTGTGGCCCTTGGTTTGCAGAAAGGTAAAAGGTGGGGGATTGCCCCTCGACTGACAGGAAAAATAACTGCGGGGTGTGGCCCTTGGTTTGCAGAAAGGTAAAAGGTGGCGGATTGCCCCTTGACTGACAGGAAAAATAACTGCGGGGTGTGGCCCTTCGTTTGCAGAAAGGTAAAAGGTGGGGGATTGCTCCTTGACTGACAGGAAAAATAAATGTGGGGTGTGGCCCTTGGTTTGCAGAAAGGTAAAAGGTGGGGGATTGCCCCTCCACTGACAGGAAAAATAACTGCGGGGTGTGGCCCTTGGTTTGTAGAAAGGTAAAAGGTGGGGGATTGCCCCTTGACTAACAGGAAAAATAAATGTGGGGTGTGGCCCTTGGTTTGCAGAAAGGTAAAAGGTGGGGGATTGCCCCTTGACTGACAGGAAAAATAAGTGTGGGGTGTGGCCCTTGGTTTGCAGAAAGGTAAAAGGTGGGGGATTGCTCCTTGACTGACAGGAAAAATAACTGCGGGGTGTGGCCCTTGGTTTGCAGAAAGGTAAAAGGTGGGGGATTGCCCTTGACTGACAGGAAAAATAAATGTGGGGTGTGGCCCTTGGTTTGCAGAAAGGTAAAAGGTGGGGGATTGCCCCTTGACTGACAGGAAAAATAAATGTGAGGTGTGGCCCTTGGTTTGCAGAAAGGTAAAAGGTGGGGGATTGCCCCTTGACTGACAGGAAAAATAAATGTGGGGTGTGGCCCTTGGTTTGCAGAAAGGTAAAAGGTGGGGGATTGCCCCTTGACTGACAGGAAAAATAAATGTGAGGTGTGGCCCTTGGTTTGCAGAAAGGTAAAAGGTGGGGGATTGCCCCTTGACTGACAGGAAAAATAAATGTGGGGTGTGGCCCTTGGTTTGCAGAAAGGTAAAAGGTGGGGGATCGCCCCTTGACTGACATGAAGATAAATGTGGGGTGTGGCCCTTGGTTTGCAGAAAGGTAAAAGGTGGGGGATTGCCCCTTGACTGACAGGAAAAATAACTGCGGGGTGTGGCCCTTGGTTTGCAGAAAGGTAAAAGGTGGGGGATTGCCCCTTGACTGACAGGAAAAATAAATGTGGGGTGTGGCCATTGGTTTGCAGAAAGGTAAAAGGTGGGGGATTGCCCCTTGACTGACAGGAAAAATAAATGTGGGGTGTGGCCCTTGGTTTGCAGAAAGGTAAAAGGTGGGGGATTGCCCCTTGACTGACAGGAAAAATAAATGTGGGGTGTGGCCCTTGGTTTACAGAAAGGTAAAAGGTGGGGGATTGCCCCTTGACTGACATGAAGATAAATGTGGGGTGTGGCCCTTGGTTTGTAGAAAGGTAAAAGGTGGGGGATTGCCCCTTGACTGACAGGAAAATAAATATGGGGTGTGGCCCTTGGTTTGCAGAAAGTTAAAAGGTGGGGGATTGCCCCTTGACTGACAGGAAGATAAATGTGGGGTGTGGCCCTTGGTTTGCAGAAAGGTAAAAGGTGGGGGATTGCCCCTTGACTGACAGGAAAAATAAATGTGGGGTGTGGCCCTTGGTTTGCAGAAAGGTAAAAGGTGGGGGATTGCCCCTTGACTGACATGAAGATGAATGTGGGGTGTGGCCCTTGGTTTGCAGAAAGGTAAAAGGTGAGGGATTGCCCCTTGACTGACAGGAAAATAAATATGGGGTGTGGCCCTTGGTTTGCAGAAAGGTAAAAGGTGGGGGATTGCCCCTTGACTGACAGGAAGATAAATGTGGGGTGTGGCCCTTTTTTGGGGTGGTTTAGAGGGATCTTGGAGGGAATTGTTTCTTCGCTAGAGGAAACAATCTGGGGTCTATTGGGGATACATGGTGGGCTTACTAGGGGAAAGAAATCTGGAGATGATCCAGTTCAAGCTGTCTTGGATGATTCGAGGAACTACCCCTTGATTGAGAAAATAATTTTGGGATTTGGGGAAGAGATCTTGAGAAGCGCCAACTTTGGCGATTGATTTGACTGGGGATGAGAATTCGAGAGGTGCTGATTTTGGAATTGAGTGGGAGACTTTGAAGTTTGCCAACTTTGGCGAAAGAGGCTTAGAACGGTGCCTGCTTTGGAGATTGGAGAGGAGACTTTGAGGAGTGCCGACTTTGGCAATCTAAGGATGGAGTTCCGAGAAGTGCCAACTTTGGCGAGGAAGGTTTCACTGGGAGGAGAGAACCTGATAAGTGCCAGCTTTGGCATTTGGGGTTCCTTTAGGGATGAGAATTTGAGGCTCCAAATGAAACTGCTTGTTATAACAACCTGCAGAAAAGGGATAAGCATAGCAATGGCAAAGTAAATAGAAATCTGAGGAAGCTCCCCATGGAACCGTGATCTCTTGAGGCGACTCATGACCGAACAGAACGAACGAAGTAACTCTAACTTCAAAGAGTGTGTCAGGGTTCAAGTCTTCATAATAATCCCCTGAGGTGAGATTGAGCAATAGGATCATCTTGCCCCACAACTTTAAATAATTATATTTTCATTTTATTTGATAAAGGGAAAACACATGCCTTATCTGATTCATGAAATTCACGATATAAACACGTATCGAAAAAAGAGGTGAAATTTATTTACGAGTTGAGTAAGTACATGGAGAGGGAAGTAGGGAAAACAAAAGAAGTCTAATACACAAGTTGATAATTGAGGAAACAGGGAAAACTTGCTGATCTCTTGGTGAACTCCTGAGGATAACGCGCATCTTAAACCCCATATCATGACTTCAAGCTCCCCCTTCGACTCCGCTTCTAAGAAAGCGATTCGGTCGTGACCTATGTGCCCCAGTTCGGACTCGTACTTTTTACATGGGAAGTCTCAGTCATACTGTCAGGATTTTGACCCTAATTTTTGCCTGAGCTGCCTTTTTAGGTTTTTGACTCACCGGGTCGCTCTAATTTTTGCCTAGGCCGCCTTTTCAGGTTTTCAGCCTAGCGAGCGTCTTTTTTCTTTTCTTTTTTTTTTTGACATTATTTTCCTAAGAAAAGTATTTCTTGACCGCATCCGCATTTATGGGCATTGGCAAGTCTTTACCGTCCATGGTTGTGAGTATCAAGGCTCCTCCAGAAAAGGCTTTCTTCACTACATACGGACCTTCATAGTTAGGTGTCCATTTGCCCGGGTTGTCTTTTTGGATTGGCAAAACTTTCTTGAGGACTAAGTCTCCTTCCTGAAATTGCCGAGGTCGTACTTTCTTTTCAAACGCTCGCTTCATACGCCTCTGATACAACTGTCCATGGCAGAGGGCATCTAGTCTCTTCCCCTCTATCAGGTTCAATTGGTCATATCGAGCTTGGACCCATTCAGCCTCTTTTAGTTCTGCCTCCATTATCACCCTAAGGGATGGAATCTCTACTTCAAAAGGCAGGACTGCTTCCATACCATAAACCAGAGAAAAAGGGGTCGCGCCTGTTGAAGTTCGAACTGAGGTGCGATACCCGTGTAGAGCAAAAGGGAGCATGTCGCTCCAATCTTTGTAAGTTAGGACCATTTTCTGTATAATCTTCTTGATATTCTTGTTGGCCGCCTCGACTACCCCGTTCAATTTAGGCCGATAAGGAGAGGAATTGTGATGACGAATCTTAAAGCTTTCACACAGTTCTTTCATCATCTTGTTGTTCAAATTTGTGCCATTGTCAGTAATGATCTGGCTCGGCAAGCCATACCGACATATCAATTCTCGCTTGACAAATTTGACTACAACGTTCCTTGTCACATTGGTATATGAAGCTGCCTCCACCCATTTGGTGAAATAATCAATGGCGACCAAAATGAAACGATGACCGTTTGAGGCTTTTGGCTCAATGGGTCCAATAACATCCATGCCCCACATCGAGAAGGGCCACGGCGCCGATAAGACATTCAAGGATGATGGGGGCGCATGAAGATGGTCAGCGTATATCTGACACTTGTGACATTTTCGAACATAAGAAAAACAGTCGGCCTCCATGGTTATCCAATAGTATCCAGCTCTCAAGATCTTCCTCGCCATGGTATGTCCATTGGTATGAGTTCCAAAGGATCCTTCATGAATATCCGCCATGATCTTGCTTGCTTCAACAGTATCGACGCAACGGAGGAGGATAAAGTCATGATTTCTCTTGTAAAGCACATCACCATTCAAAAAGAAACCCATTGCAAGTCGTCTCAAGGTCCTCTTATCATTCTCTGTGGTACCCTCAGGGTATTCCTGAGTCTGTATATATTTTTTGATATCATAGTACCATGGTTTCCCATCCGACTCTTCTTCTATTGCTTGACAGTATGCGGGCTTGTTGTGCCTTTCTACCTCAATGAGAGGCATATCACAGTCATTGCTCAATTTAAACATTGAGGCAAGGGTGGCCAAAGCGTCAGCCATTTGATTGTCATCTCGGGAGACATGGTGAAAAGAGATATCATCGAATTCCTTGATTAGTTCCATGATATGAGCTTGATAAGGGACTAACTTGCTGTCCCTAGTCTCCCATTCACCTTTCAGTTGGTGAATGACCAAGGCGGAATCCCCGTAGACTTCTAACTTCTTCACTTTTGCACCTAATGCGGCTTGGATCCCCAGAGAGCATGCCTCATATTCGGCTATGTTGTTAGTACAGTCAAAACAGAGTCTAGCGCATACAGGGATGAATTCTCGATCTGGCGAAATTAGGATGGCACCAATCCCATGCCCCAGTGCATTAGAAGCTCCATCAAATCTCAAAATCCATTTGTCTTTCTGGGTATCTTCTTCATTGAACAATGCCAAGATATCCTCGTCCGGGAATTCAAAGTGCATGGGTTGGTAGTCACTTATAGGTTGATGGGCTAAGTATTCAGCCAAAGCGCTCCCTTTTACGGCTTTCTGAGTGACATAGATTATGTCGTATTCAGTTAATAGAACCTGCCATCGAGCGATTCTTCCTGTTAAGGCCGGTTTTTCAAAGATATACTTGACAGGATCCATTTTGGAAACAAGCCAAGTAGTGTGGCTTAACATATATTGCCTTAAACGTCGGGCTGCCCATGCTAATGCACAACAAGTTCTCTCTAAAGCCGAATATCTCATTTCACAGTCAGTGAACTTTTTGCTCAAGTAGTAAATGGAATGCTCTTTCTTTCCAGTCTCATCATGCTGCCCCAATACACAACCCATAGATTCATCTAACACTGTCAGGTACAAGATTAGGGGCCTTCCAGGGGTCGGCGGTACCAAGATCGGTGGCTCCCGTAAATACTGCTTTATCTTTTCAAAAGCCACTTGACAATCTTCATTCCATTGCGTCGGTTGATTCTTACAGAGTAACTTAAAGATCGGCTCACAAGTTGCTGTCAGCTGTGAGATAAACCGAGCAATGTAGTTCAACCTTCCTAAAAATCCTCTGACTTCTTTTTCTGTACAGGGAGGAGGCATTTCGAGAATCGCTTTGACCTTGTCAGGGTCTACCTCTATTCCTTTCTTGCTTACAATGAACCCTAACAGTTTGCCTGTTCTTGCGCCAAAAGTACACTTGGCCGGATTCAACCTGAGCTTATACTTCCTTAATCTTTCAAAAAGCTTTCTTAGATCAACAATATGCTCTTCGTCAGTTTTAGACTTAGCAATGATATCATCCACATAAACCTCTATCTCCTTATGCATCATGTCATGGAAAAGGGTCACCATTTCCCTTTGGTAGGTTGCCCCAGCATTTTTCAGACCGAAAGACATCACTTTGTAACAGAAGGTGCCCCATAAAGTGGTAAACGTGGTTTTCTCCATGTCTTCGGGTGCCATCCTAATCTGATTATACCCAGAGAAACCATCCATGAACGAGAAGATTGTATGTTGGGCTGTGTTATCCACCAGGACATCAATCTGTGGCAGAGGAAAATCGTCTTTGGGGCTAGCCCTATTTAAGTCCCGATAGTCTACGCACATTCGTACCTTTCCATCTTTCTTCGGGACAGGGACGATATTTGCTACCCATTGAGGGTATTTTGCCACTGCTAAGAATCCGGCATCGAACTGCTTTTTAACTTCTTCTTTGATTTTCAAGAGCATTTCGGGCTTCATCCTGCGCAATTTTTGCTTTATCGGGGGACAGTCTGGCTTTAGTGGCAATTTATGCTCAACAATGCTAGTATCCAGGCCGGGCATGTCTTGGTAAGACCAAGCGAAGATGTCGCAGAACTCTATTAATAGTTTGATTAGTTCTTGCCTCCGCTCCTTATTCAAGAAGGTACCAATCTTGACTTCTTTCTTATCCTCCTTATTCCCCAAATTAATAATCTCAACTATCTCCAAATAAGGCCGAATTTCTCTGTCCTCTTGTTCCAATAACCTTGTTAATTCAGGCGAAGGATCACAAACTTCCTCATATTCCTCATCAGCATAGTCAACCGGGTGGTCAAAGTCATGAAATGGGATTGCAAGCTCATTATTCTCAAGAGGATCATCTTTAGATCTGCGTTTATTCAGGTTATTACGGTGAATAATAAAAATGAATAAGTAAAGGATAAAGGAATCAATGCGAAGATAGGGAAAGCAAGAAGGAATGGAATTCAATACACATTTATTTATGAAGACTGAAAATGATAAAAAACATGTGTTTGCCCTTATTACAGAAAAATGCCCCAAAGCCTTAGGCATAGCAATGAGGCCAACAATTCATTAAAGTTTTTGTCAATTACTTTGATAGAACATTTAAAGTTGTGGGTAGCTCGATGGCTTCCCAGTTACAAAGATCTCTGCCTGATGAGCACGGGATCACAAAGCCTCCACCTTCATAGGGATCATCTTCAATAGCAGCTATATGATCAGGGGGTACCAAACCAGCACTTCGAAAGCTCTGGTAGAGGTCACATAGGGGGACTTTAGCGATGCGGGGCTCTCGACCCTCTAAACGGGCAATCCTTCTCTCTTTCTTTTCTTCTACTACTCTTCTCCTGTCAGCAGCTGAAGGCTGGTATCCCAAACCATACCTGTCTTTATTATCTGGCAGATGCAGCAGTTCCATTCTTCCTTTTAAACTATGCCCCAAGCCTTTCCCAGGTTGATATCCCCCTTGTAGCATCATTTTGGCCATCATAAGGGATGCATTCGGCATATGGGCTTTCATTCCTACACTTCTTTCCCCAACATATGTGGTATTTGCAATCTCCAGCGCTTGAAATGAAGTTTCAAGTGCTTCTTCTGCAGCCTCGATGTAGGGGGTAGATAGGGGTTTACTAACCAGAAAATCTTCTTCACCAGAAACGACAATTAGTTTATTATCAATAATAAACTTTAGTTTTTGGTGCAAGGTAGAGGGAACCACTCCAGCTGAGTGGATCCAGGGACGGCCCAACAAACAGCTATAGGCAGGCATAATGTCCATCACTTGGAAGAGGATCTGGAAAGTACATGGCCCTACTTGAATTGGAAGCTCAATTTCACCTATCACCTCCCTCCTAGTGCCATCGAATGCCCTTACCACCATAGAGCTCGGTTTCATATAGGTTCCATCAAAAGGGAGCCTGGCCAATGTAGATTTTGGCATGACATTTAATGACGACCCATTGTCGACCAGCACCTTTGCCAATATGTGATCTCGACACTTCACTGAGATATGGAGGGCTTTATTATGCCCCATTCCCTCCACAGGTATCTCATCATCTGTGAATGACAGATAATTATCAGCAGCGATGTGCCCCACTATTCCTTGGAACTTATCAACGGTGATATCGTGAGTGACGTGAGCCTCATTAAGCACTTTCATCAAAACTTTTCGGTGGGGCTCAGAATTCAGCAAAAGTGATAAAAGGGAAATCTTCGCAGGGGTATTGTTCAACTGGTCTATCACCTGGTACTCACTCTGGCGAATAAATTTCAAAAACTCTTGAGCTTCCTCATCAGTCACAGCTCTTTTGATTTCCTCGTCAATGCCCCCTTTAACTATCTTGGCTTTTCCACTACCACTAGTTCCACTCCCTGGAGTCGGTTCTTTCCTTGATTCCGGAGGATAGTAAACTCGACCGCTCCGGGTCACCCCTCCTATCCCTGATATGTTTGACAGAAATGAGTCATTCATTTTTGGGTTTTCAGCTGTTACCTCCACATTATATTTCCACGGAACAGCGTGAGAATCTTTGAATGCAAAAGGAGCGGGTGTCTGGATTATGACAGGCTGATGCGTAGGGCTTATAGTCTTTGAGGTGTTCTTGGTGTAGTAAATTACCAACGGTTTAGGAACGGACATTCCTGTTTCCCCATGTACCATGTTTACATCATCAGAGACATTCGCCACAAGCTCTTCACCTCCTTCCACAACATTAATCTCAGGACCTTGATGGTTGGGCAAGGGATTTGTAGTCACATTTGGCATTCCTTCCTTAAAATTTAACCAATTGGCTTTGATCAAATCTCGCACTCTATATTTCAAGGCCATACAATTTTCCGTGGAGTGCCCAGGTGCCCCAGCATGATAATCGCACCGGGCGTTTGGATCGTATCCCCTAGGGTATGGAGGTTCCACTGGCCTAGAAGGACAAGGGACTGCAAGGGAGTATCGAATAAGGTGAGGTAGAAGTTTAGTGTATGTCATAGGAATAGGGTCAAATTGGACTGGTGTCCGGTCATTATTTGGTCTCCTTTGGTTTTGGTTGGGATTAGGTGGTTGCGGCCATTGTTGTAGAGGATTGTACTGGGCTGGCTGTGGATTCGGTGCCCTGGCAATGGGCGGACGGACATGGGGTTGTGGAGATGCGGGATAGGGGATCTGGTTATGGGTAGCGGCTGCCATATGGGGGTACGGAGCATGAGGAAAGTGATTGGTATGTTGAAAAGTGGTAGAGCCGAATGGTCTGGGCTGAGCTCTCCCCTGGTCATAAGAGACAGAGTTAGTTTCCCCATCTCTCTTTCTTACCTCACCTAGTGCTGATCTTTTTGCAGTGGGTGCCCCAAATGGGTTTTTGGAAATCTTCCCTGTCCTTAGACCACTCTCTATTCTTTCTCCAATAATTACAATGTCAGAGAAATTGGATGAAACACTGCTGATCATCTTATCGTAGAAAGGTGATTGGAGAGTGTCAATAAACATGGCTACTACCTCTCTTTCAGAGAGTGGAGGATCTACTTGCACGGCTATCTCACGCCAGCGCTGCGCATACTCCTTGAATGTCTCATTATCCTTCTTTGTCATGTTTTGGAGTTGAATTCTATCAGGCGCCATGTCTAAGTTATACTTGTACTGCTTCAAAAAGGCATCCGCCAGATCTTTCCAACAGCGAATACGAGTTCGCTCCAAATGAGTGTACCAAGTGAGTGCAGCCCCAGCTAGGCTGTCTTGAAAGCAGTGTATCAACAGCTTGTCATCAGAGGCATGGGAAGCCATCTTTCGGCAATACATCGTAAGATGATTTCGAGGGCAAGTCATTCCTCGATATCTGTCAAAGTCTGGCATTTTGAACTTTGGTGGAATAATGACGTCTGGGACTAAATAGAGTTCAGAAGCACTTGTTAAGCCAAGGCCTTCCACACCTTCCACAATTCGTAGTCGCTCTTCCAGGATCTCTATTTTCCCTCTTTGCTGGGACTCTATGGTTGTGCCATGATCAACAAACGGATTCAACGTCTGGGCCACATCTCGCGGGTTGGCAGTGTAAGGATTCAGGTATCCATACGGGTAGCCGTAGTATGGGTAGTAGGGTGTTGTCGAATGAGGTTGGTTCACCAGATTAGTGTTTTGTGTCGGCTCCTGTGGTTGGGCTGTTGCTTGGGTAATGGGAACTAGTTGAGCTGTTTGGGCGGTTTGAGTTTGGGTTGCTTGAGCCGGGATGGTTTAAGTTTGAGTGATTTGAGCTTGAGCTTGGGCAGTTTGAGGACCTAAGGCTTGGTTGGCTGGTGGCATGGGTGTTTGGATAGGGTTTGGAATTTGGAATTTTGTCCATTGTAAGGCATTGCCATCTTGGGAATTGATTAATAGAGGAGGGAAATATCCTGGAGGTAGGCCATACAGTGGAAAGGGTACAGGGCTACCGTCTGAGCCAATGAAAACGTGTGGTGGCGTATAGCCATGAGGCCTGGCGTGGGAATCAGTAGGCTGATTGGGATTCCCAACATTAATAGTGAGGGGAACTGTCGTGGGATTTATAACCTGGCTTGATGTCGGACCCTCGTTTCCCGCAGAAGGCCCCCCTTCAGTGACCCCTTTTTCCAAGAGCTTCGTTAGTTCTGCAATCTGTTCCCTTAGCTGATTATTCTCATTCTTGAGGTTCTCATTCGTTTGTTCTGTCTCAGCCATGAGCTTCCTCTGTAGTCGGGTTCTGTAAGGGTGTGTCCTCGTGTTGCCTTTAGAAAGGAACACAAAAATTTAGAAAAGATAAGTGAATTAAAGAAAAAAATTAAGTGAAATGAGATTACGCGGGAAGCAATATTGGAACTTGATGGATCCTTCGACTGTTCCTCAGAACGTCACGTTCAAAAGTACTAAGTAAAGCATTGAATGGAAATTAACATGAGATAGTTGTGAAGACAAAGGAATCCATTATCTCGAAAAGAGTACATTATTGCCATAAAGTGCTGAGTTACAAAGCGGGAAAATAAATCAGTCATTCCTAGCTCGGGCAATCATTTCCCTCATTTTACAAATTCGTCCTCTGCAGTAATCTAAGAACGTTGCAATTTCTCTAGGAGTATTGACAGGGTTGGCAATTCCTTCCGCTTGTTTGAGTAAAAACGGGAGATCTTCTAGAGTCCCGTTAGCCAGGTATGCCAGCTTAGCAAAGCGATCCATCCATAAGTGAACAGTTTCATTTTGTTCAGCTTCCAAGAGGCGTATGGTCTCTTGACAATCTTGTTCAATGTTCATGGCGCGTTGTTGCTCCCTATTTATCTCTTGCTCGCAAGCCTTTACCACTTCATTGAGCTGTTGTTCCAATTTGTGGACTTGTGTCTGTAGGAGCTCCTTTTGCATCATGATATTCTGCTCATTTTCTTTTGACTGTGCCAACATATCCTTCAGAAGATGTTTCTCAGCCAGGATGGCATCACTTTGCTTGTTTTTCATTTTTAGTTGAGAATTGGCCGCTTGAAGACATTGGTCTTGCTTTATCATGTAGTTTTCATCAATCTTTTGTTTCTTCCTAATCTCCTCAACGGCTTGTTTGTTCTCCAGGTTCTCCCTTTTCTGAAGGGTGTATTCTTGCTGACATCTCAATAAGTCTTCCTCTAGCTTCTTGTTCTTGGCAGCTAACTCTTCTATTTTGGTCTTTAGCGCCTTGGTTGCTTCATCCTCCGCAACAAGTGATGGAGCAGGAGGATTTCCCTGGAGATGAGGGGGACTTCTGAACGGTAATTTAACAATAGAGACCCTATTCAGGATCCACTCATAATATTCTTCTCTGACAGCATGGCTTCGGGCCCCCAGCTCTCTTCCCTTTCGGTGGACTTTCTTCCATGCATTCGCTATATCCCGAATGACAAAGACATAGCTTCCCTTCGAGTAATATGAGATGAAAGGAGTGAGAGACTCTTCATCAGGTGGTCCAAGCAAAGGATAAGCTAGCTGACGCTTGGCTATGATGGGATTATAGTTGATACATCCTTGCGTACCAATAAGGGGAACATTTGGGTAATTTCCACAGTGATGAACAATTGATTCAACTTCCAACCATTGGGGATACCATCTAACTTTCTCAGCTGTGAGCCCTACAAGGTGATTGGCCCACTCACGCCCACTTTTCACTGCTAATTGACATAGCTTCAGATCAGAAACCGGACATTCGGCCCTACAGACTTGGTGGAAAACATGCGATGTGAGCCATACATACAAAACAGGTAAACAACAAACAACCCTTTTTCCACCTTGTGTGTGGCAGAAATCCATGGTGCAGTACACGTTTGCCAATACAGCCGTGACAGGATTCTCAAGCCTGTGCTTGCGAGCTAGGAATACGGCAATAGCATCATAATCCACATAGTTATCAATGTTGGGGAACAAAACAACACCATAGATGGTAATAGCTAAAGCATCCATAAAGGCTTCCCAATCTTCCCTTTCTGCCAGGACCTGCATATGTTTCTCGAGAAATTCCCGAGTGAATCCGGGGATCTGATTTCTATTTAGTTGTACATCCCTTAAGGTGTCGGGACGGATCTTCAAAACACGGGCGATGGAAGCAATAGTTTCATGATGGTCAAGATGACGATAAGGTATCTGTCCTCCCAAAGGCATCCCCAAGATTTGTTCAAATTCTTCAATAGATGGGGCCAACTGAAAGTCTCTAAATGTGAAACATCTGAGAGGTGGGTCATAGAATTGTGCTAAGGCAGTGATCGCCTCAGTTTGCACTTCCACTTCTAGCAACTTCAGAATCCTTCCATACTTTCTTGTAAAAGCCATTTTCTGTGTCAGGTTTAATTTTCTCCCCATTGTTTGCAGACTACCCATGTCAATCTTCTTGGCCTTAAGGTGTAATACTTTCCTCAACTCGGTTACATTTGTGTCACAACTATCAGATCTCATGTTAATTTCTATATTGCTCAAAGGTACTCGCTAAGTTCTAAACAGCTTCCTGCAAGAGCAAAGAGAGAGGAAAAAAAGAAATCAGTTTCTGTCATGTTTTGTGAACCACTACTTCTTTATTAATTCATTGGAAAACACTTTCAGTTTGAGAAGTAGCGGTCGGCAAAACTCATGTGAAACTAAAGTCGCATGGGTTATGGATCTTCCTAACGTCATCAATATCTGCTTGAATAGAATTTTGTTTTCATTTTTGTTTTGACGATTGGGAAGATCTATAACCCAGGACACATAAGTACACAAAAAGAGAGGGAACTGCTTACTTGTTAAAGGATTACTAGTTTTTTTTTTAGAAAGAAAAATGATTCACTTTTTTTTGGAATAAAGTAACCCTTTGAACATGTAAGCAGCTCATCAATTTTGGATTTAAAGGGAAAGCGAGAATGAGATAAGGTATAGTAAAGCCTGCCCCTTTTGTGCCTTAAGCCAGGTTTTTCTGAAAGTCTTTTCTGGGACCTATAGCTTATCTAACAGTGGATTTCTCACATTGGGTGGCTTCCGCTAGACACCTAGAAGGTCACCAGAGCCAAGATCCTAATCATGACAGGGACGCAAGCAGTGAGGAATTCACTAAGTGCGTATATCATGAGAGGTCGAACTCTAGTTGAGGTTCTCATGAATACCGGATAGGAAGTACATCCCATACGATTCCGTTACCAACCTCTCCTAACTTAAGCTTCACTTGGGGCCCGGGTATAGGGCGCCACTCATAGGTGTGTGCAAATAATTGTGAGTGTAGTGTGTGGAAGGGCAGTCCATACCTTATACCTTACCCATTCTGCACAAAGAACAAACACAGAGCAAATATACAAAGTGGTCTACCCTAGGGTTCAATGTTTACGGAAAAGTAACATGGTCTCCTACCCTAGGGTTCAATAAACATGCAAAATATAGACAACGAAACAAATAACAAGACGATTAAAACAAGAACAAACATTCACAACAATCAATAGAAAATAAGACAATAGGAAGAAATCCGAGATAACAAAGGCTATATAAAAAGAACATGCGCTTTCAATCAAACTGGCCTGACTCTCTTAAGTGTCCTCAGCGGAGTCGCCATCTGTCGCAACCTGGATCGCGACGGCGCGGCGAAGAGAAAAATGGTGGAATGAAACAGGGAGTCGCCACCAACGTTTTTATCCATAGAAAAAACATTGGAAAAAAAAACTAAGTTTAGTAAAGCACTGGTTAAAAAAAAATTGAAATCCAAGTTCGGGAGTCGGTTACGAGTAGGGAAGGTATTAGCACCCTACATCGCCTGTCAAAGACAGTACCAAGATTGAAAGCACAATATAAATAGCCTTAAATAAAACATGGTTTCTTCCCTTTTACTGTTATATTTTTTATTTAAAAAAGATAGAATCGAATGAGAGAACTGTACAAACATAGAATGTCGAAGCGAGGTCAATGGAACGTTTCATCCGAATTAAACTCGACTTCAATATGAGACAGAGAGGGGAAGAGAATGCTAATAAGGCGTCGCGCCTAAATTAGACATTCTCAGATAAAAAAAAACAGGGATAGGAAAGAGATAAGCGGGACGTCTCGTCCTAAGTATCCCTTCCCTATGAATTATGGCGAGGCTTGAGCAAACACTAGGGGGAAACCAACAAGACGTCACGTCTAAATTGATTTTCATGGAAGTGACCAAAAAAAGAACATTTATGAAAGAAACGTAAGAGTAAGGAAATAAATCAGCAAAAAAGGAGATAAGAAAGATGGGCCCGACAGGAGTTAAAGTCCTGCTCCTACGTATTCTTGAATTATCAAGAAATCAGGGTTACGTAGTTCTGAGTATTATTATTTTTAGGAAGAAATCTGAGAGATGTTGATGAATGTCATTGAAGTGGAAGACTCATGCAAAGCGAAATTCTTCACACGTGCACGAATCCTAAGAGGGTTGTATAGACGGAAGTGCTCCCGTACGACACTATTTTTTTTACAAAATCACTTATTTTTATTATATGTACTTGTTAGGGAAAAGGATAAAAATATTAACGGTGTGAACTATGGCACACGGACAACCATAACCAACAAACAGCGAACTCATGGGAAAGTAAAAGACTGAAAGTAAAGGAGATAAAGAACAGGGTGGAACCGGTGTGGGGGTCAAACGCAGTGACGGTGTCTGACTGATTCCGGACTTACACGCTGACAGGAACAACGGACCGGAGTTGGATCCAAATCTTGAAAACTGGACACGACCGGTGTTGTGGGAAGTTGATCCGAGGTGAGTTACTGGATGCTGTGCAAAGACGATGTGGAAGAGCAATGAAGGCAGTAACAGGGCAAGGCAGTGAAGAACTAGAACGGGGTGGATTCTGTGTGAGGACGGTGTGAGTACGGGGTAGGGGCAATGAAAAAGGGCAACAGCTTTGAGGACTAAGAATTTTCAAGCTTCCCAAAGCTAAGGGGTTTATATTGGTGATTATGACAGGTTATTGGTTTCCAGTGGGGAAGGGTTTTAGAAGGTCTTCAAAGAAATCAGAGAGAGTTTTGAGAAAAGCCTCCTTGCGAACCAGCCTCTCAAAAACGCAACCCCCGTAGCTTCTTTGGCTGGGGCATTTATAGGGCCTTGAGGTCATGGGCTGAGGGTTTGGGACAGCCAGAATTCCCACTCACCCATACGCGTAGTGGTGTGCAAACCTGGCCATTAACTGTTCGTGGGAAGCAGGATTTCAGCATGGCATTTTTTAATTGTCCACTTTCGCCTCCCTGTCTGCCATTTTTGGGGAGTGCGATTCCAGGTCATCGTGCACAAACTTTCGACCTCGTCCATCCGTTGTCAAATCTGTGACATCGGTTAGCAAAGATATCGGTTGGACGGAGTCTCCCATTGATCCGATGTGGTATCTTAAGAACCTTTACCTATGTCTAACACCGGTTGAGCCTTTCAATGTAATCACAGGGGCGGTGTTCTCCCTCCTAGTCCGGGTCTACTACCAGCCGGTGTGCCTATTTTTGATCTGATCCCTTTCCTTGGGGCCGGACTGGCCTGTTACTCCGCACGACATCGGTCCGGTGTTAATTTAGGCTTGGTCTGGTGTTACCAGTTTTAAGGTTGGGTCCGGTGTTATAACAATTTAGGCCGGACCAAAAGAGGTGTTCACAGGGGTCACGGGTTAGAGAGGGAAGGAGAAGGAAACCACAAATCAAAGGTTCTAACATACTTACCTTACTTCTCCAAGACCAATTACACAATTACTTCGAAAAATCCACCAAGCTACAAGCAAAATCCTATGGGATAAGAGAAAATAGAGAAGAAGGAGCTCGCGGGTTTTTGTTTTGCATGCCCCTGATTTAAACTGATAGCGACGCTGACGCTACACGTCAGCATGGCGCTGTGTGTCAGCTCACTAATGTGCACCTGATGCTACGCGTTAGTGTCACTCTACACGTCAGGGCCCCCTGATACCACATCCCTTAAAATTCCATTTTCCAATTCTTTCCTTTATTTATTATTAATTTATACCCAAAACATACTTTATCTTATTTCTAATTTATTAAACATCCAGGATGTTACACTTCAAGTTCAGGATGGAATTGATGTTCCTAATCAAGCTGAAGTCCAACAAACCACACTGGAGGGGTACTTGCAGAAGATTCTTCGATGCCTAAGTCAGTATCGTGATTAAGATAAGATAGGGTCTTACAGAGGTAACTCTCTAGAATTTGATCAGATCCTCTTTAGTAATAAATGAATGGTATTTATAAAGTTTACCTTAGTTTAGGAAGTGATTTGACTATTTTCCTAACTTATTGTTGCTACAGTGTCCACAGGGTCAGGCTGCCCATACCTCCTCTGACTCATTGTTTGGTTATCAGCTATGAACCGGGGTTTAAGGAATAAAACCGTAGTCATTAACGGTTTCAGACTACGATTATGGATTTAATCGCTATCTTGGTGACGTGGTATGATATTCTTATACCCCGGACTGGGTTCAGGTCACCACCCCGGATCATTTGCCCCTTAGTTTATTGTTATGGTGTTGTCTTAATAATGAACTACTTCCAGGCTTTGGATGAACAAACCGTTGTATTTTTGGAACCAATATGCTGATGCCTCTGGGGTTAGATGCTTTTCAAGTTAGGTGAGCATTTAATGCGTCTTACTTGAAAATCTGCTACTTCACGCGGATCAATGATGTGTTCAGTCATGACTGGTCATCTTTCCCACACGCCATCAGATGACATCACTCTAAGGCAAAATGACGCTTTTTTGGGTCACGATGTTTCATCTTCTACTTCGTCTATGGGCCGTGACGATTGAACTTCGGCCCATGGTGTTTCAATGCCTATATAAAGGGGGGAAACTTCGTTGGTTCTTCACTTGGTATCTTCTTCTCGAAACTCTGTCTGACCCTTGTCTCTACTTACCTCCTTACTCTGTCCTGGCCCGTACTAGAAGAACTATTCGTACCGTACACACAGGTAGCCTTTTAACCTATTCTCCTTTCTTAAAATGTCTGCTTTTTCTTCTAACAATGGTCAGGGCCAAGATAGTTCTTGTGAAATAATTTTAAACCCTTCCACTTCTTGGCCTCCTGAGGTTCCTCATCATGGACCTTGGCTCAGACAAATGGACATACATTGATGGATGACTCCAGTAAACTGGGGTAATCCCAATACCAGGCACTAGAGTCTTCATCATCCAAGGTTCGAGATCTAATATCGCCTTTTCCCCTGGTGTCTCCGGACCGGGGTAAAGATTCCAGCGTAATGCATTACTACACTGATGATACTGACTTTTATTTCGCTGTCCCCTTGATAGCGCATGTAGTTACCATGGATGCCATTGGATCTGCTGTACTAAGGAACGACCCTGATGAAACCTTCATGATTGCTGACAAGATTAACTGGCTTGCTCGGAAGGCTGAGGATCCGTACTTCTGGGTAGCCAAGGAAGTGTTAGTGATTTACAGTTCTCATGCTGTCGAAAAGGATGACATCCCTTAAGAGGCGGAGTCCTTTTGGAGGAATAAGAAATATGAAAAAGATTTTCGACTCGTTCGCCCTACTTTCACAGATCGGGTTTGCCACGTACCCCGGGATCGCTTCTTTTACTTCCATGATCTTACCCTGCTCAAGGTGGGAGTTTGGTTCCCTTTGAACCAGTATGAGATGAGGGTGTTGTGATTTTTGGACGTCGCCCTTAGCCAACTCCACCCTAATGGTTGGGCCTTGGTGATGGCCTTTCAGGTCCTTGGAAAGCACTTTTGCTTCACCCTGACTGCTGCCATGTTTTTTAGGTATGCACGGGTCATGTGTCAAGCCGGCTCTGGGATAAGTTTTGTAAACCTCCAATGTCAGAGTGACATCGTGAATTTTGAAGCATATGCCGACTCCTGTAAGATGTACGGATCTTTCTTCAAGAGCGCTTTCTTCAAGCTTTTCGTTGAGAAGACTGCGTCTCTCTTCTGGAAGGATGAGGAAGGCAATTTTTTTATCCACACTGGTTGGACCCATAAATATTTCTTATTGGAGAGTACGACGTACTCAGTCGATGAAGGATCTCTATTACCTCTATGATTCAAGTAAGAAGTTCCTCTATGACATGATCATTATTTCGGTGAGCCATTAGGAAGTTGCTGAAAGAATATTAACAAAAGGGTTCAGGGTATGTGTTCTGTGGAGAATTCCACATAGGAAATTTTGTCTTAGGTGTTTTATGGATTATTCAACATTTCTGTCAGAGTACGTGGGAACCTAGTGGTCTACTTCCCAAGCTTAATAAATCGACTATCCTCTGATACCACCAATGTAACACCCTCGGCTAAATAGGACAAACCCTTCTATAGGATCATCCTACTTAACTAAGAGGATAAAAGTTTTTAGAAAAAGTGAGGAATTTTTTTTGCAAGTAAAATAATGGCAGATCAGTGGAAGCAAATAATAGGTAATTCACATAGTCATTCACAAACTATAAGCAATTGTACTCTTAACAGAATGGGGCATGTAGGCACCCTTAAATACATGCAGTCATCCATTGTCTTATTATTTAATTATATATATTCAACTATATATATCCTACTTTTATTGAGTGCTTCCAGTTGGTCTAACATATTGTTGTACTTCGTACTCCAGTTCTTGGTTTCCTAGCTCCTCTGTTATTATTAAATAGAAAGGGGTGAGTATATACTCCAGACCCTGAAGGTTCCCAGTGCGGGCATACCCAGTCAACAGATAATATAACATAAATAATCCAGTTAACATATTTACAACTATAACAATCAATAATGGTTCTATGGAATGCATGAGTTAGGTTCATTATAATTTATCTAAAGTTTAAGTCTCATGATGCATGTGGGCCCAATAAACCAATCCACCATCATCATTATCTTATTCTTTGAAAGTCGTCCTGCTCAAGCTACCCTTGGGCACAATGTTTCCACACTAGAGCGATCGGAGCCCACCAAGTCCCCCAACCATTATTTAATCATCATAAGGTACGAATAGACTCACAAGTTCTAATCATTATATTATCCTGGGACTTGGCTCTACACGATCATAGTTACATTCCGTCATTTAGTCAAAGTACACCAGACTTGCATCGTCTGACCCGGCTTCAGGCGCGACTCTGACGCCATAGGGTTTCCGTCCCAGTTGTACTCCCAAGATTCTCCTCAGAGATTGGACGTGAATGTCCTCCAACGTACCCGGTGTATGCTCTAGTTTTAATCCTTCAAAAATATCTTCATGATGCAAAATGCATTATTTTAGTTTTATCATTACTTTGATCCCTGGGTATCTATGTGTTTCCAGCCTCGTAATATTTATCCTCATGTTGTTAGGTCTCACCTATTTTTCAGATGTTGTAGGTTATTTTTATTATTTTATTTATTATTATTGTTATTATTATTAGAAAGTATATCAGTTATATCTTGGCTAAAATAATGTTTAGTTTAAAGACTAAGTAGTGTATTCCTTATTTCATTATTCATAACTAGAACAACAATAATAGTAGTAACAAGAATAATAATAACAATAATAATAATAATAAGGCGGCAGAGCCAGCCATTATATTCGATAAAATAAATGACAAAAATTAAATAAAACAAAAACAAATGTTATGAATAAGGTGGCAGAGCCATCCATTATAATATAGATAAGTAGAAATAAAAGGAAAGATAAATGCAGAGAATAAGGCGGAAGAGCCAGCCAATATATTTGATAAAATAAATGATAGAAATTAAATAAAACAAAAACAAATGTTAAGAATAAGGCGGCAGAGCCGTCCATTATAATATAGATAAGTAGGCATAAAAGGAAAGATAAATGCAGAGAATAAGGCGGCAGAGCCAGCCTTTAAGCTCAATAGTAAATAATAATAATAATAATAATAATAATAATAATAATAATAATAATAATAATAATAATAATAATCATCATCATCATAGTCATAGTCATAATCATAATCATAATTGTAATCATAGTAAGTGATATAAATGGTGACCATCCGTCCTTATTTCCTTGTTAATCTCGTCTTTCAAAACTTCCTCACTGGAATCCACATAAACACCCATGGTTCTTAATATTTTCACAATTCAATACCTAACTGAACTAATCTGGACCGGGGTCTAGGATCCGGTGTGGGACCAGCCACAAGATTATAGGTGTTTTTAGGGTTTGCACACCGGAACAGTGTGTATCCGATGTATTAATCCGGTCTCTCAGTGGGAGAGGCCGGCCTTGTTGTCCTGGAGATCCTTCACACCAACGTTTCGCATTGTAGGGGGCGAAAGGTGGTACCACCTGCGAAGATTCTCCGACGCTCAAGTTAGAAGAGTGTAAGAACTCAGTGAATACTCAAGCGAAGTAACAGTAAAAATGTGAGATAGAACAACGATACCTTGCATGTGTATTGAAATGAGCTATTTATAGTTGTACGTGAGAAAATGAGTCGTTGGATACAGGTGGGTCCCCTAGCTCTGATAGCGTGTACATTATGTCAATCAGGGTGGCTCAGTACTCAGAATGTGTCAGGAGGGTAGGTCAATTATCAGAGTACGATCCTCTAGGAAGAGGAGAGGATAATCACCTTTTCCACATAATCTGCTGACACATCCACTTGCTTCCTGAGGCCATTGACGTGACATATTTTGCTACATACAGTATCTTCGCTGATAAGTTATTAGGGGCTCTTATCTTGCTGTGACTGAAAAGCCAAGAGTTATGTAAATGTTCTGCGAAAATGAACAAAGATCCGTTATAGAGAAAATAAGTGGGGCAGTCGTGAGATGAGGACGGACGGCCAGACATCGGATATCCGGTGTGGTAAAGTTGAACCAGGACACCGGTTTTCCTTATATGAGGTCATTCTAAGTCCCAAGATTGGGGGCCGGTATCCAGACCGGATCATCTGTCCCCTAGCTTGTATGAGGGGTTGTTAAGTTGCTCATATGAGCTACACAACTCTAGAGAAGTCTGGATGCTGGTGGTACATCCTGGGAGGTCTCTAGAAGCTCTGTAGCATCTGCTCTAATAAACGAGTGACCGCTCTTCTCGCGTTGCGTACGACGGATTCAGACAGCATAAAATAAATGATTGAAATCCCAAGGGTCTTTGAGAATCGAAACCCTTGGTATTCGAAAAGTGGTTGAAGGCATTAAATGCGCATGGCATGATTGGACAGTAAATGCATTTTTTACGCACGAGCCATCATTACCCAAGAGTGTAACCGTCGATTGGGCTTATTGGACCTGGATTCAAACTGAAAAAGGGGGGCCCATTTTGCCAAAATGTTTACTGAAACGTTACCATTTTCACGCTCGTACGTGACGAAACGACGGAGTCGTTTCAATTTGAAAGAGGTTGCGTTTTGATGCAAGCCTTGTGACCTTCGACGAAACACTATGCCTCTTCGTTACCTATAAAAGGGACTCTTAGCAGATTTTGGAATCCACTCTTGTTTTCAAGCTTAGTGAACCTCTGCTCAAATTTCTTGGAAATTTCTCTGTCGTCTTCAAACTTCTCAAAGATCTTCTTCCTTTAGGTAACCTCCCTTTCCTTCAACTCCTTATAATTTTTGTTCATTCTATTTCCACCATGCGCCCTAGAGCAGGCCACACTGGTCCTTCAAACAGGGGGAGTTTTGGCTCTCGTGCCCCCCTTAGCCACCGTGGTGGGAGGATTCCAGCGAATCCTCCTGTGGCTGGGCCTCGTCGCTCAGAGAGAGCTGAAGCTTCTTCCTCACGAGTGTCCTCTTCCCAACGTCGCTCTGAGGTTCCCCTTGACTCGAGGGCTACCAGCCGCTCTGATGAAGGGTCAAGTGTTGAAGGTTACCTCTCTGACGATGTTGCTTTTTACCACAGTACGTACGCGTTCCACCATGCCTGCACAACTATGGACCTTCCAGGACGTGGAAAAACACCAGTTCTCTGCTCTGCTGAGGGGTGTGTCAACGTTGTGGCACACCGGCTTGACTGGGAAAAGCTCAACAGGGAGAAACCCTACTGCTGGGTAGAGATCCCTTCGCACCATGCGAGTGAGGAGGAATGAACGGTCTCTTTCCGCTGTAAAATATATTCAGACAAAAAGTACATGGCGCGATATGTTGTTCTGGCACCACGTCCCTCTGAGAGAGTATGCCACAGCGTCCCTGATGAGAGGTCGGTCTACATGTACGACTTCGTCTTCTTGAAGTTGGGAGTACGCTTCCCCATGACGGAATTCCAGATAGCCGTCCTGCGTTTCCTAGACTGTGCCCCCACACAACTGCATCCCAACGGTTGGGGTCTAGTCTGGGCTCTGGAGGTTCTGGGGGAGCATTTCAACTTCTACGCCACTGTGGCCAAATTGTTTCACTATTGCCAAGTGGTCCGCCGTGCTAATAAGAAGGGCGGCCTTGGGTTCATTACTCTCCGTAGCGACTCAAGGGTGATAAATTTCAAATCTTATACGGAATCCGCTAAGGTGGATGGACGCTCCTTCAAGCACTACTACACGCGGGTCCGTATTCAACCAAATAAGCCAGTCTTCTGGCGAAACAAGGAGGGATTTACCAAGTTCCCTCTTAGCTGGACGCACGAGCATTTTCTCCTCGTGAGCCGTGCTTATTACACAGATGAGAGTGAACTCTCCTCTCATTCTGTTGAGGTCTTGAGCGCCATGCAGACGGCCTCGAAAACCCTCAAAGGATTTTCCAGCAGGCTCCTCTTGGCCGAGGACGACATCCGAAACACTTACCTCCGTAATATCCGCTCTTACTCTATCTGTATTGTATAATTATTCCGCTCTGATTATTTTTCTTCTTATGTGCTAATTCAACCTTTCTTGTTTTGCAGAACAAATCGAAAGAGCCTGCCCAGAGATGTTGTCATTAAGGACCATGATGGCTGACGATGATTCCTCCTCTGAGGAGAATGAGATCCAGGCGAAGAGGAACGCCACCAAAACTCCCCTCATTCCCCTAACCTCTGCAGTAGGTGATGAGGTTCCTCTCTTTGATGAGGAGGAAACAGAAGAACCAGCTGAGGCCACTAGAGCGGGCGACGAGGAGGCCGTCCCAGAGAAGAAGAGGAAAAAGAGGCACCTTGTAAAAAAGACAGATCAAGAAAAGCCCTCCTCTGATGACCCTGTGAAGAAGCGTCAGAAGACGGTCGAAGAAACTAAATTGAAGAAGGACAAGGGAAAGAAGCCCGTTCCTGAATCCTCTGCCCCTTCTTCACAGAATGCTTCAGAACCGGACTCTGGGAATGGTCCTCCTCCGGCGTTTGATCCTCCGCGTGACTCCTTCCTTTCTTCTTATTTATGGTTTCAGGGGTCCATGCCTCCCACTCTTCCAAAGGCAAGGTATTGCCTTCGCCCCTCCCTCGACGCTGCTGGGGTCCGAGGTGCTTGTAAAGTCGGGCGTTGGTAGCTGGATGAACTGTCCGGCCTCCTCGATTCCCTGAGCGAGAAGGCAGATTACATGGACCAGGTTGAAAAACTTGAAGCCGAACTCGCGGTGAAGGAGACATGGGCGACCAAGCAAGCTAAAGTTCATAGGGGCGTGGAGTCAGAACTGAAGAAAACCAAGGAGACGCTCCAGAGGAAAACTGAGGAGGCAAGCCAAGTTCATTTTACGAACAAGGCTCTAGAGCGGGAAGTTGCCGACCTCCAAAAACAGAACAAAACCATACCCCTCCTTGAAGAAGAATTACAACTGGAGAAAAAGAGATCAGCTAAGCTTGCTGACGATCTCAAAATTATGGAGGACGGTCGCAACAAAGACCTTGGGGAGTGGGAAAGCCTTCGGAAGGAGATGCAAGCCCAAATTAAGGAACTCAAGAAGGGTGGTGCGAGTGTTGGGCCTTCAGAAGAGGATTTTGCCAAGGTTCAAAGAAGATTAGCTGCTGCGAAGGCCAAGGCTGCCAAAGCCTTGGAGATATGCAAAAATGTGGCGTATGAATCCTTCGGCCTGGCCCTTCGTCAAGTTTATTATCGTAACCCCGGAGTGCAGCTGAATTTGTACGGATTGGATCCGTTCTTCAAATTCCATGGGGGAAAACTTGTCGAAGTGCATAAGGACGGCTCGCATCATGAACCCCGTGCATCTCTGTACGAACTGCCTCCCCTTCCAGAAGGTCAAAGTATGGAGCCGACAACGTCCACCGCTGCCTCTGGAGCTGAAACGCAGGAAGGTGCCCGAACTGGAGCAGAGGATGAGATGGAGAAGACAGAAGTGCCCTCTGTGGAGGATCAGGCACCGGCCCCTTAATTTAAGCTTTATTCATAGCTGTGTACTGGGATCAGCTCCAGCTTTAACTATTTTGTAACCTGGATAATTTCTTATTTTGGAAATAAAATTCACTGTTGCTTCTCTTCAACTGCTTGCGTCGAATGTATGATTGTTGGATAACTTAGTGCTATACAAAACACTTTATTGTTTTCAATGCTTTGTGAATTCGTTCTGTGTGGTTACCTAGCTGCTTAAAGCGCACTTATCACATCGGATTAAGATAACAAATTGTAACAACGGAGCGACAATTAAGTTAAAGCATGCCCTGTCCCCAAGTGTAAGTACATTGGGAAGGGAAACTTTATCTCAAGAATTACCTTTTAACTTCTTAAAAAGATAGAAATGCTCATCTGTCCTCGAAGATGCGGAGCGGGTATGTTAGCGTTCAACCGCTCTGGGGTGGATATTCCACAATTAAGGACGGACATTGCCTTTTGAATTTTGGTATAACTTTGACAAGGGTAAGCTTCACGCCTTTCTCTTGAGGTTCGGTTTGGTCCTACACCTCAAGTCTTTACACGGTGTTCGGTTCGATCCTACTAACCGTACTTGGAGTTTGGTGCAATCCTACAATCCAAGCCTTCAACACGGGGTTCAGATCAGGGCTAATCCTGAACCTACTGCACCCGTTACTCGGGGTTCAGCGTGGTTTTCTGTATGAACCGGCCTACTGCGCCCAAGCCTTCGCATGGGGTTTGGTTTGTGGCCTTGAGGAAGGACCAGCCCTACAACCCATGTTGTCTTCGAATGGGGTTCGGTTTGTGGCCTTGAAAAAGGACCAGCCCTACAACCCATGTTGTCTTCGAATGGGGTTCGGTTTGTGGCCTTGAAAAAGGACCAGCCCTACAACCCATGTTGTCTTCGAATAGGGTTCGGTTTGTGGCCTTGAAAAAGGACCAGCCCTACAACCCATGTTGTCTTCGAATGGGGTTCGGTTTGTGGCCTTGAAAAAGGACCAGCCCTACAACCCATGTTGTCTTCGAATGGGGTTCGGTTTGTGGCCTTGAAAAAGGACCAGCCCTACAACCCATTCCACCTCAAGGAGTTACATCGTCAAAACACACGATGTGTGATTGAGATCATCCGTCCTGAGGGGTCTTCATCAGTCCCTCGAGGAGTTACATCATCAACTACAGAATTGGTAGTTGAGTTCATCCGTCCTGAGGTGTATGCGTATTAAACTACAGCTATAGATCACAACACATAAGAAAAGTGAGAATGATAGGGCGGTTAAAATGTATTCTCATTAAAATTGAAAGTACATTACATGAAGAGCGTAGTTGGGGTCATGCCTCGTTAAAACCTTCTTGAGAAAACCCAAAGGGAAAAAACTCAAGTAAGGAAAAAGAGTACACGCCGTCTTACCAACTAGCTGTAATAAACACGTAAGTTTTGAGTGTTCCATTTGTTGCGGATTGGAGTTCCATCAAGTTCTTCCAACCGGTATGACCCTTTTCCAGTTACTTCAGAAACTCTATAAGGACCTTCCCACGTCGGTGCTAGCTTTCCTTGGTGAGCGAATTTATTCCCCACACTTGCCTTTCTCAAAACAAGATCTCCGGTGTTGAAAGCTCTGTACTGGACACGTTTATTATACCGGAGTGCTGCCTTTGCTTTTATAGCCTGATCTCTGACGAAAGCCTTTTCCCTTAACTCCTGGAGGACGTCCAGTTCTGATGCCAAATTGGCGTTGTTATCTTCAACTGAAAAATACTCCACACGAGCCGATCTTGTTTGTAGCTCCACCGGGATCATGGCCTCAACCCCGTACGTCAACCAGTATGGGGATTCGTTAGTTGAAGAATGAGGCGTGGTGCGGTATGCCCATAAAACATGACATAGCTGGTCGGTCCATCCTCCCTTTGCTTCTCCCAGACGCTTCTTCAACCCCTTTAGCACTTCTCGATTGGCTACCTCCGCTTGTCCATTGGTTTGGGGGTGTTCAACAGACGAAAATATCTGGATTATCCCCAGTCCTTCTAGCAAATCTGTAAACTTTTTGTCTGTAAACTGGGTGCCGTTGTCAGTCACAATCTGCCCTGACACCCCGAATCGAGCTATGATATTTTCATACACGAAACGTCTTGTTCACGCAGAAGTAATGTGCACTACGGGCTCAGCTTCGATCCATTTGGTGAAGTAGTCTACCCCCACGATCAAATATTTGATACCTCCTGGCGCAGTGGGGAATGGACCCAAAATATCAAGGCCCCACTGGTAGAACGGCCAAGGTACAACAGATGAGGACAGCTCTTGGGCCGGTGTATGGTGGAGGTTGGAGAATTTTTGACAAGCATCACACTTCCTAACAAAATCTACAGAATCCTGCTTCACAGTGGGCCACCAATATCCAGCCCTGAGGACCTTCCTCATTAAGCTTCGGCCCCCAGCATGGTGCCCACATTGCCCCTCTTGCACTTCCTCCAAAATCGCTTGAACCTGATCCTCTCTCAGACACAAAAGATATGGGACAGAGAATCCCCTTTTGTAGAGAACACCATCAACCATAGTAAAATATGGCAGCTCCCTCTTCACTCGTCTCCTCTCCTTCTCATCAGTGGGCAGTTGACCATCAGCCAGATAGCGAATATAGGGGATGACCCAGGAATCCTCATATGGATAGCTCACCATGATAGCGTTCAGAGAAGGATACAGAGGTATGCTAGGTGACGTCAAAGTGCTTTGAACCACCGTTGTTGTGCTGCCGGGCTGCTTTGTACTTGCAAGTCTTGACAAGATGTCCGCTCTGGTGTTTTCCTCTCTGGGCACATGTTTGAACTCTAAAACTTCAAATCTTCCCTTCAATTCATTACCACAATTCAAGTACAATTGAAGCTGCGGCTCCTTCGCTTGGTACTCCCCCTGGATCTGCGAAATCACCAATTGAGAATAATTGCACAGTGTGACTGCTGATGCTCCGATGTCAATCGCCGCACGGAGACCGGCCAAGCATGCTTCGTATTCAGCCTGGTTGTTGGAGGTTTTGAAATTGAATCGGAGGGAAATTTCTAGGTGCACACCATCATCACTTTCTACCACCACACCTGCTCCAGTCCAATGTGCTCGAGGGGTGGCAGGGTCCGCCCCAGTCATCTCCACAACAAAATCAGCCAACACTTGTGCCTTGATGGCTCCTCGAGGCTCATACGAAATTTCGAATTCAGACAGCTCGACAGACCATTTTATCATCCTCCCGGCGAGGTCGGGCTTGCTAAGTACTGAACGGAGAGGCAAATCCGTTCTCACCAGCACTGGGTGCGCGTGGAAATAGGGCCTCAACCGTCGTGATGCCCACACGACTGCAAGAGCAGCTTTCTCAATCTTCTGGTACCTTCCTTCCGCCCCCTGAAACGTCTTACTGGTAAAGTATACCGGTCTCTGCCCTTCAGGGGTTTCTTTAACCAAGGCCACGCCTAGGGCTTCATCAGAGATTGCTAAATACAAGATCAAAATCTCACCAGGGTCAGGCTTAACCAGTATTGGTGGACTCGAGAGAACGGCCTTGAGTTGCTGGAAGGCTTGTTCTTGCTCCTCTCCCCATTCAAAACTCTTGTGTTTCTTCAACGCCTTATACAAGGGGAGGGACCTGTGCGCCATCTTGGGCATGAAGCGAGCTAGAGCGGCCACTTTCCCATTCAACGATTGGACCTCCCTCAGGCTCTTAGGGCTCTGCATGTCCAGGATTGCTTGGCATTTCCCAGGGTTGGCCTCGATGCCTCGCTGGGTCAACATGAATCCCAGGAATTTCCCAACTGGAACGGCAAAGATGCATTTTAAGGGGTTTAACCTCATGTTGTACTGTCGAAGCCTAGTGAAAACGTGGCGCAGATCTTCAATGTGGTCTCCTCCAGCGGGCATTTTGGCTATAATATCATCGATATAAACTTCGACCAGCCTGGTGTGCATTCCTTCAAAGACTTTGTTAATCATGCGCTGATAGGTAGCGCCGACGTTCTTTAATCCAAAAGGCATGACGGTGTAGCAGAAAACACCGCGGTCATTGATAAAGGCAGTTTTCTCTTGGTCTCCCTCCCACATCGGAATCTGGTTATACCCCGAATAAGCATCCATGAAACTGAGGTACTGGTAACCAGATGAATCATCCACCATGCGATCAATGTTGGGCAGAGGATATGGATCCTTGGGGCAGCAACGGTTAAGATCCATATAATCTGTGCACATTCTCCATTTGCCATTAGCCTTCTGCACCATGACCACATTAGAAAGCCAAGATGAGTAGCGTATTTCCCTTATAAAGCCTGCTTTCAACAACTCCTCTGTCTGCTCACAAGCCGCCCTCTGCTTCTCCGGTCCCAACCTCCTCTTCTTCTGGGCCACCGGTCTTGTTTCAGGATACACAGCAAGCTTGTGGCAACAGAAATCAGGGTCCATCCCAGGCATGTCTGCTGCTGTCCATGCGAAAAGATCTTTGAACTCCTGCAGAAGGGCTAATAAGCGTTGCTCCATAGCAAACTCCAACTTATCATTGATGTGTGTGACCTTCTCTGGGGAATCTCCTAAGACAACATCCCTGGAACCACCATCCGGTGTGGGCTTAGAGGGATTGAGTGGATCAATCTTCAATTCCGCTCTGGGGTCCAGATCAATTAGACTGACAGACCCTGCCGCTGTTCCTCCGTCGTTCAGCTTCCTCTTCTTGTTGAATGCCTCCAACTTGACCATGTTGAGGCTCAGGTTATAACAATATTGAGCCATCTCCTGATCACCATGGAGAGAGGACACACCGTTGTCCTTGTCAATGAATTTGATCAAGAGGTGAGGAGTGGACACGATTGCTTCCATCGCATTCAATGTTGGACGGCCTATGATACCGTTGTATGGGGATTCCACATCAATCACCAGGATTCTTGACTTGACTGTTCTCGCACCAGGCTCTCCTTCAAAAGAAATCAGGGTGTCAAGATACCCCTTGGTGGGTTGCTTGGCTCCATTAAACGCTGTGAGTTCTTGCGTGTAGGGTTGTAAATCTGCATCATTGAAACCCATTCGTTTGAAACAATTATAAAAGATAACGTCACAAGAACTTCCCTGATCGACGAGGATCCTCTTGACATCCTTGTTGGCTATGACTGCCACGATAACTACTGCATCATCACCTCCTGGAATTGTTGGGCCAAAGTCATCATCAGTAAATGACACCGTCGGAGCTGCCATACCGTCCCTGAAAGGACAGTTATCCCTTGGTTTGCCCTGGACAGATAGAATCATCCTGTGGTGATTCTTCCGTGCTGTGATTGATGCTCCTCCTCCCGCAAATCCTCCAGCTATCATCTCAATCACTTCTCGTCTGCCCTACCTCTGCTGCTGGGGCATGTTATTGTTGGTGTATGCACTATGAGCTTTTATGCTTTTTCATTTGTATCATTTTTCTACTTATCAATAGAATAAATATTTCAGTTTAAAATTGTTTTAAAACATATTTATCCTTGGAGTAATAGGTCATTAAAAATTATTCCTAAAATGTCCCTAGTTAAGTATTTACATGGGGACATGTAAATACACTGAGACTAGTGTGTGAGTGTACTGATGACCTGATCTCACAGATCATAGATATAGATGATATCGAGTCTTCACACAGGTACACATTAAGAGTAATGATGTACTGGACAGACCCACCATGAGAACGTTGCATGGATCGTTACATGATTGTCATAAACGATTCTCAATGTGATAATGGTATATGTAGTCCTTCGACCTGAAGTCACTACGATTCCTACATGAGGAGTTTATTGTTTTAATACAATTAAACGTCTTCTGTAACAAGAGGACTATAAAGGTTGTGATTAGACAATGAACAAATTATGCAGAGGGATGTGAGTGATGTAGATGGGATTTGTCTCTCCTATGTGACAGAAGTGATATCCATAGGCCACTTGATGGAGTAAGACTAAGAAAACGCATGGCCATGCTAGAAAGAATAAATATTAGATATTTATTCGGATCCAGTCTACTCCGGTATCAAGTAAAATAAATTGGGCCGTACAAGGATGACGCGACCATGCCTTGGGCCCAATTAGGATATCGTGACAAAAGGAATAAACGTATTAAATAATTATCACTTATAGGTTATGTTGATAATATTCGGACATAATGATGCATTGCTAGATGCCGCTCTTATTTTATATTAATAATAAAATAGTTTATTATTAATATGACCGGGTATTTTACCTATAGGGTCACACACATAGAGTAAGCCCATCAGAAAATGTTGTCTTATTTTAGTTGGACTAAATAAAGCTATTGGGCCTAACTCATTTGGAATGAGTAAGGAGCCCACTTTTAGAGAGAACAAATTAGGTCAAACCTAAGCCTATAAATAGAGCATAAGATGCTCATAGGCCGTTCACTCAAGTGAGACACAAATTCGCAAAAGTCGCAAGAGCTACACGCCGTCAAACTAGCAGTTGGCAAGTGTTACGATTCTGGTGGGAGTGCTCGTGTGGACTCCTAAAGGACGAGGCTACGACTGCTTCGGAGTTCTTCAAGAGGTAACCTAAAATAATTTTGAAATTGTTTTGTGCTTTGAAACACGGAACCTTGCAAGATCTATGGAATCCCTTTTATTTTTCCGCTGCTCATGCTTAGGGATTTCCTAACAGTTATTTTGCTGGGCATCTCCAACAATCACTACTCCCTTCTGCTTTTCGACTGCAGTGAACTTCCTTGCTGGATTACGTGCATTGTCATCTTCATCATCAGGATCTCTACTCCTTTTTTCCATCCTCTGAGGCTCGTCTATAGATTTCTCCTTGAACAAATACTGCTTCAGCTTTCCTTCTCGGATGAGAGTTTCCACCGTATTCTTTAATGCCTTGCACTCATCAGTATTGTGTCCTGTCTGTTCATGGAAAGTGCAATACTTACGTGGGTTACCACCCCTCTTGACTGGGGCTGGCTTCCTTATACCAAAGACGTTCAACGTTGGCCAACCAACCTCCCTCATGATTTGTGAATGCCTGGTGTTCAACGGAGCATAGTTGTCGAACGATGATACACGCCTATCTCGTGGATGCGGGCGAGCATTTACAAAGTCTTCTCTAAAGGCATGTTTCTCAGGCCTCACTCTTTCCTTTTCTCTCCGTGGCTGCTGAGTGGGTGCTGAAGGCTTCATTCTCGTTGCAGTTGCCTCTAGATGCATCTCTATGCCCACGTACTTGGAAGCTTTCCTTCGAAACTCCTCGAAGGTTGTTGGGGGGCTCTTTGCCAAAGATAGGGCAAAGGCTGAACCAGGCTGAAGAGCTTCCACCACAATATGAAGTTGTATGGCCTCCGTGAGGTTGGGGACCAAAGCTGCCTCCTTATAAAACCTTTTCAAGAACTCCTTAAGAGTTTCAGTTTCTCCCTGCCTTATCTGGGCCAGGGTGTGAGAAGTTCTTGGGATATCCCTAGAGATGACGAAATGGCTTTCAAATGCAGCAGCCATTTCCTCCCAAGAGTCTATAGATCCTGAGGGTAAGCTCTTAAACCAGCCGAGAGCCTCCTCGGTTAGTGTTCTTGGGAACATCCTGCACATAACATCTTCATCTGCTCCCAAATACATAGCTTCATACACATAAGCATCCAAATGCTTAGTGGGATCAGTTTCTCCATTATACTTCCCTATCGACAGTGGCTGAGTTGTTTGCAAATGTTTCGGGATGGCAATGTTCATCAGCCTTCTTGAGAAAGGGACATTGAGCTTATACGTCCCTGAAGTCACCACCGCCTGCTCCCTTCTCCTGGTACTAACTCTATCGCCAAAGTCTTGAGTCTGCTCTCTCTCTTCATATGTGGGGATCTTTGAATACTGAAGGGCTGTAGACCTGCCCCTCTCTGATGCGTGATGAGTCTCTTCTGCATGGGACGTTGCCCTGTCCCCAGCTCCTCCTCTCTCCCGCTTCAACTCCATCAGCTCCTCCCTGAGTTGCCTGATAACCTCATCGTGAGGGTCAGGCGTTTGTACTTGCACCATCCTCCGGGTTTGAGTTACAGGGGACTCGAAAACGAGTCTCCTGCCAGTCTGTTGATGGGTCACATCCTCCACATGACCATCAATGAAATCTCTCCCATCACCTTCCATCGTGACAACTAAACTTCTGCGAAAATGGGAATAACTCTAACGAGTCCCACTGGGCGTGCCAATGAACTGATCTGGACCGGGGTCTAGGATGCGGTGTGGGACCAGCCACAAGATTATAGGTGTTTTTAGGGTTTGCACACCGGAACAGTGTGTATCCGATGTATTAATCCGGTCTCTCAGTGGGAGAGGCCGGCCTTGTTGTCCTGGAGATCCTTCACACCAACGTTTCGCGTTACAGGGGGGCGAAAGGTGGTGCCACCTGTGAAGATTCTCCGACGCTCAAGTTAGAAGAGTGTAAGAACTCAGTGAATACTCAAGCGAAGTAACAGTAAAAATGTGAGATAGAACAACGATACCTTGCATGTGTATTGAAATGAGCTATTTATAGTTATACGTGAGAAAATAAGTCGTTGGATACAGGTGGGTCCCCTAGCTCTGATAGCGTGTACATTATGTCAATCAGGGTGGCTCAGCACTCAGAATGTGTCAGGAGGGTAGGTCAATTATCAGAGTACGATCCTCTAGGAAGAGGAGAGGATAATCACCTTTTCCGCATAATCTGCTGACACATCCACTTGCTTCCTGAGGCCATTGACGTGACATATTTTGCTACATACAGTATCTTCGCTGATAAGTTATTAGGGGCTCTTATCTTGCTGTGACTGAAAAGCCAAGAGTTATGTAAATGTTCTGCGAAAATGAACAAAGATCCGTTATAGAGAAAATAAGTGGGGCAGTCGTGAGATGAGGACGGACGGCCAGACATCGGATATCCGGTGTGGTAAAGTTAAACCAGGACACTGGTTTTCCTTATATGTGGTCATTCTGACGTCCCAAGATTGGGGGCCGGTATCCAGACCGGATCACTAACATATCCACTTAATCATCATGGTTAGTAATAATCAACATAGCCAATTATTCATATGCATAGCAATAAAAATATATAAAAAA
This sequence comes from Clitoria ternatea, assembly GCA_037962975.1. Lineage (NCBI taxonomy): Eukaryota > Viridiplantae > Streptophyta > Magnoliopsida > Fabales > Fabaceae > Clitoria > Clitoria ternatea. Next base: position 34,026,090 of record CM075673.1, on the reverse strand, counting down.
TATATATAAAAATTAAAGCATCTTAATTTAACAATAATTCCCGAACCTGCCCTCGGAAAGGTAAGGACTAAAAGTAACTTAGTCTTTCCAAACACATGGTCCACCCCAGGATACCAGAGAATATACCCCTTTACCCGAGGTGTCGTATTTTTGTGATACTAGACGAGAAGGCGAAAATTCAACTTTCAAACCATAGCTCTGATCAACGACCTGTCTCCGTAGTTGGACTCTACGTGATGATTAGAGCTTGGATTTGCCAATATGCAAATGATTGGGGAAAAAAGAGGGTGGCAGAAGTGGTGGAGGAAGAAGAAGAATAGAGGTTCGCGGTGGTCGGAGGTGGCTTTGGCGAAGAACAGAGGTGGTTTAGTGTCAATAGAGGAGAGAGGGAGAGAGAGAGAGAGAGAGAGAGAGAGAGAGAGACTGCATGAAGAGGGAGAGAAAGAGTGGTGCAGATTTTGAAGAGGGGTGATGCTATATTTATAAGAAAATCTGGCCACTGGGTCTAGATTTAATTGGTACCAATTTTGAATAGTTAATTTTAAAAGAAAATAAAAAGTTACTTATAGTTATGTTTAGAATCTGAAAATGTTTCCAACATGAAAGTTGTAGATCGGCTCTTTCTCTTCAAAACAATATATCGTATGCAAAAATCTGACACCCGGACCAAAAGTTACGCCAGAAACAGTGAAAAATCAATGTTTCTGGAGCTCCCATAATAGTTCTGTTTTGAAAGATAAATCTCCCGTGCAAAATCCGTTGTGAATTAGCTTTTGGTTTCTTCACAAAAGTTGTAGGATTTTTCGATACGAAACCATGAAAAAGGAACGAAGTCATTTCAATATCGTATGAGAGAGATATTCACGTTTTTCTACAGGGGTATTATTGGGTGACGAAAATCACTATTTCTCTAAAAAGTTTCGCTTTTCTGGGATGATCGAGCAAGAACTAGCTTTCAGGTTCTTCACGAGAATTGTAGAGGGGTTCAATACAAGAACAAAGAAATTACAACGAACCGATTTTGAGCTCGTATGAGAAAGTTATGATTTTTCTAAGAATTTAACAAGATTAAATAACGGGTTTTTCAGAGTACAAATTCTTGGTTCTTCAAGTTGGTGATGACAGATCATGAAATAGAGTTCGAGGCTAGAAATAGAGTTTCTCAGGTTTTTCATAACGACGAAACTGAGATAAAAATTTCTTAATTTCGACCTCATATGAAAAAGTTATGCCCAAAACAGTAAAAATATTTGAGCTGAATTCAAAGGTTCCTATTTAACTAGATAATTTTTCTAAGAAACGAGGTTAATAAGGTCCGAATTAGAGTTTGGGCTCTTCAGGACATATCCTTGCCACATTTTGGACATATCCTTGCCACATTATAATCCAATGTCCTTGCCACATTTTGGACATATCCTTTTGGAGTTTGGTCTCCCATAGGGCACTCCATGACTTTTGTTTAGTGCGACGCGGGACTCACAAATTTACGCGGTCCCACTGGGCATGCCAATGTTCTGTTCTAGAACCGGGGTCAAAAGTCGAATGTCTTGACCGAGGTCAAAGGTTATGTACCTTAACCGTAGTTACCTCTCAAACTCTCAATTTTACGTCGTCTCAGTGGAGTACGGTATTTTATACCTAGATTCAGTGGGAATCTGAAGTTCTTCAAGTTCAGGATGGAATTGATGTTCCTAATCAAGCTAAAGTCCAACAAACTACACCGAAAGGGTACCTATAAAAGATTTTCCGATACCTAAGTCAGTATCGTGATTAAGATAAGATAGGGTCTTACGGAGGTAACTCTCTAGAATTGGATCAGATCCCCTTTAGTAATAAATAAATGGTATTTATAGAGTTTACATTAGTTTAGGAAGTGATTTGACTATTTTCCTAACTTACTATTGCTACAGTGTCCATAGGGTCAGGCTGCCTATACCTCCTCTGACTCATTGTCTGGTTGTCAGATACGAACCAGGGTTTAAGGAATAAAACCGTAGTCATTAACGATTTCAAACTACGATTATGGATTTAATCGCTATCTTAGTAACATGGCATGGTATTCTTGTACCCCGGACTGGGTTCTGGTCACCACCCCGGATCAATAACAAAAAGGTAAGCATGTTCAAAACAAATGATTTTGAAACTTGAAAATGAGTTGCATGAAATTAACATAGAAAAAGAAAATCTTAGAGTTCAAATTAATAACATATAAAATCATTCTCATGACTTGTTGTGGTAATGAATATTGTATGCTACACTAGTGCAGAAACAAGATTTAACATCGGTTTTTTTGGACATTTCACATCGACTTTCAAACCGATGTGGATCTGGTCGTTGTAAAATATGGGGACATCTCACATTGGTTTTAAAATCGATGTGAAATATGACTTACCACATCAGTTTTTAAAAAAACAAATGTGAAAGAGAGGACATCTAACAACGGTTTTTAAAAAACTGATGTGAAATACAACACTTATAACATCGATTTTTTAAAAAAACCGATGTGAAAACTAGCTTTTTTTTATATTTTTTATAGATATTTTAATTTTGTTAACAAAACCTGGACCAGCTAATTTTCAATATTCATCCCGAATATATTCATTTTTTCATGACAATTCCTGGACGTATATTTATACAACACATATTTAAAACAAATGTATCATATATATTACTTACAATCATATACATTACACTACATAAAGTTAAACAACTCTACATAATGCATAAAGTACTCCATTTTCATTACAAACATACCTATAATAAGCATTTACATGTGAAAAAATAAGAACCATACACACCATTTTCAACATAAATATTTCTAATTTCATATTGAAGTTCTCTTAGGCATTTTAACAAACAATTTCAAGGCAAATATTAGTGGTCTACCTCAACCATACACATATACACATGTCCAAGACAAAAATCCATTTTCAATACAAAAAGTAATTATTTTCAACACAACTCAAGTTCTCTTGGGTATTTTAACAAACATGTTAAAGGCAAAAGTTGATGGTTCACTTCTACCATATACACATACACATATTAAAGATAAAAACTCATTTCCAACACAAAACAAAAGTCATATCCAACACATGAAGAAGATAGGTTGTTGAAGAAGCTTATAATAATGGAGTTTAAGATATGGAGTTAGAGAAGGTTGCACACGAGTTGGAGAACAACGAATGATGGAGGCACGACGCAATAATAGAGAGAACAATGAATAATAGAGACATGGAGAGCTTAAGAAACTGTCATTGCACAATGTTGGAGAATAAAACGTAAGTTGAGAGCACAATATTGGAGAGCAAAACGTAAGTTGAGAGCATAATGTTGGAGAACAAAACGTAACTTGAGAGCACAATTTTAGAGAGTAAAACGCAAATTGAGAGCACAATGTTGGAGAGCACAACACAAGTTGAGAGCACAAAGCAAGTGGAGAACAAACCGCAAGCTACAAGGCACTGTAAAAACAATGACGTTGTTTTCATGAATAAAATGGACGCAACTTTCCGCATTGGTTTTTTCAAAAACCGATGTGGTATCTCTAATTTCCAGCGCATCAGGTGTGGCCTAAAATTTATTCGTACATTCCACATCGGTTTATTACAAAAACTGTTGTTAAAAGTATATGAATTTAAAATTTTTAATTTAAAAAAATGAAAATTTCTAGGATACCACATTGGTTTTAATAAAAAACCAATGTTAAAACCAGAACCACATCAGTTTTCATGAAATCGATGTTAAAAATATAAACTTTTTTAATTTTTTTATTTAGTGTTTTCAGTTTTGATATTGTTTTAATTTTTTCATTTTATAAACACCAATGTTGTTAAGAATTAGTGATATCCTGACATCTTTTGCAATGTGAGTATCGGTTTTTAATTTTTAAGATACCATATCAATTTTGTATAAAAACCGATGTGAAAAATAGATTACCACATCAATTTTTTCCCATTACCAATTTTAATTTTTAATTTTAGCTTATACCTTATATGTTGTTGTTCTGTTGGGTTTTTTTTAATATTTTAAACATTTTCCACATCATTTTTATAAAAAGCGTCATCTAATATTGTTAAGAAAACTTTGCACATATTTTCAAAATTGCCACCGCGTAAATATCTTAAATCATTTTTAAAAAACTGATGTGATAAATTGGTTTCCACATTAGTTTTTTTAAAAAAAAACTGATGTGAAATGTCTTCTAATGTTACATATATTTTAAAAAATGTCACCGCCCTGATATTTCACATTTGTTTTTGTTAAACCGTGATGAACCTTACAATGCGAAATGGTACTTTTATACTAGTTTTATTTGATAAATGTATGCTTCTTGAAAATGAAAATAAAGATTTAAAAGAAACTCTTGAGAAGTTTACAAAAATCAAAAGTATACTCTTGATAGAATGGGCATAAGTTATAAAAAATCTCAAAATAAAAAAGAATACGAAAACTTCTTTATACCCTTGAATGAAAAACCTAGATCCATTCTAGAATGTGCAAATTATGGAAAAAGAGGTCATATAACATCAAATTGTTTTCAAAGAAGGTATATAAAACCATATAAGAACCATCACAATTTTAAAATGTCTTATTCATTGGATGCAACATGTTTTTATTGTGGAGTGTGTGGTCATATAACATCAAATTTCTTTATAAAGAAAACATCTCAAAAGCTTCCTAGAAAGGTATGTGTTCCAAAAGAAATTTTGAAAACCCAAACTAATGAGAAAGGACCCAACATACAAAGGGTACCTAAAACTTGAAATCTTGTTAGGTATGCTTTAAAGTGGCAAATTCCAATTAGTATCTAGATAGCATGTGTTCAAAATATACGATCGGTAGTATGTCAAAGTTCTCAACCTTTATTCCAAAGAACAAAGGGAATGTTACATATGGAGACAACACAAAGGGAAGGATACTTGGACATGGAAATGTAAGTATAAATTCCTCTACTACAATCAATGATGTATTATATGTTAAGGGATTAAAACACAACTTATTAAGTATAAGTCAATTATGTGATAAAGGATTCGTTATAACTTTTAACTCAAATTGTTGCATGATTGAAAATAAAGAAAATAAAGTTAAATTCATTGGTCAAAGAATAGATAGTATTTACATGATTAACCTAGATAGCTTGCCCTCAAATGATGCATAATGCTTGATTTCTAGAGAAGATGAATCATTTCTATGACATAGGAGAATAGGCCACATTCACATTGATCACTTAAACAAATTGATTTCAAAAGACTTAGTGATAGAATTACCCAAAATGAAATTTGAAAATAAATTTTGTGATGCTTTGCATAAGGGAAAACAAGTAAAGGCCTCCTTTAAATTTGAAAACATTGTTTCAACAAATAAGCCTTTATAGCTTTTACATATGGATATTTTTGGATCATTACAAATTAGAAGCTTTGATGGCAATTGCTACGCTCTTGTGATTGTGGATAATTCCTCTAGATTTACATGGACTTTATTCATATCTCATAAAAATGAAGCATTTAAAGCATTTAAAAAAACTTATAAAGGTTGTCCAAAATGAAATGAACTTAAGAATAGCATCCATTCAATCTGATCATAGAGGAGAATTTGAAAACCAAGATTTCGAAAACTTTTGTGAAAATAATGGAATCAAACATAATTTTCTGCACCAAGAACACCTTAACAAAACGATGTTGTTGAGAGAAAGAATTGTTCACAAAAAGAGCTTGCTAGAACAATATTAAACGAAAATGGGATTCCAAAAAGGTTTTGGGCCGAAGCAGTTAATACAGTTTGCTATGTTATGAATCGTTGTTTAATTCGACTCATTTTAAACAAAACCCCCTATGAGCTTTTCAAAAATAGAAAACCAAATATTTCACATTTACATGTATTTTGATGCAAATACTTTATTCATAATAATGGTAAGGAAAACCTAGGAAAATTAGATGCTAAGTTTGATGAGACAATCTTTTTGGGTTATTCAACTAATAGTAAATCTTATCAAGTCTTCAACAAATGAACTTTGACTATAGAAGAATCCGTTCATATAAAGTTTAACGAAGATAACCAACAGACTCCAAGAAAGGAAGGTATTGATGATCTTGTAGGTCTAATAGAAGACATGAAGATAGGAGAAAAAAAAGAAGAAACAAAGCAAGCTGAGGCTCTAAATCAAGAAGAATCACCATCTGATATACTAAAAGAATGGATATATCCAAAGAATCATTCAGTGGAAAATATCATAGGTGCTATCTCCAAAGGGGTAATTACTTGTAGTTCTCTTAGAAATGCATGTAATCATCTCACCTTTGTTTCTCAAATCGAACCTAAAACCATTGATGAAGCTATCTTAGATGAACATTGGATATTAGCAATGCAAGATGAATTAAATCAATTTAAAAGAAATGAAGTATGAGAATTAATGCCAAAACCTAATAATTATCAAGTAATAGGAATCAAATGGGTTTTTCAAAACAAACTTGATGAGTCGGGCTTAATAACTAGAAATAAAGCTAAATTAGTTGCTAAAGGTTATAATCAGCAAGAGGGAATAGATTATAATGAAACGTATGCACTTGTAGCTAGACTTGAAGCCATTAGATTACTAATACAATTTTCTTGTTGTATGGATTTCAACTTATATCAAATGGACGTAAAAAGTGCTTTATTAAATGGATATTTACAAGAAGACTTATAGGTTGAACAACCTCCCGGTTCTAAAGATTTTAAATATCTTGATCATGTTTTCAAACTTAAAAAGGCCTTGTATGGTTTAAAGCAAGCTCCAAGGGCTTGGTATGAAAGGTTGAGTAAATTTCTTTTAGAAAATAAGTTTAAAAGAGGAAAAGTTGACAACATTTTTTTTATAAAATGCAAGAATCAAGATATCCTGTTAGTACAAATCTATGTTGATGACATCATGTTTGTGCTACTATAACAACTTGCTTTGTTAGAAATTTTCGAGTATGATACAGAAAGAATTTGAAATGTCAATGATGGAAGAGTTGACCTTCTTCCTTGGACTTCAAGTCAAATAAGGAAAAATGTATTTTTCATCAACCAATCAAAGTATTGCAAAGAACTTCTTAAGAAGGTTGTCATGGACAAAGCAAAAGAAATTACTACACCAATGGCAACCTCGTGTTATCTAGATCATGATGAAAAAGGCAAAGAAGTTGATGTCACCAAATATAGAGGTATGATAGGATCTCTTCTCTACCTTACTGCTAGTCGTCCTGATATAATGAATGTTGTGTGTATATGTGCTAGATTTCAATCTAATCCTAAAGAATCTCATTTGTCTACTGAAAAAAGAATTTTAAAATATCTTGATACTCAAAATGTTAGTATGTGGTATCCAAAAGGGGCAAGTTACACCACTGTTGGATATTCTAATTCAGATTTTTCTGGATGCAAAACAAATCAAAAAATCACTAGTGGTTCATGCCATCTTCTAGGTAGTTCTCTTGTGTCTTGCCTAGCAAGAAACAAGTAAGTGTAGCCCTATCTATCGTCGAGGCTGAGTATATCGCAGCTGAAAGTTATGCTTAAAGCTTATGGTTGAAGCAACAACTTATGAATTTTGGAGTATTCCAAGATCAAATTCCTCTAAAGTGTGATAACACAAGCGCTATTAACATAATAAAGATTCCTTTTATGCACTCTCGAACAAAACATATTGAAATAAGACATCACTTTATCATGTGTTAAAAGGGGATTACAAAATTGAATATGTAGCGACAAATGATCAATTAGCTGATATGTTTACAAAACCTTTAACCAAAGAAAACTTTATAAGAATTCAAAGAAAATTGGGTATTCTAGATGGAACATACATTGAATAAAAATCATGCTTTCAGTCTGAACATTCTAAGCTGTTAATGGTCAGTGAGGCATTCTAGCTAGGAAAGACTTAGTACTTAAGTGGTCACTCCTGACCTACCTCTCTTTCTTAGGAACTAACTTGATTATAGTACTGAATCTTTGGAGTGGAACTCTTAATGACATATAAAACAAATTCCTTGAAAAAAAGTATGAAAATCTCAGAAAGTATTAGAGTAATTGATTAGGTTAATCAGTTAGGTGAAAGAAAATTAAAATAGAAACTATTTAATCGATTAGGTTAATTAATTAGGTGAAAGAAAATTGAAACAGAAACTATTTAATCAATTAGGTTAATCAATTAGGTGAAAGAAAATTGAAACAGAAAATATTTAATTGATTAGGATAATTGATTAGGTAAAAAGGAACCAAAATAGTAGCTATCTAATCAAATAGCATAATCGATTAGGTCTGAAACAGTGGCCATCTGATTGAATAGCATATTCAATTACGACAGTAACGGGTGCTTAAAAATGCCGTTGCTCTTCCATCTTCGCGCGTCTCTTCAAAACTCCTAAAACGGTTCTTCTCCAAAAGGCGGTTCCTTTCCTCTTCAAACTCCTCATTTGCAACAAAGACCCTTCCTTTTCCACCACAACTCCTCATTTACCCACTCAATCACTCATTTACAACACAAAAACCATTCCTTTCCTCTTCTCACACCTATCTCTCACTTTCTCTCTCTACAAAAACCTTCATTGTTAAAGTTTCAAGCTTTCATCTTTTCTCAACAATGTCTGACGCAAGGAAGAAACAAAGAGCGAATATTACAGGAGCCTCTTCTCATTTTGCTGAATATTTCTCACCCCAATTTGGAACCAAGCAAACAGAAAACCGTTACCTCACTCATTTTTCAAACAAAGGTATTATCTCTCTTATGTGGCTTTCGAAAAATTTCTTCAAAGACCAAGGCTTCTCTTTTATCTTTATTTTAAAGAAACATGATATTCTAGAATTTGCCTCATTATTTGAAGAGTTTATTTATCCTGATTTAATAAAGATGTTCTACTCTAATTTAAGCTTAAAGGATGGGGTTCTTGAAGCATGTGTTAAGAAAGTAGACATGAGAATTACTGATGAAATTTTATCCATAACGAGACTTATTCCCCAAGTAGATTCTACTTTTATTGGTCTATTTACTGATGAATCCTGGAATTATGATCCAACTAATGCTAAAACCTCTCTTTGGCGTGAAGATCATGACACCCATAACTCTAGGACTATTGGTAGGCTTTCTTTAGATAATAGACTGTTACATTATTGCCTGACTAAGATTCTTATTCCTAGAAGTAGCAATTATACTTTGGTTGAGGAAATAGATGTCTTGATTCTTTGGGCTATGGTTAATGAGCGTCCTATAAATTAGATAGATATGATTAAAACTCATATGGTTGAAAGTAAGAACCAGTCAAAACTTCTTTATGTTGTCCTTCTAACCAAGTTATTCAAAGCCTTTCACATTGATTTAAATGGAGAAGTTAAAGAAAAACTATCTTCCAAAAATGAGATTGAAACGACACAATTGGAAAAAATAGGAATTTCTCAATATGTTGGTGTATGGGACTTTAATCCTCGACCTCCTTCTCATGATCCCCCTCCGAGACCACCACCTCAAGACCATGGCCATGCTATCCTTGATGTCGTTTAGTAGTTGAATGATCCACTTGATAGGTTTGAAGCTCACTTTGATATTCTTGAAGAGGGCCAACAAACTCTCATTGCTTGTTTGGATAGCCTTCAAATTAATCCTCCCTATTATCCACTTCTTCCACCTCACATAAACTAGTTCTTATTTTTCATTGTGATTTCTTGTTTTGGATTATACTTTGCACTCTTTTGTTTGATGAATTGACTTATGAATATGATTGCCTCTTGAACTTAATTGTTGGTATATGGTGGTATATGGTTCTTTTTGATAATGACAAAAGGGAAGAAAATATGATGATAGATGATTTGATCTAAAAAGGAGAGAAAAAATATAATATGTGTTATTTATGCTATAATACGATATACTTGATATGCTTGGAGAAAATATGCTTTTGATGACATAAATGATTTGAAATATGAGAAAATATGTTGATATAAGAAAATGTGTTGGTAGCTATGATGCAATGATGGTATGATGATGAAATAAAATGATATAAATATGATGCTATGATATGATATGCTATGAGAAAATATGATGGTATGATGGTATGATATGCTATGAGAAAATATGATGATATAATGGTATGATATGCTATGAGAAAATATGATGATATGAATGTCATGCTATGATTTGATTTTGTTTATGAAAAGATTTGATCTATACTAATATGGATTTAAGATTTATTGAAATGAGAAAATAAGTTGTCTTCAAAATATCATTTCCCCCTATCATCAACAAAAATTTTATCATCATCAAAAATGGGGAAAATGTATTTATTCATAATAATATATCAAACAAGGGGAGAATTAATAATTAGATTTTGATGATTCTAAAAATGTTTTTCAAAGGATTAATAAGATGAGAATCTCAAATCAACACTTTTATAACCGATTAAGCTAATCGATTAGGCATAAGGAAATCAATTAAGCTATTTGATTAAGCCTAAGAGATAAATTTTGAAATTATTTGAAAAAGAAGTAATCGATTAAGGTAATCGATTAAATAGGAGGTAATCGAATAAGGTAATTAATTAAGATGAATCTGGACTAGTTTTAATTAAAACAGAATGTTGCTAATCGATTAAGATGAACCTGAATGTGTTTTAATTAAAACAAAGTGTTGCTAATCAATTAAGATGAATCTAGATGTGTTTTAAATAAAACAGAACGTTGCTAACCGACTAAGCTAATCAATTACACTGCGAACTTTGACTGATTCTCAGCTTTGCTAAACTTAAGGGATATTTTCAAAGGAATCAATTTTGAAAATCCTCAAATTACAACGACTAGTTATCTCTTGAAACACTATAAATAGATGCCTAAGTCTTCATTGATAATCACAACATATGCATTGAACTTTCTTATTCTCTTTTTCACATTTTCAAGAAGCAAAAGTTTGATAAATTTTCTACACTTTTAATTTTCTTATTTTGCTCTAGAATAGAGCTACATTCTTGTGGGTTAAGATTTTTTGTGCTTTGATTTTAAAATTTGCTCTATCAAAACAGAGCTATAATTTTTGATCAACTTTTCTACGATTACATTTTCTAAATCCGCTCTATCAAAAGAGAGCTACATTTTTTGAGTTGATCATATTGTATCTGCGTTTTAAATTTTTTATTATACTCGATCAAGAGAATTTTTCTTAGTGCTTTAAATTTGCAATATCTACTCTACAAAGAGAGTTACATTTCATGATCATTATCACATGTTTTTCTTCTCTTATCTTGTTTCGTATATTCATTATAAGAGGAATGAAAAGGTTTTGTTTTTTTTACTCATTCATAAATTGGGTTGAAGCATTGTAACAAATGGAAGGTTATAGCCTTTGGGGTTGTTATCGGGTAAGAATTATGAGAAAGATAAAAGAGTAAGGGATAAAGTTCTTGGTAGGGAAATCAAAAGACTGTTATTGACTCATCTTGTAAATCTCAAATTCTTATTAGTGGAAAATCCCAAATAAGTTTACTTGGGGCTTGGACATAGGGGATCCGAACCAGGATAAAAATTTGAGTGTGTCATTAATCTCTCTTTCCTAACTCTATTTAATTTTGAGTCATTTATTTATTTGTTTTACTTACTTGCTTAAATTTCCATTACTTGTTTATTAATAGACTAATTTCTTCTTTTTTCTAAGTAAAGCAAAGTAAAAGTGAAATAAAGTTATTACAAGGCAATTAATTTTAAAACTCAATTCACCCTCCTCTTGAGTTATTGAAACCACTTGGTTAACAATAATTACTCCTACATTTTTTGATAGGGCTTATAAACTGAAACACTTTTTTTGTTTTATAGGCTTATAATATAAAATGAAAGGAGTAACATCTATTACTTACAAAGGTTTTTTCAGTAGGTTAAAGATTAAAGTTGTAGTTATAAAGTTATAATATGTAAGTATTTTAGTGAGAACTCATCGAGCTTTAACACATGCCTTAAATGAATAAGGTTTATAATGAAAACAATAATAAAATATCTTTGTTAATTTCATAAAAAAAATAGATATTTTTTTATTTAAGTATAACATATTTATTAAATACGAGTTTTGTTTGTTTTAGAACTTAAGAAATTTTGTATTAGTTTTAAAAATAAATAAGATTTTGAGTAACCTAAATTACATTGAGTGAATTGGACAGAGAGGTGTAAAGCTAAGAATAATGGGGGCTTTGGGTGTTAAAATTTTTTATGGTTGAATAGAGTATTCTTGGTAAGCCGGTTTGACCAATATTACAGCATCCAACAGCTTTGTGGTGTCATGTTCAGCAGGCAATGTATGGCAATTCTCACTTTTTTCGTCCAGTACCTTATCTCATGGAAAATTTTCTATTTAATGGAAAGATCTTATTATTGTTGTTTGTGATTATGAGTGTGGGTGATGATGCTTTTACTTGGTTTTGGATAGATATTTGGTTGGGTTGAGGTGTTCGTTTAAAGGATATTTTTCCTAGACTATTTTCTATTTCTTTTCATTAATAGGCTTTGGTGGCGGAGGTAGCTGAATGACAGAACGATGTGTGGGGTTGGGTTTTTTTTGTGACGTGGGTATTTGTGTCATTGGGAACAAATGTTGTTAGATTTGTTGATGCATTTGATTGCTAAGATCACTCCTTGGTCGATGGCTTCAATGATGGTCAGATGATTCCTCACACGTGTTTTATATTTCGGAGTTGTTATTTGATGTTGGAGAGTAGATTATAGCATAGTCCTTTTTACCTTTTGATGTTAGTTAGGTTCTCTGATGGTTATGAAAATGTTATGATCATAAGAAATGTTAAGTGGTTATATCGTGTGTTCCTTTAAATTCTTTTCCTTCTAAAATAAATTTGACTAGGATGGGCATGATGCATACTAATAATACATCTTGTTTGTGTGGTTTGGAAGAAGAAGAAAGCCAATACTTGTTTATTAGTTGTTTTGCTAATAAGGTTTGATATGTAATTTATAGATGGTTTAGAAGTCCTTTTATTTTGCTTGGGAATTGTTGTGATGCTGTCTTGGATTTCTTAGGTTTAGTTAGAGGAAAGAAGTTGTGGCGTTTTAATCTTGTAGTTTTTATAGCTACGATGAGGTCTATTTGATTGCACTTGAATGTTGTCTTTTTTAGTCAATGTTCAATCTGATTTTTAAGAGGGATTGGATAACATTAAATTGAGATCTTGGAAATGGATGAAGCCAGGAGATATAGCTAGTTCTGCTTTGCTTTCTAATTGGCTTGTTGATCCCTCTTTTTGTTATTTTTTTGTTAGTTAGCTTGCATTTTATATTCTTTTTATTGCAGACTTTATTTTTTATGAGTTTGAATACCTTTATACTCTAATTAGTATATTCCTTTTGATAATAAAAAAACATATAAAAAAAAGTTGTATTGGTATGCGTATGACTATACGGAATCTTAACTAAGATTATCTTCAAAAAAAAAACATTATCACTAATTGAGATTTTATGTATTAGAACCTACAAAGAAACCTAACAAAACACTTTCCCCCTTGATAATTACTTCTTATAGTATTTTTCTTTTTAATTGTGAGACTTTTTTTTTTATTTTCTTCTGGGTATTCTTTTTCTTCCTCAAATTTCATTTACCTCTTTATTTCTCCCACCTCTTAGACATCTTGTTTTCTTTTTATTCCTTTTATTTCTTATTTCTTATCTTTGCTTTTGACATGTTACCTCGATCTCGTTTCTTCACAATCGTACTGACTTCAATCATCTATTGTTAGCGCTATGATGAATAACTACCTTATAATTATTTTGTTAAGTTCTTGAATTGTACTTTAAATCACAATTTGGATCTCTTGCAAACAAAAAATATGATTAAAGCATCTTTAGCGAAGATGCGTTGCTTGCCTGACACAATGACCTTCCATATGTATAGTTCAACAATATGGCCCAACAACATGAAGATGTGCAGTTTGTACTAGTAATCGTAGTTTGTGAATGATTTCCAAGTAAAATCAAATATTGGTAAGCAACTTAAGTATGTCAGAAAAAGTTTGCTAAGGCTGTTAAAGATGCTTTAATACATAGAGCTAGAGAAAATAGATAAAAATGGAGATGAGAAAAGAAACAAAATATTAACACTTTTACTTGTGGATTTTTTCTATAGTAGTGTAAGTTACGGTTTAATATTAGTATTCGTATTTTAAGCAAATGTGTTTGTAATATAATGTTTTATATTAATATGTATTGTTGTATTACTTTAATTGAAACTTAAAACATTCTTTCTCGTTTCAATCAGATATATATATTTTTTGATAATTAGATTTCATTAAGAAAATGAGCCAAGCCCAAAAGGAAACAAGGTACAAAGCTAAACTCACAATACACCAATGCCCAACGAAAATGAAACACTAGCGGAAAGTTTTTTACATTAACCACTGTAAAGAATAAGGCAGTGATAATTTTATAAATAATATGAAACTTTATACCAGTCTATACTTTAGACCGATAAAAAAAAACTAAGTTTGTACATGTCTTGGATTGATGAGAAAGGGTTCAACTTAATTTTAGACCAGTAAAAAATGATAAAATTTGTACCGGTCTTATTTTTTTACGGGTGAGAAATCTTTTTATCTTACCCAACCCTTTTCACTAGTGAGGTATCCTTTGATTTCCCTCTCTCAAAGCCCTTCCCTTCTCCCTCACAAAGCTCTTCCTCTCGACGCCTCCCACTCGACGCCTTCTCTCCCGTTGTCTCCACGTGATTTACGAATCCCTCTCTTCGCGATGCAACCACCGAAACCCCTTCCTCTCCACGCAACCACCGAACCCCTTTGTCAACACAAGAGTGAGTGTAACATCCTTCTATGGCGCGACAACCTTAGGTACGAACTCAACCTTAGCTTTTGCCCTCTCCTTTTTCCTGTTTGTGTTTTTTTTTATCTAGGTCATCCTAAATAAAACAAATTTAGGGTTTCATTGCATTGTTTTTAAGATGCATTGTTTGGAATTTGGTTGATAAAAAAAATTTGGTTTCCTTCTTACTCTTTCTATTCGCCAATTGAATTCGTTATGGATTTTATGAGAATTCCTAATTCTAGAGATTTACGTTGCAATTTGTGCATTTTGTATTTCTGCTTGTCAACTCTTCTTTCCTACTTGTGCCGTTGTGTGTAGATTAACGATGGTTCTTGTCTCTCTAACATGTAATGTGTGTTAGACCCCGAGGTTGAAGGTTACGATCAGGTATGCTTGCATTTGTGATGCGGCGAAGTTGTATGTCATGCGTTTATGGCTTTTATTTCTCTCTCTTGAAGCTCTTGAGCTTACTGTGTAGGTAGAATCTGGCTCGGTTACAAACGGTGTGTCTATTTGGGTGCAAGGAGTTTTGGTGAAGAGCCAATGATAGTAACAGAAAATGGAATTGAAGGTCCAAAAAATTGTATTGGCTAGTTCCATTTCATTCTTTAAGCTCTATACTAAGTTAATGTATTTTAATTCATTATTCATTAGCCATGTGTGATTTCCTTTTTCATTGAAATTGATTCTTAGTCAAAAATATAACTAGACCTCTGACTTCCCTTTTCATTCCATTATGCTCTTACTTGGTTTTGGCTACATTAATGTAAATGGAAATGGTATAGATGACTATTTTTCATGCCCCTAACATTGCAATTGAAATTGGTAAACTCTAAATGTGATCTTCCCTTTCATCTCAGGTTAACTCAGGGATTATAGAGTCTTGTTGTGCACATGACTATACAGATGTTGTTTTGGTTCATGAACATCGCGGTGTGCCAGATGGTTTAATTGTTTGCCATCTACCATTTGGCCCAACTGCATATTTTGGATTACTCAACATGGTAAGTATTAGTCTTATCATTCTTTATTTATTTTAAGGGACACTATGATAATTTTTGTTTCTATACAAGGCAAGAAATTAAAGACAGGAAAGCCATTAGAACAATGCCTGAGGCTTATCCACATCTGATTCTTCATAATTTCTCAACTAAGGTATTCATAATTCTTTATGATAACCTTTATTGTTTTTCTATTCATAGGGACTAAGTTTCACTGGTAGTGATCTGTTGCTTTCATCATTTGAATTTCTAATAATCACAAGTACAGCAGTATCATTGGTTCTTATTCAATAATTGAATGATTGGGTTTAGAATGATTTTGAAGAGTGTGATACAAATACAATGCATTAAAATTTGTAGTGCATGCAATTACGACCATAAAAAGTGCTATAAGAAACCGAATGGTTTAAAATAATGACAATGATTAATATATAACTTTTTAATCTTTTAATCTCTGATTGTTCTGTGAATTATTTTTGTACTCATTTTGTCTACTAACTAAAAGTATGACTGCAACTCTCATTCCAAGAATGGACACAACAAGTGCAAGATATCTTGAACACAAAGAAGTTTGGGGATATTGCATTCAGAGACAAGGATTTCAAAAATGCAATTGAGTACTATTCCAAGGTAGATGCATTTTATAATCTTTTATTGGTTTGGGCTGATTGGCCGTCTCAATGTGTTTATAATCATACAAAGGAAGAGGCATTTGGGACACTTTTTGTATAACTCTTGCAATGGTAAACCTCCTTTCTTGTAGAATATTTTCTTAGCCTTGTTTTTATACAAGGAACTTAAACTCCGATTCTTGAAGAAGAAAAACATTGCAATACTTTCCCTTTAATCAGAGTGCATAATCTGTACACCAAAAGAACTTCTTGAAATCAAACCTTCTGTTAAATATTCTTATGCTTGTTTTATCTTTAAAAGAGAAGTTTATACTTGTACCTTTGGCTATGACTATTATTTCTATAGTCAAAGAGATAGTCTGAATGTTCTTTGTTTCTTTGCTTTAAACAGTTGGTGGTGATGATGTTTGTTCCTTCTGCCACTGTCTTTGCAAGTAATTAAGAGAGCTAAAAATTTGTGTTTATACAAGTGAATCTCAAATCCAAAATTATAACAACAAAAAACATGTCGAAATATTATTGTGCAAAATATAGATGTTATAGGGAAAAAATAGAAGGATTTGAACTAAAACCCAATTACTCGTAGGCCCAGGTTAATTTTATTAGAGATTTAAATAATAAGAGCTTAATTAGTTATGTTGATTATATAAGTTATATTCTTTTATTTTATATAAATATTTTTTATAGTTTTTTAATTAATACATTTTAGTTTTCACAAATTCCTATTAATTTTACTCATTATTTTCTTAGAACATTGGCATCCACTATTAATTCTTTTCTTTTCTTTTCTGTTGCATTCAGTGATATTTCCCTTTCTTTTTTTCTTTTTGATTTTTTTCTTTCTCATTTACCTAAGAAAATTCAGCATTTTTTTAATTCCTTCATTTTCTTTCAGATCCTTTCACCTTTTCCTTTTCTTTTGATTTCTGAAATGTTTGATTCTTCTTTCTCATTTTTATACTATTTCTTCTTGTTGCTCATTACTATTACTGCTGACTACATCCCTGAGAATTTTAGTGATTAATGTATTGTAATTTCTCTGCTAATTGAATCCATGTACTGTATGAATTATCAGAGCGTCCATGGCTTAAAGGTGGAAATGCTTCTGACAAACCAATAGACAGTGCAGTGCTTTCCAGGATGAAGCAATTCAGAGCAATGAATAAGCTAAAGAAACTTGCACTCAAGGTTAGTCCACCCACAAACTCCATAAAAAGCTAGAATTAGAAAAAGAAATATTATTGAACATGATGTAAGGCTTATTTTTTTGATGTGTTTGTCTTTATTTTAATGAGCTTGGTTTTCTCTTAAAACTGAGTTTTGAAAATTCATGTGAAGTTTTTTTTTTCATTTAAATTACCTCTGGTGATGATAAACCATTTAAATAGATATAGCAAGAAATTAAATCAGTCAGTGCAGTTGGTGCTACCACAAGCACATGACTTTTTTAAATAAAAGCTCTTACAAATAAAAGTGTCCAATTCTCATTAAAAGAAAAAAACTAAAAGTGTTCAATGAACTATAATCCTGAAAAAGAAGTTAACTGGAGGACTTTTTATTCATGGGAAGAAGAAAAGCTCAAATAAAGATGGACCGAACACCCAACTTAGTGCTTTGAGACCATATACTCATTTCATAACAACTAAGATATGTTAATTTTAAACAACTAAACTTGATATGATTTTATTAGAACAAAACTTAGTCATTGTTTCTAAATATTTATGATAGTGTTTTTCAACTATAATTAGAGTTTTTAAATTGATAATCGGCACTGACTGTTAATGTCAGTGAATTTAATACGAGAATTATTGTTATCAAACTTAAATTTCAATTAAAGAACATCACTATTACTTTTTCTGGTCTAACAACATTACTATTACTTGAGAGATACAATACATAAATTTTGTCCTTGTCAAAAAATATTTATTACACGTACCACTTTACTGCCAATAAGAGAAGTTTATTTGTAATCAAGGTGTAACATTAAGAGAATTTGTAGAAATCAAAAAATAAACTTCTCTTAATGCAATCAAGGTGTAACATTAGTTATTTTATTTGTTGATTGGGCATTTAAATCCTTTATACTAGACAAGTTTTAATACAATGTCATTTTGTAGTTTCATCTTGGAGGTATTGGCTATGTTTAATTTTGTCTTGAGACTTGGGATTTCTTTCTTGAGGCTACTAGGATTTGTGCGTAGTTTCTATCTTTCCGTGGGATTGTTGGCCTTCAAGTGGATTTTCTGTAGGAATGCATTAAACTTTTGCTAGTTCATTTATCAATATTTTCATCTACGAACAGTTTTTTGGTACAATGGCTTCCCTTGACAGAGTGAGAAATTGGAGATTAAATTAAAAAAAAAATATAGATTAGCATTGGCATGAATTAAAAGTGACCAGAAAACAAAGGGAAAGAAAAAAAAGAACTTTTGACACAAGTTGTAGTAACCAACCGGTGTTAAAAGTCTACTTTTTTTTTGTACCGGGTGTTTCCAACAGGACCGGTGTAAAATATATTTATATTGGTTGTTAACAATAGGACCGGTGTAAAATTTAATATTTACACCAGTTGTAATGAACAGGACTGGTGTGAATATTACATTTTACATCGGTTATAATACAAAGGACCGGTGTAAAAACTATTTTTGTCACCGGTTTTAAAACCGGTGTAAAAAGTCTATATTTTTCTTACTGGCTTCATCTACGCCGGTCCTACAACCGGTGTGAAAAGCCAAAAAAGCCCGATGTAAAAAGCCTTTTTTCCGCTAGTGAAAGAGCGCTAGCCCAGTTGACAGCGCCCGTAAGTGTACGAATTTGTCGTGTAATATAAAAATTATCGTCTCCTTAGGAATTGTGTTCTTTAAGTACTCAAAATTTTAATCTTATCTATCTAAACAAACAATTAACAAGATTTTGTTCAAAGAAATTCGTGCTTTGTGTTGGTGTTTAAAGGTTTTACAATCTTTTACTTTCATGTTAACTAGGACTAATTTCCTAAGGTTCTAATTTTCTCTTCTCAGAGTTTCGTTACATTACACAGAAATCAAATAAACGTTCATTCAATTTATAAACAAAGTTATTAAGTATTATGAAAATTTCAAGTTCTTACAACAATAAAAAAAAGTTTACTTCTCAGTCCCTCCCAATTTTAATTATTATGAAAAACTTAGGTCCTTAAAAGATCAAAAACAGTTCACTTCTCAATCCCTCAGATTCAATCTTAGGTTCAATATCTTGAATTAGATTAAACATGTTCACTTTTTAATCCTTCTCAAATTTAATTAAAGGTTACTCAAAGCCTATCTCTAGATCATTGAACTTGAATAAGGCAATCAAGAATTGAAGGCAAACATGATTTCACTGATAAAGCAAATTAGAGATTACAAGCAATCACATTACAATTCACCCCCTAAATCCCAAGAAAAGGATTCTAGCCACTCATGGTGAAAAAGAATTCAAAACATTCAATTGTAGCCATAGATGCTCAAAACAAGGATTACAAAAAGTCAAACTAAGAGAAACCAAAAGAATCCTAAAACCAACCATTATGAAGTGTAGATTCTTCAAGTTCTTCCATTCCTCTTTCATTTTCCTCCTTGAAAAGCCATGAGAGAATCATCCCAAATCACCTCCTTTGTTATACATACTACCTCCTAGCCTCTAGAATGTAGAACCCCTTAAATTTGGCTTATCTTTCCCTTTTTATAATGCAGAAAACGTGAAAACAGGGGTGTCAGTCTTGAACCACAACCATGGTGCACTCCACGGCCTGGCCGTGGTTCGATCTGTCTCTTCTAGCTTCAATTTTGGCCACTCTGCTCCATGGCCATGGTGAGAACCAGTGGCCTGGCCGTGGTTCCTACTGTTTGGGCCACTATTTTTCTTTGTTTTTCATGGTTGTTGGCTTGTGATTGCTTTGCTATGAATTGCTTTCAATTGTGAACTCCAAATAAAGTCTTCAAACTTAAAAATTCCTACAAACTAGCAAACAAAGTAGTAAATAAGGGAAAGAGCTAAATACACAAGGGGTTTAGGGGAAATTTATTCAAATCAACCTAATTATGCCTAACAAATGCATCCTAAAATAATGTGTTTTAGAGACATATCTCTAGTCTGATATACTTTAAAAAGAAAAATTACGATAGAGTGACCAAATTCCTAAGGCAAATCCAAATTGAAACCATACGACCCAAGCCTTAAGGGATAAAGCCAATAAACCCCACCGTAGAAGTTGAAATTGAATATGAATTAATTTCTATGTTGTTTTGATATGAGTCAACGCTTACGAATACCCTTCCCCCCTCTTATTATAAAACCCTAGTGGAGCTATTTTAAGAGAGAGAAAGAGAGAAAGAAAAAGAGAGAGAGAGAGAGAGAGAGAGAGAGAGAGAGAGAGAGAGAAAGAGAGAGAGAGAGAGAGAGAGAGAGAAAGAGAAAGAAAGAAAGAGAAAGATAGACTTCTTTCCTTCTCCTTTTTGGGGGAGGCTTCTCCATCTCCTTATAAAAGGTTTTTTATACTCACTTTAGGTGAGTTTCTTTTTATGGTTTTGTTTTTATATTTTTTGTTTACCTTTTCTCATGGGAGAGAGGTTGTTTTCTCCTTTTTATTTATATTCACAATCTCCATATACCTCCATGGCTCCTCTACCGTCAAGTGTCACCACTTCCATTCACCATCTTGATCATCAACATCACTTTGTCGAACCAGTACTACCATATCCACCCACTTCAACTAATTCCTTTATTTGTTTTAGTTTTTCCTATTTTGGTTTCTCCCATTTTGTTTCTTATTGACAGCCAACTCTGCTGCCTGACCATCACTTACAAGCAACGTTTTGTTCCACTATACTCTGTTTGTTAGTTTTCTCATTTGATGTTCACGGCAGAACCGACATCGTTAGAAAATGATACATGAAGATTAAACAAAAAGTAAAAGTGTTTTGATTTAATTTTTGCTGTTGTTTCAGCTTCCGGACTGAAAAGTCTAGCTTTGGTAGTTTGAGGATTGTTGTTACTAGTGTATTTTCTATAATTTTTAGTAGTGAACATTGTAACATTTCTAATGTTAAATTAAAATATATTTCACCCAAACGAATTTATTTGGATTAATGAGGAATTTTCTTAAATTGTTATAAATTAATGGAGAGTTGTTAATAAAGTAATAAAATTAGAGTAATTAATTTTGGTGAATTAGAATAGTAGAATTAAAATTTAATTAAATGGTAATGGTAAAATATGAGTTATCATGGGGTAAAGGTAAATTTTATTTAAAGGAAATAAAAGAAAATAGAAAAGGAATAGCGAAAGGACCAAAATGTCCTTGTGGCATAAAATGAAATTTCATTTCCTTTTCCTCATTCTCCTTGCGCTGAGAAAGAAATAACCAGAAGCTTCAAAGCTTCCTCCATGGCCGTGAGTATGGTGGTGTGTTTGATGTCTAATTCCTTGCTGAAACTTTAAATTGATTGCATATTTGGGATTGTGGAAGAAAGGTAAGCACACTGATAGCTTCAATTTCTAGTTTCAGCTATCTTCTCTCAAAACCAAAAATGGCATAATTGATGTAGGGTTTTTAATTTTATTGAAGTTTACACTTTAAGCTTGTAAATGGAAGTATTGGAGGATGGGTGTTGATAATATGTTGACAGGTTTTCATTTTGGTGCCTTTAGGTGACGGCCAAGCGCTGACGAAGTGTTAGCGGAAGCGGACCTTGAACCCAAGGGCGAAACTAGTTGAGGTAAGCTTCGGAAGCCTTAAAAACTTATTTAAAGTTATCTCAATAAAGTGGGTTTTAGTTTTGAAAGCTGAAACCCTAATTGTTTTCTTGAATCCTTTGAATTTTAGATACTTGGCATACTCGGTATTGAAGAAAAGTCACAAAAGCTTGGAGTTAAGGTAAGGGGGTGTACTTAGGATATAAATTAATGAAAATAATAATTGGCATTGAATTTGGCGTATCGGAAAAGGGTAGAATGGCCTATATATTATAAAAACCTCTTATATGTGCTATTAGAATGGTATGATTGTATTATAATAATATGTGGTTAATTGATTAATGATGCAGGTATGATTTGTACTATGAAAATGTGATTGTTTTGAAATGCCTAGATCATGACTTATAGTTTTAGATTTCTGAGCATGTGGGAATGGTAATATAGATCGTAAAATTATATGCTTGAAGTGCGTAAATGATGAATTATAATTTTATTAGAATTATGGACATGTGAATGTGGAATGGTGATTACTATTAAGAATGTGGAATGAGACATGAATGAAATAAAAAGAGAATAATATGCTTGAGTGTCTTGATTGTGATCCCAGAGTGGTGGCCGTAATGTCGAGACAATACATTGAGAATTGCTTAAATTGATATTGAGATATATTTGCTATATGTGTATGATTGTGTAGTGTGAATGGTCGATCGGTATAATTTACCCCTTGTTTTGGCTCCAATGGTCGAGCGTGACCCACTTGAGCTATTCAGATGTCAGGTAGGACTCAGTGGTGAGGTAGGGAGCCAAGCAAGGCTCGATAGACTAGGTAGGGTTCACGGGTGGTCGGGTAGGACCCCTAGTTGACAAACAATCCAGTCAGTATCTAAATACTAGAGTCTTAATTATCTTGATTGAGAGTCAGTGGTGTATTGGATTAATTTTCATATGTACATATGATGAATTGATTAACGTTTTTGAGAATATGGTATGGAATTAAATGCTTTTATAATGCTATTGAATTCTAATGATTTCAAGTATTGAATATGTACTTAGTAAAGTAATTAAATAAAGAGTGATAAGGTGAAAAACATAAGCTAGTTTGTGCTTTTCCTTTACTTTAAATTATTTCCATTGATTTATTATTGTCAGTCGCTTAACCTTACTTATTCATATAGTGACTGAAGACAAGGACCCTACTGATACCATGAAGGCCAGTACTAGATGAATCAAGTGGAGAAATGCCAAGGAAAAATGTGATAATGATGTATATATATGTATATTATGTTTTAAGAACTTGGAATTGTATATGATATTTGGTGTATATGTATATGTTGAGAAAAAGTCTGGATAAAAAAGAATTTTTTATGTTTTATTGGACCCAACCCCAGACTCTGTACCCGCGGATTTGTCAATATTGCTTATCAAGTATTTTTGTTTTGAAATGAAGTTTATACTATCTGAAACTAATTTGTGTGCCTACATATTTCCAGGATACAAGTATTAGGCTATGAAACAAAGGGGGAGTATAACTTTTCTAAAAAGTCCGGCAGACAATTAAAAGTCTGATGGAAGCATTCTGATCAAAGAAGTCATTCTCAATGTTCCTAAATTCTATTTAAGTTAGGATTCATGCTCTTATCATATTTGCGTGCTTATCATCAATGAACACAAGGAACAAGATCAAAATGAGTAGCAACTGTTAGCACCTCTGCGCATACTGATCATGTTCAGAGCTTATGTCAGAATATTTTAGAAAGCTCTGACATCCTACTTGACAATCAATTGAGAATTAGTTTACAAATGGTTTGTGAATGGGAAATGCATAAGAAACCTTTTTCATGAAAGAGCTGAAGAGGTTTTCTACCGGCCCCTTGAATCCATTTCATCCTTAAGGACTGGTAACAAGAAGGCTAAGGCAAATACCTTCAAAGGATTTTCAACGTCTATATCTCCTTTTAAGAAGCAGCAACAGTCATATCCTCTAGCTTCTATAAATACCAAGGAAGATTGAACTTCAAGTCATATAGAGAACTTACGAGCTCTTATTTAATCTCTCTCAAGTTTTAAAATTCTCTTATTCATTCTTTCCTTGTAAGACAAAGGCCCTTTATGTAACACCCTAATTTAATAAATAGATAAATACCAAAACAGGGAAAATTTTTCCCAACATAGATCAAGGGAGGCAAGAGAAAATAGAAGCCATTCTCACGTATGGCGATCAGCGGAAGGAACGAGGCTTAACCGACCCAATCAATCCAGCGGAAGACGCAACAGCGCCTAAGCGAATCCCACAAAGTATCGTCCATCGCTCAAGCGAGATCCAACACGCTTGAGCGAGACAGCCCAACTCGCTCGGGCGTGAATACCATGCGCTTAAGCGAAGCCAATACAAAAGCCTTCTTAACAGTTCGCACTCGCTGGGCGAATACCTTGTTCGCTGAGGCGAGTAACTCCACTCGGTATACCCATCACTCAGATTTCAGAATCTATGTTCACTCGGGGAAAGTCTTTAGTCGTGACTCATTCGGATTAATCCCTAGCCGCGGATTCTGACCAATCGGGAGATGGTTCCCATAGCCATTTCATTCGGATTTCACAAGTACATTTCACTCGGAGTATTCCTCACGGTCTTTTATCACTCGGGTATTTTACTCAGTTTCCACTCGGCACATATAATCCTTCTCACTCAAATTTTCTTACTAAATCAAGCCTCTCCTAGAATCTTCTAGCTTCCAATAAGTTTACTACTCTGGGTTCCACTCGGAATTCTTATAGATCACTCATCAGTCGGAACATCTAACCTTTCCTCAATCGGGGTAAGGTCACTATCTCGCTTCTCACAGCAATAACTTAGTTCCATTTTAACCTAAGATCGTACAACCTCCCACGCTCGGAAGTACCTATATATATACGTCACTCGGATTTCACGCATAGCATAGATGAACATACAGTATATGTATATATATGTATACAGGAATATATACACTTAATTTACAAGCACATTGTCATACCCTCAACCCAAGGGAATTCAAATTCTGGTTTAAGAGACTAATATCAAAACACGAGCCGGCCAAGGCTTAACCAAAACATTATACACAAGATCTACATATATACATATAGTTCCATTGTGCATGAACATTCCACTCGACATGCAGCTCCATTTCACTCGTTGTTCCGAGAGACATTCACTGAAAATATTGCCACAGTAGGGGTGAGCTTTTACATTTAAAATGACAGTTAATGACTCGGCATCAGCATCAATACTTACACTCACGTTCACTCGGGTTGCATCTAATTTGGATTTCAACCATGCAGAATATAATACTTTCAAAGACATACACTTACATATATATTACGTGAGTTCATTTTCAATCATACAAAAGCATGCATCAACTCATTCAGAATTCACTCGTATCGTTCTGAGCCATCCCACTCATCCTATCCTAACCAATATTTCATCTACATGCATGCCTGCGGATCCGACTTAAGCAATGATTTTCAGTTACAGGTTCCCCTTACTGGCCTCTCGTCCATTAGCCCTTCCCGCGTGGTACCAGCCTCCCATTGACGTCTCGAGACTTAACTCTAGCTCCTACGACTACCACAGGCTCTCACAGGATCTAGCAAAGGGTCTGTAGCTGGAGATCATTTTGCTGGGACTCCTGACCTTCCACGGGTCACCCCATTCCTGTACATGCAGCCTATATGCTTAAACAACGAGCATCCTCAATTATCCGACTCGCTCCTTGTAACCATTAGCGTCACATCCTATCCAACATACTTCCTACATTCAATCATCCATCGTACCAGCATACACAGTACTCAACGGTTCATGTTTACAATATCTCAAATGAAATCAGCCAACAATCACACATACGTATCCTCTCGGTATTAACAATAATAAGGACATGCATCACATGCGTTTATATATATAACCAACCATCAGAATTCAACACAACGACCCTGAATACGTGCATGCAATTGTATAACCATAATCAGGACTCTGCAATCGCACACATGGCATTCAAGGATTCACAATCATGCATTGCACACAGTCATCACAGACACATTCATACACACGCAAGGTAATACGTTCATCCAGTACCGTCCATCAACCATGCATTTGACATGCAAGCGCCCCCTACCTTCTGAAGGGACTCGAGAAGCTCTTCTGTTTTCCGACGTTTGCTCTGATGCTCTGTCTGCCTCGTTCAGTCCCCTTCACACAGTCGTACTCTGTAATCGGCTCGGGGATAGGAAGTTGTTCTTCCTCTGCTTCGATGATCGTCCTTCACCAACCGAAGGAGACTCTGACCCTTCTGCAGCACCGTCGTCGTGGGTTTCCAGAAACAGAGAATAAGGAACAGGAAGAAGAAGGAGAAGATGAAGAACGAAGAAGGCGGAGAGAGGATGAGGAGAAGAGAAGAGAGAACGAAGCAGTAGAGAAAAATGACTAACCACAGTGGCCCAGGCATATGTATATGCGTACGAAGAGAAGGAGAGTGGGGTGGGAAAGCGTGAATCACAGCCCCACTCACGTGACTCGCCAATCATAAGCAGCCAACCATTGCCAACTAAGCATACTTACTCTGCCATTATTTCTTAAGTTAGATTAATTAAGTTGATTATAATTAACAAAAAAAAATTCCCTACTTTGAAATTATAATTTTAATGGTTCAATTTCATTCGGTATTTAATTTAAAAATTGGGATGTTATAATTCTCCCCCTCTTAAAAGAATTTCGTCCTCGAAATTCACTCGGTAACTCACCTTGATTGAACAACTCGGGGTGCTGTTGCCTCATGGCATCCTCGTGTTCCCAGGTATAAGAGGTATACCCATCTTGCTGCCACTCTATTTCCACCAGTTGTACGTCCTTGCTCCTTAAACGCTTTACCGATCGGTCCACGATTCTAATTGGCACAGTTACAGTGGTCAGGTCCTCTTTAATCTCCACTTTATCATCCGGCATTGTGTGAGTGGGATCATGTAGATATTTCCTTAGTTGGGATACGTGAAACACGTTATGCAAGCGGGATAAGTGAGTCGGTAATGCTATTCAGCATGCCATGGAACCGACTCGTTCCAATATCTAATAAGGCCCAATGTATCGGGGGTTCAACTTTCCACCTTTCAAGGCTCGCCCGACTCCTTTGCTCGGTGAAATCTTTAGAAACACCCTATCTCCGACTGAAAATTCCAGTGGTTTGGTCCGTCTGTCATAGTAGCTGTTTTATCTGTCCTGAGACGTCTTCATCTTATCCTTAATTATCTAGATCTGTTCTGAGGTTTGCTTCACAATCTCTGGCCCCAATAGTAAACTTTCACCCGTTTCTGACCAACAGAGTAGGGTCCGGCATTTTCAGCCATACAGGGCTTCATAGGGCGCCATACCAATACTGCTGTGGTGGCTATTGTTGTACGTAAATTCGATCAAGGGAAGGTACTGTTCCCAACATCCACCATGCTCCAACACACACGCTCTCAGTAAGTCCTCTAGACTTTGTATCGTTTGCTCGGATTGTCCATCCGATTAGGGGTGGTAGGCGGAACTTAACCAAAGTTTCGTGCCCAACTCCTGGTGCAGGCTGGTCCAAAACCGGGACGTGAATCTAGGATCCCTGTCCGATACGATAGAAGGTGGCACTCCATGCAGTCGGACAATTTCGTAAATATAAATCTGAGCCAACTTATGTAACGGGTACCTCATGTTCACAAGCAGGAAGTGTGCGCTTTTCGTCAATCGGTCAACAATGACCCAAATCGCATCATGACCCGCTCAGGTTTTTGGCAACCCCATGACAAAGTCCATGGCGATTCAGTCCCACTTCCACACGGGAATCTCTAGGGGTTGCAATGCACCGTACGACTTCTGGTGCTCTATTTTTGATTTCTGACAGGTGATACACCGAGCCACATATTCCGCTACATTTCTCTTTAATCCGGGCCACCAGAATTGCCGTTTTAAATCGTGGTACATCTTCGTGGCACCCGAGTGGATGCTTAGCAGGCTCTTGTGGGCTTCATCAAGCACCATCCTTCTTAATTCTCCCCTACCCGATACGTATATTCCATTTTTCACTTAGAAAATCCCATCTGATCCCTCGGTCAAGGACAAGTCCTTACCCTTGGCCTGAGTCTTCTTCAGATCAGCCAAGTAGGGATCTAACTTCTGCTGCTCGGACACCAACTTCAGGAACTCGTTGGCAATCTTCAATGTACCGAGTGTTATTTTCCGAGCCGAAGAGACGTCAACATGCAAGTTCATATCTCGGAATTGCTCCAATAACTCTACCTCTCTTACCATCATCACAGCCACATGGAGGGATTTTCGACTCAACGCGTCGGCAACAACGTTCGCTTTACCCGGATTATACTTCAGCTCGAAGTCATAATCTTTTAAAAATTCCATCCATCTTCTCTGCCTCATGTTCAACTTCTTCTGGTCAAATAAATATTTGAGGCTTTTGTGGTCGCTGTATACTTCGAACTTAGAACCGTACAAGTAATGCTTCTATATCTTCAACGCGAAAACCACAGCTGCCAATTCCAAGTCATGGGTTGGATAATGCTGTTCGTGAGGTCTCAATTGCCGAGAGGCATAAGCTATCACTCGGTCCTTCTGCATTAGTACGCACCCCAGGCCGAGTCCCGACGCATCACAATAAACCACAAAGCTCTCTTGCAAGTTTGGCAATGACAATACTGGAGCGGTCGTCAACTTATTCTTTAACTCTCGGAAACTACCTTCACACTCGGAACTCCAAACGAAAGGGACGTTTTTCCGAGTCAGCTTGGTCAGTGGCAGAGCAAGCTTAGAAAAACCTTCAATAAACCTTCTATAATAGCCAGCTAGGCCCATGAAGCTTCTTATCTCCGAGACCGACTTGGGTCTCTCCCATGCCATTATAGCTGCCACCTTTGATGGGTCCACCGAGACACCTTCCATGGAAATTACATGTCCGAGAAAGTGGATCTTATCCATCCAGAAATCGCACTTCGAAAGCTTTGCAAACAACTGCTTCTCCTTCAATACTTGGAGTACCGCTCGGAGGTGTTCTTCATGCTCCTCTGGGGTTTTGGAATAGATTAAGATATCGTCAATAAAAACAACTACGAGTCGGTCTAGATATGGGTGGAATATGCTGTTCATGTAATTCATGAATACAGCAGGGGCGGTTGTCACACCGAACGACATCACTACATACTCGTAGTGGCCATACCGAGTCCTAAAGGCAGTCTTTGGAATATCCGAGTCCTTTACCCAGATTTGGTGGTATCCCGATCGTAAATCGATCTTTGAGAAGACTGAAGCACCACGCAATTGGTCAATCAAATCATCGATTCTGGGCAACGGGTATCGGTTCTTAATCGTGAGTTTATTCAGCTGTCGGTAATCTATGCATAATCTCATGCTACCATCCTTCTTTTTGACAAGTAATACAGGTGCGCCTCATGGTGATACACTCGGTCTAATGAATTGTTTTCCGAGTAACTCATCCACCTGCTTTTTCAACTTAGCCAATTCTGTTGGGGACATTCTATAAGGTGCACTGGAGACTGGCTCGGCTCCAGGAATCAAGTCTATAGAGAATTCAACTTCTTTATTCGGAGGGACACCCGGCACGTCCTCCGGAAACACTTCAGGGAATTCGCAAACAGTCGGAATATCGTTCACCCGGGCTCTACCCTTTCCCTCAGTTAAACAAAGCATCATAAATAGCTGAGCTATACCTTGTACTGTGTGATCTTCATCGTTCTGCCTCGGAAAGATTACCCTTCGGTTTCGACAGTCCACCAATACCTTATTGGCTGAAAGCCAATCTATGCCAAGTACAATGTCGAGGTCCTTTAGAGGCACGTACACCAAATCAAAGGTGAAGCTCCGATCGCCCAATACAAATGTTATATCTTTACACATCGATGATGTCAACACCTTAGTGCCAGTCGGATTGGCTACTTCCAAAGTCCGATCCATATACACAGTCGGTAACTTTAAACGTCTCACACACTCATCAGCTATAAAAGAATGGGTGGCTCCAGAATCAAAAACTACATTAAGTGTATATCTACCGAGTAAGCACTTACTTTGCACCAAGTCATTCGCTTGTGCAGCCTCCTCCACGTTGATGGCGTATACCCTCCCAGCAGCTGGTTGGTCGGTATTTCTCTTTCAGTTGTTTGGAGCGAACATCATATTCCCTCTGGCTCTATTATCTCTGCCCTCCGATCTTTGGCCACCATTCCCACGGCCTCTCCCTCGGAAGCCTCCACGATGCACGTGGGCGTCTGCTTGGCGTAATTGAGGACAGTCGGGGCGGATATGCCCATTCTCATTGCAATGAAAACATATGACATTTCCTCCACCATCACAATTCTGAGCAAAGTGGTCGCCGCCACATTTTAAACACTTGCCAAATCTTGGACGTCCACCAGTCTGTCCCCCTTGACTGTTCTGACCCTTATATTTAGCAGGGGGTCCACTTCTTCCAACGTTACCTGATCTCTTGAAGCGTGACTGTTGAGGCCTCAAGGAGGGTTCTGCCCTACTGCTCTGGCCCGAATGGGCCTTGTCATCTTCTTCGAAAATCCTACATTTATTCACCAGTACTGGGAAACTTCTAATTTCTTGGTATCTGCAAGCTCTTTTAATGTCCGATCGCAGTCCGTTCTGGAATTTGAGGCATTTAGAACTCTTAGTCCCGGGTTGTTGGAAGGGCGGATAAAATAGACACAGCTCTTCAAATCTGGCTGCGTATTCTTCTACAGACATGGAACCCTGTTTCAATTCCATAAATTCCAGTTCCTTCCGACTCCTCACTGTGTCGGGGAAGTATTTTTCTAGGAAGCACGTTTTGAAATTTTCCCAGGTCAGCTGGGTGTCAGCATCAACCAGTCGGTTTCTGGCAATCTTCCACCAGTTTTCTGCTTCGTCCCGCAGCATGTACACTGCACACTCCACCTTCTGGGCCTCGGTACAGTGAAGGCCCCTAAAAATCCTCTCTAACTCTTGAGTCCACTTGTAAGCTGCCTCAGGGTTAAGTCCCCCTTGAAACTCACTCGGCTTCCTCTTTAGGAAGCGATCCAATACTTGGCCATCTTCAGCTCGAGGCTGGCCCTGCCTCTCAAACACGTCCGCAAAACGTTGGAATGTCGCGGCTATGGCTTCCATGCTTTGACGATTCGTCATTACTTATCCTGAAATTAACACCCCTTTAAGGATAAGTATACAAGTTACTCATTACCGATCGGATCTCATCCCAACATTCAAAAACTATAGCACGTTATACCATTCATATATATCACATAATCAATCGGACCAGGAGGGGAATAATCTCCTATCCTCAATTCAATATTTCAACATCGTTCATGTTCAACAGAATATCATAATAATAATGACCACTTGGTCATAATGCACACAACCGCTTACACTCGGTAAGCATACCTTGGCCTTGGACCTTTTAGGTCTGCTCTGATACCAAAATGTAACACCCTAATTTAATAAATAGATAAATACCAAAACAGGGAAAATTTTTCCCAACATAGATCAAGGGAGGCAAGAGAAAATAGAAGCCATTCTCACGTATAGCGATCAACGGAAGGAACGAGGCTTAACCGACCCAATCAATCCAGCGGAAGACGCAACAGCGCCTAAGCGAATCCCACAAAGTATCGTCCATCGCTCAAGCGAGATCCAACACGCTTGAGCGAGACAGCCCAACTCGCTCGGGCGTGAATACCATGCGCTTAAGCGAAGCCAATACAAAAGCCTTCTTAACAGTTCGCACTCGCTGGGCGAATACCTTGTTCGCTGAGGCGAGTAACTCCACTCGGTATACCCATCACTCGGATTTCAGAATCTATGTTCACTCGGGGAAAGTCTTTACTGGCGACTCATTCGGATTAATCCCTAGCCGCGGATTCTGACCAATCGGGAGATGGTTCCCATAGCCATTTCATTCGGATTTCACAAGTACATTTCACTCGAAGTATTCCCCACGGTCTTTTATCACTCGGGTATTTTACTTATTTTTCACTCGGCACATATAATCCTTCTCACTCAAATTTTCTTACTAAATCAAGCCTCTCCTAGAATCTTCTAGCTTCCAATAAGTTTACTACTCTGGGTTCCACTCGGAATTCTTATAGATCACTCATCAGTCGGAACATCTAACCTTTCCTCAATCGAGGTAAGGTCACTATCTCGCTTCTCACAGCAATAACTTAGTTCCATTTTAACCTAAGATCGTACAACCTTCCACGCTCGGAAGTACTTATATATATACGTCACTCGGATATCATGCATAGCATAGATTAACATACAATATATGTATATATATGTATACAGGAATATATACACTTAATTTACAAGCACATTGTCATACCCTCAACCCAAGGAAATTCAAATTCTGGTTTAAGAGACTAATATCAAAACACGAGCCGGCCAAGGCTTAACCAAAACATTATACATAAGATCTACATATATACATATAGTTCCATCGTGCATGAACATTCCACTCGACATGCAGCTCCACTTCACTCGTTGTTCCGAGAGACATTCACTGAAAATATTGCCACAGTAGGGGTGAGCTTTTACATTTAAAATGACAGTTAATGACTCGGCATCAACATCAATACTTACACTCACGTTCACTCGGGTTGCATCTAATTTGGATTTCAACCATGCAGAATATAATACTTTCAAAGACATACACTTACATATATATTACGTGAGTTCATTTTCAATCATACAAAAGCATGCATCAACTCATTCAGAATTCACTCGTATCATTCCGAGCCATCCCACTCATCCTATCCTAACCAATATTTCATCTACATGCATGCCTGCGGATCTGACTTAAGCAATGATTTTCAGTTACAGGTTCCCCTTACTGGCCTCTCGTCCATTAGCCCTTCCCGTGTGGTACCGGCCTCCCATTGACGTCTCGAGACTTAACTCTAGCTCCTACGGCTAGTACAGGCTCTCACAGGATCTAGCCGAGGGTCTGTAGCTGGAGATCATTTTGCTGGGACTCCTGACCTTCCACGGGTCACCCCATTCTTGTACATGCAGCCTATATGCTTAAACAACGAGCATCCTTAATTATCCGACTCGCTCCTTGTAACCATTAGGGTCACATCCGATCCAACATACTTCCTACATTCAATCATCCATCGTACCAGCATACACAGTACTCAACGGTTCATGTTTACAATATCTCAAATGAAATCAGCCAACAATCACACATATGTATCCTCTCGATATTAACAATAATAAAGATATGCATCATATGTGTTTATATATATAACCAACCATCAGAATTCAACACAACGACCCTGAATACGTGCATGCAATTGTATAACCATAATCAGGACTCTGCAATTGCACACATGGCATTCAAGGATTCACAATCATGCATTGCATACAGTCATCACAGACACATTCATACACACGTAAGGTAATACGTTCATCCGGTACCGTCTATCAACCATGCATTTGACATGCAAGCGCCCCCTACCTTCTGAAGGGACTCGAGAAGCTCTTCTGTTTTCCGACGTTTGGTCTGATGCTCTGTCTGCCTCGTTCAGTCCCCTTCGCACAGTCGTGCTCTGCAATCGGCTCGGGGATAGGAAGTTGTTCTTCCTCTGCTTCGATGATCGTCCTTCACCAACCGAAGGAGACTCTAACCCTTCTGCAGCACCGTCGTCGTGGGTTTCCAGAAACAGAGAATAAGGAACAGGAAGAAGGAGAAGACGAAGAACGAATAAGGCGGAGAGAGGATGAGGAGAAGAGAAGAGAGAACGAAGCAGCAGAGAAAAATGACTAACCACAGTGGCCCAGGCATATGTATATGCGTACGAAGAGAAGGAGAGTGGGGTGGGAAAGCGTGAATCACAGCCCCACTCACGTGACTCGCCAATCATAAGCAGCCAACCATTGCCAACTAAGCATACTTACTCTGCCATTATTTCTTAAGTTAGATTAATTAAGTTGATTATAATTAACAAAAAAAAATTCCCTACTTTGAAATTATAATTTTAATAGTTCAATTTCGTTCGATATTTAATTTTAAAATTGGGATGTTACACTCTATGTTTTATTCTGCCTCTAACAGAATCTGGTCTTGTGTCATAACTTATTGTACAATTTCATTTGTATATCTCTCATACACTAAGTTTCATATGTTATCTTTCTTTCATTTAAATACCTTGTAAAAGTCTGGTGAGTTGCTAGAACTTGTTAGTGTGGGAAACACTGTTGGTCTGAAGAGACTTTTGAAATAATACTTGGGTTGAGCCAAGAGTGGCTTGTTGAAAGAATACTTGGTTAAGCTAGAAGTGGCTGGAGTCAAGAATATTAGTGGCACAGGTCTGGTGCTGTTATTGTAAAAGAGATTTTACAATAGTAGAAATCCTTCAAAGTTAGAAGGGACTGGACGTAGCTTCTGTGTTGGAAGTGAACCAGTATAAATTCCTTCTGTTGATTTTCTCTATTACTCTGTTTAAATTGATTAATTGTATAATTTGGTTCATATTTTTCACGGATAGAGTCTGTGACTTATTCAACCCCTCTTCTAAGTCTGACTCTGAACCATCAGTATATAACTTGTATTTGTGATGATTCATGATTGATGATGATTTATCTTTTGAGACTTGATGAGTATTGAGGATGATGCTTGATGAATTTTATTGCTAATATGGTAGATAGATATAGTTGAGTATGTTTGAGTGAATGTGATATGTTCTTAATGATAATTTGGTAGTTGATGACCAAGAATTATGAAATGGCACTGAGCCATTAGATTAATAATTGTGTGATCATGGGAAGGTGATTATGATAGTGTAGTATGTGTGTAAATATGTATATTGTCAATGGATGACATTAAGCCATGATGAAATGTATTGAAGAACTATGGTAGTTTAGAATATACTTATTGTTGCTTGAATGAGTTGGATGCTGAATTGAGTGATGTATTGAAAACTCCACGATAGAATTTAAGTCTAGTTGGTAAACATTATCATTAAAGAGATAAGAAAGAAATTGTATGGTGTAGAGTTGATGATCTAGAGAGTAAAATGTTGGAGATTGAATTTTAAGAGAAAAATAATTAAATAAGCCATTTGGATAGGTGATTTTGAGTTTTGGTGGGATTTGAAGTCCCTGTAAGGTGCCAATAGGTCCCTAGGCATATTTGAAACATATGTATAATATGAGATTTCCATTTAGATGAGGTTTGATAGGGTTTTGGCATTGGGATTGAGTGAAATTGACCATAATGCATTTTTATGCATAACTCCGCAATCCAAAGGAATTTTTTAGCATGGACTACGACAACGGTTCCAAAATATGTCATAGATAGTGCCTATAAAGTTTTGTAGCATTTAGAGATCAAACATGCAAGTTAGGGGTGCGAAAGTTGATCCGGAGGCAAAAATCTACATAATTCTACAGGTCTGTCTATTGGTAATTGATTACGTAATCGATTACCTAATAGCAAAACCTAAAATCCTACACACATGCTCGCAGGTAATCGATTGCAAGGATACTGTAATCGATTACCAGAGTGAAAAAGGGAGTTTAAGTTGTTTTAAGTTATGTACCGCTTAGGTTCTTAGGGTTTATTCACTAGGGGAAATTCTAATTGCGAAAAATTTTCTCTAATTTTTATTAGAACCTGAGGTAAATTCTAGAAATTTAGGCAGGACATTCCAAACATGCTTTGTTTTGTATTATTTAGATTTGTCAGCATTGTGTATTACTCAATTAGGGATTGTAGTCGAATATAAGTATTGTTTGGTTGTGATTATAATCTACGTTTGTTTGGAAAAAGAATAGATGCTGGAATTGAATGCAGAATAGGAAAGAGGTTGAAAAGCAAACATTATCACCCTCATCTTACCGCTATAAATCTTGTCATTTGAAAGAGAAATCCAACTAAATTGAATGAGAAGTATAAAGTTACAAAAAAGTGATATTTGAAAATATAACAACAAGCTTTTAACAAATTCATTATTTATTATATATTACTTAATTTAATTATTAATTTTTAACATAAAATTACTTGTAACTTTTTGTTTTTCACTATAAAATATACCCTTTCCTTTGATAAACTTATTAACTTGTACCCAATGCTTGAACAAAATCATAACAAATAAATTAAAGAATATGATGGTAAAAATGTAAGAGATATAGATAACATAAGAAAATATTGGTTTAAGAATTTATAAAAAAAGTTAGTTGCATCATGTTGAAATATTGGCTTACGTGTTAGATATTATTAATTGCTTATAATTATATTTATGAACTATATATTAAATCTTAAAACATATATATTAGCCATTTACATCAGTTGGGTTAATCGCTAGTGATCTGTATTCGGTGAGCCTGTTTAGATTATCGTAGATATTGATGTGGGCCTATATGAGTGTATATCAGGCTTGACTTACTTTGGAATAGTGGAAACCCTAATAGGTTGGTTAAAAATAAACAGTTTCAAATTCATTGATCCCCAAGACACCGAATCAAATTCATGCCTCCATATTCTTTCCCATCAGAATTCCTAGCACTTGAATCCCAATTTTGAGAATGAATTAAAGAGATTTGGTTGAGGAACTATCATTCTTGACGACTTGTGTTACCTATCCAAATTGTTTGCTACAAAAATCTGAACACCATTTATGACGACTTTTGTACAAAGATTTGTATAAAGATCATTAAGAAAAATTTCAACATTAGATATTTATGTTGCATCACAAATATTTTGTTTAGAAATAGTCTTGACGTAGGTGATTGGGTCTGAAATAGTTAGGGTTCTTGCCTCTCTTAAGAAATATGTTCATTACAAATCAAACATGAAATTTTCCTCAAAATTTGAGCCTAGAATGGTAACCTATAGCTTATTCATTTGTACTTAGACATTCATTTAAATACAAACATGAATATCAATTTCGAATACAAAATAGAAAATTTGACATCTTGTAACATTTTACTCTATTTTTTATTTTATTTTTTTATTAGGTTAAATACATGTTTTGGTCCCCTATCTTTTAAGTTTTTTTCAGATTGGTCTCCTATTTGTTTTTTATTTCACTGAGGCCCCCTAGCTTTTAAAACGCATCAGTTTAGTCCTTCTATCAAGTCAGAGGTTAACATCGTCTGAGACTTTTACTTACATGTAAGAGCATTATGACATGTATGTCATGTGTCATTCATTTACTTGTTCTGGTGGCATTGGAAAAAAGAGCCTGTTTTGAGGAATGGAAGTAAAGCGTTTTCAAGTTGGTCCCATCGTCTTCTTTGTTGTTGTTGTGTGTTTGAAGGGTGACCTAAGGTATAAGCAAAACATAGCTCCGACGAGAAAGTTAGACAGATCTTTGTTTGTGTCGTCTTCTTCAATAAAGTAGGTAAGTCCTGTAATCCTCCTTGTCCTGCGTTTTCAGTTTTGAATGTCATTGCTTTGGGTAAGCATGGTCACCCTACGTGTTAATGGTTTAGGATGGGAAAATTTTCTTAGTGCATTGTATGAGGTTTGGGTAAAAATGAGGGTTTACGTGTTTGCATTTTATAAAGTTGGTAGGTTTTTTGTCATTTACTGAATTAGTATGCTTTTAAATCGATGTTGTAGGATGAATCCTCGTTTCAAGTTGGAGATTTTTCATCGGGGGTGTTTCGTTGAAGAAAATGGGAAGAAGTTGGGGTATAGTGGAACCGACTCTGAATGGGTTATTGATGAGGAAAAATGGAGTTATTTTGAAGTTATAGGAATACTAAAGGATATAGGGTATGTGAATGTTGAAGAATTATGGTACAAGATCGGAGGCAGGGAATTTCATGTTGGTCTGAAGCAATTGGTGAATGATCAAGGTTGCTTAGAGTTACATTATTACTTTCTTAAAGGGCCATTTGGTGGGCAACTCCTTAGTGCGGTGGGTAGAGACCCAAATGATCAAATGCTAACCATTACTATTGGTGTGGTGAAATGTGAAAACACAGACTCGTGTGTTGTTCAAGTGGCCTCAATACTCAAGAGGAGGGGTGAATTGAGTTATAAAACTTTTGCTTGGAATACCTTTGAAATTGATTTCTATAACCAAGTTTATGAGAGTATGCAAGTGAAAGCAAGTAAAGGATGATATGCAATGCACTACAAAAGAAAATATTGCTGGGGCAATATAGCAAACACTTGGTGTGCGGTATATGAAGTATAACAAATTAAGCAAGTTTAAGTGTGTTCTTCTCAATCAATCAACACCAATCAATTAATATGCAGTATATGAAAGTAAAAGAGTAAGGAAGAGAAGCTTGCAAACCGATATAACGAGTTCCACCCAATCCGGTGTACGTCTCGCCTCTAAGCAACCCACTTAGAGGATTTCACTATTGAAGATTTGAGATACAAGCTTTGAGCAATTGCAGCTTCCTAGTGTCCCACACTCAAGAACTCAATTCTCACAAGCAAAGGGCAACCCACCCAATCTCACAATCTCTCAATACCCAAAGGTTGAACCCCAACCTTTGTGACCACTCAACCTAGAGTGAATAACTTGTGTTTGGTGTTTGTGTTTACAATCAATACACTCTCTTAATAGAGTAGATACACAAATGAAAGCTCTTCCCAAATTCTAACTCTCAAGATGAGAGGATATATAAATGTATTTCAAGATACAAGAAATAGGCTTACAAAGCACAAGATAGAGCTAAGGATTTGTTGCTTCTTGGTTTCTTGTTGGTTGCATCTTGTGCTTGTGTTCTTCTTCCATTTATAGAGCCATGATAGCAGTTGAGGTGTGCCCTAGTTCATCATAGCCGTTGCACTTAGTGGAAATTTGAAGAATGGTGGAGACATGAGCTGGTTTCCCACTTAAATCTGTTTTTCCACTAGCGTAATCGATTACACCCTCGCGTTGTAATCGATTATCTTCAAGTCAGAGACTCACTAATCGATTATTTCACTTCCTCTAATCGATTAGCATCTGTACCTGATGCATTTAATTTGATTTCGCATCTGCCTAATCGATTAGAATGTCTTGCAATCGATTACCTTAAATCCAGTGACTTCCTAATCGATTATATGTCTTCCTTAATCGATTAGATTTCATATCTGATGCCTTTTGTCCCATTTCTGATTGTTGTAATCGATTAGCTTCAAGTGTATAATCGATTACCTTAATTCCAGTGAGTACCTAATCGATTGTTTAGCTTCCCTAATCGATTAGCTTTCATCCTGATGCAATTTCTTCCAAAACAGAAAGCTCCTAATCGATTAGCATAGGTGACCTAATCGATTATCTTCGCTGTTACTCAGTACCTGATTCCATGTCTTTGTTTTTGCATAGGTTTCTTCAAGAGTGCTTGTCATTATCAAAATCTTTGCACATCCTTGGACCTGTTAACATATTCAAACACATTCTCCCCCTTTTTGATGATGACAACTATGTTCATCTCTTGAGGGTTGTTAGTTTAAATAATATAGACTTATCTCTAATTTTATCTTTTTGCAAAAACAACTCTGCTACATTTTATCTTTTTCAAATAACAGATGACCAATTTAAAAAATCAGAGTAATCAGCAGCAAATGTCTTATCTCTTATCTATTATCTCTTATCTATAACTCTCCCCCTATCAAAAGGAATTTAATAAACAGATAATATTATCCAAATTTTAAACAAGAGATAAGCAAGATGTGAACACATATCAGAGCATCTAACACATATGAACAAGATATGAACACATGATGTTCTTCTCCATATTTTAAACAAGAATGAAACAAGATATGAACAGATATTTTTCTCCCCCTTTGTAATTATCAAAAAATAATATGAGTAATGAAAGAGATATAGTATGAACTGAAACGAGATAATTTTATTGATGTGAAAATGAGAAATACATAAAGCAAAATGATTTATGATTCAAAAGAGCAATAACAAAAGCACAACTAAACAAAAGCATAACTAAGGATCTAATTATCCGGGTTGAAGAAGCGAATTTCTGCAATTTGGTGAGACAGCTCTTCATATCGCTGCTGCATTATCTCAAAATGTTGCTGCTCGGTCATTGAAAACTCTTGAAGGGAGTTTTCAAGGCGATCGAAGCGGCGGTCAAGATGGGCGTAGAGAGATGCAAAGGGGTCAGCTTATGGTGCAGATGAAGAGGCTGATGGTGCAGCTTGTGGTTGAGGTGGAGGAGGAGGAGCAGCAGGTTCAGCAAAGGGATTGGCACCATGTTCTCGATCACTCCTGAGAATCCACATTCCAGCAATGCAGACCATGCCCATTTTGTTGAGGTGGGAAGTGCCAATGCAAGCTCTTGGGGGCACTTTCTCAGAGAGTTCCCCTGCCAAATCTACTCCACAGAATTTGAAAATTTTGGTGAGGAGGATACCATAGGGGAGCTTTTGCTGATCCTTCGCATGGCGCATATGAAACTTGATCAACTGAACCCAGTTGATCTCCTTGTGGTTCAGCATTGCCCACATTAGGAGGACATTATCCTCTTCAACCAGAGCATAGTTCCCACCACGGGGAACAATCATCTTGACCAAGAAAAAGTGGAGCAGGCGGTTGTTCATGGTCAAGTGGCCTACCAGCTTGTGGTTGCTCATAGGAGGATCTGGTTTCCACAAAGAGCGGCGGGCAGTGATGGGATTAAAACCCCATTCATCCTCAGGTTCGCCTCCATCAAAGTCAGCGTTGTTGAGAGGCAGTTTAGAAATTTCCGCGAATTGGGCATTGGATAGCTTGATGGTTGTGTTCTTTACCTTGGATTCAACCATCCCATTTACCAGTCGGAGGTTGCAGTAGAATACCCTCATGAGTTCAGGATAGTATTCTTCTTCTTTGAGGGAGAGGAAGGGGAAAAGGTTGTAGTGGTGGAGGCTTTGGGTGAAGGTTAGGCTTGGGTTGTCAAAAGTGTCGGCAATGGTGTAGTGAGGGGTCATAATCTCCCTTTCAGAAAAGTTCTTCATGAAGTTTTGAAGTTCTCTAGGAGAAGAGAAGAACCTTGAGAAGTCAAGGGGGTTATGGGCTTGAGCAGCAGAGGACCTAGCTCTCTTGACATTTCTAGAGGTAGACATGGTTGGAAGAGGCAAAGAGGAAGATGAAGAGAGATGAGTGGTAGAGAATTTTGGAGAGGTTTGAGAGGGAGGAGGTAGTGTGAGATGAGAAGATGAAGAAAGGGGTATTTATAGGTGAGAATTAGGTTTAGGAAGAAGGAAAGAGAGTTTAGAAAGGAGTGAAGTGAGTTAAGAGAGGGAGTGGTTCGAGTGTGCCTAGGAAATTGCAGTTTTGACTCTTCAGAACGCGTGATAATCGATTACGAGACAGGTGGTAATCGATTAGATCATTGTTTCTGGGGAATTTCAAACGTTTCATACAGGTGGTAATCGATTAGAGGCTTAGGGTAATCGATTAGTTTAGAAATAGAATCGTCCTAATCGATTGGAGCAATGTGGTAATCGATTATGAAGAAGACAAAACGTTTTGAACCTGAAACAGAAGCTTTGTAATCGATTGTGGATCAATGATAATCGATTATCTTAGAAACAGAATGATTGTAATCGATTATAGTAAGTACTAATCGATTATAATGGAAACAGAAGCATAGTAATCGATTGTGAGTAGCCATGTAATCGATTATTGAGTCAAAAACTTCAAATTTTACATACAGCAAAGTTCCAATCATGAAATGTGATATATACCATGCATCATACCATTCAACATAGTTCTTATCAAAATATCCTATCATTCAAACACAACTGGACATATCAAGAATGCCTAGCTCTCTTCTTATGTGAATGAATTGTTCTCTAGCCAAGGGTTTTGTGAAAATATCAGCTAGTTGCCTAGAAGTTTCTACATGTTCAAGTACACAATCCCCTTTTAACACATGATCTCTAATAAAGTGATGCCTAATCTCAATGTGTTTGGTTCTAGAGTGCATAACTGGATTCTTGGAGATGTTAATGGCACTAGTATTATCACATTTGATGGGTACTTTGTTTAAAACAATGCCAAAATCAAGAAGTTGTTGTCTCATCCAAAGAATTTGAGCACAACAACTACCGGCGGCTACATATTCTGCCTCAGCCG
The DNA here is from genome assembly GCA_037962975.1 of Clitoria ternatea. Classification (NCBI taxonomy): domain Eukaryota; kingdom Viridiplantae; phylum Streptophyta; class Magnoliopsida; order Fabales; family Fabaceae; genus Clitoria; species Clitoria ternatea. The sequence continues at coordinate 33,983,843 of CM075673.1, read as the reverse complement.
TCGATAATGCAACACTTGCTTGCTTCTTGCTATGCCAAGAAACAAGGGAGCTACCAAGTAAATGACATGTGCCACTAGTGCTTTTTCTATCAAGTTTACAGCCAGCAAAGTCAGAGTCGGAATATCCTAAAAGATTACATTCAACGCCTTTGGGATACCACAAACCAACATTTTGAGTACCCACAAGATATTTCAAAATTCTTTTTACGACAGTTAAATGTGATTCTTTAGGACATGCTTGATATCTAGCACACATGCATACCGCAAACATAATATCGGGCCTACTAGCAGTCAAATATAGTAAGGATCCAATCATACCTCGATATTTGGTGATTTCGATGTCCTTACCCTTTTCATCTTTGTCTAGATAGCAGGATGTGCTCATGGGTTTAGCTATCTCGTTTGCCTTATCCATTCCAAACTTTTTAAGTAGTTCCTTACAGTACTTAGTTTGGCTAATGAATGTTCCCTCATTTGCTTGTTTTATTTGCAATCCGAGGAAGAAGGTGAGTTCTCCCATCAAGGACATTTCAAATTCATTCTGCATGATCTTGGCAAACTCTTGACAAAGATTCTCATTAGTAGCACCAAATATTATGTCATCAACATAAATTTGTACCAAAAGAATGTCATTATTTTTGCGTTTTATAAACAATGTAGTATCAACCTTTCCTCTTTCAAAATTGTGTTCTAAAAGGAATTTGCTTAGTCTTTCATACCAAGCTCTTGGAGCTTGTTTCAAACCATATAAAGCTTTTCTCAATTTGAAGACATGGTTTAGAAATTTGTGATTTTCAAAGCCGGGAGGTTGATCTACATAAACTTCTTCTTGAATGAAGCCGTTTAAAAAAGCACTTTTGACATCCATTTGATAAAGTTTGAAATCCATACAACATGCAAAAGCTAGCAATAACCTAATGGCTTCTAACCTAGCTACGGGAGCATACGTTTCTTCATAATCTATTCCCTCTTCTTGATTGTATCCCTTTGCAACTAGTCTAGCTTTGTTTCTTGTTATTATACCATTTTCATCTAGCTTATTCCTAAAAACCCATTTGGTGCCTATTATTAGATGGTCATTGGGTCTTGGCACAAGTTCCCAAACTTCGTTTCTTTCAAATTGGTTTAACTCTTCTTGCATGGCCAACATCCAATGCTCATCAATAATGGCTTCATCAATATTTTTGGGTTCAATTTGGGATACAAAAGCCAAGTGATTGCATGCATTTCTAATGGCGTTTCGAGTACTTACCCCTTTGGTTATTTCTCCAATGATTTTGTCCAAGGGATGATCCTTCAAGGTTACCCAATCTTGTTGTCTCTCAATTTGTGTTGCACCTCCGTCATTGTTGACTTCTTCTTTGTCTTCCAAGATCATTTCTTGGAAAGTACCTACAAGATCATCAACATCTTCCTTTCTCGGAGGGTTATGGCTATTTTCATCAAACTTAACATGAATAGACTCTTCAATAGTATTTGTTTGTTTGTTGAAAATTCTATAAGATTTACTTGATTGTGAATATCCTAGGAATATTGCCTCATCATATTTTGCATCAAACTTTCCTAGATTATCCTTTCCATTGTTGAGCACAAAACATTTACATCCAAAAATATGAAAGTATGCAATGTTGGGTTTTCTACCCTTGTAAAGCTCATAGGGGGTTTTCTTTAGAATAGGCCTTATCAAACATCTATTCATAACATAACATGCGGTGTTTACCGCATCAGCCCAAAAATGTTTTGCAATATTGTTTTCATTTAGCATGGTTCTAGCAAGCTCCACTAAAGATCTATTTTTCCTTTCAACCACTCCATTTTGTTGTGGAGTTCTAGGAGCTGAAAAATTGTGATTTATACCATGTTTTTCGCAAAACTTTTCGAAAGATTGATTTTCAAACTCTCCCCCATGATCGGTTCTAATGGATGCAATTTTTGAGTTTTGCTCATTTTGGATAATCTTTGCAAGTTTCTTGAATGCATGATATGCTTCATTTTTATGAGCAAGAAACAATGTCCATGTATATCTTGAATAGTCATCTACTATAACTAGACCATAGTAATTTCCTCCAAAGCTTTTGATTTTGGATGGTCCAAATAAATCCATGTGCAAAAGTTGTAAAGGCCTTTGAGTAGAAATAATGTTTTTGGATTGAAAAGATGCCTTTACTTGTTTTCCCTTTTGACATGCATCACAAAATCTATTTTCAAATTTAAGCTTTGGTAAACCAATTACTAAATCTTTAGAAACAAGTTTGTTTAAGTGGTCTACATGTATATGAGCTATTCTTCTATGCCATAGCCAAGTTTCATCCTCTTTTGAAATAAAGTATTGTTCATCATTTGTAGACAAACTATCCACATCTATCATATAAATGTTATCAATTCTTTTTCCAACAAATTTGACCTCTTTATTTAGCTTATTCTCAATTATGCAACAATTGGATTCAAATAAGACTCTATATCCTTTGTCACATAATTGACTTATGCTAAGTAGATTATGCTTGAGGCCTTCAACATACAATACGTCATTTATGGATGTGGAAGAATTCTTACCAATATTTCCAATGCCTAGGATTCTTCCTTTAGTGTTGTCTCCATAGGTGACGCTTCCTTTTCGTTTGGGAGTGAATGATGTAAATTTGCTTATGTCTCCCGTCATATGCTTTGAACACCCACTATCCAAGTACCAATGGGTGTTGCTTGCCTTGAAGCATACCTACAAAACAAAATCAGTTTAGAGAACTAGGTACCCATTTTATGTTGGGTCCTTTAAGGTTAGTTTGTGGTAATGTCCCTTTGGGAACCCACACCTTTCTTAAGACCTTTGGTCCTAGTTTCCTAACACTACACTTATAAGCACTATGTCCTTTGGAACCACAATGATTGCATTTCATAAAAGGTGAGGAGGATTTGCTTGGTGGTGCAAAGAAGTTTTTATAGTGCTTCTCCATTTTGTGATTACTATGTTCTTTGTCATATCCTAAACCGGTTTTACTAAACATGCATTTTTGTTGCCCAAGTAGGATATTCAAATTATCTCTTCCATTAGTGAACTTCTCTAGTGTCCTATTTAGGTCTTCAACCTTGGTTTCTAACACAATGCACTTCTTTGCAAAATCACATGGTTTACTATTGGAACATGTTTGAGCGTTTTTCAATTCTTCTTTTAAGCATTCATTCTCTTTGCAAATCTCCATAAGGTGCATCTCTAGAGTGTCACTAGTTTTTCTAGATACCTTAAGTCTATTGGAGACTTTTGTAAATTTATCATACAATTCCTCTAGAGCATCAAGTAATTCATCCTTATCTAAGTCATGGAAGTTTACCTCATCATCTTCTTCATGGTGATTGGCCATGAGGCAAAGGTTTGCTTCTTCATTCTCTGAGTCATCCGAGCTGCTTACCTCATTTTCATCCCATGCTATGTATGCTCTCCTTCTTCCTCTTTTCTCTTTTCCCTTCTTCTTAAGATTTGGGCAATCCGCTTTGAAGTGCCCTTCCTTGCCACATTCAAAACAATTGGGTGAGGAAGAATTTTCTTTAGTGATAGGTTTCTTACTTGGGTTTTTGAAGCTCCTTTGAATGCGTTTACCTTTCATGAATTTCCCGAAGCGTTTCACAAATAGTCCAAATTCTTCTTCTTCATCAAGTTCGCTTTCGGATTCTTCATTTATGGAAGTAGCCTTGAGAGCAAGACCCTTTTTCTTGGAAGATTTTTCTTCCTCTTCCGCCATCTTTAATTCCTTCAGCTCTTGTTCCTGTTCCTGCAACTTACCAAATAGAGTGGCAAGAGACATTTCGTTTATGCTAGGAGATTGTTTGATGGCGGTAACTAGCGGTTGCCATTCTCTGTTAAGACTTTTCAACACTTTATGAATGAGCTCTTTGTTAGTGTAAGTCTTTCCAAGTGTAATGAGTTGATTAATGATGAGAGTAAATCTTTTTTGCATATCAACAATCGATTCATGAGAGTTTAATCTAAAGCACTCATATTGGCTAGTCAAGGTACTAATTTTGGAGTCCTTTACATCATTAGTACCTTCATGGGTTACTTGAAGAGTATCCCACATTTCTTTAGCAGTTTGGCATGTCATTATTCTAAAAAATTCATCTTGACCTAAAGACATAGTAATGAGATTTTTGGCCTTGTAGCCATATTGGACTTTCTTTTCTTCCTCGCTTGTCCATTCATCTATAGGTTTTTCAACGTTCTTGCTATCTATAGTATGCATCGGTATATAAGGACCATTTTCAATGGTATTCCATATTCTCAAGTCAATTGATTGAATGAAGATTTTCATTCTTTCTTTCCAAAACGCATACCCTTCCCCATTGAAAGCGGGAGGTCTATTTATCGCACCACCCTCGGGAAAAACATTTTGAGAACTTGAGGCCATTTAGTCTCTTGAAGCTGTTAAGCTTGATCTACCAAGAGTCAAGCTCTGATACCACTTGTTGTTCAAGTGGCCTCAATACTCAAGAGGGGGGGTGAATTGAGTTATAAAACTTTTGCTTGGAATACCTTTGAAATTGATTTCTATAACCAAGTTTATGAGAGTATGCAAGTGAAAGCAAGTAAAGGATGATATGCAATGCACTACAAAAGAAAATATTGCTGGGGCAATATAGCAAACACTTGGTGTGCGGTATATGAAGTATAACAAATTAAGCAAGTTTAAGTGTGTTCTTCTCAATCAATCAACACCAATCAATTAATATGCAGTATATGAAAGTAAAAGAGTAAGGAAGAGAAGCTTGCAAACCGATATAACGAGTTCCACCCAATCCGGTGTACGTCTCGCCTCTAAGCAACCCACTTAGAGGATTTCACTATTGAAGATTTGAGATACAAGCTTTGAGCAATTGCAGCTTCCTAGTGTCCCACACTCAAGAACTCAATTCTCACAAGCAAAGGGCAACCCACCCAATCTCACAATCTCTCAATACCCAAAGGTTGAACCCCAACCTTTGTGACCACTCAACCTAGAGTGAATAACTTGTGTTTGGTGTTTGTGTTTACAATCAATACACTCTCTTAATAGAGTAGATACACAAATGAAAGCTCTTCCCAAATTCTAACTCTCAAGATGAGAGGATATATAAATGTATTTCAAGATACAAGAAATAGGCTTACAAAGCACAAGATAGAGCTAAGGATTTGTTGCTTCTTGGTTTCTTGTTGGTTGCATCTTGTGCTTGTGTTCTTCTTCCATTTATAGAGCCATGATAGCAGTTGAGGTGTGCCCTAGTTCATCATAGCCGTTGCACTTAGTGGAAATTTGAAGAATGGTGGAGACATGAGCTGGTTTCCCACTTAAATCTGTTTTTCCACTAGCGTAATCGATTACACCCTCGCGTTGTAATCGATTATCTTCAAGTCAGAGACTCACTAATCGATTATTTCACTTCCTCTAATCGATTAGCATCTGTACCTGATGCATTTAATTTGATTTCGCATCTGCCTAATCGATTAGAATGTCTTGCAATCGATTACCTTAAATCCAGTGACTTCCTAATCGATTATATGTCTTCCTTAATCGATTAGATTTCATATCTGATGCCTTTTGTCCCATTTCTGATTGTTGTAATCGATTAGCTTCAAGTGTATAATCGATTACCTTAATTCCAGTGAGTACCTAATCGATTGTTTAGCTTCCCTAATCGATTAGCTTTCATCCTGATGCAATTTCTTCCAAAACAGAAAGCTCCTAATCGATTAGCATAGGTGACCTAATCGATTATCTTCGCTGTTACTCAGTACCTGATTCCATGTCTTTGTTTTTGCATAGGTTTCTTCAAGAGTGCTTGTCATTATCAAAATCTTTGCACATCCTTGGACCTGTTAACATATTCAAACACATCGTGGAGGTGGTTTTTGGAACTACTTGTTGGTGATTTAGGTGGGTCCTAGGTCTGTAGTAGTATCAAATTTATGTCTGACTAACAGAAGGTTTGTATATTGTGCCATATACCTGAGTATGTCATGATTTGTGCATATCCTAAGTGTGCCATGCACCTGCATCTGTTTTGGTTTTCAAAAGCGTTTGCATGACCCGAGTATAGCATATACCTGTATCTGAATTCAGTTATTGCATGTGCCTATATCTGAATTCAGTTATTGTATGTACCTATATCTGAGTTTACTTGTTGCATGTACATGTATCTAAATTTAGTTGTTACTTATTTTGAATATACCTAACCTGAGTTGCCATGTACATGTGTTAATTTTCCATGTTGCTTATTCTGATTTTTACCATACATATGAATCTGAATTTAGTTTTGGCTATTCTGATTTTTACCATACACTTGAATTTGAATTTAGTTTTTGCTTATTTTGGTTTTTACCATACACCTGACCTAAGTGTGCCATATACTCTATTTTGCATACTGACTTGAGTGCCTCTTCTGAGTGCTTGAGTGCTTTGAGTGTATGACTTAATTTGCAAACTGATTTGGACCTACACTGTTAAAACTGATTTTGCCCTACCTTGTGCAAATTGATTTGGAACTCATGTGTTATTTGTCAATCATGCCCCTTAACAGTTAAACTTGGTTAGTGAGGTCCCTTAGTTGATATTGTGTTTCATTCTGGTCCTTAAACTTAGTTATTGTGTTTCATTCTTGTAACACCCTAAATTTTAAAATAAAGGATTAATCAAGGAAATAATTATTGAATAGTTGTATGCGGGTTATTTAACATCTCAAAATATTGGAGATAATTAAATTAAGATTTTTGGGGACTACTCATAATTTATTGGAGCCGAATAAGCTAAAATTAAGCCCGATTAGAATATGGGTGTCGGACCAAGTATCTCCAATTGGGATGATATTGGTCAGGGTAAGAATATTATTGGGAGTCTGAATATGTATTCAGAATAATTTTCAGACAAAGTATTGAACCCGAACAAAGATCCTGTTTATGGTAAAACGATGAAATATTAATGAAAGGATGAAAATTAAAAGCAAAAGCCTTTATTTTCCCCTCTCATTTTCGTTCATATGCTGAACCACTTGGCAAAACACTCTTTTCTTCTTCTTCTCTTGTTCTCTTCATCTCTTTTCCTCCCTAACCCTAAGCCAAGGTGCTACCCTTCATTCTTCTCCTCATTTTCGTTTCATAAAAGCTTGGAGAAGGCTTGGAGCTTGAAGTTCCTCCTCCCTTCTTTTTCTTAATTTTGTGTGACTCTCCTCTCTTTTGGGAACTCTTCCATTACTTCTCTTGAGGTAAGATTCTAGCCATTTTTCAAGAATATGAACCTTTGGTTATGTGTCCTTGATGTTGAGAGAGCATTTAATGTATGTGGGTTGTTAGGAGAAGCTTTAAATATGGAAACCGTTATAAATGCTAACTTCGATGATAATAAATGAGGAAGATGAGTTTATGGTTGGAAGGAGATAAGGATTAATGATGCATTTATGAGTGTGGTTGAATTTGGTGAAAACCCTAACTTTAAGATTTGGGGAAAATGATAAATGTAGTTTGGGTAATGTATTGGAGGGCAAATACAAGCCATTGAGAGTATAGATAGAGGTATATGATGTATTGTGAATGTTAGGCTATGGTTGTTTTGTAGCCTTTAAACATAATGAATGAGGCTTGATGGGAAGGAATTCCCGAAGCCTAATAAATGAAAGAAAATGATGTCTATAACATGTCTTATACATGTTATGAAATTGTAGATATGACTATGGTTAAGTAGAGTTGAATTTGTGTCTTGAATAGTTGATTGATTGGGATTTTACATGTATATTAATGTAAGACCCAATCCGAACGACGAGGCGGGTACGTCGTATCAATCAGAATTCTTCTCTTGAGGTAGGAGAAGAGTCTTTATGTTCTAAATGCATAAATTGAATAGTATTTGATTGTCATATTTGACAATATGCATGATTGCCTTGCTTGTAATGTTATGAAGGATTGTAATGTTGTGTATGATGTTAGTGATATGTTTTGGCAACATGCATTGATGCATTTAGAATAATTGTGATGTGTTATATGGTGGTGTGGATTGTTTGACAATGTGGTGTCTTGAATGTGATGTTCTACTTACGTCCACCATAAATGTGAAATGAATATGGTTGATGTTTGATTGAGAATGGGTGTGAATGAATAGAATACCTTGATTGATAGTGAAAGATTGATGTCGTTGTGTATGATGATGGAATTGAATTATGTTAATGAGAACTATTGAGAATGCCACACAAAAATTTAAACTAATGACAATAACCAATGATAGTAAATCCACTAAAAGCCTTGTGGTGATGTTGGTGATGATGATAATGATGAGTGATGAGTGGCATGACTAGGATGCATAGAGTGAGAAATGCATATGATTGGCATTTGTAACCATGGCATACTGCATAGCTGCCGGTGTTGGAATTTTAGGGGATTCCCCGGGTTGGCCCAGTGAGAGGGCGGCTCTGTGCACGGGCAATTTATTATTTCCCTTGTGACTCGGTGTATAAGTCACGAAGCTGCCCATGTTGTGCTACGGGGAGCCACATGTGGTAGACCCTTGTGGGGGGTGGCTCTTGATGAGAAGGTGTCCTCGGTGGTCCTTGGGATTACAACTGTAACACCCTAAATTTTAAAATAAAGGATTAATTGATGAAATAAATATTAAATAATTATATTTGGGTTATTTAATGTTCTAAAATATTAGGAATAAATGAATTAAGATTTTGGGAGTTGTTTATGATTTATTGGAACCAGATAAGCTGAAAATGAGCCCGGTTGAAATATGGGTGTAGGACCAAGTATCCCCGATTGGGATGATTTAGTCAGGGCTGTTAAGAATAATATTGGAAATCTGATGGTATATTCGGAATAAATTTTGGATATGGTATTAAGCCCAAATAATGACCCTGTCCATCATAAAACGATGAATAATTATCGAGGAATTAAAAATAAAGCCAAATGGCCTATTTTTCCCTTCTTATTTCCGTCAGCCTAGGATGTCCTATAACTTGTACTTTAATTTTCTTCTCCTATACTCTTCTTGTAACGCCCTGGAGCCAACTTGCAAATCTCAAGATAATTACCCTCACCATATAAAATCTCTTAGATAACTTATTTTTCACCTGGTAATTATCAAGAGATTCACAACCTGATTCCAGAGGTTACTGATACAATATCAGAGTACGCAACCTTTACATAATTAACTTCTTATTATTATACATAACATCAGAGTTCCATACATATTATATTTTACAATAGGCACCTAGATCTTATAAAATATAAAGATGTAAAATACCAAAACATAGCAAACACATAATACAACCATAGTAGTCACGCAAACAAGCATCAGCCTCAAGAGCCTTCATAATTTATCCACATCAAGCATCATCCACTTTGTCATATATCTTCCTGGTTAACCACTAAAGGGTTGCCACAAGTAACAGAAAGAGTGAGATAAAATATCAAATAAATAGAAATCAAATTAGAACATACACAATCACAAGTAGGATGCTATGCGATGCAGATGCCAAACAAGTATTTTGTATTATACTTATGTTATTATATTTCGTTCTTTTATATGAATGAAAATGCATGATGGATCCATTCTGGTGGGAACATCTGCAGTGATTTTCAATAATAACATTTTTACGGATATCCAACCGATACCGCGCCCCATAATGCAACACCACATCGGATAACAATATCATAATATCAATAACAAGTGTTACGGGACCCCCCTTAAGGACACACTGCTTAGTCCTTAAGACGGCCGTGGTATAAAACCACCGTAGAGGTCTGTTGCTCAACAGAGCGTGTTCCCCCACCGGGAACCCCCTCAAAGAACCCCTCTGTGGATTCTTTGAACGGCCAATGCATATGATGCATGAATGCATTAAATTATCAAATTCCTTTATAATTAATTATAACAATAAAATTATTATAACAATCAATTAAGCATACTTTGTTTGTAATTCAAAGAATATGGAAACATATTTTCCATATTATTTATATCATAATTCAATCATATGGAAACACATTTTCCATAATTTTTTATATCATATTTCAAACATATGGAAACATATTTTCCATAACATTTAATAATTCAAAGAATATGGAAACACATTTTCCACGTTATAGTAATTGTTTAATATCATATTCCAAACCATTTGGCATCAATTTCACAATTTAATTCAAGTTAAATTAAAATCTAACTATATGAGTTTCTAAACAATTAAGCAAGCAATTCTAACTTAATTTCTATGTATTTAATATCCTATCCCCTCTTTCTTACCTCAAGTGAAGATCGTTAAGCTTTCCTTATGCTAAACTCCCTTGTATTTCTTCAAATCTTCAAGTTTGTGTAATTTTTTCTTATGCAAAAATTTAAGAGTTTAAATATGACAATGAAGGTTTTGAGAGCTTGAAGAGGGAGATGAAAGGTTATAGGATTAGTGAGGTTTTTGGTTTGAGGAAATTTGGAAGGTTGGAGCCCTATTTATAGGCTTTCAATGGCGGTTGCTGTAGCAAATTACTATAGCAAATCACTGTAGCAGCTCGAAATGACATGAGGCGGTAGGAAAAATGGAGAACTCTCATGAATTCTCTACATTTCACAAGATTTTTCATGTGACGTTTTACTGTAGCATTTTACTGTAGAAGATTTTTATTTTATTTTATTATTCTATTCTACGTTCCATTCTCGTTTAATTCTGTTTTAAGTCAGACTAAAAATATCCTTGTATTCATAATTAAATTTTCTATTTTCTAGGATTCATTTCTTATTCCTCTGAGAAACTTTAATTTTTCACTGTTTAATTACCGCTTAAAAATTGGGCTGTTACACTTCTCCTTCACTTTCTCTTTTACTTCTCTTCAAAACCTTAAACAAAAGTGGTGGCTTTCTCCTCCTCTCCTATTTTCATTTTCTTGGAGCGAGAAAGAAGAGTTTGGAGCTTGAAGTCTCACCTTTCCTTCTCTTCATTCCGTGTGGTTTTCCCTCTTTCAGAAAACTCTCTCATTTCTTCTCTTGAGGTAAGATCTTTGCTATTTCTAAAGAGTATAAACCATGGGTTTTTGGATTTTGATGTTGAGAATGTGATTTAATGAGTGTTGTTGGATTTTAATGAAAAACCCTTCCCCTAAGATTTGTGGGAAATGTGAGATGTAAATGGAGAAGCATTTATTATGTTAAATAACTATTTTTTGGTGAGGTGAGATGCTGTTATTAATGGTGAATGGCCATTAATAAAGCTTAATGGTTATTGGGAACCATTAATGTGGGAACCAGGTGTTGGGTTCAACATTGAATGTGCAAGATAATAAACGCAGACACCTAAACCGTGGTGGTGGTGACTGAACAAGTGAAATAAATGGAACTGAGAGTTAAGACGCCGAATATCACCAAGTAAATAAGTATGAACATTAGGCCGATGTGGTTAAGTAGAAAATTGATTGTGTGATATATTATGATGTAGAAAATAAGCCCGGCTACGTGGGGGAACATTTTGACCGCAGTGATTACTACTTCTCTTGAGGTAGGAGGGGGTAACTATTCTAATTGCATGATTTCATCCACTCTTGATGTGAAAATATATGTATATGATTGTGCTTGTTGATTGCCTGTGTGGAAGATGTGATGATTTCATGAATTAAGTGCATTTAGAATGATTGATGTTATGTGGCATGTATTTGGATGATGAATGTGTTGTTGCACTAAACTGAGCCGGAGTCAATGACCCGGTGTGGATTAGCCACTAGAGTTAGTAGATGGCTGAGGTTTTAGACCAGTGCTGTAGGTATCCCGTATGATTATCCGGTATCCTAATAAGGGGAGACAATTTTAATGTCTGATGTTTTAACTGCTGAGTCTGTATTGTATACAGAATGAATGAAGGGATATCCGTACTATGGTACCAGTATAGAGGTTAGATCAGACATTATGTTAGATATGGTGATGAAATATATTATGATGGTTTGAGACCATGTCTGAATTGAAATCAATGATGTGAAATATCCAAATGTTGTATATGTGAATGGATAATGTGATTGCCACTAACTGCCGATGTGTGTGAGTTCCAATGAAAATTTGTAAAGGTTGAGAATGTTGAAATCCACTAAGTGGTGGTCGTGAATTGATGATTGATTGAATGACATTTAGAATGCACAGTGTGAGAATGCATTGATTGATATTTGCATCCATGGCATATCATTCGCTGCTTATATGGAATGTTAGGGGTTCCATTGAGCGGGCCCAGTGGGAGGGCGACCCAGTGCATGGGTATGTTATTGTATTTCCCTAGTGATTCTGGGAATCACGAAGCTGTCCATAGTTCGGTGATGAGGCACCCTATGTGGTGGGCCCAGTAGGCGGGCGGCTCTATGGTGAGCGAGTTACCTCGGTGTCCAACGGGGCATGACTCTCTCGATGTGTGTTCGGGAGGGGCCCGTAGCACTTTGGCAAGTACGGCCATATTGATAATCCGCAGTCACGGGGTGACTATTGCTACAGATGGGCGAGAGCGGTTTGGTACCAATAAAATATGATGTTGAACATGCATGCAATTGGATATAAGGGTACATATTTTACTATTGTAGTAGGGGAATAGTAGCACACCTATGCTTGTCCCACGATTGATTATGTTGTTTTTCCCACAGTCGGATCCGCATTTGAAAGTATTTCTGTTGTGCATATGCATTAACTTTAAGAGCATTTACATATAGCTGAGATATGCCTAGTTGATAGCCAAGATGGCGATGGATGATGGACGAATAGAGAGAAAGTAAGCCGAGGTGCTAACATTTAATGTGTGATAATTATTGAAAATATAAGGATATGTATATATAATATTACCTTGTGAATATGTGTATTCGGACATGTATTGTGCTGAGAAGGAGTGAAGTGTCATGTGTGTGGTGTTATCCTGAATTTGAATGCAATACACACATGTATAAATCTCATCATAATGTATGACTTTAATTCATTTGGATTATGTTAGTCACCTCCCTGTTGCCATTTTTAAGGTTGATGGTGCGATGAATCCCTACTCTTTTTGGAGGTTGAGTATTAGAGAAAGTAAATATGAAGGGAGATGTGGATGAGCCTTGGCCGGCATATATGTATTCATTTCGTATGGTATACAATGTGTGTATGCTTATTTTGAAATTAATTTGACAACGGATGATTTTGGGAGGTCATGTAAGAAAATTAGATCGGATGCATATGGCTAATTTTCATTAATGACCTTGAAAATGTATGAATGGTATTATGATTATTTATGAAAATATATCCTGTGGTTAAACAAACCGATGAAGTATCTTTCATCCCCTCTTGGTAAATGTTTTAATCACTTTTGAAATTATTTTATCTTCCGTTTTTCCCTTGTGACGGCCTCAAGTCCGGTCGTTTGAGGTGCACTCTGATACCATCCTCATATCTTCATATATGAGATCGGTTATTCAATGATCTGGGTAATTACTCAATATTTTATATATTGAATTCCTTTTACTTTTAATTATTTTAAATTATGAAAAATTAACCCCTGTTTTCAAAATCGAAACCGGGGTGTTACAACAGCTGCCATGATAAGACTCATGGTTGGCCCGCAACACTATATGTTGAATATGTGTTACCGCGGTCATGGTGAAAATGACTAGGTGTTGCAAGATGGGCGATGCAGTTTGGTACCAGTAAAAGATTGGTGAAATGCGTGCAATTCGATGATAAGTGTACACATTTTATTACTGCAGTAGGGGTATGGCTAGATGATTATACTTGAATCCCACAATTGGTGTTTATATTCCCACAATAAGATTTGTAATTGTTGAAATAATCCGTTGTGCATATGCATTAGCTTAAGAGCATTTGCATATAGCAAGGAAGTATACCAAAGGTGATGAGATGTGACGATGGTTGTGTTGTGGGTGAGAAAATGAATTAAGATAACATAAAAGATATGAATACCAAATAATAATTTGAGTAAAATGATGTGATGTGTAAGAGTCCAATTGCTCATGTGTATAATTGTATACTTGCTTAATTTACAAAGATGCTTGTATTGTGTGGTGATGGTTGATGATTAAATCTCTGTGAATGCAAAATATACATGTTGTGATACATATGCACATGATCACATGGTGTTCATATTCATTCTTTTGGAATATATGACTCACCTCCCATGTTGTCTACTTTTTAGACTTGTGATGCAGGGCACTCATGGGTGGAGTGAATATTTTGAAGTATGTTTTGATGAAGAAGGTAAATAGGTGTATAGGAAGCGCCTTGGCTGGCAAACCTAGATTTTGTATAGCATATAGTATAAATGTATGCATATTTTGTAATCTGGATGATTGAACGGTGATTTTGGGATGGTCATGTACGAAAATTGGATCATGAGGTGTTTGGCCAATTTTCATTAATGACCTAGATGATGTAAAATAATGAATTACGATGTTTGTTGATGATAAAATTGATGAACGAATGATGTATTTCACAACTTGTAGCATTTCATGGAGTTTATGTAAAAATGATTTAAATCCTATGCATTGAATGAATGGGAATTAATTTTGAAGTGTATAAACAATTGGATGAACTTTTAAATGCATGGTTGAATGTATCTAGTGCACTAGCATAGGTCAAAAGAGCATGAAATGAGTTTTGGTATGCTAAGTTGTGTGAAATGTTGCATGATTTCGTTGTTTCTACATAACTCGCTCAAGCGAGTAATAGTCTCGCTCAAGCGAGATCCTTATGAAATAGAGGTGTGGCCACTGGCCAAAATTTGCTCAGGCGGGAAGGACTTCGCCCGAGCGAGATTGAGTAAGAGGGCTACTGGACCATTTTCGCTCAAGCAAAATGGCCAGTGTATGGCAATTTGCTCAAGCGAGGAAGGAGAAAATTGATTTTGGGAGGTTTTTGCTCAGGCGGGCCTAGACTCGCTCGAGCAAAATATGGACAGAGGTTCTGTCCTATTTTCGCTCAAGCGGTCGTGCCTCGCCCAAGCGAAATCTATACCTGGAGCTTCTGGAGTAATTTCGCTCAAGCGAGATTGACACCTGATGCTCTTCCCTTCTCGCTCAAACGCATTTCGTATCTCGCCCAAGCGTGACCACGCGGACTCGTTTAAGCGAGTGTGGTACTCGCTTGAGCGAGTGGCACCAGATTCCCTTAAAATGTTGTCGTGACAATTACTCCAATTTTCCTTTGCATTAATATTCCTTCTTGCATCATCTTAATAATACTTTGGACATATTATGAACCAATAAATCTCACGAAACTCATTCTCTCTAAATCCAATCATACAACATCATTTTAAATGATTCTTTCCACTATGTTTAATTGAAAATTTTTCAATAATTATTTTTAACTCGCCTTCTCATATCTCTATATATGGGATAGGTTTTTTGTAGATCCAGGGTGTTGATTAAAAGTTCACCACCTTATTCCTGTAATGAATAATGATCCATAAAACACAAAATATTTACCCCAATTTTTGAGGTGTCACAATTCTGGTCCCCTAACTTAATTATTGTGTTTCATTTAGGTCCCTTAAGTTAATTATTGTGTACCAATTCTGGAAGTTGATTAACATTTATGCCATTTCGTGTCTGACTTTCAGGGTTTGTTACATGGATTGGAAGAGCTTATTCCAGGTGTAGATCAAAGATTTTGTGTTAGACATCTATACAATAACTTTAGGAAGCAACATCCAGGAAAACAACTCAAGGAGTTGCTATGGAAGGTAGCTAAGTCCACTTACACACAAGCTTAGGAGAGGACAATGTTAGAGATCAAGAAAGTCAATGAGGCGACCTACAGGGACTTAATCAAAATACCTCTTAGACATTAGAGCAAGTCAAGTTTTTCATTTGCACCCAAGAGTGATGTATTGGTAAACAACATGTCTGAAACATTTAATTCAGTCATCACTGGAGCCAGGGGGAAGCCAATCATCACTATAGTATAGACGATTAAGACTTATATGATGGAATGATGGGTCAACAATAGGACAAGGATGTAAAAGTTCACTGATGATCTCCTTCCAAGGATAAAACAAAGGATTGAGAAATCAAAATCCTGTATAAATATGTACCAAGTCAAGTTAGTTTTGGTTTGATTTTTGCATGTTATTTGTATTTACCAGGATATTTAACATACGACTATCATGTTCTTATGTGCAGGTGCTCAGGAAACACTATGTAAATGATTAGCCATATTAACCATGCTGATAAATTCATTGTGGACCTAAAGGCTAGGGAATGTAACTGCAGGAGGTGGATGCTGACAGGAATACCATATAACCATGTAATTGCCTATGGTAAAGGTTAACAAAACTCTAGATACCTATATCCTAGCAATATACAGAAAACAAGCATATACAAACTGTTACAGTCCCATCATCTTACCCACCATTGAGAAGTGTAACAACCCTCATTTTTGTGTTAGGTCCTTGAGACCAGTTGTCTGTATTCTGTGATAATTTTATGTGTACTGATGATTGGGCTACGACTGACTTGTTTATATGTTCTGTTTTAAAAAAAAGATTTTGTGAGTAATTAAGATAATTAGGGTAACAATAATAATGTGTCTAATAGCAGTTGTAATAACAAATATTTATAAAATAAAACATTAGGTGATTTAATATAAATATCTAAGTTTTATTTTAAGTTAGTAAAACTGAGTAACTCCCCGGTTTTGGCTTAGAAATTATCCATGGGACTTGAGTCAATTATTTTTATCCTGAAATGTTCCTCGTGTCATTCCTAACAACTTTTATGAAGAGCCCAATACCCATTTCTAACCAACCAAGCCTAAAAACGTTGATTTTAAGTCACCCGGGTAAGCCAAAATGCGCGTCTATATGTATTTTGGGCGTAATTTTCTCTTCCAATGTTGGATTCGAGTCATTATTATTCCAAAATCTCCGTATCAAAGTTATCTACAACTTTTATGTTGACCACAAAGGCCAATTCGCATCCCTTAAATCCCAGAAATTAAAACACTACACCAATTCACATTTTTCCAGCAATAGTTTGCACTAGGTGTAGTGTTTTCCACATATCTCTCTCATATGACCATGAAATTGAATAAGGCCTTTACCAAATTTTTCTTAACTCAATTATACACAACTTATATGAATAACACAAAGCCCAAATCCCTACCCATTTGGCCTAGAAAAATAATCTATGCAAGGGACAAAAATCCTGTCACAGCCCTACATCCCTTTTGTATTTGGGTCATAACTCTCAATTCTTAATGAATATTTTTGTTCTTTATATCGAATTAAAGAGAACGAAAAGTTCTATAACTTTTGTGTTCAGTCCATTTCCGAATTCGGCACAAAAGACCCCTTAAACACACAAGCAAGCTGCTGTCCCTACACTTGACACCTTAGCTTGCATGCACCATGAACCAATCAAATCACTCCATCACTTGGCCACTTGTGCTAGCCATGCAAAGCTCTTCACCACCTCACTATTAGCTGCTTGTGATACATTTCCCTTGCATGAAAAATTGGTGACACCTCTCCTACTCACTTGAGTGACCGTGTGACTCCTTGGACACCAAGGAAGTTACATGTAAAATTCATATTTTCCTTACCTTTGCTTTGTTTTCTCCTTCTTCTTCCAAACTCAGAAAATTTCCAGCAATATTCCTACTCTTTTCTCATGTCTCCTTCATCTAAATCATCATCACACACCCATCATCATCCATCCTAAATCACCACACCACCCTACATAGCTTCCAAAACTCAAGTTACTTCCTTTCCATGACCATATCTCCTTCTTGAACCTTCTTAAAATAGCAAGCTTTTTCCTTCTCTTATTCATCACCAAATTCACGTGAACCACCATCCTTCTAGCATCCATTTCTCTCTCATTTGATGAAGCAATCCATGGTGGTCTAGAAGCAAATTTTAGAGTCCTTGCCACCTTTCTTAGAGGATGAATTTGGGTGGTAATGGGGAGTACCTTGTGTCGCAACCTGGATCGCGACGGCGCGGCGAGAGAGAGAGAATGTGTGGAATAAAACAGGGAGTCGCCACCAATATTTTTATCCATAGGAAAAACATTGGAAAAAACTAGGTTCAGTAAAGCACTGGTTAAAAATTGAGATTCAAGTTCGGGAGTCGGTTACGAGTAGGGAAGGTATTAGCACCCTACATCGCCTGTCCAAAACAGTACCAAGATTGAAAATGCGCAACATAAATAGCCTTACAAAAGATGGTTTATTTCTTCCCTTTCATTGTTGTATTTTTTATTTAAAAATGACAAAATGGAGTGAGAGAACTGTACAAACATAGAATGTCGAAGCGAGGTCAATGGGACATTTCATCCGGATTAAACTCGACTTCGATATGAGACAAAGAGGGGAAAAGAATGCTAATAAGGCGTCACGCCTAAATTATACATCTTCGAATAAAAAAATAGGGATAGGAAAGAGATAAGCGGGACGTCTCGTCCTAAGTATCCCTTCCCTATGAATTATGGCGAGGCTTGAGCAAAAACTAGGGGGAAATCAACAAGACGTCACGTCTAAATTGATTTTCACGGAAGTAACCAAAAAAAAGAACATTTATGAAAGAAACATGAAAGTAAGGAAATAAATCAGCAAAAAGGAATAAGAGAGATGGGCCCGACAGGAATTGAGATCCTGCTCCTACGTATTCTTGAATTATCAAGAAATCAGGGTTACGTAGTTCTGAGTGTTGTTCTTTTAGGAAAAGACTTGGGAGATAATGATGGATGTCACTGAGGTGGGGAACTCGTACAAGGCGAAGTTCTTCGCACGTGTACGAATCCTAAAGAGGTTGTGTAGACGGGAGTACTCCCGTACGACACTGTTTTAAAAAAGATTTGTTTCCCTTTTTTATTTTTACTTAGATTTGAAAGATAACATTGGAAGCATTTATTTCTCACAGTAAGTTCGGAAAACAGAGGAAAAATGAGCGAAAACTAAGGGGAGGAAGAGAAAACTGTGTGAGAAAGAGGGAAAAAACCGAGTGAAAATGGGAAAAACCGAGTAAAAAATGGAATACCGAGTGAGAAATACAGAAAACCGAGTGAGATTGAGGAAAACCGAGTGAAATTGAGGAAAACCGAGTAAAAAATGGTAAAACTGAGTGGAGTGGGAAAATACCGAGTGAAATTAAGGAAAACCGAGTAAAAATGGTAAAAAACCGAGTGAGAGCAGTAGCTTACCGTGTGAGAAGTGAGATACCGAGTGAGACAGTGAGTACCGAGTGAGGCAGTGAGAAGAGGGACGGTGTTGGAGTTGAGTGGAAGGGAATACTGGGCGGTGTTGGTTAGAGGGGAGAGGACAGAGTTGGCTGATGGAGAGAGGAAGGAGGAGAAAGGAACGGTGAGGGTGCTGGATAGAGGAAGGAGGAGAAGGGAATGGTGAGGGTACTGGATAGAGGAAGGAGGAGAAGGGAATGGTGAGGGTGCTGGATGCGTATATGGTGTGTGTGTGTAGGCCTGAAAGCTTCAGCCCCTTGCCTATTTATAGGCTGGTTTGAGTGGAAGGCCAGCTCAGGCTTCCACTTCCGAGTGGAATGCCAGCTCAGGCTTCCACTCAGAGTGAAGTGGGGGACAACGGCTGGGTGGGAATTTTTAATTCCCCCCACTTCCACCCCTGTTTGCCACATGTCTGCCACCCCCAGGATTCCTGGATCCACTTGGGTGGTGGAATCCAAGTCAGCACGGTCTAACAGGGGGACCTGGTGGGAATCCGAGTGAGAATGGCAGAAAACCAAGTGAGAATTATTAAAATCCGAGTGAAAATGTTGGAAATCCGAGTGTAAATGACTCGGATCACCCTCTCAGTCAATTCTGAGTGGGAAAAGGGAAAAAATCCGAGTGGAAAAGGCCCCCTTTTATGCTAAAGACCGAATGAAATCATGTTGGTGTTGTGCAATTGGATCGAGTGGACAATTAAAGAAATTGAGTCAGAACCGAGTGAAAGCTGACTCGGATTCCCATTCTCGCTTGAGCGTCACTAGAATCGCTTGGGCGAAAGACCTGAAAAGCACTCGGTACTGACTGAAAATTGACTCGGACTTCATCTCCTCTCCACAATCCGAGTGACCAATGACTCGGAACCGACTGAAATATGTGAAGTGTGACTCGGAGATGAGAGAAAGATGACTCGTGAACAGGTAAAAAGTGGCTCGGTGAAGGTTTGAAGTATGGTGGAAATGGGGGCTCGGAATTGATTGGTCAAAAGGGCTCGGGAAAGGTTTGAAAAGGGCTGACTGACTGAAGTGTCACTCGAAAACCGATTTGAAAATTGGCTCACGAGTGGGCGAGAAAAGAATGACACGGAACCGACTGAAATGGCTCGGAAATCGAGTGAAATGACTCGTTCGGTGCTGACTGGAAATACTTCACTCGGTTCTGACTGAAGAAGCAACTCTCAGTTCTGATTGAAGAGGCAACACTCGGAATTCTTTCAAAAGTGACACAGAACTTTACTGCTAGAAGGATCCACTCGGAACCGACCTTTTGAGCTCTTAATCCGAATGGAACTTAGGCATTTTCACTCGGATTTTGCCTATCTTCTACTCAGAAATTGGAAGTTTGGCTATTTTAATTCGGATCTCCTTCCAACCAAGTGATACTCACTCGGATTTACTTCAATCAGCAATCCTTTCACTCGGAAAAAAGCTTTGGGCAGCATCCATCCAAAGTCAGTTCCTTTTTCCACTCGGATTGGTTGCAGTAGGGGATCTTCCACTCGGATTCTCCTCTAACAGGGTCATTTTTCACTCAGAATTGACATTCTTTGCGATCAGGGCTTGTAAACTGGCATTTTCTCTCGGAATGCATCTGAGAGGGAATTATCCACTCGGATTTGCATCTAATCTGAGTCATTTCACTCAGATTTAAACTCAACAGGTCATACTCCACTCGGATTGGTCCATTGTTGAGTCATTATTCGGATTTCCTACCCAACAGGTCATACTCCACTCGGACATGTCTAAATCTGAGTAGTTTCACTCGGATTTTCTCTATTCTGAGTAGTTTCACTCGAATTTGACCCATTCTTAGTAATTTTACTCGGATTTAATCCAACAGGAGCATACTCCACTCGGATTTGACCCATTCTGAGTAATTTCACTCGGATTTAATGCAACAGGAGCATATTCCACACGAATTTGACCCATTCTTAGTGATGCCACTCGGATTCAACTTCAACAGGGGAGTTTTTCCTTCGGAAATGACTCATTCTGAGTGATTCCACTCGGATTCAACTTTTTTGAGTCATTCCATTCCGACTTCTCTTGAAAATGGGCATAATCCACTCGGACTGGCTTGGCAGGGAAGCTATCCACTCGGATTCAACTTCAACAGGGGAGCATTTCACTTGGATTTGACCATTTTTGAGTTTTTTCACTCGGATTTATCTCCACCAGGGCTGTATTTCACTCGAAAATGCTTTAACCTGAGTCATCCTGTTCAGATGTGATCATTTTTGAGTCATTCCAATCGGATTTGCCTCCAACAGGGCTGTATTTCACTTGGAAAAGCTTCATTCTGAGATATTTCGCTCGGTTCTAATTATTTTGGAGCCATTCTATTCGAATTTGACCATTCTGAATTAGAATTCAGTATAAAAAGATTCATTCCACTTGGACCGGACCAAAAGAGGTGTTCATAGATGCCCCTCTTTACTTCTTTTTCACAAAAGAAACACGAAGCTTCTGTGTTTTTGAAGTGAAAAGGAAGTAAAGATATGAACACCGATGTAGGGGGCCAAGTGGGACCTCTTGATCGGTATAGCGACTGATGGTGTGGGCAATCACGAGTCAGTGTGACCTTACTTCTTTAAAGACGAGCATTTTCCTCTTTCGTTTCACTTTTCTCTTCTTCTTCTTTTTTTTTGTTTTTTTTTGTTTTTTTATTTTTTTGTTTTTTTGTTTTTTGTCCTAAATCTGGAAAAAAGAAGTGAAGCAGTGCTCTAATTTTAGCAAGAAGCGGTTAACTAGGAATTATCCTTTGAATGACATGAAGCAGAAGGGTGCCTCATTCGGCGACCGGGAGAAAAAGGATGCCTTCTTTGGTGACTGAAAGGTAAAAGGATGCCATTTGTTCGACGACAGGAAAGTAAAGGTGCCATTTGATCGGCGACAGGAAAGTAAAGGGGTGCCATTTGATCGGCGACATGAAAGTAAATGTGCCATTTGATCGGCGACAGGAAAGTAAAGGGGTGCCATTTGATCGGCGACAGGAAAGTAAAGGTGCCATTTGATCGGCGACAGGAAAGTAAAGGTGCCATTTGATCGGCGACAGGAAAGTAAAGGGGTGCCATTTGATCGGCGACAGGAAAGTAAAGGTGCCATTTGATCGGCGACAGGAAAGTAAAGGTGCCATTTGATCGGCGACAGGAAAGTAAAGGGGTGCCATTTGATCGGCGACAGGAAAGTAATGGTGCCATTTGATCGGCGACAGGAAAGTAAAGGGGTGCCATTTGATCGGCGACAGGAAAGTAAAGGTGCCATTTGATCGGCGACAGGAAGATAAAGATTGGGGGAACTAACAGGATGTCTCGTCTGAATTAGCTCACTGTTGACAGGAAATGTGAAGGTTGGGGGAGCTAACAGGACGTCTCGTCCGAATTAAGTCACTGTTGGCAGGAAATGTAAAGGTTGGGGTTGACCCTCGGTTGCCATGACTGTGGGTTCTTGGGGAACTGCCCCTTGATTGAGAGAATATACCTGGGGAGATGCCCCAGTTAGACATGATTGGATGAAATCTTAGGGAACTGCCTTGAATGAAAGAATAAACCCAGGGGGATGCCCCAGTTTGACATGATTGGATGAAATCTTGGGGAACTACCCCTTGAATGAAAGAATAAACCCGGGGAGATGCCCTAGTTTGACATGATTGGATGAAATCTTGGGGAACTGCCCCTTGAATTAGAGAATAAACCCGGGGAGATGCCCCAGTTTGACATGATTGGATGAAATCTTGGGGAGCTGCCCCTTGGATGAAATCTTGGGGAACTGCCCCTTGAATGAAAGAAGAATCTGGGGAGATACCCCAGTTAGACATGATCGAAAGAGTCTTTGGGGAAAACTGTCCCTTGACCGAAAGAAGAATCTGGGGAGATGTCCCAGTCTTGGGTTAACTGGGAAGTGTAGTCCCACTGGGGAATGATTTGGGAAGTGTAGTTTTTGGCGATTATGGTTCCACTGGGGGAGAAAATTTGGTGATTCAGGGTAATGCCCCTTTGGGTGAAAGAGAATGGACTTGGGGTTTACTGCGGACATGTCGAAGGTCTGCTAAGGAGAGAGTTGGGCAACTACACATCTCAGGGATCATGGTTTCCGGCCATCCTTTAACAGAGAAACGTAAAACTAATTAAAAACTTACAGGCGGACTCCCTTGGCGACAAGCGTTGAAGTAACTCATGGCCAAAATAATTATTACTTCTGACTTCATTGAGGTTGTTTCGCAGAGCTGGTTGAGCTTGCTTGAGGTAAGATCTGGCAACGGTGTCCACTTCGTTCCCCATAACTTTGTGTTTTCGTTCTTCTCAAAACTCATTTTTTTTAAGAAATTCTTTTTAGGTAAAACTTGTTTATTCATTCTAGTCATGAACACATGTGAGAAGAAAGGAAACTTTTTATTTATGAACAACAGATATGTACAGGTGACAATAATAATGCAAAAATATGACAAGGTGTGAGGAATTGATGGTAAGGATGGAAGGGAAGGCCTTTTAGATCCTCCATCGATTTCCTGAGAGCGACAAAATTCTAGTCTTTTCCATGATTTCCTGTTTATCTTCTGATTTTGTTTTCGAGGGCGTGACTCGACAATGGCTTCGATGCCCTAGACCCATCCCCTTGTCTGTGACTTGGAAAATTGGCATTGCAGTGTTGAATCTATAGGGTGTGAAATTGTTTGGGCCACTTTCTTAGGATTTTCGACCCCACCAATTGCTCTAACTTTTGCCTAGGTCGCCTTTTCAGGTTTTCAACCTAGCGAGTGCCCCCCCCTTTTTTTTTTTACGCATAGGATCTTCTCACTGCATCCGCGTTTATAGGCATCGGTAGATCTTCCCCATCCATGTTGGTGAGTATGAGAGCACCTCCGGAAAAAGCTTTCTTCACGACATACGACCCTTCGTAGTTAGGAGTCCATTTGCCTCGGTGATCTTTATGCATTGACAAAACCTTCTTGAGCACCAAGTCTCCCTCTTGGAACTATCGGGATCGTACTTTCTTTTCAAACGCTCGCTTCATACGCCTTTGATATAGCTGACCATGGCAGAGGGCACTCAATCTTTTACTATCAATCAGATTTAATTGGTCATGTCGAGTCTGGATCCATTCAGCTTCAACCAGTTCGGCTTCCATGATTACTCGGAGGGAAGGAATCTCTACTTCAAAAGGCAGGACTGCTTCCATGCCATAAACTAAAGAGAATGGAGTTGCCCCAGTCGAGGTTCGGACTGAGGTACGATAACCGTGCAGAGCAAAAGGAAGCATTTCGTTCCAGTCTTTATAGGTTACCACCATTTTCTGTATTATCTTCTTGATATTCTTGTTCGCTGCCTCGACTGCCCCATTCATTTTTGGGCGGTATGGAGAGGAATTATGGTGGGAGATCTTAAAGCTCTCACAAAGCTCCTTCATCATTTTGTTGTTCAGGTTTGTACCATTGTCTGTGATGATTTGACTCGGTAGGCCGTACCGATATATCAACTCACGCTTGACGAATTTAACAACAACACCTTTGGTTACATTAGTATATGAAGCTGCTTCCACCCATTTTGTGAAGTAATCAATGGCGACCAAAATGAAACGATGGCCGTTTGAAGCCTTTGGTTCAATGGGACCAATGACATCCATGCCCCACATCGAAAAAGGCCATGGTGCTGACAAAACATTTAGAGATGACGGGGGTGCGTGAATATGATCAGCATATATTTGGCACTTATGACATCTCCGAGCATAGGCGAAGCAGTCTGCTTCCATGGTCATCCAAAAATAACCAGCCCTTAAGATTTTTCTTGACATGGCGTGCCCATTGATGTGGGTTCCGAAAGATCCCTCGTGGATATCCCTCATGATTCTATTTGCTTCAGCGGTATCAACACAGTGAAGAAGGATAGAATCATAGTTTCTTTTGTAAAGCACGTCTCCATTTAAGAAAAACCCCATGGCGAGCCGTCGCAGGGTTCTTTTGTCATTTTCTGTGGCATTGTCGGGGTATTCTTGCCTCTGGATATACCTCTTAATGTCATGATACCAAGGTTTTCCATCCGATTGTTCTTCGATTACTTGGCAGTATGCGGGCTCGTGACGCCTTTCTACCTCGATGAGGGGCATGTCATAGTCATTGTTTACTTTGAACATTGAAGCGAGAGTAGCCAAAGCGTCAGCCATCTGATTATCTTCCCGAGGAACATGATGAAAAGAAATCTCTTTGAAATCTCTGATCATTTCCATAATGTGGGCGTGATAGGGGAGAAGCTTGCTACCTCTGGTTTCCCACTCACCTTTCAACTGGTGGACGACTAAAGTAGAGTCTCCGTAGACTTCTAGTGTTCTTACTTTCATATCCAATGCCGCTTGGATCCCTAAGGAGCACGCCTCATATTCGGCAACATTGTTGGTACAATCGAAACATAGCCTGGCGCAGACAGGGATGAACTCTTTCTTTGGTGAAATCAAAATGGCTCCGATTCCATGTCCCAAAGCATTAGAAGCTCCATCGAATCTTAAAATCCATTTGTCCTTGTTACCGCCTTCTTCTTCGTCGGACAATGCCAAAATATCCTCGTCTGGGAAATCAAATAGTATTGGTTGGTAATCACTTACGGGTTGATGGGCTAGGTAGTCAGCCAAAGCGCTCCCTTTTATGGCTTTCTGAGTGACATATGTTATGTCGTACTCAGTTAGCAGCACTTGCCATCGAGCAATCCTTCCGATCAGGGCTGGCTTCTCAAAGATGTACTTGATAGGATCCATCTTAGAGACTAGCCAGGTAGTGTGACTCAACATGTATTGCCTTAAACGCTTCGCAGCCCATGCTAACGCGCAACAAGTTCGTTCTAATGCGGAGTATCGCATTTCGCAATCAGTGAACTTTTTGCTTAGGTAATATATGGCATGTTCTTTCTTTCCCGTTTCATCGTGCTGACCCAATACACAGCCCATGGACTCATCCAGTACCGTCATGTATAAAATCAGTGGTCTCCCAGGGGTTGGTGGTACCAATATTGGTGGTTCTTTCAAGTACTGCTTAATTTTCTCAAAAGCTATTTGGCAGTCCTCATTCCATTGCCCTGGTTGGTTCTTGCGGAGTAGCTTGAAGATCGGCTCGCAGGTCGATGTCAATTGTGAGATAAATCGAGCGATGTAGTTTAATCTTCCCAAGAAACCCCTGACTTCTTTTTTTGTGCAAGGAGGTGGCATTTCTAGGATTGCCCTGACCTTGTCGGGATCCACTTCAATTCCTTTCTTGCTTACAATGAAACCCAACAGTTTGCCTGACCTTGCGCCAAACGTGCACTTGGCAGGATTCAATCTAAGCTTAAACCTTCTCAACCGCTCAAACAATTTCCTTAAGTCGTGGACATGATCTTCCTCGGTTCTGGATTTTGCAATGATATCATCCACATAGACCTCTATTTCCTTGTGCATCATATCATGGAATAAAGTGACCATTGCTCTCTGATAAGTCGCCCCTGCGTTCTTCAAACCAAAGGACATTACTTTGTAACAGAAAGTACCCCATAAAGTGACGAACGTGGTATTTTCCATGTCTTCGGGTGCCATTTTAATCTGATTGTACCTGGAGAAACCATCCATGAAAGAGAAAATAGAGTGCTGGGCTGTGTTATCGACCAACATGTCAATATGTGGAAGAGGAAAATCTTCTTTAGGGCTGGCCCTGTTTAGATCTCGATAGTCCACACACATCCACACTTTTCCATCCTTCTTCGGGACCGGGACTATGTTGGCTACCCATTGTGGATATTTGGCTACGGCCAAGAAACCGGCTTCGAATTGTTTTTTGACCTCTTCCTTGATCTTGAGCAGCATTTCCGGTTTTATTCTTCGCAACTTTTGCTTAACTGGTGGACACTCTGGTTTCAGAGGCAATCTATGTTCCACTATGCTGTTATCCAACCCTGGCATATCTTGATATGACCAAGCGAACACATCCCGAAATTCCCAGAGCAATTCAATCAATTCATCTTGCTGGTTTTTACTTAGGCAGGTGCCTATCTTGATCATTTTATCTTCTCCTTCACCTCCAAGGTTGATGATTTTAATTTCCTCCTGATGTGGGCGGATCTCCTTATCCTCTTGTTCCAACAATCTCGTCAATTCAGATGAGGGTCCAAAGTCTTCCTCACTTTTCTCGTAGACGCAATCATTTGGATAAACAGGGTCATGAAATAAATCCAGGTTTTCGTCGTTCTCAGGGAAATCATTTTTGGATCTGCATTCGGGTTATATTATAAAGTGAAAAGAGAAGCAAACAAGTGAAAGGTTTAAGAAACAGAGAATGCACAAAGATGAGGTGATGGGGAATAAAAATGTGTTCATTGATTTTCAAAAATAAAGTAAACAAGTTTTGCCCTTATTACAAAATGGGTCCCGGAGCCTTGGGCATAGCAAGGGGACCACCAAATTATAAAATACAGTGATTACTCTGATAGAACGTTAATGATTGTAGGGAACTCCATGACTTCCCAATTGCTCAGCTCTTGATCTGGATGGCAAGCATATACCAGCTCCACATTGAGGTCAGGCTCATTCTCAACCATGGCAACTTGATCCGGATATATCACTCCGGCGCTCTTAAAGCTCTGATAGAGATCGCAGATAGGGATTCTCGCAGTGTTGATCTTTTGACCAGTAAGGCGAGTAACTCTCCTCCCCTTCTTTTCCTCTTCAACCCTTTTCTTATCCATCACAGTGGGCCTATATCCCAAGCCATATCTGTTTTTATTTTCCGGGAGACTCACCGGTTGGGTTCTGCCTTCTAAATCCCGCCCCAATCCTTTTCCGGGTTGGTACCCTTTTTGCAACATGTTTAGTGTCACCATTAGAGGTATGTTAGGGAAAGACATCTTTACAACGCTTGTTGCATTGGCAATCTCCAAGGCTTGGAAGGATGTTTTGAGGGCTTCCTCGGTGGCCTCGATGTACGGAGTGGATATGGGTTTGCTGACCAAAATGTCCTCCTCCCCAGAAACAGTCACCAACTTGTTGTTGATGATGAATTTTAGTCTTTGATGCAGCGTGGAGGGAACCACCCCCGCCGAATGGATCCACGGTCGCCCTAATAAACAGCTGTAGGCGGGCACGATATCCATTACTTGAAAGAGTACCTGGAAAGTACAGGGCCCGACTTGTATAGGCAATTCAATTTCTCCAACGACTTCCCTACGTGTCCCATCAAAAGCCCGCACAACCATAGAGCTAGGCCTCATGTATGTTCCGTTGAAAGGCAATTTTGCCAACGTGGATTTTGGCATGACGTTCAGAGAAGATCCATTATCCACAAGTACTTTTGCCAGGATATAATCCCGACATTTCACAGAAATATGGAGGGCTTTGTTGTGCCCCCTTCCTTCAATAGGTACTTCCTCATCTGTGAAGGTCAAGTAATTATTGGCAACGATATGCCCTACTATGCCCCCAAATTGTTCGACGGGTAAATCATGCTTCACGTGCGCCTCGCTCAACACCTTCATCAACGTGTTCCGATGTGGTTCAGAACTCATTAGCAAAGACAACAGGGAAATTTTCGCAGGGGTGTGGTTCAATTGGTCCAACACCTGGTAGTCACTATGGCGAATAAACTTCAGAAATTCCTGGGCTTCCTCTTCAGTCACAGCCCCTTTTGTTTCGCCAGAGGCTACTTCTTTCCCAGTTTTTCCTTCCCCGGTAGTCTAGTCTTGTTTAGGTTCAGGTGGTGTATATATCCTTCTACTCCGTGTCATTCTTCCCACTCCGGTTATATTTGTAATAGAGGAGGATGGTATGGAGTTGACCGCCTCTGGATTGGTGACGACCACATCTGTATTGTACCTCCATGGCACAGCGTGGGAACTTTGGAAGGGGAAAGGGGTTGGTGCCCTTACTGTGAAGACAGTCTTGGCAGGAGCCAAAGCCGCTGGCGTATCCTTGTTATAGTATACGACCAGGGGTTTCGGAACTCGTGCCTTACCTTGTTCCTGTACCATATTTATTTGTCCTTCATGGTGCCTACAGACCTCTATGACTCGAGCATTCATGAGTCTTTGAAGGGTTTCCTGGAAGTCCCTTCGTTTTGTAGACTGGAGGTCATTATGCTCTTCACCCCACGACCCTTCTATTAATCCCATCTTCAGCATATGGGAGTGTATTGTTTCCAAAGGCATCTGGATGTCTTCTACTTTGGAAATGCAATCTTCATCCCCTTCTATAGCGTTGACATCCGATCCTTTATGGTTTGGAAGGGGATTAGTTGTCACGCTTGGGCTCCCTTCTTTGAAGCTTATCCAGTCGGCCCGAATGAGGTCCCTTACCTTAAACTTCAGTGCCAAGCAGTTCTCAGTAGAATGTCCCGGTGCACCGGCGTGGTAATCACACCGTGCGTTCGGGTCATACCCTCTAGGATACGGCGGCTGAAGTGGCTTTAGAGGGCAGGGTACTACCATCGCGTTTTCGATGAGGTAAGGGAGAAGCTCTGTGTAAGTGATGGGAATTGGATCAAATTGTGGTGGGGCACGGTCGTTGTTTTGCCTTCTCTGATTTGGATTCGACGGGTTCATTTGTGGCTGCTGGTACGGAGCTTGTGGTGGTTGATATGGTGCCTGTAGTGGTGCAGGCGGTCGCATGACAGGTGGGCGGAAATGTGGTGGATGTGGTGTTTGAATGGCAGCCACATATGGATGTGGTGTATTATGATAGGTTGATGGAAAGGCGACCGGGGTGGGTGGCCTCGGCTGGTTTCTTCCCTGATTATGGGAGATCAGATTAATCTCTCCCTCTCTTCTCTTTCCTTCCCGATGGGAGGGTCTTCTTGCTGCATTAACCCCAGCTGGGCCTCAGGCGATCTTCCCTGTCCGGAGGCCATTTTCTATTCTTTCTCCGATAGTGACGATATCGGAGAAGTGGGATGAAATACTTCCGATCATCTTGTCATAGAATGGCGATTGGAGTGTGTCAATAAATGTCGAGATCACCTCTTTCTCAGACAAAGGTGGGTCAACTTGCGCTGCTACTTCACGCCACCGTTGGGCGTATTCTTTGAATGTCTCGTTGTCTTTCTTGGACATGTTCTGCAATTGTACTCTATCTGGCGCCATGTCCAAATTGTACTTATACTGCTGCATGAAAGCATCTGCCAGATCCTCCCAACAGCATATACGAGAACGTTCAAGATCGTTATACCAGGTTAGAGGCGCTCCAGCCAAACTATCTTGAAAACAATGGATGAGCAGAGAGTCGTTGGAGGCATGCGAAGCCATCTTCCGGCAGTACATGGTAAGATGGTTTTTTGGACATGTCAGCCCCCGATACTTATCAAATTCAGGTGTTTTGAATTTGGGAGGAATAACAACGTCAGGAATTAGGCAGAGTTGTGCAGCACTGCCTAATCCAAATCGATTCCTCCCATCCATTTCCCTTAATCGCCTTTCCAAGAACTATAATCTTCCTTCCTGGGTAGCAGCAGTGGCAGTACTTGGTCCTGTGACGACATAGTGACTAGCACTCTTGACTGGTCGGTCAACATGTGCCGGGCTCTCATTCAGAATTGAGGCTTGGTGTCCAACTGCGGCTTGGGCAGCTTGTGGTTGTTCAGCCTGTGTATGGACCGGAATCGTTTGGGGATTTCGGACAGGTGGGATGTTTGGTTGAGCCGCGTGAAGGATTGTTTCCTGATAATCTGGCTCCTCTTGGAGTGGTGGGAAATAGCCTGGGGGTAACCCATACTGTGGGAAGGGTACAATATTCCCTTCTTTATCAACAAAAGAGTGTTGTTGAACGTGAGCAGGGTTCGGCTTACTAAGGCGAACGGTAACAGTAGGCCCTGCAGGGTTTGAGCTCGGTTCCCCAGCATGACCTTGAGCGTGTTGGAGAATGGGAGATTGCTGCCTAGCATTTTCAACTTCTGCTAAAGAATCCCTTTCTGCGATCCTCCTTTCAAACATCTTGGCTATTTCAGCCATTTGTTCTTTTAATTGATTAACCTCAGCTCGCAGGTTTTCATTCTCTTGCTCTATTTCGGCCATGAGTTTCTTTCTGAGCCTGGTCGCATAGGGATGCTTACCCGTAGTGTCTAAAGAATCACGGCAAATGGTTAGAAAAATAGAGGGAACAGTTAAAGAAGATAAAGGAAAAATAAAAAATAAATGGGCATTCACGGGATACGATTCCGAATTTGACACGTATTCCTTGACCTTTCCCCAGAACGTCGCGTTCAAAAGTACTTAGTATAACAGTATATTGGAAATTAACATGAGACAAACTGTGAAGGAACATTAATTCATCATTCCATTCATCTGTAAAGGTACAATGTTACTTGAAAGATACGGTTACAATATTCAACCATTCCTAGCTTGGGCAATCATGACTTTCATTTTGCAAAGTCTTTCTTGACAATAGTTCAAAAATGATGATATCTCCTTTGGGGTGGATAGGGGATTGACCATGCCTTCGGCCTGCTTCAACATTGAGGGAAAATCTTCCAAGATTCCATTGGATAGGTATGCCAACTTGGCGAAACGGTCCATCCATAAATGAATGACTTCATCCCGTTGAGCTAACTCAGTCCCCAAAACTCGTGTGGCTTCTTGGCAGCGGTGTTCGGCATCAAGGGTTTTCTTCTGTTCAGCATGTATTTCTTGCTCATAAGCTCTCATCATTTCATCAAGCTGTTGCTCCAATTTGTGGACTTGGGTTTGTAGCATTTCTTTTTGCATCAAAGCCTCCTTTCCCTTCTCCTTGGATTGTACCAGCATGTCCTTTAAAATTCGTTTTTCGGCCAATACAGCATCGCTCTGCTGACCCTTCATCTTCAGCTGCGAATTGGCCGCCCGAAGGCATTGATCTTGTTTTATTCTGTAATCTTCGTCAATCTTTCTCTTTTTCCGCATTTCTTCCATAGCATGTCTTCCTTCGGAGTTCTCTTTCCTATAGAGGGCGCACTCTTGTTGGCACTTCAGGAGGTCTTCTTCCAATTTTTGATTCCTTGCCTTTAGCTCTTCTACTTGGGCTTTTAGCGATATGGTAACCTTGTCCTCCACAATGCACGGCGGAGGAACTATGTCCTCAGGTTGGTATGAAGGGCTCTTGAAAGGCAATTTCACGATGGAGACTCTATTCACCACCCAATCTAAGTATTCAACTCTCACAGCGTGGCTTCGTGCTCCCAGTTCTTTGCCCATCCTATGGACTTTCTTCCAGGCATTGGCTATGTCCCGAATAGTGGAGGTGTAATTCCCATTCACATAGTACAGAACGAAAGGAGTAAGTAGTGCTTTGTCCGGCGGCCCAAGTAGAGGATAAGCCAACTGTCGCTTAGCAATAACAGGATTATAATTGATGCAACCTTGTGTCCCCATTAGAGGAACATTTGGATATCCCCCACAGCTATAAATGATGGACTCAACTTCTAGCCATTGAGGACACCACCTCACCTTTTCTGCTGTAAGGCCTACAAGGTGATTAGCCCACTCACGCCCATTCTTCGTTGTCAACTGACACAACTTCAAATCAGAGATGGGACACTCGGCTTTGCATAGTTGATGAAAAGCGTGGGATGTGAGCCACACATATAGAACAGGCAAACAACAAATAATCCTCTTTCCTCCTTGGGTATGGCAGAAATCCAAGGTGCAATAGACATTGGCCAACACTGCTGTGACGGGATTTTCCATTCTGTGCTTGCGAGCGGCGAAGATACCTATAGCATCATAATCTACGTAGTTGTCTAAGTTAGGGAATAAGACAACTCCGTAAATAGTGAGAGCCAAGGTATCAATGAAAGCTTCCCATTCTTCTCTCTCTGCCAGGACATGCATGTGCTTCTCTAGAAATTCCCTAGTAAATCTGGGAATCTGGTTTCTGTTCATTTGTACTCCTTTTAACATTTCAGGGTGGACCTTCAAAATACGAGCGACAGAAGTGACTGACGCATGATGGTCCAAATGGCGATAAGGAATCTGTCCCTCCATTGGCATCCCCAATATTTGTTCAAATTCTTCTATGGAGGGTGCCAGTTGAAAGTCTTGGAAAGTGAAACAGCGGAGAGGTGGGTCATAGAATTGTGCCAGAGCTGTGATGGCTTCTGTTTGGACGTCTACCTCCAAGAGTTTCAGGATCTTCCCATACTTCCTTGCGAAAGTCACCTTTTGTGTCAAGCTCAGTTTTTTCCCTAGTGCTTGTAAACTGTCAGTATTGACCTTTCTAGCCTTGAGGTGCAATAACTTCTTCAATTCAGTCACCCCTATATCACAATTACTGTGTCCCATGTTAATTTCCATACTGTCTTAGAAATACCGACAAATTCGGAATCGTCCCCTGCGAATATCAAGACAAAGAATGGAATCAGTTATGCGAGCTCAAAAGTCGTAGGTTTTCCCAATCGTCATTGCCACTTCAACCAGAGGGAAATGAAGTATAACTTTTTTTGGATTTTTCCTTTGACGATTAGGAGAACCTATGACTTCAGACTCAGAGATACATGACAAAAAATAGAGGATCATCTATTCACCCGAAGAATACTTGTGTGTTCCAAAAAATTTTCCAAGACTAAGCGAATCTTTGGATGATAGATAATCCCTTTTTAATAACAAGAAAGTGAAAATGACATAAGGTAAAGTAAAGTTTGCCCTTTCGTGGCCTAAGTCAGGTTTTGTTGAAGGTTTTCTCTGGACCTTAGGGCTTGTCTAAAAGTGACTCTTCACACCGGGTGGCTTATACTAGACTTCTAGAAGGTTACCAGAGCCAAGATCCTACCCATGACAAGGACGCAACAGTGGGGAACCACTAGGTGCGTATGTCACAAGAGGTCGAACTCTAGTTGGGGTTCTCACGATCACCGGATAGGAAGTACATCCTATACGATTCCGTATACCAACCCCTCCTAACTTAAGTTTCATTTGGGGCCCGGGTATAGGGCGCCACTCATAAGTGTGTGCGAGTAATTTGTGAGTGTAGTGTGTGAAAGGGCATTCAATACCTTTTTACCTTACCCCATTCTGCACAGAGAACAAACACAGAACAAATATACAAAGTCCTCTACCCTAGGGTTCAATAATTACAGGAAAGTAATATGGTCCTCTATTCTAGGGTTCAACAGACATACAAAACAAACAATAAAATAGATAACAAGATACAATTAAAACAAGAACAAACATTCACAATAATTTACGGAAAATAAACAAGGGGAAGAAATCCTATCTAACAAAGGCTATATATAAAAATACGCTTTCAACCAAACTGGCCTGACTCTCTTAAGTGTCCCCAGCGGAGTCGCCATCTGTAGCAACCTGGATCGCGACGGCGCGGCGAGAGAGAGAGAATGTTTGGAATGAAACAGGGAGTCGCCACCAACATTTTTATCCATAGGAAAAACATTGGAAAA
Source organism: Clitoria ternatea (assembly GCA_037962975.1). Classification (NCBI taxonomy): domain Eukaryota; kingdom Viridiplantae; phylum Streptophyta; class Magnoliopsida; order Fabales; family Fabaceae; genus Clitoria; species Clitoria ternatea. The sequence continues at coordinate 33,949,285 of CM075673.1, read as the reverse complement.
AACTAGGTTCAGTAAAGCACTGGTTAAAAATTGAGATTCAAGTTCGGGAGTCGGTTACGAGTAGGGAAGGTATTAGCACCCTACATCGCCTGTCCAAAACAGTACCAAGATTGAAAATGCGCAACATAAATAGCCTTACAAAAGATGGTTTATTTCTTCCCTTTCATTGTTGTATTTTTTATTTAAAAATGACAAAATGGAGTGAGAGAACTGTACAAACATAGAATGTCGAAGCGAGGTCAATGGGACATTTCATCCGGATTAAACTCGACTTCGATATGAAACAGAGAGGGGAAAAGAATGCTAATAAGGTGTCACGCCTAAATTATACATCTTCGAATAAAAAAATAGGGATAGGAATGAGATAAGCGGGACGTCTCGTCCTAAGTATCCCTTCCCTATGAATTATGGCGAGGCTTGAGCAAAAACTAGGGGGAAATCAACAAGACGTCACGTCTAAATTGATTTTCACGGAAGTAACCAAAAAAAAGAACATTTATGAAAGAAACATGAAAGTAAGGAAATAAATCAGCAAAAAGGAATAAGAGAGATGGGCCCGACAGGAATTGAGATCCTGCTCCTACGTATTCTTGAATTATCAAGAAATCAGGGTTACGTAGTTCTGAGTGTTGTTCTTTTAGGAAAAGACTTGGGAGATGATGATGGATGTCACTGAGGTGGGGAACTCGTACAAGGTGAAGTTCTTCGCACGTGTACGAATCCTAAAGAGGTTGTGTAGACGGGAGTACTCCCGTACGACACTGTTTTAAAAAAGATTTGTTTCCCTTTTTTATTTTTACTTAGATTTGAAAGATAACATAGGAAGCATTTATTTCTCACAGTAAGTTCGGAAAACAGAGGAAAAATGAGCGAAAACTAAGGGGAGGAAGAGAAAACTATGTGAGAAAGAGGGAAAAAACCGAGTGAAAATGGGAAAAACCGAGTAAAAAATGGAATACCGAGTGAGAAATACAGAAAACCGAGTGAGATTGAGGAAAACCGAGTGAAATTGAGGAAAACCGAGTAAAAAATGGTAAAACCGAGTGGAGTGGGAAAATACCGAGTGAAATTGAGGAAAACCGAGTAAAAATGGTAAAAAACCGAGTGAGAGCAGTAGCTTACCGTGTGAGAAGTGAGATACCGAGTGAGACAGTGAGTACCGAGTGAGACAGTGAGAAGAGGGACGGTGTTGGAGTTGAGTGGAAGGGAATACTGGGCGGTGTTGGTTAGAGGGGAGAGGACGGAGTTGGCTGATGGAGAGAGGAAGGAGGAGAAAGGAACGGTGAGGGTGCTAGATAGAGGAAGGAGGAGAAGGGAATGGTGAGGGTACTGGATAGAGGAAGGAGGAGAAGGGAATGGTGAGGGTGCTGGATGCGTATATGGTGTGTGTGTGTAGGCCTGAAAGCTTCAGCCCCTTGCCTATTTATAGGCTGGTTTGAGTGGAAGGCCAGCTCAGGCTTCCACTTTCGAGTGGAATGCCAGCTCAGGCTTCCACTCAGAGTAAAGTGGGGGACAACGGCTGGGTGGGAATTTTTAATTCCCCCCACTTCCACCCCTGTTTGCCACATGTCTGCCACCCCCAGGATTCCTGGATCCACTTGGGTGGTGGAATCCAAGTCAGCACGGTCTAACAGGGGGACCTGGTGGGAATCCGAGTGAGAATGGCAGAAAACCGAGTGAGAATTATTAAAATCCGAGTGAAAATGTTGGAAATCCGAGTGTAAATGACTCGGATCACCCTCTCAGTCAATTCTGAGTGGGAAAAGGGAAAAAATCCGAGTGGAAAAGGCCCCCTTTTATGCTAAAGACCGAATGAAATCATATTGGTGTTGTGCAATTGGATCGAGTGGACAATTAAAGAAATTGAGTCGGAACCGAGTGAAAGCTGACTCGGATTCCCATTCTCGCTTGAGCGTCACTAGAATCGCTTGGGCGAAAGACCTGAAAAGCACTCGGTACTGACTGAAAATTGACTCGGACTTCATCTCCTCTCCACAATCCGAGTGACCAATGACTCGGAACCGACTGAAATATGTGAAGTGTGACTCGGAGATGAGAGAAAGATGACTCGTGAATGGGTAAAAAGTGGCTCGGTGAAGGTTTGAAGTATGGTGGAAATGGGGGCTCGGAATTGATTGGTCAAAAGGGCTCAGGAAAGGTTTGAAGAGGGCTGACTGACTGAAGTGTCACTCGAAAACCGATTTGAAAATTGGCTCACGAGTGGGCGAGAAAAGAATGACACGGAACCGACTGAAATGGCTCGGAAATCGAGTGAAATGACTCGTTCGGTGCTGACTGGAAATACTTCACTCGGTTCTGACTGAAGAAGCAACTCTCGGTTCTGATTGAAGAGGTAACACTCGGAATTCTTTCAAAAGTGACACAGAACTTTACTGCTTGAAGGATCCACTCGGAACCGACCTTTTGAGCTCTTAATCCGAATGGGACTTGGGCATTTTCACCCGGATTTTGCCTATCTTCTACTCAGAAATTGGAAGTTTGGCTATTTTAATTCGGATCTCCTTCTAACCGAGTGATACTCACTCGGATTTACTTCAATCAGCAATCCTTTCACTCGGAAAAAAGCTTTGGGCAGCATCCATCCAAAGTCAGTTCCTTTTTCCACTCGGATTGGTTGCAGTAGGGGATCTTCCACTCAGATTCTCCTCTAACAGGGTCATTTTTTAGTCGGAATTGACATTCTTTGCGATCAGGGCTTGTAAACTGGCATTTTCTCTCGGAATGCATCTGAGAGGGAATTATCCACTCGGATTTGCATCTAATCTGAGTCATTTCACTCAGATTTAAACTCAATAGGTCATACTCCACTCGGATTGGTCCATTGTTGAGTCATTATTCGGATTTCCCACCCAACAGGTCATACTCCACTCGGACATGTCCAAATCTGAGTAGTTTCACTCGGATTTTCTCCATTCTGAGTAGTTTCACTCGAATTTGACCCATTCTTAGTAATTTTACTCGGATTTAATCCAACAGGAGCATACTCCACTCGGATTTGACCCATTCTGAGTAATTTCACTCAGATTTAATGCAACAGGAGCATATTCCACACGAATTTGACCCATTCTTAGTGATGCCACTCGGATTCAACTTCAACAGGGGAGTTTTTCCTTCGGAAACGACTCATTCTGAGTGATTCCACTCGGATTCAACTTTTTTGAGTCATTCCATTCGGACTTCTCTTGAAAGTGGGCATAATCCACTCGGACTGGCTTGGCAGGGAAGCTATCCACTCGGATTTAACTTCAACAGGGGAGCATTTCACTCGGATTTGACCATTTTTGAGTTTTTTCACTAGGATTTATCTCCACCAGGGCTGTATTTCACTCGGAAATGCTTTAACCTGAGTCATCCTGTTCAGATGTGATCATTTTTGAGTCATTCCAATCGGATTTGCCTCCAACAGGGCTGTATTTCACTTGGAAAAGCTTCATTCTGAGTTATTTTGCTCGGTTCTGATTATTTTGGAGCCATTCTATTCGAATTTGACCATTCTGAATTAGAATTCAGTATAAAAAGATTCATTCCACTTGGACCGGACCAAAAGAGGTGTTCACACCTTGCTTGTTTAAATTCATGAAATAATACATGCATGGTGAAGTATAAGTGTCCCTTAACACTTATACTTTGATGTCTCCTTGAAGATCTTAGCTTGTATGGTTTAGATCTTGAAAAATCTTTGAGAAAAATATGGATCTTTAGGAGATATCATGGCTGCACCATAGTTTTAATTAATTCTGAGTTTTGAAATTTTAATGATAAGTTACTAACTTGTGAATTTTATTGCTGCAGATTTTTGGTTGGTTGTAACTCTAGGCATGTGAAAACTTGTTAAATTTTGTGTTGCTTGGCTTAGTTGGTGGCTTGTGGTGTTAGTGATATTTTTAGAAAATATGAAATATCTTAAAATGAGTTTTATATCTAATATTGTTGCTGCTGGAAATTTTTAATGGTTAGTTAAACAACTTCAAAATTTTAGATCCTAACGTATTAACTTTAAAAAAATGATTTTTGTAGTTGAAATTTTGTAGCATGACTTAATCTTTGAAAATTATGTGATAAAAATAAATTTTAACATAAAACTTCAATTTTGGAATTTTTATAAAAATAATATGTAAGTGACTTTTAGTTGTATAAATTAAATAATATGTTTATGACTTTAAGAAAGTGATTTACAAGAGTTTTAGAAAGTATTTCTTGATGAATATTTGGGATTATTGGTGCTGCTGTATAATTATATATTTGAGAAATATTTATGATCATGAAAATGTTATGAATGAGGTAAATACTAAAAGAATTAAAAGGGACACGAGTTTAGGCGCGAACGAAACGTTAGAAACGGTAAAAAAACGTATTTTTGTGGGCAAACAGAGGAAATTGGTGAAACCGTTTTGGAGGAATATTTTGTGGCATGAAAAATGAATTTTGAGCATATGAAAAATACCTAAAGAAGAAAAAATTGGTTGGGAAAATTTTTGACGCGTGATTTGTCCTTAAACGTATTTTTACGAACGTTAGAAACGACAAAATTTGGCATTAAGGTACTTTTCATGTAGGGGCTGTTTTCTGGACAATATTAATTTTTAAATTTACTATATTTAATTAGTATTTTCAAAATTAAAAACTTTTGGCTTTGGAATCACTCAAATCAAAATTTTCTAGATGAAATACGATGAAAATAGTGTTTTGGACAAAGAGATAAAAATTTTACTACTTTGTATCTTACTTTAGAAAAAGATGATTCTTTTATCTTCAATATAAATTTAGGAGAATTAACTTATCATAATAATATATTTTATCTAAGGATTTACGAAAAGTCTTAGAAAGAAAAATCAATCTAATCCGTTTATCATAAGTAAATACGACGAAATGATTTTAGTAATTGAAAAATCAAGAAAAATTTTATACCTTATCCTTAGTTTCCTCTCAAAAGAAAATTTTAGATTTTCTTAAACATTTATATTTTATGTTTTTTTTACTTATATATCTATTATAAACTTATAAACAAATTAAATATTTTACACTAGAGAATTTCCTTATAAGATCTGTTTGGGAAAAATCATTGACACTTCTAAATGAATCTTTGGGTAATATTGAATCTTTGGTTCTTAGCACCTATTACACGAAAAGTTTTATGGCTTAGATACTTTACACGCTTTAAGGAGAAATACGCTATGTGAGTTAGGTTCCGTCTAGACTTCGGGCACCCTAGTAATTGAGATAAGTACATGGCAATTTGCATCTAGAGTTGAGGAGGGATGTTGGAATAATCCTCTAGAGCATACAGTGATGGGTACACTGAAGAATCTGTCGTGCCTCGATACCCAAGGGCAGTCTAGGAAGTATAACCGGAGGCGGGAATTCCAAGTGGCATCAGATTCACGCCCGTCGCCGGACAGCCCGTAGCAAACTCTGATGTACTTTGACAAGAGGCGAGATTTTCTATGACTGTGGAGTGCCCGTTCTGGGGTGATGTGTGATTGGCCATTTTGATGATTAAGACTGTGAGTCCTTACCTATTTGTGAAAACCAGAATGAGGAGAGCTTCGGTCGCTCTAGTTAGGTAGGGGAGATAAGAGTGGCGGATTGTGCACATGATTATTGGTATATGAGATTGAGGAATGCAAGTTGGGCCCCATTGTATATTGGTAATGAATTACGACTTATAGTAATTGAATCTAACACATGCATAGCATGCCATCATTATATGACTAACCTTCTAATTTTTGTTGATATTTGTGTATGTAAAGCTTTATATGTCTATGCTACGGTATACTGTATGTAAAGTTTCTATAGTTTAAAATATTAAGTCACCCTTGTATGTATAATTTATGGGTTGAGAGATTTGTACTCACCCTTTTTGTTATTGTGTGCTATTTTTCCTTTTCTGTGATCATCAGTAGAAGGACAAGGCGGGCTTGGGCAGGACTTGGAATACCTACAGTAGAGGACGCTAGATTGGAAACGCCGACTATGTATATCTTCTGTTTGCGTCAAGATCGTTGTAGACTCAACATTTCTATTATGTTGTTATTTTGCAGTAGTTGTCAGGAGTCGGTGAGCTCCGTACTCTTTTAAATACTCTCATGTTAAAAGAATCGATCTTTGTAATATATTTATTTTGAAATTGTGTACTGATGATCACCGATAAAAAAATACTCCTACTTTTAGTGACTATTTAATTGAATAGGATGTTCTAGAGTGGGAATTTGTCCAAGTTAATCAAGGGTGTCATAATAAGAATATGTGGGAGAAGGTTGAGCCAAACACTATACAACCTACACCATTCAAGAGGAAAGTTGGGAGGCCTAAGAGGTCTAGGAACAAGGACCCAACTAAAAAAGATGACATCAGGATGTCCAGGAAGGGTTTGAAGACCAAATATAGTGTTTGTGGAACTACAGACTACAACAAGGCTATCTGTCCTTCCAAACCATTACCAGAGGAGCCCCAGACCCAACAATATTCTAACAACCAAACCACAGTCCCAACTAATAAAGCTGCCACAACCGTAAGAAAAAGAAAATGTGCCAATGTTGCTTCTATAAATCCGATCCAACTAAGGCCAAAGTTAACACCAAGGCGGAAAAATATTTAAATCATTATCCCTTTCTATGATTGAACAATATTACATTCTATTTACGAGGTTCTATTTTGTGTATATGATGTTTTGTGTTATGCCTTTCTAAGATGAAACAATGTTAATTTGTGTAAGTTCTGTTTTGGAAATGTTATTACTTTTATTTTCTTGTAACCAATGTTATTTTCAATGGTGGTCTATATAATACTTTTATCTCAAGTTTACAACGTAAATTAACAATTCGATAAACCTTATCAAATTAACAACTCAAATTAACAACCCAAATTGAACAACTCAAATTGAAAATTCAATTTCAAATTAAACAACTCAATTTAACAACTCAATGGTGCATTTGTTCATTAACAACTGAATTTTACAACTCAAAATAACAACTCAAAATAAGTGCTTAAGGTAAGAACTAAACAACTAAAATTAACAACTAGACTCCACACCCTAAACTTAACCAAACTACAATAACTTCAAACACAGCCATGAGAACAACAATTTACAACTTTCCATTGAACCCTCAAATAGATGCACACTATGCCCATATTTAACTCACTATGACCAACATAGAAATATCACAAACACATTACATAAGGCCAACAACACACAAAAAGAGTACATCCACTTGTTCCATCTTGTTGACTCCTTAAGAGATTTTTTCAATACGATAATTCTTTTCCTTTGTCTGATAATCAATAGATCCTTCTCAGCTTGGGCAACATTTATAACCCATTGGAAGAAATTACAGCTCCTATCACCAACTACACCCTACAGAACACCATTAACAACATTAAACACATTGAAAATGACATCAAGTTGTCAATAAGTAAAAAACCAAGGTAACAATCAAGAAATAATTACTTTACCCGATACTTCCTATACCCCCAGAATTATCTTCCATAGTTGATCATTGTTTTTGAGGTTTAAAGCACAACTTTATGATGCCCAACGCATTCACAATAAGGATGAACAATAGAATTCAAGTTGCTTCCATTGTTGAACAAAGAACCACCCAAGTTGGCCATGAGGGAGGATTGTAAATGGCAAGTCACGTTGTTAAAGTTCTGGACCAATTTCAACGTAAAAACACCAACCCTAGAGCTTCAATAGGACTTTAATGGAGGAAAGCTTCAAGTTAGAAACGTCTCTATGCCATGTCAGAGAAGTCTCAGATGGCGTTAACATCTAACTTGATTGTAGGACCAATTGACGTGTTTTAAAAACTTAGGGGACCTCAGTGAAATAAAAAACGAATAGGGGACCAATCTGAAAAAAAAACTTAAAAGATAGGGGACTAAAACGTGTATTTACCCTTTTTATTATAAGCATTTATCATATTTCAAGTTCCCTTTCTTTTCATTTTTTCTCCCTAAATATATATAAACGTCAAAAGATACTAATTTTTATAGTGTCAAATGATATATGTATTTTTTCCACACTATCTCTTCTCTACGACGAAAAAAATGAAGGTGTGATACATAATGCGATAAAAACATTAAAAATAAAAAGAGTAAAATTGAGATGAATAAAGAGAAAATTAAATTTTAAAAAAAAGTTGCTAAAGGATTAGTATTAGTATTCACGTACATATGAATATATTGATTCTTTACTATGTGTTTACTCTGAGCGATAAATATTAGAGAATTACTCTAAGAAAATGAGGTTTATTACTCAAAATGTCACTTGAATTACAGAGAGGGCTCTGAGGCCATATTTATACATCAAAGAAGAGTCATGATCTCGGCCTGATATCTAATAGATAGGGATAGTTTCCTAAGACAGGGGATAAAAATAACTTCCTAAAATTGAAGAGATAAAGATAATGGATAAGGGGGACCTTAGCTTAACCGGAGGGAATAAGAGCCCTTCATTCATGAGCTCTCAACCATCAGACAAGCCGAGTGACTATATACTGAGTGGTGTTATGTCGAGCATATACACCGAGCGGTTTGTATGCCATGTTATTTTTAGTCGTAAACTTTGTTGTTCCTCCTATTGGGATTCTAGGATTTAACATAATTCAATTAGCTAGGTTACACTTGTCTTATTGTTATTCTGGCGGGCCTCATTAAAACATCTCGGGAGAAAAACTCAATGAGAAAAAACCCCTCAAGTAAGAAAAAGAGTGTCATCATTACATTCAACTGTAATACATCTTTAAATGTGTAACGTTTTATGTCCATGAAAAATGTTTCTTCCTTTTAACTCTTTAAGTCAGTATGCTCATTTGTTGATGACTTCTCTTACCCGGTGTGGGTCTTCCCATTTGGCTATTAGCTTCCCGTCTTCTCTGATTCTTCTATTACTGTCAACTACTCTTCGAGAAGGTTGTGGCTTGAGTAATGTGTTTATTTGCCGTTCCCATTGAGCCGTCACTCAGAGTTTAGGAATTAACATAGTAATTATTTTTTGTTACCCCAAGTCGTCACTTAGAGTTTTAGGACTTATTTACCGTTACCCCTAAGTTGTCACTTGCGGTTTTAGGACTTATTTATCATAACCCCCGAGTCGTCACTCGGATTTTTAGGACTTAATTTCTGTTACCCCCGAGCCATCATTCGGAGTTTTAGGATTTGACATAATAACTATTTCTCATTTCCCTCGAGCCGTCACTTAAAGTTTTAGGACTTATTTGTCGTTATCCCCGAGTCGTCACTTGGGGTTTTAGGACTGACTTACCATTTAAATGTTCACTCTGAGTATGTAAATACCAAACACTAGAGAATTACTCTAGGAAAATAGGGTTTATTAATCAGAATGTCACTTGAATTACAAAGTGGGCTCTGAGGCCATATTTATACATTAAAGAAGGGTCATGATCTCGTCCTGATATCTAGTAAATAGGGATAATTTTCTAAGATAGGGGATAGAGATAACTTCCTAGAATTGAGGAGATAGATATAATCTCCTAAAATAAGGGGATAAGGGAGGCCTTAGCTAATTCGGAGGAAACAAGAGCCCCTAGTCATGACCTCTCGGCCATCGGGTGAGCCGAGTAACTAACCACAAATAAACACACTGCTATTCTGGTGGGCCTTATTAAAACCTCTCGGTAGAAAAACCTAGTGGAGAAAAACCCATCAAGTAGGAAAAATATTGCCCCCATTAAATTCAATTGTAATACACATTTAAATGTGTAGCGTTTTACGTCTATGAAAAATGTTTCTTACTTTTAAATCTTTAAGTCAATGTGCTCCTTTATCGATGACTTCTCTTACCCAGTGTAAGCCTTCCCAGTTGGCTGTTAGCCTCCTGTCCTCTCTGATACTTCTATTGTTGTCGGCTACTCTCAGGATTAGATCTCCTCTTCGAAAAGGTCATGTCTTGAGTAGTGAGTTTATTTGTCATTCCCGCTGAGCCGTCACTCGGAGTTTTAGGACTTATTTGTCGTTAGCCTTGAGCCGTCACTCAAAGTTTTAGGACTTATTTACCATTACCCTCGAGCCGTCGCTTGAGGTTTTAGGACTTATTTGTCATTATCCCTGAGCCGTCACTTAGGATTTTAGGACTTATTTATCGTTACCTCTGAGTCATCACTCAAGGTTTTAGGATGTATTAACCGTTAGCCTTGAGCCGTCACTCGAAGTTTTAGGACTTATTTGTCGTTACCCCCAAGCCATCACTTGGAGTTTTAGCACTTAACGTAATAATTATTTGTCGTCACCCCCGAGCTATCACTCAGAGTTTTAGGAATTATTTGCTGTTACCTTAAGACTTCACTCGGGTTTTAGGACTTCATGCAATCTTATAGTTTAAAGAATAAGCTTAGAAGGGGGTTGAATAAGCCTGTTCATTTTTTCAAACCAAAAAGTGATATTTAAACGTAAATGCGTTAAGCACAACAGACCAGACTTTTACGAGACTATGAGCATGATTCTTTGATTGAATAAGCATAATTTACCAGACTTGTACTATCACATATATTTCCAAAAATGCACCAGACTTTGAATAGATAAAGAGTCAGAGAGAAAGAGACATCACACAAGCAATTTAAACTGGTTCACTTCCAATTTAGAAGCTACGTCCAGTACCTTTAAATCTGAAGGATTTCAACTATGTAAAAATCATTTACATCAGATGTTGAGTATTATTGACTCCAGCCACTCTTGGCTTAAGCAACACTCGTGCTTTTAAGTGGAAACCAACTCATTTCTCCACATCTCTCAGGCACCCACGAGCTGCAACGGCTAGGAACTCCATTATGCTCATCTCCAAAGTCTATAAATACAAAAATCCTTCAAGCTACTCAATGCATCAATCACATCCATCAAAGGGAGATCAATTCTTGAGTCTTGTGAGTTTTACTCTTGTATAGTTTCATTTTTCTGAAACTTAGAACTATAACATGTATATCCTCTCTTGTTGAGAGTTTGATTTTGAGAGAGCATTCACTTGTATATCTACTCTATTTAGAGAGTCTATATCTTGTAAACACTACCAAACACAAAAGCTTTTCACTCTAGGTTGAGTGGTCACAAAGGTTGGGGTTCAACCTTTGGGTATTGAGAGTTTGAGAGATTGGGTGGGTTGCCCTTGTGCTAGTGAGGATTGAGTTCTTGAGTGTAGGACACTAGGAAGCTGCAATTACTCAGAGCTTGTAATCTCTAAACTTCAATAGTGGAAATCCTTCAAGTGGGTTGCTTGAAGGCAAGACGTACACCGGGGTTGGTGGAACTCGTTAAATTGGTTTGCAAGCTCTTCTCCCTTACTCTTTTACATTCATATTCTGCACTTAATTGATTTGTGTTGATTGATTGTGATTTACTTACTTGAGCTTGCTTAAATTAGTTAACTTTAAACATTGCACACCAAGTGTTTGACAAAGTGCCCTAACATATTTACTTCTTGTTTTGCATTGTCTCTTGCATTAAACTTGACTTTACTTGCATAATCTTTAAACTTGTGATAAAAGAATCAAGTTCAAAGGCATTCCAAGCAAAGTTTTAAAAACTCAATTCACCCCCCCTCTTGAGTATTAAGGCCACTTGAATAACACTTGACTCCAACCACTCCTGACTTGAGCACAACTCATGCTCTGAGTATTCTTGACTCCAACCACTCTTGGCTTAAGCACGGCCCATGCCCATACACGAGACCTCTCTGGATTCCTATGAGTATTCTTTTGCAGTACCCACTCCTAGGGCAGACCCAAGTATTCTTTCATAAGCCACTCCTGGCTCAAACCCTGAGTATTCTTTCAAAAGCCTTTCTAGGACAATAGTGTTTCCCATACTAACAGAGTCTGGCAACGCACCAGACCTGAACTACTAGAGGATTAGAAGAATTATTACAAGTAAAGACTTCTAACTTAGCTAAGAAAAGTGATCAACCATGTGAGTGGGTTTGTAAAGAAAGAAAAGGACTTATTCACTCAGTAGACTCAGTACTTATGTAATATGAGAGATGAGTACAATAGGTACTGGATCTAAAAGCATGACCAGATATGATATGGTTGTAGAAGAGTAGAGAGATATGAGTTGATGACATATTTCTGGTTGCTATGGCTTCTAAGAAGGAAAGGGTTGCACATAACGAGCTTTCTTTATCTGCATGGCAATCTTTCTTGGTTCAATTTCTTCTTCTTGAGCAGACTGTCATTTCTTCATTTCTCATAAGCTTTTGTACATGAATGTCTGGTGCTCGTTCATGATTTTTCTTTTTCCATTACACTATTTTTAGCATGTTCTAGCTCATATTTTTCTTTTCACTAGCTCTATCTCTTTTTCAATCTTCTTTTTATACTCTCTTGTATTTCTTTCTCTGCTTTAGCTCTTCACTCTACTTTTGCTCTCTTCTTCTTTCCTTCTATTTATTCAAGTATATTTAATGAAGAGATTGATTCTGTTTATATAAAATCATCTTCTTGAGCTCAGGAAGAGGCTATTGATTATACGACCGTTGAGAGAGTTATTATACGAGGAACAAATGTCTTTTTGGTTGAAGTTTCACATAGGGCAAAAGCTTTTGTTGTCAGAGAAAGACATTCTGAGCATGTAATTGTAGGGTAGGAAGCATTGAGTATATGCAAGCATAGGCAGTGTAGAAGCAGCGTAAGTATCACAAAGAAAGAAGCTTTTATTCAGAGAATTTCTAAATCTATAAGGCACAGATGAAAGACTTGACGCTATTAGGATAGAACAGAATCTACCGTGCTTGGTCATTCTTCTTTTCATGAGTCTTTACTTTAAAGCACTGATGAAGATGTTTTCTGACCGTTGAAGTTCTTTGGACCAGACTTGTATAGAAACTTCCTTTTAGAGGATTCTGGGTCTGGTGATCCATAAGGTGATGATGATGAGACAATTTAAGGTACAGATATATAAATGTTTTGCTGGGTCTTAGAGCTTGAAGCACGTTTGAGAACAAGATCTGATGTTTTCATAGACTTTGTGGTAAGTGATAAAAAACTTTTCTGATCTAGGTCTGGTAAAACATTCAGATGAAAAGATCTTTCTCTTTGAGATAAATTTCCAGACTTCAAGACTTTTCTTGTTTTTGATCGAAGGATTTACGTTGAGACCAGACTTTATAAAAGTTCTTCTAGACTTTTGACACATATACTCCCCATTTCTTTTGTAATGAAAACCTTATGTTTTCTTCAAACACTTAAACGCACATATCAAATAATAACATGATATGACTTTATTTAAATTAGAACATGTGATGTTAGTTATAAACAAATCTTAAGATAATAACGAGTCTTCTTGACTCTAACAATCTCCTCTTATTTGTTGATAGAAAACATTAAGTCTTTTAATTTAAATAAAATCCTGATAATATAATAATAAGAGTTATAGACATAGAGATACTTCCAGATATGTTTAGAGAATAGAATACTTTTAAGAATAGAGAGATGATCATGCATAATTATAGCAAACATGAAATATTTTATAGAAAACATATGTTCAAAATAGACATATGTTAAATTAAAAATAACTTTGACTACTTCTTAAAAGACTTTCTAGACTTCGTTTTTTCTCCCCTTTTTGATATCAACAAATTTGGAAAATGGAGGGTAGAGAAATTGAAAAAAAATTCTGACTTAAGTAGGAAGTAGGAAGGGTCATGACTGATCAGAGCTGGAACCCATGCTTCTGCATTAAAGAGTCTTCTTGGTTTAAGATGAGCTTGCTGTAGGCAATCCTTCTTTGATCATACTATGACTAATTCTTTGAGAGATATTATTGGAAACTGACAGATTAGCTAAGCTTGAGGTCGATACTGAATGACCGGACCTCGTCTTGATCGAGGAAACAAACTTTTATTCATTAGAAACTGATGGTAGCTTGTTATGTGATGGTTTTAAATCATCATTTTGTTGAGAAGCTTCAGGAGGAGAAGTTGTAATGCTCCGGCTGCTTTTCAGGAATGAACGACTCGCCCCACAAACCAACACGAGACCTTTCCAATGTGCTTTTGTCCTTACTCACACATTTCCTGAGAACTTCCAGGAGGTCACCCATCCTAGAATTACACCAAGTTAAGCACGCTTAACTTTGGAGTCCTTATGTGATAGGCCACCGAAAAGGCTAATGCATTTGTTGATATAGGTAGTACGAATTCATTCCTTTAAGCTATCCTCGATTGTATAGTCTCATACCTATACAGTCTTTGGATCCCTCTCATTCTGGTATGTATTCGGTTCGTTCATGTGTCCCTCCCACTGGAAGCCTGCCAGGAGCCACTCCTTGTTCGTGCCAATGCACCGACAATCACTTCCCGCCCTCAACAGTGCCTGGGATGTCACATTCCCCGCTGGAAGCCTGCCAGGAGCCGCTCCTTGTCCGTGCCAATGCACCAACGATCACTCCCCGCCCTCAACAGTGTCGGGATATCACAGAAGTTACATCCGAGAATATGGGGACATTTGTGATCAGACTTCCACTCATCTTCAGGTCTCTAGAATTTTGAAGCTCAAAACCATGGAGTTCAAAAATTTTAGACCGAATCCTAGGAAAAAGGATTTTCTTTTACTTTTTGGAGATAGATGAAATTAGGTAGTTCATAATAACGTCAGACAGGCTTGCCTTCTCTTTTCTTCATCATCAAGACCATACAAAACTTGTCCAGTTTTGTTATAATATCTCTGGCACTTTTCCTAGGAGAAAAAATTTGCCTCATCAGAGCATGAAGAAACTTCGCCTTAGGAAGAAAATCCTTGACTAGAAGAGTTGGTGGAGACTCTGATTCGTATAGAAGTAAGTTGGCTTCTTCTTCAGGTATGATGCACCCAATAAAGTCTTTGAAAAACATTCGACCCTCGTCAGGGCACCCGTAAGCATAGGCAATAGTGTCAGAGGAAAAGACAATTCTTTTGTTTTGGAGAGTTCCAAAAATCTTAAAATCTTCTTTGTTGGCAACAACAGTAGACCAGAAGCTTATCACCAGGGAAGGTGAATACACATAAATTGTGGAACAGAAGGGTAACCAGCCAATACCTTCCAACTCAGCTATGAAATCCCTTCCATTATTTTTGTATTCTATTGGGGAAAGGTATACTAATTCTACAATGTCTTTTTCATAGAAGGCATCTATTATGAAAAAGGTTTAAGGAAGTTTTATGAGAAAATAGGATTTTGGGATTCAAAAGTATTGAAAATCAATGGTAATAGTGAAGAGGTTTAAATAGAGAGAGAAAAGAGGTAAAAGGTTCAGAGTCCTTCGGAATAAAAAAAATCATAATAAATGGAGAGGAACACACGATTTTGTAATTTTTGAAAACATACACCGTTCCTAATAATTAGGAATAGTTTTCTAGAATTTTGAAATCAATGCTCAAAATAATCATTGATTTATACAAAAAATTAGTGCATAGAAATAATTAATTTTACCAAACGTTCAACAGATATTTTTAGAAAAATCAGACTTGTTTTTAATCTTCATGCAAGGATATATTTCTAATCTGACAATTTTTGACATTCTTGCTCAAAGTTTGTTTGAAAAAAAATTAAATAGTTCATGTGAAATATAAAAGAACAATGAATATAATAATTTTGAGATCAGGATAGAGATAATCAAACCTATTTTGTTTTTACTTTCCTTTGTCAGTTTGTCAGAGATCTTCAGAGTCTGATTTTCCATGGGTCAGACTTTATTGCTTCAAAAATTCCATCATTGTCTGCCAATGTTGAGGAGCTTGTTGATGCATTTGATCTTTAACTTCTACGATCTTCGTGCTTGGATCAGAAAGTGTAAATGAGGCTCCTTTTTCTTGAGAAGCTTGACTCTGTGCTTCCTTTTTCGTGATGCCAATCTTGTCTTGTCCTTGAGCTCTTGGTCTTCTACAGACTTCTGAATGCTTCAAATAGTGAACAACTTCTTTTTCTTCTGGACCTTTATCAAAGTAGAATCTTCATGGATCTTCTTCCTCTACAATCGTTAAAGTGTTCAACCTTAGAGGCCCATGCTCTGATACCGATTTATGGTTTGAAGAACAAACTTAGAAGAGGGGTTGAATAAGTTTGTTCACTTTTTCAAACCAAAAAGTGATATTTAAACATAAATTCGTTAAGCACAACAGACTAGACTTTTGTGAGACAGCGAGCATGATTCTTTCATTGAATAAGCATAATTTACCAGACTTGTACTATCACATATATTACCGAAAATGCAACAGACTTTGGATAGATAAAGAGTCAGAGAGAAAGAGACATCACACAAGCAATTTATACTGGTTCACGTCCAATTTAGAAGCTATATCCAATACTTTAAATCTGAAGGATTTCCATTATGTAAAAATTATTTACATCAGATGTTGAGTATTATTGACTCTAGCCACTCCTAGCTTAAGCATAACTCGTGCTTTGAGTATTCTTGACTCCAACCACTCCTGGCTTGAGCACTACTCATGCTCTGAGTATTCTTGACTCCAGTCACTCCTGGCTTAAGCACATCCCGTGCCCATACACCAGACTCCTCTGGATTCCTATGAGTATTCTTTTGCAGCACCCACTCCTGGGGCAGACCCAAGTATTCTTTCACAAGCCTTTCCTAGCTCAAACCCTGAGTATTCTTTCAAAAGTCTCTCCAGGCCAATAGTGTTTCCTACATTAACAGAGTCTGTAACGCACCAGACTTGTACTACCAGAGGATTGGAAGAATTATTACAAGCAAAATGAATAAACCTTTTAACTTAGCTAAGCTAAGTGATTAACCACATTAGTGGCTTTGTAAAGAAAGAGAAGGACTTATTCACTCAGTAGACTCAGTACCTGTGTAATATGAGAGATGAGTACAATAGGTACAGAGTCTGAAACCATGACTGGAGATGATATACTCATAGAAGAGCATAGAGATATAAGCTGATGGCATATCTCTGGTTATTATGACTTCTGAGAAGGAAAGGGTTACACATAGTGAGCTTTCTTTGTCTGTATGGCAGTTTTTCTTGGTCTGATTTCTTCTTCTTGAGCAGATTGCCATTTTTTCATTTCTCATGAGCTTTTGTACATGAACGTTTGGTGCTCGTTCATGATTTTTCTTCTTCTTCCATTACACAGTTCTTAGCGTGTTCTAGCTCATGTTTTTCTTTTCACCAGCTCTCTCTCTTTTTCAATCTTCTTTTTATACTCTCTTGTGTTTCTTTCTCTCCTTTAGCTCTTCATTCTACTTTTGTTCTCTTTTTTTTTCCTTCAATTTCTTCAAGTATATTTGACAAAGAGATTGATTCTTTTTATATAGAATCATATTGTTGAGCTTAGGAAGAGGTTATTGATTATACGACCGTTAAGAGGGTTATTATACGAGGAACAAAAGTCTTTCTAGTTGAAATTGCACAAAGGGCAAAAGCTTTTGTTGTCAGAGAGAGACGTTCTAAGCATGTAATTGAAGGATAGGAAGCATTGAGATATATGCAAGCATAGGTAGGGTAGAAGTAGCGTAAGTATCACAAAGGAGGAAACTTTTGTTCAGAGAATCTCTGAATCTATAAGGCATGGGTGAAAGACTTGACGCTATTAGGATAGAACAGAATCTGCCTTGCTTGGTCATTCTTCTTTTCGTGAGTCTTTACTTTAAAGTGATAATGAAGATGTTTTCTGATCATTGAAGTTCTTTGGACCAGACTTGTATAGGAACTTCCTTTTAGAGGATTCTGGGTCTGGTGATCCATAAGGTGTTGATGATGAGACAATTTAAGGCATTGATGTATAGATGTCTTCACAGGGTCTGAGAGCTTGAAGCATATTTGAGAACAAAATCTGATGTTTTCACAGACTTTGATGTGACGTCCTTCGTCATTTTACATTTAGTTCTACCCGTTTTATTAATTTCACAATAAATTTTTCACATTTAATTAAATTTAATTAGGTCTTAATTCAAAATAATATTTATTTTCACTAAACATGTTCAAAATAATAATTATATGGCAGCACAGAACTTTAAAACCCAATTAAGTATGAAAGAAACAAAAAACCTGAGACAGGGGCCTGACGTTGCGTGCCAGCCCTACACGTAGCATCAACCCCAAGCTGCGTACCTCACACCACGCGTCAGCCTCACGCGTAGTGTGGGCATGACAGTAATAGCACCTGATGCTAATACACACTTTAGGCCATTTGGCCAACTTCTAACCTACCCCATTTGCCCGTTTCAAGTCCGATTACCATGAAACATCACAGGCCATATGTTTTCCCTATTTTGGAATTGTTGGCGGCGTCCGTTTGCTGAAATTCCAACGTATGCTCAAGTTATGCATAAAATGCAGTTTAACTTAATTAAGTGCAAAACTCTTGCACCAAACATCCTAAATGGGTTCTAAATGGCCTAAGGCCAATGCGCACAGACTCTAAATACCTTAGAAAACCTATTGACATCTTCCGAGGGTCCTAAAACCCACCGGGTCTCAAAATCACATATTCGGTTCCTTAAGTCCATAATTATTCACTATGCATAACTTCCTAATTCAATCAAATCATCAATCAATTCATAATCTATCATTATATCATTATCCATTTCACACATAACATTCATGCATCATAACAGAACCTGCCAATAGCATTCCACAATCACGCATCATTGGCTCCATGCCTCAATCCATCAAAACACACAAACAGAACAATCATCACCATCAATAATTCAATATACACTCACACTTCATATATCATTCACGCATGCATATATAATGAGACCTGCCCATATCATGCACTTATTTAGTGGCTCTGTTCCATATAACACACAACATAAGAAAAATGTTATAATACTACACCAATATGCATTTATACTCACATTACAGCACTAATCAACACTTTACAAATCAACAACCAATACATAATTAATTATTTCTTCTTCTATTTTCCATATTTCCCCTGGCCTCATTTAGCTCTCGCCTCTGTGGTGTGCACCCATACCTGTAAACAGTCACTAAAACCACAATACGGGGGGTGAGTGACTGGAATTAAGAATTAATATAAAAATAAAACATGATTCAGACAAGTATAACTTAGTTATCTTCCTAATTACAATTACCAATCATGATTATTCGCCCTTTATGTCATCTCTTTACTTATTAATTAAGTCATTATACCTCCATGATCTTATTAGTTACTAAGATCAATGCCAGTGTTAACTCATTTCAATCAATTTCACTCTAGCATACACGCCTAGCCGTTCATCCTCTAGGTCATTATCCAATTCTACCATACACGGGTTCATATATTACCTAACCCTATTCCTTATATTCATTATCATTGGATAATTCAACATCTAGTATTTCATATATTCAATAACTCAATTATCATATCCTATACGATCATTGTAACATCCCCGTTTTAAAATTAAACGCTGAATGAAAAATAAACCATTAAGACTTGATTTCAACTAGAAATAACTGTTAATTGTATTTAACTAAGTAGGTTTAAGCCACTAAAATATGAAAATGGTGATGGTCAGGGGATGGAGTGGAGTGCACGTGGCTGCTGCAGCACACACTCTCCCATCCCACCCTCCTTTTACTGTGCGCATGCACATATATATGTATATAAGCGTGAGCCCTTGGCAGAGAAAACACACTTGCTATTTCTTCAGACTTTCTCCTCCGTCACTTCATCCTCTACTTCCTCTCTTCGTCTCCATCTTTCTTCTTCTTCCATCTTACTCTTCGCTCCTGGAGATCTTGATTCCAGTACTGAAGAACGGACCACACTTCATCCCAGAATCAGGCGCAGGATACGACAAAGCCAAGGAAGACCGGACGAACCAGGAGAAGGACATCGGACCCAACAACAAGAACGAAAAAGGTTTCTGAGGATTCTTCTAAAGGTAGGGGGCGCTTGCATGTCAAATGCATGGTCTAAGAACGGTACCGGATGAATGT
Source organism: Clitoria ternatea (assembly GCA_037962975.1). NCBI lineage: Eukaryota > Viridiplantae > Streptophyta > Magnoliopsida > Fabales > Fabaceae > Clitoria > Clitoria ternatea. Next base: position 33,929,366 of record CM075673.1, on the reverse strand, counting down.
ATCGCTGAGTGTGTGTGTGTGTGTGTGCATGTTTTGTAATCATTAGAACTGATGCTGTGCATGTGTGTATGTATTCACAATTACTAAAACTGATGCATGATTTGAGGTTCTGATAGTGATCTTCGTGGCGATGGCGTAGTCTGCTCGTGGATGATAATGATGGATCTATTTTGTTGTCACTATGAAAAGTATGTATGTGCATGTTCTTACTTGGATTGCTCAATGTTGTTAGTCTGACGACCGATTGTAATATGCGCTGGTGTGACTGACTGAATGATGACGAGTAGTGGAGGATATTCATTCTTACTTAATGACTACGGTAAGGTGTTCATGGCGCGATGATGTGTAATAATGAATGTGTTAGTTGCATGAGTAAGAATGGGGTGACCCATGGAAGGTCAAGAACCCCGAGGGAAATGACTTCCAGTTACCAACCCTGGCTAGATCCCAATAGAGCTCGTGGTAGCCGTTGGAGCTAGAGAAGTGAGTCTCGAGACGCCGTGGGGAGGCCGGTGCCACCTGGTAAGAGCTGAGGGACGAGGGGCCAAAAGAAAAAGGGGGCTGTAACTGAGAGTCTTTACCCGAGTCGGATCCGCAGGCATGCATATAGAAATAAGGCTGATTGTGGTGATGTATAAATCTATGTATGTGCATGTGTATGATTCTGAATGCATGAATATATGTTTAGATGTGGAATAAATTCTGTGAATTATGTGTGTCATGAATGTTGTTGGAATTGTATGAATTTGGTTACTTGAGAAAGGTTGAGTGATAGCAGGAGCGTACTGACGCTGATACCGAGTCTGCGAGTATCATTTTACATGTAAAAGCTCACCCCTGCAGTGGCCATTTTCAGTGAATGTCTCTCGTGAGGAGGATCAAAAGCAGAGCTGGAATGCTGGGCGGAGTGCTGATGCATTTCGAAGGTTTAATTAAGGCGCTGTTAGACTAAGCCCCAACCGGTTCATACCGGATGTTAATGTTTTGTGATGAATAGAACTTTATGAACAAGAAGAAGTCTGACTTTGCATTGTAAATATTAATATACACTCTTATGTACATATGGATGTATGGTTTTGTGTGTGTGATGCTATGTGCCGTCTTGTTTTATAATCGTGCTTAATAGATACGCAGGGACAGTATGATTGAGCAGGCTATAGCCAAGTCAGAGTAAATTAAGAATTGTCTTAGGAAAACTTATGTCGGATACGTTGGGCGGAGTCGTACCCCGCCCGAAGTGTGGGAGCAATTCGCCCAAGCGCGAGGACTCACACTGAAGCGAGTAATTACCAGAGCGAGATATCGACCATTATCCTTTCCTATCCGTTGTGATACTAACGCAATCCGGACCCCGGTGTTGAACCCCGGATTTGGGCGTTATGGCTAAGTCCGCCCAGGCGTTGTCATAATTAGTTGAGCTGGGTGGAACAGGTTCAGATCCCTCCTTTCTCCACAACCTACTAACGTGTGTGTACCCTGTAACTTCTCACTTCTCTGAGTGAAAGGCGAGTGTGAGGATTTACTTAGTGAACCCTTGTCCATACCCGATGGAGGAAATTACCTTGTAGTTGTGTTAAGGAGGCGTTATGTAGATTTCGTTTCGGCGGCGTCATACCTCGCCCAAGTAACTAGGACAGCCCGCCCAAGATAAATATACCCCGCCTTGCCAAGTAGGATGATTCTAACTTCGCCTTTCCACCAAACGCTATGCGTGTGAATGTATTAACATATTTCCCTTATCTATTCCTCCTGTTGAGTGACCAGTAATTCTCGAAGGGAAGTCTCAGTGCGAAATTTCTTCTATCCGCTGCTGTATTACCATACTCCGCCTGGACGGTGTAAGACCCCGTCCGAGCGAATAAACGGTGTTGTGCGATCCGCCCTAGTGTTAGTACGTTACGATAAACCCATCGAGCCGGCCCCAGTTTTTAGCTTCCCTGTAGGTTGCTTTATGCGCGTGAATGTTCTTAGTTTTCCCCATTGCCTGCTCCCTTCTACATCAAATGTTACGTGACTGTTTTTGTGCAAAATTTTCTCATGTTTTTGGGGATTTATTAATTGCAAATAATTAGGGTGTTACATTTTGGTATCAGAGCGGACCGAAAAGTCCAAGGCCAAAGTATGCTTACCAAGTGTAAGCGGTGGTGTTTGTGTCTTTTTGATTGAATGGTTGAAATTGTTCTGATGCTGGTTGACCTGATTGATGATTGTCTTGAAGACAAGGGGTTGTTTTCCCCTGGTCCGATTGTGTGTATGACTTAGGCGAATAACATAATGTGCTAAGTTATTAATTGTTGGGCTAATAACTAGATCGGTAGTAAGTGGCTCCGTATACTTATCCTTAAATGTCAATTTCAGGATAAGGAATGGCGCATCGTCAAAGTATGGAGGCTATAGCCACAGCATTCCAACGCTTTGCTGATGTGTTTGAAAGGCAAGGCCAAACTCAACCTGAGGATGGCCATGTGCTGGACCGCTTCCTGAAGAGGAAGCCGAGTGAATTCTTAGGAGGACGGAACCCTGAGGCGGCGTTCAAGTGGACTCAGGAATTAGAGAGAATTTTTAGGGGCCTTCGCTGTACCGAAGCCCAGAAGGTGGAATGCGCAGTGTATATGCTGCGAGATGAAGCGGAGAATTGGTGGAAGATAGCCCGGAGCCGATTCCCCGAAGATGACAATCAACTGACGTGGAACGATTTCAAGGCCTGCTTCCTAGACAAATACTTTCCCGACACGGTGAGGAGTCGGAAAGAGCTGGAGTTTATGGAGTTAAAACAGGGTTCCCTGACTGTGGAAGAATACGCGACCAGATTTGAAGAATTGTGCCTATTCTATCCGCCCTTCCAGCAGCCGGGAACGGAGCACTCCAAGTGTCTTAAGTTTGAGAACGGACTGAGATCGGATATCAAGAGGGCCTGCAGGTACCATGAAATCCGGAGTTTCCCTGCCTTAGTGAACAAGTGTAGAATATTCGAAGAGGATGACAGGGCCCATTCGGGCCAGTGCAGCAGAGCCAACCAACACCTGAGGCCTCAGCAATCACGTTTCAAGAGACCAGGGAACGTGAGGAGGAATGAACCCTTCACCAGATATCAGAACCATAATGACCGAGGGAGACAGATGAGTGGGCGACCAAGGTATGGCGGATGCTTTAAATGTGGCGGTGATCATTTTGCTAAGGAATGCAATGATACAAATGTTAAATGCTACCACTGCGGAGAGAAGGGACACGTTCGCCCGGACTGCCCCCAACTCCGCCAGGCAAACACCAATGTGCGTCAAGGAGGATTTCAAGATCGAACCAGAATGAATGATAACCAACGACATGGTGGCAGAGGCAACGGAACCAGAGGAAGTATGATGCATGCCCCGAACAGTCGAGAGAGGAACACCGGCCCAACAGCGACAGGAAGGATCTACACCATCAATGCAGAGGATGTTGCACCAGCAAGCGATCTAGTACAATGTAAGTGCTCACTTGGAATGAACACGCTTAATGTTGTTTTCGATTCGGGGGCAACCCATTCTTTTATAGCTGATGAGTGCGTGAAACGGTTGAAGCTACCAACTGTGTCTATGAACCGGACTTTAGAGGTGGCCAGCCCCACTGGCCCTAGTGTGTTCACATCGTCAATATGTAAAAATGTAGCATTTGAGTTGTGTGATCGGAGTTTCACCTTCGATCTGATTTGCATGCCCTTAAAGGGTCTTGATATTGTGCTTGGAATAGATTGGCTTTCAGCCAATAAGGTATTAGTAGATTGTAGAAACCGAGAGATAGTTTTCCCAAAACAACCCACTGAAGATGGCGCGGCACAAGGTATAACCCAACTATTTATGATGCTTTGTCTAACCAAAGATGAGAATGAGCCCTTAGTGAACGAAATTCCCGTTGTCTGCGAATTCCCAGAAGTGTTCCCAGAGGACGTCCCGAGTGTACCTCCCCATAGAGAAGTTGAATTCTCTATAGACTTGATCCCTGGAGCCGAACCGGTCTCCAGTGCACCCTACAGAATGTCCTCAACTGAATTGGTAGAGTTGAAGAAACAAGTGGATGAGTTACTTGAGAAGCAGTTCATTAGACCAAGCGTGTCACCATGGGGCGCACCTGTGCTACTTGTTAAGAAGAAGGATGGCAGCATGAGACTTTGAATAGATTATCGACAGCTTAACAAACTCACAATCAAGAATCGATACCCACTGCCTAGAATTGATGATTTAATTGACCAGCTGCGTGGAGCCTCAGTCTTCTCAAAAATCGACTTACGATCGGGATATCACCAAATCCGAGTGAAGGACTCGGACATTCCTAAAACTGCCTTTAGGACTAGGTATGGTCACTATGAGTATGTAGTGATGCCGTTCGGTGTGACAAACGCCCCTGCTGTTTTCATGAATTACATGAACAGCATATTCCATTCCTTCTTAGATCGGTTTGTTGTTGTCTTCATCGATGATATTCTAGTTTATTCTAAGTCATCTGAGGAGCATGAAGGACATCTCAGGACGGTACTCCAAGTGTTGAAGGAGAAGCAATTGTTTGCAAAGCTTTCAAAGTGCGAATTTTGGATGGATGAGATCCACTTCCTCGGGCATGTGATCTCCAAGCGAGGCGTCTCGGTGGATCCTGCGAAGGTAGCTGCTGTAATAGCGTGGGAGAGGCCCAGATCGATCTCGGAAATAAGGAGTTTTATGGGCTTGGCAGGATATTATAGAAGGTTCATCGAAGGTTTTTCTAAATTGGCATTACCCCTGACTAAATTGACTCGAAAGAATGTTCCTTTTGTGTGGAGTCCGGAGTGTGAGAGCAGCTTCCAAGAGCTGAAGAATAAGTTGACAACTGCTCCGGTGTTGGCATTACCTGAGTTACGAGAAAGCTTCGTGGTCTATTGTGACGCGTCCGGACTCGGATTAGGATGTGTACTCATGCAGAAAGATCGAGTGATAGCATATGCCTCTCGACAATTGAGACCCCACGAACAACATTATCCGACCCATGACTTGGAGTTGGCAGCAGTAGTTTTTGCATTGAAAATCTGGAGGCATTACTTGTACGGATCCAAATTTGAAGTGTACAGCGATCATAAGAGCCTTAAATACCTATTCGACCAGAAGGAGCTAAACATGAGGCAGAGAAGATGGATTGAGTTTTTGAAGGACTATGATTTCGAGTTGAAATACCACCCAGGTAAGGCAAATGTCGTAGCAGACGCATTGAGTCGAAAATCCCTCCACATAGCAGCCATGATGGCAAAAGAAGTTGAGTTGTTGGAGCGGTTCCGAGACATGAACTTGCATGTTGACGCCCCTTCCTCTCAGAAGATGACGATCGGTACGTTGAGGATTGCCAACGAATTCTTAAAATCCGTATACGAACAGCAACAGGCGGACTCTTACCTAGCTGAAATGAAGGAAATTTAGGCTAGAGGAAAGGATTTATCCTTGGCAGAAGGGTCAGATGGGATCTTCCGGGTGAGGAACAGAATATACATACCAAGTGAAGGAAAATTGAGAAGAATGGTGCTTGATGAAGCCCACAAAAGCCTACTCAGCATTCACCCAGGAACCACGAAGATGTACCACGACTTGAGGAGACAGTTTTGGTGGCCCGGACTAAAGAAGGATGTGGCGGAGTACGTGGCCCGGTGTATCACTTGTCAGAAATCAAAGGTAGAGCACCAAAAACCGTACGGTGCAATGCAGCCTCTAGAAATCCCCGTGTGGAAATGGGACTCAATTGCGATGGATTTTATCATGGGATTACCCAAAAACCGAGCGGGCCATGATGCCATTTGGGTCATTGTTGACAGATTGACGAAGAGTGCACACTTCTTACCTGTACATATGAAGTACCCATTGCATAAATTGGCTCGAATCTACATTCAAGAAGTTATTCGACTGCATGGCATACCTACTTCCATCGTCTCAGATAGGGACCCTAGATTTACGTCCAGGTTTTGGACCAGCATGCATCAAGAACTGGGGACGAAGCTTTGGCTTAGTTCTGCCTACCACCCCCAATCGGATGGACAATCCGAGCGAACGATTCAGAGTCTAGAAGACTTATTGAGAGCGTGTGTGTTAGAGTACGGTGGGGACTGGGAGCAGTACCTTCCCTTGATCGAGTTTACGTACAACAACAGCCATCATCACAGCATTGGCATGGCACCTTACGAGGCATTATATGGGCGTAGATGCCGAACCCCACTCTGTTGGTCGGAAGCGGGTGAAAGTCTATTACTGGGACCAGACATCGTGAAGCAAACCACAGAACAGATCCGAGTGATAAGGGAGAAGATGAAAGCATCACAAGACAGGCAGAAGAGCTACCATGACAAGCGCATCAAGCCATTGGAATTTTCAGTCGGAGATCGAGTGTTTCTGAGAACCTCTCCGAGTAAAGGAGTTGGACGAGCCTTAAAAAGTGGGAAGTTAAGCCCTCGCTACATCGGACCTTATAAAGTAGTAGAACGGATTGGCCCCGTGGCATACCGCCTCGCGTTACCAACTCACTTGTCCCGATTACACAACGTTTTTCATGTGTCTCAGCTAAGGAAATATTTGCATGACCCCAGCCACATGATGCCGGACGACGAGGTAGAGATCAAGGAAGACCTAACCACTGTGGCTACACCGGTTGGAATCGTGGATCAATCGGTAAAGCGCTTAAGAAACAAGAACGTAAGGCTGGTTAAGGTGGAGTGGCAGCAAGGCAAGATCACCTCCTACAAGTGGGAACGCGAAGACGCCATGCGACAGCAGTACCCCGAATTGTTTACCTACGTAAGTACCGACTGAATTTCGGGGACGAAATTCTTTTTCAGTGGGGGAGAACTGTAACATCCCCGTTTTAAAATTAAACGCTGAATGAAAAATAAACCATTAAGACTTGATTTCAACTAGAAATAACTGTTAATTGTATTTAACTAAGTAGGTTTAAGCCACTAAAATATGAAAATGGTGATGGTCAGGGGATGGAGTGGAGTGCACGTGGCTGCTGCAGCACACACTCTCCCATCCCACCCTCCTTTTACTGTGCGCATGCACATATATATGTATATAAGCGTGAGCCCTTGGCAGAGAAAACACACTTGCTATTTCTTCAGACTTTCTCCTCCGTCACTTCATCCTCTACTTCCTCTCTTCGTCTCCATCTTTCTTCTTCTTCCATCTTACTCTTCGCTCCTGGAGATCTTGATTCCAGTACTGAAGAACGGACCACACTTCATCCCAGAATCAGGCGCAGGATACGACAAAGCCAAGGAAGACCGGACGAACCAGGAGAAGGACATCGGACCCAACAACAAGAACGAAAAAGGTTTCTGAGGATTCTTCTAAAGGTAGGGGGCGCTTGCATGTCAAATGCATGGTCTAAGAACGGTACCGGATGAATGTATCGCTGAGTGTGTGTGTGTGTGTGTGCATGTTTTGTAATCATTAGAACTGATGCTGTGCATGTGTGTATGTATTCACAATTACTAAAACTGATGCATGATTTGAGGTTCTGATAGTGATCTTCGTGGCGATGGCGTAGTCTGCTCGTGGATGATAATGATGGATCTATTTTGTTGTCACTATGAAAAGTATGTATGTGCATGTTCTTACTTGGATTGCTCAATGTTGTTAGTCTGACGACCGATTGTAATATGCGCTGGTGTGACTGACTGAATGATGACGAGTAGTGGAGGATATTCATTCTTACTTAATGACTACGGTAAGGTGTTCATGGCGCGATGATGTGTAATAATGAATGTGTTAGTTGCATGAGTAAGAATGGGGTGACCCATGGAAGGTCAAGAACCCCGAGGGAAATGACTTCCAGTTACCAACCCTGGCTAGATCCCAATAGAGCTCGTGGTAGCCGTTGGAGCTAGAGAAGTGAGTCTCGAGACGCCGTGGGGAGGCCGGTGCCACCTGGTAAGAGCTGAGGGACGAGGGGCCAAAAGAAAAAGGGGGCTGTAACTGAGAGTCTTTACCCGAGTCGGATCCACAGGCATGCATATAGAAATAAGGCTGATTGTGGTGATGTATAAATCTATGTATGTGCATGTGTATGATTCTGAATGCATGAATATATGTTTAGATGTGGAATAAATTCTGTGAATTATGTGTGTCATGAATGTTGTTGGAATTGTATGAATTTGGTTACTTGAGAAAGGTTGAGTGATAGCAGGAGCGTACTGACGCTGATACCGAGTCTGCGAGTATCATTTTACATGTAAAAGCTCACCCCTGCAGTGGCCATTTTCAGTGAATGTCTCTCGTGAGGAGGATCAAAAGCAGAGCTGGAATGCTGGGCGGAGTGCTGATGCATTTCGAAGGTTTAATTAAGGCGCTGTTAGACTAAGCCCCAACCGGTTCATACCGGATGTTAATGTTTTGTGATGAATAGAACTTTATGAACAAGAAGAAGTCTGACTTTGCATTGTAAATATTAATATACACTCTTATGTACATATGGATGTATGGTTTTGTGTGTGTGATGCTATGTGCCGTCTTGTTTTATAATCGTGCTTAATAGATACGCAGGGACAGTATGATTGAGCAGGCTATAGCCAAGTCAGAGTAAATTGAGAATTGTCTTAGGAAAACTTATGTCGGATACGTTGGGCGGAGTCGTACCCCGCCCGAAGTGTGGGAGCAATTCGCCCAAGCGCGAGGACTCACACTGAAGCGAGTAATTACCAGAGCGAGATATCGACCATTATCCTTTCCTATCCGTTGTGATACTAACGCAATCCGGACCCCGGTGTTGAACCCCGGATTTGGGCGTTATGGCTAAGTCCGCCCAGGCGTTGTCATAATTAGTTGAGCTGGGTGGAACAGGTTCAGATCCCTCCTTTCTCCACAACCTACTAACGTGTGTGTACCCTGTAACTTCTCACTTCTCTGAGTGAAAGGCGAGTGTGAGGATTTACTTAGTGAACCCTTGTCCATACCCGATGGAGGAAATTACCTTGTAGTTGTGTTAAGGAGGCGTTATGTAGATTTCGTTTCGGCGGCGTCATACCTCGCCCAAGTAACTAGGACAACCCGCCCAAGATAAATATACCCCGCCTTGCCAAGTAGGATGATTCTAACTTCGCCTTTCCACCAAACGCTATGCGTGTGAATGTATTAACATATTTCCCTTATCTATTCCTCCTGTTGAGTGACCAGTAATTCTCGAAGGGAAGTCTCAGTGCGAAATTTCTTCTATCCGCTGCTGTATTACCATACTCCGCCTGGACGGTGTAAGACCCCGTCCGAGCGAATAAACGGTGTTGTGCGATCCGCCCTAGTGTTAGTACGTTACGATAAACCCATCGAGCCGGCCCCAGTTTTTAGCTTCCCTGTAGGTTGCTTTATGCGCGTGAATGTTCTTAGTTTTCCCCATTGCCTGCTCCCTTCTACATCAAATGTTACGTGACTGTTTTTGTGCAAAATTTTCTCATGTTTTTGGGGATTTATTAATTGCAAATAATTAGGGTGTTACAATCATCATAACATATAAATAAGCCAAGGAGTGTAAAACACAGCTGACTCTCACATAGATAACATGACGCCTAGTATCCGGATACTAAAAGGACTGACCTTCAGCTGGGAGTCCGACTTAACATCCCATGAACCCGACTTGGTTCACTGAGCCCGACTTGGCTCTCCACCTCAACCATTGGGTCCGACTTGACCACTGGGTAGCTCAACTGGGCACAAAGACCACAGGAGCCAAAAAATGAGGGGTATACATACCGTTGGCCATCCCATACCACATAATCACATATCATATCTCATAAACATGGCATGTCAACAATAAACAACATATGCAATTACCAGAAACTAGCACGTGCTTAAAGTACAGGGCGACTGTCTTGTCAAGCCCATCAATAAGATGCCATCACACAAACACACACACACACACACACACATACACACACACATATATATATTCATACTCATAGATCATCTCATCACACATACAGCGCAATATGCCATTATCTCAATTACCGAATATGCCACTTTATACAACACATATCATATGATCAACATACTATCACAACTTCTCTCAATACAGTTAAACATTCTCAATCTTAGGTATAATATCAAAAGTTGATATATACTCACCTCATAGGGCGGTCACACAATCCAACCTTCCTAAGCCACGTTTAATACCTCTATACTCATCTTATCTATAATTCATCATAAAATAGTCATAATTCTCAATCAGCAAATATAACAATGTTACAATCAACATCAATGTTATACTACTCACAACAGACATCTTAACCCACAGGCATCATAGAATTCAATTTCATTCAGCATATTATATCTATACAATCCTGCTGTTTATCACCGTTACCAGTTTCTTTTATTTAATCATCAATCCTATCATAGCTCTCAACATCAATTCTCTTAGTTATTGTCGTCATCTTTATACCACTTATGATACAATTATTATTATAATTTGAAATCTCTCACCCACTCACATAGTCTTATCAGCTCATTAGTATCTTTTATACATTATCAATTTCCCATTTGTCATATTTCACATTATTTGATCCTCACATACTTACCCTGCATATACATACATCTTATATCACCCACTTAGGTTCACTTTATTTCATAATTTACCGTATAGCTATTTTATATCATATTATTTCATTTCATTCACTTTCTTATTCCATATAAGCTATTATATTCTAAAACTCCTTTAATCATTATGTGTTGACACATTCACTTTGTATGTTCACTTATTCATTTATTCTTCACTTACAAGGATTATAATATGCATCCTTACCTTTTTGTTCTCCAACCTTTTATATAGGTATCTTCTAAACTCAATTAACGCATTCACAATAGCTATTATATACCCTTTTTCTAGTCGCCAATGACGCAGGCAAATTTCTAAATTAACCTTAACCCAGCATACCCCTTACCTCGATTCCAAGCTTTCCACAGCTTCCAATCGACTATCGGGTTCTTCCAAAATCCTTAAAACTCTAAAATAAAATTTAACGAAGCTTCAATAAATATTACAACTACCAAAACCATAACCTATAATCCTTAAAATAACTCTAAACCTCAATCTTAAGTTAACGAAGCTTACCATTTCTGTTTCCGATCCCCACTTCCAAAACCCATAACATCGAACAAGCTTTGATCCTTAAATTTGAACCTACAATCGCCAAAACATGAAATCCATTAACTTATTGCTATACCCAATGCTCTAGGGTCCTCATCCAAGTTCCAACAACCATTTAAACTCAAGAATTAAACCCCAAACACAAATAGGGTCACGGATTAGAGAGGGAAGGAGAAGGAAATCACAAATCAAAGGTTCTAACATGCTTACCTTACTTCTCCAAGACCAATTACGCAATTATTTTGAAGGATCCACCAAGCTCCAAGCAAAATCACATGGTAGGAGAGAAAATGGAGAAGAAAGAGCTCGCGGGTTTCTGTTTTGCATGCCCCTAATTTAAACTAATCGCAAAACTGACTCTACGCGTCAGCTCACTAATTTGCACCTGACGCTACGCGCCACATCCACGCTACGCGTCCGGGCCCCCTGATTCTATTTTCCTTGAAATTCTATTTAAAATTCTATTTTCCATTTCTTTCCTTTATTTATTATTATCTTAAACCCAAAACATAATTTTATTTATTTTCCCATTATTTAACATCACGGATGTTACATCCACCCCTCCTAAGAAGGGATTTCGTCCCTAAAATCCATTGGTAAGGAAACACCGATCACCATTACTTCTCTCACGTCATACCATAATTTTATAGTCCAGAGATTCTCTTTTCCGCATTCCTCCGATTTGTAGCTTCATCTGACGTTTGTAGTTAACATCCTATAAGCAACAACTATGAATGCCTTGTCTTATTTTCTAAATTTTTTTTTGTCAAATATGCCTTGATTTCCTTCTCTCATATGTCTGAACCATTTGACTACCCTTTCACTTATCATTCATTAACTACAAAGTCACAACTCGCTCTCTTCTGGTTTATCTCATTTCTTTAATTTCCATCAAATACTTATCAATCCCTCACTCAACATACCTTAATAAGTGCTCAATTAATCCCGTTTCCTTCTGAGGTTGCCACTTCTCTTCCGAAGTTTAGTAGTAGTTCAACACTCCTATTGTGTCGCAACATCCATTTTTCTATACTCATTATTCATTAGTCACCATATCTCATCCCTATTCGTTCTTCATTCCGTACCATTTACCAATCCCAGGGTTAAGAATCTTAAACTTCTCTTTTCCAAATCCGCTTACCCAAAGTTTGTTAGAATACATTTGTCTCCTCGACCTCATACAACCTCAACCACTAGTGCAACTACCTGAGGTGATCAGTCTCAGAAGTTCAACACTCTATAGCTAGGCCATGTAAAGGTCGAGTATACCACCCAATTATTCACTTTATCAATCAATATATCAGTCGACCACATCATAATTTGTTTACCTCAGCCTATTAGCAACCCTACAATGAATTAATGTTAGAAGGAACCCAGGGTGGCCAGCCGCTATGGTTCCCATGTAACACTAATATCAGTGTAAAGTCTAAACAGCTAGGTAAAGTTTCTCATCATCCTCATTATTTGTCTACTCAACTGCTTTTTAATCACTTTGTCCCATGCCCTTCATTCACTACTTCTCCTTATCGCCCATGCAATAGTTCAGTAAATACTTCACTCGACCATCATTCATGTAATACATTCTCTTAATCCTTTCTTGAGTAAATTCACACACTGTTGACTATTTCACTAAAAATTATCACTAACCACCCTTCGACCATTTACTTTAAACTTATTCGGGTATTCTTACACCATTATCCATTGCTTACTCACAATTCCTCTCAATGTTCGTCAATCAATTGCCTAACAATTTGAATACGACACACCGACAACACTTAATTAAACCAACTTCGTAGAAGCAATACAGGAGGCTCACCCCTCTTAAGAAAGTTAATCTTATCACAACGTTGCTAATTCGTATTACCTATCATTCATCCATTCACTTCTCTATTCTCCAGCTTTAGGAGATCAACATCATTTAATCACAAGTACCAAAAACTTCTTTAACGTCCTAACAATCACTTAAATTATGTCCAACAATCTTTTCTCGATCTATCCATAAACTCTTCCTATTTGCTCATACCCGCCTATATTGTTATTACTCAAGAGGTTGTATTCCATAGGGTGTTAAACCCGTATCATTTTAAATAACTTTCAACTTAATAATAGTTGTTAAAGTACTTGCTATTGCCAATCTACTACAGGATTCGATTCATAGATTACAACTATTTTTAAATATCTACTCATACCCATACATATATCTAATCACATTGAGTATCATTTATATTATAATCCATTATTCATATGTTTTATCCTTGCCTCACATCACCTAATTCTTATATTGTGAGCTATCCACGACTACAAGCTTTTAATTCCTTTAACATCTCAACAACTATTATCAATTAAACTGGTACCACTCATTGGCACATTTATCAACTTGCTCAATAATACACATACATATCAATGTACTATCTACACGTCATTTTACATCATTCAACATATTAATTCTTTCATATCTAGCCCACTACCACTCTACGAGGCTATCACATAATCATATTCATCCTTTAAATAAATTTATAATACAAATTCTAAAACAATAATCTGGAAAGTTTTTACCTCAAGCAAGAATGCCATAATAGACGGAGCTACTAAATGAGGTCAATGCCAGGGTACCTGGAAGAGTTTCACAATACAATACAAACACCACTCATACATCATATTGATTAGTCCACATACAAGATTAACCATGAAGGCTCAACCAACTTCCCTCTTAACTATATATATTAATTTATCATACACTGCTAATTAATTGCATTCACACCTTTATACAAACACCACAACTCTCAGTTTAATTTGTTATTTTACTTCAATCAACCTTCAATCACCACTTATTGCATTACCACAACAATTTTTGGAAAACTTTTCAACTCACCTCATAGTTACAACCATGCTCATATCATTCGTATTGGGTATACACCATTTAAACCATTAATTAAGACATCATACAACTCATATTAATTTATCATAGTATGGAAACAAACACTAACAAGTGTGATAAATGCAAAACAGCCCGTTATGGGACTCACACAATCTACTGCATCTACCCATTTACCCGGTCTTGAAAAGAACCGCTCTGATACCACCTGTGACGTCCTTCATCATTTTATATTTATTTCTACCCGTTTTATTAATTTCATAATAAATTTTTCACATTTAATTAAATTTAATTAGGTCTTAATTCAAAATAATATTTATTTTCACTAAACATGTTAAAAATAATAATTATATGGCAGCACAGAACTTTAAAACCCAATTAAGTATGAAAGAAACCAAAAACCCGAGACAGGGGCCAGACGTTGCACGCCAGCCCCACGCGTAGCGTCAGCGCCAAGATGCGCACCTCACGCCACGTGTCAGCCTCACGCGTCAGCCTCACGCGTAGCGTGGGCATGACAGTAACAGCACCTGATGATGTTACACACTTTAGGCCATTTGGCCAACTTCTAACCTACCTCATTTGCCCGTTTCAAGTCTGATTACTACGAAACTTCACAGGCCACATGTTTTCCCTATTCTGGAACTGTTGGCGCCATCCGTTTATCGAAATTCCAACGTATGCTCAAGTTATGTGCAAAATGCAGTTTAACTTAATTAGGTGCAAAACTCTTGCACCAAACATCCTAAATGGGTTCCAAATAGCCTAAGGCCAATGCGCACAGACTCTAAATACCTTAGAGAACCTATTGACATCTTCCGAGGGTCCTAAAACCCACCGGGTCTCAAAATCACATATTCGGTTCCTTAAGTCCATAATTATTCACTATATGCATAACTTCCTAATTCAATCAAATCATTAATCAATTCATAACCTATCATTATCTCATTATCTATTTCACACATAACATTCATGCATCATAACAGAACCTGCCAATAGCATTCCACAATCACACATCGTTGGCTCCATGCCTCAATCCATCAAAACAGACAAATAAAATAATCATCATCATCAATAATTCAATATACACTCACACTTTATATATCATTCACGCACACATATATAATGAGACCTGCCCATATCATGCACTCATTCAGTGGCTTTGTGCCACATAACACTAATGTTATAATACTACATCAATATGCATTTATACTCATATAACAGCACTAATCAACACTTTACAAATCAACAACCAATACATAATTAATTATTTCTTCTTTTATTTTCCATATTGCCCCAGGCCTCATTTAGCTCTCGCCTCTGTGGTGTGCACCCATACCTGTAAACAGTCACTAAAACCACAATACAGATGTGAGTGACTGGAATTAAGAATTTGTCGCAACCTGGGTCGCGACGGCGCGGCGAACAAGAGAGAAAAAATGAAACAGGGAGTCGCCACCAACGTTTTTATCCATAGGAAAAACATTGGGAAAAAACTAAGTTCAGTAAAGCACTGGTTTAAAAAAAAATTGAAATCCAAGTTCGGGAGTCGGTTACGAGTAGGGAAGGTATTAGCACCCTACATCGCCTGTCAAAGACAGTACCAAGATTGAAAGCACAATATAAATAGCCTTAAATAAAACATGGTTTCTTCCCTTTTACTTGTGTATTTTTTTTATTTAAAAATGACGGAATGGAGTGAGAGAAATTGTACAAACATAGAATATCGAAGCGAGGTTAACGGGACGTTTCATCCGAATTAAACTCGACTTCGATATGAGACAGAGAGAGGAAAAGAATGCTAATAAGGCGTCACGCCTAAATTATACATCCTCGAGTAAAAAGGATAGGGATAGGAAAGAGATAAGCGGGACGTCTCGTCCCAAGTATCTCTTCCCTATGAATTATGGCGAGGCTTGAGCAAAAAAAAACTAGGGAGAAATCAACAAGACGTCACGTCTAAATTGATTTTCACGGAAGTAAAAAAAAAGAACATTTATGAAAGAAACATGAAAGTAAGGAAATAAATCAGCAAAAAGAAATAAGAAAGATGGGCCCGACAGGAGTTAAAATCCCGCTCCTACGTATTCTTGAATTATCAAGAAATCAGGGTTACGTAGTTCTGAGGAAAAATTTTTTGACTCGGTACATGATGATGGAAGTTATTGAGGTAGGGAACTCATACAAGACGAAGTTCTTCGCACGTGTACGGATCCTAAGGAGATTGTGTAGACGGAAGTATTCCCGTACGACACTGTTAAAAAAAATGGAAATTTTTAGGCTAGAAAACAAAACATGTGAAAAACTTATTACTTATTTTTTATTATTATTTTATTATTATTTTATTTTATTTTATTATTATTTTATTTTATTTTATTTTTTTTATTTTCTATTTTTTGATAATGACCTCAAAATTACATTACAATATTCTCTAAGAAAATCAATCTAGGGGTTTTAGTCCTCCATAATAACAACTATAAAGAAAAGAAACTAACCTGGAAACGAAAAAAAACTTTGCTGGAAAATAAAAAACTTGCTGGAAATGAAAAGCTTGCTGGAAGAAGAAATTGCCAACAGAGAAGAGGAAGAGGAAGAATCAATGGTTTCTTCAAGAGATTGATTGCCTGGAATTGAAGAACTTGCTGGAAAAACTCCAACAGAGAAGAGAAGAGGAAGAACAAATGAGGGAGGAATTTGTGTGAATGAAGAATGGTGTGTGTCCTCAAGCCTTCCTCTTGGTGCCTATTTATAGGACTTAGAAAGCAAGCATTTGCCATAATTAATTTTCAATGGAAGGAGCACTCTTAATTTTCAATTCAATGGTGCTCCATTATCATGATTTAATACTCCATGATCAGCTTAGTGCCTTGCCCAACATCTTCAGTGCATTGCCCACTTTCCAGAAGCTTGAAAACGTGTTTCTGGGCCAATTATTCACTCATGAATCGATTCATTGGTGGGAGGAATCGATTCATGCTTTCCAAAATGCAATCCTGGGCCAAAAATAACCGTATGAATCGATTCATTTAGGGAAAGAATCGATTCAATGCTGTTGGAACCCGTATGAATCGATTCAATTGCTTGTGAATCGATTCATTTTGCAAAATTTCACTTCCTGGGTGCATTATATTCGTATGAATCGATTCAGGAGGGCTATGAATCGATTCAAACCACTTGAAATTGATTTTTTGGGGCTGTTCCACGCATGAATCGATTCATGCATGTGTTGAATCGATTCATGATGCTGTTTGGTGCTTTTTCATTCTCCTTTTTACTCATCACAAACTTGCTCGCGTATTTGAGGGCTGATGCGTGCCAAATTTGAAAAAGAGTCCAACATAAAAGTTGTAGATCTTTCTCTTATCTTTAATTTGATATATGACACAAAAATTTCCATCAAGAAACGAGAGAGATATGGCCCATCTACAAAAACTGCTCCAGAGTGTGACGAAAATACATTTGCAAGCAAAATAAATTCACTGGGCAAAATGGGTGGAGAATTAGCTTTTGTGGCCTTCATGAAGTTTGTAGATCTCTTTGATTTGGAGCCATAGAAAAAAGAATGGGGTCATTTGAGTATCATATGAGGGAGATATGATTTTTTTCTTAAAGATGTGCAGAGCAGTCATGAAACTGGAGCAAGTCTAGGAAGATTATTAAAACTGTATCAATTGGTAAGGATTCAGCCTTCAAGGTCTTCACAAAAGTCGTAGACAATCTTGTTATGAAAATTTAGAGACCGGGTTTGCGCAAATCAAAGATCGTATGAAGGAGTTATGAATTTTCAAATGAACCATGCGCATGAAAGAGTGCCCAAAAGATGGAACTGTACCAATTGGCCGGACAAAAAGAGGTGTTCACAGATGCCCCTCTTTACTTCTTTTTCACAGGAGAAACACGAAGCTTTCTGTGTTTTTGAAGTGAAAATGAAGTAAAGATATGAACACCGATGTAGGGGCCAAGTGGGACCTCTTGATCTATCCTCTCTATTTCCCTTCTTCTTTCTTCTCTTTTTTTTTTGTTTTTGTTTTTGTTTTTGTTTTGTTTTGTTTTTTTTGTTTTTTTGTTTTTTTTTTTTTTGAAGAATCAAGAGAGCTGTTTTCCAAAAAGGAGGTGTACCGTCCCTTGGGTGACAGGAAGGTAAGAGTGGGGAATTACCCCTTGACTGAAAGGAAATGTGGGGTGTGGCCCTTGACTGACAGGAAATGTGGGGTGTGCCCCTTGGTTTGCAGGAAAGTAAATGTGGGGTGTGACCTTTGGTTGACAGGAAAGTAAATGTGGGGTGTGGCCCTTGGTTTGCAGGAAAGTAAATGTGGGGTGTGACCTTTGGTTGACAGGAAAGTAAATGTGGGGTGTGGCCCTTGGTTTGCAGGAAAGTAAATGTGGGGTATGGCCCTTGGTTTGACAGGAAAATAAATGTGGGGTGTGGCCCTTGGTTGACAGGAAAGTAAATGTGGGGTGTGGCCCTTGGTTGACAGGAAAGTAAATGTGGGGTGTGGCCCTTGGTTGACAGGAAAGTAAATGTGGGGTGTGGCCCTTGGTTGACAGGAAAGTAAATGTGGGGTGTGGCCCTTGGTTTGCAGGAAAGTAAATGTGGGGTGTGGCCCTTGGTTGACAGGAAAGTAAATGTGGGGTGTGGCCCTTGGTTGACAGGAAAGTAAATGTGGGGGTGGCCCTTGGTTGACAGGAAAGTAAATGTGGGGTGTGGCCCTTGGTTGACAGGAAAGTAAATGTGGGGGTGGCCCTTGGTTGACAGGAAAGTAAATGTGGGGTGTGGCCCTTGGTTGATAGGAAAGTAAATGTGGGGTGTGGCCCTTGGTTGACAGGAAAGTAAATGTGGGGTGTGGCCCTTGGTTGACAGGAAAATAAATGTGGGGTGTGGCCCTTGGTTGACAGGAAAGTAAATGTGGGGTGTGGCCCTTGGTTGACAGGAAAGTAAATGTGGGGTGTGGCCCTTGGTTTGTAGTAAGGTAAAGGTGGGGAGCTAACAGGACGTCTCGTCTGAATTAACTCAGTGTTGGTAGGAAATGTAAAGGTTAGGGTTGACCCTCGGTTGTCGTGACTGCGGGTTCTTGGGGAACTGCCCCTTGAACGCAAGAGAATGAATCTGGGGGGATGTCCCAATTTGATAAGATTGGATGAAATCTTTGGGGAACTGCCCCCTGAATAAATCCGGGGAGATGCCCCAGTTTGACATGATTGGATGAGATCTTTAGGAACTGCCCCTTGAATGAAAGACTAAACCCGGGGAGATGCCCCAGTTTAACATGATTGGTGGAAATCTTGGGGAACTGCCCCTTGAATGAAAGACTAAATCCGGGGAGATGCCCCAGTTTTGGGTTGACTAGGAAATGTAGTCCTGCTGGGAAAGGATTTAGGATTTTATGGCTCCACTGGGGAAGCATTTGGTGGTTTGGGATGCCATCCTTTGATTGGAAAGAGAAGCCTGGGGAGATGTCCTAGTTTGACAAGATTGGATGAAATCTTTGGGGAACTGCCCTTTGAATGAAAGAACAAACCCAGGGAGATGCCCCAGTTTGGGTTGACCGGGAAGTGTAGTCCCACTGGGGAAGGATTTGGGAAGTGTCGGCTTTGGCGATTGTGATTTCACTGGGGATGTCAATCTACTGATTTCTCTTGGGGAAAACTTCTGGTCCGGATCTTTGGTGTCAGGTTCTTCATTTCTGTGTGACGTAGTTCCATCATCCTTCAAAACAGATGGTTAGAAGTACGAGTAATTAAAAGAATTGACATTTTGAGCGACCTTTCCTGAGAGATAGGCTTTTAAGATAACTCATGGATGAGATAGAGACAAATTCTGTCTTCCAGGAACATAATTAACAGAATTGGCTATGCTTTCTCACGGGCCGGGTCTGACGCCAGGATACATTTCGTTTCACCACGACTTTTCATTTCATCACTTTTCATTTCAAAAATTTCCTCTTAAGAAAAACTTGTTCGTTTATAAGATTCAGCCGTAGACTCAGGAGAAGGAAAGGGAAAGCTTATTTTATTATTGAATATAAGTATGTACATTGGTAATGAAGGTAAAGGTAACAAAAACATATGTATAAACAATTAAAAGGTGGGAGAGAAAGAAGGCCTTTTAAACCCTCCAGCGACTCCTTGCGAGTGATAAGAATCCGGATCTTTTCCTCACGACTTCGATACCATCCTCTGATTTTACTTCTGGGAAATGATTTTGACAAAGATGCGCGTGCCTGACCAGTTTTTCCTTCTCTGAAGAGTTCACGTCCTTACGCCTGAACTTGTGGCTTTTTATTCTACCTGAGCCGCCCTTCCGGGTTTTCGACTCATCAAGCAGCTCTAATTTTTGCCTAGGCTGCCCCATGGGTTTTCAGCCTAGCGAGCACCCCCTTTTTTTTTGTTTTTGTTTTTGTTTTTGTTTTTGTTTTTGTTTTTTTTTTTTGTTTTTTTTTTTTTTTTTAGGCAAAATATTTCTTCACCGCGTCGGCGTTCACAGGCATTGGTAGATCCTCTCCATCCACGTTGGTGAGGATTAGAGCTCCTCCAGAGAAAGCCTTCTTCACGACGTATGGTCCTTCGTAATTAGGTGTCCATTTCCCTCGGATGTCCTTTTGGATTGGCAAGATTTTCTTGAGGACTAGGTCTCCTTCTCGGAATTGTCGAGGTCGTACCTTCTTTTCAAACGCTCGTTTCATACGCTTTTGATATAGCTGACCATGACAAAGGGCTGTTAATCTCTTCCCATCAATCAGATTTAACTGGTCATGTCGAGTTTGGGTCCATTCAGCTTCCTTTAATTCCGCCTCCATTATCACTCGAAGAGAAGGGATCTCTACTTCGAAAGGCAGGACTGCCTCCATACCATAAACCAGGGAGAATGGAGTTGCCCCAGTTGAAGTTCGGACCGAGGTACGATACCCATGTAAAGCAAAGGGGAGCATTTCGCTCCAATCTCTGTAGGTCACAACCATTTTCTGTACGATCTTCTTGATGTTTTTATTGGCTGCCTCGACTGCCCCATTCATTTTAGGGCGATACGGGGAGGAATTATGATGGTGGATTTTGAAGTCTTCACAAAGTTCCTTCATCATTTTGTTATTCAAATTCATGCCATTATCAGTGATGATCTGACTCGGCAGACCGTACCGGCATATCAGTTCACGCTTGACAAATTTAACCACAACACTCCTTGTCACATTAGCGTACGAAGCAGCTTCTACCCATTTTGTGAAATAGTCGATAGCGACTAAAATGAAACGATGACCGTTAGAGGCTTTTGGCTCGATGGGTCCAATGACGTCCATACCCCACATTGAAAAGGGCCAGGGAGCTGACAAGACATTCAGGGAAGACGGGGAAGCGTGAATATGGTCCGCGTATATCTGACATTTGTGACACTTACGAACATAGGCAAAACAGTCTGACTCCATGGTCATCCAGTAGTAACCAGCCCTCAAGATCTTTCTCGACATGGCGTGCCCGTTGGTGTGAGTTCCAAAACATCCCTCGTGGACATCCCTCATGATTTTACTTGCCTCGTCGGTGTCGATGCAACGAAGAAGGACAGAGTCGTAGTTTCTCTTATAAAGCACATCACCGTTTAAGAAGAAACCCATGGCGAGCCGTCGCAGGGTTCTCTTATCATTCTCTGTAGTACCTTCGGGATATTCTTGATTTCGGACATACCTCTTGATATCGTAATACCAAGGCTTCCCATCTGACTCCCTTTCAATCATCTGGCAATATGCGGGTTCGTGGTGCCGCACTATTTCAATGAGAGGCATGTCGTAATCATTGCTCACCTTGAACATAGATGCTAGGGTAGCCAAAGCATCAGCCATTTGGTTGTCCTCCCGGGGAACATGGTGAAAAGAAACATCATCAAATTCCTTAATCAACTCCTTGATGCGAGTTTGATAGGGAATTAATTTGCTGTCTCTAGTCTCCCACTCTCCTTTTAGTTGGTGAATGACCAGGGCAGAATCCCCGTATACTTCCAATTTCTTCACTTTGGCATCCAATGCTGCTTAGATTCCCAGAGAACACGCCTCGTACTCAGCGATGTTATTGGTACAATCAAAACATAATCGAGCACAAACGGGGATAAGTTCTCTGTCAGGTGAAATGAGGATTGCTCCGATTCCGTGTCCTAATGCGTTAGAAGCACCATCAAACCTTAGGGTCCATTTATCCTTTTGGGCTCCTTCTTCATCAATCAGGGCCATGATATCTTCGTCCGGGAAGTCAAACTGCATGGGCTGATAATCTCTTATGGGTTGATGAGCTAGGTAGTCAGCCAGAACACTTCCTTTTATAGCCTTCTGAGTGACATAGACTATATCGTACTCAGTTAGCAGGACCTGCCATCGAGCAATCCTTCCGGTCAAGGCAGGTTTTTCAAAGATATATTTGACAGGGTCCATTTTGGAAACTAGCCAAGTAGTATGGTTTATCATGTATTGTCTCAAACGTCGGGCTGCCCATGCTAACACACAACAGGTCCTTTCCAGAGCAGAATACCTCATCTCACAGTCAGTGAACTTCTTGCTTAGATAATAAATGGCATGCTCTTTCTTCCCAGTCTCATCATGTTGCCCCAACACACAACCCATGGATTCATCTAACACTGTAAGGTATAAAATGAGTGGTCTTCCCGGGGTAGGTGGGATCAAAACTGGCGGGTTCTGCAAGTACTGCTTTATCTTTTCAAAAGCCTTTTGACAATCCTTGTTCCATTGAACTGGTTGGTTCTTACGGAGCAATTTGAAAATTGGCTCGCATGTTGCCGTCAACTGTGAGATAAAGCGAGCGATGTAATTTAATCTCCCTAGGAAACCTCTAACTTCCTTTTCTGTATGGGGAGGAGGCATTTCAAGAATGGCTTTAACTTTGTCAGGGTCGACCTCTATGCCTCTCTTGCTTACTATGAATCCCAGCAACTTCCCGGATCTTGCGCCGAAGGTGCACTTGGCTGGGTTTAGCCTAAGCTTGAATTTCCTCAGCCTTTCGAAGAGTTTCCTTAGGTCTTCCATATGCCCTTCATCCGTTTTAGACTTGGCAATAATATCATCGACGTAAACCTCCACCTCCTTGTGCATCATGTCATGGAAAAGGGTTACCATGGCCCTCTGGTAAGTTGCTCCGGCATTCTTTAGACCAAAAGACATCACCTTATAACAGAAGGTTCCCCACAAGGTGACAAATGTGGTTTTTTCCATATCCTCGGGCGCCATCTTAATTTGATTGTATCCGGAGAAACCATCCATGAATGAAAAGATCGTATGTTGCGCGGTATTGTCGACCAGAACATCAATCTGAGGCAGGGGAAAATCATCCTTGGGGCTAGCCCTGTTCAAATCACGATAGTCCACGCACATTCGTACTTTGCCATCCTTTTTCGGGACCGGGACGATATTTGCCACCCACTGTGGGTATTTTGCCACGGCTAAGAACCCGGCATCAAATTGCTTCTTGACTTCTTCCTTGATTTTCAAAAGCATCTCAGGTTTCATACGTCGCAGCTTCTGCTTTACCGGCAGACATTCGGGTTTTAATGGTAACCTATGTTCGACAATGCTATTGTCCAGTCCCGGCATATCTTGGTAAGACCAGGCGAAAACATCGCTGAACTCTCTCAACAACCCAATCAGTTCCTGCCTCTGTTCTTTACTTAACGAGGTACCAATTTTGACTTCCTTTTTAACTCCTCCAATTCCCAAATCGATAACCTCGGCTATCTCTAAGTAGGGCAGAATTTCCCTATCCTCTTGTTCCAATAACCGGGTTAACTCAGGCGAGGGATCGCAGTCTTCATCATATTCCTCATTGGCGCAATCAGTTAGACAGTCAAAATCGTGAAATAAGACCGAATTCTCACTATTCTCAGATGAATCGCTTTCGGATCTGCATTTTCAGTGTATCATAGCAAATGAAAAGGAAAACAAGCAAGAGAAAGGTTTAAATAATAGGTTACTAAACAGATCAAGCTATTTGGAAACTGACGGCATTTATTATTCAAACAAACGAACAAGTTTTTATTGTTACAAAATGAGATCCCGAAGCATAGCTAAAGGATCGAACAGAAAACATGATTACTTTGATGAAATGGTACAAATCGTGGGGAATTCTATGACCTCCCAGTTGTTCAGTTCCTGACCAGGTGAGCCAGCATACACAAATCCGGGGCCTTCATCAAGATCACTTTGGATCACGGCCACTTGATCTGGAAACATTACTCCGGCGCTCCTGAAGCTCTGGTAGAGGTCACAGATGGGGATTTTCGCAGTGTTGAATGCATGCCCGGTATGACGAGTAATCCTCTTCCCTCTCCTCTCTTCTTCTACCCTTTTTTGGTCTTCAGTGGTAGGCTGGTATCCTAGGCCGTACCTATTTTTGTTCTCAGGGAGACAGACAGGTTGAATTCTTCCTTCCAGTTCTCTTCCGAGTCCTTTTCCCGGCTTATATCCTCCTCGTAGCATGGTCTTTGCTACTGCTAGCGGTACCTTTGGGAAAGGCATGCTTGTGGCGTTGGCTATCTCCAAAGCCTGGAATGATGTCTCGAGGGCTTCCTCGGCTGCCTCTACATAGGGGGTAGTAACTGGCTTACTGACCAGAAGATCCTCCTCTCCAGAAACGATTACCAGTCTGTTATCAACGATGAACTTTAGTTTCTGGTGTAAAGTGGAAGGAACTACCCCTGCTGAATGAATCCATGGCCTTCCTAACAAGCAACTATAGGCGGGCATGATATCCATTACTTGGAAGAGAACTTGAAAGATATGGGGTCCAACTTGTATGGGTAGCTCAACTTCGCCTATGACCTCCCGTCGGGTCCCATCAAAAGCTCTTACTATCATGGAGCTCGGTCTCATGCATGCCCCATCTATGGGTAGTTTAGCTAATGTAGACTTAGGCATCACATTCAAGGATGATCCATTATCGACGAGCACTTTTGCCATAATATGGTCTTGACACTTCACAGAGATGTGGAGAGCTTTGTTGTGTCCTTTCCCTTCCACC
This sequence comes from Clitoria ternatea, assembly GCA_037962975.1. Lineage (NCBI taxonomy): Eukaryota > Viridiplantae > Streptophyta > Magnoliopsida > Fabales > Fabaceae > Clitoria > Clitoria ternatea. The sequence goes on along the minus strand of CM075673.1, from coordinate 33,904,366 downwards.
GGCACCTCGTCATCCGTGAAAGTCAGATAGTTACTGGCCACTATATGTCCGACAATACCTTGGAACTTATCAACAGGCAAGTCATGTTTCACGTGTGCCTCACTTAGCACCTTCATCAGCGCATTCCGATGTGATTCAGAACTTGTCAGCAGAGATAATAAGGAGATCTTGGCGGGGGTATAGTTCAACTGATCCAATACCTGGTAATCGCTGTGGCGGATAAATTTTAAGAACTCCTTAGTCTCCTCTTCTGGCACAACCTTCTTTGCTTCGCCAGCGATCCCAACCTTCCCGGTTTTGCCTTCCGCGGCAGTCTTGTCTTGTTTTGGCTCTGAAGGTGCATACACTCTCCCACTTCGGGTCATTCCGCCTACACCGGCGATGTTGGTAACCAACAAAGCTGGCACCGGATCAATTATTACAGGGTTGGAAATGACTATGTCCGTGTTATACTTCCAAGGCACGGCGTGGGAGTTGTCATACGGGAATGGAGCAGGTGGCCATGCCGTAATAGTAGTTCTGGCAGGGGTCTGCGTTAGCGACGTGTTTTTACTATAAAATATGACCAGGGGTTTTGGGGCCCGAGGTCCAGTCTGTCCCTGTATCATATTTACCTCATCGCCATGGCGCTTGCAGACTCGTATAGTGTGACTATCCATAAACCTTTGGAGAGTTTTTCGAAACTCTTGCTGCTTTGTCGATTGGGCATCATCGAAGTATTCATCCCATTTGTCCTTCACTAACCCTACCTCAAACATAAGGGAGTGAATTCCTTTTAGAGGCATCTGAATGTCCTCAATATTGGACGTATACTCCACATCTTCCCCGATAGCATTGACCCCGGGCCCTTCATGATTAGGCAGAGGGTTTGTTGTCACATTTGGACTTCCTTCTCGGAAGCTTATCCAATCTGCCTGAATCAGGTCCCTTACTTTATATTTCAAAGCCAGACAATTTTCAGTAGAATGGCCTGGTGCACCCGCATGATAATCGCATCGGGCATTAGGGTCATACCCCCTAGGATAAGGTGGCTGTAGCGGCCTCAAGGGACAGGGTACTACTAGAGTTTTTTCAATGAGGTGAGGCAAGAGTTCGGTATAGGACATTGGGATGGGATCGAACTGGGGTGGAGCACGGTCATTGTTCCTTCTTTGGATATTTGGCGGTGGGTTGGCTTGTGGTGCTTGGTGTGGTATCTGTGGTGGCGCAGGCGGCCGTACAATGGTTGGTCTGAATTGTGGTGGATTAAGGTTTGGAATGGCTGCCACATACGGGTGCGACACGCCGGGATATACTGGTGAAAGGCTAACTGGGGTAGGTGGCCCTGCCAGGTTCCTTCTCTGGTTGTGAGAGACCAAGTTGGTCTCCCCTTCTCTTCTCCTGTTTTCGCCAAGTGTAGGTCTCCTTGCAGCTCCCATCCCAGATGGACTTCGGACTATCCTGCCGGTCCTTAGCCCATTTTCTATCCTTTCTCCAATAGTGACAATATCAGAGAAATGGGACGAGACACTTCCAATCATCTTCTCATAGAAAGGAGTTTGAAGTGTATCTATGAACATAGTGATCACCTCCTTTTCAGATAGAGGTGGGTCAACCTGTGCCGCCACTTCGCGCCACCTTTGGGCGTACTCCTTGAACGTCTCGTTATCTTTCTTAGTCATGTTCTGCAATTGTCCCCTATCCGGGGCCATGTCCAGGTTATATTTGTATTGTTGCATGAACGAGTCTGCTAGGTCTTTCCAGCAGCGTATACGAGAGCGCTCTAGATGATTGTACCATGTCAGGGGAGCCCCAACCAGGCTATCCTGAAAACAATGAATCAGCAGAGGGTCATTTGACGCATGCGAAGCCATCTTACGGCAGTACATGGTTAGATGATTCTTTGGGCATGTCAACCCTCTGTATTTGTCAAAATCGGGCGTCTTGAATTTAGGAGGTATGACGACATCAGGGATTAGGCAAAGTTCAGCAGCAGTGCCTGTCCCAAATTTACTTGTTCCTTCCATCTCCCTTAAACGCCTTTCCAAGAATTCCAACCTCTCTTCCTGGGTGGTAGCCACAGCACTCGGACCGGCAGCAGTGTGTTGACCAAACTTCCCATATTGCTGGTAGGAATGAAACAGGTCAGTGTTTGGTATGAAGGTATCCGGTTTGGCAGTGGTTCGGGGTATATGAATGGTATGAGCAGGCTGCGCTTGGGCGGCTTGTGTTTGGGCGGCTTGAGTATGAGTGGGTGGCATCTGGGTGGCTTGTGCTTGGGTAAGTGGGTCGTTTGGTTGATTAGTGTTAGGCTGGGCAGTGATGGGAACTTGGTCTTGGTGGCAAGGTTCTTCCTGGAGTGGTGGGAAATATCCGTGCGGTAAACCATACGGGGGAAAGGGAATAACATTGCCTTCCTCATCCACAAAGGTATGTTGTTGTGTGTTTGCAGGATTTGGTCTCCTTATACGAACAACGAGGGGAGGTGCGGTGGTCCTGGGGTCAGATCCTGTAGCCGGATCTTGACCGTGATGAGAAGTGGGTGGTTGTTGCCGGGCGTCTTCAACCCCTGCAGAAGATCCCCCTTCTGTGACTCTCCTTTCCAGGAGCTTGGCCATCTCGGCCATCTGTTCCTTGACCTGGGTGAGCTCAGCCTTCAAATTCTCATTTTCTTGTTCTATGTCAGCCATGAGTTTCTTCCTGAGCCTAGTCCCGTAAGAATGTTTACCCGTAATGTCTTTAGAAAGAAACACAAAAGAAAATTTAGAAAAGATAAGCGAATTAAAGGAAAAAAATTAAGTGAAACGAGATTACGCGGGAAGCAATGTTGGAACTTGACGGATCCTTCGACTGTTCCTCAGAACGTCACGTTCAAGAGTACTAAGTAAAGCATTGAATGGAAATTAACATGAGATAGTTGTGAAGACAAAGGAATCCATTATTTCGAAAAGAGTACATTATTGCCATAAAGTGCCAAGTTACAAAGCGGGAAAATAAATCAACCATCCCTAGCTCGGGCGATCATTTCCCTCATTTTACAAATTCGTCCTCTGCAGTATTCTAAGAACGTTGCAATTTCCCTAGGAGTGTTGACAGGGTTAGCAATTCCTTCCGCTTGTTTGAGTAAAAACGGGAGATCTTCTAGAGCTCCGTTGGCCAGGTACGCCAGCTTAGCAAAGCGATCCATCCACAAGTGAATAGTTTCATTTTGTTCAGCTTCTAAGAGGCGTATGGTCTCTTGACAATCTTGCTCAATGTTTATGGCGCGTTGTCGTTCCCTACTTATCTCTTGCTCGCAAGTCTTTACCACTTTATTGAGCTGTTGTTCCAATTTGTGGACTCGTGACTGTAGAAGCTCCTTTTGCACCATGATATTCCGCTCATTTTCTTTCGATTGTACCAACATATTCTTCAGAAAATGTTTCTCGGCTAAGATGGAATCTCTTTCCTTGTTTTTCATTTTTAGTTGAGAATTGGCCGCTTGGAGACATTGGTCTTGCTTTATCATGTAGCTTTCATCAATCTTTCGTTTCTTCCTAATCTCCTCAACGGCTTGCTTGTTCTCCAGGTTCTCCCTTTTCTGAAGGGTGTATTCTTGCTGACATCTCAATAAGTCTTCCTCTAGCTTTTTGTTCTTGGCAGCTAACTCTTCTATTTTGGTCTTTAGCGCCTTGGTTGCTTTATCTTCCACAACAAGTGATGGAGCAGGAGGGTTTTCTTGGAGATGAGGGGAATTTTTGAAGGGTAATTTAACAATAGAGACCCTATTCAGGATCCATTCATAATATTCTTTTTTGACAGCATGGCTTCGGGCCCCTAGTTCTTTTCCCTTTCGGTGGGCTTTCTTCCATGCATTCGCTATATCCCGAATGACAGAGACATAGCTTCCCTTCGAGTAATATGAGATGAAAGGAGTGAGAGACTCTTCATCAGGTGGTCCAAGCAAAGGATAAGCTAGCTGACGCTTGGCTATGATGGGATTATAGTTGATACATCCTTGCGTACCAATAAGGGGAACATTTGGGTAATCTCCACAGTGATGAACAATTGATTCAACTTCCAACCATTAGGGATACCATCTAACTTTCTCAGCTGTGAGCCCTACAAGGTGATTAGCCCACTCACGCCCACTTTTTACTGCTAATTGACATAGTTTCAGATCAGAAACCGGACATTCGGCCTTACAGACTTGGTGGAAAACATGAGATGTGAGCCATACGTACAAAACAGGTAAACAACAAACAATCCTTTTTCCACCTTGTGTGTGGCAGAAATTCATGGTGCAGTACACGTTTGCCAATACAGCCGTGACAGGATTCTCAAACCTGTGCTTGCGAGCTAGGAATACGGCGATAGCATCATAATCCACATAATTATCAATGTTGGGGAACAACACAACACCATAGATGGTAATAGCTAGAGCATCCATAAAGGCTTCCCAATCTTCCTTTTCTGCCAGGACCTGCATATGTTTCTCGAGAAATTCCCGAGTGAATCCGGGGATCTGATTTCTATTTAGTTGTGCATCCCTTAAGGTGTCGGGACGGATCTTCAAAACACGGGCGATGGAAGCGATAGTTGCATGATGGTCAAGATGACGATAAGGTATCTGTCCTTTCAAAGGCATCCCCAAGATTTGTTCAAATTCTTCAATAGATGGGGCCAACTGAAAGTCTCTAAACGTGAAACATCTGAGAGGTGGGTCATAGAATTGTGCTAAGGCAGTGATCGCCTCAGTTTGCACTTCCACTTCTAACAACTTCAGAATCCTTCCATACTTTCTCGTAAAAGCCATTCTCTGTGTCAGGTTCAATTTTCTACCCATTGTTTGCAGACTACCCATGTCAATCTTCTTGGCCTTAAGGTGCAAAACTTTCCTCAACTCGGTCACATTTGTGTCACAACTATCAGATCTCATGTTAATTTCCATATTGCTTAAGGGTATCCGCTAAGTTCCAAATAGCTTCCTGCAAGAGCAAAGAGAGAGAAAAAGAAGTCAATTTCTGTCATGTTTTGTGAACCACTACTTCTTTATCAATTTATTGGAAAACACTTTCAGTTTGAGAAGTAGCGGTCGGCAAAACTAAAGTCGCGTGGGTTATGGATCTTCCTAACGTCATCGATATCTGCTTGAATAAAATTTTGTTTTTATTTTTTGCTTTGACGATTGGGCAGATCCATAACCCAGGACTCATAAGTACATAAAAAGAGAGAGAACTGCTTACTTGCTAAAGGATTACTAGTTTTTAGAAAGAAAAATGGTTTATTTTTTTTGAATAAAGTAACTCTTGGAACATGTAAGCAGTTCATCAATTTTGGATTTAAAGGGAAAGCAAGAATGAGATAAGGTATAGTAAAGCCTGCCCTTCTGTGCCTTAAGCCAGGTTTTTCTGAAAGTCTTTTCTGGGACCTATGGCTTATCTAACAGTGGATTTCTCACATTGGGTGGCTTCCGCTAGACATCTAGAAGGTCACCAGAGCCAAGATCCTGATCCTGACAGGGACGCAAACAGTGAGAAATTCACTAAGTGCGTATATCACGAGAGGTCGAACTCTGGTTGAGGTTCTCACGAATACCGGATAGGAAGTACATCCCATACGATTCCGTTACCAACCTCTCCTAACTTAATCTTCATTTGGGGCCCGGGTATAGGGCGCCACTCATAGGTGTGTGCAAGTAATGTGAGTGTAGTGTGTGGAAGGACATTCAATACCTTTTACCTTACCCTATCCTGCACAAGGAACAAACACAGAACGAATATACAAAGTCGTCTACCCTAGGGTTCAATGATTACAGAAAAGTAACATGGTCTCCTACCCTAGGGTTCAATAAACATGCAAAACATAGACAACGAAACAAATAACAAGATACGATTAAAACAAACATTCACAACAATCGACAGAAAATAAGACAAGGGGAAGAAATCTGAGATAACAAAGGTTATATAAAAAGAACATGCGCTTTCAATCAAACTGGCCTGACTCTCTTAAGTGTCCCCAGCGGAGTCGCCATCTGTCGCAACCTGGGTCGCGACGGCGCGGCGAACAAGAGAGAAAAAATGAAACAGGGAGTCGCCACCAACGTTTTTATCCATAGGAAAAACATTGGGAAAAAACTAAGTTCAGTAAAGCACTGGTTTAAAAAAAAATTGAAATCCAAGTTCGGGAGTCGGTTACGAGTAGGGAAGGTATTAGCACCCTACATCGCCTGTCAAAGACAGTACCAAGATTGAAAGCACAATATAAATAGCCTTAAATAAAACATGGTTTCTTCCCTTTTACTTGTGTATTTTTTTTATTTAAAAATGACGGAATGGAGTGAGAGAAATTGTACAAACATAGAATATCGAAGCGAGGTTAACGGGACGTTTCATCCGAATTAAACTCGACTTCGATATGAGACAGAGAGAGGAAAAGAATGCTAATAAGGCGTCACGCCTAAATTATACATCCTCGAGTAAAAAGGATAGGGATAGGAAAGAGATAAGCGGGACGTCTCGTCCCAAGTATCTCTTCCCTATGAATTATGGCGAGGCTTGAGCAAAAAAAAACTAGGGAGAAATCAACAAGACGTCACGTCTAAATTGATTTTCACGGAAGTAAAAAAAAAGAACATTTATGAAAGAAACATGAAAGTAAGGAAATAAATCAGCAAAAAGAAATAAGAAAGATGGGCCCGACAGGAGTTAAAATCCCGCTCCTACGTATTCTTGAATTATCAAGAAATCAGGGTTACGTAGTTCTGAGGAAAAATTTTTTGACTCGGTACATGATGATGGAAGTTATTGAGGTAGGGAACTCATACAAGACGAAGTTCTTCGCACGTGTACGGATCCTAAGGAGATTGTGTAGACGGAAGTATTCCCGTACGACACTGTTAAAAAAAATGGAAATTTTTAGGCTAGAAAACAAAACATGTGAAAAACTTATTACTTATTTTTTATTATTATTTTATTATTATTTTATTTTATTTTATTATTATTTTATTTTATTTTATTTTTTTTATTTTCTATTTTTTGATAATGACCTCAAAATTACATTACAATATTCTCTAAGAAAATCAATCTAGGGGTTTTAGTCCTCCATAATAACAACTATAAAGAAAAGAAACTAACCTGGAAACGAAAAAAAACTTTGCTGGAAAATAAAAAACTTGCTGGAAATGAAAAGCTTGCTGGAAGAAGAAATTGCCAACAGAGAAGAGGAAGAGGAAGAATCAATGGTTTCTTCAAGAGATTGATTGCCTGGAATTGAAGAACTTGCTGGAAAAACTCCAACAGAGAAGAGAAGAGGAAGAACAAATGAGGGAGGAATTTGTGTGAATGAAGAATGGTGTGTGTCCTCAAGCCTTCCTCTTGGTGCCTATTTATAGGACTTAGAAAGCAAGCATTTGCCATAATTAATTTTCAATGGAAGGAGCACTCTTAATTTTCAATTCAATGGTGCTCCATTATCATGATTTAATACTCCATGATCAGCTTAGTGCCTTGCCCAACATCTTCAGTGCATTGCCCACTTTCCAGAAGCTTGAAAACGTGTTTCTGGGCCAATTATTCACTCATGAATCGATTCATTGGTGGGAGGAATCGATTCATGCTTTCCAAAATGCAATCCTGGGCCAAAAATAACCGTATGAATCGATTCATTTAGGGAAAGAATCGATTCAATGCTGTTGGAACCCGTATGAATCGATTCAATTGCTTGTGAATCGATTCATTTTGCAAAATTTCACTTCCTGGGTGCATTATATTCGTATGAATCGATTCAGGAGGGCTATGAATCGATTCAAACCACTTGAAATTGATTTTTTGGGGCTGTTCCACGCATGAATCGATTCATGCATGTGTTGAATCGATTCATGATGCTGTTTGGTGCTTTTTCATTCTCCTTTTTACTCATCACAAACTTGCTCGCGTATTTGAGGGCTGATGCGTGCCAAATTTGAAAAAGAGTCCAACATAAAAGTTGTAGATCTTTCTCTTATCTTTAATTTGATATATGACACAAAAATTTCCATCAAGAAACGAGAGAGATATGGCCCATCTACAAAAACTGCTCCAGAGTGTGACGAAAATACATTTGCAAGCAAAATAAATTCACTGGGCAAAATGGGTGGAGAATTAGCTTTTGTGGCCTTCATGAAGTTTGTAGATCTCTTTGATTTGGAGCCATAGAAAAAAGAATGGGGTCATTTGAGTATCATATGAGGGAGATATGATTTTTTTCTTAAAGATGTGCAGAGCAGTCATGAAACTGGAGCAAGTCTAGGAAGATTATTAAAACTGTATCAATTGGTAAGGATTCAGCCTTCAAGGTCTTCACAAAAGTCGTAGACAATCTTGTTATGAAAATTTAGAGACCGGGTTTGCGCAAATCAAAGATCGTATGAAGGAGTTATGAATTTTCAAATGAACCATGCGCATGAAAGAGTGCCCAAAAGATGGAACTGTACCAATTGGCCGGACAAAAAGAGGTGTTCACAGAATTAATATAAAAATATAACATGACTTAGACAAGTATAACTTAGCTATCTTCCTAATTACAATTACCAATCATGATTATTCGCCCTTTGTGTCATCTCTTTACTTATTAATTAAGTCATTATACCTCCATGATCTTATTAGTTACTAAGATCAATGCCAGTGTTAACTCATTTCAATCAATTTCACTCTAGCATACACGCCTAGCCGTTCATCCTCTAGGTCATTATCCAATTCTACCATACATGGGTTCATATATTACCTAACCCCATTCCTTATATTCATTATCATTGGATAATTCAACATCTAGTATTTCATATATTCAATAACTCAATTATCACATCATATACCATCATCATAACATATAAATAAGCCAAGGAGTGTAAAACATAACTGACTCTCACATAGATAACATGACGCCTAGTATCCGGATACTAAAAGGACTGGCCTTCAGCTGGGAGTCCGACTTGACATCCCGTGAACCCGACTTGGTTCACCGAGCCTGACTTGGCTCTCCACCTCAACCATTGGGTCCGACATGACCACTGGGTAGCTCAACTGGGCACAAAGACCACGGGAGCCAGAAAATGAGGGGTATACATACCATTGGCCATCCCATACCACATAATCACATATCATATCTCATAAACATGGCATGTCAACAACAAACAACATATGTAATTACCAAAAACTGGCACATGCTCAAAGTACAGGGCGACTGTCTTGTCAAGCCCATCGATAAGATGCCATCACATACACACACACATATATATATATATATTCATACTCATAGATCATCTCATCACGCATACAACACAATATGCCATTATCTCAATTACCGAATATGCCACTTTATACAACACATATCATATGATCAACATACTGTGTTTGAATATGATTTCAGGTTCAAGGATTTTAATAATGACAAAGCACTCTTGCAGAAACTCTTGCAAAAACAAAGACTTAGAATCAGACCCAGAAAAACTGCGTAGCTAATCGATTAGGGAGTCCAAGCTAATCGATTAGGAAGCTTCTGTTTTGAATTAAATGCATCAGGAACATAAGCTAATCGATTAGATGGAGAATGCCAATTGATTACCAAGCTACTGGAATGACACTAATCGATTACCCAAATGACATAATCGATTACCAATATCAAAAACTGAATTAAATGCATCAGGTACATATGTTAATCGATTACAGGACTTCAGATAATCGATTACCAAGCTACTGGAACATCACTAATCGATTACCCAAGTATCATAATCGATTACCAAATCAAGAAATGAATTAAATGCATCAGGTGCTATAGCTAATCGATTATTGGGCAAGATATAATCGATTACCAGGGTTCTGACTTGAAGCTAATCGATTAGGTAGTGAATGCTAATCGATTACAGCACGAACTAGACTGAAAATTTCGAAAAGTAATCGATTACAGCTCGAGGCGTAATCGATTATGATAGTGGGAAAACACATTTTAGTGGGAAGACAGCTCATTTTTTCACCATTTCTCAGATGCCCACTACATGCAAAGGCTAGGAACTTCTGCAGCTCAACCATGGCTCTATAAATGCAAGGAAAACACAAGCACAACTACACACAAGAAGAGGCAATCAATCTTTACTTACCTTTGTGCTTAGAAATTCCATAATCCTTGTATATTCATCATTCTTTGAGCTAGAACTTGTATATCCTCTCTTTTGAGAGTTATATTTTGTGTGAGCTATCACTTGTTCATCCACTCTTTTGAGAGAGTATTTTCTGCTTGTAAACACAAACATCAAACACCAAAGTTCACTCTAGGATTGAGTGGTTATTCACTCTAGGTTGAGTGGTTACAAAGGTTGGGGTTCAATCTTTGGGATATTGTGAGATTGAGAGATTGGGTCGGTTGCCCTTGTACTTGTAAGGATTGGGTTCTTGAGTGTGGGACACTAGGAAGTCGCAATTGCTCAAAGTTGTATCTCTAATCTACAATAGTGGAAATCCTCTAAGTGGGTTGCTTAGAGGCGAGACGTACACCGGGTTGGTGGAACTCGTTAAATCGGTTTGCAATTTCTTCTTCCTTACTCTTTTACTTTCATATATTGCTCCTGGTCGATTTGTGTTGGTTGATTATGGTTTGCATATTTTAGCTTGCTTGATTTGGTTAATATTGTACATTGCACACCAAGTGTTTGATAAATTGTCTTATTCATATTTGCCTCTTGTTTTGAATTATCTTGTGTACTTTACTTGATCTTACTTTCATAATCTCTAAACTTGTATTAAGAGAATCAAGTTCAAAGGCATTTCAAGCAAAGTTTTAAAAACTCAATTCACCCTCCCTCTTGAGTATTGAGGCTACTTGATTAACAAGTGGTATCAGAGCTTGACTCTTGGTAGATCAAGCTTAATAGCTTCAAGAGATTAGATGGCCTCAAGTTCTCAAAACCTTTTTCCCGAGGGTGGTGCCATAAATAGACCTCCCGCTTTCAATGGGGAAGGCTATGCCTTTTGGAAGGAAAGAATGAAAATCTTTATTCAATCTATTGATTTAAGAATTTGGAATGCCATTGAAAATGGTCCTTATATACCCATCATACTGTCAATGATAAAAATGTTGAAAAACCTATGGAAGAATAGACTGGTGATGAAGAGAAGAAAGTGCAATATGGCTATAAGGCTAAAAATCTCATCACTAGGGCATTAGGTCCAGATGAATTTTTTAGAATAATGACTTGTCAATCCGCTAAGGAAATGTGGGATACTTTACAAGTAACTCACGAAGGTACTAGTGATGTAAAAGACTCCAAGATCAGTACCTTGACTAGTCAATATGAAAGTTTTAGAATAAATTCAGGGGAAACCATAGTAGAAATGCAAAAGAGATTTACTCTTACAATTAATCATCTCATTACTCTTGGTAAAGTTTACACTAACAAAGAACTTGTGCACAAGGTCTTGAAAAGTCTTAGCAGGGAATGGCAACCACTCGTCACCGCCATCAAACAATCCCCAAGTATCAATGAAATGTCACTTGCCACACTCTTTGGAAAATTACAAGAACAAGAGCAAGAACTAAGAGTTTTGAAGCAAGCGGAGGAAGAAGAAAAATCCTCCAAGAAGAAAGGCTTAGCTCTCAAGGCCACCTCTATACATGAAGAAGAATCATGTAGTGACCTTGATGAAGAAGAAGAATTTGGATTGTTTGTGAAGAGATTCGGAAAGTTCATGAAAAACAAACGATTCCAAAAGAACTTTAAATCTCAAGGTAAGAGACCTATTCCAAATGAATCATCTTCTTCACCCAATTGTTTCGGATGTGGCAAGGAAGGGCATGTTGTTCAAGTGGCCTCAATACTCAAGAGGGGGGGTGAATTGAGTTTTAAAACTTTTGATTGGAGTACCTTTGAAATAGATTTTTATAACCAAGTTTGTGAGGTTATGCAAGTGAAATAGAATGGAGGATAACAAGCAATGCACTATAATGAGAAATGTTGCTGAAGCAATTTACCAAACACTTGGTGTGCAATATTGGAGATATAACAAATTAAGCAAGTTCAAGTATTCTATTCTCAACCAATCAATACCAATCAACAAATATGCAGTAAATGAAAGTAAAAGAGTAAGGAAGAGAAGCTTGCAAACCGATATAACGAGTTCCACCCAATCCGGTGTACGTCTCGCCTCTAAGCAACCCACTTAGAGGATTTTCCACTATTGTAGACTAGAGATACAACTTTGAGCAATTACGGCTTCCTAGTGTCCCACACTCAAGAACCCAATCCTCACAAGTATAAGGGCAACCCACCCAATCTCTCAATCTCACAATATCCCAAAGGTTGAGTCCACAACCTTTGTAACCACTCAACCTAGAGTGAACAACCACTCAACCTAGAGTGAATAACTTGTGTGTTTGGTGTTTGTTTATAATCAATACACTCTCTCAATAGAGCAGATATACAAATGAAAAGCTCTCCCAAATTCTAATCTCTCAAGATGAGAGGATATACAAGTGAAAGTACAATATGCAAGAAATAGGCTTACAAAGCACAAAATAGAGCTATGAATTGTTGCTTCTTAGTTGTGTCTTTGTGCTTGTGTTCCTCTTCAATTTATAGAGCCAAGATAGCAGTTAAGGTGTGCCCTAGTTCATCATAGCCGTTGCACTTAGTGGAAATTTGAAGAATGGTGGAGACATGAGCTGGTTTCCCACTTAAATCTGTTTTTCCACTAGCGTAATCGATTACACCCTCGCGTTGTAATCGATTAGCTTCAAGTCAGAGAGTCACTAATCGATTATTTCACTTCCTGTAATCGATTAGCATTTGTACCTGATGCATTTAATTTGTTTTCGCAGCATCCTAATCGATTAGCATGTCTTGCAATCGATTACCTTAAATCCAGTGACTCCCTAATCGATTATATGGTTCCCTTAATCGATTAGCTTTCATACCTGATGCATTTTGTCCCATTTCTGATTGTTGTAATCGATTAGTCTCTGGTGTATAATCGATTACCTTAATTCCAGTGAGTACCTAATCGATTGTTCAGCTCCCTAATCGATTAGCTTTCATACCTGATGCAATTTCTTCCAAAACAGAAAGCTCCTAATCGATTAACATCTATGGCCTAATCGATTAGCTTCGTTGTTACTTCAATTCTGATTTCATGTCTTTGTTTTTGCATTGGTTTCTTCAAGAGTGCTTGTCATTATCAAAATCTTTGCACATCTTTTGACCTGTTAACATATTCAAACACATTCTCCCCCTTTTTGATGATGACAACTATGTTCATCTCTTGAGGGTTGTTAGTTTAAATAATATAGACTTATCTCTAAATTTATCTTTTTGCAAAAACAACTCTGCTACATTATCTCTTTTTCAAATAGCAGATGACCAATTTCAAAAATTAGAGTAATCACATTCAGCAGCCAATGTCTTATCTCATTTTATCTATTGTCTATTATCTCTTATCTATAACTCTCCCCCTATCAAAAGGAATTTAACAAACAGATAATATTTTTCAAATTTTGTTAACAGAGCATCTATTATCCATATTCTTAGTATCAGAGCATATTCAAAATTGTAGTCAGAGCATCTATCAATATTATCCATATTTGTATCAGAGCATTATCCAACATATGAACATATATTCTTCTCCCCCTTTGTAATCATCAAAAATAATTAGAGCAGTGAAGAGAAATAATATAAACTAAAATAAGATACTTTTATTGAATTGAAAAAAAATGGGAAATACAAGAAGTAAAATTATTCAAAATTCAGAAAACAACCAACAGCTAAACAAAACATAACTAAAAATCTAATTATCCGGGTTGAAGAAGCGGATTTCTGCAATTTGGTGAGCTAGCTCTTCATAACGCTGCTGCATCATCTCAAAATGTTGCTGCTCGGTCATTGAAAACTCTTGGAGGGAGTTTTCAAGTCGATCGAAGCGGCGATCAAGATGGGCGTAGAGAGATGCAAATGGGTCAGCTTGTGGTGCAGATGAAGAGGCTGATGGTGCAGCTTGTGGTTGAGGTGGAGGAGGAGGAGGATCAGCAGGTTCAGCAAAGGGGTTGGCACCATGTTCCCGGTCACTCCTTAGAATCCACATTCCAGCAATGTTGACCATGCCCATTTTATTTAGGTGGGAAGTGCCAATGCAAGCTCTTGGGGGCACTTTTTCAGAGAGTTCCCCTGCCAAATCAACACCACAGAATTTAAAAATTTTGGTGAGGAGGATACCATAAGGGAGCTTTTGCTGGTCCTTGGCATGGCGCATATGGAATTTGATCAACTGAACCCAGTTGATCTCTTTGTGGTTCAGCATGGCCCACATTAAGAGGACATCATCTTCTTCAACCAGAGCATAGTTCCCACCACGGGGAACAATCATCTTGACCAAGAAGAAGTGGAGCAGGCGGTTATTCATGGTCAAGTGGCCAACTACTTTGTGGTTGCTCATGGGAGGAGCCGGCTTCCACAAAGATCGGCGGGCAGTGATGGGATTAAAACCCCATTCATCCTCGGGTTCGCCTCCATCAAAGTCAGCATTGTTGAGGGGCAGTTTGGAAATTTCTGCAAATTGGGCATTTGAGAGTTTGATGGTGGTGTTTTTCACCTTGGATTCAACCATCCCATTGAAAAGGCGGAGGTTGCAGTAGAATACTCTCATAAGCTCAGGATAGTATTCTTCTTCTTTGAGGGATAAGAAGGGGAAGAGGTTGTAGTGGTTGAGGCTTTGGGTGAAGGTAAGGCTTGGGTTGTCAAAATTGTCAGCAACGGTGTAATGAGGGGTCATAATCTCCCTTTCAGAAAAATTTTTCATAAAGTTTTGAAGTTCTCTGGGAGAAGAGAAGAACCTTGAGAAGTCAAGGGGGTTATGGGCTTGAGCAGCAGAGGACCTAGCTCTCTTGACATTTCTAGAGGTAGACATGGTTGGAAAATGCAAAAGAAGAAGATGAAGAGAGATGAGTGCTAGAGAGTTTTAGAGAGGTTTGAGAGGAAGGAGGTAGTGTGAGATGAGAAGGTGAATGAAGGGGTATTTATAGTTGAAAATTAGGTTTAGGAAGGAGGAAAGAGAGTTTAGAAAGGAGTGAAGTGAGTTAAGAGAGGTAGTTGTTCGAGTGAGCCTAGGAAATTGGAGTTTTGACTCATCAGAACGCGCGCTAATCGATTACGAGACAGGTGGTAATCGATTAGGTCATTGTTTCTGGGGAATTTCAAACGTTTTGTGCAGAGGGTAATCGATTAGAGGCTTAGGGTAATCGATTAGTTTAGAAACAGAATCGTCCTAATCGATTGGAGCAATGTGGTAATCGATTAAGAAGAAGAGGAAACGTTTTGAACTTGAAACAGAAGCTTCGTAATCGATTATGGATCATGGATAATCGATTATCTTAGAAACAGAATGATTGTAATCGATTATGGGTGAGTTCTAATCGATTATCTTAGAAACAGAAGCTTAGTAATCGATTGGGATTAACAATGTAATCGATTATGGAGTCAAAAACTTCAAATTTTACATACAGCAAAGTTCCAATCATGAAATGTGATATATACCATGCATCATGCCATTCAACATAGTTCTTATCAAGATATCCTATCATTCAAACACAACTGGACATATCAAGAATGCCTAACTCTCTTCTTATGTGAATGAATTTTTCTCTAGCCAAGGGTTTTGTGAAAATATCAGCTAGTTGCTTAGAAGTTTCTACATGTTCAAGCACACAATCCCCTTTTAACACATGATCTCTAATAAAGTGATGCCTAATCTCAATGTGTTTGGTCCTAGAGTGCATTACTGGATTCTTGGAGATGTTAATGGCACTAGTATTATCGCATTTAAGAGGCACATGGTTTAATACAATTCCAAAATCTAGAAGTTGTTGTCTCATCCAAAGGATTTGAGCACAACAACTACCAGCTGCAACATATTCTGCCTCAGCTGTTGATAGCGCAACACTTACTTGTTTCTTGCTATGCCAAGAAACAAGAGAACTACCAAGCAAGTGACATGTTCCGCTAGTACTTTTCTTATCAAGCTTACATCCTGCAAAGTCCGAATCAGAATAACCAACTAAAGTACATTCAGCCCCTTTGGGGTACCATAAACCAACATCTTGAGTCCCAACTAGATATTTCATTATCCTTTTTACTGCAGTGAGATGAGATTCCTTAGGACAAGCTTGGTATCTAGCACACATACACACAGCAAACATGATATCTGGTCTACTAGCGGTTAAGTAAAGTAAGGATCCTATCATACCTCTGTATTTTGTAAGTTCAACATCCTTACCTTTCTCATCCTTGTCCAAATAGCATGAAGTGCCCATGGGTGTGGCTATATCATTTGCTTTATCCATATTGAATTTTCTAAGTAGTTCTTTGCAGTATTTAGATTGGTTTATGAATGTGCCTTCATTGGTTTGCTTGATTTGTAGTCCAAGGAAGAAAGTGAGTTCCCCCATCATGGACATTTCAAATTCTTCCTGCATAAGCTTGGCAAACTCCTTGCACATTGAATCATTAGTGGCACCAAAAATTATATCATCAACATAAATTTGTACCAATAGTATGTTATTCTTTTTGTGCTTTATGAATAGGGTTGTATCAACCTTCCCTCTTTCAAAATGATTTTCTAAAAGAAATTTGCTTAACCTTTCGTACCAAGCTCTTGGAGCTTGTTTCAAACCATACAAGGCTTTCTTTAATTTGAAAACATGATTTGGAAATTGATGGTTTTCAAAACCTGGAGGTTGATCAACATATACTTCCTCTTGAATGTATCCATTCAAGAAAGCACTTTTAACATCTATTTGGTACAATTTGAAATCTCTACAGCATGCGAAAGCTAATAGTAGTCTAATTGCTTCTAATCTAGCTACGGGTTCATACGTTTCTTCATAATCAATGCCTTCTTCTTGATTATATCCTTTAGCTACTAGTCTAGCTTTGTTTCTAGTAATTATGCCATTTTCATCCATTTTATTTCTAAAAACCCATTTGGTTCCTATTATTTGGTGATCATTGGGTCTTGGCACAAGCTCCCAAACTTCATTTCTTTCAAATTGATTTAGCTCTTCTTGCATGGCCAACATCCAATGTTCATCAATAATAGCCTCATTTATGTTCTTGGGTTCTATTTGTGATACAAATGCTAGATGATTACAAGTATTTCTGATAGCATTTCTAGTACTTACACCTCGAGTCATTTCACCTATGACTTTGTCTAAGGGATGATCCTTCAAGGTTACCCATTCTTGTTGTCTCTCAATTTGTGCTGCACCTCCATCATTGTTGACTTCTTCTTCTTTGTCTTGCAAGTTCATTTCTTGAAAAGTACCTACAAGATCATCAACATCTTCCTTTCTCGGAGGGTTATGGCTATTTTCATCAAATTTGACATGAATAGATTCCTCAATGGTATTTGTTTGTTTGTTGAAAATTCTATAAGATTTACTTGATTGAGAATATCCTAGGAATATTGCCTCATCAGATTTTGCATCAAACTTTCCTAGATTATCCTTTCTATTGTTGAGCACAAAACATTTACATCCAAAAATATGAAAGTATGCAATGTTGGGTTTTCTACCCTTGTAAAGCTCATAGGGGGTTTTCTTTAAAATAGGCCTTATCAAACATCTATTCATAACATAACACGCGGTGTTTACCGCATCGGCCCAAAAATGTTTTGCAATATTATTTTCATTTAGCATGGTTCTAGCAAGCTCCACTAAAGATCTATTCTTTCTTTCAACTACTCCATTTTGTTATGGAGTTCTAGGAGCTGAAAAGTTGTGATTAATACCATGTTTTTCGCAAAACTTTTCAAAAGATTGATTTTCAAATTCTCCCCCATGATCGGTTCTAATGGATGCAATTTTTGAATTTTGCTCATTTTGGATAATCTTTGCAAGTTTCTTAAATGCATGATATGCTTCATTTTTATGAGCAAGAAACAGTGTCCACGTATATCTTGAATAGTCATCTACTATAACTAGACCATAGTAATTACCTCCAAAGCTTTTGATTTTGGATGGTCCAAATAAGTCCATGTGCAAAAGTTGTAAAGGCCTTTGAGTAGAAACAATATTTTTGGATTGAAAAGATGCCTTTACTTGTTTTCCCTTTTGACATGCATCACAAAATCTATTTTCAAATTTAAGCTTTGGTAGACCAATTACTAAATCTTTAGAAACAAGTTTGTTCAAGTGGTCTACATGTATATGAGCTATTCTTCTATGCCATAGCCATGTTTCATCCTCTTTTGAGATGAAGCATTGTTCATCATTTGTAGACAAACTATCCATATCAATCATGTAAATATTATCAATTCTTTGGCCTACAAACTTAATTTCCTTATTGGTCTTATGCTCAATTATGCAACAATTTGATTCAAATAAAACTCTATATCCTTTGTCACATAATTGACTTATGCTAAGTAGATTATGTTTGAGGCCTTCAACATACAACACATCACTTATGGAGGTGGAAGAATTCTTACCAATATTTCCAATGCCTAGGATTCTTCCTTTGGTGTTGTCTCCGTAGGTGACACTTCCTTTCCTTTTGGGAGTGAATGATGTAAATTTGGTTATATCTCCCGTCATATGCTTTGAACACCCGCTATCTAAGTACCAATGGGTGTTGCTTGCCTTGAAGCATACCTACAAAACAAAATCATTTTAGAGAACTAGGTACCCATTTTATGTTGGGTCCTTTAAGGTTAGTTTGTGGTAATGTCCCTTTGGGAACCCACACCTTTCTTAAGACTTTTGGTCCTAGTTTCCTAACACTACACTTATAAGCACTATGTCCTTTGGAACCACAATGATTGCATTTCATAAAAGGTGAGGAGGATTTGCTTGGTGGTGCAAAGAAACTTTCATAGTGTTTCTCGATTTTATGGTTACTATGTTCTTGGTCATATCCTAAACCGGTTTTACTAAACATGCATTTTTGTTGCCCAAGTAGGATATTCAAATTATCTCTTCCATTAGTGAACTTCTCTAGTGTCCTATTTAGGTCTTCAACTTTGGTTTCTAACACAATGCACTTCTTTGCAAAATCACATGGTTTATCCTTAGAGCATGTTTGAACTTTCTCTAGTTCTTCTTTTAAGCTCTCATTTTCTTTACATACTTCCATGAGATGCAATTCAAGGGTATCACTGGTTTTCCTAGATGCTTTGAGTTTACTAGAGATTTTTGTAAATTTATCATATAATTCTTCAAATGCATCTAACAACTCATTTTTATCTAAGTCAAGAAGATTTACCTCATTATCTTCTTCTTGATGATTTGCCATTAAGCAAAGATTGGCTTGCTCATCTTCCGAGTCGTCGGAGCTGCTCACATCGTTCTCATCCCAAGCAATATAGGCTCTTCTTCTTCTTTGTTTGTCCTTGCCCTTTTTTTTGAGGTTTGGACAATCGGCTTTGAAGTGCCCTTCCTTGCCACATTCAAAACAACTTGGTGAAGAGGAAGTTTCATTAGAGGTAGGTTTCTTACCTTGGGGCTTAAAGTTCTTTTGGAACTTTTTGTTCTTCATGAATCTTCCAAATCCTTTTACGAATAGCCCAAACTCTTCTTCTTCATCTAAGTCACTGCATGATTCTTCCTCATGCATGGAGGTGGCTTTGAGGGCTAGCCCTTTCTTCTTGGTGGATTTCTCCTCTTCCTCGGCTAGCTTTAATGCTTTAAGTTCTTGCTCTTGTTCTTGCAATTTTCCAAAGAGTGTTGCAAGAGATATTTCATTGATGCTAGGAGATTGTTTTATTGCTGTGACAAGAGGTTGCCATTCCCTGCTAAGACTTTTCAAAATTTTGTGCACAAGCTCTTTGTTAGTATATACTTTGCCAAGAGTAATAAGATGGTTGATAATAAGTGTAAACCTTTTCTGCATATCTACAATAGATTCTCCTGAATTTATCCTAAAGCATTCATATTGGCTAGTCAAGGTACTAATTTTGGAGTCCTTTACATCATTAGTACCTTCATGGGTTACTTGAAGAGTATCCCACATTTCTTTAGCAATTTGGCATGTCATTATCCTAAAAAATTCATCTTGACCTAAAGACATAGTAATGAGATTTTTGGCCTTGTAGCCATATTGGACTTTCTTTTCTTCCTCGCTTGTCCATTCATCTATAGGTTTTTCAACATTCTTGCTATCTATAGTATGCATTGGTATATAAGGACCATTTTCAATGGTATTCCATATTCTCAAGTCAATTGATTGAATGAAGATTTTCATTCTCTCTTTCCAAAAGGCATACCCTTCCCCATTGAAAGCGGGAGGTCTATTTATCGCACCACCCTCGGGAAAAACATTTTGAGAACTTGAGGCCATTTAATCTCTTGAAGCTGTTAAGCTTGATCTACCAAGAGTCAAGCTCTGATACCACTTGTTGTTCAAGTGGCCTCAATACTCAAGAGGGGGGGTGAATTAAGTTTTAAAACTTTTGATTGGAGTACCTTTGAAATAGATTTTTATAACCAAGTTTGTGAGGTTATGCAAGTGAAATAGAATGGAGGATAACAAGCAATGCACTATAATGAGAAATGTTGCTGAAGCAATTTACCAAACACTTGGTGTGCAATATTAGAGATATAACAAATTAAGCAAGTTCAAGTATTCTCTTCTCAACCAATCAATACCAATCAACAAATATGCAGTAAATGAAAGTAAAAGAGTAAGGAAGAGAAGCTTGCAAACCGATATAACGAGTTCCACCCAATCCGGTGTACGTCTCGCCTCTAAGCAACCCACTTAGAGGATTTTCCACTATTGTAGACTAGAGATACAACTTTGAGCAATTGCGGCTTCCTAGTGTCCCACACTCAAGAACCCAATCCTCACAAGTATAAGGGCAACCCACCCAATCTCTCAATCTCACAATATCCCAAAGGTTGAGTCCACAACCTTTGTAACCACTCAACCTAGAGTGAACAACCACTCAACCTAGAGTGAATAACTTGTGTGTTTGGTGTTTGTTTATAATCAATACACTCTCTCAATAGAGCAGATATACAAATGAAAAGCTCTCCCAAATTCTAATCTCTCAAGATGAGAGGATATACAAGTGAAAGTACAATATGCAAGAAATAGGCTTACAAAGCACAAAATAGAGCTATGAATTGTTGCTTCTTAGTTGTGTCTTTGTGCTTGTGTTCCTCTTCAATTTATAGAGCCAAGATAGCAGTTAAGGTGTGCCCTAGTTCATCATAGCCGTTGCACTTAGTGGAAATTTGAAGAATGGTGGAGACATGAGCTGGTTTCCCACTTAAATCTGTTTTTCCACTAGCGTAATCGATTACACCCTCGCGTTGTAATCGATTAGCTTCAAGTCAGAGAGTCACTAATCAATTATTTCACTTCCTGTAATCGATTAGCATTTGTACCTGATGCATTTAATTTGTTTTCGCAGCATCCTAATCGATTAGCATGTCTTGCAATCGATTACCTTAAATCCAGTGACTCCCTAATCGATTATATGGTTCCCTTAATCGATTAGCTTTCATACCTGATGCATTTTGTCCCATTTCTGATTGTTGTAATCGATTAGTCTCTGGTGTATAATCGATTACCTTAATTCCAGTGAGTACCTAATCGATTGTTCAGCTCCCTAATCGATTAGCTTTCATACCTGATGCAATTTCTTCCAAAACAGAAAGCTCCTAATCGATTAGCATCTATGGCCTAATCGATTAGCTTCGTTGTTACTTCAATTCTGATTTCATGTCTTTGTTTTTGCATCGGTTTCTTCAAGAGTGCTTGTCATTATCAAAATCTTTGCATATCTTTTGACCTGTTAACATATTCAAACACAGGGCACTTCAAGGTGGATTGCCCAAATCTTAAGAAGAAAGGCAAGGAGAAAAGAGGAAGAAGAAAAGCTTACATCGCGTGGGATGAAAATGATGTAAGTAGCTCCGATGTGTCCAAAAACGAATAAGCGAATCTTTGTTTAATGGGAAACCACCGAGAAGAAGATAATGAGGTAAGTCTCCTTGATTTAGATAAGAATGAATTACTAGATGCTTTTGAAGAGTTGTATGATAAATTTATCAAGCTTTCTAGTAAATACAAATTGTCAAGAAAAACCATTGACACTCTTGAAAAAGATCTTATAGAAGTGTGTAAAGAGAATAAATGTTTGAAAGATGAATTAGAAAATGTTCAAGCATACTCTAGGACTAAACCATGTGAATTTGTAAAGAAGTGTGATATTCTTGAAACCAAGGTTGTAGACTTAAATAGGACACTAGAAAAATTCACTAATGGTAGAGATAACTTAAATATATTACTTGGAAACCAAAGATGCATGTTAGATAAAACTGGTCTAGGATACAACTCTACCAAGAAAGAAAAACACTATAAAAATTTCTTTGTACCACCTATGAAATTATCCTCACCTTTTATAAAATGCAATCATTGTGGTTTCAAAGGTCATAGCTCATCAAATTGCAATGTTAGAAAATTAGGGCCAAAGGTCATAAGAAAAGTGTGGGTTCCCAAAGGAACATTACCACAAGCTAACATTAAAGGACCCAACATACAATGGGTACCTAGTTCTCTAAATTAATCTTGTTTTCTAGGTATGCTTCAAGGCAAGCAACACCCACTGGTATTTGGATAGTGGGTGCTCAAAACATATGATGGGAGACATAAATAAATTCACCTCATTCACTCCCAAAAGAAAAGGAAGTGTCACCTACGGTGGCAACACCAAAGGAAGAATTCTAGGCATTGGAAACATTGGTAAGAATTCCTCTACTTCTATTAGTGATATGTTGTATGTTGAAGGCCTAAAACACAATTTACTTAGCATAAGTCAATTATGTGACAAAGGATATAGAGTTTTGTTTAAATCAAATTGTTGCATAATTGAACATAAGATTAATAAGGGAATCAAATTTATAGGTCAAAGAATTAATAATATTTACATGATTGATATGGATAGTTTGTCCTCAAATGATGTACAATGCTTCATGACTAGAGAGGATGAAACTTGGCTATGGCATAGAAGAATAGCTCATATACATGTAGACCATTTGAATAAACTTGTTTCTAAAGAATTAGTAATTGGTTTACCAAAGCTTAAATTTAAAAACAAATTTTGTGATGCATGTCAAAAGGGAAAACAAGTAAAGGCATCCTTTCAATCTAAAAACATTGTTTCCACCTAAAAGCCTTTACAACTTTTGCACATGGATCTATTTGGACCTTCCAAAATCAAAAGCTTTGTTGGTAATTACTATGGTCTAGTAATTGTAGATGACTATTCTAGATATACATGGACCTTGTTTCTTGCTCATAAGAATGAAGCATATCATGCATTTAAGAAACTTGCTAAGATTATCCAAAATGAGCAAAATTCTAAAATTGCATCCATTAGAACCGATCATGGGGGAGTTCCCTCGGCCGACCCAGTGGGAGGGTGGCTCAGTGCACGAGCAATTTGTTGTTTCCCCTGTGACTCGGTGTGTAAGTCACGAAGCCGCCCATGCTAAGCAACGGGGAGCTGCATGTGGCCGACCCTTGTGGGGGGTGACTCTTGATGAGTAGGTGACCCCGGTGGTCCATTGGATCATAGCCGCCATGTTATGAGATATGGCCGGCCCGCAACACCATATATTGATTATGTTATTTACCACGGTCATGGTGAAAATGGCCAGGTGTTGCATTAAGGGCGATGCGGTTTGGTACCAGTAAAGATATGGTGATTATGCATGCATTATGAGATATGTGTACACATTATACTACTGCAGTAGGGGCATGGTATGTGATCATGCTTGAACCCACAATTTGGTGTTTATTCCCATAGGCAGATCCGCATTTGTTGTTGATTATTTCATTATGCATATGCATTAGCCATAAGAGCATTTGCATATAGCATGGAGATGTGCTAGATGGTGATGATGATTGAGATTATGGTGTGGTGTTGATGAGGTGGATAATTAAATACCTAAAAGACCACATATGAATAATAAATGATATGAATATATCTAAACCAATGTTAAATATGACGATGTGTATGTCATGACCCATTTGAACGTTGGGCATAATTAATTATGATTGATGATTATGATAATAGCCCATGGTGGCTTTATGAAAGGACCTGAATGGTTGATGTTGATGATGTTGGCCCATTGTGGCGTTATGAGTAATGTGTATATGGTTGCTTTGCTATGAATAGACCAAAGAATGTGAATTATGTATGTGTTATTGAATTGACAAACTTATGATGATTATTGATGTGTTTAGCAAAGCATACATGATGTTGATATGCATATGCACATAATTTCAATTGTATTCATATCGTCATTTGAAATGTATAACTCACTCTCCCATGTGGTCTACTTTTTAGTGTTGATGTAGGGATATCATGGGATGAGATGGTGGCTTTAAATAGAGCTTTTGGGAAGGTAAATAGTAGTAATGGAATGCCTTGGCCGACATTAATTGTAAATTTTATTATGAATGCTATGTATATGATGGTGTTAATATTATTGACATTGATGGATGATGTATTGATATTTAGGGTATTTGTATTCTTACCCATTTGATGAGTAATGTAATATTGATTAAGAGATTCGTTTAAGCATGGATAAGTATTAATGATACCTGATTTAGAAGTTGAATTGCATATGGTCAATCATGGAATATAAATGTTGAAGATGTACGCTACATGACCATATAGATATATAGATCTTTGGCATTGCATGATTATGATTTATATTGAGGTCTAACAGGCTGGTGTGGTAAGTTCGCATGTTTTGCCGAGCCTTTTTCCATATCCTCATATATGGGACTAGGCGTATGCCCGGTATACACATTCTTCTTCCGCTGTATACTCTATTATATTGTATACCATTATGGTCAAACTATTGAACGATCCAGTTATAGATTACCAAATCTCACCCTTTAGTTTTTTGTGGTTCGAGTCTTGATGTAGTCGTAGTGGTGTTCTGAAATTATTTCAAACACGAAAAATTTACTTGTATTTTTATTATTTAATTTCCTTGATTACATCGGGATTCAAGTCTGAAAAATTGTAGGGGTGTTATATCAGGGCCCCTGATTCTATTTTCCTTGAAATTCCATTTAAAATTCTATTTTCCATTTCTTTCCTTTATTTATTATTATCTTAAACCCAAAACATATTTTTATTTATTTTCCCATTATTTAACATCAGGGATGTTACATTTGAGGTAATAGATAAACTTTTCTGAACTAGGTCTGGTAAAACATTCAGATGCAAAGATCTTTCTCTTTGAGGCAAATTTCTATACTACAAGACTTTTCATGTTTTTTATCGAAAGGTTTATGTTGAGACCAGACTTTATAAAAGTTCTTCCTGACTTTTGACCCACATACTCCCCATTTTAAGATAATAACGAAAGCCTTATATTTTTCTGAAACACTTAAACACACATATCAAATAATAACATGATATGACTTTATTTAAATTAGAATACGCGATGTTAGTTATCAACAAATCTTAAGATAATAACAAGTCTTCTTGACACTAACACAATCATAATTTGAAGAACATTATTGAATCACATAATTTATAGAGAATTGTTGAGTTGAATCGTTCTTGTGTTAGTGATGTTTGGGTGTTTTGATAATTAAAAGCCTTCATCTCCTCTGATCGATGATTTCCCAAAACCTCTTCTAGTTGATTGTCCTTGTCTTAATGTCTTCCTGGGTTCTCCATCATCTCTACGGCTAGGATTTTTGCGCATGGTCATCATCTTCTTCTTCCTTGGAGCCAGTCGTTCTCTCTGTGATGCGGGAACTGTTTAATCGAGCCCCACAGTGGGTGTCAAAATGTCCACTCTGAGCGTGTAAATATCAAACCCTACAGAATTGCTCTAGGAAAATAGGGTTTATTACTCAAAATGTCACTTGTATTATAGAGAGGGCTCTGAGGTCATATTTATACATCAAAGAAAGGCTATGATCTCGGTCCGATATCTAATAGATAGAAATAATTTTCTAAGATAAGGGATAGAGATAATCTTCTAAAATAAGGGGATAAAGGAGACCTTAGCTAATCCGGAGGGAACATTATGTGATGATAAATATATGGTAAGAAATTTAAAATGATCTGAATGAAAAGTAAACTATTTATTACATAAAAAGTACAATTGTTTAATATTTTCCTAAATAACTTAATAAAAAATTGATAAGATCTTATCTTAATTTTGTGTCCTGGGAGAATGATTTAGTTTTCTTCCCATGGGTTGAACTTTTGAGTTACATCCAATAAATTGATACTTGTTATGCCTTAGGCTTTAAAAATATCAGAAACATGTGTTTGAATATGTGTTTCAGGTTATATGATTTTGATAATGACAAAGCAATTGAGGAATCATTCATGAAGTGTTTTTACAAGGATGAAAACAGAGAAGAATCAACAAAGATAAGCATTCGACTCGAAGCCTAATCGATTAGCACAAGGAAACTAATCGATTACACAACCTCTATTTTGCATACAATCGATTACAACAAGGAATCAAATCGATTACATAGACTCTGGAACAAAGGCTAATCGATTACACCAAGCCATCTAATCGATTAGAAAGCCCCTGTTTGTTACCTAATCAACTACAACAAGAAGGTCAATCGATTACCAACTGAGAAAAAGGATGAAATGCATCAGGTACAATGCCTAATCGACTACAGGGTAGCCTCAATCGATTACCTAAGTTCTGTGGTGTTACTAATCCATTGCAACCAAGCCACAACCGATTACTAAGTCTCTGTTTGCTTAAAAATCAATTGCAAACCAAGTCACAATCGA
This sequence comes from Clitoria ternatea, assembly GCA_037962975.1. Lineage (NCBI taxonomy): Eukaryota > Viridiplantae > Streptophyta > Magnoliopsida > Fabales > Fabaceae > Clitoria > Clitoria ternatea. The sequence goes on along the minus strand of CM075673.1, from coordinate 33,877,601 downwards.
TTACCATACTGCATAACAGAATTAAATGCATTAGGTATCACTTAAAATCGATTACAAGGCATATACAATCGATTAGCCAAGCCCTGTCTTCAAGCTAATCGATTACATGGAAAAGCCTAATCGATTATGAGACCTGTTACATTGAAGAATTTGAAGCATAATCAATTACAGCTCGAGGCCTAATTGATTACACTAGTGGGAAATGTGTCTCAAAAAGTGTTTTTAGTGGGAAAATGAGACCCATACTCTATGTCAAGCGTGGGGAACAATCTGGAGCTCATTTGCAACGGCTAAAAGCTCTCCAAGGCCTATAAATGCACCATTGATTCAAGCTACACACAACACATCAAGGAAAAATCATTCCTAGCTTGTATTTGTGCATTGTGAGTTCAATTTTCTTGTATAGTTTCATTATTCTGAAGCTTTGAGCTTAGATTTGTATATCCTCTCTTGTTGAGAGTTAGAATTTGTGAGAGCTTTTCCACTTGCTTATCCAATCTATTGGGAGAGTAAATTACTTGTAAACACAAACATCAAACACCAAGTTTCACTCTAGGTTGAGTGGTCACAAAGGTTGGGGTTTAACCTTTGGGTATTGAGAGTTTGAGTGATTGGGTGGGTTTCCCTTGTGCTAGTGAGAATTGAGTTCTTGAGTGTGGAATACTAGGAAGCTGCAATTTTTCGTAGCTTGTAATCTCTAAACTTCAATAGTGGAAATCCTTCAAGTGGGTTGCTTGAAGGCGAGACGTACACCGGGTTGGTGGAACTCATTAAATTGGTTTGCAAGCTTCTCATCCTTACTCTCTTGCATTTACATATTGCATTTGGTTGGTATATTTATTTAGTTGTGACAATATTGCTTGAACTTGATTAATTAGACTAAGTTAAGTTTCCGCACACCAAGTGTTTGATAAATTGTTAAGACCACCTCTACACATATTTCACCTTAGCACTTGCACCTTACTTGTTGTTTCTTGCATATTATTGTCCTGTGTAAAAAGGGAATCAAGTTTAAAGGCATTCCAAGTGAAATTTTTAAACACTCAATTCACCCCCCCTCTTGAGTATTGAGGCCACTTGAATAACAGGTGGTATCAGAGCTTGACTCTTGGTAGATCAAGCTTAACAGTTTCAAGAGAACAAATGGCCTCAAATTCTCTAAACCTTTTTCCTGAGGGTGGTGCCACAAATAGACCTTCTGCTTTCAATGGGGAAGGCTATGCATTTTGGAAAGAAATGATGAAAATGTTTGTACAATCAATTGACCTAAAAGTTTGGAATGCAATTAAAAATGGTCCCTTCATACCAATGCATATTGTAGATGGTAAACAAGTTGAGAAACTCATGGATGACTGGAGCAGTGAAGAGGAAAAGAAAGTTCAATACAATTACAAAGCTAAAAATCTCATCACCCTTGCTTTAGGTCCGGATGAGTTCTTTAGAGTTGTAACTTGTAAAACCGCTAAGGAAATGTGGGACACTCTCCAAGTCACTTATGAGGAAACTAGTGATGTAAAGGATTCTAAGATTAGTACACTCACTAGTGAATATGAAAGTTTTAGATTAAACTCCGGGGAAACAATCATTGATATGCAAAAGAGGTTCACCCTAATTATAAATCACCTTATTACTCTTGGTAAGACTTACACTAACAAATAGCTCATTCATAAAGTATTAAAAAGTCTTACTAGGGAATAACAACCTCTTGTCACTGCTATCAAAAAATCTCCTAGTATCAATGAGATGTCGCTTGCAACCTTGTTTGGTAAGCTACAAGAACAAGAGCAAGAGCTCAAAGACTTAAAGAATACGGAGGAAGAAGAAAAATCCTCCAAGAAGAAAGGACTAGCCCTTAAGGCCACTTCTATCAATGAAGATGAATCCGATAGTGAGCTTGATGAAGAAGAAGAGTTTGGACTACTTGTGAAGCGTTTCGGAAAATTCATGAGAAACAAACGCTTCCAAAAAAGCTTCAAGCCTCAAGGTAAGAAACCTATTTCTAAAGAAAATTCCTCCTCACCAAATTATTTTGAATGTGGCAAGGAAGGGCACTTTAAAGTAGATTGTCCAAACCTTAAAAAGAAGAGCAAAGAGAAAGGAGGAAGAAGAAGAGCATACATCGCTTGGGACAAAAACGATGTGAGTAGCTCCGATGATTCGGATAATGAAGAAGCAAATCTTTGCTTAATGGCTAACCACCATGAAGAGGAAGATGAGGTAAGTCATCATGATCTTGACAAAGATGAATTGTATGATGCTTTTGAAGAATTGTATGATAAATATATGAAACTAGCTAGCAAATACAAGTTGTCAAGAAAAACCATAGAAACTCTAGAGATGCATCTAATTGAGCAAGTAAAGGAAAATGAAATTTTGAAAAAGAAAGTTGTTGAACAACAAACTTGCTCAAAATCATGTGAATATTTCAAGAAGTGTGATCACCTAGAAAAGAAAGTCCTAGACTTAAATATAACTCTTGAAAAATTCACACATGGTAGAGATAATTTAAATGTTCTACTTGGAAAACAAAGATGCATGTTTGACAAAACTGGATTAGGATATAATCCCACTAAAAAGGAAAAGCATTATAAGAATTTCTTTGTGCCACTTAGAAAATCTTCATCACCATTTACAAAATGCAATCATTGTGGTACTAAGGGTCATAATGCTTCAAATTGCCATATTAGAAAATTTAGACCAAAAGTGGTAAGAAAGGTGTGGGTTCCCAAAGGAACATTACCACAAGCTAACCAAAAAGGACCCAACATAAAATGGGTACCAAGTTCTTTAAACTAATTTTGTTTTATAGGTATGTTTCAAGGCAAACAACACCTATTGGTACCTAGATAGTGGGCGTTCAAAGCACATGACGGGTGATAGAAGCAAGTTCACATCATTCACACCCAAAAGAAAAGGAAGTGTTACCTATGGGGATAACACCAAATGAAGAATTCTTGGCATTGGAAAAATTGGTAAAAACTCTTCCACCTCAATTAATGATGTATTATATATAGAAGGACTCAAACACAATTTGCTTAGTATAAGTCAATTATGTGACAAAGGATATAGAGTAATATTTGAATCAAATGGTTGCATTATTGAAAATAAGCAAAATAAAGAGGTAAAGTTTATTGGTCAAAGAGATGATAATATTTACATTATTGATGTTGATTGCTTGTCCTCAAATGATGTATACTGCTTTATGACTAGAGAGGATGAATCATGGCTATGGCATAGAAGAATAACTCATATACATATAGACCATCTAAATAAACTTGTTTCTAAAGAATTAGTGATTGGTTTACCAAAGATAAAATTTGAAAATAAATTTTGTGATGCATGTCAAAAGGGAAAACAAGTAAAGGCATTATTTCAAGCTAAAAATGTTGTTTCAACTCAAAGGCCTTTACAACTTTTGCACATGGATTTGTTTGGATCCTCTAAAGTCAAGAGCTTTGGTGGAAATTACTATGGTCTTGTGATTATAGATGACTATTCTAGATATACATGGACTTTGTTTCTTGCTCACAAAAATGAAGCATATCATGCTTTCAAGAAACTAGCCAAGGTTATCCAAAATGAACAAAACTCAAAGATTGCATCCATTAGAACCAATCATGGGGGAGAGTTTGAAATCAATCATTTGAAAAATTTTATGAAAAACATGGTATTGAACATAATTTTTTAGCTCCTAGAACTCCACAACAAAATGGAGTGGTTGAAAGGAAAAATAGATCTTTAGTAGAGCTTGCTAGAACCATGTTGAATGAAAATAATATTGCTAAGCATTTTTGGGCCGATGCGGTAAACACCGCTTGTCATGTCATGAATCGATGTTTAATAAGGCCAATTTTGAAGAAAACCCCCTATAAGCTTTACAAAGGTAGAAAACCAAATATTTCTTATTTTTATGTATTTGGATGCAAATGCTTTGTGCTTAACAATAGAAAGGATCATCTAGGAAAGTTTGATGCAAAATCTGATGAGGCAATCTTTCTTGGATATTCATCATCTAGTAAATCTTATCGTGTCTTTAACAAACAAACTAATACCATTGAAGAGTCCATTCATGTGAAATTTGATAAAAATGGCCGTAACTCCCCGAGAAAGGAAGATGTTGATGATCTTGTAGGTACCCTCCAAGAATTGAGCTTGAATGATAAAAAAGAAGGTAACAAAGAAGGAGATACAATCCAAAGTAAGGAACCCCAACAAAAGGAATGGATAACATCAAAACACCATCCCATGGACAACATAATAGGTGATATCACTAAAGGTGTAAGTACTCGACGCTCATTTAACACTTGCAATCACTTAGCATTTGTTTCATAAATTGAACCCAAAACCATTAATGAGGCTATTATTGATGAACATTGGATGTTGGCCATGCAAGAAGAACTAAATCAATTTGAAAGAAATGAAGTTTGGGAATTAGTACCAAGACCCAATTACCATCAAGTAATAAGAACTAAATGGGTGTATAGAAACAAGCTTGATGAAAATGGAATAATAACTAGAAACAAAGCTAGGCTAATAGCTAAGGGATACAATCAAGAAGAAAGAATTGACTATGAAGAAACATATGCTCTCATAGCTAGGTTAGAAGCCATTAGGTTATTATTGGCCTTTGCATGTTGTAAGGATTTCAAATTGTATCAAATGGATGTCAAAAATTTAAGAAGAAGTATATGTTGATCAACCTCCTGGTTTTGAAAACTATCAATTTCCAAACCATGTTTTCAAACCAAGAAAAACTTTGTATGGTTTAAAACAAGGTCCAAGAGCTTGGTATGAAAGATTGAGCAAATTTCTTTTGGAAAACAATTTTAAAAAAGGAAAGGTTGATACAACATTATTCATAAAGCACAAAAAGAAAGACATACTTTTGGTACAAGTATATATGGATGATATCATATTTGGTGCCACTAATGAATCACTTTGCAAAGAGTTTGCTAAGATAATGCAGGATGAATTTGAGATGTCCATGATGGGTGAACTCACATTCTTCCTTGGACTTCAAATCAAGCAAACAAGAGAAGAAACATTCATTAGCCAATCCAAATATTGCAAAGAGTTGCTCAAGAGGTTCAACATGGACAAGGCAAACGAAATTGCTACACCTATGAGCACATCTTTCTACTTGGACAAAGATGAGAAAGGTAAAGATGTGGAAATTACCAAATATCGAGGTAATGATTAGATCCTTACTCTATCTCACTGCAAGTAGACCAGATATAGTGTTTGCGGTTTGTATGTGTGCTAGATATCAAGCATGTCCAAAAGAATCTCACCTAAGTGCTGTAAAACAGATAATGAAATATCTTGTTGGAACTCTAAATGTAGGTCTTTGGTATCCTAAAGGTGTTGAATGTACTCTCATAGGATATTCTGATGCTGATTTTGCTGGGTGTAAACTTGATATGAAAAGTACTAGTGGTACATGTCATTTGCTTGGTAGCTCTCTTGTTTCTTGGCATAGCAAGAAACAAGTAAGTGTTGCATTATCAACAGCTAAGGCAGAATATGTTACAGCTGGAAGTTGTTGTGCTCAAATTCTTTGGATGAGGCAACAACTTCTTGACTTTGGTGTTATATTAGACCATGTGCCTCTTAAATGTGATAATAATAGTGCCATTAATATTTCAAAGAATCCTGTCATGCATTCAAGGACCAAACATATAGAGATAAGACACCATTTCATTAGAGATCATGTGTTAAAAGGTGATTGTGTGCTTGAACATGTTGATACCTCTAAGCAATTAGCTGATATATTCACAAAACCTCTTGCAAAGGAACAATTCATTAATATAAGAAGAGAATTAGGCATATTAGACATTTTTAATTGTGCTTAATATTGATTGATATTGATGAACTCCTTTGACTTACAATGTGTTTGATGAGTGAATATTGGTTGATTGATGAAATAAGCATGTTCCATTCCATGAAAATTGAGCCTTTGATGCTTCTTGATTGAAAAACATGTGTTTTAAGCAATTCTGGGATGTCATAATCAATTACATAGCCTCATCTAATTGATTAGCATCATTCTGTCTTCACCATAATCGATTAGATAGTTGCACATAGGCGATTAGTGAGTCTCTGTCTTATAACTAATTGATTAGTGTCTTTGCCAAATCGATTAGTGACGTTTTGTTTTCCAAATAATCAATTAGACACTCTTCTTAATCGATTTCCAAGTTTTTGTTTTTAATGCAATCGATTACATAATCGATTTTCAGTTTAAAAACGTTTCATATTCCCCAGAAAACACACTCTAATCGATTAGCCTCTACGCATAATCGATTAGCAAGCACACCAGGATTGCAATAATAAATGCTTAATCCGAGTGAATCCACACCAAATCCATCCAAACCCTTCATTAACTCCGATCCTCACCCCTTAAACCCCTCCTAAATCCTATATAAACCCCTCCTTCACCACTTCTATCTCACACCTTCAATACTCCTCCTTCCTCAATCTCTCAAAACTCTCCAACTATTCTACTCCTTTTCTTCTTCTAATCTTCTTACCATGTCTTCCTCTAGAACAGTGAAGAGAGCTAGGTTGTAATACCCTTAAATTAGTGAATAAATAAACCCAAAAAAACACGGAATTTTTTTTTTTAAAATACAACCAAGAATAACCGGGTACAAAGAAATACGGGCATGGAAGGCAGGAGAAGAACAAAACCGATCGGAACAGGCATACAGCGGAAGTCACAGAAGCGTTCAAGCGAAAGCCAACATAACGTACACTCTCCCAAGCGAGAACCAGTACGCTTGAGCGAGGCTGCCCACTTTCCGAGCGAAGGACCCTGCGCTTGAGCGAAGCCAAAGGCAACAGCCTCCTGTCAGATCAAACTCGCTGGGCGAATACTTTGTTCGCTGCAGCGAGTAACTGCACTCGGCTATTCAGACACTCGGGATCTAGAGATATCATACGACTCATTCACTCGGAAAATGATAGCTAGTCCACTCGGCATAGGACATCTTGTTCGCTCAGGGAAAATCATTAAGTCAATCCCCACTCGGACTTAGTCTAATCTGAACCACCCGGAATACAGATCCTTACTCGGATTTTACATTATTCACTCGGATTATCATACACTTAGAATCCATTCCACTCTAAACCACTACACTAACTCCTCTCTCAGAAGAGGATCACTCCAGGTTTCCACTCGGGAATACAAACTCTTCCTCACTCGGGGTTTACTTATATCTTTCACTCAGAATCACTCAAGCGTATTTACTCGGAAAAGCCACCCAGTAATCCTCACTCGGAATCAGATCTAAATCTCCTATATTCCTCTCAGGGTTCAACAACTTAGAGTTATTCACTCGACATCAGTTCTCCCAGTCGGTAAGAAGCATCAAATCAACATAAAGCACTTATGCATAAATATACGTTCCTAGAGATATAAACCTGCCCATAATCCAATCTACCGACCCATATATATGTAACTATATACTCGGAATACTCATTAACTTAACATTATACATTTACCAATATTTACAGATCCATACAAGTGACACCATGACTATACTTCTCAAGTCAATCTTTATAAATAAATTTGTTTAATTATCATTTTACATGAGAGCCGGCCAAGGCTACACTGACTAAGCGTAATAAATGCAACACAAGCACTCAACAGTCGGAGTACACCACACTCGGACTTGAGGCCCTATCATCATTTCCGAGTCCATCCTGCACACACTGAAAAATGGTGTAGGGGTGAGCATCTCAAATATTAAATGATAGATACTGACTCGGGTTGACCCACAGTTATGCAACAATATATATATGTAATTATACATGGCAATAATTAAAGTCAGAACAACATTAATCAACCAGGACACACATAGGACCTTTACCGATCGGAATCCACCAGTTGTCACTCGACCATATACACATATTATTTCAATAACATTAACATAACAACAACTAATAACCTTATAATGCCAATGAATCAGAACGCACATATTCAACAATTTCCGATCAGAATCCAACAGTTCTCACTCGGCTATACACACATAACATTTCAATAACATTGATATATATATATTCATAGAACAGATTTCAGTCAGCATCCACAGCATATGCACACAGAATAATTCACTCGGTTATATACATTCATCATCTCATTAACATCATCACATGCATAATCAAATTTCAATCAACATCAGCAATACATATGCACAGATTATTGCACTCGGTTCTGCATTTGTGTGTAACCGGTTTTTGACATTGCAACGTAGTCTCCCAGCCTTTTTATACATAGCTCTCAGCTATCAATTCAGCTCCCAGCTGCTTGGCCGTTTTACGGGTACCCAACCGTTTGCCCACAAGGTGACACCAACGCTCTCAGCGTCAACGGAGGTGTTCACAGGCGGCCCGAGTCCCACTCAAGGGCTACCTTGAGTCCCACTCAAGGATTTCACAGCGTCCCACGGTTTAATAACCGATGGTAGTGTCCCACACTACGTGCTCCCAGCACAAACGCATCCCATGCGCCACACGTGGATTCATCACACAACACAGAGTTCATATACACAGCAATACATACATCTCATGCAATCTGCACCATACATCATCAGAACTCAAACAACACATGCATCTCATGCAATCAGTGCTAGGCATCAGCAGAACTCAACAACACATACATCTCATGCAATCGGTGCTAGGCATCAACAGAACTCAACAACACATGCATCTCATGCAATCGGTGCTAGGCATCAGCAGAACTTAACAACACATGCATCTCATGCAATCGGTGCTAGGCATCAACAGAACTCAACAACACATGCATCTCATGCAATCGGTGCTAGGCATCAGCAGAACTCAACAACACATGCATCTCATGCAATCGGTGCTAGGCATCAGCAGAACTCAACAACACATGCATCTCATGCAATCGGCATAGCACATCACCAGAACTCAAACAGCACATGCATCTCATGCAATCGGTATTACATAACATCAAATTCATCAAGTCAACACCTTCTCTCATGCAGTCAGCACTTCAACTCAGAATAACATGCATGGCATATAAGTCACACGACAATCATCAACAGTACCTTAGCATATTCTTTTCATGCAACCATTCAACACTCCTCAGAACTACTAGCATGCAATCTATGGACGGAACTAAACATGCAACTCTTGGTTCATAAGCATCATGCATCCGGTATCACAGACTCCACATGCAAACAAATCACAGAATCAAATACAGAATCGGTAAGCTATTAGCACCGGGAACCCGTTCATAATCCATGCGTTTAAGATAGAAGATACCCCCTACCTGGAATGAAGCTTCCAGTCGGTCACCACGATACTCTGTTCTAGAGGAAAACTGAGTCACTCAACTCACAGCTTGGAAGAACCAGAAGAATCCTCGAGCTAACAATGATGACCAGTCATCCTTCAACCGTTTCCCCCAACCCACACAACCACTGGGCTCAAACGTTGGGTTCAGCACTCCGTATGGAGAACTCAAAGCTATTTCAACACCCACGAATAATCTGATTTTACCAGCAAGGGAGGGTTCCTGATTCAGGGCATCTCAACGTCACTGAGTTGGGTGGAGGAGAAGATGACGAGGAAGGAGACAAAGGAACAGCGAGGAAGGAAACGGGTTGCATGCAGAGGGAAATGCACACTCTCACCTTCTCTGGCTCGTCCAGGAAGGAAGGAGGACTCCGATCCTCAGGCACCACTGTCGCGAGCTCATGGAAACAGAGAACAGAGGAGAAAGAAGAAGATCGAAGAGTGAAGAAGAAGAAGAAAAGAAGAGAGAACGGAAGGGAGAGAAGTCTGAAGGAAAAAAAGAATAATAAAGTGGCCCAGTAGCACCTATGTGCATGCACGAAGAAGGGAAGAGTGGGGTGGGATATCGTGCACAGCAGCAGCTCCCACACGCGTCACACGCATATAGTTACAACTAATCAGCCTTTATTTCCTTAGTTAAATTAATTAAGTTAATTCTAATTAATAAATAATTTCCCCACTTTGCAATTATTATCTTAGTGATTTATTTTTCATTTGACAATTAATTATTAAATCGGGATGTTACAGTTCTCCCCCTCACAAAAGAATTTCGTCCTCGAAATTCAATTGGTAACTCACCATAAATAGATAACTCGGAAAATTGCTGACATACCACAATAAGCAATTACTCATCTATGCATCTCAAGTATTCATACATTGCTTAAATTCCAGTCAGTATAATTGGCTTCCAAAGCCATTTACCGACTGCTCCACCCAGAAAACGAGACATCACTCTTAACACATTTCCACTCGGAAGTGTCACCATTGACTCGGAGTAACATTCCTTTCTTTCACTCAGACTTACCTCAACAAACAGATCGGAATACCACAGTCGTGCTCCGACTGCAACTCTTCGCTTCTCAATGTTTCCGACTGCTTCGCAATTTTCTAATCAGCATAAATAAAACAACTCTTCATAGTCTTCATTACATTCGGGATTCTATTTCCCACGTAGTTACCCCCATTCAACTCTGCCAGTCCACCCTAGCTATTGGCACTTTCCAGTTCTTTGGCCGCTAGGCCTTACACTCTCAACACCGATCGGCGTATTTACACCATCAGGTTCCCCGACTCAAAGAGTCACTCAGCACGACCATGAGCACACATAAAGCATAGGCTCGATATTGGGTCACATGGGACACATTCTAGATGTTATTCAACCAGTTGGGAAGAACCTAGTCGGTAAACAACATTACCGATTCCCTATAATACCCACTACCGACCAATTCATTTCGGATTAAGCTCTCGGATTTTCAAAATTCGACCATAAAATTTCTTTCTTAACCAAAATGAACACTCAAATGAGTTCCCATGTGCTTCAATTAGCACAATTCGCCTGGATTTACCTCGCACAGGCACCACACTCGGTTCTAACATTTCAGATTTCTAATCATTCCTTCGGTTATTTTCATGCCTATAACCCGAGAATGTCACTCGGACCTCTCACTCAAAAATATTAATCGGGGTTTTAAAGGCAGTCCTCATCCGGAAATCTTTCCACTTGCAAAAATTCACTCGTAATTCAAGCCTACCTCGAAACCAACCCTGAGTTCAATCCCAGCAGTCCCAATCGCTGACCTGAGTACGATTTCACATAAATCCTTCTCTCGGATATCTACTCCCCTTGGAGACCCTTCACGCGGAAACTTTCTATTTACCAAATTTTCACTCAGAATTCAGGCCTACTCCAAATATAAATCTGAGTTCAAACTCAGCAGCTCAACATCACCCGAACACAGCTATGAATAAGTTTACCGCTCGGTATCTACTTCCCCCCTTGGGTAATTCACTCGAAAACTTGCACACTCGAAGTTCCATTTCCTAACCAGAAGTACTTTTCTCCTGCAGAAAGATTCACTCGGCGAAACATCACACGGGTATTAGGGATTCTACACTCGATACCTCTCCACTCAACATCGTTCCACACGGTACCATTCCACTCGGAAATGGTACACTCCGAGACACTCCACCCGAAATTCACACGACTCGGATATTTCACTTTGATTTTGCCTAACACAAAAGTGTCATTCGGACACAGCTCCTTATTAATGACCAAAACGATGTTTCACTCGGAACATCATAATTTTCACTCAGCAATTTTTTTCTCCCAGAAGGATTTCACTCAGAACTATCTCCACTTTCACACACTCAGAATATACTAATCTTTCCCGAGCAAATCCTTACCTTATGATTTATCTTGGCTCAAGATCCTGGTCCCCTCGTTAAACTTACAGTATCACTCGGTTAACCTTATAAAACTCCAATTCCAGTGATAGGCTTGACCACCCATCTGTTTCAATAACTAATCATCATTTTAGTAGCCAATCTATACCCAACAGCCTCTAATCCTCTCGGAGGCAAACCCATCAAGGTTAAACAAACCCTCTATCCTCAATTTGGTACATAATCACTTATTTATTCACTTAATACGACTCTCATCTCCACTCAAAGCAGTCCAATAGACTCACCATCACCATAAGCAGCTACAGCCTCACTTGCCTGACTTATGAATTGCTGCATCCGACTTATAGGATGACGTCTCATTCCTATAGGGTTACAACAATTACATAGTCACTGCAATGTGTACGCTGCCACAGTACCCATGGTATGAAGAGTCATCTCAGAACAACATGCCTCACACTGACCAGACTCACTCAACTAATACTAATTCACACGGAAATTAATGGCAATTCACGCACACATATTGTAAGCAATACATCTACATCAACATCATCATTATGCACCACATAGGGTACATCACGCAACAACAATCATGAAAATTATTTATCACTTCAGTAAAATAGTAAGATGGCAATACAACAATCGGCTTCTAGCCAACACCGAGTAAATATTTCCTCTAAATCTTATTCTTCACAAAACCATGGCTCGGATTAAATTCTCAATTCTCAGCTATATAATAACATCACTCACTCGGGTTTATGCAATTCAATCAGAATTAAGTAATTCACAATCACATATGCTATCATAACACGCCATGGACTCGGCAACGACACTAATGTACATACAGACACTCAGTCGGATTCATACCAATTATTCATGGCTATATTATTGTTCACTATAGCATGCACCATAACTATAACATCATATTGCACTCGGTAATAGCATCGATATATATGTACTCATCCAATCGGATTTACCCAAATCAATTCCAAACCATATTAAGGATTTCATTCACAATATCATATCCACATATTCATATAATTCACACTGAGCTCATTGACCATCATAAGTGTGCACACAGACATCCAATCGGAAATTGCACCATAACATACATTCTCAATTATAACATTACATCACACTTGGCAACAGCATCAATACATGCACATTCATTCAGTCAGAACTCACTCATACAACATCATCAAGTTGGAATCTACTCAAATCATTCAAATCCATGCAAATCATGTTAGTCTCAATAATAATGCTCTTATACACATGCATGCGGATCTGACTCAAACAGTGATTTCGTCTCATGTATGCAATTCTCATGCAATGTCATACAAGCATCCAAGTTTACAGGTGCGTCTCACACAGCCATTAATAGATCACAACCGTTTCAACACGACATATAGATTCACTAAGAATTTCACAGTTCCATCACAACATCACAGGCGTTTATCATAGTGACTCACAACAAGCAAAACAGGGTAACAATACTACAGCACATCCTCTCGGCATTTTTATTAAAGTCAGCGTGCATTTCAACACAACATCCGAATGGAAATCAACAGATCGACTCACATATCATGCATTCGGAAATCATCATGGTATTCTCATTCATATAGATTTGAACATGAAATTGCAAACAGAACTTAGAGAATCATCCTTTTTTAACTCACACACTCGGCAATAATGGTAATATTCTCATTTACAAGCGTTCAGTCAGCATTTGTAGAAACATTAACATGCACTTATGGACGGAGTCGCACAACACTAACAGTTTACAAATACCGCAAATTCGGGAGTTACATGCATTATTACTTAATCACAGCACAACTACCAACACATTTCGCACATAATCATTCAAGTCTCAATGAGTTACTACGTAATTGCTTCACTCGGCTCAACACTCACAAGAGAAGTAAATTATTAGACTTAGAATTCCTAAGGGGTCACTATTTATCCAGTATCCCACGATGGGTACCTCACAACATTCAAATATTATTATAAGGCCTAATACCATTCACTCGGTTTCCTCAACCAGCCACTGAGGCGCAATCCCAATTTAACATATACCTGACCTCACCTTTACTTACTTATCTCACACCCAGATTTTCAATTTAGGAAACTACAACACATCTTTTATACCGCAAATCATATACACCACATACCATTCATTCATCACACATTCAAATCCCTCATCAAGGCACAGGCATACTGTAACACCCTAATTTAAATAAATAATAAGCCCAAATCACAAGGAAAATTTTTTCAAAAATTAAATAAACCAGAATGGACCATAAAACAACCGGGTAACATATAGAATGGAAAGCAAAGGAGAACAAGGCACCCATTCGGCAATCAACGGAAGCACAACAATTCAAACCCGACCAAACAGTATACCTTCGCTCAAGCGAGGTCCAACGCTGTCTGAGCGAGACATGACAATGCAACAACGGAAGAAGGAGATGCTCAAGAGAAGCCCAACACCAGCATCCACTCGCTTCAGCGCGATCCCACACGCTTGGGCGAACAGCTCTAGTCGCTCGGGCGAGACACGATTCGCTTAAGCGTTGCTAACACAAAGCCTTCCCAAACACACACTCGCTGGAGCTAAATCTAATTCGCTGGGGCGAACACAGGTACAAGGTAATTTCTCACTCGGATTTGGGACATATGTTCGCTCGGTAAATCATCACGTTCATACCTCACTCAGAATCCACGCAGCTCTTCATTTCACTCATATAGGTCACAAGTATAAACCACTCGGGAAATCTGGTAGTTAAGCCCCACTCGGACTTATTCAAGCTCAACCATTCGGTCTACAGATCCTCTCTCGCTCGGATTTTACATCATTCACTCAGATTATAAATGTCTTACACTCAGAATCCATTCCATTCTAAACCACTACACTAACTCCCCTCTCAGGAGTGGATCACTCAAGGTTTTCACTTGGGGTTTACTTATATCCTTCACTCAGAATCACTCAGTGTATTCATTCGGAAATACCCAATTACTATAGTCTCATTCGGAATCATCAACTCAGCACAATTCATTCATCAACAACCTTCGAATCAAGACATCCCAGTTGGAAGACGTATCAAATTAACATAAAGCACTTATGTATAAATATATGTACTCAAAAATATAAACCTGCCCACAAATCCAATCTACTAACCCGTAAACATGTAACCATATACTCGGAATACCCAGTATCTTGATATTATGCATTTACCAATACTTGCGATACCATACAAGTGACACCATGACTATTCAATCTTTATAAATGAATATATTTAATCGTCATTTTACATGAGAGCCGGCCAAGGCTACACTGATGGAACATAATAATGCAATACAAGTACTCAACAGTCGGAGTGCACTATACTCGGACTTGAGGCCCTATCATCATTTCCGAGCACGACCTGCACACACACTGAAAAATGGTGTAGGGGTGAGCATCTTAGATATTAAATGATAGATACTGACCCAGGCTGTACCATAATTATACAGCAATATATATATACACGCAATTATACATAGCAACGATTAAAGTCAAAGCAATAACAATCAACCAGGACACACATCAAACTCTTACCGATCGGAATCCATCAGTTGTCACTCGGCCAGGTGCACATATACAGCCCATAACATTAATATAACAACAATCAGCAACATGATACTACCAACGAATCAGAACGCACATGTTCAACATTTTCCGATCAGAATCTAACAATTCTCACCCGGCTATACACACATAACATTTCAATTACCTTGATGTATGTTCATAGAACAGATTCAGTCAGCATCAACAGCATATGCACACAGAATAATTCAATCAGTTATATACATTCATCATCAATGCATAGTCAACTTCCAAACAATATCAATCAGTTAATACACACATAGTATTTCACTCGGTTCCGCATTCATGTGTATCAGTTTAGACGTTGCAACGTAGGCTCTCAGCCTTTTTATACATAGCTCTCAGCTATCAAATCAGCTCCCAGCTGCTTGGCCATTTTACAGGTACCCAACCGTTTGCCCACAGGTGACACCAACGCTCTCAGCGCCAACGGAGGTGTTCACAGGCAGCCCGAGTCCCACTCAAGGGCTACCTTGATGTCCCACTCAAGGATTTCACAGCGTCCCACGCTTTAATAACCGATGGTAGTGTCCCACACTATGTGCTCTCAGCACAAACGCATCCCATGCGCCACACGCGGATTCATCACACAACACAGAGTTCATATACACAGCCATACATACATCTCATGCAATCGGCGTCATACATCATCAGCATTCAAACAGCACATGCATCTCATGCAATCAATGCTGGACATTAACAGAACTCAACAACACATGCATCTCATGCAGTCGGTATTACACATTCTTAGAACTTAATAGCACATGCATCTCATACAATTGGCATTAGGCATTATCAGCGCTCAACAACACACGCATCTCATGCGGCTGGTATAACACGTCATCAGGACTCTAACAACACACATGCAATCGGCATTTAAACAATGTTAGGACTCAGACAACATATACAATAGGTAAGGTACATTATCAGATTCACTAAGTCATATTTCACCACATGCAGTCAGCATTTTGAACTCATAACAACTTGCAGGTCATATAAACACACGGTAATCACCAACAGCACTTCAACACATTCCTTTCACACAATCGTTCAACCTTCACAGGCCATCAACATGCAACACTCAACTTTCACTCGTCATGCAACTGGGAAGTACACACTCGTATACAACACAACACACAATCAGAACACGGAAACAGCAAGCATCAACACTCGGAACCCATGCATTTCAGATAGAAGATACCCCCCTACCTGGACTGAAGCTTTCAATCGGTCAACACAACACTCAGTTTCAGAGGAACACTGACTCACTCTTAGCACATCTGTATGCAAGAGCAGGGGAGACCATTCAGGTTTCTGAGACGCCCAGCTCTCGGTTCGTTCCCTGGAGTAGCTCCATCACAACACTGTGAACACTCCCACCACCTTGAAGCTCCTCGAAGCGCAGATCTCCACTAAGACTTGGCAGCTTCGAGCAAGGAGAGGAAGAAGGAGGGAAGCCGACGAAGGAATGAAGGAATAAGGAAGGAGACGGGTTGCATGCAGAGGGAATGCACACCCTCACCCTCACTGGCTCGTCGAGTAAGAAAGGAGGACTCCGATCCTCTGCCATCATGGTTGCGAGCTCACGGAAACAGAGCGCAGAGGAGAAAGAAGAAGATCGAAGAGTGAAGAAGAAGAAGAAGAAAAGAAAAGAGAACGGAAGAAGAGGAGTCTGAAGAAAGATGCATAATATCAGTGACTATAGACACATATATATGCATATTCGTGCACGCAGAAGAGAAGGAGAGTGGGATGGGAAGTCGTGCACAGCAGCAGCCCCCACACGTGTCATATACATATAGTCACAACTAGTCAGCTGTTGACAACTTAGTCACAATCAATCAGCCTTTGCTTTCTTAACTTAAATTAATTAAACCAATTATAATTAATAAATAATCTTCCCCACTTAGCAATTATTATTTTAATGATTTATTTTCATTCTGTAATTAATTATTAAATCAGGATGTTACAGTTCTCCCCCTCTCAAAAGAATTTCGTCCTCGAAATTCAATCGGTAACTTACCTTACATACATAACTCAGAAAATCGCTATCTCAGTCACCCACACGACTGAGCTTCCACAAGTATTCACCGACCGGATCATAATTTCACTCGGCAAGGGTTCACCACTCAAGCGGTTTACCAACCGCCCACAATTTCAGTCGGCAAAACGTAAAGGTCAGGCCCTACCTGATTATAACTTCATCATAGAGTTTAATATATTTGGGATTCAATTTCTAAAACACACAAATTCCCTTATTTTAATTCAGCCAATCCATCACAAGCAGCGGCACTTCCCAATTTCTTGGTCGCTCGGTCCTATACTTACGACACCACTCGGTGTATTTACACCATCGGGCTCCCCGACTCAAATGAGTCACTCGGCACAACCATAACTCATACAGAGTACAGACTCAAAATTATATCACATGAGACACATTACAAAGGCTAATCAACCAGTTGGGAATAATCTAATCGGCAAACAACATCACCGACTCCCAAAAATACTCACTCCCGACCGATTTCTCTCGGACCAAACCCTCGGGTTTTCAAAACCCGACCACAAAATCTCTCTCTTACACCAAAGGGAACACTCAAGGAATTTTCCATGTGTTTCAATTGGCACAATTTACCTGGATTTACTTTGCATATGCACTGTACTAAATTCTGAAATCTTAGATTCCTACCCATGCTTCCGGCTAATTCCGTGCTTTCATCCTGAGAATTTCACTCGGTCTTCTTACACAAAACATCATTCGGGGCTCAAGGGTAATTCTCTCCCGGAAATCCTTCTACTTACCAGAAATTCACTCGCAATTCGAGCCTACCTCGAAACTAATCCTGAGTTCAAGCTCAGCAGTCCCAATCACTGACCTGAGTACGACTTCATTTAAATCCTTCACTCAGATGTCTATTCCCCTCGGAGACCATTCACTTGGAACTTACTCACTCGGAATCTCATTTTCCCCGATCAAAGAACTTTTCTCCTGGAGGATCACTCGGTTGGACATCACATGGGTATTAGGAATTCTACACTTGATATCTTTCTACTCGGAATTGTTCCACACGGTACCATTCTACTCGGAAATGATACACTCTGAGTCAGATCACCCGAATCTTACCCTACTCAGAATGTTACGCTCAGACATTATTTCCTTAACTTAGTATTGATCCTCTCTATAAGGTTCTACTCGGAACACCGTAATTTCCACTCGGCAGTTCTTCCCACAAGGACGTCGCTTGAAATTGTCTCTACTTTTACACACTCGGAATATACTAACCCTTCCCAAGCAATTCTTCACCTTACAATTCAGTTTGGCTCAAATTCCTAGTTTCCCCATTTAACTTACAGTATCACTCGGTTAACCTTATAAAACTCCACTTCAGTGACAGATTTGATCACCCCTCTTGTTTTAACAACTAATTATCGTCTTAGAAGCCAATCTATACCCAACAGCCTCTAATCCACTCGGAGGCAAACCCATCAAGGCTGAACAAACCCTCTATCCTCAATCAGTACATAACCACATAATATACATTTAATATAACTCTCATCACTCTCAGAACCATCTGAAGGACTCACCATCACCATAAGCAGTTACAACTTCACCTGCCCGACTCATGAATTACTGCATCCATCTTATAGGATGACGTCTCATTCTTATAGGGTTGCAACAATTACACAGTCACTGCAACGTGTACGCTGCCACAATACCTATGGCAGGAAGAGTCATCTCAGAACAGCATGCCTCACTCCGACCAGACTCACTCAGCTAATACTATTTCACACGGTAATTAATAGTAGTTCACACACACATTGTAAGCAATACATCTACATCAACCTCATCATTATGCAACACATAGGGCACATCACGCAACAACAATCATGAAAATTATTTATCACTTCTGTAAATCAATATGATAGCAATACAACAATCGGCTTCTAGTCAACACCGAGTAAATATTTCCTCTAAATCTTATTCATCACAAAACCATGGCTCGGATAAACTCTTAATTCTCAGCTATACAGTAACGTCAATCACTCGGGTTCATGCAATTCAATCAGGATTAAGTAATTCACAATCACACATGCTGTCATAACACACCATGGACTAGGAAATGGCACTAATATACATATAGACACTCAGTCGGATTCATACCAATTATTCATGGTTATGTCATTGTTCACTACAGCATGCACCATAACCATAACCATATATTGCACTCAACAATAACATTAATTACATATGTACTCATCCAATCGGGTTTACCCAAACCAATTCCCAACTATGTTAAGGATTTCATTCACAATATTATATCCACATATTCATGTAATTCACGTTGAGTTCATTTATCATCATAAGTGTACACACAATCATTCAATCGGAAATTGTACCATAACATACATTCTCAATTATAACATTGCATCACACTTGGCAACAGCATCAATACATGTGCATTCACTCAGTCAGACCTCATTCTTACAACATCATTAAGTCGGAAACTACTCAAATCATTCAAATCCATGCAAATCATGTCAGCCTCAATAATAATGCTCTTATACACATGTATTCATGCAGTCGGCGAATCAGATGCATACGATTTATTCACCAGGAGTCCAACTCCAATGCACTCGGCATTTGCCTTGAGTCCAACCCAAGGACTTTCATTAACTATCCAATGCTCATGCTCCAAGCATGGCGCCCCTTGGTTGGGAATGGAAAATCTGGGGTCCAACGGGTATGTATGGATTCATTGGGAGAAGTGTACTGGGACCCATTTGGGAGATTAGAAAAGTGTTCTTACTAGGGGAAGAAAATGATCCAGGAGTTAAGATCTGTTTGTCACAACCTACAGAAAAAAGGGTAAGTAGTGTAGAGATAAATTCAAAAACTGGGTAGGTCCTGTGAAACCGTGACCCTTTGGATAACTCATGGACAGAGGGGAATGAAAGAGGCGATCATAACTTTGAAGCGCGTGCCTGGCCGAGTCTTCATGATGACTGCCCAAGATGAGGTCGAGTACTGGGAACGTCTTGTTCCTCACGACTTTAAATGTTCACCATATTTTTTTTTATAAAAACACCATGTTTTATCAGATCAATACAATTCATAATACGTATCGAAAGAGATGAATTTTATTCATGTATGTCAAACAAATACAGAGAATGGATAACGTGGAAAATAGATGGAATGAAATAGAGCCATATAGAACAGGTCAAGGCCAGGCGAAACAAGGAAGGTTCATGGATCCTCTAGTGAATTCCTGAGACTAGTGAGAACCTTAATCCCCAAACGCGACTTCATGTCTACCTAATCGACTTTGCTTTGGAAAAGGTGAGTTCGACGATGATCCCCATGCCTTAGTTTGGACTTGCACTTCTTGAGTTGGAGGTTTGAGTCATATCACCAAAAATTTGACCCTAACTTTTGCCTGAGCCGCCCTTTCTGGTT
Source organism: Clitoria ternatea (assembly GCA_037962975.1). Taxonomy (NCBI): domain Eukaryota; kingdom Viridiplantae; phylum Streptophyta; class Magnoliopsida; order Fabales; family Fabaceae; genus Clitoria; species Clitoria ternatea. Next base: position 33,856,782 of record CM075673.1, on the reverse strand, counting down.
TTCGACTCACCAGGTCGCTCTAACTTTTGCCTAGGTCTCCCTTTCAGGTTTTCAACCTAGCGAGCATTATTTTTACTTCTTTTTTTGCTTTTTTTTCTCGCATGCCCCCTTTTAAGCGTAATACTTCTTTACCGCGTCTGTATTTATAGGCATTGGCAAGTCCTCACCGTCCATGCTAGTTAGAATCAGGGCTCCCCCAGAGAAAGCTTTCTTTACGACATATGGTCCTTCATAGTTAGGAGCCCATTTGCCCCGACTGTCTTTCTGAACTGGCAAAATTTTTCTGAGAACTAAGTCCCCTTCTTAGAACTGTCGAGGTCGTACATTCCTTTCAAATGCTCGTTTTATACGCCTCTGATACAACTGACCATGACAGAGGGCGGTCAGTCTTTTTCCATCGATCAGATTTAGTTGGTCATGCTGAGCCCGGACCCATTCAGCTTCTTCTAATTTTGCCTCCATCCTCACCCGAAGGGAAGGGATCTCTACTTCAAAAGGTAAGACTGCTTCCATACCATAAACCAAGGAGAATGGAGTTGCCCCAGTCGAGGTTCGCACCGAGGTTTGGTATCCGTGCAGTGCAAAAGGAAGCATTTCATTCCAATCTTTGTAAGTCACCACCATCTTCTGTACTATCTTCTTGATGTTTTTATTGGCCGCCTCGACCGCTCCATTCATTTTTGGACGGTAGGGAGAAGAGTTATGGTGGGAGATTTTAAAGCTCTCGCAAAGCTCTTTCATCATTTTGTTATTCAAATTTATGCCATTGTCCGTGATGATTTGACTTGGTAGGCCATATCGGCATATCAGCTCTCATTTGACGAATTTAACCACAATATTTTTTGTCACATTGGCATATGAAGCAGCCTCTACCCACTTTGTGAAATAATCAATGGCGACCAAGATGAAACGATGATCGTTTGAGGCTTTTGGCTCGATGAGACCGATGACATCCATGCCCTACATCGAAAAGGGCCACGGTGCTGATAAGACATTCAGGGATGACGGGGGAGCATGAATATGATCAGCGTATATTTGACATTTGTGACATTTCCGAACATAAGCAAAACAGTCCATTTCCATGGTCATCCAGTAATAACCGGCCCTCAAGATCTTTCTTGACATGGCGTGTCCATTAGTGTGGGTTCTGAAAGATCCCTCGTGAACATCTCTCATGATTCTATTTGCTTCAGCAGTGTCAACGCAACAAAGAAGGTGTTAGGAAATCCTATTAGGGTCAGCAGCGGAAACACAAAGGATTCCCAAGAAAGAATTGCAAACACGTATGTCTCAAAGAATTATACTAAATTAAAATTTTTAATTAGGGTTTACCTCTTGTAGACGCAGAACAAGATCCTCGATCGAAGCAATTGTAGCTTCGCCCTTAGGAGTCCACACGAGCACTCCCACCAGAAAACTAACGATCCGAATGCTAGTACGGGATTTTAGTGTAATCTAATTTTTGAGCCACAGCCTATGAGCATCTCATGCTCTATATATAGGCTTAGGTCTTGACCTGAGCTCTCATTAAACATTGGGATCCTTACTCATTCTAAATGAGTTAGGCCCAAATAGTTTTATTTTCAATCCAACTAAAATAAAACTATCCTCTGGTGGGCTTACTCTATGTGTGTGACCCTATAGGTAAAATATTCGGTTATATTAATAATAAACTATTTTATTATTAATATAAAATAAGAGCGGTATCTAGCAATACATCATTATGTCCGAATATTTTTATCATCGACATGACCTATAAGTGATAATTATTTTATATATCTATTCCTTTTGTCACGATATCTAATTGGGCCCAAGGCATGGTCGTCGTCATCCTTGTATGGCCCAATTCATTTTACTTGATACCAGAGTAGACTTTATCGAATAAATATCTAATATTTATTCATCCTAGCATGGCCATGCATTTCATTAGTCTCACTCCATCAAGTGGCCCATAGATATCACTTCTGTCACATAGGAGAGACAAATTCCATCTACATCACTCACATCCCTCTACATAATTTATCTATTGCCTAATCATAATCTTTATGGTCATCTTATTACAGATAACATTTGATTGTATTAAAACAATAAACTCCTTATGTAGGAATCGTAGTGACTTCAGGTCGAAGGACTATATATCATTATCACATTGAGAATCGTTTATGACACTCATGTAACGATCCATGCAACGTTCTCATGGTGGGTCTGTCCAGTACAACATTACTCTTAATGTGTACCCATGTAAAGACTTGATATCATATATCCATGATTTGTGAGATCAAATCATCAGTACATTACACACTAATCTTAATGTATTTACATGTCCCCATGTAAATACTTGATTAGGGACATTTTAGGAATAATTCTCATATGACCTATTATTCCAGGATAAATAGCATTAGTCTAAAACTGAAAATACTAATTTTATTGATAACTTAAAATTGATACATTAATAGCTCGTAGTGTATACACCAACAGAAGGATAGAGTCGTAGTTTCTTTTGTAAAGCACATCACCCTTTAAGAAGAAACCCATGGTGAGCCGTCGTAGGGTTCTCTTGTCGTTCTCTGTAACACCGTCGGGGTATTCTTGACTCTGGATATATCTCTTAATATCGTGGTACCACGGTTCCCCATCTGACTCCTCTTCAATCACTTGGCAGTACGAGGGTTCACGACGCTTCTCTACCTTGATAAGAAGCATGTCATAGTCATTACTTACCCTGAACATTGAAGTGAGAGTGGCCAAAGCATCAGCCATCTGATTGTCATCCCGAAGAACGTGATGAAAAGAAATCTCATCAAAGTTCTTAATCATTTCTTTGATGTGGGTGTGATAGGGAACCAACTTGCTATCCCTAGTTTCCCACTCCCCTTTTAATTGATGGATGACTAAAGCAGAGTCCCCGTATACTTCCAAAGACCTCACTTTCACATCTAGCGCCGCTTGGATCCCCAAAGAACATGCCTCATACTCCGCGATGTTGTTAGTGCAATCGAAACATAGCCTGGCGCAGACAGGGATAAACTCTTTATCTGGTGAAATCAAAACGGCTCCGATTCCATGCCTGAGTACGTTAGATGCCCCATCGAACCTTAAGATCCATTTGTCTTTATTACCATCTTCTTCATTAGACAATGCTAGGATATCTTCATCCGAGAAGTCAAATAGCATTGGTTGGTAGTCGCTGATAGGCTAGTGCGCTAAGTAGTCTGACAGGGAACTTCCTCTTATGGCTTTTTGAGTGACATATGTTATGTCGTACTCAGTTAACAGTACTTGCCAACGGGCGATCCTTCCGGTCAAAGCAGGCTTTTCAAAAATATACCTGATGGGGACTATCTTAGAAACTAGCCAGGTGGTGTGACTCAACATGTACTGCCTTAGACGCTTAGCGGCCCATGCTAACGCGCAACAAGTTCGCTCTAAAGTGGAATATCTCATCTCACAATCAGTGAACTTCTTGCTTAAGTAGTAAATAGCATGTTCCTTCTTTCCAGTCTCATCATGTTGTCCCAATACACAACCCATAGATTCATCCAACACTGTCAGATACAAGATTAGTGGCCTTCCAGGAGTCGATAGTACCAATATCAGTGGCTCCCGTAAATACTGCTTTATCTTTTCGAAAGCCATTTGACAATCTTCATTCCATTCCACCGGTTGGTTCTTACGGAGCAACTTAAAGATCGGTTCACAAGTTGCTGTTAGTTGTGAGATAAATCGAGCAATGTAGTTCAACCTTCCCAAGAATCCTCTGACTTCTTTTTTTGTACAGGGATGAGGCATTTCGAGAATCGCTTTGACCTTGTCAGGATCTACTTCTATTCCCTTCTTGCTTACGATGAAACCCAACAATTTGCCTGATCTTGTGCCAAAGGTACATTTGGCCGGGTTCAACCTGAGCTTATACTTCCTTAACCTTTCAAAAAGCTTTCTCAGATCAACAATATGATCTTTATCAGTTCTAGATTTGGAAATGATATCATCCACATAAACTTCTATCTCCTTGTGCATCATGTCATGGAAAAGGGTCACCATTGCCCTTTGGTAGGTTGCCCCAGCGTTTTTCAAACTGAAGGACATCACTTTGTAACAGAAGGTGCCCCACAAGGTGATAAATGTGGTTTTCTCCATGTCTTCTGGTGCCATCTTAATCTGGTTATAACCAAAGAAACCATCCATGAATGAGAAGATGGTATGTTGGGCTGTGTTATCCACCAAGACATCAATCTGTGGCAGAGGAAAATCATCTTTGGGACTAGCCCTATTTAAGTCCCGATAGTCTACGCACATTCGTACCTTTCCATCTTTCTTTGGGACAGGGACGATATTTGCTACCCATTGAGGATACTTTGCCACTGCTAAAAATCCAGCATCAAACTGCTTTTTAACCTCGTCTTTGATCTTTAGAAGCATCTCTGGCTTCATACGGCGTAACTTTTGCTTTACCGGTGGGCATTCAGGCTTTAGTGGTAACTTGTGTTCGACGATGTTGGTATCGAGGCCAGGCATGTCTTGATAAGACCAAGCGAAGATGTCACGGAATTCCATTAGCAGCTTAATCAAATCTTGCCTCCGTTCCTTACTCAAGGAGGTACCAATCTTGACTTCTTTTTTATCCTCCTCATCCCCCAAATTAACAATCTCAACTATCTCCAAATAAGGCTGAATTTCTCTGTCCTCTTGTTCCAACAACCTTGTTAACTCGGGCGGTGGCTCATAGTCTTCTCCACCTTCTTTGTCGGCATAGTCAACTGGGTAATCGAAATCGTGAAGCGGGATTATGATTTCATTAGTCTCAGGAAGGTCATTTTTGGATCTGCAATTTAGTGTGTTATGGCAAAAAATAAAAAATAAAGAGAAAAGGAGGAACAAGCAAGTAAAGAAAATGAATCAAAGCAAGGATAAAGGGATGAGAAAAATTTTTTGAATTTCGATACGCATTTATTGATTGAATGATAAAACAAGTTCTTCGCCCTTATTGCATGAAAAGTCCCAAAGCCTTAGGCATAGCAGAGGGATAAACAAGACATTAAGGCAATAACAAATTACTTTGGTGAATCACTTAAAATCGTAGGGAGTTCGACAGCCTCCCAGTTATTGAGCTCTTGGCCCGACGGGCAAGCGACCACCAAATCAGCATTATCATCAAAACCATCTTCAATATGGGCTACTAGGTCTGGAGGCATCAATCCGGCACTCTGAAAGCTTTCGTAAAGATCATAGAAAGAGAATCTTACGGTGCGAGGCTCCCTGCCAGCAATACGGGCAGCCCTTCTTTCCCTCTTTTCTTCTTCCACCCTCCTCCTATCGGCGGCCGTGGGCCGGTACCCCAAGCCAAAACCATTTTTATTCTCAACAAGGTGCACAGGTTCCACCTTTCCGTCACGCCCTAAACCCCTCCTAGGCTTATATCCCTCACGCAGCATCATCTTCGCCATCACCAGGGACGCAGTTGGCATGCTGACTCTAACCATCGTCGTCCCTTCTCCCACGTATGTGGCGTTTGCAATTTCTAATACCTGGAACAAGGTCTCGAGGGCCTCCTCCGCTGCCTCGACGTAAGGAGTCGTGATGGGTTTGCTGACCAAGAAGTCTTCTTCACTAGATACGATTATCAGCTTGTTGTCTATTATGAATTTCAGTTTTTGGTGCAGGGTAGATGGAACCACTCCAGCTGAATGGATCCATGGCCGACCCAACAGACAACTATAAGAAGGCATGATATCCATAACCTAGAAGAGGACTTGAAATGTGCAAGGTCCAACTTGAATGGGCAGTTCAATCTCACCCATGACCTCCCTCCATGTACCATCAAAGGCCCGTACGACTGTAGCATTTGGCTTCATGTTCGTCCCGTCGAATGGCAACTTGGCCAATGTTGATTTGGGCATTACATTAAGAGATGACCCATTGTCAACTAGCACTTTTGCTAGAATATGGTCTCAACATTTTACGGATATGTGGAGGGCCTTGTTGTGCCCCATTCCCTCCGGTGGCATCTCATCGTCGGTGAAAGTCAGATAGTTATCTGCAGCGATGTACCCCACTATTCCCTGAAATTTATCAACGGGGAGGTCATGGCTGACATGAGCCTCATTTAGCACTTTTATTAGTGTATTCCTGTGTGGCTCATAATTCATCAACAGCGACAACAGAGAAATTTTAGCTGGAGTTTGGTTCAACTGGTCTAATACTTGATATTCGCTTTGGCGAACAAACTTTAAGAACTCTTGGGCCTCTTCGTCAGTTACAGCCCATTTTTCTCTGCCACTAGTGCCTTCTTTACCTACCTTGGCTTTTTCGGCAGTTTGATCCTTCTTCAGTTCTGGAGTGGCATATATTCTCCCGCTTCGGGTCACACCTCCTACCCCGGCAATGTTTGTAACCAACGATGACGACGGGTTACTCACTGTCAAGCCTGCAACGACTACATCCACATCGTATTTCCATGGAACAGCTCGTGAATCCTTAAATGAAAATGGGGTAGGTGTTTGAATAGTAACTGTTGGTCAGACAGAAATGGGAGTTGCTGAAGGGCTCTTGTTGTAGAAAATTGTTAAAGGTTTGGGAACCGGCACCCCTGATCGTTCTTGAATCATATTTACCCTATTTTCATGGTGCTTACAGACTCGTACAAAGTTGTCATCCATAAGCCTTTGAAGAAGTTCATAGAAGTTTTGACGTTCGGCACTCTGATCCTTGTCATGCTCCTTCGTCCAAGGCTCTTTCACCAATCCTTGCTTGAACAAATGGGAGTGAACTGTCTTTAATGGCGTCTTTATATCAGCAACATCCCTAACGTACTCCTCATCCTCCCCCACGGTGTTAACTCTGGAACCTCCGTGATTGGGCAGGGGATTTGTGGCCACGTTAGGGCTTCCTTCCCAAAAATTAATCCAGTCAGCTTTGATCAAATCTCTCACTTTATATTTTAAGGCCACGCAATTTTCTGTGGAGTGCCCTGATGCCCCAGCGTGGTAATCACAATGTGCGTTTGGGTCATACCCCCTTGGATAAGGAGGTTGCAACGGCCTTATGGGGCATGGAGCTACCAGACCTTTCTGAACAAACATTGGCAAAAGTTTAGTATATGTTATTGGGATTGGATCGAACTGCACAGGGGTGCGCTCATTATCGGGATTCCTTGTGTTTTGATTATGATTGGGTGGTCGAATTACTTGTTGAGGGTGATGGTGTGGCATGGGTTACGGCATTGGCGCTCTTACCATGGGCGGACAGAAGTGGGGAGTATAAGCTGTCGGGCCATAAGTGGCAGCGGCCACATAAGGATTGGGAGCTTGAATCATGGTAGGGACGAATGGTCTCGGTGGAGCCGTCTTTTGATTAGAAGAGATGGAATTAGTTTATCCATCCCTTCTTCCAGGCGCCAGCTTTCTTGTCTTGCTTGCCCCAGATGGGCCCCGAGTGATCTTTCCTGTTCGTATTCCGCTCTCTACCCTTTCCCCAATAGTCACAATGTCGGAGAAGTTGGATGAAACACTACCAATCATCTTGCTATAGAAGGGTGATGGGAGCGTGTCGATAAACATTGCGACTATCTCTTTTTCCGACAATGGGGGGTCCACTTACGTAGCTGTCTCTCGCCAGCGTTGGACATACTCCTTAAATGTTTCACTGTCCCTTTTCAACATATTCTGTAACAGAACCCTGTTGGGCGCCATATCCATATTATATTTGTATTGTCTGAGGAAGGCATCTGCCAGGTCCTTCCAATAACGAATATGGTTCCGCTCAAGGTGAGCATACCATGTAAGAGCGGCCCCTGCCAGACTATCTTAGAAGCAGTGGATCAACAATTGGTCATTAGAAGAGTAGGATGCCATCTTTCGACAGTACATTATGAGATGGTTTTTTGGACAAGTCATTCCCCGATACTTGTCAAAGTCTGGCATCTTGAATTTGGGCGGGAGGACAACATCTGTGACTAGACATAGCTCAGAAGCATCTATCAGTCCAAAACCTCCAGCACCTTCCATCATTCTCAAATGTTCTTCTAAGATTTCTATCTTTTCCTTTTGGGGAGCTACGACCGTGCTATGACCGGCAACCGAGTTCATCATGCGGGTTGTATCTTGGAGATTGGTCACATAGGGGGTTGCGCATCCGTACGGATAACTGAGTGGCTGGTTGAACAGAGGCAATGTGTGGGATTGGTTCATTAGGCCTGCATTCGGTGAGGGACCTTGGGGTTGGGCCATAGCCTGTACGGCATAAGTTGGCTGGGTCATCTGGGCTTGTGTGTTTTGGGTTTGTGCATTGTAGGTTGGCTGGGCCATCGGGGCTTGTGCGTTTTGGGTTTGGTAGGTTTGTGGGTTATGGGCCTGCGTGTTTTGGGTTTGGTAGGCTTGTGGGTCATGGGCTTACGTGTTTTGGGTTTGGTGGAGTGGTGGCATATTTGGCTTGGCGGGGTGTGAAGCGTGAGGATTCATCGCTTGCTGGTTGTGGGCGTCTTGTTGGTTAGCGAGCGGGGGATAGTGTCCCGGCGGTAGGCCATAAAGTGAAAAAGGTATTGGGTTACCGTCAGGACCAACAAATGTATGCTGTTGTGCATAGGATTGGCCGTAAGGTGGCTGGGACTCAATGGCAGGGTTAGATCTTCTGACATGAATGGTGAGAGGGGGTGTCGTGTTAGGGAGTTGGGTTCTTGCTGGGTCAAAACCAAGGGGAGGAGGCGCGGTGGTAGGCTGCTGTTGGGCGTCCTCAACACCTGCAGAGGAGCCTCCTTCTGTGTGTCTCTTTTCCAAAAGTTTAGTTAACTCCGCCACTCGCTCTTTCAGCTGATTGAACTCAGTTCTAAAGTCTCCGTCCACAACTTCTACCTCAGCCATGAGTTTCTTTTGCAGCCGGGTTTGGTAAGGATGCCTACCCGTGACGTCTAAAGGAATCATTGGGAAGTGTTAGCAAAAAAATAAAAAAAATAAAAAAATAAATGGTTAACAAAAATAAAAAAAGTAGAAAAACGTTACGCGGGAAATGATTCACGATTCAACGTGTAACCTCTGACCGTTCCTCAAAACGTCACGTTCAAAAGTACTAGGTAAAGCAGTAAAACGGGAATTAACATGAGACATAAGACAATCTTGGAGACAAAAGAGTGCTTCATTATTTCGTACTTCCATGGAGTACACCGTAAGAATCTGATTACAACACTTTAGCCGTTCCTGGCTTGGGCAATCATAGTTTTCATTTTACAAATCCTTTCACAGCAATAACACAAAAATGATGAAATTTCTCTTAGAGTAGAGAGGGGATTAACCATCCCTTCGGCTTGTTTCAGCAAATGTGGAAGATCCTCTAGGACTCCATTGGCCAGGTAAGCCAGATTAGCGAAGCGTTCCATCCATGAACGAATGACTTTGTCCTGCCGAGCCAATTCAATTTCTAAGACTTGTGTGGCCTTTTGACAATGTCGCTCTATGTCCATGGCATTTTGTTGCTCATCATTTATCTCTTGTTCGTATGTTCTCATCACCTCATCAAGCTGTTGTTCCAAGTTGTGTACTCGGAATTGTAACAACTCCTTCTCTACCACAGCCCTTTTTTCATTTTCCTTGGACTGTGTCAGCATATCTTTGAAAAATTGTTTCTCAGCCAGAATAGCGTCACTCTGCTTGCTTTTTATTTTTAGTTGAGAATTGGCTGCTTAAAGACACCGATCTTGTTTTACCCTGTGATCTTCTTCAATTTTCCACTTTTTCTACATCTCTTAAATGGCCTGTTCGCTTTCTAAACTCTCTCTTCTTCGGAGGGTGCATTCTTGCTGATATCTTAGCAAGTCTTCTTCCAACCTTTGATTCTTGGCCGTTAACTCCTCTATTTGGGCCTTCAAAGCCTGTGTGGCCTTGTCCTCTATGATAAATAGAGGAGCAGGAATGCTTGCAGACTGGTATGAGGGACCTCTGAAGGGTAATTTTACAATTGAAACCCTGTTCAGGACCCATTTATAGTATTCAGACCCAACAGCATGGCTTCGTGCTCCCAATTCCTTTCCCATCCTATGGACCTTTTTCCATGCATTGGCTATGTCCCGAACGGTGGATGTATAATTTCCTTTCGCATAATATGAAATGAAAGGAGTGAGCAGTTCTTCGTTCGGTGACCCAAGCAGGGGATAAGCCAACTGACCCTTTGCAATAGTAGGATTGTAGTTAATGCACCCTTGCGTACCCATGAGAGGAACATTTGGATAGCCTCCACAGCTATAGATGATCGACTTGACTTCATGCCACCGAAGATACCATCTGACCTTCTCGGCTGTAAGGCCCACGAGATGATTGGCCCATTCGCGCCCATTTTTGGTTGCCAACTGACACAGTTTCAGATCAAAAATTGGATACTCGGCCTTGCATATCTGATGAAAGGCATGGGATGTGAGCCACACATATAAAACAGGCAAACAGCAAATGATCCTCTTTCCACCTTGTGTGTGGCAGAAATCCATGGTGCAGTACACGTTGGACAACACAGCTGTAACTAGGTTTTCGAGCCTGTGTTTGCAAGCGGTGAAGACATTGATAGCATCATAATCTATATAATTATCCAAGTTAGGGAATAAGACAACCCCATAGATAGTGAGAGCTAAGGTGTCCATGAAGGCTTCCCATTCTTCCTTTTCTGCCAGGATGTGTATGTGTTTCTCAAGAAACTCTCGAGTAAACCCGGGAACTTGGTTTCTGTTCATTTATGCACCTTTTAACATCTCAGGATAGATTTTCAAAATGCATGCGACAGAAGTGATCGTTGCATGATGATCAACATGGCGATAGGGAATCTGTCCCTCCACCGGTATTCCCAATATCTGTTCAAACTCTTCTACTGAAGGTGCCAGTTGAAAGTCTTAAAATGTGAAGCAGCGGAGAGGTGGGTCATAGAATTGAGCCAGAGCTGTAATTGCTTCTGTTTGGACTTCTACCTCCAAGAGTTTTAGGATCTTCCCATATTTTCTTATAAAGGCCATCTTTTGAGTTAAATTCAATTTCTTCCCCAGTGTCTGTAGACTATCAGTATCGATCTTCCTAACCTTAAGGTGTAACAACTTCTTCAATTCCGTCATCTCTGTACCACATTTGTCATGTCTCATGTTAATTTCCATACTGACTCAGAGATACTGCCAAATTCAGAATTGTTCCCTGTGAATACCAAGACAAAGAAAGGAATCAGTTATTGTTATGTTTTTGAAATCAATGTTTCCCCCAAGGATTTGATGCAAAACAGAAATTTTGTTGGTTTTTTTTGGAAACATTGATTTTCAAAACTCATGTGAGCCTGACTTGTAAAAGTCATAGATTTCCCTAATCGTCATTGATATCCCAATTGGGAGGACATGAAAATTATTTTGATTTTTTTTCTTTTGACGATTAGGAAAATCCACGACTAGGGACTCAGAGGTATATGATCAAAAGAGAATTATCTATTCATCCAAAGATTACTGTGTATTCCAAAAAATGAATCCTTATTTCAAAATGGAGTAAATCTTCGGGTGGTAAATAATTCATCTTTGAATAAAAGGGAAAGTGAAAATGACGTAAGGTAAAGTAAAGTTTGCCCTTTTGTGGCCTAGGTCGGGTTTTGTTAAAAGTCTTTTCTAAGCCCTACGGCTTGTTTAAAAGTGACTCTCCACACCGGGTGGCTTATACTAGACATCTAGAAGGTCACCAGAGCCAAGATCCTACCCAAGACAGGGACGCAACAGTGGGGAATCCACTAGGTGCGTATATCATGAGAGGTCGAACTCTGGTTGAGGTTCTCACGAACACCGGATAAGAAGTACATCCCATACGATTCCGTATACGAACCCCTCCTAACTTAAGTTTCATTTGGGGCCCAGGTATAGGGAGCCACTCATAAGTGTGTGAGTAACTGTGAGTGTAGTGTGTGAAAGGGCATTCAATACCTTTTACCTTACCCCATTCTGCACAAAGAACAAACACAGAGCAAATATACAAAGTCGTCTACCCTAGGGTTCAATAATTACAGAAAAGTAGCATGGTCCTCTACCCTAGGGTTCAACAAACATGCAAACGTTGACAACGAAACAAATAACTAGATATAATTGAAATAAGAACGAACATTTACAAAATCAACAGAAAATAAAACAAGGGAAGAAATCAAAGCATATAAAGGCTATGTAGAAAACATGCACTCTCAATCAACTGGCCTGACTCTCTTAAGTGTCCCTGGCGGAGTTTCCATATGTCGCGACCGGGATTGTGACGGCGGGGCCGACCCTTCGAAAGGAATGAAACAAACCAAAACAGGGAGTCCCCACCAACGCTTTTATCCATAGGAAAAAACATTGGGAAAAAACTAAGTTTAGTAAAGCACTGGTTTAAAAAAATGAGATTCAAGTTCGGGAGTCGGTTACGAGTAGGGAAGGTATTAGCACCCTACATCGCCTGTCAAAAATAGTACCAAGATTGAAAATGTGCAACATAAATAGCCTTACAAAAAGATGTTATGTTTCTTCCTTTTTATTGTTGTACTTTGTGTGAAAGAAAAAAAACGAAATGAACAAACTAAACAAACATGAAGTGTAGGTCAACAGGACGTCGCGTCCAAATTAACCTCGGCTTCGGTATAAAACAGGAAAAGGGAAGGATGCTAAGAAGACATCGCGTCTAAATTAGTCATCCTTTAATCAACAATACGAGGTCAGAAACGGAAAGGGGATAAATGGGACGTCTCGTCCAAAGTATCCCTTTCCTTATGAGCCGTGATGATGGTCAACCAAAAATAAGGGAAAATCAACAAGACGTCATGTCTAAATTGATTTTCATGGAAGTGATAAAAATAGAATAAATACAAAAATAAACCTGAAAATGAAAAAGGAAGGATGGGCCCGACAAGAGTTAAGTCCTGCTTCTACGTATTCTCGAATTGCCGAGAAATCAGGGGTACGTAATTATTGATAATGTTTTTCTTAGGAAAAGACTAAGAGATTAATGGTGGATGATGTTTTTGGAGAGAACTCATACAAGGCAAAGTTCTTCGCACGTGTACTGGTTCTAAGGAGATTGTGTAGACGGGAGTACTCTTGTACGACACTGATTAAAAAAAGAAATAATTTTTAGGCTAGTCCTAATAAAAATGTGTGAAGCAATCATTTCTTACCACTTATTACGAACCTAGGTGGGAGAAAAAAGAAAAGAAAATAAAACAACAGAAATTTATTTAAGTGGGTATATAGATTCGATAAACAGTAACAAATTTGACAGAAAAATAGGTAATGAAAAACAAGGAAAATAAGGAACGGAGTGTAACCGGTGTGACGAGAGAGTTGAGAGCCGGTGTGGACTTGGACAATGGGAACCGAAGTGATGCTGGTGTGGCTGTAGAGTTATGGAGAACCGGTGTACAGTTTAGTGAAGGGACGGTGTGAGGATTTAGTGTAAGGGCCTGTGTGAAATTGATGAGGGTGATTGAAGGGAGCTGGGCAGTATCTAGGGAGTGGGAAAGTTCACTGGAAATCGGGTCTAATTCGGTGTCCTGGTAACAGTTGAGTCCGAAGCAAATTGTAAAGTTCGAGGGACCAAGATTTTGGCTTTGAACTCCGGAGGAAACCTCAAGCTTTTTGATCAAGAGATTTTAGAGATCATAGCAAGTTTTGCAAGGGAATGGGGGCAGAGTTTTGACTCAAAGAACGCTCAAAAAATCCAACCCCTTGTGCCTCTTCAGCTGAGGTATTTATAGAGATCCAAGGTGCTGGCTGAGAGCTTGGACAGCTCAAAGACAGCCTGGCCACCGATAATTATGGTGAATAACGGCTGATAAGTAATTTATTATTTTCATTTTTGTTTGTTATCAGCCGCCCCCCAGGATTCAAAGATCAACTTGGATGGTGCGATTGTATGTAATGGAGAAACATCCTGGTCACTGACAATTATGGGGGAACGGCGGCTAGTGGGTAATTCTTTATTATTTTCATTTTTGTCTGTTGTCAGCCGCCCCCCAGGATTCAAGGATCAACTTGGATGGTGCGATTCCAAGTCAGCATGGGCAAACGGACTCCTCAAATGGTGTCACATGGGACCGATGTTCTTCTTATGGCCCGGATCACTGTCTCAATCAGTATCCATTCTCGGTGGAAATTGATCTGATCGGAACAGGTGCTTACATACATAAAAAGACCGAGTGAACTCTAAACCGACCTTTGACACTCGGTGTGAAGGCTTGAATTCACAGATTATTGACTCGGAAATCTCTTTCCAAGGAGTATTCATCAGAGCCTCTTTTCATTTAGAATTGCTTCACTCGGAGGTGCTTTGCCCGGAAATGTCACTGCTTGAAACATTCATTCAGTCGTAGCCTTTCTTCCTTCAAAAGTGACTCACTCGGATATATCAGCCTAAAGTGATTTTTCGAAGTCTGACTCACTCGGGAGTATCTCTTTTCGAGAATCATTCATCGAAGCCTCTTTTCGTTCAGAATCGCTTCACTCGGAGATGATTCGCTCAGAAGTGTTTCTGCTTGAAGCACTAATTTAAAGTCAGACTCGCTTCCCTCGAATGTGACCCACTCAAAAACGTCTCACTCGGAGGTACCTCAAAAAAAATTTCACTCGGCTATATCTCTGGCCAACAAGTCAGAACCATTTTTGACTTAAAATTGATTCACTCGAGAATTCTTCATTCAAATGTCTCAGTCCGAGAGGTATTCCTTCGAAATCAAAGTCTTTCTTCACCCGAAAGCACATCTCTCGGAAGTAAACCACTCAAAAATAATTCACTCGGAGGCACCCCACTCAGATGTGTCTGCTCAAAAAGTATTCATTCATAGAGCCTTTCTTTGCTCAGAAATAATTCCCTTGAAATGGTCCATTCGGAAATATCTCACTCGGAGACACCTACTCGGCAACGTCTCACTCGGAGACACCCTACTCAGAAATGATCATTCGGAGTCGAAGTTCAGTCCTCTCAGAATTCTTTCCACTTGGGAATATCACTCAGAGTCAAAGATAATCCCGAAGACGGACCCGAGTACAAATAGAACGAAGGGGTTCCAAGTGACGGAATTCCCCATTCTTGGTGAAAATTGACCGGACCGAAATACTGATCATTAGATTTTCTTCTTTTGTTATGTTTGTATTCTACATTTTCAATTTTCTGAACTTTCCCTTTTGTACTTCTCTTTTAATGAATGAATGAATTTTCCCCTTCACTTATCTACTTTATATTGCTTTATTTGTTTTTGATGATTACAAAGGGGGAGAAGAATAAAAGTTCATCTAGAGAATAATAAGGGTTAATACAAAATTGCCTAAAATCAAATACTAATCAAAACAACAAGTGTTAATCAAAACATCGAGTGGTAAAACAATATGAGTAAAACAAAAAGTGGTTAAAAGACAAATGATTAACAAATGATTACCTTCATGATTCTTAAAGCTAGGCATAAACTCCTTAAGAAAGGGGGAGAAAATCTTATTTGCACTAACACCCTTATGAGATGAACATTGTTTGGCATCATCAAAAAGGGGGAGAATGTGTTTGGATATGTGTTTCAGGTTATATGATTTTGATAATGACAAAGCAATTGAGGAATCATTCATGAAGTTTTTTACAAGGATTAAAACAGGGAAGAATCAACAAAGATAAGCATCAGACTCGAAGCCTAATCGATTAGCACAAGGCAACTAATCGATTACACAACCTCTGTTTTGCATACAATCGATTGCAACAAGGAATCAAATTGATTATATAGACTCTGGAACAAAGGCTAATCGATTACACCAAGCCATCTAATCGATTAGAAAGCCTCTGTTTGTTACCTAATCGACTACAACAAGAAGTCCAATCGATTACCAACTAAGAAAAATGATGAAATGCATCAGGTACAATGCCTAATTGACTACAGGGTAGCCCCCATCGATTACCTAAGTTTTGTGGTGTTACTAATCGATTGCAACCAAGCCACAATCGATTACCAAGTCTCTGTTTGCTCAAAAATCGATTGCAAACCAAGTCACAATCAATTACCATGTTGCTTAACAGAATTAAATGCATCAGGTATCACTTAAAATCGATTACAAGGCATATACAATTAATTAGCCAAGCCTTGTCTTCAAGCTAATCAATTACATGGAAAAGCCTAATCAATTACGAGACCTATTACACTGAAGAATTCAAAGCATAATCTATTACAGCTCGAGGCCTAATCGATTACACTAGTGGGAAATGTGTCTCGAAAAGTGTTTTTAGTGGGAAACAGAGACCCATACTCTATGTCAAGCGTGGGGAACAACCTGGAGCTCATTTGTAATGGATAAAAGCTCTCCAAGGCCTATAAATGCACCATTGATTCAAGCTACACACAACACATCAAGGAGAAATCATTCCTAGCTTGTATTTGTGCATTGTGAGTTCAATTTTCTTGTATAGTTTTATTATTCTGAAACTTTGAGCTTAGATTTGTATATCCTCTCTTGTTGAGAGTTAGAATTTGTGAGAGCTTTTTCACTTGCTTATATTCTCTATTGAGAGAGTAAATTACTTGTAAACACAAACATCAAACACCAAGTTTCACTCTAGGTTAAGTGGTCACAAAGGTTAGGGTTCAACCTTTGGGTATTGAGAGTTTAAGAGATTGGGTGGGTTGCCCTTGTGCTAGTGAGGATTGAGTTCATGAGTGTGGAACACTAGGAAGCTGCAATTGCTCATAGCTTGTAATCTCTAAACTTCAATAGTGGAAATCCTTCAAGTGGGTTGTTTGAAGGCGAGACGTACACCGGGTTGGTGGAACTCGTTAAATTGGTTTGCAAGCTTCTATTCCTTACTCTCTTACATTTACTTATTGCATTTGGTTGGTATATTGATTTGGTTGTGACAATATTACTTGAACTTGATTAATTTGACTAAGTTAAGTTTCCGTACACCAAGTGTTTGATAAATTGTTAAGACCACCTCTACACATATTTCACCTTAGCACTTGTACCTTACTTGTTGTTTCTTGCATATTATTGTCCTGTGTAAAAAGGGAATCAAGTTTAAAGGCATTCCAAGCGAAATTTTTAAACACTCAATTCACCCCCCCCCCCTCTTGATTATTGAGGCCACTTGAATAACAAAACAACCCTAATAGCACAATATGTTGAACAATGATGGACATGGTGGTAGAGGCATACTAGCTCTTGACGCATAGTGACGAGCATGGTTAGGTTGGCAGTGAAAAGAGATACATCGACAATGGGGCTTAACGTGTGTAGCGCATAGAGGACATAATTGAGTTTGCAATGTGGTAGCCTTTAGGGAGGTGGCACAAGGGTTGCAGATTAAGTTTGCGACTAAAACAATGTTGAACAAAGTGAGAGTAGAATGTGACATAGTGGCAGTGGTCATATTTGGTGGCTAGTCAGACTGAATGGAAGAAGGGGAGATAGGCGCCTACCCAAAGTTTATAGTTAAAAGAAACTCAATTTCAGAAATTGTTATACCCATAAAAAAAGGTTTTAGAATTCTCATCAAAGTAAGGACCTAGGTGCATGTTAATAATGTTTTCCATGATGCTTAGCTTCCCCAAGGAAATTCTAAGAAAAAGAGGAAAAAGTAAAGATAAGAGATAAGAGATAAGCAATAAAAGAGAGGGAGGTTGGCGAGATATTTTATTAATAATATTGATGGCAATTTTTTTCCAATTTTCCATCTCAAATTTTAATTATTTAAATTATGAAACTCTTTTATTTATCAATAAAAAAATACTTATTTATTTTATAGAATTTCTTATACCCGTTATGCGATGCCTGGGTTGAAAAATAGCCAAGAGGTATATTGGGAGTTCAGTTGCAGGTGTGGATGGGGCTAGAGTGGCGAGCAGAAGAAACAAAACAAAGACCAGATGAGATTAATGACAGTCAAAACAGGTAAATAGTGGTAGGAAAGAAAAATTCTCACACGTAAGCGTATTGTATAACCGGTTACTTTTAATCTCCCAAATGAGCTCATATTTTTTTCCTATCTTTTTTTAAAATGCTTTTCTTTTAAGTTTTATCACCAAAAGCCATGCGTTTTTTCTTAGTGTTATGAAATTAGAGAGGAAATTAGAGAAGAAAATGGACTTGTAGAAGAAGGAAGGAGAGTAAGGAGAGTAAAGAGAGAGTAGCGAAATTGAAGAGAAGAAGTTGTGTGTTTGTATTAATGAGTGAGGGGGTATTTATAGGAGGTGAGAGGGGGATATTTATAAATATCAAAACTTTGGGGGGGACATCCACAAATATTCATAATACTCCCCCTTGGATGTCCATATTTAGAATGTGCCTCGTTAAAACCTTACTAGGAAAAACTCAGTGGGATAAAAACCTAGTGAAGGAAAAAGAGTACAACATTCTTTACAAAGTATATTCATGAAAAATAATTAAATTACAAATATTTAATTCTCCCCCTCATCAGAACACTTATGTAAACGTCGAAGACCAATCTTCTGTACTAGTTGCTCGAAGACTTTGGTTGGTAATGATTTTGTAAAGATATCTGCTAGATTCTCACATGATCGGACTTGCTGGACATTTATTTCACCATTCTTTATAAGATCATGAGTAAAGAAAAATTTTGGTGAAATATGCTTTGTCCTATCTCCTTTAATATAACCCTCCTTTAACTGAGAGATACAAGCTGCATTATCTTCACATAAGACTGTTGGTGGTAATTTTCCATCATGCAAGCCACAAGTTCCTTGAATATGTTGAATCATAGACCTCAACCATACACATTCTCGACTCGCTTCATGTAATGCTAGAATTTCAGCATGATTAGATGATGTTGCTGTGATTGTTTGTTTTATGGATCTCCATGAAATTGTTGTACCACCATATGTAAACAAATATCCTGTTTGTGATCGACCATTATGAGGATCAGGTAAATACCCCGCATCTGCATAACCAATTAGGTCTGCCTTAGATACGTATAGGAAAAATAAACCCATGTCCATTGTACCTCTAAGGTAGCAAAATATGTGTTTAATCTCATTCCAATGCCTTTTTGTGGGTAAAGCACTATATCTTGCTAACAAATTCACAACAAATGATATATCAGGTCTTGTATGACTAGCAAGATACATTAGTGCACCAATTGCACTAAGATATGGTACTTCAGGACCAAGTAGTTCTTCATTTTTGTCTTGAGGTCAAAAAGGATCTTTGTTTACTTCAAGTGACCTTACAACCATTGGACTGCTCAATGGGTGTGATTTATCCATATAAAACCTCTTTAGCACCTTTTCTGTATAAGTCTTTTGGTGCATCAAAATTCCTTCCTTTAAATATTCTAATTGTAATCCGAGACAAAACTTTGTTTTTCCTAAGTCTTTCATCTCGAATTCCCTTTTCAAACAATTTACAGCCTTTGAAAGCTCTTCGTGAGTTCCGATGATGTTTAAATCATCTACATAAATAGCAATTATAACAAACTATTTTTCGAGTCTTTTCATAAAAACACATGGACAAATTGGGTCATTTTTATACCCTTCTTTCAACAGATATTCACTGAGGCAATTATACCATATACGTCCAGATTGTTTCAGTCTGTAAAGAGATTTATTCAATTTAATTGAATAATTTTCTCTAGGATTTGTCTTGTATGCTTCAGGCAAATTAAATCCTTCAGGGAGTTTCATATAGATGTCATTTTCAAGTGAGCCATATAAATATGCTGCAACAACATCCATAAGGCGTAAGTCAAGCCTTTCACGGATTGCCAAACTTATTAAGTATCGAAAAGTAGTGGCATCCATCACTGGTGAATATGTTTCTTCAAAATCAATACAAGGTCTTTGTGAGAATCCATGTGCAACAAGTCTTGCTTTGTATCGCACAATTTCACCATTTTCATTTCTTTTTCTTGTAAAGACCCATTTGTACCCAACTGGTTTTACACCTTTGGGTGTTTGGACTACAGGTCCAAAAACTTTCCGTTTTGCAAGTGAGTTTAACTCTTCTTACATTACATCTTTCCATTTTGGCCAATTATTTCTTTGTGCATATTCTTTAACTGATTTTGGCTCATGATCTTTATCATCATTTATAATATCAAGAGCTACTTTGAATGCAAAAATTTCATCAACATCGACTTCAGGTCGATTCCATTGTATTCTATCCATGACATAATTTATCGAGACCTCTTTATTTGTATGAATTTCAGGTACCTGAGTTTCTTCTTCATGAGAAACCTTAATTATGTCTGGAGACTCTACTGGAGTCTTTATATCCTCAATTTGACCATCCTCTTTATTTACTTTTCTTTTCCGAGGATTTTTATCTTTAGAACCAACAGGTCTGCCATGTTTTATTTTGGCTTCAAACTCATTTGCAAATTTAGATTGTCCTTTAGGGATATCAATCTTTATTGGAGTATTAACAGTTGGTATGTGTGACTTGGTCACTCTTTTTGGATCAGCAAATGCATTAGGTAATTGGTTTGCTAAATTTTGCAAACTAATTATTTTCTGAACTTCTAGTTCAGATTGCTTTGTTCGAGGATCAAGATGTGATAGAGATATCTCATTCCAGCTAATCCTTTTATCCAACTGTTTATTTTCTCCCCCTAATGGTCTCAACCATACTTAGGTCTTTTTCAACCATATTTTCTCTTCTTTTTTTTGTAAATATATTTTTTCCTCTAATTCAATACTCCATGCCTGCAAATTATTTTGTTTGAATCATTTTCCTTACCCTTTTTTTCATTCTCTTTGACTTTGGGCCTTAGCCTGGCCTGTGCTATTGGATATGTAGTGGGTTGTAGTGTCATATAAGCTCCAGTACCCTGTTTTTAAAGTATCATGGATAGTTAGGAAAAAAACAGGTACTGCATTTTAGGAAAGTGAGATGATCTTTGTAACATCTTGTTTTTAATAATAGTCCTATTTTGTAAATTATGAGGTATAGAAGGTCTATAAGTATTAATCAATGAATAAAACACTCTATGGATGGTATATAATACTCCAAAAATTTTATTTTTGGGTATAATTATAGGATTTACATAGACCTTTAATGATAAGATTCATTTTCCGAGTGAAACATGCCTTAGAAAGGACTGTCCGAGTGAAAAAGGCACCCTGTTCCGAGTGAAAGAGAAAAATTCCGAGTGACTAAGAGAAATTCCGAGTGAAAAATGGAAATACCGAGTGAAGGTTGTGTTTTCCGAGTGGAACATGGCCGAGAGGGTTTATTCCGAGTGGAATTCTTGCCCCAGAGACACTTTTGTGTGAAGTGGACTAATAAAACCACTTCTGGGTGAAAGAATCCGAGTGACTTACCCTGGAGTGACTCACTGCAGAGTCAAACACCTCAGAAAAACTCATTTTTGAGTCATGTACTCTCCAAAGACTCAATTCCGAGTCAATTATATCTAAATGACTCATTTTCGAGTCAAACATCTCAGAAGGACTCATTTCTGAGTCAAGTATTTCTCCAACGACTCAATTCTGAGTCATATATTGTTAAGCATTTTTATTTTTGAGTGAAAGTTTTCCCTGAGAGCCCATTTCCGAGAGGAGTACCAAAGGAAAATTTGTTTGAGTAAAATATGATTGAAGAGAATACTTCTGAGGGAAGGAAGTCCTGGCCTCAGACATTTTCGAGTGAAGCGTATCCAAAAAAGCATCTCCGAATGAAGAGAGGCTTGTCTGAGTAAGACGTTTTCAAGTAAGGCAAATCCGAGTGAAAGTTTAAGAGAGAGAGAATTCTGAGTAAAGTACTTCTAAGTGAAGACCTTGGATTTAAAAGCATTTTTTCAAGACAAGGTCTTCTGGGTAGTAAAATTCCGAGTGAAGGAAATTGAAATACTTCCGAGTATAAGATAGAGTGAGATGTTTCCGAGAGAAGAATCAGAGTTGTGTAACATTTTGAGTGAGGCTTATTCATATGGCTCTTTTACCGAGTAGTGAAGGCCTTAAAGGATTCCGAGTGAAAAGTATTTCAAGGAAGATTAGTCTGTGTTGCTAAGAGATGAATAGCCGAGTATAATTCTGAGTGAGAATGACACCGATTGAGAGTATGTAGTGTGTCTGTCCAGAAGCACTCAGGAATAACTTTGCCGAGTGAAAGACAGTGCTAGGAAACTTCACTCGAGTGAAAGAAAAGGGAGTGAACTTTGTGACAAGTTTACCGAGTGGAAAACCAATAGAGTGATGGTCGATTTTAGAGTAATTGCCGAGTGAGAGAATGATGAGAGCTGGATCGGTCAGTAGATTCTGCTGAATGGGAACCTGAGAGCTTTGAATCGATCTCTGGAATATTTACCGAGAGAAACCCATGTGATTGAGGGCTCGGATTTGGAATGATTCTACCAAGTGGTAGTTGTGTAAGAGAGGACTCGGTCTAGGCTGTTTTACTGGATGGAAGACCGATTAAGTGCTGGTCAGTTGTGGAATTAATAACTGAGTGAACGCTGAGCAATGAGGATCGTCTCGCTGAGTGGTAGACCCGAGCGATGGGAGTCAGTTTTGGTGGCACTTGCTGACTGAAAAACCAAGTGTTGAGGAGCCTAATTAAACGAGAAGGACTCGGATTCTTTTCCCTTCATGTTACTAACAAATTCCAGTCGGCATGTATGCTGACTGGGTAGAATTCCAGTCGGTTTAGAGGCTGACCGAGTGAATTCCAGTCGGTTTTCAGTGCCAGAAGTAACTTTTTGACTCCAATCTTGTCTCTTGCGCATAGTTTAATATATCTAAACCCATTATGCACCCCTAGTATGTAGGACGGCCAGAAGTGGACCATTATAAGCCCACTTTCTTATTTTTAATCCTCCATTATCTCCACTAACAGCACTAAAAATCCACTTACGGGAAAGTTGTTCCCCACTTATCATTACATTATTAACACTACCTCTTCCAAAAACTCTTAGAACAAAGAAATTACTGAACCTTTTATCTCTCAATTCCTCTTCTCTATCAAAGCAACTTCGGAGTTGAAACTAGGACAGCAAGGAGGCCATTTTCAATCAGCCTAATATCTCCAAACCAAGTAAGAGGGGACAGGGTTGTGAATAACTATGAAATGGGTAGAATTGTATGCTGTTCTAGGATTCCAGTTTTAATTTCGTAATTTTTGCCTAATTTTGAACCTGAAAACGTATGAATTTGACTCTGACTTCTTCATGAAAGTTGTAGATCTTTTCGTTATGTCAATTTTGAGACCAAATTCAACTGATTTGAATGAGTATAGCAAAAGTTATAGCCAAAATACTACTGCATGTCTGAGTGACAGATTTATTCCATGTTTTGTGTATATATTGGTATTCTGGGAATTATACATGCATAATCAGCCTTTGCTGTCTTCACAAAAGTTGTAGATATTTGTGTTATGGATCTGTATAAAGTAGTTTCAAGTCAAAATGATTTTTGTATCGCGAGTTATGCCTAAAATACTGAAGTATGTTCAAGCTCTAAATCTGTTAACTTGAGATACGTATTTTATTTTTAAAACTGGGAATTTTGTGGTGAGAATTAGTGATCAGTGTCTTCATCAAAGTTGTAGATCTTCTTGTTATGTGAATTTTGAAACCTGAACCAACTGAATTGGATATGTATAGCATACGTTATGATCAAAATACTACAGCATGTCCGATTGAAATACTTATCTTGTGTTTTATGCATATATGAATATTCTGGGAATTATACATACATTTTTAGACTTTGATGTCTTCATGAAAGTTGTAGATATTTATGTTAGGGATCTATAGAAAGTGGTTTTGAGTTAAAAAGATGCTTGTACCTCTAGATATGCTCAAAATACAGAAGTATGTTCATGATGAAAATTTGTTAACTATGAAATCCGAATCTTATTTTTAAAACTGGAAATTTTGTGGTGAGAATTAGTGGTTGGTACTTTCCTGAAAGTTGTAGATATTTGTGTTAAGAATAATTTAGAACTATTTTCATGCCAAAATCATATTTGTAGCCCCAGAAATGTTCAAATTACTAATATATGTACGTTTTGAAAACTCACCTTGGGGCAGTGTGGTATTTCGTGAATAAGTGGTATTTCTGTTTGGAATTTGAAATTGTGTTCTTCATGAAAGTTGTAGATAATTCTATTATTGAACTACAGCAAGTAGAATCACCTAAAAACGATTTGATTTGTTCAAGTTATGGCTGATGTACTAGAGTATGTTGCTGTTGGAAATGCTGAAATTTAATTATAATGGTTATTATGAATGAAAATGATATTTTCTCTATGAGTAACAATTTATTATTAAACTCTTGAGTGATTATGATTTATTATTGATGTTGTTGCGTGTTTAATGAGTATCATACGGTTGTATATTTTGGTGGTGAATAATTATGAATGACATAATTAATATATATGTACATGAATGCCTTGTGGTTATTGTTACATGTGGTTGAAACAGTAAATCCATGATTCTGAAAATTATTATATGTGATGTGTCCTTTGAGGACTTGTGGTTTTCCAAGTGGTTTTGGAAATATTAATATCATGGTATGTTAAATGATAAAGAGGATTAAAGGCATTCATGCATCATAAGCATTTGGACGCACCATGGAATTTTAGGGGTTCCATGATTGCCTACCCTGGTGGGGGGTTACTCTATGATAAGTTAAAGCCCTATTTTTGCGGTGTGTTGGTTATGGGGCTATAGGGATCCATGACTGTATTAATTCCTACCGATGTGTTGGTCATGGGGCTGTAGGGATCCATGACTGTATTAATTCCTACCGATGTGTTGGTCATGGGGCTGTAGGGATCTATGACTGTATTAATTCCTACCGATGTGTTGGTCATGGGGCTGTAGGAATCCATGACTGTATTAATTCCTACCGGTGTCTTTATGAGACCTTTTACTGCAGTATTCCCACCAAACCAAATGGATCCAGCATGACATCATTTGACTAATTAAAGACTTATTAAATGAACTTGTTTGGCATATTCATCATATCATTATGTATTATTGATTGTGTTTGTGCAATTCTATATATTTTATATTTATTCTATATTCTGTCTCACTCTTACATTAATTTTTACAGTGAATGCCACCCAGAATGAAGAGTGATGCTATGGTTGATGCCTATGTGAATTATGTTAACCAAGTGGCCTCAATTACTCAAGAGGGGGGGTGAATTGAGTATTAAAAAATTTACTTTGAATGCTTTTGAAATTGATTCTTTAGTTACTATGTTTATTGAAGATGATAAGCTTAATGGCAAGTGATAACAAATTATGCACAAATCAAGATAATAAGTACTTAAAAGGTCTAAGTAATACTCAAGATATAGAATCAAATTAACCACAAAGCAATTTATGAGACTTTTAGAAAGATTAATAAAAGAGTGTTACTAAAAGTCAAGTTCAACAATGTTAATCAAAAAGTTTGCAACTTAGTATAACATGCACTTAGTCCAAGTTAATGAAACAATAAATCAAGCAAGCAACTTAAGTGCACAAATTAAATGAGTTTAGGGAAGAGAGATTTGCAAACCGATATATACGAGTTCCACCACGCCGGTGTACGTCTCGCCTCTAAGCAACCCACTTAGAGGATTTCCACTATTGTAGATTAGAGATACAACTTTGAGCAATTGCAACTTCCTAGTGTCCCACACTCAAGAATCCAATCCTCACAAGTACAAGGGCACCCCACCCAATCTCTCAATCTCACAATTACAAGGTTGAAAACCCCAACCCAAAGATTCTAGTATGTTTGGTGTTTGAGTGTACAAGGAAACTCTCTCAATAGAGTGGATATACAAGTTAAAGTTTTCACAAAGTAATAACTCTCAAGGAGAGGATATGCAAATTAAGTACACAATATAATTTCCCCACAAATTAACTCTCAAAAAT
This sequence comes from Clitoria ternatea, assembly GCA_037962975.1. NCBI lineage: Eukaryota > Viridiplantae > Streptophyta > Magnoliopsida > Fabales > Fabaceae > Clitoria > Clitoria ternatea. The sequence continues at coordinate 33,830,969 of CM075673.1, read as the reverse complement.
AACTTCAAGAAATATGCCAATCAAGAATAAAGAGAGCAAGAAGAAGAGCAAGAGAATGGAGGGGGAAGAAAGCAAATGGAAATGCTTCAAATGCTTGGTGTACTTAATGCCTTCAACTCTTCTCCTATTTATAGTGTCAAGGCATAGCTTCTTTGCAATTAAAGAATTCCCTTCGATCCATAAATTGCGTAATGGGACTTGCTTTTGTCTGCCTAATGGAGCATTATTCATGAAATGCGATCTGAGGCTCCCAATTTGCGATTCCAGGTTGTAACGCATTTTAACTGAACGTTCCAGAACCATTTGAACTGAATGAATCAATTCATTTCACAAAAGAATCGATTCATTTAGTGTTTATGTGCAATTTTTAGCGCATGAATCGATTCAAGGTAGGGAGGAATCGATTCAATCTTGTAAAATGGAATCCTTGGCCAAACTAAAAACGCATGAATCGATTCAAGCTTATGGCTGAATCGATTCATCAAGTTGTTCCTTCATTTTCTATGTGCTTTTTGTTCCTTTGCTAAATAAATGCGTATGGCTTTGTTCTTTTGGAACCTTAGGCACTTTGATGATTAATTCTCACTTGTTTTAAGCTTCTTTAAATGTCTTGAATCATTTTCATCATCAAACATAATTAATTCACTTGAGAACATTCTTCATTTGTTGTGTCATTATCAAAACCTACATCAACATAAAAATACATTCTCCCCCTTTTTGATGATGACAACAAATGCTTGTCTCTTGGGGTGTTAGTTCATAACAATTCAAATATATTGTAAGAAAGACCCCCCCTTTCACATACAATTTGATACCACATGTTTATGAAATCATAGGCACAAGAAATCAAGAGAGTATTTAAGGTCAAGGATCATGTGAGAAGCAATATATTAAGGACTCCCCCTTTCTTATATATAAAAGGTCTCTCCCCCTTAATAAGGTCTCTCCCCCTTTAAATGTATGTATTTCTCTCCCCCTTTGGCATCATCAAAAAGACTTCCTTAGATATTATCAAATATAATTATATACCACTTAAAGATAGATGCATACATTTTGAAGTAAGATGTCAATTGTTCCTTCTAACACATGCAACATATATCACGAAATCATTCAAAGCATGTAGGTACACAAGGTTTCATGGGAATTGTTTCATCTAAGTATGAATTAATTCATCTAGCTCTTTTTACGCAAGTTTAAAGAGTCATGTTACTAGATGGGTGTTTTGTGAGGGATTTATACAAGGATTTAGATTTTGAAAGTTGCCAATGATTTTGTTGCACAAGAGAGTCAAGAAAATCAAAGGTCATTTGCCATTTATTTTTGAGATCCATGTGGTATATAGGAGATTATCTTTGTGTCAAAATATGTTTAAATAAATGGGGACTTCATGGGGTCTCAAATAAGATAAGTGATTTGTGGAGTATTGAGATGATTATTGAAAATGTGATTATAAATTTTCTTCAAAAATTGTATTTATATTACAAAGTAAGGCATTATGTTCAAGGAAATGAAGATTTTATGGAAAAGATGAGTTAAAGATTTGCAAAAATATGTTCAAAGAGTAAGAAAGTATGATAAAATTAGGCAATTTCCAGAATTCCTAATTCCCTTCTAATATTTATAAATTGGTCTTTTGGAAGGGGTTTTGTAAAAATGTCCGCCAATTGTTTTGAAGTTTCAACATATTCAAGTACACAATCTCCTTTCAAAACATGGTCTCTAATAAAGTGATGTCTTATTTCAATGTGTTTGGTCCTAGAATGCATGACCGGATTCTTAGAGATATTTATAGCACTAGTGTTGTCACATTTAATAGGTACTTTGATTAAAACAACACCAAAGTCAAGAAGTTGTTGTCTCATCCAAAGAATTTGAGCACAACAACTACCGGCTGCTACATATTCTGCCACAGCCATCGATAATGCAACACTTGCTTGCTTCTTGCTATGCCAAGAAACAAGGGAACTACCAAGTAAATGACATGTGCCACTAGTACTTTTTCTATCAAGTTTACAACCCGCAAAGTTAGAATTGGAATATCCTAAAAGATTACATTCAACGCCTTTGGGATACCATAAACCAACATTTTGAGTACCCACAAGATATTTCAAAATTCTTTTTACGGCAGTGAGATGTGATTCTTTAGGACATGCTTGATATCTAGCACACATGCATACCGCAAACATAATATCAGGCCTACTAGCTGTCAAATAGAGTAAGGAACCAATCATACCTCGGTATTTAGTTATTTCAACGTCCTTACCCTTCTCATCTTTGTCTAAATAGCAAGATGTACTCATGGGTGTTGCTATTTCGTTTGCCTTGTCCATTTCAAACCTTTTGAGTAGTTCTTTACAATACTTTGTTTGACTAATGAACGTTCCTTCACTTGTTTGTTTTATTTGTAATCCAAGGAAGAAGGTGAGTTCTCCCATCATGGACATTTCAAACTCATCTTGCATAATCTTGGCAAACTCTTGACAAAGATTTTCATTAGTAGCACCAAATACTATATCATCAACATAAACTTGTACCAAAAGAATGTCATTATTTTTGCGTTTTATAAATAATGTAGTATCAACCTTTCCTCTTTCAAAATTATTTTCTATAAGGAATTTACTAAGTCTTTCGTACCAAGCTCTTGGAGCTTGTTTTAAACCATATAAAGCTTTTCTCAATTTAAAGACATGGTTTGGAAATTTATGATTTTCAAAACCAGGAGGTTGATCTACATACACTTCTTCTTGAATAAAGTCGTTTAGAAAAGCGCTTTTGACATCCATTTGATAAAGTTTAAAATCCATACAACATGCAAAAGCTAACAATAATCTAATGGCTTCTAACCTAGCTACGGGAGCATATGTTTCTTCATAATCTATTCCCTCTTCTTGATTATATCCCTTTGCAACTAGTCTAGCTTTATTTCTTGTTATTATGCCATTTTCATCTAACTTATTTCTAAAAATCCATTTGGTGCCTATTATTAGATGGTCATTGGGTCTTGGCACAAGTTCCCAAACTTCATTTCTTTCAAATTGGTTTAATTCTTCTTGCATAGCCAACATCCAATGTTCATCAATAATGGCTTCATCAATATTTTTGGGTTCAATTTGAGATACAAAAGCTAAGTGATTGCATGCATTTCTAATGGCATTTCGAGTACTTACCCCTTTGGTTATTTCTCCAATGATTTTGTCCAAAGGATGGTCCTTTAAAGTTACCCAATCTTGTTGTTTATCAAGTTGTGTTGTAGCTCCTTCATTGTTGGCTTTTTCTTTGTCTTCCAAGTTCATTTCTTGGAAGGTACCTACAAGATCATCATCTTCCTTTCTCGGAGAATTTTGGTTAAGTTCATCAAATTTAACATGTATGGACTCTTCAATTGTATAAGTTCGTTTGTTAAAGAGTCTATATGCTTTACTTGTAGATGAATAACCTAAGAAAATTGCTTCATCAGATTTTGCATCAAATTTGCCAAGATTTTCCTTTCCATTGTTTAAGACAAAGCATTTGCATCCAAAAATGTGAAAGTAAGAAATATTTGGTTTTCATCCTTTATAAAGTTCATAGGGGTTTTCTTTAATATAGGCCTTATTAAGCAATGATTCATCACATGGCAAGCGGTATTTACCGCATCGGCCCAAAAGTGTTTTGAAATATTATTTTCATTTAACATAGTTCTTGCGAGCTCCGCTAAAGATCGATTTTTCCTTTCAACTACTCCATTTTGTTGTGGAGTTCTTGGAGCCAAAAAATTATGTTCAATGCCAAACTTTTCATAAAACTTTTCAAAAGATTGGTTTTCAAATTCTCCCCCATGATCCGTTCGAATGGATGCTATTTTCAAATTTTGTTCATTTTGGATGATCTTGGCAAGTTTCTTAAATGCATGATATGCTTCATGTTTATGAGTAAGAAATAATGTCCATGTATATCTAGAGTAATCATCTACAATCACAAGACCATAATAGTTGCCACCAAAACTTTTGATTTTTGAAGGTCCAAATAAATCCATATGTAAAAGTTGTAAAGGTCTAGTTGTTGAAACAATGTTTTTTGCTTGAAAAGAAGCCTTTACTTGTTTTCCTTTTTGACAAGCGTCACAAAATTTATTTTCAATTTTCAATTTTGGTAAACCAATAACTAAATCTTTTGAAACAAGTTTATTTAAATGGTCTACATGAATGTGAGCAATTCTTCTATGCCATAGCCATGATTCATCCTCTTTAGTTATGAAGCATTGCACATCATTTGAAGCAAGACAATCTAGATTAATCATGTAAATGTTATCTACTCTTTGAGCAATGAACTTTATCTCCTTGTTTAGCTTATTTTCAATTATGCAACCATTTGATTCAAAAACAATTTTGTAGCCCTTATCACATAATTGACTAATACTAAGCAAGTTGTGTTTTAGTCCTTCAACATATAATACATCATTTATGGAGGTGGAAGAATTTTTACCAACATTTCCGATTCCAAGTATTCTTCCCTTTGTGTTATCTCCATAAGTAACAAATCCTTTGTTTCGTGGAGTAAGTGATATAAACTTACTTTTATCTCCCGTCATATGTTTAGAACACCCACTATCCAAGTACCAATGGGTGTTACTTGCCTTAAAACATACCTACAAAATAATTCAAGTTAGAGAGCTTGGTACCCATTTTATGTTGGGTCCTTGTAGGTTAGTTTATGAAAATGTTCCCTTAGGAACCCATACTTTTCTCACTACTTTTGGTCCTAAGCTTCTAACATTACAATTATTAGAGTTATGGCCTTTAAGTCCACAATGATTACATTTCACAAATGGTGTAGATGATTTACTAGGTGGCACAAAGAAATTTTTGTAATTTTTATCCTTCTTGTGAGCATGTGATCCTTGATTATAACCTAGTCCCGTTTTGTTAAACATGCAACGTTGTTTTCCAAGAAGTGCATTTAAATTGTCTCTACCATTTGTAAATTTTTCTAATGTTCTATTCAAGTCTAAGACCTTGGTTTCTGGATCAATGCATTTTTTAGCAAATTCACAAGGTTTATTCTTAGAGCATGCTTGGTTATTTTCTAGCTCTTCTTTTAAACATTCATTTTCTTTGCATACTTCCATGAGATGCATTTCTAGAGTATCACTTGTTTTTCTAGACAATTTAAGCTTATTAGAGACTTTTGTAAATTTATCATACAAATCTTCAAGGGCATCAAGTAATTCTTCCTTATCTAAGTCATGAAAGTTTACCTCATCTTCTTCATCTTGGTGATTGGCCATGAGACAAAGGTTTGCTTCTTCATTCTCTGATTCATCCGAGCTACTTATCTCATTTTCATCCCATGCTATATATGCTCTTCTCTTAGTTCTTTTGTCTTTGTTTTTCTTCTTTAGATTTGGACAATCCATCTTGAAGTGTCCTTCCTTACCACATTCAAAACAAGTAGGTGAAGTAGAATTTTCTTTAGGAATGAATTTCTTACCTTTAGAAGAGAAGCTCTTTTGGAATTTTTTGTTTCTCATGAGCCTTCCAAAATGCTTCACAAATAGTCCTAGCTCTTCATCCTTATCAACTTCACTCTCGGAATCTTCTTCAATGATTGAGGTAGCTTTGAGAGCTAGCCCTTTCTTCTTTGAGACTTTTTCTTCTTCCTCCGCTTGTTTTAAGTCTTTCAACTCTTGTTCTTGTTCTTGTAGTTTCCCAAACAAAGTGGCAAGAGACATTTCATTTATGTTGGGAGATTGCTTAATGGCCGTAACAAAAGGTTGCCATTCCCTAGTAAGACTTCTTAGAACTTTGTGGATAAGCTCCTTGTTAGTATAAGATTTGCCAAGAGTAATAAGATGATTAATGATCAAAGTAAATCTCTTTTGAAGTTCTAGAATAGATTCATTTGGATTCATTCTAAAACTTTCATATTGGCTAGTTAAAGTGCTAATTTTTGAATCCTCAACATCATTAGTTCCTTCATGAGTTACTTGAAGGGTGTCCCACATTTCCTTAGCAGAATTACATGTAATTATTCTAAAGAACTCATCGGGACCTAGGGCTGAAGTGATAAGATTTTTTGCTTTATAATTATATTGTACTTTCTTCTCTTCCTCACTAGTCCACTCATCCATAGGTTTTTCAATTTGTTTATCATTAACAGTATGCATAGGTACAAAAGGACCATTTTCAATAGCATTCCATACTTTCAAGTCGATTGATTGCACAAAAATTTTCATTCTCGCTTTCCAAAAAGCGTAACCCTCACCATTAAAAGCGGGAGGTCGATTTGTAACACCAACCTCGGGAAACATATTATATGAGGTTGAGGCCATTTGTTCTCTTAAAGCCGTTAAGCTTGATCTACCAAGAGTCAAGCTCTGATACCACTTGTTAACCAAGTGGCCTCAATTACTCAAGAGGGGGGGTGAATTGAGTATTAAAAAATTTACTTTGAATGCTTTTGAAATTGATTCTTTAGTTACTATGTTTATTGAAGATGATAAGCTTAATGGCAAGTGATAACAAATTATGCACAAATCAAGATAATAAGTACTTAAAAGGTCTAAGTAATACTCAAGATATAGAATCAAATTAACCACAAAGCAATTTATGAGACTTTTAGAAAGATTAATAAAAGAGTGTTACTAAAAGTCAAGTTCAACAATGTTAATCAAAAAGTTTGCAACTTAGTATAACATGCACTTAGTCCAAGTTAATGAAACAATAAATCAAGCAAGCAACTTAAGTGCACAAATTAAATGAGTTTAGGGAAGAGAGATTTGCAAACCGATATATACGAGTTCCACCACGCCGGTGTACGTCTCGCCTCTAAGCAACCCACTTAGAGGATTTCCACTATTGTAGATTAGAGATACAACTTTGAGCAATTGTAACTTCCTAGTGTCCCACACTCAAGAATCCAATCCTCATAAGTACAAGGGCACCCCACCCAATCTCTCAATCTCATAATTACAAGGTTGAAAACCCCAACCCAAAGATTCTAGTATGTTTGGTGTTTGAGTGTACAAGGAAACTCTCTCAATAGAGTGGATATACAAGTTAAAGTTTTCACAAAGTAATAACTCTCAAAGAGAGGATATGCAAATTAAGTACACAATATAATTTCCCCACAAATTAACTCTCAAAAATAACTTCAAGAAATATGCCAATCAAGAATAAAGAGAGCAAGAAGAAGAGTAAGAGAATGGAGTGGGAAGAAAGCAAATGGAAATGCTTCAAATGCTTGGTGTACTTAATGCCTTCAACTCTTCTCCTATTTATAGTGTGAAGGCATAGCTTCTTTGCAATTAAAGAATTCCCTTCGATCCATAAATTGCGTAATGGGACTTGCTTTTGTCTGCTTAATGGAGCATTATTCATGAAATGCGATCTGAGGCTCCCAATTTGTGATTCCAGGTTGTAACGCATTTTAACTAAACGTTCCAGAACCATTTGAACTAAATGAATCAATTCATTTCATAAAAGAATCGATTCATTTAGTGTTTCTGTGCAATTTTTAGCGCATGAATCGATTCAAGGTAGGGAGGAATCGATTCAATCTTGTAAAATGGAATCCTGGGCCAAACTAAAAACGCATGAATCGATTCAAGCTTATGGCTGAATCGATTCATCAAGCTGTTCCTTCATTTTCTATGTGCTTTTTGTTCCTTTGCTAAATAAATGCGTATGGCTTTGTTCTTTTGGAACCTTAGGCACTTTGATGATTAATTGTCACTTGTTTTAAGCTTCTTTAAATGTCTTGAATCATTTTCATCATCAAACATACTTAATTCGCTTGAGAACATTCTTCATTTGTTGTGTCATTATCAAAACCTACATCAACATAAAAATACAAATTATTGCTTGGATTTCGAATTTATTCTAATTTTATGATTTGTAATAAATATAACGTGTTATGTACTGTTATTTTTAAAATCATTTCCGCTACGTAATTATTCCTTGAATTTTATTATTCACGACTAGTATGCATGATAATATTCCGCTATTATCGACTTTTATGTGAACTCTGATTTTAATTCATGAATTTTAAAATGATCTTTTAAAAACGCGAAAAATTTATTCGGAAAATTATACGGGACGTCACATTGGTGGTATCAGAGCATTTTCAAAAATTCAGGACCAATTGCTATGACATGTATTGATTCTTGATATACTATGTGAATTGTTTGATTATTTGTTTGATAATATATTACGTATGTGCTATATAACTTGTGCCTGACTGATAAACTGCAAAGTGATTTGTTTGATTACTAGCTTGATGATATGATAAATGTGTGTTATATGACTTATTGCTTATCTGATAAATTGTAGAATACTTATAGTTACGTTATAATATTATATATATATATATACATACGATATATTTTCCCATAGGATTAGTATAAATCAAACCATGAGTATAGGATGGCAAGGAACGATAACGATGCTATGGCAGCTGCTATCAACCGTTTGGCTGAAGCTATAGAAAGGCAAAATCAACTAAGAATTTTCGAAGAAAACCACCAAGTCAGATTGGCACGAGAAGAGATTAATAGACAATTGAAACCTCAGTCAATTACCTTCAAAAGGAGAGGATCGTTTTATCCAAATCGTTTCAAGGGAGGATCATTATCTTCTTCTGAAAAACGTAACAATCATGTGAATATAAAGTGTCATAACTACGAAGGTAATCACCATGTACGTGATTGCAATAGACACTTAGAAAATATTACTTGCCATCGATGCAATCAGAAGGGTCACATCAGCCCAAATTGTCCATAGAAACGTCGAATCAACAACAACAATAACATCAGGAATAATCAAAGAGGTTCTGGTTATCAAGAAGTTCGTAGAGAAAACGCTCGCACTGTTCAACCTATAAGACAGTATAGGGAGTCAACAGACGAGAGATCACATACAGGAAGAGTCTTTGACATCAGCGGGTCAGAGACGGACCAAGCAGGCGACCTTATGCAAAGTAAGTGTGAGATCAATGATACCATATTATCTGTGATGTCTGATTCTAATGCTACACATTCTTCTATTTCTGAGAAGTAAGTTAGCATCTTCAATTACCTATGGGGCCTATAATATATGACCTGATTGTTTCCATTTCCACTGGTACATAACTTAGGATTACTAAGGTGTGTGACGATTGATCTGAGCTCATTAGAAGGTAGGAACTTCCTTGTCAATCTTGTTTGTTTACTTTTGAAGAATCTGGAATGAATTGGTTATCGGTGAATCAAGTTTTAGTAGACTATCATAACGAAACCATGATATTTTCATTAGAAGAAAATCCTATTTCAGATAATCATTTTATGAGTCTCCTTCCATACTAACCAACCATGCTTTCTTATTCATCAATATGAAGATGGTTCAATGATTGGAAACTCCGTATTCTCTCTTCATTTTCATGGACATACTAAGGCTAGGGATAGCGTGGAGCTTAAGGTGAAATTCTTATACTCTTTTGTTGTTTTAGGTTTTGGTTTCTATGGTGATAGGAGAGTGCATTATGAATGGGTTAAGAATATAAACCATTTTCATGTGAAACCCAAAAGTGGAATATGTCTGAAGTATCTTTGGATAGGTGTGAAATGGTATACGAAGATTTTAAGATTTGAGATGGAAGATAATGACTATTAAGGGTGACTGTTTGATTTTAGTAAAACCCTAACTCTAGGCTTTGAGGGAAATGAGTAATGATATTATGGAAAGTGATTTTTGTGGAAAACCATGATAATGTGTGTGTAGGTGTTATAAATAATAGAGATTAGTGGTTATTAGAAATAATCATTAGGTTTCGATGAAAAGTATAATGAGTTAAAGATTTTTTTTTGTTTTTGTTAAGTTGATGATTCTGATGACTTTTAATACTCTAGGATGATTATATATGAGGAATTGACTGTTTGAATCATTGATGACGATTATTGAGAATTAGGAGGGAAGTGTATATGAGTATTTGAGTGATTGGAGGAATTAATTTAGGTTGTTGATGTTTATGATGATGTTGAAAATGGTTGTAAGCCATTGATAGTGGATTAGGGGAATAGATACTTAAATTGATGAATGGATATGCCATTTTGAAATAGTTGAATTGGTAATGATCTTAGACGGATCCGATAGGTTTATAATGAGTTCGAATAGACTTTTGATGATGGTTGAATGATTCATGTGATGATTTGGAGGTCTTAAGGCTAAGGGACATAGTATTGTTGTTGTTAAGTGCGGTTAGCCCTTTAAGATTTAAAGAGTCTTGGTCTTGGGAGAAGAATTCCCGAAGCCTAACATGAGCATGTAAATTGGATTTAGACAAGTCTAGTACTTGATAGTGAGCGTTGGGGGATGATGCCCTATGATGATATATTAATAGCGTGTATAAGTATGTTTATGATAGGTTTGTGTTCCGAACGATGATTTCAACTTTAAATTTCGAGGACGAAATTTTTATTAGGGTGGGAGAAATGTAACATCCTGTTTTTAATAATAGTCCCATTTTGTAAATTATGAGGTATAGAAGGTCTATAAGTGTTAATCAATGAATAAAACACTCTATGGATGGTATATAATACTCCAAAAATTTTATTTTTGGGTATAATTATAGGATTTACATAGACCTTTAATGATAAGATTCATTTTCCGAGTGAAACATGCCTTAGAAAGGACTGTCCGAGTGAAAAAGGCACCCTGTTCCGAGTGAAAGAGAAAAATTCCGAGTGACTAAGAGAAATTCCGAGTGAAAAATGGAAATACCGAGTGAAGGTTATGTTTTCCGAGTGGAACATGGCCAAGAGGGTTTATTCCGAGTGGAATTCTTGCCCCAGAGACACTTTTGTGTGAAGTGGACTGATAAAACCACTTCTGGGTGAAAGAATCCGAGTGACTTACCCTGGAGTGACTCACTGCAGAGTCAAACACCTCAGAAAAACTCATTTCCGAGTCATGTACTCTCCAAAGACTCAATTCCGAGTCAATTATATCTAAATGACTCATTTTCGAGTCAAACATCTCAGAAGGACTCATTTCTGAGTCAAGTATTTCTCCAACGACTCAATTCTGAGTCATATATTGTTAAGCATTTTTATTTTTGAGTGAAAGTTTTCCCTGAGAGCCCATTTCCGAGAGGAGTACCAAAGGAAAATTTGTTTGAGTAAAATATGATTGAAGAGAATACTTCTGAGGGAAGGAAGTCCTGGCCTCAGACATTTTCGAGTGAAGCGTATCCAGAAAAGCATCTCCGAATGAAGAGAGGCTTGTCTGAGTAAGACGTTTTCAAGTAAGGCAAATCCGAGTGAAAGTTTAAGAGAGAGAGAATTCTGAGTAAAGTACTTCTAAGTGAAGACCTTGGATTTAAAAGCATTTTTTCAAGACAAGGTCTTCTGGGTAGTAAAATTCCGAGTGAAGGAAATTGAAATACTTCCGAGTATAAGATAGAGTGAGATGTTTCCGAGAGAAGAATCAGAGTTGTGTAACATTTTGAGTGAGGCTTATTCATATGGCTCTTTTACCGAGTAGTGAAGGCCTTAAAGGATTCCGAGTGAAAAGTATTTCAAGGAAGATTAGTCTGTGTTGCTAAGAGATGAATAGCCGAGTATAATTCTGAGTGAGAATGACACCGATTGAGAGTATGTAGTGTGTCTGTCCAGAAGCACTCAGGAAGAACTTTGCCGAGTGAAAGACAGTGCTAGGAAACTTCACTCGAGTGAAAGAAAAGGGAGTGAACTTTGTGACAAGTTTACCGAGTGGAAAACCAATAGAGTGATGGTCGGTTTTAGAGTAATTGCCGAGTGAGAGAATGATGAGAGCTGGATCGGTCAGTAGATTCTGCTGAATAGGAACCTGAGAGCTTTGAATCGGTCTCTGGAATATTTACCGAGAGAAACCCATGTGATTGAGGGCTCAGATTTGGAATGATTCTACCAAGTGGTAGTTGTGTAAGAGAGGACTCGGTCTAGGCTATTTTACTGGATGGAAGACCGATTGAGTGCTGGTCGGTTGTGGAATTAATAACTGAGTGAACGCTGAGCAATAAGGATCGTCTCGCTGAGTGGTAGACCCGAGCGATGGGAGTCAGTTTTGGTGGCACTTGCTGACTGAAAAACCAAGTGTTGAGGAGCCTAATTAAACGAGAAGGACTCAGATTCTTTTCCCTTCATGTTACTAACAAATTCCAGTCGGCATATATGCTGACTGGGTAGAATTCCAGTCGGTTTAGAGGCTGACCGAGTGAATTCCAGTCGGTTTTCAGTGCCAGGAGTAACTTTTTGACTCCAATCTTGTCTCTTGCGCATAGTTTAATATATCTAAACCCATTATGCACCCCTAGTATGTAGGACGGCCAGAAGTGGACCACTATAAGCCCACTTTCTTATTTTTAATCCTCTATTATCTCCACTAACAGCACTAAAAATCCACTTACGGGAAAGTTGTTCCCCACTTATCATTACATTATTAACACTACCTCTTCCGAAAACTCTTAGAACAAAGAAATTACTGAACCTTTTATCTCTCAATTCCTCTTCTCTATCAAAGCAACTTTGGAGTTGAAACTAGGACAGCAAGGAGGCCATTTTCAATCAGCCTAATATCTCCAAACCAAGTAAGAGGGGACAGGGTTGTGAATAACTATGAAATGGGTAGAATTGTATGCTGTTCTAGGATTCCAGTTTTAATTTTGTATCTTGTTTCCTAATTTTGAAGCTGAAAACGTATGAATTTGACTCTCACTTCTTCATGAAAGTTGTAGATCTTTTTGTTATGCCAATTTTGAGACCTGATTCAACTGATTTGAATGAGTATATCAAAAGTTATAGCCAAAATACTACTGCATGTCCGAGTGAAAGATTTATTCCATGTTTTGTGTATATATTGGTATTCTGGGAATTATACATGCATAATCAGCCTTTGCTGTCTTCACAAATGTTGTAGATATTTGTGTTATAAATCTATAGAAAGTAGTTTCAAGTCAAAATGATTTTTGTAGCTCGTGTTATGCCTAAAATACTGAAGTATGTTCAAGCTCTAAATTTGTTAACTTGAGATACGTATTTTATTTTTAAAACTGGGAATTTTGTGTTGAGAATTAGTGATTGGTGTCTTCATCAAAGTTGTATATCTTCTTGTTATAAGAATTGTGAGACCTGAACCGACTGAATTGGATATGTATAGCATAAGTTATGATCAAAATACTACAGCATGTCCGATTGAAATACTTATCTTGTGTTTTATGCATATATGAATATTCTGGGAATTATACATACATTTTTAGACTTTGATGTCTTCATGAAAGTTATAGATATTTATGTTAGGGATATATATAAAGTGGTTTTGAGTTAAAAAGATGCTTGTACCTCTAGATATGCTCAAAATACAGAAGTATGTTCATGATGAAAATCTGTTAACTATGAAATCCGAATCTTATTTTTAAAACTGGGAATTTTGTGGTGAGAATTAGTGGTTGGTACTTTCCTGAAAGTTGTAGATATTTGTGTTAAGAATAATTTAGAACTAATTTCATGCCAAAATCATATTTGTAGCCCCAGAAACGTTCAAATTACTAATATATGTATGTTTTGAAAACTCACCTTGGGGCAGTGTGGTATTTCGTGAATAAGTGGTATTTCTGTTTGGAATTTGAAATTGTGTTCTGCATGAAAGTTGTAGATAATTCTATTATTAAACTACAGCAAGTAGAATCACCTAAAAAGGATTTGATTTGTTCAAGTTATGGCTGATGTACTAGAGTATGTTGCTGTTGGAAATGCTGAAACTTAATTATAATGGTTATTATGAATGAAAATGATATTTTCTCTATGAGTAACAATTTATTATTAAACTCTTGAGTGATTATGATTTATTATTGATGTTGTTACGTGTTTAATGAGTATCATACGGTTGTATATTTTGGTGGTGAATAATTATGAATGACATAATTAATATATATGTACATGAATGCCTTGTGGTTATTGTTACATGTGGTTGAAACAGTAAATCCATGATTCTAAAAATTATTATATGTGATGTGTCCTTTGAGGACTTGTGGTTTTCCAAGTGGTTTTGGAAATATTAATATCATGGTATGTTAAATGATAAAGAGGATTAAAGGCATTCATGCATCATAAGCATTTGGACGCACCATGGAATTTTAGGGGTTCCATGATTGCCTACCCTGGTGGGGGGTTACTCTATGATGAGTTAAAGCCCTATTTTTGCGGTGTGTTGGTCATGGGACTGTAGGGATCCATGACTATATTAATTCCTACCGATGTGTTGGTCATGGGGCTGTAGGGATCCATGACTGTATTAATTCCTACCGATGTGTTGGTCATGGGGCTGTAGGGATCCATGACTGTATTAATTCCTACCGGTGTCTTTATGAGACCTTTTACTGCAGTATTCCCACCAAACCAAATGGATCCAACATGACATCATTTGACTAATTAAAGACTTATTAAATGAACTTGTTTGGCATATTCATCATATCATCATGTATTATTGATTGTGTTTGTGCAATTCTATATATTTTATATTTATTCTATATTCTGTCTCACTCTTACATTAATTTTTACAATGAATGCCACCCAGAATGAAGAGTGATGCTATGGTTGATGCCTATGTGAATTATTGTTTGGATTTTGAATTTATTCTAATTTTATGATTTGTAATAAATACGTGTTATGTACTGTTATTTTTAAAATCGTTTCCGCTACGTAATTATTCCTTGAATTTTATTATTCACGACTAGTATGCATGATAATATTCCGCTATTATCGACTTTTATGTGAACTCTGATTTTAATTCATGAATTTTAAAATGATCTTTTAAAAACGCAAAAAATTTATTCGGAAAATTATACGGGACGTCACAATCTTCTTATAAAGAGAAAAATTTCATCCCTACTTTCTTTTTACCGTCCCGATTCATTTTTTACAATAGCATTAATTCAACTTCTTCCACATCCTTTTTCGTATCTAGAAATATATTTTTGTAGCATTCTAAAAATTAGTTTCTAAAATATTAATATAAAACAGTTTTAGAAACTAGTTTCCAGAAGGCTAATAACATAGCCTTTTGGAAATTATGAGAAGGGATGAGTTGATCATGACCATATATACGTTTGGTTAAGATCGTTTTACTTAAAAAAGGACACTTATCTACCTTGTCAATCACCTTACTTGAAACTAAATATCAATGTATCCTCTTAAAAGCTTTCTAAAAAACCTATGCGATTTAAAATGTCAAAAATTATAATGCTCCAAACCCTTGATAAATTTTAAGCTTCATGAATTTTGTTATTTAGTTATATATTTTTATAATGTTAATGACTAACGAGGGTGATCCCCAAATGAAAAGAACCAAACCAAACTAATTAAATAAAACTCTAGTTTAATCGTTAGATCATGAGTACTGTAAAAAATGGGAACGACTTGAATCAAGGGAGGATTCTAATTGACCCACCTTGGTAAAAAAATATTACATAATATACTCATAGTCTCAATTAATATATAAATGACACATAATTGTTTACTTAAATAAGGTAAAATTACACTACTTATAATATGATTTCTTAAAACAATGAGTAATGGTGTTTTTGGGTCACCTAATATTCCACCTTACTTGGGAGGGAATTACTGACTCATAATCTCCTGGGAGGGACAGTTAAAACATCTTAACTTTTAAAACAAGATTTCTAAAACCCAAATAAATTTTTCGTGAATTACTTTCAATTTCAAAATAGGATTTTGGAACAGTACAATAACACTGTCATCACTACATCAACCTTCTAATGTGCAGTTCATCATCACATAACCTACCCATTTATGCAATGCAACAGTTTTATGGATATATCAAATATCACACACATTTATATATATGGTGGGACCAACCAGGGTCTCCACAATACAACATCATCATCCACCATAACAACAAGCATATGCTCAAAATAGGTCTAGGCTTCCAGCTGAAGCCGTCAGTTACCTATTCAACTAAGCATTTATATATACACATATATGTACACACAACAAAACAGGTATGCACAGGAGCCGGCCAAGGCTACTACAAAACTACTATATACATTATATACAATATATATACAGTACTCCACGCTCGATCTTGGTGACCTCTCACCAATCTCCGTCACGTCCTAAGTCCACTGTAAAAATATCCACAAATAGAGGTGAACATATACATGTCAAATGATAGTTACTGAATCGGATCAAGTATCCAATTCATTAACATATATAATCATATTCAATACTACACAACCTCATCATATAACATTCAATCTCATATTCTCATATAATCATAACACTCATGTTGTTCTCAATAACATATATCAATGCATAAATATGCTCAATTATATAGATCCATTATTAAGTTTTAATTTTTGTGTTGCAACACTAGCTCTCAGCCATAACTCAGCTCTCAGTTGATCCGGCCATTTTACTGGTACAAAACCGTTTGCCCTCTCACGTGACACAATCACTCTCAGCGACAACGGTAGTGTCACGGGCTAACCCTGAGCCTCGCTCAAGAGGTTTTACCTTGAGTCCCACCCAAGGTCTTTTGTGGAATCCTCGAAACCACAATCATATTTCATATTTAGTCATCAATTTAATCATCCCATACTATAATGATAAGTGATGGGTTGTAGTTATGCATAGGAGAGGAGTTTAGGAGAGGAGGACATGTGGTAAACTTGCTGAACAAGGGGTGAGGCTGATTGGAACAAGTGACCATTGGTGTTGCAAGCTTATTGGACCATGTTGCATGGAGTAGTTGAGTTATCCAGATTTGCATGTAACGTTGTGCAAGATTTTGAGGGATGATGCAGGCCAAATTTGGAAATGGGCTGAACATAAAAGTTGTAGAACTTTTTGTTCTCTTTAAATCCATATAAAGCACAAAAACATCCATCAAGAATTTAGTGAGATATGGTCAAAATATGATAGGATGCTCTAATCGTCTTTGAATCAGGTGTATCCTCAGAAATAAATTCACCAAAAACTATCCTTTGAGAATTGGGTTTCGTGCCCTTCATAACAATTGTAGATAATTTTGATATAAATCTATACCAAAAAGAACGAAGCGATTTGAGTTCCGGACGAGGGAGATATTCAATTGTTTCTACAGGTAGTCAGTATCAAAATGAAACAGTCCAGGGGTTTATGTTTTTATTGAATTGTACCAATCTAGCAAGAATCAGTGTGAACACCTCTTTTTGTCCGGCCAATTGGTACAGTTCTATCCTTTGGGCACTCTTTTCTGCGCATGGTTCACTTAAAAATTCATAACTCTTTCATACAACCTTTGATTTGCGTAAACCCGGTCTCCAAATTTGTGTAACAAAATTTTCTACGACTTTTGTGAAGACCTCGAAAGCTATATCCTTACCAATTGGTACAGTTTTAATAATCTTCCTAGACATGTTCCAGTTTTGTGACTACTCTACACACCTTTAGGAAAAAATTCATATCTCCCTCATATAGTACTGAAATGACTCCGTTCTTTTTCTATGGATCCATATCAAAGAGATCTACAAACTTCATGAAGGGCATAAAAGCTAAATCTCTACCCATTTTTCCCATTGAATTTATTTTTCTTGCAAATGTATTCCCATCACACTCTGGAGCAATTTTCGTAGATGGGCCATATCTCCCTCGTTTCTTGATGAAAAGTTTTGTGCCATATATCAACTTAAAGCTAAGAGAAAGACCTACAATTCTTATGCTAGGACATTTTTCAAATTTGGCCCGCATCAGCCCTCAAATATGCGAGCAAGTTTTGTTTGATGCACAAAAAGGAGAATGAAAGCCACCAAACAGCCCCTTTCTTTGTTGTTCACGTGAATTAGTGTGATGTGCATAAGAAATTGCCCAAAATTGCAATGGAAAACATAAAATACAAAAGCATGGTCCCACATGGTCAAAAGGAGAACTAAAAAATGCAAACAACTGCTTCATTACATTTCTCCTAAGACTATTCACGGTAAAGGCTTTCAAAGTGCAACCAATTTTCAAATCATTTTGACCAAGTCAAAATTGAATCAATTATTCAAGAAGGCTTCACCATTCTAAAGTTTTTGGCAAAAGAAATTCAGCCCCATGAACCTAGCAATTCATGTAAATTATGGAAGATGAAAGAGAAATATTTTATGCAATGCCCATTCACCTTATGCATTCACGGCCACTCCAAGAGCAAGCTCCATGAGTCCATTATTTAATTCAAAAACCAAGCCTTCCTTTCTTAAATAATTCATACAGCCATATTGCACATCTACCCATCATTATTTTATTAAAACCATTCATTCATCATAACAAGATGGCAACGTGAACCAGACAATAGGAAAATAGGAAAAATGCCCAAAGTTCTTATTAAATGTACAAGGTAGGCTCCATGTGGGGTTTCATTGGAATTAAATTTTGGAGTGTATATGCATTGGTTGAACACTCACGGTCACAGGCTCCCATAATGTAAATAATAAGCCTTGATAATGCTATATTTTAATCAAGTATACATGCTTCACCAAGTCATGATTCCCACTGCCAAAGACAAGGAAACCACTCAATTTCATCATTTAAGTAATAAGCCCATGCTCTTTAGTTGGTCATGTGAAGAGCAAGACCATGGCATTTAGAGTCTTGATGATGAAACATTCCACTTGGTGTCTTGAATAATTCCCACGGCAGTAGAGAAAATTGAAAGAGGGGATTAAATAAAGAGCATAGTACAACATATGTGGAGCAAAAAAAGAAAAGATTGCCTTCAAGAGAGACAAGAAAGCCAACGTGAAAAGGGCTACAAGGAGGAGGTTTTTACTGGTGGAGAAGAAAAGAACAAGAAACAAAGGAAGTGCAACAGATTTTCTGGAGGATTTTCAGGGGCTTCAAGACCACTTGCAAGGGTGGAAGTCCAGCTAGAATAACCACTCAAGTTAGTGTCATCCTCTTCATCCTCCATCAAAGCAGTAAGTGGAGCTTCCACTTTTGAAGTTTTATACAACAAGAGGGGCAAGGAACAGAGGCTATAAATACCCCTCTGTACAGAAGAAGGGAGGTTGGGGAGATTTTCTTCTAGAGAGGGTTGGAAAAGATATTCTAGAGAGAAGATTATCTCAACATTCTTGAGTTTTGGAAGGTACTTCAGGAGTTTTTACAGTAGAAATTCATGGCAACAATAACAGCAGCAACAGCAACAGCAACAACAACAGCAGCAACAGTGAGCAAGAACATTTTTTATATATATTTTGTGAAAACAGTGTTTATTTTCTAAAAGGTTGAATTTTTGTATAAGGATCAGATTAGTATTGTTGTATTGGACTCTCTTTTCTCTGTCATTTCTTGTCGTTCTTACGATTTGGTTTTACGGTAGGATATTGTGATGTATGCTTGAATCTCTACTCAATCTCTGCTACTGTTTCTGTTCATGTTACTATTCTCGTTTATTTGCTGCTCAATATTATTGCTCAAATTGTTGGTATATATTTTAGTTCTGTACAAATTTAATTTTTCAATGGTAGTTGCGATCTTAATTTTATTGCCTAGAATATTAATCCTATTACAAGGAATCAGCCATTTGTATACTGTTTCTTTTTCTGGATAGTTCATTCACTGTATAGTTAGGGTGTAATTTTCTTTTAAGGCACTCGCACGTCTTTGAAAGAATCGGGTTGTACAAAGCTTAACAAAATGTGATTGTTCATGTCTTTTTTATTTAGTTTCTGTCTTTTTTTCGTTATTTCAAAATTGTGTCTAATTAAAATTTCAAACACTCAACATTATCTTCAACCAAAAAACATTACCCATTTTTCACTTTAATAAGTCTGTGTGTTCTTTGTCTAGTTTTTGATAAATTTTTACTATTTGATTTTAAAAAAATTGTTTTATCAAAAAGAGGTTAATTTAGACAAGACGTCTTGTTACCCTTTTTAAATTTTCAATCGGTTGTTATTTATTAAATAATAATATTTCAAAAAAGAAATCAATTTAAACGTAATGTCTTGTTGATTTTCTCCCTTTTCCCTGGTCGTCATCACTCTTCACAAAAATCGAGTTAATTTGGACGTGACGTCCTATTAACTCCTTTCACCGGTCAACTTTATACCTTGATGGAAAATGACTAATTTGGACGAGATGTCCTGTTAGCATTCTCTCTCTTTCATACATTCCACCGTTAAAAGCCGGGATTAATTTGGACGTGACATCCTGTTAATCCCTCCTTTTCCCAATTTGGTATCTTGACGAAAGAATGACTAATTTAGACAAGATGTCTTCTTAGCTTCCTTTCCTCTTTTCCACATTTTCCACCCATCAAAGCCATGATTAATTTGGATGAGACGTCCTGTTGATCTTACTTTGAGCTTTTTCACTCATTTCGTCTGTCTCCTTCAATTTTTTTTAGAAAAAAGAAATAAACACAATTTTAAGGCTATCCATGATGCGCATTTTCAACTTTGGTACTGTTTTTAATAGGCGATGTGGGGTGCTAATACCTTCCCCACTCGTAACCGACTCCTGAACTCAAATCTCATTTTTTTTGCCAGTGCTTTGTGAAAGTTTTTTCCCAACGTTTTTCCTATGGATAAAAATGTTGGTGGCAACTCCCTGCTCCATTTCGACGTCTTCCGCCATCGCCGCGATCCCAGTCGCAACAATCAGCTTTCAAAATCTTCACAAAAAACGTAGATAATTTTGTTACGGAGATTTTGACACTAAGTTTACAAGAAACGAAGGTCATATGAGAGAGTTATGAATTTCTGAACGAACCATGCGCAGGATAAAAACATGAATAATCATGATTTTGTGATGAATTTACTATATCCTTAAATTTGAGCATGACAGAGTGAGAATTTAGGATAGAGCCTAGAAATAGAGATTAAAGATCTCTTCGAAACAAAGTGAACAAGAATGGAATCATTCCAATCAAGCATCATTTGAGAAAATTAGACCTGAAATGCCAAAGGTGCGCAGGAAAAGAATAAGTCACCGAGCCTTAATGAGTTATTTTCTAAAATTTTCAAATTTAGGATGTTACAACAGTGAACCAAATTCATTGAAGGCCTACCAAATCACACATAATTGGCACATCACCTTGGACTTGCTGAGTAAAAAAACTGCTAAGCTTATGCCTCACTATGTTTGTCACTATCAACCAAGTTAAATAGATTGAAAGGCATCTCGTTTATAATGGGATAAGTTTTGGTGATCGTAATGATTTAGTTTGATTCAAACAATGTGTATGAAAAGGAAATTTTCACATGGTAACATATATATTTTTTTTATATAAACTCCATGGCAACATATATTTTTATATAAAAAAATAATTTTCACATGTTCACCAAAAGAGGGATACCAAATCAGAGCACCCCAAATCTTTTTAATTGTAACATTAGTCTTAGTCTTAGATGATACATACTTACAGAGGAAACATGTATGGTAACTTATCACTATCGTAACGTTCTAGATTAATGATCTTGGAATCTCATGATTAATAAGTGCAAACTGTGTAATTACAAGTGGCAAGATAGGCTCATCGGGTTCTGGTGTTTTATGTCATGTGTCGCGACCGAGATCGTGGTGGGAGGCCCACCGAAAAAGATAAATCATTTTGAAATCCTTTTGAAAAAACAAGGAGTCGCCGACTGGTAAAACCCTTTTTAAAGCACTAGTTATAAAAGTTAAATTTTAAGTTCGGAAGTCGAATTACAGGTGAGGAAGGTATTAGCATCTCACACTGTCTGTTATAAAACTGTTACCTCAAATTGATTGCGCACATTTTCAATAGCCTAGAAATTAATTTAACTTCTCGAGAAAGGAAACAAACAACACGGACAAAGAAGTTTTCGAACTCGCTCAAATTAATCTTAAATCGAACAACTTAATCAAATAGTAACAATAACAATTAAAAATAAAAACAAAGACCAACAGGACGTCTCGTCCAAATTGATCTTAATTTGTAATAAAGATTTAAAGAATAAAATAAAGTTAAATAAGATTAGATTAAATAAAATAGAATGAGACAAGATAAAACAAGATGAGATATCATGAAGTGAATTAATACCGAACAAAAGGTTAACAGGACATCTCATCCAAATTAACCCATTTTTTAAGAAACATTATTGTTAAATAAAGTAAATCAGAAATATGAGGAGATTAACAAGACATCTCATCTAAATTAATCCCCTCTTCTTCAAGAAATATTATTATTTAATGATTAACGACGGATTAAAAATTTGAAAAGATTAACAAGACGTCTCATCTAAATTAACCTTCTCGTGATAAAATAGTATTTTAAAATCAAATAGTAACGATATAAAATTAATTGAGATAAGACAAAGACACACGATGATTAATAAAAGAAAAGTGGGCCCAATAGGAATTGTTCCCACTCCTACGTATTCTCGAGCGTATCGAGAAATCAGGGTTACGTAGTTCTTGTTGTGAAAATTAACTTTCAAAAATATTTGAATTATTTTCGACTGATTTGATTTTTTAATAATGAAAAAAATTCATGAGGAAGGAAAAATATAAGGCGATTAAACTCGCACGTGCATAAACCTTCAAAATCTTATACCGCAAATGTAGGCAAAGTAATTTTACACGACATTGCTTATAAGATTTTATGACATTTTATTCTAAAAGGAAATTATATATATATATATTTAATATTTTTCCATTTTTAAATTTAGCATAAGTAAAAGCTATTTATTTTATTCTAGAAAGATATTTAGATTTTAAGATTTTTTCATTTTTAATTTAGCATAAATAAAAATTATTCATTTTTTAAAAAAGTATTTAGATTTTAATATATTTTAATTAATTAGTGAAAATAAAATATTTATTTTATTATTTATTCTTGTCACACCCCGATTTCCCAGACCCAAATCCTGATGTAATTGATATAAATAATTAATAAAAATACAGGTAAATTTTTCACGATTAAAAGAATTCCAAAACACCTCAACATTACATTAAGATCCAAATCACAGAAAACCGAAGAGTGAGATTTAAAAAAATTCATAAACTGAATCAGTAGATAAATCGCCCATATGTATATACAAAATAATTGAGTTTATAGCGGAAGAGGAATGTGTATACAGGACACACACCTAGTCCCATATATAAAGATATGAGAAAAGGCTCAATCAATCATACTAATTCAGTACATGAGTCTATTACAATTTAACCACTTATCGCATATAAAGTATCTAATCATCATAATGATTATAATCCATTAATTCCTCATTGACATAAGTATCATCATCACCAACACCGTGACATCCAAATACATTTATCTGAGCATTACATAATATTTGATAATAAAGTGTTGGAAATTATGTTATATTTCAAAAGTTTTAATATGGTTTTATCTTATTTTAATTAAAAAGGAGTAACAAATTATTTTATAAAATATTATTTATAATTTATAGATAAACTTTGATTAAGTCAAATCTTATCGCTAGACTTAGTTAAAGTTTATCTCTAAGTTGGTTAGATATTATCTGCAAATAAGTCAGATATTATCTAACTCACTTCTACTCTTATTTAATTAAGTAGTTTCTCTCTCCTTAGAGACACACAAATACAGATACAATTCTCTGGTCTTAGGTTACCAAAAAAAATTATTTTTCTACTAGTTCTGTTCCTAGGTCTATCCTAGAAGAAGCTATTATATCCTGGGGGATACGCCTTAGGCGAATAAATCCTTAAGAACAATGTTACCACACGTCTCAGCTCATCGTAAAAATCAAGATTGTACAACAATCTTAAGGATTTATTCTCGATTTCCTTTTCCCTTAGTCTTAATTTCTATTTTCCCTTTGGAAAAGCCAGAGATTTAATTTAAGCTTTTCCATTCTATTCACCAACTGTACACTACATCGTACAACGCTATGATCTCAGGATTCATTAAGTATGGGCGCGTAGGGGAAGCATAAAAGCTCTTCCAAGAGATGTCATTTCCAAATCTTATGTCATACACTACGATGATCGATGGGTACACGAGGATGAAGGGTGGTGCTGTTGGGATTCGACGTGCAAGGTTATTGTTTGTAGCGATGCCTCAAAGGAATGAGGTTTCGTGGACAGTTATGATCAATGGGTTATGAGGAAACATGGGAACTATTTGTAAAAATGTTGTAGAAGAATGATGTTACTAGAACTGCTATGATTACTAGGTTTTGTAAACAAGAGAAGATGGATAAGGCTATACATTTGTTTCGAGAGATAAAATACAGAGATCACGTTTGTTGGAATATAACGATAACTTACCCATTCATCACGTCACTAAGACTGCTCCACAACAAGGAACATTTCTGGGTTATGCCAAATGGGCAGGGAATAGAGACAGAGTCAAAATTTCATTGGCAATTTATGAGTTGTGTTTTTGTTATTGCAATAAGGAACGCTGCTACAAGTAGCTAAAATTGCAGTAGTAGCTGTTTTGAGTACTCGTCCATGACCTTCAGCGAAATGTTCGCTAAATTGTAATTCACCCGCAAGTATGTTCATATTTATTTATATTTAGTTGGCTTTATTTTAAGTGCAATTGATGTTTAACCGTGAGATGGTTGTTAAATTACTACTGCGAATTAACTCTTTAAATTATTGAAGTTTTCAATTAATACATGGTAATTCGTTAAACTGAGTAAGAACAAAATGTTGACATGTACAAACACATGCTAAATTGAATAAGAAGAGGATGTGAGTCAAAATTTTCAATGCACTCTGATTGTTTTGAGACATGTATGTTTATGTAAAGAAATATGTGGATGAACACTTAAGTGACTTGTAACATCCTATTTTCTACTCAAATAGAAAATAGATATTAATATCTCTTTAATGAGAAAATACTTACTGTTAGTTAGTTAATTTTTTAACTAATTACTATTTTTATAAAATTTTGGTACTTATATTTAATTATTTTTTTAAAATAAAATAAAATAAAATAAAAATATGTATATTTAACGAAGATTTTAAAATGACTTAATTAGTATTCACTAATTAAGAAAATTATATTAAGAATTTTTGATATCTTTATTATTCACAATTTATATTTTATGTTCTTATATTTATGTTTTTACATATTTAAGATTTAACTCTTATTAGAATTTTAAAATAAAAATTTAAACAAATTAGAATATGGTTCTTTAGAACTTTTTGATCTATGCATTATTTATGATTTTCTAGAATTTTTTGAATTTTTTAATAAATATTTGAGAAAATAACCGAAATACCACTGCCGACATCATCGCTTACTTATTGCTTACATCATCGGTTGGTAAATACTTACATCATGAATAGTCACCGGTTGGTAAATACTTACATCATGAATAGTCACCGGTTGGTAAATACTTACATCATGAATAGTCATCGGTTGGTAAATACTTATATCATGAATAGTAAAATAAATAATTAAGTAATCTTAAATAGTAAAATTCTCTTCCTATAAATAGATGGCTCATTTACAATATTTACACACCAAAATTAGAGAGAGAATCTAGAGAGATAGTGCTTAAGAAATTAGTGGGAAGTAAATTCTTTTGGTAAAAAAAAATTTTACCAGAGGTGTAAGGTAATAACATCTTTCTTTTATATTCTTTTTATGATTATTTAGTTTATTCCTTTTAGCACTCTTACACCATTAATATTATTTTTACGATTTATTGTTACTATTCATTATTTATTGTTACTATTCACACTTTACTATTTACTATTATTATTCAAAATTTATTATTTACCGCTGTTATTCAAAATTTATTAGTTACTGTTACTATTCAAAATTTACTATTTACCGTTACTATTCAAAATTTACTATTTACCATTACTATTTAAAATTTACAATTTACCATTTCTATTTACGATTTATCATTTACTGTTAGTATTTAAAATTTACTATTTACTATTACTATTCAAAATTTACTATTTACCATTTCTATTCACGGTTTATCATTTACTGTTACTATTTAAAATTTACTATTTATCGTTACCATTTAAAATTTACTATTTATCATTTCTATTTACGATTTATCATTTACTGTTACTATTTAAAATTTACTATTAACATTACTATTCATGATTTACTATTTATCATTACTATTTAAAAATTATTATTTACCATTACTATTGATGATTTACTATTTATTGTTACTATTTACTATTACTATACATAATTACTATTTATCATTTCTGATAGTAATCTTAATTTTCATAGTATGCCTATACTGAAATAAATTAGTATTAATATTTTTTTTAGAACTCGGAGGCACAAAGCGGATTCACTTTTGGTAGCAATTCCAGGTAAGGGGGAGTGGGATAAAAATATAATATGAAAAGACATAAGAATAATGGGAGGAGTCCCCTACTCCTTTTAAATTTAATAATAATATTATTTTAAAATAATAAATTTTAAATTAAGTATCTTGTGTAACTTACTCTGAAATACCTATGCAAGGACCTAGACTTTTATAACCTATACGAACTGAACTAAACCTATGCAAGAACTTGGAGTATTATGACTTATATGGACTTACATAGACCCATGCGAGGAATGAACTATAAGGATTTGAAATTAAGTTTATTAAATTAAATAACTATTAAACTTTAAATTATGATATTTATAAATGATATTTATTTGATTTGATTATGATTGATAATATTAGTGATTGATGATATTTGATTGTGATTGATGATATTACAATACTTGATTTTGATTGATGAGTGATTGATGATCTTATGATGTGAAGTTTGAGCATATAGCAAACATGACGGGAAGCTAAAACTCAGTAAGAATATACTTATTCCTTACTCTTTAAAGTATTACTTTAAAAGAAATTATTTATAATAATTTCTCAAGGTTTATTTAGATTATTGTTAAGAAATTTTTCTTAATTTTCAACATAAGTATATAATTTCTATAACTTACTTTTATCTTTCAAAATAAATTATTTAATTAAATTTTAGAATAAATTTTTAGTTAAAAAAAGAAATTTTTTTATGAAAATAATATATGTTCATATATGTACATATATGAAAATATTTGATTCTCAAATGGAAATAAGATACTTCAATAATATTTCATTTTAAACTTTTGAAAATAAGAGTTTTAATTTCAAAAATGCTTTATTATATATTTTTCAAGTATTATAATTAAATATGGAAAAAGATCGATAATTCAAACTTGTGTCTAAAGTAAATTAATTTCCTATAAATGCTCTAAAGAAGGTTTGGAATATATATTAAGACTTTGAAACTTAAATCACAATAATATTGATTTGTGAGTGATAAAGAAAACTGTACTGAAATTCTTCTACGTGAGGCGGAACTTATTTAAGAGTTTGGAAATGTACAGTTTATCGGGGTGGCTATGTTGTTATTCGTAGGCCCCGAAGATATAATTTATACTTGAGTTTCTAAAAGTCTTAACTAACTCAATACGCGAGTAGTTCATGCATCATGAATCATTAAAGAGAAACGAGATGTGATATTGCCTGGGGACGGATTATAGAAATCGAGGATACATTAGAGGAGGCTTAATTGCGAGCCTTGGGATGAGAGGGTGTGAAAAGGTGCTTCAGGTGACCTGGGGTCGCTCCCTAGTGTCGGATACTTTCACAATAAAAACCTTCTCAATCTGACTAGTCTCTAAGTGTTTCCATGCCAGTTGAGCTGTTCATATGCCATCAAGGAATTTATGTTATTGTTATCCAGAATTATGGAACAGTGTAAACTCCTGGTTGGCCCAGTGCAAATTAAAACTTCAAGGGCCCACATGCATAATCTGAATGATATAGTAGCATTAAAAGCATTACATAACTTCATGTGATTGTGACATTCTATATGGGTGGTTGTGAATAAAAATATAATTGTTATGTATGAGGAAACCCTATATTCATAATTGATTGTGTATAAGATTATGATTGATATTATTATATTAGTTTGTGAAAACCCTTATGCTTATGTCTAATCTATAAGATATTATATTTTGTTTCTCACTCCTTCTTGTTTGAATTTTTGTGTCCAATATAAATGTTATGTGATATATAGCTAGTAGTCCAAGATGAAAGGAAGTAACTACAAGAGGGTAAAGTGGTCTTATCCTCAATCAGATGGGTGAAGAGATATGACAAGAGTAGGATTCCAAAAACCTATGGTTTGAGGGTTAGGAAAGGATTGATCACAGTCGTAGTAGAGGTATAATTTAATTTTAGTTCACCTTATTACAATTTCAAGTTGGATAATTGTAACAAGGTGAATGTTAAACTTTGATACTGTAATCTTTTATCACTTATGATTTCCATAAATTTATTTTGTCATTATGGACAAATATTGAAAGGCAATTCTTTTTTTTTTTACTTTCAAAATTTCAAAGAAAATCATATGTATATATGTCCTTGTATACGTGAGATAAGAATGATATATATATATATACATCTTTCTAAAGTTTTTTTTAAAGCAATAACAATATACATATCTCGTGTATATAAGGGGGTGTTACATGACTCATCAAGCTCAATATGTATTTAAAGGGTTTGAATTAAAATTGATTTACTGTGTGGCATAATTGTGGGGATCTGAATATGCATGGTGAAAATTGTTGAATTTAGATTCATGTGTTTCACTATTTTGTTGTCTATCATATTTCATAGAGATCACTAGAGGTCTATGTTTGAAGAGTCAAGGAATCAGACTTAGCAGTTTAGCTAGTATGTGGTTTTAAAAGGAATAAAATTACTCGTGCTTTAGTTTGCCTTCAATTTTTTTTAACCATTTGATGTATATGCAAGTAAGGTTGATACAATATAGAAAAAGGCTTGTTTTTTATTCATATAAATCATGACATTAAAAAAGGAGATATGAGATTTGTGGCTATTTTCATAAAGGAAAGATAGAATTTTAACCAGTTTATTATATCATTAGAGAGCTTAACTCAATAAATTTGGATGGCAACAAATATGTTTAAGGTATAATTGTAAGGAAGTGTGATAGTGTAAAGCTATCATAAAATATGATTTTGAGAAACTTCTCAAGAAGTTTGTTTATGAAGTACAATATCAATGGGGATCCCTTATAATAATACCATCCCATTTAAAGAAAAAAAGTGTGAATTTGTTGTCTAGTATGTGTACATCCAAATTATTGAGAGCTTTTTGAGTTCTATGAACTCATAATGTTATTGTTAATAGCAATATGCTATTTAAGGCGACAATATTTTTGATATGGTTGTTGAATTACAATCATTGTGAGCATAATTATTTCAATCATATATAAATAATAATTAAATAATTAAAATATTATAATATATTTCCATCATACTAATGTTATGGTGACGTTGCTTGAATCCAATATGAAACGAGAATAAATTCAAATTGAATTTATTTTACTCTTGGAAGAGAAGAGTTATGATATTCCTTGATTTGGAGTTTTCCACTATGTTATTGACATAGTGATGTTGACTAGCTAATTTAATTTAATCGATTTTGAGTTCTCCACTATGTTATTAACATAGTGATGTTGACTAATTTAATTTAGTCTATTTGGAGTTTTACACTATGTTATGAACATGGTGATGTTGACTAATTTAATTTAGCCGATACTAAATTTTATTTCATGTAATTTAGTTTACTATGAAGAAATCATCACTTGAAATTTATCAAGTAGACCTATGTAGCCTAAATTGAATTGAAGGCCAAGTTTATCACTTGTAAAATTTAAGGCTAATTAGCTAAGAAATTTTTCTTAGCATATATATGGAAGAAATGTGTCTTCCTAAGTTATATTGTGATTGCCAATAGGTAAAAATAAATAATAGTATTTATATTAAGATCTTGAGACATGTACATGTATATTATAATCAAGTAGCCTAGTTATAAATAATGGATTAAAATTGTTTTGGTCCCGAGTCTCACAAAGTGAAAAACTAGTGAGTCAAACACCGAGGGGAATGAGACTTGAGCCATTTGTAACTAACGGTGATGGTAACCCAACCTTTGTGATTGGAGATCCTATGAAGAAGGTTCATATGGGTAATAACAAGTCACTTAGTTAGATCTTGCTAGCGCTCTTTCCTTTTTAAGTGCTAGACTACACTGAATGATGGTTAAGCTTGAAAGCTTTTAATGGTTTTCATATCCCTTATGGGTGGTGTATAAAAGTGCATTATGCACTTGATGAAAACACCTATGTGAGTGTGGAGTGGGGCCGCTCCTATGGAATTAAATAGCAAAATTTCTAGAGCACTCATGAATTACTAGGCACGCGCACGGCCTATTAGCATAAAACCGCAATAACGATAGAAATTGTGGAGGTGTGATGTGATTGATAGACCTCTATCATACACTAGAGTGTCATTGGTTCATAGAAGTATTACTTCACCAATGCATTGTATGTTAAGTTTATTAGTCTAAAGTATGGTTTATAGTTCAAAAGACACCAGACTTGATGCATCATCATCCATATTTTTAATCCAAGTAAATCGTTTTATTTTGAAAGATTAAATATATTAAAGCTTTTGAAATATGTGGGGGGTTGTTGAAAATTTTGTTATATTTCAAAAGTTTTGATATGGTTTTATCTTATTTTAATTAAAAAGGAGTAACAAATTATTTTATAAAATATTATTTATAACTAATAGATAAACTTTGATTAAGTCAAATCTTATCGCTAGACTTAGTCAAAGTTTATCTCTAAGTTAGTTAGATATTATCTGCAACTAAGTCAGATATTATCTAACTCACTTATACTCTTATTTAATTAAACAGTTTCTCTCTCCTTAGAGACACACAAATCCAGATACAATTCTCTGGTCTTGGGTTACCAAAAAAAATTATTTTTTTACTAGTTTTGTTCCTAGGTCTATCCTAGAAGGAGCTGTTATATCCTAGGGGATATGCCTTAGGCGAATAAATCCTTAAGGACAGTGTTACCACACGTCTCAGCTCATTGTAAAAATCAAGATTGTACAACATAAAGAATGGCTAGCACATATTACCAAACGAATAGAGATAAAATCTACAAAATTACATCAACATCATCATACACTTATATTGTTATTTACACAATAGTCATCAATTCAATAATTGTCAACCATTATCATATACGATTCATTCATCACACCATAATTAACATTCGTTGTCGGCCAAGGCATTCTATTACAACTATTTACCTTCTCCAAAGCTTTAGTTCAGAGGCACAATCTCATCCCATGACAATCCTGCACCACAATGCTAAAAAGGAGACAACATGGGAGAGTGAGTTCTACATTTAAAATGACGAATATGAATACAATTGAGATTATGTGCATATGCATATCAACATCATGTATACTTTGCTTAGATCATCACTAATCAACACAATTTCCTCATCCCAACAATATATACATATATCATATTCATCAATCAACTCATAGCAAAGTAATTACACAAACGCATCATTTCTCAATATCATAATGGGCTAACACCATTATCATCAACCATACACAAGATCTTTTCTTTGTATTCTATATTCAAAAATATGAATTCAATTACATTGTGATCGTGTGTACATGCATATAAACAACATGTGTGCTTTATAACAGATTCACCAATTCATCATTAAGCCATAATTAAGGCATCATCTAGGGCATACAAGCCTCATTACTCACAATTCATAACAATCACTTACATAAGCACATACATATTTACATTGCCCTTTTTAAAGCATGGGTTTTCACAATTATCATCATCAAGTCATTACATCTTTAATCAATTTATACTTTCAAGAGGTTATCGTTTTTCTTTGGTCATCTTCATCTCAAATGTCATGTTCCTATGGCTAATGCATATGTCATACTGTTTAATGCATATGCAATGGATCCAATTCATAACATTTCCACATCACCCATGCGTATATGGTTTCTTGAACATTTGTAACCACACATAGTTGCTTAAGCCAACATGCCCCGCAAGGGTGATTTTTCACAGAATCTCGCAGGATCTGTATTATCTCCATATATCAAGTGATCGCAACCACTGAGGAGTGTTCAATTACAAGTCCCCCAGACAAGGGTCCTCTTTTATATAGTCCCGCAAGACCTTTCATTATGATCGCAACCATATATAAGCATCCACATCTTGGTTTCCCCCACACAAGGGTACTCTTTCTCATATAGTCCCGTAAGAATTTCATTGTGATCGCAACCACATTCATTAATCAACATATTGGTTTCTCCCACGCAAGGGTACTCCCTTTCATAGTCCCGCAAGACCTTTCACTGTGATCGCAACCACATATACAATGTTATGTTATGCATGCCATGAATGCACTAATGCAATAATTCACATGCTAGCCTTAACCTCGCAAGGACTTCTCACCCTCTCATTAGGGGTATATATTTTAAATTTAGCATTACAAATAGTGGCACGCAACCAACTACAAATCCCCACAAGGCATACCATTCACATCATTTTCATTAAAATGGCTAAGGATTTACTTCACATCATCCCACGCATGGAAATCAATAAGGCATATTAACATGTATACTTCAAAATATAGTACCATATACTTGCCAATCTAAAATTTAGCCATCACCAAAGTTCAATCTCACACCACTTCATAAGGAAGTATCACATTTATTCAAGACAAACATGTAAGTAAGCACCAAAATATACATTGCCAACACACAATTCTTGGTGGATTTTAATCTCCATTATCTTGCCATTGTTTCAAGTTTCAAGTGTAGCATTTCATAATATTTTTCCATCAATATACTTTATCTCATATATACAAGTCAATTCTTGCATCAACCACAATGGCATTATAATCATCAACAATAATAATCATCAACATTCTCCATCAATTATAATTTTAAATCATAAATGTAAATTCATCTTGCATCAATCACAATCACCAATAATATTCATCACTCTTTCATCAACATCTAAGGTATATTCAACACCCATATTCATTCTCATTTATCATCAATAATCATCATTCTATATTGTGGTGATATAAATTCATTCTTAACATTTCAAGGCATAACGTTTCCCAATCAATAACACCACTACAAAACATACCATTGACATTTTAAATACATGTCACATATTTACCAAACACACTAACATTACCATGTCTATCACCATAATTCATCAATGTATCAAGGACAAGCCAAACATGTGTAATATCGTATACAACAATCAATAATTTCATGACAATGTCATCATCAACAATCACAAGGACTCAAAGCAAGCCAAATGCAATGATGCTTGAAGAGAATCCAAGAAAAATGTGTGTGAGAAACAAAGGAACAAGCCTTGACTCAACACACCTCAAGCAAGCATCAAAACTCATGAAAAATTGGCAAATAACAACCATGAATCGATTTGAGCCAGCAAGAATCAATTCATGCGAATTGGAAGTCCATAGCAGCAAAACAGAAGCTCATGAATCGATTCAGGACTCATGTGAATCGATTCATATGAATTGGAAATCCAAAAAAGCAAAACTGAAGCTCATGAATCGATTCAGGACTCGTGTGAATCGATTCATACGAATTCCAGCAGCTCATGAATCGATTCAGAGGGCTTATGAATCGATTCATGCAATTCCAGTGGCTCATGAATCGATTCAGGGGAATCATGAATCGATTCATGATAGCAAACTGCTGCAGAATGTAGAAAATGCACCAAATTCCAACTTCCAACAACCTTAACTCTTTCATATGAAATCCAATCACCACTGAATTTTGATACCAACTAATATACACCATTTATGACGTGTAGCCACTGGCCGTATTAAAAAATTCCAAAAAATGAGAAACTTATGTGTAGAAACACGTTTAGCCCATTTTAAAGCATTTTTGTGCCATTCAAGGGTCAATTCTTAATGGAATTGGCTCATTTCAGTTTCTACAAGTTCTAAATCATGCATAGGCACCATCAAAACCATTCTGTGACATCCAAACATCCTAAAACTCTATATGGCCCTATCAGTTTCTTAATTATGCATAATCATTATAAACATGACTTCACACTTTAAATATTTCATCCATCCATGGATTTCCATCAACAAATACATTATTCTCATCAAAGGGACTTGAAAACTTTCATTGTCATCAAATACATATATGATTCTCACAATCAATAGTTTGCCAACCATGTCATTCATCAGACAACCAATTATTACACCATTCTAACACACTATGGCAAGAGAAACATGAACATTGTCATATATACATAAATCACCAAATGTTCAACTCATGCATTTGAAATGTAAACTCCTTTCCTACCTCGAGAGAAGAACAACGACTCGAATGTTCTGATCGTTTCGCCTCATTGTCCAGAATACGACCTACACCAACACATATACATACATGCATCTAATCAATGAGCCATCACAAGGCATCATTACAAGTCTAAACATTTGTTAGCATATCACAAAGCTTAATACCAAGTCCTAGACTTGTTAAAACTCCAATTTACATAATTGTGTTAGGGTTCGGGAATTCTTTTCCTAAAACCAAGATTTTCTAAGTCTTAAAGGGTTAACCATACCCAACAACAACAAT
Organism: Clitoria ternatea; assembly: GCA_037962975.1. Taxonomy (NCBI): domain Eukaryota; kingdom Viridiplantae; phylum Streptophyta; class Magnoliopsida; order Fabales; family Fabaceae; genus Clitoria; species Clitoria ternatea. The sequence continues at coordinate 33,796,452 of CM075673.1, read as the reverse complement.
ACCACATCCTTCATCTATAATGCTTCCAATCTCATATAGATCATCCAAATATCATTATTGTCATTCAAATTCAACATGAGCCTTTTAGCTTCTTTTAAACTATCATCCATCATCAAATTCCAAGTAGCATTTATCATGGTCTAAGACCTCATCCAATCATAATGCCTATTTCATTAATCCATCATAACCATCATGGTTTGGTGTTTACATTCATGCCTATTCATCTTATGGCAACACTCATTTACAGGTTTCATCATCAATGGTCCTCTACCATTATCATTATCATCTATCATCATAACTAACAACACCCATATTAAACATTATATACTCATTCTCAAAATCAACTCCTCTAGCCACAATGTATATATAAACTGGTCTGACACGGGGTGTAAGATCCGGTGTGGGACTAGCCTCAAGAATCAACTACAAAGGGTATTTTTACACCGGTACAGTGGGTATCTAGTATTGGTATCTGATATCTTAGTGGGAGGTACCAGTCTTGAAGTCCTAGAGATCCTTAACACCAAGCTTTCCCATTGAGAGTGGGCGAAAGGTGGTGTCACCTGCGAAGATTCTCTGACGCTCAAGTCAGTAATAAGTATAAAGATTCAAGTTAAGAGAGCTCGAGCGATGAAATAATACATAGAGAATAAGAACAACCTAACCTTTCTGCGTATGAGAATGGGCTATTTATAGGTGAGCATGGAGAATGAATCGTCAGGTGCAGGTAGGGCCAGGGAACAAATAGTACATTGTACAGTGTACGATTCTGACACACGACGCGAGAGGAGCGGCGTCTCCTGTGAATGTCCCCTGGCAGTTGTACCCTATACTTTCTGTCGGGTGACGTGGATGCTTTCCGATGTGCGAGGTGTCAGCCTGGACATACCGATATAGGGAGAGCGCCCGATACAGGGTTTATAATCCGGAGGTCTACCTATAGCGTCAGTAGCATAGTGAGGATGGATGAAATTACGTCCTTGCCCTGGTACCGGTATCGAGACCGGATCAATATACGTTTATATTTTCCAAATTTTAAGGTTGGAATCTCATCAAGATCCAATAACCTCAATTACCAAGACTTAAACATTGTTCCTCAACTCATCAACAACAATAAACCATGTCAATCACTCTAAGCATCATTTCTACACACCAAAGTCATTCTCATGCTAATTAAATCATCAATTTCTCAATCTTTGTCAAAAGCCCCAAATTACCAATTCTAGGGTTTTTCATAAAAATTCCCAAATCGTCAAATTCAATAACTTTCATGCATTATTCCAAGCATAACATCATCATCAATATGCCAAATCAATTGTAAACAGCAATCAATATTCCCAATGGTCATCTAACCTAGGATTTGGGTTCCACGTGCTTATATTATCATCCACAATGACATCAAAGTAGTTCAACACCTCATCAACAACAATAACCAATTCCAATCCTCTAAAACTTATTTTCTTCATATAAAATTGTTCTAAGAGCACAATATCATCAATACCACCAATTTGGCCAAAAATCTTAAAATACCCACACTTAGGGTTTTATCAAAAATCACACATCCATAACCATTTTCTTAAACCATTCAAACACAATAACCTTCATCTTAATGTAACACTAAACCGTATTAAAAAATCATGTTTCAAGCATTCAAGCCTAGGGCTCATGGTTCCATATGAAATTTCTCAACAAAACAACACTTAATCTCTCACTATAATACTTTAATAACCCCAAAACTAACTAGACAAGCCATTGATGTTATGAAATCATACCTCTTTTCCAAGCTCAAAGAGGAACACGAAAATGAGGGAAGAAGAAGAGGAGGTGAGCCAAGCTTTTCCCCAAAGTGTCTTCTTTGCCCCATGATTCCATGGAAACCTAAGCTTTTTAAGTGAAAAATGGCAAATGGAGGTGTGGAGAGAGTGGGTGGTTTTGGGCCAATAGATGGATGGAGAAGATAAAAAATGAAAATGAAAGGGAGAGGGAGAAGATGGCTACCGAAAATGAGGAAAGGAAAGGAGAGAGAAAAGCTAAAAGTTGGTCATTAACCAATGTTCCAAATGGTGCATTATTTTGCTTTTTCCTTTGGTCAACAATTCCCTTTAACCAATGGACAAAAGTGAGTAAGGGAGAGTGGAAAATGGTGCACGGTGATGAGAAGAGAAGAAATGAGATTTTACATTTTCTTTTATTTCCAATTGGCTCGTATTTTCTCCATTTATCAATATACGTCATGTTCGAATAATCATCTCCCTAATACCAAAAATTATTTTAATCATACCACCATAACCACAATAATTTTCTAAGTATCCTAGACCCATCAAATATCTAATTTGACTTAGTGGGTCCCACACCATCCGTTAAATCACCCAATGTCTATAAATTTTTAATTTACCGATAAATCACCTCTAGTGTCTAATTAATTTTCCCACTTATTTTGGATCACAAATAACTAACCATCATCATTGTACCAAAAAAATGATAGCAGTACCATCAGAAAAATGAATAATAAAAAATAATGAAAAATGGTGTTCATATCATGCTTAAAAAAGTATGGAAAATTTTGTGCTTTGATCTTAGATGTCAAAGCTGGTCAAGTTACCTTTTGAATTTGAGGTTTTTTTTAACGTCATATATTATTATATAAGGAAAAATTGAAGTTGTTTAATCTCTATTATGTATAGATTATTTTTAGGTTGGATTAAATAAGCCTAATTTTATTCGATCTTTAATTTTATATGTTTAAACTTACTTATTTTTACAGGGGGTTTAGGTCGATTCTAAGTATAATGAATTGGAAGGATTTTCAAAGGCTAGTGTCGCCCAAGTATAACAATGGAAACAACACATAATGTTTTATTTTAGAATTAAGGTCCTGATTCTCCTTCTCATCCTTTAAATTTGTCCTTGTTAATAAAGGTGTTCATGGTCCGCATCGATTCAGTTTTTAGACCAAAAAAAATCATCCAATCCGATGATATTATTAAGCTGCGATTCGATTTGGTTGGAATGTATGACAACATTCGGTCCACTTCAATCTGATCAAATATGGTTTGAGTTGGATCACTTTATTTGATTATATATTAATTATATTTTGACAAATCTTATATAAGACATATAATTTTAGTTAAAAAAAAATCAAAAATAATTACTTCAACATTAGAATCACTACTATAAAAAAATTTAACATAATCACAAATCACTACTTAGAATCTGTTTTAGACTCACATTAAGTTTAAGTCATATATCTAATTTCTTATGGTAATATAAATATATAAATAATATATTAAAGATAGTGGTTCAGTTAGGGTCAATTTTATTTTCAAAAATAGATCCAAAAATCAATCTAATCACACACATAATATAGTTTTTTTATGGTTTCAGTTTGATTAAATTTTTAGTTTAATCAGATTAGTAATGTTAGGTTGATTAAACAATTTTTTTGGGTTCAGATTAAATAATTAACAACCTTATAAGTAAATAATAATAATAATAAAAAAAAAATAATAATAATAACAAGGCTAGCTCACGTATTTTGCCCCAATATTTTCAAGCCCCTATAAATATCAGTCAACATCAAATAATTGCGGTATACGGTTTGTCATTTATACAATAAAAACTGCTAAAATTGTTACAAAGTTGCACATCATAAAGTCTTGAACAATATTCCGGTTGTGAACCACTACTTTTTTGGACGTTCATGTTAGCACTTGAAGTAGTGACAGCCACCACGGTAAGAACGAAGAAGGGGACAAAACATAATATACGTTGTAAACCTTGGCGGAACTTGCGATATGTATATAAATTTTGAAATGTTAGTGTATGTCATTGCATTAAACGTGGCAAGATTTTTTTTTTTAAAAAAAACTTTTTCTTAAAAGGAAACGTGGCAACTTGCTTTAGGATAACAATCACATAATATTATATTACAGCTTACACACAGCCCAATCCCCATGATTGGTGTCCCTATTGTATTCCTTTATTCTCATAGCTTGAATTGACCCCAAAAAAACTCCAACGCTTGGCTTATGAATGGGAGAGAGCAAATGTCGACTCCATACATTATACATACAGAGATTCGGATCCTTCAATAATCACAATTCTAAATTACAACACTTGCATTAGTTTGAACAAGGATTTCCTTGTTTAAAGCATTTGGTATATTTATGTTCTCTCCATGAAAGATACCAGCATTAGCAATAGCCATTGTATTACCTTAATGGTAGAATCGCATAAGTTCCCTTCACAATTTCTAAATTTCCTTGAATACAGGTAAATGGTATGAGTAGAAATTATTGGCACTTGATTGGCTCGCAGTGAAAAAAAAATTAAGTATTCACTCAATACGTTATGATATTTATTATCTGATCAACTAACAGAATCATTCATCTGATAAAATAACTGAGAATTGATCAAATTGAAAATTGATCAAAATCGAAATTACAAAAAACATTACATTATGTATGCATCCATATTAGATTTTAGATCTACTTTTAAAAACTTAATTGACCTCAATCAAATTGTAGTCTTTAATATATTACTCTATTATTTATATTATCTTGTTAAACTACATACATGATTTAATTAAAAAACTATATGTAGTGATTTGTGATTTTTTAATTACCTTAAAACATAGATAATTTTGTTTTTGAAATAGTTATCATTTATTATTGGACTAATTATATGTTATACTTGATTTTATAAAAAAAATATAATTAATATAAAGACAAATAAATTGATCGAATCTAAATTATATTTGATTGGATTAGATCATATATTTTAGTATATTCAAAACTGATCTGAATCTCAACTAATAATATAATTAAATCAAATGATATTTTATCTAAAAACTAAATCTATCTAAACCGTTAAGACACTAGCATTAATTTTCATTTTGTAGCGTGAAGTATCTCATACTTTTGTGAAGTTGTGTGCATGTGCTCTTTTCTGATTCCAAGTTACACGCCAACTATATTTAGTCCAGTCCCTACAAGAACTGAACCGTATTAGCCAATAATAGTGCTGTCCAAAGTCGTGTACAACTCATGAACTCATTTTTTGCCAAAACAAGTACCACCATGTCCATAAGGGATAAGAATAGACATGAATATCAATTGCCCGTTTGTTTATTTACAGTTTGCATACAATCATAACAGACTTACACGTTGCAAGTACCACCATGTCCATAAAACCGTCGACCTGCAACCTTTTCATGACCTCTAAATCAGTTACTAATTAAAAGGCAAACGAGCTAATAAGAAGGAATGGAGGGTTCGAGGACTCTGGTTTCATTTTTATTTTCTGGTTTTAGTTTTGATTATAAAATTATTATGTTTTTTGTTTTTAGGAAATTATAAAGGAAAAAATGAAAGTAGAAAATAAAAACAAAAAAATAAAGACATGCTTAGTTTTATTTTCTATTTTTTATTTTTAACTTTAATTTCAAAATTGTCAAATATAAAATTAAAAATATTTTATTATTTACTACACCAATTGTTTTTTAATCTATGTTAAAAAGTCCTTTCTATACTAGTTATTAAAACGTTAAGAGAATATTTAACTTCACATACTGAGGGAGGCTTTTAGTCGTTTCACAAATCTAAAATCACTAATTTTTATAGATTTTTTAGGATTCGTTTAAATGGAACATTTCTCTAGTATTTATTTTTAAGTTTTTTAAAATTTTTATTTTCTGAAAAAGTATAAAAAAATTGAGAAAGTGTATTCAGATACTGTTTCCATTTTTTAATTTAAGAAACTGGAAAATCGTTGGAAACCTTATGGTTGAACTCTAGCTAGCAACACAACCTGCAAGGTTTCAATTCTTTCAGATCTATAGTTAAATAAAATTCCACAGAAAAGAAAATAACATGAAATGAAAAAAAGGTATAATTGAAGAAGTATATAAGTTTTGATACGAAGCAAAACCGTGTTTTCCAAATAATAAAAAATTTAAAATCTTATGTTGAATAGTTTTTAAATAATGGTTGTTTTCTAAAATAACTAGTTTTATGACCATTTTCTTTAAAAGAAACTGTCATTAATTATATTTTTCATTTTCCTATGTATTTTACAAATATTTTTCTATTTGTTATAATATTTTTCCTTTAAAAGTTAATAGGATGCCCTCCCCTCTTATCTATGCATGGTGAAATGGTTAACTCCATCTTTATGAAAATCAAACTGGATCGATCAAGTGAACCGAGAACCAATCAAGATGTCGATCGAAACAAGTAGAAAAAATCAGAGGGTTTAAAAACCGGTTAGAACTTGACCAAAAAAAACCGGTTAGAACCAATAAAAACCGGTACTAAAAACCGAGGTTGAACCAGTCAAATTTTAAAAATTATTCTTTTCTCATTTGTTATTTTTTAAAAATAATTTATTTTAAAATATTTTTAAATAAATAAAAAACTCATAATATTTACATATTACTTTTATTTATTATAAATTTTTTATCTTATAAAACATATAATATAACCCTTAATTAACTTAATTTTTATATAATTTATTATTAATATATCATGAATTATATTTTATAATATTAAAAATATATATTTCATTACTACCAATTTTATCATAATCTGATCATGATTGAACTGATTCATTCATGGGTCCAATCTTTAAAAACATTGGTTAGTTGCTCTGTCATTACATGTTTTTGCTCATATTATATATAGAGCTAGTTTGGTCTGGTTCCCAGTTGGGAGGATTAATGAATGTGAAACACTACTTTTTAATCTGATTAAACGATTTTAATCAATCTCCAACGATTTTAATCAATCTCAAACAATGTACGAAATGACTATTAACAATTGAAAGAGTCTATTCCCCCACAAATCCCGTTCACCATTTGCTCATTGTTTCAAAAGAGTACGAATTCTTAGATGGTAGCAGGCAGTATTTGATATGAATGCGATAAATTCCAAAAAACCACTCACAATATTAGCATGAACCTGTACATTTGTACGAAATAGCTCTTATAGGTTGATGAGTAAGGTATAATTGTTCGTAATAACACGTCATGCATATATTCGAAATAACTCACTCATTGAGTTGTTGTCTAATTCTTTCCAGAGTCTCAATGTTCGATTCAAGAATGAGTACAGTTTATACTGAGCTACAATAATCGATGTTCTCATTCTCATGTTATTGCACCAAAAGAGTTGAAAACCACTAATATTTTTTTTTGATATATCTTAATTGATTTAAAGTCGGGTAGAGCCTAAGCAAATAGTAAAATTCTTCTTAACAAGATTGATGCAAACATTTAAACAAACATACGCTTAATGGGAAAATTGCTACTTTCCTCAATAAAACGCAAAATTAACGAGACAGGTGGTCAAACGCAATTAAAGCCACAAAAATGATGAAAGCTTAAAACCCAGATAAAAAAAAAATTGTTTTTCTTTAGGTAGGAAAATTGAACTACAAATGTAGCGTGGTAACACGATGAATCTCAGCATCAAACTAATTTAAGTGATCAAGAGAATGAACAATCAATTCAAGGCAGTATTCTTACCAGGACATTTGAACTTATGTTGCTTCCTGGAACAAAAACAACGACATGAATTTGAAGGATCATAAACTGAAGTTTACCAATAATGAGAAAGAAGATAAAATGAAAAACACTAGGGTGCTTCAGTTCATTATCAAAGTAGAATGAAGGTACTGATTATCGCGTCACCCCCTCCCCTCCCCTCTCCCTCACCCTACCCCCAAAACCCAAACCTAAGATACACAAATACCGCACAGGTTCTCATTCAATCTTGTTCCCCTCCATTGGTTTCTCCCATTGCAACCACTTCTTGTTCCTATTGTCTATAACTAACATAAGAGTTCCCTATCCAACTTCATTCTCCCACACACTAGGCCAAACATCATCTGCAGCAGCTGAAAATGCGGGAGAATGAGTTACAAGACCCCCGTGATTGCATTGCAATCTCACTCAATCCCTTCCCATTATATATACACTTTCACCCCTAAACAGAACCTTCCCTTGCCACAGATGGGAACCCCCAGAAACAAAGTTCAAATTTTTAGTCTCCCCCACAACATCTCACCATGCCCTTGTCCCACTGTTGACATCCATAGACCAAGTCCTGCGAGATCGCGGAGAAGGGTCCAAACTAGACCGGGATGAACTTGCTCTCACAGACCTTAACTCTCTACTAGAATTAGAGCCACCACCACTGAAACACCCAAACAAATTGCTGAAAAACCTGCTGAATCTCCCTCTCTCCCTCCCTCTATTCCCTCTAGACGACCAAGAAATCCTCCTAGGCTCACCACCATTGTTGAACCCACCATCCATTTCAGTGTAAACAACAGGAAGCTCTCTCTCAGCACCTCTTCTCCCACCAGAAAACCTCCCTACAGCAAACCCTCCACCAGGCAACCTCCAAATAGTCAACCCAACATTCTCCTCCTCATTCAAGCCAAGATTCTGCCCTGAAGAGGGTGGATTTGGGGCATCAACAGGCAACTCATGGCGACAAACAGGGCAAGAATTGTGAAGTGCAAGCCATGGCAAAATACATTCAGGATGGTATATATGCTTGCAAGGCATTTCCCTAACATTAGTTCCCAACTCAAAAGGCTCCTTACAAACAGCACAGTGTGATTCCATTTCTAAGTGAGAATCATCAATCTCAATAGTTGGTAAAGAATCAACAGCAGCTTTTGAAGCAGGAGGGTGCTCATACCTTCCAAGACCATTAATCTCAATCTGAGAAAGCTGTTCCAAAAGCCTATCAAAACCAGATCCAAGGAGAAACTCTGACATACTCGGAGGCAAAGGCCTAAGACCAGAACCAGCACCATCATCATAGAAAAGCTCAAACCCACGACTCTCTCCGCCACCTCCCCCACCACCTCCGTCTCCGCCGCCGCCACCCTCCGCCGTCCCTCCACCGCGGAGGACGATCACCGGGTTAAAAGGAGACCGTTCGCCGCCGTTCCGGCGGGTTCTCCGGAGAGCAGGGCGGGTGTTCTGATCAGAGTTGGGACGTTGGCCGATCATGTACATCGCCGCGGCCGGAAACCGACGGCGACGGGCATCGACGTTGACGGAATGCGGGGGGTGTTCGATCTCCTCGATGAAACCGCCGTCGCAATCGGGACAAACGACGGTGTCGTGTCGCCAAACCCTGACGAAACGACTACAGCTGTAGCACCAGTACGAGGATGTCCCAGAAGACATCATCATCTAGATCCAAAAAGAACGGAACTTGATCCACACCCAGAATTCAAATTTTCAACGCGGATTCTTTCACAAACCCAGAAACGAGAAATTCGAAAATAAAATAAAAAATTTAAAAAGAATTGAAGAGTTTGAATAAAGGGTGTGTGAGATGGTGGTTGGTATGAAACGGGTGAGAGAGGGGTTACTGAGGAATTGAATTGAATGAGAGGGTTTCCAATTCCATTGGGGCAGAGAGAGAGAGAGAGAGGAAGGGAGGGAGGGAGGGGGCGACGGTAAAAGTTCGTGTGTCGCGTGGAACAAAGATAAGCGAAACCGCGTGGTCATTTCTTAGCGTGTCGCTAACGCTCTTTATTCTTCGACACGTGGCACTATGCTGTTGGATTGCATCGAAACGACATCGTGTAAAGGATTGAAAAACATTGTTTCGGAGCCGAATGAGCCGTTTCGGGCTTTTGTTTCGGAGTTTTCGATTACGTTATGCCCAAACGTGGCCACATTCCAATCATTCCTTTTCGTTCAGGTTTTTGTTATCACTATTTAACTGTAATATTTCTTTCACTGTTTCATTTTCTTACAAGCGCATTTTTTTAATTTACATTAAAATATGAATTCTAACAAATAAATTTTTTTTGTATAATATCAATTTAAAAAATACGAGATATAAATTTTCCTAAAATTATATAAGTTGATATATGAAATTATTTTTGAAAACCAAAATTAAAGATTTAAATCAATCGATATAAGTAGTAAGTGTTTTATTTTATTTTGATATGATTTTGGGTCCAAATATTCTCCTGTCATAAATTTACTAAATCAAATGGGATGCATTGTTAGTATAAATATTTATGCCAATAGTTGATTAGAAATTATATTAAAAAAACTGATAAGAAATTACCACAAATATGTTTTTTAATTTGATTGTAACATAAATTAATGATTTTTTTCTTACATGAAAAATTAAGATTGAATCGCAGTGTAAAATAGCTTTATATTAACAGTAAAATCCTATTTATTTTAAAAAAAATCAATAATACAGGTAAAACGAGTTAATCATCATATTAACCTACCTTATTACCCTTAATTATTGTGTTTGTCTAAGCACTTCAATCTCTATTTCTTGATTTTACCATTTGTCAAGCTCTAAACTCTAAACTAAAGATGTCATTGGGTAGGGCAAGACAGATGCGCATAGTATGATACATGTACTTGTACCCATGGTAGGAGCACGGGAACAACAACAACAACAACAATAACAAAATCTTATCCCATTAAGTGGGGTTGGTAACATGGATCAAATGACGTCGTTGTGTCCTATCATTGATATTTCATTTATCAAAAGGTCTTTATTAGTAACCTTTTTTAGCGTCTTCTCGATCTTCCTCTACCTCTCTTTATAGGATTCCCACATATATGTTCAACACTTCATCCTAACGCTTCTAAAGGTCTCCTTTGTACATACCCAAACCACATTAGACGATTTTCAACCATTTTTTCTTCAGTTGGTACCACGCCGACACGGTTTTGGATATCCTTGCAAATTCAATCTTTTCTTGTGTGGTTACACATCCACCTCAACATCCTCATCTCAACTACTCGCATTTGATGTTCATGTTGCCCTTCCTGCGCGCCTTAGGCATTTCTTAGACCTTAAAATCTCATTAAAGAGCTTTGTTAGTAAGAAAAGCCCCTTATCCCCTAGACTCATCCACACTTCAATAGGTATATCATTTGACCCCATAACTTTCTCATTGCACATTCTCTTGAAGGCTAGTTTTACTTTGCCTACCATGATCCTACGGTAAAAAGTATAATTTTGTTCCTTTAAGCTAGTCACACCATGAAGAAAACTAGTTTGGCTAACTCCATTGTTGAAAAGCTTGTAGAAATAACTTTCCTACCTACTTTTTATATCCTCGTCTGTAACTAGTAACTTCCCTACCTCATCCTTCACACATATAACAGTCCAAATCTCTAGCTTTTTCTATGCTCTTTGCAATGCTATAAATCCTCCTTTCACCATGTTTCATCTCCAACTCTTTGTAAAAGTCTTCAAAAGCTTTGGATCTTGCTTCAGTCACTACCTTTTTCATCTCCTTGTTGACCTTTCTATAGTTATCTCATTTTCAGCATTATCACACAAATGTATGTCTTTAAAACACTTCTTTTTATATTTAACCTTTTCTTGCACAATCTTATTTCACCACTATGTTTCTGTTGTTCAAGTGGCCTCAATACTCAAGAGGGGGGGTGAATTGAGTTTTAAAAACTTTGATTGGAATGCCTTTGAACTTGATTTTTATATCCAAGTTTACAGGAATATGCAAGTGAAATCAAGTTAAAGATAGTATGCAATGCACCACAAGGATAAATATAGTTGAAGCAATTTGACAAACACTTGGTGGGCAGTATTTGAAATGTATCAAATTTGACAAGCTTAAGTATGCAATTCATAATCAATCAACACAAATCAACCAATTGCAGTATATGAAAGTAAAAGAGTAAGGGAGAGGAGCTTGCAAACCAATATAACGAGTTCCACCAACACCGGTGTACGTTATAACACCCCTAGTTTTCTGTACTCGAATCCCAATGTGATCGTCATAATTAATAAAAATGCGAGTAAATTTTTCACGTTTGAAAACATTTCCACGACACTAGCATGATCACACCAAGACCCAAATCACAGAAAACCAAAGAGTGATATTATATAACCTAAAGCTGGATCGATAGATAATTTGCCCATAATGGTATACAAAAATAATAGAGTTTATAGCGGAAGAATATGTATACCGGGCACACGCCTAGTCCCATATATGACGATATGAGAAAAGGCTCGGCAAAGCACGCAATGGCACATCATAGCCTAATAGACATCCATCATCCTTTTACATAATTATATAAGCATGCAATGCCTAAGATATAACTATATATATATATACATAAATACATTTATATACATCTGGGAATCTTCTCCCTACTATCTCAATCATCAATGAACATCATTCAATTTCAATCCCTCTAATACACATCCAACCCTCTCTTATATTCTGCATATATACATATATATTCATCATCCATCAATTCAAAGGATTGTCTCATACATATTTCAAATCCCTAAATCATCTATATCATCATATACCATTTATTTAATACATAAGAATCCATAAATAATGCCGGCCAAGGCACTTCCATCACCACTATTTACCCTCACCCAAGCTTTAATTGAAATCCGAACTCATCCCATGGTAACCTGCATCACAATGCTAAAAAAAGAAAACCACATGGGAGAGGAAGTTATACATTCAAAATGACGAATAATATATATATTGTGATCATGTGTATATGCATACAAACGTCATGTGTGCTTTGCTATCAAATCATCAAATCATCATTCATATATCATCTTATTATTATAATAGGTCTACAAGCCTCATGAATTACAATTCATATCATAATCAAGCACAACATATACACAATCATATGCCACCACCATGGGCCATCACATCGTCAACATGGACCATTCTGGCCCTTCATTAGAGCCACCAAGGGCTAACATCATCATCATCAATTATAACAATTACGCCCTTCAAACATTGGGCCCCAATATATATATCGTCATATTCACATCATTTCATTTATTCATATTATTTATTACCTTTATGTGGTCCTTCGGTATATTAAATTACCCTTCTCATCAATACCATCTCATCATCTCAATCATCATCAATCGTCATCATATTATGGCATATCTCCATGCTATATGCAAATGCTCTTATGGCTAATGCATATGCACAATGGAATAATCAACAACAAATGCGGATCCGACTGTGGGAATAAACACCAAGTTGTGGGTCAAGCATAGGTGTGCTACTATGCCCCTACTGCAGTAGTAAATTGTGTACACATATCTCAAAGCATGCATGCATCTCGACAACATCTTTTACTGGTACCAAACCGCTGTCGCCCATCTGTAGCACTAGTCACCCTGTGACTTGCGGATCAACATCGTGGCCTCAACTACCACAAGTGCTACGGGCCCCTCCCGAACACACATCGAGAGAGCCGTGTCCCGTCGGACACCGAGGTAAACTCGCTCACCATAGAGCCGCCCGCCCACTGGGCCCGCCACATAGGGTGCCTCGTCACCAAACTATGGACAGCTTCGTGACTCATACACCGAGTCACAGGGGAAAATCACAATACGCTCGTGCACTGAGCCGCCCTCCCACTGGGCCTGCCTAGTGGAACCCCCTAATATTCCACATAGACAGCTATGATATGCCATGGATGCAATGCAATGCAAATCAAATGCAAGCTCACCCTGTGCATCCTAAATGCCACTCATCAAACATCATCATCATCACAATCACCAACACCACCATACACCTTAGTGGGTTTCAACCTTGTTGGTTTCATAATTATTATTTTCAAGTTTTAATGTGGCATTTCCATCTCAACATATTTTCGCATATATTTCACATCATACACGCAAGTCAATACTTGTAAACAGCCACTATGGCATTTCAACATCACATATTATTCATCAATATTACCACACTTCATTTAGTGGATTTTCATCTCATCATTCATAACAATCCATACATGGATATCAAAGGGCATAGCAATCATCATAATATTAATCCACACACGTTGCAACAAGGTGTTACGAATTACATATACATATATAGCAACCATAATTGCCTCACACACATGCAAGTCAATTACTTGCACCCATCACAAGAATATCATAATAGTTCTCAATAATTATCAAATTGTCATTTCAATTAATTCAATACATATACATGGCAAGGCAAGCATGAGTATAGAACACATACAACAATCACCATCAAACTACTCATGCAATTTGAATATATAACTCCTCTCCTACCTCAAGGGAAGAGTCGAACAGTTCCAATGCTCCGAATGCTCCTTCACATCATCCGGAATACGATCTACATACCATACATATACATACACATAATCAATAACCATCATAATCTCTAAACATTTGTTAGCTTATCGTAAAGCTTAACCCCAAGTCCTAGACTTGTTAAACATCAACTTATGCAATTGTGTTAGGCTTCGGGAATTCCTTTCCCAAAGCCATTTGATCCTCTAGATCTTAAAGGGTCAACCATTCCCAATTACAACAGCATCACATTTATCCCTCATCCATAATGCCATCCATATTACCTTTAGTGAATCCGTTCGTTTTTCCATAATAATAGAGGTCTTAGGCAACAATGAGCCCGTGATAACTTTCAACATTAGGACATGGGAAGAGTTCATTTTTAGCCTTAAAAATAGAGGGACACGTCATAAATATCACCTATTAGTCTCAATTTGATAACCATAAAAAGTTGGGTTCAAAACCCTCTTAAACTTGAATTTTATGACGTAGTAGGTCCGGTGTTTTATGTCTAATGAGAGTTAGAAAACTCCAATTAATGTGAGACCAATTCTCACACCTCCGTAACACAATTATCTACAACTTTCATGAAGAACTCGGAGGCCAAAAATGTCATTAAGATGCCCAAACGGGCCAAAAACAGCAAAGAAAACAGACCAGTTGGAAAAACAGCACAACAGTGGCCATAACAGGGCTCTGAATCGATTCAGACTCGTATGAATCGATTCAAGCGTCCCAAAATCTCAATTTTTGACAAACAGAGGGCCTTGAATCGATTCAAACTCGTATGAATCGATTCAAACACCCCTGGAGCCCAAAATAGTGAAAACAGCACCTCTTGAATCGATTCAAAGGGTCTTGAATCGATTCAAGACAGCCCTGCTGCTGTTTTTATGCAGAACAACACCAAAATTTCAACTTCTTATCCTCCTAACTTTCTCATATGAACTCCAAATGCCACAAAATTTTAACCCCGATAAATATACATCATTTGTGACGCGTGGCCACTAGCCTCACTCAAAAATTCTCAAAATTGAGAGACTTATGCGCACAATTGCGTTTTACCCATTTAGAGGCACTTTTATGCAACTCAAGGGCCTATTCTCATTAGAATTGGCCTATTCCAATTCCTACAAGTCATAAACAACATATATGGGCTATTGGAGCTATCACATGCCATTCCATTCTCATAAAACTCTATTTGCCTCTATTCGTTTCTCAATTATGCATAAACCTCAAACTTATCACTAATACCATCACAATGGCTATCACATTCAATGCCAATCATCCACATAATTTCTCAATTCACAAAACACATACTTCATCCCCTCAAGGATGGTTCATTAACATGTACATATTTCAACCCCTCATGGGTTATTCATCATTATATATACATATACATTATCATCAATAGCCAACAATTTGCCATTCATATCATTCCACTAAAAGCATGGCATATATCAAGGCCTACTTATTCATTAACTCAAGTATCTATTTTCTTAATCCATTATCAATGGCTTACAACCATTTTTAACATCATCATAAACATCAACAATCCAATTTAATTCTTCCAACCTCATTAATCAACACCAATGCTTCAAACATTCATCTCCTCATATAAAATCATTCTTAAGACATCAATAATCCTCAAAATCACCTATTTAGATAAGACCCCCAATTTATCATACTTAGGGTTTTCATCAAAACTCAATAACCATTTCTAATAACCACCAATCTCCATCATTAACAACACCCACATACATATTATCATGGGTTTTCACTAAAAATCTTATTTCATGGCATTATTACTAATTTCCCCCAAATCCTAGGGTTAGGGTTTCATTAAAATCAAGCACATACATAATTGATCACCAATCTTCCATCTATTTCCAACATACATGCATCTACTACATTTGTCCCTCATGAAAACCTTATATTCATGGCCACCCACCTTAGGGCTCATACATTAAATGCTTCTAATTAACACCCATTCACTTGTATGGCTCCCAAACTCATACTACCACATATCTATGGCAAAAACTCAACTAAATGATAAGTATTTCTTACCTCACACCCAAAAATGAAATGGGTTCAAGAAGAGGGAGAGAGTGCTGCAAAAATGGAGGGGGTAAGAAGAGAGGAACTTCAAGCCTCAAGCTTCCTTCAAGACCCTTCAAACGAAAATGGAGATGGATGAAGGTGACACCACCTTGTCTAGAGTTTTGGAAGAAGAAGAGATAAAGAAGGAGAAGGAAAAGTAGAGAAAAGAAGAAGAGGAATGGTTTCCCCTAAAAGAAGAAGAAGCCAACGTGAAGTTAGAAGGGAATTTAGGCTTTTGGGTTTATTTTTAATTCCATTCATTAAAATTCATCGTTTTTCTACAAACAGGTTCTCTGTTTGGGCTCAATACTATATCCAAAAATTATTCCAAAGATATATTCGGATTCCCCATAATATTCTTTACTGCCCTGACCAATGACATCTCAATCGGAAATACTTGGTCTGACACCCATATCTCAGTCGGGTCAGTTTTCAGCTTATCCGGTCTGCATAAATCACCCATAGTCCTAAAAATCTTAATTCAATTATTTCTAATATATTGGGACATTAAATAATGCACAAATAATTTTTCTAAACACTCAAGACCCATCAAATATTTATTTCCACTTAGTGGGTCCCATATTATCCGTTAACTCACCCGATTCTGGTAAATTTTAATTTACCGATAGTTCATCTCTAATGTCTAATAAATTCTCCCATAATTATTCATCCATAAATAATTAATTATCCTCTTCCAATAAATTTATTTCCTTTAAAAATCTGGGATGTTACAATCCACCCCACCAAAAAGAAACTTCGTCCTCGAAGTTCAACGTCGGCATATACCGTAAGGCCATACTTCGGCCACACACCAATAGGGTTCGATGACACCACGAAATAACATCAGACTTCTCAAAGTCTGTCAAGACATGTTTATTATCACTTCATCATTCTTAACATAAAATTCCTACATCAAAGTGTGTCATATGTCATCAATCATAAATCACCCAATAGAGCTCACATGTTCATACTCAGTACGACCAGATAGGCTCAATACATTCACCATAAGCAGTTACAATCCCTACACCTGCCCGGCGTATGTGTTGCTGCATCCGACATACAGGAAGGCGTCCCAATCCCGTAGTGGTTACCACAAACACATAAGGTCGGCGCATAAGTGCATGTTGCCACGATGCCTATGGCATGTAAGGTCATATCGGGACCAGCACTTCATATTCCCATGCTCACATCGGTCTCACTTATCCAAATAATACCAACTCACATGAGACTTAATGACAACTCGTATAAGTCTGTCACTCAACATGTTCATGTTACGTCATCATTAAATATAATTCGGCATCATTCGTACCGTATAAATCATCAAATATCGATTACCATAACCATACATTGCTACATGGGTAATAATTTTCCAACCATCACAGGGTAATCACCCCACCATTGGACTTCATCCATTTGAAGTCATGGTCAAGCAACTTAGTAATCATCAGTTTATTTCAAACATTATCGGCTGTAATTCGATTCAAACCTGATCTATTCACCAAACTCACATCAAATATATGCTCCCAAGGTTAAAAGAAGGTTCATACCCATGTAATAATTTTCCCACACTACTGATTTTCCTTCACATATCACAACCAAAGTCCATAAATTGGATATACGATTCACATCGTGTCACATCGGCATAGGGTTTCTATCACCAATTTAATCCTTTTCAAAATGAAAAGAGAGGTATCTACAGGATTAAACTCCATTTACCAGCTCATGTTCACACCTATCATCTCTACATCACATCATAATCCATAATTAATCCAATGATCATAATCCCAAGGGCACACAATTTAGCCCAACGTCACATCATAAAATCATATACCATAATCAATTCCAATTATACCCCAAATTCAACATTATTATTCATCAATCATTAGGGGTTACATTCATTATTCGCATTCCATCACATACCAGCTCTAGCTTCAACAACGTATTTCATAATTAATTTCATTATGGCTTAACCATTCATAAGGTTCAATCAATCAATAGACTTAGGAAGTCTAAGGGTTACCTAGCACCCATTATGGAGTTCTCACATACCACACAACATCATTAGATATGGCTCACAAAAATAACATAGAGCCTAGACCGCCATAGGGTCCAATCAAATTAATTCTCTACAACAATTGATCGTACAAGATCATACCAAGTCCATCTAGGTCATCACACCTAGTGGGTTAAAATCAAATCAATTGCTCACTCGGTTTTACAAACACCAAAAATCGATACACAACTCCAATCTAACACGTATCCGATTTCACATTTAATCGCCTATCACACATTCAAATTCCTAATATAGGGGGATACAATAAATCACTTGTATCATAGGACATATAGGGTCCTTGTGCCAAAGGATATAAAATCCATCCTTCATAAATGGAATAACTAATCATTTAAATTTGAAAACACCCACACTAGGGAATTCCTCAATATTATTCATTCAATCAACTCAAGCATGTGAGTTTCATTTCATTCAACAAGCGTGCCTCGGCTAAGAGCCACAAGTATGAATCATACAAGAGGCCTAATTAAAGATTTAATTTCATTACTCACTTCAAAATTTTCATAATCCATGGTCTACCACCATGTCAATTCATTTCTTAATATTTTGTATTCATGATCAACACATGGCATAAAATCATCATCATATCAATTCACATCTCATATTTTATATTCATCAACTCTAATATTTCATTTCCATGATCACATTTAATCATGGATCCATCATCAAATCAATTTGCATTCTATATATCAACATCAATACACAATAACAATATATTCGTCATTTGAAGGTAATAGGGTAAGGAACTTGGCTGGTCTTACACAATAAACACATCCATCATATATTGAGGAAATTCATTCACTCATTTTCAATCTCATAATTCATTCATGATCATCAATGAGCAACTAGGCTCCACAAGTTCATCATATAACCCCAATGATAAAAAGGGTATACTCCCAATAGACAATAATCACATCTTATGAATCACAATCTCATAAAAATCCTCATTGGGCATCAAACCCAACTTATCTCTAATGATTTACAATAATTCATCAATAAGCATTAATGTCTCTATAATCCATCCATAATTCTTAGACCACTAGTTACTCACAAATCTACATAGGGTAATCAATACCCACTCAATATTAATGATGCACAATAATCCTCAATATACAAATATGCCCTTATGATCAATTCATAATTCCTAGACACTTAGTCCCTCATATGTCCATGTAGGGCAATCAAACATAATATCATCATTCTCTAGATAATTATCATTCTTAAATCTATACAAACAACCATATTCCAATAATGAGCATCTCACTCTAAAGATCACCATAAGTATCTCACCATTGAGCAATCATGCTCCAATCATCCATAATATCAAATCCTCACAGAGCAACCATGCTCTGGTAGTAACCAATAACTCCAATTCTGAGCAAAATATGCTCTGATACCAGATTATAACACCCCTAGTTTTCTGTACTCGAATCCCAATGTGATCGTCATAATTAATAAAAATGCGAGTAAATTTTTCACGTTTGAAAACATTTCCACGACACTAGCATGATCACACCAAGACCCAAATCACAGAAAACCAAAGAGTGATATTATATAACCTAAAGCTGGATCGATAGATAATTTGCCCATAATGGTATACAAAAATAATAGAGTTTATAGCGGAAGAATATGTATACCGGGCACACGCCTAGTCCCATATATGACGATATGAGAAAAGGCTCGGCAAAGCACGCAATGGCACATCATAGCCTAATAGACATCCATCATCCTTTTACATAATTATATAAGCATGCAATGCCTAAGATATAACTATATATATATATACATAAATACATTTATATACATCTGGGAATCTTCTCCCTACTATCTCAATCATCAATGAACATCATTCAATTTCAATCCCTCTAATACACATCCAACCCTCTCTTATATTCTGCATATATACATATATATTCATCATCCATCAATTCAAAGGATTGTCTCATACATATTTCAAATCCCTAAATCATCTATATCATCATATACCATTTATTTAATACATAAGAATCCATAAATAATGCCGGCCAAGGCACTTCCATCACCACTATTTACCCTCACCCAAGCTTTAATTGAAATCCGAACTCATCCCATGGTAACCTGCATCACAATGCTAAAAAAAGAAAACCACATGGGAGAGGAAGTTATACATTCAAAATGACGAATAATATATATATTGTGATCATGTGTATATGCATACAAACGTCATGTGTGCTTTGCTATCAAATCATCAAATCATCATTCATATATCATCTTATTATTATAATAGGTCTACAAGCCTCATGAATTACAATTCATATCATAATCAAGCACAACATATACACAATCATATGCCACCACCATGGGCCATCACATCGTCAACATGGACCATTCTGGCCCTTCATTAGAGCCACCAAGGGCTAACATCATCATCATCAATTATAACAATTACGCCCTTCAAACATTGGGCCCCAATATATATATCGTCATATTCACATCATTTCATTTATTCATATTATTTATTACCTTTATGTGGTCCTTCGGTATATTAAATTACCCTTCTCATCAATACCATCTCATCATCTCAATCATCATCAATCGTCATCATATTATGGCATATCTCCATGCTATATGCAAATGCTCTTATGGCTAATGCATATGCACAATGGAATAATCAACAACAAATGCGGATCCGACTGTGGGAATAAACACCAAGTTGTGGGTCAAGCATAGGTGTTCTACTATGCCCCTACTGCAGTAGTAAATTGTGTACACATATCTCAAAGCATGCATGCATCTCGACAACATCTTTTACTGGTACCAAACCGCTGTCGCCCATCTGTAGCACTAGTCACCCTGTGACTTGCGGATCAACATCGTGGCCTCAACTACCACAAGTGCTACGGGCCCCTCCCGAACACACATCGAGAGAGCCGTGTCCCGTCGGACACCGAGGTAAACTCGCTCACCATAGAGCCGCCCGCCCACTGGGCCCGCCACATAGGGTGCCTCGTCACCAAACTATGGACAGCTTCGTGACTCATACACCGAGTCACAGGGGAAAATCACAATACGCTCGTGCACTGAGCCGCCCTCCCACTGGGCCTGCCTAGTGGAACCCCCTAATATTCCACATAGACAGCTATGATATGCCATGGATGCAATGCAATGCAAATCAAATGCAAGCTCACCCTGTGCATCCTAAATGCCACTCATCAAACATCATCATCATCACAATCACCAACACCACCATACACCTTAGTGGGTTTCAACCTTGTTGGTTTCATAATTATTATTTTCAAGTTTTAATGTGGCATTTCCATCTCAACATATTTTCGCATATATTTCACATCATACACGCAAGTCAATACTTGTAAACAGCCACTATGGCATTTCAACATCACATATTATTCATCAATATTACCACACTTCATTTAGTGGATTTTCATCTCATCATTCATAACAATCCATACATGGATATCAAAGGGCATAGCAATCATCATAATATTAATCCACACACGTTGCAACAAGGTGTTACGAATTACATATACATATATAGCAACCATAATTGCCTCACACACATGCAAGTCAATTACTTGCACCCATCACAAGAATATCATAATAGTTCTCAATAATTATCAAATTGTCATTTCAATTAATTCAATACATATACATGGCAAGGCAAGCATGAGTATAGAACACATACAACAATCACCATCAAACTACTCATGCAATTTGAATATATAACTCCTCTCCTACCTCAAGGGAAGAGTCGAACAGTTCCAATGCTCCGAATGCTCCTTCACATCATCCGGAATACGATCTACATACCATACATATACATACACATAATCAATAACCATCATAATCTCTAAACATTTGTTAGCTTATCGTAAAGCTTAACCCCAAGTCCTAGACTTGTTAAACATCAACTTATGCAATTGTGTTAGGCTTCGGGAATTCCTTTCCCAAAGCCATTTGATCCTCTAGATCTTAAAGGGTCAACCATTCCCAATTACAACAGCATCACATTTATCCCTCATCCATAATGCCATCCATATTACCTTTAGTGAATCCGTTCGTTTTTCCATAATAATAGAGGTCTTAGGCAACAATGAGCCCGTGATAACTTTCAACATTAGGACATGGGAAGAGTTCATTTTTAGCCTTAAAAATAGAGGGACACGTCATAAATATCACCTATTAGTCTCAATTTGATAACCATAAAAAGTTGGGTTCAAAACCCTCTTAAACTTGAATTTTATGACGTAGTAGGTCCGGTGTTTTATGTCTAATAAAAGTTAGAAAACTCCAATTAATGTGAGACCAATTCTCACACCTCCGTAACACAATTATCTACAACTTTCATGAAGAACTCGGAGGCCAAAAATGTCATTAAGATGCCCAAACGGGCCAAAAACAGCAAAGAAAACAGACCAGTTGGAAAAACAGCACAACAGTGGCCATAACAGGGCTCTGAATCGATTCAGACTCGTATGAATCGATTCAAGCGTCCCAAAATCTCAATTTTTGACAAACAGAGGGCCTTGAATCGATTCAAACTCGTATGAATCGATTCAAACACCCCTGGAGCCCAAAATAGTGAAAACAGCACCTCTTGAATCGATTCAAAGGGTCTTGAATCGATTCAAGATAGCCCTGCTGCTGTTTTTATGCAGAACAACACCAAAATTTCAACTTCTTATCCTCCTAACTTTCTCATATGAACTCCAAATGCCACAAAATTTTAACCCCGATAAATATACATCATTTGGGACGCGTGGCCACTAGCCTCACTCAAAAATTCTCAAAATTGAGAGACTTATGCGCACAATTGCGTTTTACCCATTTAGAGGCACTTTTATGCAACTCAAGGGCCTATTCTCATTAGAATTGGCCTATTCCAATTCCTACAAGTCATAAACAACATATATGGGCTATTGGAGCTATCACATGCCATTCCATTCTCATAAAACTCTATTTGCCTCTATTCGTTTCTCAATTATGCATAAACCTCAAACTTATCACTAATACCATCACAATGGCTATCACATTCAATGCCAATCATCCACATAATTTCTCAATTCACAAAACACATACTTAATCCCCTCAAGGATGGTTCATTAACATGTACATATTTCAACCCCT
This sequence comes from Clitoria ternatea, assembly GCA_037962975.1. Taxonomy (NCBI): domain Eukaryota; kingdom Viridiplantae; phylum Streptophyta; class Magnoliopsida; order Fabales; family Fabaceae; genus Clitoria; species Clitoria ternatea. The sequence continues at coordinate 33,773,043 of CM075673.1, read as the reverse complement.
CATGGGTTATTCATCATTATATATACACATACATTATCATCAATAGCCAACAATTTGCCATTCATATCATTCCACTAAAAGCATGGCATATATCAAGGCCTACTTATTCATTAACTCAAGTATCTATTTTCTTAATCCATTATCAATGGCTTACAACCATTTTTAACATCATCATAAACATCAACAATCCAATTTAATTCTTCCAACCTCATTAATCAACACCAATGCTTCAAACATTCATCTCCTCATATAAAATCATTCTTAAGACATCAATAATCCTCAAAATCACCTATTTAGATAAGACCCCCAATTTATCATACTTAGGGTTTTCATCAAAACTCAATAACCATTTCTAATAACCACCAATCTCCATCATTAACAACACCCACACACATATTATCATGGGTTTTCACTAAAAATCTTATTTCATGGCATTATTACTAATTTCCCCCAAATCCTAGGGTTAGGGTTTCATTAAAATCAAGCACATACATAATTGATCACCAATCTTCCATCTATTTCCAACATACATGCATCTACTACATTTGTCCCTCATGAACACCTCATATTCATGGCCACCCACCTTAGGGCTCATACATTAAATGCTTCTAATTAACACCCATTCACTTGTATGGCTCCCAAACTCATACTACCACATATCTATGGCAAAAACTCAACTAAATGATAAGTATTTCTTACCTCACACCCAAAAATGAAATGGGTTCAAGAAGAGGGAGAGAGTGCTGCGAAAATGGAGGGGGTAAGAAGAGAGGAACTTCAAGCCTCAAGCTTCCTTCAAGACCCTTCAAACGAAAATGGAGATGGATGAAGGTGACACCACCTTGTCTAGAGTTTTGGAAGAAGAAGAGATAAAGAAGGAGAAGGAAAAGTAGAGAAAAGAAGAAGAGGAATGGTTTCCCCTAAAAGAAGAAGAAGCCAACGTGAAGTTAGAAGGGAATTTAGGCTTTTGGGTTTATTTTTAATTCCATTCATTAAAATTCATCGTTTTTCTACAAACAGGTTCTCTGTTTGGGCTCAATACTATATCCAAAAATTATTCCAAAGATATATTCGGATTCCCCATAATATTCTTTACTGCCCTGACCAATGACATCTCAATCGGAAATACTTGGTCTGACACCCATATCTCAGTCGGGTCAGTTTTCAGCTTATCCGGTCTGCATAAATCACCCATAGTCCTAAAAATCTTAATTCAATTATTTCTAATATATTGGGACATTAAATAATGCACAAATAATTTTTCTAAACACTCAAGACCCATCAAATATTTATTTCCACTTAGTGGGTCCCATATTATCCGTTAACTCACCCGATTCCGGTAAATTTTAATTTACCGATAGTTCATCTCTAATGTCTAATAAATTCTCCCATAATTATTCATCCATAAATAATTAATTATCCTCTTCCAATAAATTTATTTCCTTTAAAAATCTGGGATGTTACATACGTCTCGCCTCTAAGCAACCCACTTAGAGGATTTCCACTATTGAAGTTTAGAGATACAAGCTATGAGCAATTGTAGCTTCCTAGTGTCCCACACTCAAGAACTCAATCCTCACTAGTAAAGGGTAACCCACCCAATCTCTCAAACTCTCAATACCCAAAGGTTGAACCCCAACCTTTGTGACCACTCAATCCTAGAGTGAAAAACCTTTGTGTTTGTTGAAGTGTTTACAAGGAAATGACTCTCTTAATAGAGTAGATGTACAAGTGAAAGATCACACAAACTTTAACTCTCAAGATGAGAGGATGTACAAATTTAAACTCAGAATATGTAAGAAAGATAGCTTACTAAGCACAAGAACAAGTAAAGAATGATAGCTTCTAGTTGTGTGTTTTGTGCTTGAGTTCCTCTTGAATTTATAGAGCCATTTGAGAGCTTGAGGAGTGCCTTTCTTGTTCCTAGCCGTTGCACATAGTGGAGATCTGAAGATGTAATGGAGAAATGTGCTGGTTTCCCACTAATATGTGTTTTCCCACTATCATAATCGATTATCCCTTAAGCTGTAATCGATTACACTTTGAATTTTCCATCTCTGTTCACTATGTAATCGATTAGCTTCACTTGCCTAATCGATTATCTTCAAGTCAGAAGCTTGATAATCGATTTCCTTTTGCCTTGTAGTCGATTAGCATAGATGCCTGATGCATTTAATTTGGCTTCGTAGCTTCGTAATCGATTATATAGTCATAGTAATCAATTAGCTTAATTCCAGTAGGCTTCTAATCGATTGTCAGAATTCTCTTAATCGATTAGCTGTTATACCTGATGCTTTTAAATCCATTTTTGGTTTTGGTAATCGATTGGGCCATTCATGTAATCGATTAGCTTAATGCTCTATTGCAGTTGTTCCAAAGACAGAATCACTCTAATCGATTAGACTGGGCTTCCTAATCGATTAGCTTCACACTGTTTCATGTCTTCTTTGTTTTTGCAAGACTTTCTTCAAGAGTGTTTTGTCATTATCAAAATCCTTGTACCTGTTACCACATTCAAACACATTCTCCCCCTTTTTGATGATGACAACCATGTTCATCTCTTGAGGGTTGTTAGTGTAAACAATCAATCTTTATCTAATTTTATCTACAAAAACATTTGAATTTTTCTTTATCTCTAAAATCAGATTATCACTTATACAAGTAAATCTCTTATCTCTTAAAGGTTATCCTCTATAGCTTTATCTCTTTAAAAGGTTATCCCTTACAGCTTTGAAACAACTAAAACTCCTAAGTCTCCCCCTATCTTTTGGAATTTATTAACCTTTTTACAAATTGTTAATCATTTGGCAATTTTGTTTTAGCAGCTTATTTCATATGAACAAGATATGAACAAATAATTCTTCTCCCCCTTTGGAATCATCAAAAATAATAAAATAAGTATAGCATATAAGGAAAGACAAATGTTTATTTAATGATAACGGAAGGAAATTACATGAAGAAAATAAAAACGTGAATGAAATGAAGAACTAAAGCAGAAAAACAGAAAGCACAGCCACAATATCTAGTTATCAGGATTAAAAAATCAAAGCTCGGAGATTTGGTGGGAGAGTTCTTCATAGCGCTGTTGCATCATCTCAAAGTGCTGCTGCTCAGTCATTGAAAACTCTTGAAGGGAGTTCTCAATACGGTCGAAGCGGCGGTCAAGGTGAGCATAGAGAGATGTGAATAGATCAGAGGGGCCTTCCGGTGCAGCTTGTTGTTGAGGAGGAGGAGGAACTGGTTCATTAGCAGGCGCTTCAAAGGGAATGTTGGCATGATAGCCTTCTATCCTTGAGATCCAAGCTCCATGCAGAAAGACAAGACTCATTTTGGTTAAATGGTGAGTGCCAATGCAGGCTCTTGGAGGCATTTTTTCTGATAATTCTCCAGCCAAGTCTACTCCACAATATTTAAAAATTTTGGTGAGGAGAATGCCATATGGGAGCTTTTGTTGGTCTTTTACGTGGCGCATGTGGAACTTGACCAGTTGAACCCAGTTGATCTCTTTGTGGTTCAACATTGCCCACATTAAGAGGACATCATCCTCTTCTACCAGAGCATAGTTCCCACCGCGGGGAACCAACATCTTGACCAAGAAAAAGTGGAGAAGACGATTGTTCATGGTCAGATGTCCTACCAGCTTGTGGTTGCTCCTGGGAAGATCAGCTTTCCACAAGGATTGACGAGCAGTGAGAGCATTGAAGCCCCATTCATCTTCGGGTTCTCCTCCTTCAAATTCTGCATTGTTGAACGGCAGCATGGAGATTTCAGCAAATTGAGCGTTGGTGAGCTTGATGGTCACATTTTTCACTTTTGATTCGACCATCCCATTGATAAGTCTGAGATTGCAGTAGAAAACTCTGATGAGTTCAGGATAATATTCTTCTTCCTTGAGCGTGAAGAAGGGAAAAAGGTTATAGTGGTGGAGGCATTGAGTAAAGGTGAGGCTATGGTTTTCGAATGTCTCAGCAATGGTGTAGTGGGGTGTCATGATTTCTCTCTCAGAAAAATTTTTAACAAAGTTTTGGAGGTCTCTAGGAGAGGAAAAGAACCTTGAGAAGTCAAGGGGGTTGTTGGCCTGAGCCATAAAGGACCTAGCTCTTTTGACGGTGCGGGAGGAAGACATGGTGAGGAGAAAAGGATGAAGGTACAGAGGGAAGATGAAGAGAGGCAAAAACTTTGAGAGTTTTTGAAGAGGAAGGAGGTAGTGTGAGATGAGAGGGTGAAGAGGAAGGTATTTATAGGGAAAAATTAGGTCTAGAAGAGAGTGAGGTGAGTTAAAGGAGTGAAGAATTCGAGCAGACCTCGGGAAGCAAACGTTTGACCGTTGCTGTCCCGATGCTAATCGATTACGAAACATTGGTAATCGATTAGCTCACTGTTTCTGGGGAATTTGAAGCGTTTCGTGTAGTGTGTAATCGATTATTGAAGTTGAATAATCAATTAGTAAAGAAACAGAATCGTCCTAATCGATTGAGATAGAATGGTAATCGATTAGTGGAAAGATGAAACATGTTGTACCTGAAACAGAGGCTTTGTAATCGATTATGGATTAGGAAGTAATCGATTAGATTAAAAACAGAAGCATTGTAATCGATTAGATATTAAAGGGCAATTGATTATCAACAAAACAGAAACGCGTTAATCGATTATGAAGAGCTGTGTAATCGACTATATGGTTCAAAAAATCATAAATTATGAAGTTTTTGCACAAGAGGATTGCAGTGTCAATGAATTATACCACATATGATGACTAACTCATATAAACCAGCTATACAACAATGCTTTTATCAAAATTCTTCATCATTCAAACGCAATTATTCATGTCAAGAATTCCTAATTCTCTTCTAATGTGGATGAATTGCTCCCTAGCTAAAGGTTTGGTGAAAATATCTGCTAGTTGCCTAGAAGTTTCAACATGCTCAAGTATACAATCACCCTTTAATACATGGTCTCTAATGAAATGATGTCTAATCTCAATATGTTTGGTTCTAGAATGCATTACAGGATTCTTTGAGATATTGATAGCACTAGTATTATCACATTTAAGAGGCACATGGTCTAATACAACTCCAAAGTCTAGAAGTTGTTGTCTCATCCAAAGGATTTGAGCACAACAACTACCAGCTGCAACATATTCTGCCTCAGCTGTTGATAGCGCAACACTTACTTGTTTCTTGCTATGCCAAGAAACGAGAGAACTACCAAGCAAGTGACATGTTCCGCTAGTGCTTTTTCTGTCAAGTTTACATCCTGCAAAATCTGAGTCAGAGTAACCAACTAAAGTGTATTCAGCCCCTTTGGGGTACCATAAACCAACATTTTGAGTCCCAACTAAGTATTTCATTATCCTTTTTACTGCAGTGAGATGTGATTCTTTAGGACAAGCCTGGTATCTAGCACACATACACACAACAAACATGATATCCAGTCTACTAGCGGTTAAGTAAAGTAAGGATCCTATCATACCTCTATATTTTATGAGTTCAACATCCTTACCTTTCTCATCCTTGTCCAAATAGCATGAAGTGCCCATGGGTGTGGCAATATCATTTGCTTTGTCCATGTTGAATTTTCTAAGTAGTTCTTTGCAGTACTTGGATTGATTAATGAATGTGCCTTCATTGGTTTGCTTGATTTGTAGTCCAAGGAAGAAAGTGAGTTCCCCCATCATGGACATTTCAAATTCTTCCTGCATTAACTTAGCAAACTCTTTGCACATTGACTCATTAGTGGCACCAAATATTATATCATCAACATAAACTTGTACCAATAGTATGTTATTCTTTTTGTGCTTTATGAATAAAGTTGTATCAACCTTTCCTCTTTCAAAATGATTTTCTAAAAGAAATTTGCTTAACCTTTCATACCAAGCTCTTGGAGCTTGTTTCAAACCATACAAAGCTTTCTTTAATTTGAAAACATGATTTGGAAATTGATGGTTTTCAAAACCTGGAGGTTGATCAACATGTACTTCCTCTTGAATGTATCCATTCAAGAAAGCACTTTTAACATCCATTTGGTACAATTTGAAGTCCCTACAGCATGCGAAGGCTAATAGTAGTCTAATTGCTTCTAATCTAGCTACGGGTGCATACGTTTCTTCATAATCAATGCCTTCTTCTTGATTATAACCTTTAGCTACTAGCCTAGCTTTGTTCCTAGTAATAATACCATTTTCATCTAGTTTATTCCTAAATACCCATTTGGTTCCTATTATTTGGTGATCATTGGGTCTTGGCACAAGCTCCCAAACTTCATTTCTTTCAAATTGATTTAGCTCTTCTTGCATGGCCAACATCCAATGTTCATGAATAATAGCTTCATTAATGCACTTGGGTTCTATTTGTGATACAAAGGCTAAATGATTGCATGTATTTCTAATTGCATTACGAGTACTTACACCTTTTGATATATCACCTATGATGTTGTACATGGGATGATTCTTCAAAGTGATCCATTGTTGTGGTTCCTCATGTTTGGCTGCATTTGTGTCTTTGATTTCTCCTTCCTTGTCATCTAAGGTCAATTCTTGAAGAGTACCTACAAGATCATCAACATCTTCCTTTCTCGGAGGGTTATGGCTATTTTCATCAAATTTAACATGAATGGATTCTTCTATGGTATTCGTGCGTTTGTTGAATATTCTATAAGATTTACTAGATTGAGAGTACCCTAGGAAGATTGCCTCATCAGATTTGGCATCAAACTTTCCTAGATTATCCTTTCCATTATTGAGCACAAAACATTTACACCCAAATATGTGAAAATATGAAATGTTGGGTTTTCTTCCCTTGTAAAGTTCATAGGGGGTTTTCTTTAGAATAGGCCTTATTAAACATCTATTCATGACATGACAAGCGGTGTTAACCGCATCGGCCCAAAAGAATTTTGCAATATTATTTTCACTTAACATGGTTCTAGCAAGTTCTACCAAGGATCTATTTTTCCTCTCAACAACTCTATTTTGTTGTGGAGTTCTAGGAGCTGAAAAATTGTGATTGATACTATGTTTTTTGCAAAATTTTTCAAAAGAGTGATTTTCAAACTCTCCCCCATGATCGGTTCTAATGGATGCAATTTTTGAATTTTGCTCAATTTGGATAATCTTAGCAAGTTTCTTGAATGCATGATATGCTTCATTTTTATGAGCAAGAAATAATGTCCATGTATATCTAGAATAGTCATCTATAATAACTAGACCATAGTAATTACCTCCAAAGCTTTTGATTTTGGATGGTCCAAATAAGTCCATGTGCAAAAGTTGTAAAGGCCTTTGTGTGGAAACAATATTTTTGGATTGAAAAGATGCCTTTACTTGTTTTCCCTTTTGGCATGCATCACAAAATCTATTTTCAAACTTAAGCTTTGGTAAACCAATTACTAATTCTTTGGAAACAAGTTTGTTTAAGTGGTCTACATGTATATGAGCTATTCTCCTATGCCATAGCCAAGTTTTATCCTCTTTTGTGATGAAGCATTGTTCATCATTTGTAGACAAACTATCCACATCAATCATGTAAATGTTATCAATCCTTTTTCCAACAAATTTGACCTCTTTGTTTAGCTTATTCTCAATTATACAACAATTGGATTCAAATAAAACTCTATATCCTTTGTCACATAATTGACTTATGCTAAGCAAGTTATGCTTGAGTCCTTCAACATACAACACATCACTAATGGAGGTAGAGGAATTTTTACCGATATTTCCGATACCAAGTATCTTACCCTTGGTATTGTCTCCATAAGTGACACTTCCTTTCCTTTTGGGAGTGAATGATGTGAACTTGCTTATGTCTCCCGTCATATGCTTTGAACACCCACTATCCAAATACCAATGGGTGTTGCTTGCCTTGAAGCACACCTAACAAAACAAAATCAGTTTAGAAAACTAGGTACCCATTTTATGTTGGGTCCTTTAAGGTTAGCTTGTGGTAATGTCCCTTTGGGAACCCACACCTTTCTTATAACCTTTGGCCCTAATTTTCTAACACTACACCTATAAGCACTATGTCCTTTGAAACCACAATGATTGCATTTCATAAAAGGCGAAGATAATTTGCTTGGTGGTACAAAGAAATTTTTATAGTGTTTTTCCCTTTTGTGATTGCTATGTTCTTGATCATATCCTAACCCAGTTTTATCAAACATGTATCTTTGTTGGCCAAGCAAAATATTCAAGTTGTCTCGTCCATTAGTAAACTTTTCTAATGTCCTATTTAGGTCTACAACCTTGGCTTCTAACATAATGCATCTTTTTGCAAAGTCACATGGTTTATCCTTAGAACATGCTTGAACATTTTCTAATTCTTCTTTTAAGCTTTCATTTTCTTTGCATACTTCCATAAGATGCATTTCAAGGGTATCACTAGTTTTCCTAGATAACTTAAGCCTATTAGAGACTTTTATAAATTTATCATATAACTCCTCAAAAGCATCTAGTAGTTCATTCTTATCTAAGTCAAGAAGGTTTACCTCATTATCTTCTTCTTGGTGATTGGCCATTAAGCAAAGATTTGCTTCCTCATTGTCTGAATCGTCGGAACTACTTATATCGTTCTCATCCCAAATGATGTAAGCTCTTCTTCTTCCTCGTTTATCCTTGCCCTTCTTTTTAGATTTGGGCAATCCACCTTGAAGTGCCCTTCCTTGCCACATTCGAAACAACTAGGTGAAGAAGAAATTTCATTTGAAGTTGGCTTTTTACCTTGGGGCTTGAAGTTCTTTTGGAATCTTTTGTTCTTCATGAATCTTCCAAGTCGTTTTACAAACAGCCCAAATTCCTCTTCTTCATCCATGTCACTGCATGATTCTTCTTCATGTATAGAGGTGGCTTTGAGAGCTAAGCCTTTCTTCTTGGAGGATTTTTCTTCTTCCTCCGCTAGCTTCAAGACTTTTAGTTCTTGCTCTTGCTCTTGTAGTTTCCCAAAGAGTGTTGCAAGAGACATCTCATTGATGCTTGGAGATTGTTTTATGGCTGTGACAAGTGGTTGCCATTCCCTGCTAAGACTTTTTAAAACTTTATGCATAAGTTCTTTGTTAGTGTAAACTTTGCCAAGAGTAATGAGATGGTTAATAATAAGAGCAAATCTCTTCTGCATTTCTACTATGGTTTCCCCAGAGTTTATTCTAAAACTTTCATATTGACTTGTCAAGGTACTAATCTTGGAGTCCTTTACATCGCTAGTACCTTCGTGAGTTACTTGTAGAGTATCCCACATTTCCTTAGCGGATTGACAAGTCATTATTCTAAAAAATTCATCTGGACCTAATGCTATAGTGATGAGATTCTTTGCCTTATAGCCATATTGCACTTTCTTTTCTTCATCACTAGTCCATTCATCCATTGGTTTTTCAACATTTTTACTATCAATAGTATGCATTGGTATATAAGGACCATTTTTAATGGCATTCCAAACTCTCAAATCAATAGATTGAATGAATATTTTCATTCTTTCTTTCCAAAATGTATAGCCTTCCCCATTGAAAGCGGGAGGTCTGTTTATAGCACCACCCTCGGGAAAAAGGTTGTGAGAACTTGAGGCCATCTAGTCTCTTGAAGCTGTTAAGCTTAATTTACCAAGAGTCAAGCTCTGATACCACTTGTTGTTCAAGTGGCCTCAATACTCAAGAGGAGGGGTGAATTGAGTTTTAAAAACTTTGATTGGAATGCCTTTGAACTTGATTTTTATATTCAAGTTTACAGGAATATGCAAGTGAAATCAAGTTAAAGATAGTATGCAATGCACCACAAGGATAAATATAGTTGAAGCAATTTAACAAACACTTGGTGGGTAGTATTTGAAATGTATCAAATTTGACAAGCTTAAGTATGCAATTCACAATCAATCAACACAAATCAACCAATTGCAGTATATGAAAGTAAAAGAGTAAGGGAGAGGAGCTTGCAAACCAATATAACGAGTTCCACCAACACCGGTGTACGTCTCGCCTCTAAGCAACCCACTTAGAGGATTTCCACTATTGAAGTTTAGAGATACAAGCTATGAGCAATTGCAGCTTCCTAGTGTCCCACACTCAAGAACTCAATCCTCACTAGCAAAGGGTAACCCACCCAATCTCTCAAACTCTCAATACCCAAAGGTTGAACCCCAACCTTTGTGACCACTCAATCCTAGAGTGAAAAACCTTTGTGTTTGTTGAAGTGTTTACAAGGAAATGACTTTCTTAATAGAGTAGATGTACAAGTGAAAGATCACACAAACTTTAACTCTCAAGATGAGAGGATGTACAAATTTAAACTCAGAATATATAAGAAAGATAGCTTACTAAGCACAAGAACAAGTAAAGAATGATAGCTTCTAGTTGTGTGTTTTGTGCTTGAGTTCCTCTTGAATTTATAGAGCCATTTGAGAGCTTGAGGAGTGCCTTTCTTGTTCCTAGCCGTTGCACATAGTGGAGATCTGAAGAAGTAATGGAGAAATGTGCTGGTTCCCCACTAATATGTGTTTTCCCACTATCATAATCGATTATCGCTTAAGCTGTAATCGATTACACTTTGAATTTTCCATCTCTGTTCGCTATGTAATCGATTAGCTTCACTTGCCTGATCGATTATCTTCAAGTCAGAAGCTTGATAATCGATTTCCTTTTGCCTTGTAGTCGATTAGCATAGATGCCTAATGCATTTAATTTGGCTTCGTAGCTTCGTAATCGATTATATAGTTATAGTAATCGATTAGCTTAATTCCAGTAGGCTTCTAATCGATTGTCAGAATTCTCTTAATCGATTAGCTGTTATACCTGATGCTTTTAAATCCATTTTTGGTTTTGGTAATCGATTGAGCCATTCATGTAATCGATTAGCTTAATGCTCTGTTGCAGTTGTTCCAAAGACAGAATCACTCTAATCGATTAGACTGGGCTTCCTAATCGATTAGCTTCGCACTGTTTCATGTCTTCTTTGTTTTTGCAAGACTTTCTTCAAGAGTGTTTTGTCATTATCAAAATCCTTGTACCTGTTACCACATTCAAACACAGTTTCCTTATCCCTAGGTCTAAATCCTCTTGATTCTCCTAAAATGGCTTTGCTAACCTTCCTAACCTTGTTGGTCATCTCTCCCTGTAACACCCTTATTTTTTATTTTTATATTAAAATTTTGAATGAATTAAATTATGATTCTTTAGAACTTTTTAATCTATGTGTTATTTATGATTTTTTGGAATTTTTTGGAATTTTTGAATTATTTTAATAAAATAATATTTTTTAAATAATTTTAAATTCATATAAAGTGATTTAAAATTAAAAATATTTATAAGAAAGTGAAGTTAAATTATAAGAAAATATTCTAAAATCTATTTCAAGTAGATTTATCTAAAAATGATCGGTTTGAGAAAAATCTTGATTTTTACCAATCATAAAAAAATCAGGAACGTTTCAATAAATTTTTATTAAAAGAAAATTTTGGATTTTTAAAATTTAAACTTTATATTACTTATTATAAAATTAGTGAGGACTGATATAATATCACTAAATTTCAAAAAGGACTGATTTTGAATATTTAAAATATACCGAGTGAAAGGTTACTATTTGGCTTAATAATTCAGCCGACATTTACTATGCAAAACACTGTGCATGTACGAAATTTTCAAAAGATACCCAGTAACAAGGATTGAATTTTCAAAAATTGCATAGTACTTTTATATTAAAATAATGGAATGCATAGTAATTTTCCTTCCTATAAATACCGAAGGAATTCTTCTTTAGATTTCATAATTTCAGATTAAGTTTTCTCAATATAGTAGTGCTAGTGAGATAGTGGTGGAAGTAAGAGAGAGAAATAAATTTTTTTGGAAGAAGGTTCTGCTAAAATCCTAAGGTAAGAATACCTCTCTTTTATATTTTTTAGGGTTATTTTTATATCGTTTTTAGAAATCTATTATTATACTGGAAATAATATTATTTTAAGTTACTATTCTGAATAGTAAAATACTATTTTAACAATAAATTACTATTTCAATAGTAAATTACTATTCAAATAGTAAATTACTATTCAAATAATAAATTACTATTTACTATTACTATTTACCTTTACTATTCATGATTTACTATTTACCGTTACTATTAACGATTTACTATTTACCGTTACTATTCACGTTTTACTATTTACTATTACTATTCACGATTTACTATTCACTATTCACTATTCAAAATTTACCATTTCTGCTTTAAGTAGTTGTCACGACCGGGATCGCGGCGGCGCGGCCGACCCTCGAAACGGTTCGAAAAATAAACAGGGAGTCGCCACCAATGTTTTTTTAGGATAAAACAGTGGAAAAACCTTTTGTTAAAAGCACTGGTTATAAAAAATGAAATTCCAAATTCGGGAGTCTGATTACAGGTGAGGAAGGTATTAGCACCTCACAACTGTCCGTTATAAAAACGGTTACCTCAATTTGATAGCGCGCATTATAATTAACCCAATAATTATTTTAACTTCTTCATGAAAAGAAAAATGTACGGAACAACAAAATAAACAAAAAAAAATAAACAAAGATCAACACAAAATATTTACATGAGATTAACAGGACGTCTCGTCCAAATTAATCTCGCTCCGCCTTTTTAAAGAAATATATAAAAAAATATTAGATTAATAGGACGTCTCGTCCAAATTAACCCCGCTCCTCCTTTTAAAAGAGATAAAAAAAGATATGAGATTAACAGGACGTATCGTCCAAATTAACCTCGCTCCTCCTTTTAACAGCAAGATGAAAATGGAAAAACTCCAAAAATTGAATAAAGAAAGATGGGCCCGACAGGAACTGTTTCCCGCTCCTACGTATTCTCGAGCTTTCGAGAAATCAGGGTCACGTAGTTCTTAAAAGTTTTTTTTTATTTAAGGAAATGTTGATGGGAATCATTATGGTGAGGAACCCATACAAGGCGAAGTTCTTCGCACGTGTATGAATCCTATAAAAGTGGTGTAGACGGAAGTATTTTCCGTACGACACTGACTAAGAATGATTTATCTTTGATTTTTATTTAAACTAGAAAGAAAACATAGGAAACATTTATTCCCTTTATCATATTTTAGTACAAAGCAAAAAAATGAGTGAAAACTGAGTGCAAAAAATGAAAGAAACGCGTGAAAAACAAGAAAACTGAGTGAAAAATAAGAAAACTGAGTGAAACTATGAAAATCCGAGTGAAACTATGAAAATCCGAGTGAAAACAGTGAGAATCTGAGTGAAACAGTGAAAATCTGAGTGAAACAGTGAGAAACTGAGTGAAACAGTGAAAATCTGAGTGAAACAGTGAGAATCCGAGTGAAACAGTAAAAATCTGAGTGAAACAGTAAAAATCCGAGTGAAACAGTGAGAATCTGAGTGAAACAGTGAAAATCTGAGTGAAACAGTGAAAATCTGAGTGAAACAGTGAAAATCTGAGTGAAACAGTGAGAATCCGAGTGGAAATAAGGGAAACCGAGTGCAAAATAGTAAATCCGAGTGATAAGAGGAATACCGGGTGAAGGTTGAGCGAAAACCGAGTGATGATGGAGTAGGAGGGCTGGTCCAAGAGGGGAAAAGGGAATTACAGGGAATGGGAAAAGGCTGGGAAAGGTGGTGTTGAGTGGGAGTGAGGACGGTGTTGGAGTAGGAGAGGGGTGGAGGATGGAAGGATTGTGGCAATATGGTGAGGGATGATGGAAGGAGAAGAAGAGAAGAATTGGTGTCAGAGAGAGAGAGAGCGAAGGTTTTTTTGACAGAGTTTTTCTCCTCTAATGAATGCCCCATCTCCCTAACGCTTTAACCCCTTGCCTATTTATAGGCTTGTTTGAGTGGAAGGCCAGCTCAGGCTTCCACTTCCGAGTGGAATGCCAGCTCAGGCTTCCGCTTGATCTTGGTAGTGGGGGGACAGCGGCTGATGGGAATTTTTAATTCCCTCCACTTCCGCCCCTGTCTGCCAACTGTCTGCCACCACTTGGGTGGTGGAATCCAGGTCAGCACGGGCGTACAGGGTTCCTGGTGTTAATCCGAGTGAGAATGGCAGAATTCCGAGTGAGAATGATGGAAATCCGAGTGAGGATAGTGGAAATCCGAGAGAGGATGGTGGAATTCCGAGTGAAAATGATGGAAATCCGAGTGAGGATAGTTGAAATCCGAGAGAGGATGGTGGAATTCCGAGTGAAAATGGCTCGGATTAGGCCCTCAGTCAGTATTCATCCACGGTTGGAGTCAATTCCGAGCGAGAAAAGAGGTCAGTCTTCACTTTGCTCCTGAATCTGAGTGGAAAAAGGCCCTTTTTGTGCAAAAGACCGAGTGAGGTCATGTTGGTGTTGTGCAATTCCGACTGGAACATTCAGTCAGAACCGAGTGTAAAGTGACTCGGATCCGAGTGAAAAGTGACTCGGGTCAGACTGAAGAGCGACTCCCATTCTCACTTGAGCATAACAAGAAGGGTCAACAGTCACTCAGTACCGACTGAATTTTATGCGCAAGACCGAGTGAAGAATGACTCGGAATTGGCTAAAGGATGAGGACTCGGCATTGGGTGAATGATTCAATCAGCCCTTATTTGAAGGATGAGTGAAGATTTTCTCAGAAATCCGACTGACTTTTCACTCAGAATCTGACCATTTTCCAATCGGGCATAGCTTTCATTCGGTAATTGGCTATTTGATGCATTTTCTTAGTAATTCTTCACAAGTTCGAGTCTTGGGTTGTTATCACTCGGAAACCGATTGAAGACTGACCATTCGGCACAGGTTCACTCCTTCCTAAAATGTTTCAGTCGGAACGTGGCATTTTCACTCGGAAAGAGTTTGCTTCCCACTCAGGACTTAGAAACGGGGTACTTTCACTCGGAAATGACTCATTTTGAGTAATTTCACTCGGTTTTTATCATTTCTGAGTCATCCCACTCTGATTCACTCAAACTGGAGCACATTCCACTCGAAAATGACTCATCCTGATTACTGCTACTCGGATTTGATCTGTTCTGAGTCCTTTCACTCGGCTTTGATCATTTCTGAGTGATTTTATTCGGACTTCTCTTCAACATGGGCATAATCCACTCGGAATGGCTTGGCAGGGAGCCTTCAACTCGGATTTTGTCCCAAACTAAGTCATTTCACTCGGATTGTTCTTTACTGGGTCTTTTCTTCAAGCCTTTCCTTTATTTTTGCCTGCCACACTCGGCCAAATACCACTCGGATATCTTTTACTCGGAATTGATCATTTATTCGTCATTCCGCTCGGAAATGCTTCATTTTGACTCGGATTTAACCCTTTTTGAATCATTCCACTCAGATTCTCCCAACAGGAGTCTATTCCACTCGGAAATGCTTCATTTTGACTCGGATTTGACCCTTTTTGAATCATTCCACTCGGATTCTCCCAACAGGAGCCTATTCCACTCGAAATGCTTCATTTTGACTCAGATTTGACCCTTTTTGAATCATTCCACTCGGATTCTCCCAACAGGAGCCTATTCCACTCGGAAATGCTTCATTTTGACTCGGATTTGACCCCTTTTGAGTTTTTCCACTCGGATTTATCTCCACCAGGGCTGTATTTCACTCGGAAATGCTTTAATATGAGTCATTCTACTCAGACTTGATCATTTTTGAGTCATTCCATTCGAATTTGCATCCAACAGGGCAATATTCTACTTGGAAAAGCTTTATTCTGAGTTATTTCGCTCGGTTCTGATTATTTTGGAGCCATTCTACTCGAATTTGACCACTCTGAATTGGAATTCAGTATAAAAAAGATTCATTCCACTTGGACCGGACCAAAAGAGGTGTTCACAGTAGTAATCTTAATTTTCATCTTGTAACTATATTAAAATGAAATTGGTATGTGTAACATCCCTGATATTTTAGTAAAATTTTGAGTATCAAAAAATATTAATAATTATTTTAAAGATTTATTTGATATTTTTATGAAGTATTAGGCAATTATAAATAATTAACTAGTATGGAAAGTAAATAAAATTTATTTGGTTGATTAATTAAAAAAGGGTTAAATGAGGTGAAATTAGAAGGGGTAAAAGTTTAATCAAAACTTTTAATGAAAATATAAAAGAAATGGGGAAAAAGGCTGTTTTGCCCCTGAGCCTTAAATAATGGTCATTTCCTTTCTCCCTCCTCATTATTCACGCGAGCCCACTTCTTCTTTCTCCTTCTTCGTCTGTTTCTTTTTCTTCTTCTCCTTCCTCCATCGCTGCCGAGCTGCATGCTCCAGAGGAAGGTCCATTTCGCATCAAAACTTTGAGATAACTACATTTCCATGACCGTGGTTTCAAGGTGAGTATGATGGACTCTTTAGTTTGAGTTATCTCGTCTCTTTTCATTTTTACTCCCTGACCGAATGGTCATGCATGGCGGGGTAAGGCTCTGTTTTCCACTCCTCTAGTGAGTGTGAGCTCGAAAATGGCCTTTAGACTGAGAGGGTGGTATAACGTTAACGAGTTTTGCATTCTGACCCCCGTAGGTAGCAGAACAAACACCGGAGCACTTGTTGACGAAGCTGGTGCTGGATTCGGAGGAGAAACCGTGAACCCAGCGCTTAGAGGACGTAATCGGCACCAAGAGCAGATCGTTGAAGCTTGGAATAGAGGTAAGGGGGTGTTCGGGTTGTAATTAATTAGAATAGGTACATATTCTGGGTCCGAGTCACTGAACCGATTATGGACACAGTAAGAAATATTGGATGATAGTTGCATGCGTATGTATGTATGAATGTGAATAGTGTATGGTTTATAATGAGATTTAGTTGTGTTAATAAAAGTTGTGACAGTATGTTGATGAGTTAACAAGTCAGCTATTCTGTGTGGTAAATGAAACATCCTTACTTAATTAAAAATAAATCCGAAATAAGGGAAATTTTTTTTTCAAAAGAATAAACCAAGCAGCCGGGTAAAATGAAACAGCATGGAAGGCAAGGGAAGTTAAGTACAGCGGAAGAACAAACAGCGCTTAAGCGAGCCCTCACAAAACGTTCACTCGCTCAAGCGAGATCCAACTCCGCTTGAGCGAGACGGCTCAACACGCTTGGGCGAACACTCATTCGCTTAAGCGAAGCCAACCCAAAAGCCTTCCATCCATTCACACTCGCTGGAGCGAATCCTTATTCGCTGAGGCGAGAAGCCCCACTCGGTAATTCCTATCACTCGGAATCAGGGGTTCTATTCACTCGGAAAAGAACCCTAACATACATGCCTCCCTCGGAAGCCCACATTTAATTCCTTATTTTTATTCACATAGGTCACACACATGATCCACTCAGGAAATGAGGGTCATCCCACTCGGGATCCATAAACCTTACCCACTCGGGATATCACCCAATCAAATACCACTCGGTATATCTTAACCTCAATACAATCGGAATGTATTTCACATTCACCACTCGGTATATTTCCACTTCTCTCACTCGGAGAACACATAAACCTTCCTTCACTCAGAAGGGGTCTCCACAATTATTCATGACTCGAAATATTCTAGCCAGATTCACTCGGCATACATCATCTTATTCACTCGGGGAAAACCATTAAGTTAAGTCCCACTCGAATTTGTTCTAAGTCTCATCCGCTCGGGATATAGAACCTCATTCACTCGGATTATATATATATATATATATATATATATATCATACACTTAGAATACATCCCAATCTGAACCATTACAACAGCTCTTCCTTCGGAAGAGGTTCACTCGGATTTCCCACTCGGGAATATTCAATCCCTTTTCCACTCGGGGTTTACTCATATTTTTCACTCGGTAATATTTAGGCCTATGATTACACGGGGAATTCTCCCATCAAATCCCACACAGAATGGGTTCATCAAAAGGAATTTCTCTTAGAAACCTTTTAAGTCTTCTCCACTCGGAAAAGAAGGCCCAATCACTATAGCCTCACTCGGAATCATTAACTTAACATCATTCTATCCATCAACACTCCTCAGTCGATACAATTACATGTTATCAATGTACACCATATATATATAAAATAACCATGCACCCGGAATACTTATCATCTTTACATTACCCATTCATCAACACCTATTATCCGATGCAAATAACACCATACCCATGTAAAGTATTTATATATATATATATGTGTACTTGTCCACAATTCCGATAGGCATTACTTATAATAAATATGTTAATCATCATATTACATGAGAGCCGACCAAGGCTACAACTGACTAAACATAATATATATATATATATATATATATATATATATATATAATACATGCACTCAACAGTCAGAGTGCACATCATTCGGACTTGAGTCCTTCATCATATTCCCAGACTGACCTGCACATACTGAAAAATGGTGTAGGGGTGAGCTTTTACATATTAAATGACAGTTATTGACTCGGATTAATCTCAGAATCCTCACCCATACCATAACATATATCCATCAGCAATAATGCACTGCTATTCAATGTGAACCCTACCAAATCATCCACTCGGGATTCATGCAATTCATGCAATTCAAACAAGACTAAGTAATTCATGTCTTTCATAATCACCTTGCACTCGGCAACAGTGCCCATTCACATATATTCACCCAGTCGGAATTCACGCCAATTATTCATGGCTATATTAATCATGCTATTCACCCAGCATTTACACATATATATAATCATCTGATTGATAATATTCAATTCACACATGGCCATAAAATTCATATTCATCGCAGCATGTATAACAACCATATCAGCATATTGCACTCGGCAAATACATCCATATACATGCATTAATCCAATCGGATTCACCCCAATCATTTCATATTCATATATTCAACAATTCACATTGAGCTCAATGACAATTATAAGTGTGCACACATCAATTCACCCGGATCCGGTTACCAATTTTTATTGTTGCAACATAGGCTCCAAGCCTTTCACTCAGCTCCAAGCTGATTCGGCCATTTTACAGGTACCAAACCGTTTGCCCTCACATGTAACATAGTCACTCCAAGCGACAACAGAAGTGATACGGGCAGCCCCGAGTCCAACCCGGTAGGCTTTGCCTTAGGTCCAACCCAAGGTCTTTAAGCGTCCAACGCTTAGTGCACTCGGCACTACCTCAAGTCCAACCTGAGGTCTTTCAATATATTTCAACACGTATTCATCTAATTGCCGATCGGTATTAAGCGTCCAACGCTATATGCTCCAAGCATTTCCAGTGACGAATCAGATGCATACGGTCTTATTCGTCAGGCGTCCAACGCCCATGCACTCGGCATTTAATATCAATCACATGCATCCAATGCAATATCATAACACATGGCACACGACAATCACATGCACTCAACAATTTCATGCTTTTCCATATAAAATCCCAAACGAGAATTAACATAACCGACCCATATCTCATGCACTCGGCAACCACAATGCCATTCACTCAGAATATCATTTAAAACAAGCATCATATGCTAATTCATGAGATTCACTCGGTATTAACATTTCTAAGCCTCTCATGCCATTTCATATAGAATTCCACTAGGAAATCAACATAATTAACACACAATTGCACTCGGCATTCATAATATAAACATCATGCATCTCATGCATTTCACATAAACCACAACAAGGATTTAGTTGCTGTCTCGCTGCATATTTCACTCAACCTCATCATGCATCATACATCATATGGACGGAAAATCATACACCACATAATAATAATCATCATACATCCGGGCTTCACTCAAACAACATACAACAAAGTAACAAACATAACACGTTACAGTGTATTAGCTTCACTAGGAAACCCATCCATAAACCATACATTTGACATGCAAAGCCCCCCTTACCTGGAATGAAGATCCAGTAACTCCATGGCCACTCGTTCACAACAGAACGACTCGGTCCCAGCCATCAACACTCTGTTCGCAGCTTTGGAGAACCAACTCTGTCTTCATTCGAGCATCAAAGCCTCCAAGGCTCAACGTCACTCCACACTCAGTCCAGTGGAGGACTCCCAATACGGTTCATCATTTGGACAGCCCAGTCCTCATCAAAGATGGAGGACATCCAGCTTCCAAGCACCCATCAATGCCTTCTTCCTCACAAGCAGCTTTGCCTCAACATCAGTGGACCATCATCCACAAACCGAGGCACCCCACACGCTGCAGGTTTCCAACCCGAGGCTCCAACAGCCCATTCAAATGGAAGAAGAAGAACCAGGGAAGAAGAAGCAAAAGCTTCAGAGAGTTCTAGAGAGAACCAAAAGCATTTCTCTCATCAGAACATGCACCAAGGAGAAAAATGAATAAAGTGAGAGGGGAAATGTGAGACCGAAGCCTTATCATCTCACAGTCCCATCAATATCAACTCACTCTTCCATCAAAGGTCTTATTCTCACTTAATGCCAATCCCATCAGCAATCAAATCACCATTAAGCCACTCCCATCAGCATGCCAAAGAGAGAGAGAACTAAAACTCTCTTAAGCCACCAAAGGCACATGGGTCATTATTGGTATTATTATTATTATTATTATTATTATTATTATTATTCAATTAATAATTCTTAATTCCGCAATTAACCTTAATCAAAACCAGGATGTTACATTTCTCCCCCACTTCAAAGAATTTCGTCCTCGAAATTCAAACATATACATGCCTCAATAAACCGCTCGGAATATCAATGTCATGTCACTCTAAACAATTACACATCTTTGCTTCTCAAGCATTCACCGATCGTCTCACGATTCCAATCGGCATAGCTTCGCCCCTCAGCGGTTTACCGACCGCTCCACATATATGTTACTCCATTCAACTCTGCCAGTCCACTAAAATCAATGGCACCTTATAATTCCTTGGCCATTCGGCCTTATATTCTCACCGCCGATCGGTGCACTTCCACCGTCGGATCCTCCGATTCGAAGGAGTCACTCGACCCAACCATAGACTCACACGGAGTATGGGCTCAAGTTATGTCACACGAAACACATTAGGGATGCTAATTATCCAGTTGGGAAGATCCAGTCGGTATGAAACACTACCGACTCTCCCATTACTCACTACTGTCCGTTTTATCTCGGATTAAGCCCTCGGCTAGTCAATATCCGACCACTAAAATCTCTTCACCAAATCATAATACATCCTAGCATTACCGAGATGGACACTCTAAAGAGTTCCAATGTGCTTCAATTAACACAGTTTGCCTGGATTTATCCTCCACAGACACCACACTCGGTTCTAAAATCTCAGATTTCTATCCATGCCTTCAACTAATTCCATGACTACTCCTCGTGAATGTCACTCGGAGCTTCTTATTCAAAAATATTATTCGAGGTTTGGAGGTAATTTCCACCCAGAATTCTCTCCACTACAAACTCTACTCGGACTCTAGGTCCACTTTGGAAACATAATTGAGTTCAAACTCAGCAGCTCTAACATCAACCTGAGTACGAACTCAAACAAATTCGCCTCACGAATATCTACTCCCCTCGGGAGCCATTCGCTCAGCAACTTACCTATTCAAAGCCCCACGTTTCGTCCAGAAGTTCCTTCCTTTCGGGAAAGGTCAATCAGGGGCATATCATACCGACTTAGAAATATTGTCCCTACAACCATGAAACACTGTTCCATTCAGTACTAATCCACACGGAACTCTGAGATATCACATTCGACACCTCCCCACTCGGAAGTGTCTCAATTGACTCAGAAGTTACCCACTTGGGTATTTACTGCTCGGAAACATCCTAACCTGAGCAGTGCTCAACATTCCGGGCTTTCCTTCGCTTCTAAGAAAACTTCACCCTCTTAAGGATGTTTTACTTGGAACATCTTAACTTCACTTCACTCAGCAATTGTTCTCCCAGAAAGATTCAACTTGGAATTACATTCCTTTTCTTTTACTCGGAGTTATACTTCCTCACACTTGGAATATACTATTCTTATCTGAGTGAATTCGCACCTTATCGATCTCGTCAGTTTATCACTCGGCAACACCATTCCAAGTCCGAGTCATCTCAATCAGTTTTTCACTCAGCAACTTCATTCCAGACCTAGTCTTTTCTCACTCGGTAATTTATTCCCAAAAAACTGACTTTCTTTCATTTTCACACGCGTGAAGTTATTCCAGAATACTTCTAGACAACACACCATGTATCCCCACTCGGTGCCATCCCCACTCAAAATTACACACACGGAGGGACTCTACTCGGAATGAGTTACACTGAACTCGAAAATTCCCTCTTGGAACTCTACTGCTCGGAATATCACACAGGGAGACCTCTCACTCGGAATTATATCCACTCCCTCACTCGGAAGGTCCTGTCTTGGCATAGCCCACTCGAAAATTCACTACATCATCGAATTATCTTCTAAGGTTCCCACTTACTCACCATACACTCGTCACACTCAGTCAAAAACACAACCATACCAGTCACTCACTTGAGTGAGCACCATTCCAGCATCAGACTTCACACTTTCGCTCAGGCCACTTACACACGCTTGGGCGAAAAATGTCCAGTGACTATTTCCTCACTAGCTCGCTTGAGCGGAAACCTCACCGCCTGGGCAAAATTGGTCCAGAGACCATCATACCAATACAGGGGATCCTCGCCTGAGCGAGATCCCTTCTCGCTTGAGCGAGAATATCAGGGCAGAGGCAGGAAACGAAAATTCATACAACTCAACATATGATTTCACATTTTAGGCCTATTAGATCATATCCAACACATCATATACGATATTTGAGGCACATACAACTCGTTCTAAGAGTTCTCACTCGGAATTTCTCATTATAAGCCAAATTTGGATATCCAACAGTTCATACACATCATGAAAGGCATATACAGCCTGTTCAAACATTCATACTTATGAATTTGCATTCCAAACTTATTATTCATATTGAATTCAAGCTCATCATCATCTTATACTCATGTATTCATACCTTGCCACAACAAATCCACCTATTCAGACGAATCATCCTCAATAATTGTAACATCCCATTTTCATCACAAATAGGAAATAGATATTAATATATCTTTCTGGAGAAATACTTACTATAAGTTAGTTTATTATTATCATTTTTTTTATTTTGGTATTTATATTTAATTATTTGTTTTTTTAAATAATAAAAAAATGAAAATATTTCTGAATGAGAATTTTAAAATGACTTAATTAGTATTCACTAATTAAGAAAATTATATTAAGAATTTTTAATATCTTTATTATTCATCATTTTTATTTTATGTTCTTATATTTATGTTCTTACATATTTAAGATTTAACTCTTATTATAATTTTAAAATAAACTTTTGAAGGAATTAGACTATGGTTCTTTTGAACTTTTTGATCTACATAATATTTATGATTTTCTGAAATTTTTTGAAAATTTTGAATTATTTTAATAAAATAATATATTTTAAATAATTTTAAATTCATATAAAGCTACTTAAAATTAAAAATATTTACAAGAATGTAAAGTTAAATTATAAGAAAATTTTCTAAAATCTATTTCAAGTAGACTTATCTAAAAATTATTGGTTTGAGTAAAATCTTGATTTTTACCAATCGTAAAAAAATTAAAAACGTACTAATAAATTTTTATTAACAGAAAATTTTAGATTTTTAAAATTTAAACTTTATATTACTTATCATAAAATTAGTGAGAACTGATATAATATCGCTAAATTTCAAAAAGGATTAATTTTGAATATTTAAAATATACCGAGTGAAAGGTTACTATTTGGCTTAATAATTCTGCCGACATTTACTATATAAAACACTGTGCATGTATGAAATTTTCAAAAGTTGCACAGTAACCAGGTTTTAAATTTCAAAAAATGCATAGTACTTTTATATTAAAATAATGGAATGCATAGTAAATTTTTTTCCTATAAATACCGAAGGAATTCTTCTTTAGAATTCACAATTTCAGATTAAGTTTTCTTAATATAGTAGTGTTAGTGAGATAGTGGTGGAAGTAAGAGAGAGAAATAAATTTTTTGGAAGAAGGTTCTGCTAAAATTCTAAGGTACGAATACATCTCTTTTATATTTTTTAGGATTATTTTTATATCATTTTTAGAAATCTATTATTATACTGGAAATAATATTATTTTAAGTTACTATTCTGCATAGTAACACTATTTCAATAGTAAATTACTATTTCAATAGTAAATTACTATTCAAATAGTAAATTACTATTTACTATTACTATTTACCTTTACTGTTACTATTTACCTTTTCTATTCACGTTTTACTATTTACCATTACTATTCATGATTTATTATTTACTGTTACTATTCATGTTTTACTATTTACTGTTACTATTTACTATTACTATTCACTATTCACTATTCACTATTTAAAATTTACCATTTTTATTTTAAGTAGTAATCTTAATTTTCATCTTGTAATTATATTAAAATGAAATTGGTATGTTTTAGAACTCGAAGACGAGGCGCTCACGGATTTTCAATAATGAATCGGTATACAAGAGGTAAGGGGGAGTGAGATAAGAATATAATATGAAAGACATAAGAATAAAGGGAGGAGTCCCCTACTCCTTTTAAATTTAATAATATTATTATTTTAAAGTAATAACTTCTCAACTTAAAATTTATAATAAATTTAATATATTGTGTAACTTATTCTGAAATATCTATACATGGATCTGAATTATTATAACTTATACGGACTGGACTAAACCTATGCAAGGACTTGGACTTTTATATCCTATATGGATCGAACTAAACCTATGCAAGGACTTAGACTATTATGACTTGTCTAGACTGAACTATACTTATGCGAAGACTGGATTATATATATGGACTTATATAGACCTGTGCGAGGAATGGACTATAAGGACTCAAAATCAAATCTACTAATTTAAATAACCATTAAAATTTGAATTACATTTATGAGCAATATTTAGTTGATTTGACTTGATTATAATTAATTGTATTTGATTTCGATTAATGATATTGTATTAGACTGTGATTAATAATATGCAATTATGATTGATGATATTTGATTGTGATTGATGAGATTACTATACTTGATTGTGGTTGATGAATGATTGATGACCTTGTGATATGAAGTTTGAGCATATAGCAAGCATGACGGAAAGTTAAAACTCAGTAAGAATTTTTTTACCTTACTCTTTAAATTTTTATTCCAAGAGAAAGTATTTTATAATTATTTTAGTCTTTTATTTCTTCTTAGAAATAATTTTCACTAACTTTATTTTTAATTTCAATAATAAAATCTAGTATTAGAAAGAAGCTATTTTATGAAAATTAGAGGTTGAGATAATTAATTCTTGAATTAAAGAAAATTTTTATAGTTTTAAGTATTCTTAGTTAATGATTTTAAATTATTTTCTTTAGAAATTAGAAGTTTAAAGTAAATTATTTTGGTTTTCCCCAACGAAATAACTAAAGAATATTTTGTCGAGATTTCTAAAACTCAATCTAGTTAAGATTCAAATTGAGAAAGATTATGTAAATATGTGAAGATTTTTAAGAGAAAGTTTTGAGATATTTAAGGCTTGGAAACTCAATTTTGGTAAGATCTGAATTTGAAGACTGTACTAAATTATTTCAGTATAACAGAAGTTCAAAGAAGAACTTATGGGAATGTACAGTTTATTGTGATGATTTTGTAAACTTTTATGGTATTTAATAATTGAGTTTCTAAAAGTCTTAACCAACTAAATATGCGAGTAGTTCATGCATCATGAATCATTAAAGAGAAATGAGATATGATATTGCCTGGGGACGGATTATAGAAACCGAGGATACATTAGAGGAGGCTTAATTGCGAGCCTTGGGATGAGAGGGTGTGAAAGGGTGCTTCAGGTGACCTGGGGTCGCTCCCTAGTGTCGGGTACTTTCACAATAAAACTTTCTCAGTCTGACTAGTCTCTAAGTGTTTCCACGCCAGTTGAGCTGTTCATATGCCATGAAGACATTTATGTTATTATTATCCGAAATTTATGGAATAGTGTAAACTCTTGGTTGGCCCAGTGCAAACTAAAGCTTTAAGGGCCCACATGTATAGAATGAATGAGATGATAGTATTAAAAACATTGCATGACATTCATATGATTGTGACATTCTATGTGGGTGGTTGTGAATGAAAATATAATTGTTATGTTATGAAAACCCTTATGCTTATGTCTTATCTGTAAAGTATTATATTCTGTTTCTCACTCCTTCTTGTTTGAATTTTGTGTCCAAAATATATGTTATATGATATATAGCTAGCAGTTCAAGATGAAAGGATGAAATTACAAGAGGGTAAATTGGTCTCATCCTCAATCAGATAGGAGAAGAGATGTGACAAGAATAGGATTCAAAATCACATGGTTTGAAGATAAGGAAATAATTGGTTACAGTCGAAGTAGAGGTATTAAATTTTTAGTTTTAGTTTAGCTTAATACAATATTAAGTTGGATGATTGTAAATCAATGTAAAGGTTAAACTTTAATAAACCTTATTCTTTGGATATGATACTGAAATCTTTGATCACTTATGATTTTCTGAAAATTCATTTTATCATTATAAATCATTTGAAACGTTTTACTTTCAAAATTCAAAGAAAATCAGATGTATATATGTCCTTGTATACACGAGATAAGAAGTGATAAATATGTATATCTTTCTTGAAAAAAAAAGAGCAAGAAGAATAGATATATGACTCGTGTATATAAGGGGGTGTTATAATAATCATAAGATCTCTAATTTAATTAATTCAATACATACGCAGGGCAAGGCAAGCATGAGTATTTAACACATACATCAAGGTCATGATTCTTCATTATTCCTCAGTATTACTCGGTTAGACCCATAAACTTCTAATTTCAATGACAACTTGGGTATCAAATACACCATCACCACATCCATCTCAGATGGATCGACAGTAACGCCGTCTTTGAACATTGCCACATCAGAATTGATCATCCAGATCATCAGTACCCAGTAGTGGGTATTATTCCCTACTGTTAGCTTATCCACTCGGTGGTGTAACATCCTATTTTCATCACAAATAGGAAATAGATATTAATATATATTTCTTGAGAAATACTTACTATAAGTTAGTTTATTATTATCATTTTTTTAAAATTTTGGTATTTATATTTTTATTATTTGTTTTTTTTAATAATAATAATAATAAAATGAAAATATTTTTGAATGAGAATTTTAAAGTGACTTAATTAGTATTCACTAATTAAGAAAATTATATTAAGAATTTTTAATATCTTTGTTATTCACCATTTTTATTTTATGTTGTTATATTTTTATTTTTTTACATATTTAAGATTTAACTCTTATTAGAATTTTAAAATAAAATTTTGAAGGAATTAGACTATGGTTCTTTTAAACTTTTTGATCTACATAATATTTATGATTTTCTGGAATTTTTTGAAAATTTTGAATTATTTTAATAAAATAATATATTTTAAATAATTTTAAATTCATATAAAGTTGCTTAAAATTAAAAATATTTACAAGAATGTAAAGTTAAATTATAAGAAAATTTTCTAAAATCCATTTCAAGTAGACTTATCTAAAAATTATCGGTTTGAGAAAAATCTTGATTTTTTCTAATCGTTAAAAAATTAGAAACGTATCAATAAATTTTTATTAACAGAAAATTTTAGATTTTTAAAATTTCAGCTTTATATTACTTATTATAAAATTAGTGAGGACTGATATAATATCGCTAAATTTCAAAAAGGACTCATTTTGAATATTTAAAATATACCGAGTGAAGGGTTACTATTTGACTTAATAATTTTGCCGACAATTACTATGCAAATCACTGTGCATGTATGAAATTTTCAAAAGATGCACAGTAACCTGGAATAAAAAATTCAAAAATGCATAGTACTTTTATATTAAAATAATGGAATGCATAGTAAATTTTTTTCCTATAAATACCGAAGGATTTCTTCTTTAGAATTCACAATTTCAGATTAAGTTTTCTTAATATAGTAGTGCTAGTGAGATAGTGGTGGAAGTGAGAGAGAGAAGAAAAGTTTTTGGAGAGAAGGTTCTGCCAAAATCCTAAGGTAAGAATACTTCTCTTTTATATTTTTTGGGTTATTTTTATATCGTTTTTAGAAATCTGTTATTATACTGGAAATAATATTATTTTAAGTTACTATTCTGCATAGTAAACACTATTTCAATAGTAAATTACTATTTCAATAGTAAATTACTATTCAAATAGTAAATTACTATTTACTGTTACTATTTACCATTACTATTCACGATTTACTATTTACTGTTACTATTCACGTTTTACTATTTACTGTTACTATTCACGTTTTACTATTTACTGTTACTATTTACGATTTACTATTCACTATTCACTATTCACTATTCACTATTTAAAATTTACCATTTTTTTATTTTAAGTTGTAATCTTAATTTTCATCTTGTAATTATATTAAAATGAAATTGGTATGTTTTAGAACTCGGAGACGAGTCGCGCATGGATTTTCAATAACGAATCGGTATACAAGAGGTAAGGGGGAGTGAGATAAAAATATAATATGAAAGACATAAGAATAAAGGGAGGAGTCCCTTACTCCTTTTAAATTTAATAATATTATTATAAAGTAATAACTTCTCAACTTAAAATTTATAATAAATTTAATATACGGTGTAACTTATTCTGAAATATCTATACATAGATCTGAATTATTATAACTTATACGGACTGAACTAAACCTATGCAAGGACTTGGATTTTTATATCCTATATGGATCGAACTAAACCTATGCAAGGACTTGGAATATTATGACCTGTCTAGACTGAACTATACCTATGCGAAGACTGGATATATGGACTTATATAGACCTGTGCGAGGAATGGACTATAAGGACTCAAAATCAAATCTACTAATTTAAATAACCATTAAAAATTTGAATTATATTTATAAGCGATATTTAGTTGATTTGACTTGATTATAATTAATTATATTTGATTTCGATTAATGATATTGTGAATTATAATATTAGACTGTGATTAATAATATTCAATTATGATTGATGATATTTGATTGTGATTGATGAGATTACTATACTTGATTGTGGTTGATGAATGATTGATGATCTTGTGATATGAAGTTTGAGCATATAGCAAGCATGACGGAAAGTTAAAACTCAGTAAGAATTTTCTTACGTTACTCTTTAAATTTTTATTCCAAGAGAAAGTATTTTGTAATTATTTTAGTTTTTATTTCTTCTTATAAATAATTTTTATTAACTTTATTTTTAATCTCAATAATAAAATCTAGTATTAGAAAGAAGCTATTTTATGAAAATCAGAGGTTGAGATAATTAATTCTTGAATTAAAGAAAATTTTTATAGTTTTAAGTATTCTTAGTTAATGATTTTAAATTATTTTCTTTAGAAATTAGAAGTTTAAAGTAAATTATTTTGGTTTTCTCCAACGAAATAACTAAAGAATATTTTGTGGAGATTTCAAAAACTCAATCTAGTTAAGATTTAAATTGAGAAAGATTATGTAAATATATGAAGGTTTTTAAGAGAAAGCTTTGAGATATTTAAGGCTTGGAAACTCAATTTTGGTAAGATCTGAATTTGAAGACTGTACTAAATTATTTCAGTATAACAGAAGTTCAAAGAAGAACTTATGGAAATGTACAGTTTATTGTGATGATTTTGTGAACCTTTATGGTATTTAATAATTGAGTTTCTAAAAGCCTTAACCAACTAAATATGCGAGTAGTTCATGCATCATGAATCATTAAAGAGAATTGAGATGTGATATTGCCTGGGGACGGATTATAGAAACCGAGGATACATTAGAGGAGGCTTAATTGCGAGCCTTGGGATGAGAGAGTGTGAAAGGGTGCTTCAGGTGACCTGGGGTCGCTCCCTAGTGTCGGGTACTTTCACAATAAAAACTTTCTCAGTCTGACTAGTCTCTAAGTGTTTCCACGCCAGTTGAGCTGTTCATATGCCATGAAGGCATTTATGTTATTATTATCCAGAATTTATGAAACAGTGTAAACTCCTGGTTGGCCCAGTGCAAACTAAAACTTTAAGGGCCCACATGCATAAACTGAATGAGACAGTAGCATAAGCATTACATAACATTCATGTGATTGTGACATTCTATATGGATGGTTATGAATGAAAATATAAGTGTTATGTATGTGGAAACCCTATATTCATAATTGATTGTATATGAGATTATGACTGATATTACTATATTAGTTTGTGAAAACCCTTATGCTTATGTCTTATCTGTAATATATTATATTTTGTTTCTCACTCCTTCTTGTTTGAATTTTTGTGTCCAAAATATATGTTATATGATATATAGCTAGCAGTCCAAGATGGAAGGATATATAATTACAAGAGGATAAAGTGGTCTTATTCTCAATCGATTAGATGAAGAGATATGACAAGAGTAGGATTCAAAACTCGATGGTTCAAGGACTAGGAAATGATTGTTCACATTTGTAGTAGAGGTATAGTTTAGTTTTATTTTGCCTTATTACAATATCAAGTAGATAATTGTAACAAGGTAAAGGTTAAACTTTGATAAACTCTTTCATTCGGATATAATATTATAATGATTTATCACTTATGATTTCTATAAATTATTTTGTCATTATGGACAAATATTGAAAGACAATTTTTTTTTACTTTCAATATTCAAAGGAAATCAGATGTATATACGTCCTTGTATACACGAGATAAAGAGTGATAAATATGTATATCTTTCTAAAAGTTTTTTTTTAAAAGTAAGAAGAATACATATATATCTCGTGTATATAAGGGGGTGTTACAGGTGGCAATTAAGCATAACTGCCAACCACCATCACCCTTCAATTCCGATAATCAACATCACTCTAACAGCCAACTTTTACCAAAGTAACCTCTGATTCTGTCGGAGATAAGCACACAGGGTTAGAACAACCCTTCAATCCCTATTTTGATACACTATTACTACTAGCCACTTAATACAATTCTATCATCTTCACTCGGAGTAGTCCGGTAGACTCAAACCATCACCATAAGTAGCTACAGTCTCACCTGCCCGACCTATGAATTGCTGCATCCGACTTATAGGATGACGTCTCATTCCTATAGGGTTACAACAATTACATAGAGTCACTGCAAAAGTGTACATTGCCACAATACCTATGGTATGTAGAGTCACACCGGAACAACATACCTCACACTCGCACTGACCAGACCATATAAGACTCGGTGACAATCCTTACCAGTCCACAGCTAACATATTCATACTTCATTGTCATTCTACAATTAATTTGGCATCTATCATGCCATATCAATCATCAAATCTTAATTAACTTCACCATCAATCAGTGTACCAATCATATATTTTCAATCATCATAAATTAAACACCTTGTCCTCAGGCTTCATCCACCCCAATCCATGCTCAAATAGTCTAAAATTCTTACCTCACTTACATATTGGTTGGCTATAAATCAATCCGAGCCTTAAAAGATTCACCAAAATCTTATCAAGTAGGCTACTTAATCGTACAACAAGCCTTCACATTATGAATTCTCCTTATATATCACAACTAAAGTCCATAAATTAAACATATAACTCACATCATATCATATCACTATGTGGTTTCTGTCATCAATATAGCACCCTTCAAATAAAATAGAGGGTAATGACATGGTCAAATTTCTATTCACCGACTCACAATCACATATGTCACCTCTAAATCATATTATCTTCCAAGGTCACTTCATAAAATCATATACTATAATCAATTTCAATTATACCCCAAATTCAACATTATTATCCATCATTCATCAGGGGTTATCTAGCACCCATCGTGGTACATTCCCATAATATTCAAATATCACCGAGTCTGGACCACCATAGGGCCCAGCTCCACAAAGTCTGATAACATATGATTATACTAACCAATCAGGATTTCCATACCTTACGGGTCACCACTAAATCTATTATTCGCTCGGTTTTTCAACTGCAAGGCCGAGTCTAACCTAAATCTTCAAGTGTCCAATTACACCAATTTCTCACCCATTTTTTTAATCTCTCAGATATCCATCTCAATAAGATCCGATCCTACAGGATCATGCCCAATCAACTGGGTTACCACACCTAGTGGGTCTAACACCTAACCCATTATTCACTCGGTTTTCACACACCAAAACTGAGACAGCACCTCAATCTATCATGCATCATATATTACTTAGGGTTCTCGTGCCAAAGGATGATCCCTTACAAATGGCACAACCAATCTCTTGAATTCGGAAACACCACACTAAGGAATTCCTTCATTATCATTCACTTAATTAACTCAATATGTGAGTTCTAATCCATTGAACAAGTATACCTCAGCCATGAACCACTAGCTTGGTCTGCACATGAGACCGAACCCACTAATACAGTTTTCAATACACGTGAGGGTCTCAACACCTTTCATTCCATTTTTCTCTCATTCAACCCCACACTTAAAATAATCCTTATTCAATAAATAGCCAAACCAGGGTAGTAATAATCCTCTACCCCCAATTCAACATCTCCACAGTAGTACCTCTCACTACTGTCCCCAACAAAACTCATAGGCATATATCATCACACTAATCATGCTTAAGCATGCCTCAAATCCAATAGATTACCACAAGCAATGATGACAATTAGTCATATTGCACGCAACCGCCCACTAACAGTAGGCAAACCTTGGCCATGGACCTTTTGGTCTGATCTGATACCAAAATGAAACATCCTTACTTAATTAAAAATAAATCTGAAATAAGGGAATTCTTTTTTCCAAAAGAATAAACCAAGCAGTCGGGTAAAATGAAATAGCATGAAAGGCAAGGGAAGTTAAGTACAGCGAAAGAACAAACAGCGCTTAAGCGAGCCCTCACAAAATGTTCACTCGCTCAAGCGAGATCCAACTCCGCTTGAGCGAGACGGCTCAACACGCTTGGGCGAACACTCATTCGCTTAAGCGAAGCCAACCCAAAAGCCTTCCATCCATTCACACTCGTTGGAGCGAATCCTTATTCGCTGAGGCGAGAAGCCCCACTCGGTAATTCCCATCACTCGGAATCAGGGGTTCCATTCACTTGGAAAACAACCCTAACATACATGCCTCCATCGGAAGCCCACATTGAATTCCTTATTTTTATTCACATAGGTCACACACATGACCCTCTCGGGATTGAGGGTATAACTATATATATATTTGCATATATAAACCTATGTGTAGATTTTGTTCAGTGAGTGTGATGTATGAAAATGTTTTAAGTTATATACGTATTTATCTCTTGCCGAGTAAATAAGAATTAGATGATACCGAGTAAGTCAATAAGTTTCCGAGCGGACTATAAATATGAGCCTATTCCGAGTGGTGATTGTCTAAGGCAATTCCAAGTGAGGTGTGGTTGGATAACCTCTTCCGAGAGAAGAAAGGGGTAATACCTCGAGCAAGAATTTAATGATGTAATAATAATCAAAATGGTCCTGAGAGGATAAGGATTTATATCCGAATGGTGAAAGCTAGAGTATTTCTGAGTGGAAGGAGCTATAGGATCCTTAGGCGAGACTTGACTTAGGGAAGTGTTCTCGAGCAAGGAAGATTAAAACATACCGAGTGGTGAATGCGTAAATCACTTCCATGTGAATGTAAGATTGACATTCACCGGGTGGTTTTGGACTGGGTAAAGTATCCGTGTGAGGGAAGGCTATTAGAGTCCGAGTGAAAATTGTAATATTTCGAGTGAAGGAAAACTTATGGATTCTGAGTGGAGTAACCGAGGGAATCATTTCCTGAGTGATGATTGAGACGCTTCCGAGTGAAGCACGTCTGTGACTTTGAATGAGGATTTGGCTAAGTAAAGATTTACCGGGTAAAGTATATTCTGTTGGGACCATTCCCGAGTGAACTTAGGTCCCGATTCTGAGTGATGGAATTACCGAGTGAATTGGTTTTCGCTTAAGCGAATGGGTGTCTCGCTAAAGCGAGTGTTTATGGGATTCGATACTGGATTGGCCTCGCCCGAGTGATTGTTAGGGGGAAATGGTTTTAGGCTTGACCACGCCCAAGCGAGAAAAGGCTCGCTCAAGCGGAATGTTCCACTGATTTAGTTCTTCCTGTTGATTTGGTTTTCCTTTTCTCTCAACATTAAATTATTTTATTTTGCCTGAATGCCCTGTGACCGTTGGGAGTCGGTTTTCTTCTTCCCCTTATCTTCGGTCGGTTTTTATTTACTCCCGACAGCCTTTGTATTTTTGGAAAAATTTTCCCCCTGTCTCGGTTCTGGCCTTATCAGGCCGGGTTGTGACATTTTATTATTAATGCATCCTTAAAGAATTAAGGATGTTACAGTAAACATGTCATCTTCTGATATTTGTGTGTTTGATTAATAATGCTTTAATTATATTAAGTTGTATATTATGAATGAGATACCCTGTATACTGTTGAGGGCGGGGAGTGATCGCCGGTGCGTTGCACGGTCAAGGAGCGGCTCCTGACAGGCTTCCAGTAAAGAAATTGAATGTTTATGCTATATAATTGATTACGTGTGATGGCATTATATTGATGGGCTTGACAAGCAGGTCGCCCAGTGGCAATGTGAAGGATGGGCTTGACAAGTCGGTCGCCCTGTATTGTGAGCACATGCCAGTTTCTGGTAGTTGCATCTGTTGATTGTTGATGATATGTAATGATTGAGATCTGATATATGTGATTATGTGGTAGAGGACGACCGACGGTATGTGTTACCCTCGTTTTTGGCTTCCGTGGTCAAGTCAGACCCAGTTAAGCTACCTAGAGGTCTATGACCCAGTGGTTGAGGGGGAGCCAAGTCGGGCTCGGTGAACCAAGTCGGGTTCACGGGGTGTCAAGTCGGACCCCCAGCTGAAGGTCGATCCTTTTAGTATCCGGATACTAGGCGTCAATTTTGTCTGAGAGTCAGTGGTGACAATTGATGAATTTAGTATTGTGATGAGTATGATTTGCTATATTTGCCGAGTGCAATTTGATATATTTGTTGAGTATGATATGATATATTTGTCGAGTGTAATTTGATATAATTGCTGAGTATGATTTGCTATATTTGCCGAGTGCAATTTGATATATTTGCTGAGTATGATCTGATATATCTGCCGAGTGCAATTTGATATAATTGCCGAGTATGATTTACTATATTTTTTGAGTGCAATTTGATATATTTGCTGAGTATGATTTGATATATTTACCGAGTGTAATTTGATATAATTGCCGAGTATGATTTGCTATATTTTCTAAGTGAGAATTGCTATATTTGCCGAGTGAGAATCGCTATATTGCAGAGTAAGATTTGCTATATTTACCGAGTAAGATTTGCTATATTTGCTGAGTGAGAATGGCTATATTTACCGAGTGAGAATTGCTATATTGCTGAGTGAGATTTGCTATATTTGCTGAGTAAGATTTGCTATATTGTTGAGTGAGAATTGCTATATTTGCCGAGTGAGAATTGCTATATTGCTGAGTGAGATTTGATATATTTACCGAGTAAGATTTGCTATATTTGCTGAGTGAGAATTGCTATATTTGTCGAGTGAGAACTGCTATATTGCTGAGTGAAATTTGCTATATTTGCTGAGTAAGATTTGCTATGCTTACCGAGTAAGATTTGCTGAGTGAGATTTGCTATGCTTGCCGAGTAAGATTTGCCGAGTGAGAACTACTGTATTGCTGAGTGAGATTTGATATATTTGCCGAGTAAGATTTGCTATGCTTGCCGAGTAAGATTTGCTATATTTGCCGAGTGAGAATTGCTATATTGCTGAGTGAGATTTGCTATATTTGCCGAGTAAGATTTGCTATATTTGCTGAGTGAGAATTGCTATATTTGTAGAGTGAGAACGACTATATTGGCGAGTGTGATTTACAATTTATGGATAAAGCAGTCAGATGGAGTTTATATGCAAGCATTTTGTTAGTTACCATTCTAGATTAATTATGATGCCAAACACTCACCCTTGTTGTGGTTTTCAATTTTAGTAACCAGTGACAGGGAAGAGGTCGGAGTCCTGGAGGTGTGCCAAGCAGAGGATTGATGCCAAGGAACCGAGTGATTGTGAAATGAATTGTGTGTAATGTATAATGAATTTTCCGAGTATGTGATGTTTTACTATGTTGCCTGTGTATGTTGAACTAATTTCGAATCGGTATGTTGATTAATCGGATATGAATTTATGTTGCTATATGATCGGTATTGATTTTCATGACTGAATTTGTGTTTGCTGTAGTAAAGTCGATTACTGGATGAATCTCGCCGAGCGGATTCAGTCTTGTCCGAGCGAAGGCCGAGGAAATTGATCTTGTGCCTATTTCGCTCAAGTGAGTATCCATCGTCCCCTTCCGAGTGAAGATTAGAATATTTCCGAGTGAAGATTAGAGTGCTTTCGAGTGAAGATTTGGATGTTTTCGAGTGAGGTATGACCGAGAGAACCTCTTTCAAGTGAAGTAAGGTTAGGGTGTTTTCCGAGTGATACATGACCAAGAGAACCCTTTTTTGAATGAAGGTTAAGCTGTTCCCGAGTTAGAGATGACCGAGTGGACCCATTTCTGAGTGAAATCGACTTGCTAATTTTCCTCGCATGTCTTGTTGTTCGCTCAGGTTTAAAGTGTAGCATTCGCCCAAGCGAGTCGGATCTCGCCTAAGCGACCTTCTCGGGTTTCGCCTAAGCGAATCAGGGTCTCGCTTAAGTGAGTGACCCCTGTCTTCATCTTTTTCCTTCCGCTGATTCTAATCAATCCTATTTTATTAATGGATCTATTTCCGAGCGGTTATTATTTTGAGTATGCTTAAGAAAAGTAAATATTATTTTATATTTGATCCAGTCTGGATACCGGCCCCTAAAGTTGTGATGTCAGCCCGACTGTCCCAGAGGGGCAACCGGTATCCTGGCATAGTATCCACGTATCGGCAATCCGAGGTAACGTTTGAGAGACCGGACACTTTATCCGTTCTCGCTTCCTTGTTACGTATAACCGACTGCCTCAGTCATCCTGAGAGTTTGATCTGGGCTATTTACTGGTTTCCATTTTATAATATACAACCGGTGTCATCGGTATACATCCAGACTCTAATTCCGAGTCAGGTATTCTCCCTGCACCGGTTAGTCCAGGATAACACCATGAACACCGGATAAGGCACCTATTACAAGACAATACGTCTTTGACTGTCCTCCAATATGCAGCCGGTGTCATTGGTATACATCCGGACTCTAATTCCGAGTCAGGCATTCTCCCTGCATCGGTTAGTCCGGATAACACCATGCACACTGGATAACATACACGTCACCCGATAGAAGACGATGGGCATTGCTACAGGGACAGATAATAATTCTATTTCCCATACTATGAGCCATAATCTGCTCCTGGGAATGATCAACTTGTTCCCTACAACTAGCCCTACATACTCTACGCTCAATATATAAAATAGCCACCTACCTCAATCATGCTGGTGAGTGCGCATTAAATAATAATATACTTGCTTAATGGAGGTTGGTGGTTCCCCACTAACAGGTCCTCGTAAATCGAGCCAATCAGGTATAAGAACTCACTTCAGTTTACTGGAGAAGGGTTCTGGTTCTGTTTCGGGTTCGACATTTCTCTCCCAAATACATCTATCTATTCCCATAGAGTGATCATTTACATTCCATACTTGGAATATATTATTGACTTGAGCGTCGGAGAATCTTGGCAGGTGACACCACCTTTCGCCCACACCAACGCGTGAGGTCAGTGGGAAGGATCTCTAGGACGCTAAGACCGTTCTCTACATACAGAGACACCGGATACACATACCGGATATTCACAGAACCGGTCTACAACATCACTCGGTCTTCAACTTCTGTGACCGGCCCGACACCAGATCTCTTGACCCCCGGTGGAGGACCATGATCCGGTCTGGATATCGGCCCCTAAAGTTGTGACGTCAGCCCGACTGTCCCATAGGGGCAACCGGTATCCTGGCATAGTATCCACGTATCGGTAATCCGAGGTAATGTTTGAGAGACCAGACACTTCATCCGTTCTCGCTTCCTTGTTACGTATAACCGACTGCCTCAGTCATCCTGAGAGTTTGATCCGGGCTATTTACCGGTTTCTATTTTATAATATGCAACCGGTGTCATCGGTATACATCCAGACTCTAATTCCGAGTCAGGCATTCTCCCTGCACCAGTTAGTCCAGGATAACACCATGAACACCGGATAAGGCACTTGTTACAAGACAATATGTCTTTGATCGTCCTCCAATATGCATCCGGTGTCATTGGTATACATCCGGACTCTAATTCTGAGTCAAGCATTCTCCCTGCACCGGTTAGTCTGGATAACACCATGCACATCGGATAACATACACGTCATCCGACAGAAGACGATGGGCATTGCTACAGGGACAGAGATAATAATTCCATTTCCCACATTATGAGCCATAATCTGCTCCTGGGAATGATCAACTTGTTCCCTACAACTAGCCCTACATACTCTACGCTCAATATATAAAATAGCCACTTGCCTCAATCATGCTGGTGAGTGTGCATTAAATAATAATATACTTGCTTAATGGAGGTTGGTGGTTCCCCACTAACAGGTCCTCGTAAACCGAGCCAATCAGGTATAAGAACTCACTTCAGTTTATTGGAGAAGGGTTCTGGTTCTGTTTCTGGTTCAACATTTCTCTCCCAAATACATCTATCTGATCCCATAGAGTGATCATTTACATTCCATACTTGGAATATATTATTGACTTGAGCGTCAGAGAATCTTGGTAGGTGACACCACCTTTCGCCCACACCAACGCGTGAGGTCGGTGGGAAGGATCTCCAGGACGCCAAGACCGTTCTCTACATACAGAGACACCGGATATTCACAGAACCGGTCTATAGCATCACTCGGTCTTCAACTTCTGTTACCGGCCCAACACCGGATCTCTTGACCCCCGGTGGAGGACCGATCAATATTAAGTACCTAATTAATTTTTATTAAACGTGAAAAATTATTGTAAAAATGATTAAACGGGTGTAAATAAAAGGTAAATTGATGTGGGGCGTCATAGTATATTTTAGAACTCGGAGACGAGGCGCGCACAGATTTTCAATAACGAATCAGTATACAAGAGGTAAGGGGGAGTGAGATAAGAATATAATATAAAAAGACATAAGAATAATGGGAGAAGTCCCCTACTCCTTTTAAATTTAATAATATTATTATTTTAAAATATTAACTTTTTAACTTAAAATTTATAATAAAATTTAAATTAAGTATATGATGTAACTAACTCTAAAATACCTATGCAAATACCTGGATAACCTATGCGAACTGGACTGAACCTATGCAAGGACTTGGATTTTTATGACTTGTATGGACTGAACTATACCTATGTAAGGATTGGACTATATGGACCTACATAGACCCATGCGAGGAATGGACTATAAAGACTCAAAATCATTCTAATTAATCTAAATAACCATTAAGAATTGAATTACATTTATGAGTGATATTTAATTTATTTGAATTATTTATAATTGATAATATTTGATTTTGATTGATATGTAATTGTGATTAATAATATTTGATGTGATTGATGATATTTAGTTATGATTGATAATGCTTGATTTTGATTGATGATTCTGTGATGTGGAGTTTGAGCATATAGCGAGCATGACGGAAAGCTAAAATTCAATAAGAATTTTCTTACCTTACTCTTTAAATTTTTATTACTTTAAAACTTTTCTTCTTAGAAATTATTTTTATTAACTTTACTTTCAATATTTAGAATAAAAAAAAATTAGTATTTATTTTAGAAAGAAGATATTTTATGAAAATTAATTTATAACAAATTGAGATAGTTAAATCTTGAATTAAAGAAAATTTTTATAATTTTAAGTATTTTTGATTAATGATTTAAAGATTATTCTCTTTTGATAAAATAAAATTTTCAAAAGAAAATTATTTTATTTTTCCAACTTAATAACTAAAGATATTTGGAAATAATTGAGAATTTGATCTTGTTAAGATTCAATTTGAGATTATGTAAAGTTTTATTTGAGAAAGTTTTGACATATTTAAGGCTTAGAAACTCAATTTCAACGAGATTTAAAAACTGTACCAAATTTATTTCTGTGGGACAGAAATTCAAAAAATTAAGAAAATGTACAGTTTATTGAAATGATGTTGTAAACCTTTAAGGTATTTAATAATTAAGTTTCTAAAAGCCTTAACCAATTAAATACGCGAGTAGTTCATGCATCATAAATCATTAAAGTGAAACAAAATGATATTGTCTGGGGACGGATTATAGAAACCGAGGATACATTAGAGGAGGCTTAATTACAGCCTTGGCATGAGAGGGTGTGAAAGGGTGCTTCAGGGGACCTGGGGTAACTCCCTAGTGTCGGGTACTTTCACAATAAAAACTTTCTAAATCTGACTAGTCTCTAAGTGTTTCCATGCCAGTTGAGCTGTTCATATTATTATTATTATCCAGACTTATGAAACAGTGTAAACTCTTGGTTGACCAGTGCAAATTAAAATTTAAGGGCCCATATATATAGTTAAGTTATGATGAAGATATTGCATAACATTCATGCATTCATAGTTGATTGTGTATGTGATTGTGACTGATATTATTATGTATTAGTTTGTGAAAACCCTTTGTTGCTTATGTCTTATTCGAGAATATTATATTCTGTTTCTCACTCCCTTTTCCGTGTTTTTGTTTCATATGTTTTAAATTGATGGTTCAGAGGGAAGGATCGAAGAATCTCGGCAGTAAATATAGTGCGTTCTAGAAAGGGAGCTCGATATGAATATCGTGGTCCAATGAATAAATAAAGTTATTAAGTAACTGCTTCTCGGCCATGGAGTTTCCTCTCTTTCTTATAATGTTTAATATTTATTTTCTTCGGATGAATGTAAAATTACTTTATAAAGTTTTAATAATATTTATGAGGTATTTCAGAAATGATGTATGTAATTTATTCCGATAGTTTTCTTTTAACAATCATTTCTTTAGTAAAAAAAATTACAAATTTTTCTAGTATTTATTAAGGTGTAACAGAGGGTGTTACAAAGTGGTATCAGAGCAGTTAATCCAATAGGCCTGGGGAAAAAGTCTATCTTGCTTTATCTGTAAACTCTGTGTAGGTAATAGAAAATAGAATATCTGACTTAGTAGTAACTGTGATGGATCTGACAAATCTCAGTTACTGTGATACAGGAAACTAATGGCCGAAAACGATCTTGCTGGAGTTGTAGAATGCTTAATCAATGCAATGGGAGCATGTGAAGGTCAAGGTAACGATGCCTTGAGAAGGCTGGACTTATTCAAAAAGCGCAATCCACCTCGTTTCAAGGGAGGATATAACCCTGATGGAGCACAAACCTGGATTCAAGAAATAGAGAAGATCTTTCGAACATTGCAATGTAATGAAGCTGATAAGGTAGTCTTCGCTACTTATGCTTTATCTGATGATGCCGAAGTTTGGTGGGATAACATGCGTAGACAATTCGAAGTCAACGACATGGAGATCACTTGGGATCATTTCAAGGATATGTTTCTGGAAAAATACTTTCCAGCTGATGTTAAAGAGAAAAGACAATTCAAATTCCTGTCGCTGACCTAAGGAAATATGACCGTTGGAGAGTAGGCATCCATGTTTGAAGAGTTGTCTTGTTTTCATTCTCATTATAATGGTGCTACCAATGAAGGTGATCGATGTGCAAAGTTTGTAAATAGACTGCGGCCAGAAATTAAAGAAGCTATACGAATGCAGGAAATCCATGAATTTTCTATATTAGTAAATCGTTGCAGGATCTTTAAAGAGGATCATAAGGATAGAATGACCAAAAGTCATGAGCCCATTCACAAGGCGGGAGAAATGAGAAGCGAAGGACCTCACCATCACTAAAGAAGAGACTTCAGGAGAAATAAGCCTTACCAAGCACCATTTCACCGGTTTGGAGCAGCATCTGTTCCTAACAGACCCCAAGCTTCAACTAGAAGCTATTACCCGACATCTGCACCAAATTTTAAATGTTTTATCTGTGGAGGACCCCATTTGAAAAGGGATTGTCCTAAAAACACTTATGTTTGCTTTAAGTGTAACAAACCAGGTCATCACATCAAGGATTGTCCAGAGATGAAGAGGGAAAACCCTGAAGGTGTGAGTACAAGCATAAATACTCAGGGAAGCGTACACAGTGCAGTTGGAAGGCCGAAGGCGAAAGGAAAGGTTTTTGCAATCACCAGAGAAGAAGCATCTCATTCTGATTCCATGGTGGAAGGTAAGTATATCATTAATAAGATTCCTTTAACTGTTATGTATGACTCAGGTGCATCATATTCCTTTATTGCCAATGACTGTGTAGAAAAACTAAAATTACCTGTGATAGAACTGCCATTTGACTTATCTATACATACTCCTAGAAATAACCCCATTGTCACTTCTAAAGCCTGTTGGAAATGCCCTATTGTCATAGATCGTAAGGACTTAAAGGCTAATCTTCTTTTTTG
Organism: Clitoria ternatea; assembly: GCA_037962975.1. Classification (NCBI taxonomy): domain Eukaryota; kingdom Viridiplantae; phylum Streptophyta; class Magnoliopsida; order Fabales; family Fabaceae; genus Clitoria; species Clitoria ternatea. The sequence continues at coordinate 33,730,535 of CM075673.1, read as the reverse complement.
TCATAGATGTACCAAAAACTACTTTTAGAACACGCTATGGCCATTACGAATATCTAGTAATGCCTTTTTGTGTAACTAATGCACCAGCCGCATTCATGGATTACATGAATAGGATTTTTCGTCCATATCTAGATAAATTTGTATTGGTGTTCATTGATGATATATTAGTGTACTCTAAAAGTAGAGAAGAACATTTTGAACACTTGAAGATTGTGTTGGAAATCCTGAAAAAGAAACAACTGTATGCAAAGCTGTCGAAGTGTGAATTCTGGTTGGAAGAAGTGAACTTTTTAGGACATATAATTAGTCAAGGAGGAATAGCTATAGACCTTTCCAAGGTGGAGGCAGTTTTAAAATGGGAGAGACCAACCACGATCACTAAGATTAGAAGTTTCTTGGGCTTAGCTGGATACTATAGGAGATTCATTGAAGGATTTTCAAAGTTAGGATACCCACTGACCAAGCTAACACGGAAAGGACAACCTTTTGTGTGGACGACACAATGCAAGAATAGTTTCCAAGAGCTGAAAGATCGACTTACTTCTACGCCGGTGTTAGTACTCCCTGATCCACATCGAAGTTTTGAAGTTTACTGTGATGCATCTAAGCAAGGACTAGGAAGTGTACTCATGCAAGACAAGAAGGTTGTAGCCTATGCGTCGCGCCAATTAAGGCAACATGAGATTAACTACCCTACCCATGACTTAGAGTTAGCCGCTGTAGTTTTTGCCTTAAAGATTTGGAGGCATTATCTATACGGTGCAACATTCGATGTGTTTAGTGATCACAAGACACTACTAGAAAAATGACTAATAGCTACAACCAATTAGCGACCGCAACACGCCGTCGCTAATTAGTGACCGTGTTAGCGACCACAAAATGAAAGCGACCAGGAACATGAAACATAGTGACCACTTCCGCGACCGATATCTACCCGTCGCTAAAATTGGTATAGAACCGTCACTACCTCCGTCACAATATCATACGTCGTCGCTGACCCGGTCGCTATAGTTAATTCCCTCCACTTTTTTGGTTTCCCTCCAATATATTTATGGCGCCAAATGATAGCGACGGGCACTTTAGGGTCGCTATGTCCTCGAATGGTTCAGTGACGTCCTCCATGACGTCGCTATGGCTACAATGTAGCGACGGAGGTGTTGAGACGTCGCTCATATTCGTCAATACTAGTGACGGAGCGTATAGCCGTCGCTAGTGTTCTGGAAATTAGTGACGTAAGTTGCCTACCGTCGCTATTTAGTCTATTTTGAAGAAGTTAGTGACGGTGATTCTCTGCCGTCGCTATGTTTTCGTCTTCCCTCCACCTTTAAATAATGGAAGGTAGTGACGGTGGGGATGACATCGTCGCTAATATTCAGGAGATTAGTGACGGATTGGTTCGACCGTCTCTAAAATTTTGTTTCCCTCCAAATTTTTCTTTTAATAATTGATTTTAGTGACGGTGGGTTGCCACCGTCGCTACGTTTCAGGAGATTAGACAAAGTTAGCGACGGCTGTTGTATTCCGTCTCTAGGTTGTGACGGATGTTTCCTGCCGTCGCTATGTCTGCCAGTTTAGTGACCTTGTTAGGGACGGTGTTGTTTCCGTCGCTAATATTTTAATCTAACTCGACAGACAGTGGCTTTCCCTCCCCCCAAATCATTTCCCCTAACCCTAATCTGGTTTCCCTCTCAGACTCAGCCCTTCCCTCTCCCTCGCGTCGCCCTCCAGCACCGTCTCCGATTTAGCTTCGTCGGCGAACCGCCTAGCACCGTCGCGCCTCGCACCACCGGCGGTTTGACAGTCAGGTTCTTCGAGAAACCCAGGTAAGTTTTTCTTTTCTCTTCCCTTCGTTCCTCCCTCCGTGTGTCTTTTATTCTTCCCACTTGAAACTCGAATTCATCTGTCTTGTCTCCTATTCTGTTATATTTCATTGTTCATTTGAAGCTCTTGCGTCACCTTGTTTTTCCATGCTACCTGTTAACATCATTTTGCATTTCCGTGCTACCTTGTGGCAGAGGGGGGATGCGGCTCAGCTTCATCCATGCCGCTCTTGATATTGTTCAGGATTTTGCTGTTTAATTAATCTTATTTTGTTTGTCCAAAGTACTGAGTACCCAATTTTAAGGACCATTTAATTTAGTTTGTTTCTATAATTATATAGTTATGCCATTGTCCCTGGCTTCCTGCTTTCAACTCCCCTGCCACACCCAAAATTTGAGTCTTGATACATTATATCAAATTAATATATATATATATATATATATATAAACTGGATTTTTAAGATCATAGCAATGTTAGTGATTCCTAATTTAAATTTGATTTTAAAATTTTGAACTGACACACTACACCATAACCATATCAATAATGAATATGTGTCTTGATTCAAATAATTTATTTTTCATAACTGTCTCCTTAATTTTTTAGAAGTCTTGTCTCTTCAATTTGTTCTTATATCATGAACAAGAATTTTCATTATCTGATAGTGATAATATTTTCATTCTATTTAATTTGTTTTTATTTATAAGTCCTACTTAAATTAAAAATTATCATTTAATGCATGGGAAAAACTTGCTAGTTAACATATACTTTGTTATGACATATGTAAGGGCAAAGAGAGCCATTGGAAATGTGGCGTTCTGCTTTATGGGAGACTCATGTGTTATTATTTTCTCATAGAAAACAGTATGAAAATAATCTTAAAACTCACTCATCTTGTATAATGATCTATATGTCCATTTTGATATTTTGGTTCAAACACCTTTTTAATAATATAAAGGGTATATTAACATTAAAAATTTTCTTAACTCTTTTCTTATATTTTTTTAATGAACCAAATATAACAAAATAATCTTATAATTTTCATAATTTCTAGTGAATCAAAGAATATCTATTTTCTTATATTTTTCATTAATTTTTTGTACTACTTTTTCTTTAGACATTTTCTCATAAGTTAAAGTCAACAATATATGTTTAAAGTTAGTTTGGTTATTTACTCTGGAGAAAAAGATATGTAAAAAAATTAGAGTAATAGAATGTAAAAATATCACAATGAAGAAGTTATTGTGCAGTGCTGTCAGCTACCGAATTGCTCTGTCTCACAATACTGACCACACTCTGCTATTGTAAGAAACAGTGTAGTGCACTGCTACTGCTTATAGTCAAAACCGTATATGAAAACCATTATATGAGTTAACATATACTTTGTTATGACATATGTAAGGGCAAAGAGAGCCATTGGAAATGTGGCGTTCTGCTTTTTATCACCTAATGGAATTTGTCTTGTCTATTTTCCTAAAACGATGGTCTGCTGCATCTATATTCTAGAGTAAGTGTGTTTTGTTATCTTCAGAAATGATGTATTTGTGATACAATTAGATTTTAACTAGAGTTTTAAATTCCATAAATGATGTATTTGTGATAAAATTATTTGGTTCACACCTGTATTATACAGTTACTACTTAAAAATTTTGTACCGTATAATTAAAAAAGTACTTTTATTGATAATAAGAAAACAAATGCCAAGGACAAGTCTCAAATATTGCTAGCATATGAATTATTCTTGCAAAAAAAATTGTTGAATACAGAGTCACTTGTAACGGATGCAGCTGAATTTAAGGACAAGGAACAAAATGCTACAACTAAAAAATCTAAAGCCACTGATGTACATAATCTTAAGGGAATATGGTCTTCACGGGTCAAAGATTCTATTTTAGAGAAACTCATAAATTCATATACTTTTTGTCAATATAAAACTGATGTATATTACGATGCAAATCAAAATATAAAAATTCTTGTTTAACTATGTTTATATGTGATGCAATTATGGATGTGTTATAAGCTTTTCTACCCCTTTTATTTACTTCCAGCATGTGGTGTATATTTATATGTGTAGGTTATAAACTGAACTCACTTCCAGCAATTATAAACTGAACTCACTTCTTCTCTTCCTGGCTGGCAGGTCGTCTTCTTCATCTCCTTCCCCCCTCTTTCTTCCGGTCGACCAGAAAGAGACCACCACGTCGCCTCTTTAACAGGTTCTGTTTCTGTCTAGGTTAGTTTTTCTTTTTGCATAATTGTTAGTTGATTTTCATTTTCTTGCGTAGCATTGTTGTTTCTCTTCTCTGTTCTGCTGCTGCTGCTGAAGCCTAAAAAATAATTATGTTATGCTTTTTTTTATTGATTCATTTTCTGTGTATATTGCTGATGCTGTTTCGATTGGCTTTGGCATTTACATGAGCATGAGCTGTTTTGATTGATTCATTTTCTATTGTTACTGGCTGCTGTTCATAAATAAGCATGAGCTGTATATGTTTGTTCTTCTCTCTGTTGCTGCTGGCTGGTGTTGAAAAATAATTTTTTTTTAGTTGATTGATTCATTAATAATATGTATACATGAGTTGTATGTTTAGGCTAAATGAATCTGAATTGAATAAGCTGTATGTTTAGGCTAAATGTATGTTTAGGTCCAAGATATCATTGGACCCTTCATTAAAATTAATGTCACCCACTTGATTTGAACTCCCTTCATTCCTAAGGATGGAAAAAGAGAGTAGAAGCTAACATTTTTTGAATTGGATTGACCATTAAATCAACAAAATATATACTGGTTTAAATGAATTGTAATTGAACTAAAAATTAAATTATAATTAAAATGATACTATTAAAAAATTAATCTAAACTAATACATTGTTAGTCCAATATGTAATTTGATTTTTATAGCAATATTAAAAACAACATCATAACACTCACGTAAGTTATTTGTTTTGTTGCCTTTTTAAGCTTATTGACTTAACTAATCCCACTTTTCATATCTTTCTATATTCTTATTCTATTACTACCATCCTTGTTTAGTGTTAATAAATTCTCTTAGGGGTTCTTAAAATTTCAAAATTGTTGCCATCTCTTTCTCTTCATAAAGTTTAGGAGCCACGGGAGCAATCATTGTGCAAATAAGCATACCATGCTCCCACTAACTCTCTCTCTCTCTCTCATTGTAATATCCCTATAAAGCCCCAACAAATGTAGACACGTACAAAAAATTTGACTATTGAAAGGAGTGAACACATTTTTCCTACTTAAAGTAAATATATGCAGAACCACATAAGAAAACAGAGAAATATAACTAATAACACTTCAAATGCATACTAGATAATTGAAAATCAAGATTATAAGACTTCAAATGCATACTTGAGCTTGCATGTTGATCACTTCTATAAATTTCTTTAGAATGTTTAATAATGCAAATGTAGTCTCTGTTGCGTGTCTCATGGACTCATTCTCACGTGGATCCCAAGTGTCTAGATCACTAAGAAGTTGTTGCTGTGTAATTTATAATTTGCTTTGCGTGTCTCTCTTTGTTTAGTTTCCTTGCTACTTGTAAGTGTCTAACGACTTCTTGGTTTGTCATGCAGACTCCATAAATCACGCGTGGTCTCTGATCGTCTCTCTTCAGCTCCGTATTCATCGCCGACTTTTTTCCCTAGGTAATCCCCTAACGCTGACTTTCTCGATATATGTATGCATGTCAATTATTATGAGTTAGTAGAGAGCAAAGCTGATTAGGAACTAGTTATGATGTGTTTATAATGTGTTGTATGCATGTGTAATGTTGTTTGTTAGTGGAGAGCAGAGCTCATTAGGCATTGGTTTTGTGTGCTGATAACATGATGTTTTATGCATGTGTAATGTTGTGTATTAGTGGAGAGCAAAGCTCATTAGGCATTGGTTTTGTGTGCTGATAACATGATTCTTTATGCATGTGTAATGTTGTTTGTTAGTGGAGAGTAGAGCTCATTAGGCATTGGTTTTATGTACTGATAACGTTGGAGATGGTGTTCATAACTCTGAATATCATATACAATACGTATAGTATGTATATCATATACAATACGTATAGTCATGATTGCCATGTGTTTATGCAACAACTACTCCCGTACGCGTTTTATGCCTTACCGAAGCCTATTTGGAAACCGTTGGTGGAGTTGAGTCACTTCTTTAAGGAGTTGACGGCTACTTCGTTGACTGTGGAGAAACTTATGAAGATGGAAGAAACTATCCCGGTATTGATTTGTAAGTTGGAGCAGATTTTCCCACCAAGTTTTTTTGACTCTATGGAGCATTTGCCTATCCATCTACTGTACGAGGCCTTGGTTGGTGGCCCGGTGCAGTATCGTTGGATGTATCCATTCGAAAGGTGAACGCCATAACTGTTTAATTTCCTTGCAAGCACTTCTTATAATAGTATTTTCTAACTTAACATTATCAACCCCATGATGTTGAAGATTCTTACGCTCCTTAAAAGATAAAGTGTCGAACAAAGCCTGCGTTGAAGCATCAATTTGTGAGGCATACTTAGTCGAAGAAATGACGACCTTTGCTTCTTCCTATTTTCCAACGGAGATAGAAACTAGAATGAGTAGAATTCCCCGTAATCTTGGGGTAGCCAGCCGCATAGGGTTTGATGAACAAACATCAATTTTCAACTATCCTGGTCACCCGGGGGGCAAGGTCACAAAATGTTACATTGATGAGAAAGATCGAAAGGCGGCTCACTTGTACATTCTTCTAAATTGCCCAGAAGTGGAACCCTTTATTGAGTAAGTCATACAACTTATATGTTACATTCTAAACATCTATTTTATAGTATCTAAATTTGTTTCCTTTGAATAGCTTATACACAGATATGCTAACACTTGAGCAAAATGATTTAACTGATGACCAAATTCATAGTGAGGTGTCATCCAAGTTCGTTGGTTGGTTCGCGCAACACGTAAGACCCGTATACCAAGTGTTTTTAAGCCTATTTGCTTCTAACTCCCATTATCTAACGATGACCTACTTTTTATGTTGTACATAGATACAAGACCCTAACAACCATATTGAAGATTCTTTACTCCAAGCCCTCTCTTGGGGCCGGTGAAAACTGTTAAAAAATGGCCCATTTACTATGTAAATGGCTACAAGTTTAATATTCTTCAATGGAGTGAAGGGATGCGTACCCATAACTACGGGGTTTGTGTTAAAGGCACCGCCGGACAGTTGGAAGAAGACTTTTATGGAGTACTGACGGAGATTGTTGAAGTTTCGTTCTCTGGATGACTAAGAAGAGATATTGTTCTATTCAAATATGATTGGTTCGACAACACAATCGGTGTTGGAACAAAGGTTGACAACAACTATGGCTTAGTTGAGGTCAAGAAGAATGGTAGATATAAAGGGTTTGATCCCTTCATTTTTGCCCAACAAGCTGAGCAGGTTTATTACACCGACTTCCCGGGAGGACATCGGGACTGGTATGCAGTAATCAAGGCCAAGGCCCGAAGTTAGATCACTGACAATGTCTCTGAGGAGGTCGATGACGCTTATCAGCTTGCACCACACGAGCTCAACGATGCCAATTTGTTGTTCAACATTGATCCAGTCATAATGGATGAGACACTCGCCACTACGGGGGGTGAACACATTGACAAAGACCTTGTCTCTCGATCAAAACGGTCTAGGGCTGATTTGGATACTGATGAACTTGTTCAAACAGATAACGATAGTGACACTGAAACTGAGGGGGAATTTGAAACTGAAACAGACACAGAGTATGTAGTCGTTAAACAAAATGTTACATAGGTTTATATATATCCTGAGACTAACCTTTCTTTTCATGATTTTATCCACAGATGACGGGACGTCGACTGCCCTTCAGTAGGGGTGGTGGGTCTAGGACCCCGACATCCCGGCAGGGGACTCCCACCCCAGGACAGGAGACAACTCCATCACCAGTACAGCAGAGCACTCCATCACCACCACCACCACCACCACAGCAGACCACTCCACCACCACCACCACAGCAGACCACCCCATCACCCCGACTGACCACCCCACAGCAGAGTCCTGGAGTTGGTGGCTTGGAGGACCATGGCCATCAGGCCACCCCACCTCCGACATCCCCTCTGCCCATGTTGGTGCCCGTGCCGGCCGGAGATGAGTAAGTGACTAAACCTCAAATACTTTTATGTTATTTGTATGATACTTTATATTAAACTTTAGTGAAAAGACTTGTTGGTTTATTGGATGTTACTTTAATTAGTATTTGTATAGATTGAATTGTACTGGGCACTTTTCTGTTGTAACAGGGTAACTATTTAAACTTGGAAATGTTACATTTACAGGGGAGACTCTGCCGAAATTTTGGGAGTCTCCCTACATTGTGTGTTGTTTTACTCCTAACATAATTGTTGTCATTACAGCTTTGTTGATAGTAGTCGCACTACCAAAGCGATTACTAAGGTTTTAAAGGCCCAGTAGGATGGTCCATATATATCTTAGACAGATGCTGGGAAGGTTGTGCAAGATAGGTGGTTTGACACCTTCTCGGTAAGTTCCTAGCTCATTTGTTGTGACTTGATTTGTAAAATAGACCTGTTATTAATTTTGATTTCTCATTTCATTTTACAGCGTGATTACCAGTGGGCGGAGGGTATGATTGATGAGATTAGGAAGGTCTTTGCCACAAAGACCTCCAAAATCATCAAGAGTACCCTTTGGAAGGTGAGGGACAAGGGTGAGCGCCCTCGTTGGATCCCGGAGGACCATTGGGACGGGATGGTCCAGAAGTGGGGCGGGGTCCCGTTCCAGCAGGCGAGTGCTCGGAACAGGGCCAACAGAGCCGCCGATGCTGCAGCCTCGGTTTACACTGGGGGTAGCATTTCAACCCTCGAGCACAAGAAAAGATTTGTAAGTGTATTTATGTTAAACATTTCTATTATGATTCGTCTTACATGTTTACAAATAATAATCTCAATGTTTTTTGTCCACCACAGGAGCTGAGGGAGCACCGGGAGCCTTCTTTGTTTGAGGTCATGCAAATGACCAAGAAGAACAAAGCCGGTGCATGGGTAAACCAGAAGCCTACGGATCTAGCGGTATTTACTTTTAACTGTTACATGCTTATAACTGTAAAATTTTAATGAGCTGTATATGTTTGTTCTTCTCTCTGTTGCTGCTGGCTGGTGTTGAAAAATAATTTTTTTTAGTTGATTGATTCATTAATAATATGTATACATGAGTTGTATGTTTAGGCTAAATGAATCTGAATTGAATAAGCTGTATGTTTAGGCTAAATGTATGTTTAGGTCCAAGATATCATTGGACCCTTCATTAAAATTAATGTCACCCACTTGATTTGAACTCCCTTCATTCCTAAGGATGGAAAAAGAGAGTAGAAGCTAACATTTTTTGAATTGGATTGACCATTAAATCAACAAAATATATACTGGTTTAAATGAATTGTAATTGAACTAAAAATTAAATTATAATTAAAATGATACTATTAAAAAATTAATCTAAACTAATACATTGTTAGTCCAATATGTAATTTGATTTTTATAGCAATATTAAAAACAACATCATAACACTCACGTAAGTTATTTGTTTTGTTGCCTTTTTAAGCTTATTGACTTAACTAATCCCACTTTTCATATCTTTCTATATTCTCATTCTATTACTACCATCCTTGTTTAGTGTTAATAAATTCTCTTAGGGGTTCTTAAAATTTCAAAATTGTTGCCATCTCTTTCTCTTCATAAAGTTTAGGAGCCACGGGAGCAATCATTGTGCAAATAAGCATACCATGCTCCCACTAACTCTCTCTCTCTCTCATTGTAATATCCCTATAAAGCCCCAACAAATGTAGACACGTACAAAAAATTTGACTATTGAAAGGAGTGAACACATTTTTCCTACTTAAAGTAAATATATGCAGAACCACATAAGAAAACAGAGAAATATAACTAATAACACTTCAAATGCATACTAGATAATTGAAAATCAAGATTATAAGACTTCAAATGCATACTTGAGCTTGCATGTTGATCACTTCTATAAATTTCTTTAGAATGTTTAATAATGCAAATGTAGTCTCTGTTGCGTGTCTCATGGACTCATTCTCACGTGGATCCCAAGTGTCTAGATCACTAAGAAGTTGTTGCTGTGTAATTTATAATTTGCTTTGCGTGTCTCTCTTTGTTTAGTTTCCTTGCTACTTGTAAGTGTCTAACGACTTCTTGGTTTGTCATGCAGACTCCATAAATCACGCGTGGTCTCTGATCGTCTCTCTTCAGCTCCGTATTCATCGCCGACTTTTTTCCCTAGGTAATCCCCTAACGCTGACTTTCTCGATATATGTATGCATGTCAATTATTATGAGTTAGTAGAGAGCAAAGCTGATTAGGAACTAGTTATGATGTGTTTATAATGTGTTGTATGCATGTGTAATGTTGTTTGTTAGTGGAGAGCAGAGCTCATTAGGCATTGGTTTTGTGTGCTGATAACATGATGTTTTATGCATGTGTAATGTTGTGTATTAGTGGAGAGCAAAGCTCATTAGGCATTGGTTTTGTGTGCTGATAACATGATTCTTTATGCATGTGTAATGTTGTTTGTTAGTGGAGAGTAGAGCTCATTAGGCATTGGTTTTATGTACTGATAACGTTGGAGATGGTGTTCATAACTCTGAATATCATATACAATACGTATAGTATGTATATCATATACAATACGTATAGTCATGATTGCCATGTGTTTATGCAACAACTACTCCCGTACGCGTTTTATGCCTTACCGAAGCCTATTTGGAAACCGTTGGTGGAGTTGAGTCACTTCTTTAAGGAGTTGACGGCTACTTCGTTGACTGTGGAGAAACTTATGAAGATGGAAGAAACTATCCCGGTATTGATTTGTAAGTTGGAGCAGATTTTCCCACCAAGTTTTTTTGACTCTATGGAGCATTTGCCTATCCATCTACTGTACGAGGCCTTGGTTGGTGGCCCGGTGCAGTATCGTTGGATGTATCCATTCGAAAGGTGAACGCCATAACTGTTTAATTTCCTTGCAAGCACTTCTTATAATAGTATTTTCTAACTTAACATTATCAACCCCATGATGTTGAAGATTCTTACGCTCCTTAAAAGATAAAGTGTCGAACAAAGCCTGCGTTGAAGCATCAATTTGTGAGGCATACTTAGTCGAAGAAATGACGACCTTTGCTTCTTCCTATTTTCCAACGGAGATAGAAACTAGAATGAGTAGAATTCCCCGTAATCTTGGGGTAGCCAGCCGCATAGGGTTTGATGAACAAACATCAATTTTCAACTATCCTGGTCACCCGGGGGGCAAGGTCACAAAATGTTACATTGATGAGAAAGATCGAAAGGCGGCTCACTTGTACATTCTTCTAAATTGCCCAGAAGTGGAACCCTTTATTGAGTAAGTCATACAACTTATATGTTACATTCTAAACATCTATTTTATAGTATCTAAATTTGTTTCCTTTGAATAGCTTATACACAGATATGCTAAAACTTGAGCAAAATGATTTAACTGATGACCAAATTCATAGTGAGGTGTCATCCAAGTTCGTTGGTTGGTTCGCGCAACACGTAAGACCCGTATACCAAGTGTTTTTAAGCCTATTTGCTTCTAACTCCCATTATCTAACGATGACCTACTTTTTATGTTGTACATAGATACAAGACCCTAACAACCATATTGAAGATTCTTTACTCCAAGCCCTCTCTTGGGGCCGGTGAAAACTGTTAAAAAATGGCCCATTTACTACGTAAATGGCTACAAGTTTAATATTCTTCAATGGAGTGAAGGGATGCGCACCCATAACTACGGGGTTTGTGTTAAAGGCACCGCCGGACAGTTGGAAGAAGACTTTTATGGAGTACTGACAGAGATTGTTGAAGTTTCGTTCTCTGGATGACTAAGAAGAGATATTGTTCTATTCAAATATGATTGGTTCGACAACACAATCGGTGTTGGAACAAAGGTTGACAACAACTATGGCTTAGTTGAGGTCAAGAAGAATGGTAGATATAAAGGGTTTGATCCCTTCATTTTTGCCCAACAAGCTGAGCAGGTTTATTACACCGACTTCCCGGGAGGACATCGGGACTGGTATGCAGTAATCAAGGCCAAGGCCCGAAGTTAGATCACTGACAATGTCTCTGAGGAGGTCGATGACGCTTATCAGCTTGCACCACACGAGCTCAACGATGCCAATTTATTGTTCAACATTGATCCAGTCATAATGGATGAGACACTCGCCACTACGGGGGGTGAACACATTGACAAAGACCTTGTCTCTCGATCAAAACGGTCTAGGGCTGATTTGGATACTGATGAACTTGTTCAAACAGATAACGATAGTGACACTGAAACTGATGGGGAATTTGAAACTGAAACAGACACAGAGTATGTAGTCGTTAAACAAAATGTTACATAGGTTTATATATATCCTGAGACTAACCTTTCTTTTCATGATTTTATCCACAGATGACGGGACGTCGACTGCCCTTCAGTAGGGGTGGTGGGTCTAGGACCCCGACATCCCGGCAGGGGACTCCCACCCCAGGACAGGAGACCACTCCATCACCAGTACAGCAGAGCACTCCATCACCACCACCACCACCACCACAGCAGACCACTCCACCACCACCACCACAGCAGACCACCCCATCACCCCGACTGACCACCCCACAGCAGAGTCCTGGAGTTGGTGGCTTGGAGGACCATGGCCATCAGGCCACCCCACCTCCGACATCCCCTCTGCCCATGTTGGTGCCCGTGCCGGCCGGAGATGAGTAAGTGACTAAACCTCAAATACTTTTATGTTATTTGTATGATACTTTATATTAAACTTTAGTGAAAAGACTTGTTGGTTTATTGGATGTTACTTTAATTAGTATTTGTATAGATTGAATTGTACTGGGCACTTTTCTGTTGTAACAGGGTAACTATTTAAACTTGGAAATGTTACATTTACAGGGGAGACTCTGCCGAAATTTTGGGAGTCTCCCTACATTGTGTGTTGTTTTACTCCTAACATAATTGTTGTCATTACAGCTTTGTTGATAGTAGTCGCACTACCAAAGCGATTACTAAGGTTTTAAAGGCCCAGTAGGATGGTCCATATATATCTTAGACAGATGCTGGGAAGGTTGTGCAAGATAGGTGGTTTGACACCTTCTCGGTAAGTTCCTAGCTCATTTGTTGTGACTTGATTTGTAAAATAGACCTGTTATTAATTTTGATTTCTCATTTCATTTTACAGCGTGATTACCAGTGGGCGGAGGGTATGATTGATGAGATTAGGAAGGTCTTTGCCACAAAGACCTCCAAAATCATCAAGAGTACCCTTTGGAAGGTGAGGGACAAGGGTGAGCGCCCTCGTTGGATCCCGGAGGACCATTGGGACGGGATGGTCCAGAAGTGGGGCGGGGTCCCGTTCCAGCAGGCGAGTGCTCGGAACAGGGCCAACAGAGCCGCCGATGCTGCAGCCTCGGTTTACACTGGGGGTAGCATTTCAACCCTCGAGCACAAGAAAAGATTTGTAAGTGTATTTATGTTAAACATTTCTATTATGATTCGTCTTACATGTTTACAAATAATAATCTCAATGTTTTTTGTCCACCACAGGAGCTGAGGGAGCACCGGGAGCCTTCTTTGTTTGAGGTCATGCAAATGACCAAGAAGAACAAAGCCGGTGCATGGGTAAACCAGAAGACTACGGATCTAGCGGTATTTACTTTTAACTGTTACATGCTTATAATTTACAAATCAGCTTACTAATCCTATCATTATTTTTGAATTTACAGGAGGCGTATCAGGCCAGGAGGGCCGAGAAGGAGGCGGACCTGGTGGCTTCCACTCCTAAAGGGGAGGTTCCTCCCACCCTATCTTGTTCTGACGACAACGCCATCTATATGGAGGCTGTTGGCGGTGTGAACAAGAAAGGGGGGTATTTGGATTGGGTGGCGTCGGCACGCAGCTGGCGAAAAAGGGGAAGACCCCTTCCTCTTCGTCTTCCTCTGGTCTTCCGACTGAGGTCATTTAGGTAATTCAAAACCTGAACGATGAGCTACAGGAGGAGCGACGTCAGAGGCAGTTGTTGTTGGAGCGGGCCGAGGCGGACCGACAGAAAGCCGAGGCGGACCGACAGCGGGTCGAGGAGCAGCACGCCGAGACTCGTCGGCAACTTGCTCAGCAGCAGGAGCTACTGATGCAGTTGATGGCAAGGCTACCTCCCCCCACTTCCCAGGCGCCCCCACCACCACCCCAGGATCCCCCACCACCATGATTGTATTTTTATTATTCATACACATTGTATATATTTGATTTATAGTTTTTATGTTATATTTCATTCAGTATTTATTTTGTCATTCTTCATTTATTATGTCAATATTTATTGGTAATTAAATTCAAATCAAAAAGCCTTATTGTACCTATCATTAATAATTCAACCTATTTGATAAATAAATTTAATCTATTATTTTGTTTTTAATAATAATTTAATATTTTTAAAAAATTATTTAAATTTGATTATAAAATTTTATCAACCAATACAAAATATTAATACATTTTTAAAGTTAAATTAACAAAACCAGTCAATATTGAACCAATTTTAAAAAAATTTAAAAATTCCAGTTAGCGACGGTAGCGGACCGTCGCTGCATTATTAACACTAGCGACGGATGTTGTCGTCGCTACATCAATACCACTAGCGACGGATCTTCTCGTCGCTACATCAATACCACTAGCGACGGAATATCATGGTCGCTGTATTGTTAAAAACAGTGACGGACCGCTGTGGTCGCTGTATTGTAAGAAACAGCGACGGAACATCGTGGTCGCTGTATGGCTTCCCACAGCGACGGATCACGTGGTCGCTACATGAGTACCAATAGCGACGGCGTATGGTGGTCGCTGGTGGCTGCTAGTAGCGACGGGGTTTTGAGGTCGCTGTATGGCAACACTTAGCGACGGCTGGAGTTATTGGGGCAGAGACGATTTTAGCGATGGCCTTACGCCGTCAATATCGTAGCGACGGCATGTATGTGGTCGCTGATGTGTTTTCGACGAGGGTTTTAGCGACGTCCTCTGTCCCGTCTGAGATGCCGTCGCTAATGGTTTTAGCGACGGTCATTCCATGGATTAGCGACCAATTCCTTCCGTCGCTAACAGGTGTTTTTTTAGTGGTGAGAGTCTCAAGTATTTATTCATCCAAAAGGAGTTAAACATGAGGCAACAAAGATGGATGAAGTTCTTAAAGGATTACGACTTTGAATTACAATACCATCCTGGAAAAGTGAACGTAGTAGCTGATGCTTTGAGTCGAAAATCTCTACATGCATCCATAATGATGATTAAAGAGCTGGAATTGATAGAGAACTTCAGAGATCTTAACCTAGCAGTAAAGGTTAATGCTAACAGCTACAGATTAGGAGCGTTGTAAGTGACATGTGAATTCCTGAGACAAGTTTTAGAGACTCAACGAGAGGATGAATTCCTGCAAGAAAAGAAAGAACTCTTGAAACAAGGAAAATAAGTCGAGTTCAATGTGGGAAACGACCAATTGTTGAGGTATAAGGATCGAGTATGTATCCCTGATCAAGAGGAGTTGAAGAAAGCAATTCTAGAAGAAGGCCACAAAAGTTATATGAGCATTCATCCAGGAGCTACTAAAATGTATCAAGATTTGAAGAAGTTATTTTGGTGGCCTGGAATGAAGAAAGCAGTGGCAGAGTACGTGGCTGCATGTCTAATTTGCCAGAAGGTTAAAATGGAACATCAAAAGCCCCCTGGAATGCTACAATCAATGGAAATACCAGAATGGAAATAGGATAGCATTACCATGGATTTTGTGACTTCTTTACCCAAAACTCCATTAGGACATGATTCAATATGGGTAATAGTTGATAGAATAACAAAGTCTGCCCACTTTATTCCAATCAATATTCATTACTCTATGGAGAAGCTGGCGAAATTATACATCGAGGAGATTATGAGATTGCATGGAATTCCTTCAAGTATCATTTCTGATCGAGACCCTCGTTTTACATCATAATTCTAGAAGAGCTTACACAAGGCTTTGGGAACAAGACTATGTCTGAGTTCAGCATATCATCCTCAGACAGACGGACAATCAGAAAGAACAATCCAATCTCTAGAAGACTTGTTACGAGCTTGTGTGTTAGAGCATAAAGGAAGTTGGAATCAATTCTTACCATATGTGGAGTTCACCTACAACAACAGTTTTCATGCTAGCATTGGCATGGCACCTTTTGAAGCATTATATGGAAGAAAATGTAGGACCCTGCTATGTTGGTTTGAGACTAGTGAAAACTTGATGCTAGGACCAGAGTTGGTACAACAAACCACGGATAAAATCAAAATAGTTCCCGAAAAGATGAAGGCAACACAGAGCAGGAAGAAAAGTTACTATGACAAAAGAAGGAAGCCGCTCGAATTTTAAGAAGGCGATCATGTATTCTTGAAAGTCACACCTACGACTAGGGTTGGTCGGGCAATGAAATCTCGAAAACTAACTCCTAGATTTATTGGTCCATATCAAATAATTCATAAAGTTAGTCCTCTTACCTACCAAATAGCATTACGACCTTTTCTTTCTAATATCCATAATGTTTTTCATGTGTCAAACTTGCAAAAGTATATATCTGATCCTACACATGTTATTGAACCCGATGTCATACAAGTTAAAGATAATCTTACATATGATGCACCACCTGTCAAAATAGTTGACAGAAGAATAAAACAGCTAAGGGACAAAACAATTCCACTCGTAAAGGTCATTTGGAGTGAAACGAGAGGGGAAGATGCTACATGGGAACTAGAAACTTAGATGAAAGAGTCTCATCCCCATTTGTTTTACTGAATAATGTAAATTTCGAGGACGAAATTTTTCTAAGGGGAATAGAGTTGTAACACCCCTATTTTTTATTTTTATATTAAAATTTTGAAGGAATTAAATTATGGTTCTTTAGAACTTTTTAATCTACGTATTATTTATGATTTTTTGGAATTTTTTTGAAATTTTTGAATTATTTTAATAAAATAATATTTTTTAAATAATTTTAAATTCATATAAAGTGACTTAAAATTAAAAATATTTATAAGAAAGTGAAGTTAAATTATAAGAAAATTTTCTAAAATCTATTTCAAGTAGACTTATCTAAAAATGATCGGTTTGAGAAAAATCTTGATTTTTACCAATCGTAAAAAAATCAGGAACGTTTCAATAATTTTTTATTAACAGAAAATTTTGGATTTTTAAAATTTAAACTTTATATTACTTATTATAAAATTAGTGAGCACTGATATAATATTGCTAAATTTCAAAAAGGACTGATTTTGAATATTTAAAATATACCGAGTGAAAGGTTACTATTTGGCTTAATAATTTAGCCGACATTTACTATGCAAAACACTGTACATGTATAAAATTTTCAAAAGATGCACAGTAACCAGGATTGAATTTTCAAAAATTGCACAATACTTTTATATTAAAATAATGGAATGCATAGTAATTTTCCTTCCTATAAATACCGAAAGAATTCTTCTTTATAATTCACAATTTCAGATTAAGTTTTCTCAATATAGTAGTGCAAGTGAGATAGTGGTGGAAGTAAGAGAGAGAAATAATTTTTTTGGAAGAAGGTTCTGCTAAAATCCTAAGGTAAGAATACCTCTCTTTTATATTTTTTAGGGTTATTTTCATATCGTTTTTAGAAATCTATTATTATACTGGAAATAATATTATTTTAAGTTACTATTCTGAATAGTAAAATACTATTTTAATAGTAAATTACTATTTCAATAGTAAATTACTATTCAAATAGTAAATTACTATTTACTATTACTATTTACTTTTACTATTCACGATTTACTATTTACCGTTACTATTCACGCTTTACTATTTACTGTTACTATTCACATTTTACTATTTACTGTTACTATTCATAATTTACTATTCACTATTCACTATTCAAAATTTACCATTTCTTGGTTTCCCAGGAAATGTTCCCGGTGCTCTTTGAGAATATGAGGCTTGTTGGGCAATTTGATTTTCCAGTATTTTGTTGTGAGTGGCAAGAGAGTCCACTTTTGAAGCTAAGTTTTTTATTGCATCAGAGAATTCATCATTTTGTTTAAGTTGAGTAGCTACAAATGTCTCTATCAAGGATTCTAGCTTTGATTTTTGTGGAATATAGGTTCCTTGTTGAGGTTTGTAGTTACTTTGGAATTGAGGTGGCCTATTTTGGAAACCAGGTGGACCTTGCGGAGGTCTGTAGTTACCTTGATAATTTCCACCGTAGTTTCCAATAGCATCCACCTGATGCATTTCTTGTTCTTGATTAGGGGTCATGGCTAAGTTGCAGTTTGTAGCTCCATGTCCTGAAACACCACAAACTTCATAAACAATATTAGTAGCACCTGTTGACCCTATTTTATCAAGTTTTAATGTTAATGCTTCAACTTTGGCAGAAAGTAGGGAAAGAGCATCAACAGAGTACTTACCTGGTGTTTTAGAAGGTAATCCTCTCTCAGAGTTCCATTGGTGAGTGTTTTGAGCTATTTCCTCGATCAGGTTCTCAGCTTTATCAACATTTTTACTCATGAAGGCTCCTCCAGCTGCAGCATCTAAAGAGATCTTTTGTGTGGAAGTTAGTCCATTATAGAAAATATGGATTGTCAACCACCTTTCTATCCCATGGTGAGGACATTCTCTTAGCAACTCTCTGTATCTTTCCCAGGCTTCATATAAGGATTCATCATCTTTTTATGAAAAATTGATGATTTATTTTCTCAGCACATCAGTCTTGTTCCTTGGGTACCATTTATTGATAAAAGCACTGGACAATTGTTCCCAAGTCATGATGGATCCTTCAGGAAGAGAGTATAACCACGCTCTCGCTTTATCTCTTAAGGAGAAAGGGAAAAGTCTTAAGCGTATGGCATCATTGGTGGCTCCATTCATTTTAAGTGTGTCACAGTACTCCAAAAAGATTTGGAGATGAAGATTGGGATCCTCGAAGGGTAAACCTCCGAATTGGTTCTGTTGAACCATAGAGAGTAGTGAAGGCTTTAATTCAAAATTGTTAGCCTCCACTGTGGGTCTGAGGATGCTAGATCCTCTTCCATTTGTGCTTGGAGCGGCAAAATCTCTTAAGGGTCTATGTTGGTCTGCCATTTGTTTTTCTTTTTGTTCTTTTTGTTGTTTTTGTTGTTTTCTCAAAGCTCTAAGGGTATGTTCTATCTCAGGGTCAAATCCTAAGTTTAGATCGACACTACGGCTTCGTCGCATAAATAAAATAAGTGACAAATAAAACAAACAATTACAAAAATAAAACAACAACAGATACACAAAATAAAGAACAAAAGACAAAATTACAAACAAAATTAAAAACAAAAATAAAAATAACAATAAAAATATTAACAAGCATGATCTAATTGAATTTCAATATTGCCGATATTTGAGGGACAACAGTCCCCGGCAACGGCGCCAAAAACTTGACAGGGCCCGCAAGCGCACAGGTTATGTCGCGTAATATAAAAGATTATCGTTCTCCACAGGGACTGTGTTCAAAGCACCAGCATATTGAAATTTAATTATCCACACAATTAATTTTTAAGGTTTTTGTAAAATAAAGCACAAATTAAAGTTGCACAGAATACGAATAAAAATAAAATTTACTTGACACTTTAAAAAAAATCAGAGTTGAGAGTATCTTGGGATTTCAGGGGATTAAGACTCTATTTTATGTTAATGAATTTTAACTTTTCATAAATAAGGATCGATTTAAGTTTTCCAAGGCGAATTTTCCAAAAGCTAATTAATATGTTCCTCTCGGAATCCTATTAATGTACCTAACTTATGGAAAGCGCTGCTTAATCCTCAGAAAGGCCCATTATCATTTTATGAAAATCCCTTTTATTTCCTCAAAAGAATTTTGATTACTTTCACGGTTTTACCGAGGTCACAAAAAGCATTTCAAAAATCTTAGGTTTAGTTCAAAGCTTTCCGGTAAAAATAAATCTCTCGATTCTATTTATTACCTAAACTTACTAATATACCCGTAAGTATACAGTTTTATCATTTAGGTTCTTGTTAGGAATTACTAAAAGCATTAAGCATAATTGAACTAAATGGAAAACAGAAATTTATTTAATTCCAAGTCAAAATAACATTAAAATAAAATATTATCATACCCCCTTTATCCCAAGATAATTAATTTAGCTACTCATGAAATAATTTAAATTCATGTAAATAATGGAAAAATAAAACATACAAGACATGGTAAAAATAAAGACTTACGGGTTTCTCCAAAAGCTCAAAATAATTTACCACTGTATTTCCTTGTTGCAATATTCTCCACCAATTATAAATTTAAATTCTCACTTTTACAGCCCTCACACTCTTACAAAATAAAAGAAAGAAAAGAAAATAAAAAGAAAGAGAATAAAAACGAACAGAGAAAGAAAAATGGAGAAAGAAGAAAACTAAAGAAAAAGAGAGAAAAAGGAACGAAGAAATGAAGCTGGAGTGATTTTAGACTGGGAAGAAGTTATCGTTTGCTGATGGGTTGCTGCTGCTTTTATAGGCAAATGGATGGAGGATTCCAGCTATGAAAACGCGTTCAATTTGCAAGTGGAAGAAATTTTCGGTGCATGTGAATTCCAGCTGTGCCAACTTGTTTCCAATTTGCATATTTTAATATTTCCAATAATTCGGTGCTTGGATTTTAGTGAAGATTGGTGCAGAATGATGAAATTCAGAGTGGAAAAATGTTATTTTCCCACAAATCCGAGTGAAAGCTTGTTGGAGGGTGGTTTGCTGAGTGCTGGACGGTGTGGGTGCAAACTGGACAGCGTGGAGAGGAGTTGCTGTTGGATGGAGATCTGGACGTTGTGGGCTGGACGGTGTTGAATTGATGAAAAGTCTGGGAGGTGTTGAGAGAGGGTTACTGGGCGGTGTTGTGGATGGAAAGGAGAGTCTGTGTGGACTTGATATGTGAGGAAGGAGTACGATGTGGTGGATGGAGACGGTGTTGCTGGGCGGTGTCATGTATTAGGAGCTTGGGCAGTGTTGGTTGGGGAAGAATCTGGGCGGTGTGGATGATGGATTACTGGGCGGTGTCATGGATTGAGGACGGAGTTGTGGATTGAGGACGGGGTTTGTGGAGTAGGTCGGTTTTTGAAAGGAGAAGGGACGGTGTTGAGAAGTGAGGATGGTTAGGTGAAGAATTGGGTCGGTTTCGCTTGAGTGTTTGTTAAAGGAAACCGTCTCGCTCAAGCGGAGAAAGGTTCGCTCAAGCGAGAGGTCTTGTTTCACTCGGTGTTTGAGAGTTGGACGGGCAAAGTGACTTACTCGGGATCAGAATTTATTCAATCGGTTCTCAATCATTTTCACTTGGCTGTAATCTGAACCACTCGGTTAAAACTCTGCTCGGATTTTTGCCCTGGAATTCACTCGGAAGTGCCTTCTTATTTCTCACTCAGAACTTGCACTTGAAGGACTCTGGAAGCTGGCTGGTAGAAGTTTATGTCCGAGCCTTGTTTTGCTCGGAAGTGACTTTTCACTCGGATTTAATGCAAAACTTAAAAGTCAGTCCGAGTGTGATTCACTCCTGGTCGGATTTCACCTTGTCCGATTAAGACACCACTCGGAAATGCCTTGTTCTCCGAATGAAACCACTTGGATTCTCCTTAGTCAGCATTTATTCATTCAATGGCATTCCTTCTGCTCGGAATCAATTCACTCGGAATCATTGCATTCGGACAGCTTTCAATCGGATTTTCCCAAAACCGAGACTTTATTCCTTTTTAGCATTGATCCTTTACTCGAGTCAGCCATTTATCACTCGGAATGGCTTTGACAGGGAACATTTCACTCGGATTTTCCTCCAGCAGTGCAGTATTCCACTCGGATTTGGTCCATGCTGAGTCATTCCACTCGGATTTGGTCATTTGGAGTTGGATTTCAGCATTCTGAGTCGTATTTCAGTGTTCTGAGTCAGAATTCAGCATAAAAAGAGAGTTCTTTCCACTTTGGGCTTGTTCTTCTTGCTTCTTTATCATTTTATGGTCGTTTTTCTCTTGTTTTTGACCCTTTATTACCTTAAGTTCTGCAAAATAACATACCCAAGTAGACTAGAGTGGAAAGAAAGCAAAAATCACAATAAATAAAGGAAATACAGTGGATAATGATTAAAATCCTAAGCAAATTGGGTCTAATTTATTGTACTATAAAGCACTTATCCAAATACCCCAAACCAAAACATTGCTTGTCCTCAAGCAATCACCATATTCACAAGATAAATACAGAAAACACTAAACTTAATAACTTATGGAATCCAAAACAGAGAAACAGATTTATTCAAATGCCAGTTTTATTTTTCTTATGTGAATCAATTTTCAATGTCAAGACTTGAGATACTCTTCTCACAATTTTCACTCAAGTGTTTAAAGGTTTGTGTATCTCTCAAATCATCATAGTCAAAAAAATATTACCATAAGCTTGTTAATAAACCAGAAACTCTACAGTTTAGATAGAAAATATGTCAAAGTCTAAAGGTCTTTCAAAGGTTGTAACGTGGCCTTGGGTTGTATTGTCAAGGTAGGAAATTCAAGAAAAATAGAATACAAAAGGGCTTTAACAGTCATGAATGATTCAAATTATCATCATAAATTTAACAGAGCAAATTTTTGAATTTTTATGGACTTTTTGGAATTCATTCAATATCATCCTTTTGATTTTCTCTTTCTTTTTCTTGCTTTTCTTTGCATCCAATACCATATTTTTCTTAAGTCCTTTTTTATTTCTTTGCTCCACTAAATTTCCAACTTTTTCATCATTAAGAGAATATCAGTCAATGAAAGGTTTCAAAGAAAAATTTTTGCTTTTAGGCTCAAAAGGGGCAACTAGGGGTCAAATTATACAAAATTCTGAGGCTTAAGAATAAGACCTAATTGTGCCTTTATCATTCTAAGACATATAATCAAAAACCATTTTGAATCGGTTGAAAAACAAGTTCTAGAATATTAATGACTATGAGATTCACTCAATCAAGAAAATATGGGTTTGGAAAATTTGTTTGATAAATAACCCATTTTGGCTCAAGTCTAATCATGGAAAGTCTTTTCAAAGAAAATTTTAATCACATAAAGTTCATTTAAGCATTTATTTGGCATTTAAACAATCAAATTTTTAAAAATTTTACTCAAAATTTTGGGATCCTTAGATACTTTAGCCTTGTGTTCAAAGTAAATTTATCATGCAATCATGGTAAATTACAAGATTACAAACAAATCAAAGAAGACACACATGCATAATAAAATAACAATCACACAACGTAAACAAAACAGTTAAGTTTTCTTATCTACCACCCCAAACCAGAATTTGACATTGTCCTCAATGTTAAAATGGATGATAAAAGGATAAGAAAACTTACCTGTAATAACCCCAAACCAGCATCTGACATAGTTGGTTTTTTTTTTCAATATAATGAAACAACAACTTTTTATAGGGTTACCTCCCTATCAGTGCTAAGTTTTAAGTCTTCAGCCAGACTTCTTACCGTTTGGATTTACTCATCAGGAGCATCAAACAAGTCCAAGTCACTTGCTTGTTGTATTGGTTGACCTGTCAGATAGTGTTTTACTCTCTGTCCATTTTCCCTAAATGTACCAGATTTCTCACTCCATAGTTCGACAGCTCCGAAGGGAAAGACTTTTGTCACCTTGAATGGTCCCGACCATCGGGATCTCAGTTTTCCTGGAAAAAGCTTCAATCTGGAATTAAACAGTAAAACCATATCACCTGGATTAAATGTTCTCCGTTGGATGTGACGATCATGCCATTGTTTGGTTTTTTCTTTATAAATTCTGGCATTTTCGTATGCATCTAGACGGAGTTCTTCAAGCTCATTTAATTCCAACAATCTTTGTTCACCTGCAGCCTTATGATCAAAGTTAAGAGTTTTAACAGCCCAAAAAGATTTATATTCTAGCTCAACAGGTAAATGACAGGGCTTCCCATATACTAGCTTAAAAGGTGTGGTTCCAATGGGAGTTTTGTATGCGGTTCGATACGCCCATAAGGAATCATCTAACTTAATAGACCAATCCTTACGTGATGTATTTACCACTTTTTGAAGAATATTTTTAATTTCCCGATTGGATACCTCAACTTGTCCACTAGTTTGTGGGTGATAAGGTGTAGCAACCTTATGCCTAACTCCATATTTTTTTAGAAGGGTCTGAAAAGTTTTCTCAATAAAATGAGACCCTCCATCACTTATAACACATTTTGGGACCCCAAACCTTGGAAATATTATTTTATTGAAAAGTTTAATAACAGTTTTAGCATCAGAATGGGGTGAAGCAATGGCTTCCACCCATTTTGACACATAGTCAACTGCCACTAATATGAACTGATTTCCAAAAGAAGAGGGAAAAGGTCCCATAAAATCAACACCCCATACATCAAATAGTTCAACTTCTAAAATGGTATTCAAGGGCATTTCTTGTCTCTTACCAATGTTACCTGTTCTTTGGCAAGCATCACAAGTTAGAACATACTTACGTACATCCTTAAAAATATTTGGCCAATAGAACCCAGCTTGCAATATTTTAGCGGCTGTTTTAGAGGTGCTCATGTGCCCTCCACAGAAAAGAGAATGGCAATGATCCAAGATAGCATGGACATCATCTTGTGAAACACATCTGCGAATCATACCATCTGCACATTGCTTGAAAAGGAGTGGTTCATCCCAATAATAATGCTTGACATCTGCATAAAACTTTTTTCTTTGCTGAAAGCTAAGATCAGGAGGTAAGATACCACATGCAAGAAAATTTACAAAATCAGCATACCAAGGAACACGTTGGATACTAAGATTCAAGAGTTGTTCATCTGGAAAAGATTCATTGATGGGAATATTATCTGTTTCTTCTTTTTCAGATGTCAACCTAGATAGATGGTCAGCGACCAAGTTCTCGGTACCCTTCTTGTCCTTAATTTCCAAGTCAAATTCTTGCAATATTAGAATCCACCTAATTAATCTAGGCTTTGCTTCCTTTTTATTCAATAGATACTTAATGGCAGAGTGGTCAGTGTAAACAGTAACATGTGAACCTACCAAATAAGACCTAAATTTATCAAAAGCAAAGACAATAGCTAACAGTTCTTTTTCAGTTGTGGCATAATTTACCTGAGCATCATCTAGCGTCCGGCTGGCATAATGAATTACATGGAGCTTTTTATCCTTTCTTTGCCCCAACACAGCCCCTACTGCGTAATCACTCGCATCGCACATCAGCTCAAATGGGAGTTTCCAATCAGGTGGTTGTACGATGGGGGCAGAGATTAGAGCTTGCTTAATCCTACAAAAAGCTTCTATACAAGATGAATCAAAATTGAAAGGCACATCCTTACCCAGAAGAGTTGTAAGAGGCTTTGTGATCTTGGAGAAATCTTTGATGAACCTGCGATAAAACCCTGCATGTCCAAGAAAACTCCGAATACCTTTCACATTTGTGGGTGGAGACAATTTTTCAATTATTTCCACTTTAGCCTTATCAACTTCTATACCTCTCTCAGACACCAGGTGTCCAAGAACTATGCCTTCTCTTACCATAAAATGGCATTTTTCCCAATTTAGAACCAAATTGGTTTCTTCACAATGCTGCAAGACTTGGCACAAATTTGTTAAACAATTATCAAAATCCAAACCATGCACTGAAAAATCATCCATAAAGACTTCCATCACATTTTCAATAAGATCAGAAAAAATTGCTTGCATACACCTTTGAAAAGTCGCAGGTGCATTACATAAACCAAAAGGCATACGTCTGTAAGCATAAGTCCCATAAGGGCAAGTGAAGGTAGTCTTTTCTTGATCAGATGGATGAATGGGAATTTGATGAAAACCTGAATACCCATCCAAATAACAGAAATAAGAGTGTTTCTCAAGTCTTTCAAGCATCTGATCAATAAAAGGGAGGGGAAAATGATCTTTTTTCGTGGTGCTATTTAACTTTCTATAATCAATGCACATGCGCCAACCAGAGACAATCCTAGTAGGAATCAAGTTATGTTTATCATTTTCAATCACAGTTATTCCCCCTTTTTTAGGCACCACATGGACAGGACTTACCCATTTACTACTATCAACAGGATATATGACTCCAGCATCAAGCAATTTCAAAATTTCCTTTTTAACCACTTCTTGCATTTTAGGATTTAATCTCCTAAGTGGTTCTACTGTGGGCCTACTTTCATCTTCTACAGTAATCCTGTGCATACAAAGAGAAGGGCTAATCCCTTTGATATCATCCATTGTATAACCTATTACCTTTCTATACAACCTAAGTTGTTTCAAAAGTTTTTCAGTTTCATATGGATTCAATTCAGCATTAATAATCACAGGATATGTGGAATTAGGGCCAAGAAACTCATATCTTAATGAAGCTGGTAAAGGTTTTAATTCCACATTGGGGCTTACCACTTTGTCACCTATGACCTCAGTATCATGTTTTAGTGGGGCCTCAGAGCAATCAAATGTTTCTGTTGACTCAATCATGAAAATAGTTTCAAGTGGGTCATTAGGAAGGGTTGCTTCCTTTACCACTTGTTCGACAAAATCCACAGTACAGCAAACATCATTATAAGGTTTTTCTAAAACATTTTTCAAGTTGAAATCAACCTTTTGGTCTCCAACAGTTAGAGACAACTTACCATTCTTGACATCAATCACGGCACCTGCAGTTGCTAAAAATGGTCTGCCTAAAATAATAGGAATCAAAGAATCTTCGTCCATTTCAAGCACAACAAAGTCAGCAGGTATAAAAAATTTTCCTATCTTAATAGGAACATCCTCTAAAATTCCTACAGGGTATTTTACAGATCTATCAGCCAATTGTAAAGACATCCTAGTAGGTTTTAGTTCACCCAATCCTAACTTTTCAGCAACAGATAATGGCATTAAACTCATACTCGCTCCTAAATCACACAATGCTTTATCTATATTCATGTCACCAATCATGCAAGGAATAGAAAAACTACCTGGATCTTGGAGCTTGGGTGGAAGTTTCTTTTGAATTAGAGCACTGCACTCTTCAATAAGTGCAACTGTACCATCTTCCTCCAGTCTTCTTTTGTTGGACAAAATGTCCTTAAGGAACTTTGCATATGTGGGCATTTGCTGCAAAGCATCTGTAAAGGGAATATTAATATACAATTTCTTTAAAACATCAAGGAACTTACCAAATTGTTTGTCCAACTTTGCTTTGGCTAAGCGCTGAGAAAATGGAATGGGGGGTTGATATGGCTTAACCTCCTCCTTCTTTTCTTGTGGTTTCTCTTCTTTAATTACTGGATGAGATAAAGATTCATCGACTTTCTTTTCCTCCTTTGCTGTCTTGTCAACTGGCCCATCGTATTGAGTACCACTCCTAAGAGTGACAGCCATGGTTTGGTTAGATGGTCCAGCCTCTGGTTTCCCAGGAAATGTTCCCGGTGCTCTTTGAGAATATGAGGCTTGTTGGGCAATTTGATTTTCCAGTATTTTGTTGTGAGTGGCAAGAGAGTCCACTTTTGAAGCTAAGTTTTTTATTGTATCAGAGAATTCATCATTTTGTTTAAGTTGAGTAGCTACAAATGTCTCTATCAAGGATTCTAGCTTTGATTTTTATGGAATATAGGTTCCTTGTTGAGGTTTGTAGTTACTTTGGAATTGAGGTGGCCTATTTTGGAAACCAGGTGGACCTTGCGGAGGTCTGTAGTTACCTTGATAATTTCCACCGTAGTTTCCAATAGCATCCACCTGATGCATTTCTTGTTCTTGATTAGGGGTCATGGCTAAGTTGCAGTTTGTAGCTCCATGTCCTGAAACACCATAAACTTCACAAACAATATTAGTAGCACCTGTTGACCCTATTTTATCAAGTTTTAATGTTAATGCTTCAACTTTGGCAGAAAGTAGGGAAAGAGCATCAACAGAGTACTTACCTGGTGTTTTAGAAGGTAATCCTCTCTCAGAGTTCCATTGGTGAGTGTTTTGAGCTATTTCCTCGATCAGGTTCTCAGCTTCATCAACATTTTTACTCATGAAGGCTCCTCCAGCTGCAGCATCTAAAGAGATCTTTTGTGTGGAAGTTAGTCCATTATAGAAAATATGGATTGTCAACCACCTTTCTATCCCATGGTGAGGACATTCTCTTAGCAACTCTCTGTATCTTTCCCAGGCTTCATATAAGGATTCATCATCTTTTTGTAAAAAATTGATGATTTGTTTTCTCAGCACATCAGTCTTGTTCCTTGGGTACCATTTATTGATAAAAGCACTGGACAATTGTTCCTAAGTCGTGATGGATCCTTCAGGAAAAGAGTATAACCACGCTCTCACTTTATCTCTTAAGGAGAAAGGGAAAAGTCTTAAGCGTATGGCATCATTGGTGGCTCCATTCATTTTAAGTGTGTCACAGTACTCCAAAAAGATTTGGAGATGAAGATTGGGATCCTCGGAGGGTAAACCTCCGAATTGGTTCTGTTGAACCATAGAGAGTAGTGAAGGCTTCAATTCAAAATTGTTAGCCTCCACTGTGGGTCTGAGGATGCTAGATCCTCTTCCATTTGTGCTTGGAGCGGCAAAATCTCTTAAGGGTCTATGTTGGTCTGCCATTTGTTTTTCTTTTTGTTCTTTTTGTTGTTTTTGTTGTTTTCTCAAAGCTCTAAGGGTATGTTCTATCTCAGGGTCAAATCCTAAGTTTAGATCGACACTACGGCTTCGTCGCATAAATAAAATAAGTGACAAATAAAACAAACAATTACAAAAATAAAACAACAACAGATACACAAAATAAAGAACAAAAGACAAAATTACAAACAAAATTAAAAACAAAAATAAAAATAACAATAAAAATATTAACAAGCATGATCTAATTGAATTTCAATATTGCCGATATTTGAGGGACAACAGTCCCCGGCAACGGTGCCAAAAACTTGACAGGGCCCGCAAGCGCACGGGTTATGTCGCGTAATATAAAAGATTATCGTTCTCCACAGGGACTGTGTTCAAAGCACCAGCATATTGAAATTTAATTATCCACACAATTAATTTTTAAGGTTTTTGTAAAATAAAGCACAAATTAAAGTTGCACAGAATACGAATAAAAATAAAATTTACTTGACACTTTAAAAAAAATCAGAGTTGAGAGTATCTTGGGATTTCAGGGGATTAAGACTCTATTTTATGTTAATGAATTTTAACTTTTCATAAATAAGGATCGATTTAAGTTTTCCAAGGCGAATTTTCCAAAAGCTAATTAATATGTTCCTCTCGGAATCCTATTAATGTACCTAACTTATGGAAAGCGCTGCTTAATCCTCAAAAAGGCCCATTATCGTTTTATGAAAATCCCTTTTATTTCCTCAAAAGAATTTTGATTACTTTCACGGTTTTACCGAGGTCACAAAAAGCATTTCAAAAATCTTAGGTTTAGTTCAAAGCTTTCCGGTAAAAATAAATCTCTCGATTCTATTTATTACCTAAACTTACTAATATACCCGTAAGTATACAGTTTTATCATTTAGGTTCTTGTTAGGAATTACTAAAAGCATTAAGCATAATTGAACTAAATGGAAAACAGAAATTTATTTAATTCCAAGTCAAAATAACATTAAAATAAAATATTATCATACCCCCTTTATCCTAAGATAATTAATTTAGCTACTCATGAAATAATTTAAATTCATGTAAATAATGGAAAAATAAAACATACAAGACATGGTAAAAATAAAGACTTACGGGTTTCTCCAAAAGCTCAAAATAATTTACCACTGTATTTCCTTGTTGCAATATTCTCCACCAATTACAAATTTAAATTCTCACTTTTACAGCCCTCACACTCTTACAAAATAAAAGAAAGAAAAGAAAATAAAAAGAAAGAGAATAAAAACGAACAGAGAAAGAAAAATGGAGAAAGAAGAAAACTAAAGAAAAAGAGAGAAAAAGGAACGAAGAAATGAAGCTGGAGTGATTTTAGACTGGGAAGAAGTTATCGTTTGCTGATGGGTTGCTGCTGCTTTTATAGGCAAATGGATGGAGGATTCCAGCTATGAAAACGCGTTCAATTTGCAAGTGGAAGAAACTTTCGGTGCATGTGAATTCCAGCTGTGCCAACTTGTTTCCAATTTGCATATTTTAATATTTCCAATAATTCGGTGCTTGGATTTTAGTGAAGATTGGTGCAGAATGATGAAATTCAGAGTGGAAAAATGTTATTTTCCCATAAATCCGAGTAAAAGCTTGCTGGAGGGTGGTTTGCTGAGTGCTGGACGGTGTGGGTGCAAACTGGACAGCGTGGAGAGGAGTTGCTGTTGGATGGAGATCTGGACGTTATGGGCTGGACGGTGTTGAATTGATGAAAAGTCTGGGAGGTGTTGAGAGAGGGTTACTGGGCGGTGTTGTGGATGGAAAGGAGAGTCTGTGTGGACTTGATATGTGAGGAAGGAGTACGATGTGGTGGATGGAGACGGTGTTGCTGGGCGGTGTCATGTATTAGGAGCTTGGGCAGTGTTGGTTGGGGAAGAATCTGGGCGGTGTGGATGATGGATTACTGGGCGGTGTCATGGATTGAGGACGGAGTTGTGGATTGAGGACGGGGTTTGTGGAGTAGGTCGGTTTTTGAAAGGAGAAGGGACGGTGTTGAGAAGTGAGGATGGTTAGGTGAAGAATTGGGTCGGTTTCGCTTGAGTGTTTGTTGAAGGAAACCGTCTCGCTCAAGCGGAGAAAGGTTCGCTCAAGCGAGAGGTCTTGTTTCACTCGGTGTTTGAGAGTTGGACGGGCAAAGTGACTTACTCGGGATCAGAATTTATTCAATCGGTTCTCAATCATTTTCACTTGGCTGTAATCTGAACCACTCAGTTAAAACTCTGCTCGGATTTTTGCCCTGGAATTCACTCGGAAGTGCCTTCTTATTTCTCACTCAGAACTTGCACTTGAAGGACTCTGGAAGCTGGCTGGTAGAAGTTTATGTCCGAGCCTTGTTTTGCTCGGAAGTGACTTTTCACTCGGATTTAATGCAAAACTTAAAAGTCAGTCCGAGTGTGATTCACTCCTGGTCGGATTTCACCTTGTCCGATTAAGACACC
Source organism: Clitoria ternatea (assembly GCA_037962975.1). Taxonomy (NCBI): domain Eukaryota; kingdom Viridiplantae; phylum Streptophyta; class Magnoliopsida; order Fabales; family Fabaceae; genus Clitoria; species Clitoria ternatea. The sequence continues at coordinate 33,699,526 of CM075673.1, read as the reverse complement.
ACTCGGAAATGCCTTGTTCTCCGAATGAAACCACTCGGATTCTCCTTAGTCAGCATTTATTCATTCAATGGCATTCCTTCTGCTCGGAATCAATTCACTCGGAATCATTGCATTCGGACAGCTTTCAATCGGATTTTCCCAAAACCGAGACTTTATTCCTTTTTAGCATTGATCCTTTACTCGAGTCAGCCATTTATCACTCGGAATGGCTTTGACAGGGAACATTTCACTCGGATTTTCCTCCAGCAGTGCAGTATTCCACTCGGATTTGGTCCATGCTGAGTCATTCCACTCGGATTTGGTCATTTGGAGTTGGATTTCAGCATTCTGAGTCGTATTTCAGTGTTCTGAGTCAGAATTCAGCATAAAAAGAGAGTTCTTTCCACTTTGGGCTTGTTCTTCTTGCTTCTTTATCATTTTATGGTCGTTTTTCTCTTGTTTTTGACCCTTTATTACCTTAAGTTCTGCAAAATAACATACCCAAGTAGACTAGAGTGGAAAGAAAGCAAAAATCACAATAAATAAAGGAAATACAGTGGATAATGATTAAAATCCTAAGCAAATTGGGTCTAATTTATTGTACTATAAAGCACTTATCCAAATACCCTAAACCAAAACATTGCTTGTCCTCAAGCAATCACCATATTCACAAGATAAATACAGAAAACACTAAACTTAATAACTTATGGAATCCAAAACAGAGAAACAGATTTATTCAAATGCCAGTTTTATTTTTCTTATGTGAATCAATTTTCAATGTCAAGACTTGAGATACTCTTCTCACAATTTTCACTCAAGTGTTTAAAGGTTTGTGTATCTCTCAAATCATCATAGTCAAAAAAATATTACCATAAGCTTGTTAATAAACCAGAAACTCTACAGTTTAGATAGAAAATATGTCAAAGTCTAAAGGTCTTTCAAAGGTTGTAACGTGGCCTTGGGTTGTATTGTCAAGGTAGGAAATTCAAGAAAAATAGAATACAAAAGGGCTTTAACAGTCATGAATGATTCAAATTATCATCATAAATTTAACAGAGCAAATTTTTGAATTTTTATGGACTTTTTGGAATTCATTCAATATCATCCTTTTGATTTTCTTTTTCTTTTTCTTGCTTTTCTTTGCATCCAATACCATATTTTTCTTAAGTCCTTTTTTATTTCTTTGCTCCACTAAATTTCCAACTTTTTCATCATTAAGAGAATATCAGTCAATGAAAGGTTTCAAAGAAAAATTTTTGCTTTTAGGCTCAAAAGGGGCAACTAGGGGTCAAATTATACAAAATTCTGAGGCTTAAGAATAAGACCTAATTGTGCCTTTATCATTCTAAGACATATAATCAAAAACCATTTTGAATCGGTTGAAAAACAAGTTCTAGAATATTAATGACTATGAGATTCACTCAATCAAGAAAATATGGGTTTGGAAAATTTGTTTGATAAATAACCCATTTTGGCTCAAGTCTAATCATGGAAAGTCTTTTCAAAGAAAATTTTAATCACATAAAGTTCATTTAAGCATTTATTTGGCATTTAAACAATCAAATTTTTAAAAATTTTACTCAAAATTTTGGGATCCTTAGATACTTTAGCCTTGTGTTCAAAGTAAATTTATCATGCAATCATGGTAAATTACAAGATTACAAACAAATCAAAGAAGACACACATGCATAATAAAATAACAATCACACAACGTAAACAAAACAGTTAAGTTTTCTTATCTACCACCCCAAACCAGAATTTGACATTGTCCTCAATGTTAAAATGGATGATAAAAGGATAAGAAAACTTACCTGTAATAACCCCAAACCAGCATCTGACATAGTTGGTTTTTTTTTTCAATATAATGAAACAACAACTTTTTATAGGGTTACCTCCCTATCAGTGCTAAGTTTTAAGTCTTCAGCCAGACTTCTTACCGTTTGGATTTACTCATCAGGAGCATCAAACAAGTCCAAGTCACTTGCTTGTTGTATTGGTTGACCTGTCAGATAGTGTTTTACTCTCTGTCCATTTTCCCTAAATGTACCAGATTTCTCGCTCCATAGTTCGACAGCTCCGAAGGGAAAGACTTTTGTCACCTTGAATGGTCCCGACCATCGGGATCTCAGTTTTCCTGGAAAAAGCTTCAATCTGGAATTAAACAGTAAAACCATATCACCTGGATTAAATGTTCTCCGTTGGATGTGACGATCATGCCATTGTTTGGTTTTTTCTTTATAAATTCTGGCATTTTCGTATACATCTAGACGGAGTTCTTCAAGCTCATTTAATTCCAACAATCTTTGTTCACCTGCAGCCTTATGATCAAAGTTAAGAGTTTTAACAGCCCAAAAAGATTTATATTCTAGCTCAACAGGTAAATGACAGGGCTTCCCATATACTAGCTTAAAAGGTGTGGTTCCAATGGGAGTTTTGTATGCGGTTCGATACGCCCATAAGGAATCATCTAACTTAATAGACCAATCCTTACGTGATGTATTTACCACTTTTTGAAGAATATTTTTAATTTCCCGATTGGATACCTCAACTTGTCCACTAGTTTGTGGGTGATAAGGTGTAGCAACCTTATGCCTAACTCCATATTTTTTTAGAAGGGTCTGAAAAGTTTTCTCAATAAAATGAGACCCTCCATCACTTATAACACATTTTGGGACCCCAAACCTTGGAAATATTATTTTATTGAAAAGTTTAATAACAGTTTTAGCATCAGAATGGGGTGAAGCAATGGCTTCCACCCATTTTGACACATAGTCAACTGCCACTAATATGAACTGATTTCCAAAAGAAGAGGGAAAAGGTCCCATAAAATCAACACCCCATACATCAAATAGTTCAACTTCTAAAATGGTATTCAAGGGCATTTCTTGTCTCTTACCAATGTTACCTGTTCTTTGGCAAGCATCACAAGTTAGAACATACTTACGTACATCCTTAAAAATATTTGGCCAATAGAACCCAGCTTGCAATATTTTAGCGGCTGTTTTAGAGGTGCTCATGTGCCCTCCACAGAAAAGAGAATGGCAATGATCCAAGATAGCATGGACATCATCTTGTGAAACACATCTGCGAATCATACCATCTGCACATTGCTTGAAAAGAAGTGGTTCATCCCAATAATAATGCTTGACATCTGCATAAAACTTTTTTCTTTGCTGAAAGCTAAGATCAGGAGGTAAGATACCACATGCAAGAAAATTTACAAAATCAGCATACCAAGGAACACGTTGGATACTAAGATTCAAGAGTTGTTCATCTGGAAAAGATTCATTGATGGGAATATTATCTGTTTCTTCTTTTTCAGATGTCAACCTAGATAGATGGTCAGCGACCAAGTTCTCGGTACCCTTCTTGTCCTTAATTTCCAAGTCAAATTCTTGCAATATTAGAATCCACCTAATTAATCTAGGCTTTGCTTCCTTTTTATTCAATAGATACTTAATGGCAGAGTGGTCAGTGTAAACAGTAACATGTGAACCTACCAAATAAGACCTAAATTTATCAAAAGCAAAGACAATAGCTAACAGTTCTTTTTCAGTTGTGGCATAATTTACCTGAGCATCATCTAGCGTCCGGCTGGCATAATGAATTACATGGAGCTTTTTATCCTTTCTTTGCCCCAACACAGCCCCTACTGCGTAATCACTCGCATCGCACATCAGCTCAAATGGGAGTTTCCAATCAGGTGGTTGTACGATGGGGGCAGAGATTAGAGCTTGCTTAATCCTGCAAAAAGCTTTCATACAAGATGAATCAAAATTGAAAGGCACATCCTTACCCAGAAGAGTTGTAAGAGGCTTTGTGATCTTGGAGAAATCTTTGATGAACCTGCGATAAAACCCTGCATGTCCAAGAAAACTCCGAATACCTTTCACATTAGTGGGTGGAGGCAATTTTTCAATTATTTCCACTTTAGCCTTATCAACTTCTATACCTCTCTCAGACACCAGGTGTCCAAGAACTATGCCTTCTCTTACCATAAAATGGCATTTTTCCCAATTTAGAACCAAATTGGTTTCTTCACAATGCTGCAAGACTTGGCACAAATTTGTTAAACAATTATCAAAATCCAAACCATGCACTGAAAAATCATCCATAAAGACTTCCATCACATTTTCAATAAGATCAGAAAAAATTGCTTGCATACACCTTTGAAAAGTCATAGGTGCATTACATAAACCAAAAGGCATACGTCTGTAAGCATAAGTCCCATAAGGGCAAGTGAAGGTAGTCTTTTCTTGATCAGATGGATGAATGGGAATTTGATGAAAACCTGAATACCCATCCAAATAACAGAAATAAGAGTGTTTCTCAAGTCTTTCAAGCATCTGATCAATAAAAGGGAGGGGAAAATGATCTTTTTTCGTGGCGCTATTTAACTTTCTATAATCAATGCACATGCGCCAACCAGAGACAATCCTAGTAGGAATCAAGTTATGTTTATCATTTTCAATCACAGTTATTCCCCCTTTTTTAGGCACCACATGGACAGGACTTACCCATTTACTACTATCAACAGGATATATGACTCCAGCATCAAGCAATTTCAAAATTTCCTTTTTAACCACTTCTTGCATTTTAGGATTTAATCTCCTAAGTGGTTCTACTGTGGGCCTACTTTCATCTTCTACAGTAATCCTGTGCATACAAAGAGAAGGGCTAATCCCTTTGATATCATCCATTGTATAACCTATTACCTTTCTATACAACCTAAGTTGTTTCAAAAGTTTTTCAGTTTCATATGGATTCAATTCAGCATTAATAATCACAGGATATGTGGAATTAGGGCCAAGAAACTCATATCTTAATGAAGCTGGTAAAGGTTTTAATTCCACATTGGGGCTTACCACTTTGTCACCTATGACCTCAGTATCATGTTTTAGTGGGGCCTCAGAGCAATCAAATGTTTCTGTTGACTCAATCATGAAAATAGTTTCAAGTGGGTCATTAGGAAGGGTTGCTTCCTTTACCACTTGTTCGACAAAATCCACAGTACAGCAAACATCATTATAAGGTTTTTCTAAAACATTTTTCAAGTTGAAATCAACCTTTTGGTCTCCAACAGTTAGAGACAACTTACCATTCTTGACATCAATCACGGCACCTGCAGTTGCTAAAAATGGTCTGCCTAAAATAATAGGAATCAAAGAATCTTCGTCCATTTCAAGCACAACAAAGTCAGCAGGTATAAAAAATTTTCCTATCTTAATAGGAACATCCTCTAAAATTCCTACAGGGTATTTTACAGATCTATCAGCCAATTGTAAAGACATCCTAGTAGGTTTTAGTTCACCCAATCCTAACTTTTCAGCAACAGATAATGGCATTAAACTCATACTCGCTCCTAAATCACACAATGCTTTATCTATATTCATGTCACCAATCATGCAAGGAATAGAAAAACTACCTGGATCTTGGAGCTTGGGTGGAAGTTTCTTTTGAATTAGAGCACTGTACTCTTCAGTAAGTGCAACTGTACCATCTTCCTCCAGTCTTCTTTTGTTGGACAAAATGTCCTTAAGGAACTTTGCATATGTGGGCATTTGCTGCAAAGCATCTGTAAAGGGAATATTAATATACAATTTCTTTAAAACATCAAGGAACTTACCAAATTGTTTGTCCAACTTTGCTTTGGCTAAGCGCTGAGGAAATGGAATGGGGGGTTGATATGGCTTAACCTCCTCCTTCTTTTCTTGTGGTTTCTCTTCTTTAATTACTGGATGAGATAAAGATTCATCGACTTTCTTTTCCTCCTTTGCTGTCTTGTCAACTGGCCCATCGTATTGAGTACCACTCCTAAGAGTGACAGCCATGGTTTGGTTAGATGGTCCAGCCTCTGGTTTCCCAGGAAATGTTCCCGGTGCTCTTTGAGAATATGAGGCTTGTTGGGCAATTTGATTTTCCAGTATTTTGTTGTGAGTGGCAAGAGAGTCCACTTTTGAAGCTAAGTTTTTTATTGCATCAGAGAATTCATCATTTTGTTTAAGTTGAGTAGCTACAAATGTCTCTATCAAGGATTCTAGCTTTGATTTTTATGGAATATAGGTTCCTTGTTGAGGTTTGTAGTTACTTTGGAATTGAGGTGGCCTATTTTGGAAACCAGGTGGACCTTGCGGAGGTCTGTAGTTACCTTGATAATTTCCACCGTAGTTTCCAATAGCATCCACCTGATGCATTTCTTGTTCTTGATTAGGGGTCATGGCTAAGTTACAGTTTGTAGCTCCATGTCCTGAAACACCACAAACTTCACAAACAATATTAGTAGCACCTGTTGACCCTATTTTATCAAGTTTTAATGTTAATGCTTCAACTTTGGCAGAAAGTAGGGAAAGAGCATCAACAGAGTACTTACCTGGTGTTTTAGAAGGTAATCCTCTCTCAGAGTTCCATTGGTGAGTGTTTTGAGCTATTTCCTCGATCAGGTTCTCAGCTTCATCAACATTTTTACTCATGAAGGCTCCTACATAGACCCATGCGAGGATTGGACTATATGGACCTACATAGACCCATGCGAGGAATGGACTATAAAGACTCAAAATCAATCTAATTAATCTAAATAACCATTAAGAATTGAATTACATTTATGAGTGATATTTAATTTATTTGAATTGTTTATAATTGATAATATTTGATTTTGATTGATATTTAATTGTGATTAATAATATTTGATGTGATTGATGATATTTAGTTATGATTGATAATGCTTGATTTTGATTGATGATTCTGTGATGTGGAGTTTGCGCATATAGCGAGCATGACAGAAAGCTAAAATTCAGTAAGAATTTTCTTACCTTACTCTTTAAATTTTTATTACTTTAAAACTTTTCTTCTTAGAAATTATTTTTATTAACTTTACTTTCAATATTTAGAATAAAAAAGTTAGTATTTATTTTAGAAAGAAGACATTTTATGAAAATTAATTTATAACAAATTAAGATAATTAAATCTTGAATTAAAGAAAAATTTTATAATTTTAAGTATTTTTGATTAATGATTTAAAGATTATTCTCTTTTAATAAAATAAAATTTTCAAAAGAAAATTATTTTATTTTTCCAACTTAATAAATAAAGATATTTGGAAATATTTGAGAATTTGATCTTGCTAAGATTCAATTTGAGATTATGTAAAGTTTTATATGAGAAAGTTTTGAGATATTTAAGGTTTAGAAACTCAATTTCAATGAGATTCGAAAACTGTACCAAATTTATTTCTGTGGGACAGAAATTCAAAAAATTGAGAAAATGTACAGTTTATTGAAATGATGTTGTAAACCTTTAAGGTATTTAATAATTGAGTTTCTAAAAGCCTTAATCAATTAAATGTGCGAGTAGTTCATGCATCATAAATCATTAAGTGAAACAAAATGATATTGTCTAGGGACGGATTATAGAAATCGAGGATACATTAGAGGAGGCTTAATTACGAGCCTTGGGATGAGAGGGTGTGAAAGGGTGCTTCAGGGGACTTGGGGTAGCTCCCTAGTGTCGGGTACTTTCATAATAAAAACTTTCTCAATCTGACTAGTCTCTAAATGTTTCCATGCTAGTTGAGCTGTTCATATTATTATTATCCGGACTTATGGAATAGTGTAAACTCCTGGTTGGCCCAGCATAAATTAAAATTTAAGGGCCCACATATATAGGTAAGTTATGATAAAGATATTGTATAACATTCATGCATTCATAATTGATTGTGTATGTGATTGTGACTGATATTATTATGTATTGGTTTGTGACAACCCTTTGTTGCTTATGTCTTATTCGAGAATATTATATTCTATTTCTCACTTCTTTCTCTGTGTTTTTATTTCATATGTTTTAAATTGATGGTTCAGAGGGAAGGATCGAAGAATCTCGGCAGTAAATATAGTGCGTTCTAGAAAGGGAGCTCGTTATGAATACCGTGGTCCAATGAATAAATAAAGTTATTAAGTAACTGTTTCTGGGCCATGGAGTTTCCTCTCTTTCTTATAATGTTTAATATTTATTTTCTTCGGATGAATGTAAAATTACTTTATAAAGTTTTAATAATATTTATGAGGTATTTTAGAAATGATGTATGTAATTTATTCTGATAGTTTCCTTTTAACAATCATTTCTTTAGTAAAAAAAATTACAAATTTTTCTAGTATTTATTAAGGTGTAACAGAGGGTGTTATACCCCCCACATGACGTTAGCACTTCCCTGTAACTCTTGGTCGCCCTCACCCAACAACTCCCTTTTGAACTTTTGTGTTTCTCACCCTTTAGCTTCCACCACTTTATCCTAGGGTTTTCCACTTGTTAACAATTTTGCTTTGGCCCTTTAATACAAACATCCACCACCAACACCCTATGTTGGGTAGCAACAGGTTCCCTAGGAATAACTTTGTAAGTCTTACATAGCCTTCTATCAAGGTTCTTTATCAAAAAAAAGTCAATTTGTGTTCTTGAGACCTATTTTGTACGTAATTAAAAGATCTTCCTATTTTTTGAAACATGTATTGACAATCTTGAGATTATAAGTTAAAGCGAAATAAGGATTAATTGTCCTTCTTCGTTAAGGTTCCCAAAACCAAAACCAAAACCATCATGAACCTTAATAAAAAGTCCAGCCTCATTCCCTACATGACTATTAAGATCGCCTTAAATGAAAACTTTCTCGTTTTGTGAAATACTTTTGACCAACTCCTCTAAATTATCCCATAAAAGTTAATGCTTATTATGTGGATGGTCTCCCTTCCAACAGTTATTCCTCGTGATAATATCCTATCTTTGATCCTTTTCATTTTTACTACATTCATTTTCCATTCCTTATCCACAATGATACCCACCTCATTTCTATTTCCCACATTCCCTATGTACCAAAAGTTAAAACTTAAGGGGAGCTTTTTGGTTTTCTCTCTAACCCATTTAGTCTCTTAAAGACATAAGATATTTATTTTCGCCTCATCATAGTATCCAGAACCTCCATAGCTTTTGTTGTCATTGACCCAATATTCTATATCCCAAAACAAAACTTCTTTACCCGCACTCGTTCATTAAAATGTGAGACCCATGCTTATTTAACACTACATCTAGGCACTGATGTAGTGACTCTAGCTCATTTGATATTGTACTCGAGCCATACAACGCGTTGCTTCTAGGCAGTAACCTAGCATTAACACTATAACATCGTTGATCCATATTCATGAGAAATTGACAATTTTTACACTGGCTATCGAGGCCTAAAATAACCCTACTTCTTTGTATAGGCTTGGGACCGACTATAAACCATAGGCAGAGTTGGGTAGGACACGGGTACCTATGGATATTTATTTATTTTTAATATTTAAAATAATAATAATAATAATAAAGAACTTATACTAAATATAATATTATTTCTTTATTATATGATATAAATTAATAGTATAATATAATTACAATTTTAGGCATTAAAAATATTACTATCGAGTAATATTTATCTTTTTCTCTCATTATAAAACAATAAAGTGTCTTTATTTTAAATATATTTAATGTAAAATAAGTATAAATATTTATACGAGTACTCCTAGGGCGGGTAGTACAATACTTATACCCGCCCATTTGAAGAATTTACAGATATCCATTACAGGTATATCCATGGATATCCACATACAAATCATTTTGTCATGCCTCCTCTAAACCATAATACACTTATTTCTCTCTTGTTTTTGTTATTACATTTAAAAAAAAGGTTACTCATTGTTCTAAATGAATTTAATTTTGATATACTATAAGGGTTAAAAATATTACATAGTCAATTAAGTCAACTAGGTGAAAATAGCTCGAAATCCTTATATAACATTTAAAGAGATTTAGAGTGTGGACGGAGGGTCTGATCAGAATTATTTATCTTATTCAAATTATTCACAGAATTTATAGGGAGATAATGAGATGGATAATGTTATCCAAGGAATTGTGGAGAATTTGGTGGGCGGGAGCAACACTATTGGGGATGTTGGTACAGGTTTAAATTCGAATAAAAAAGAAGATAAGGCACGTAAGCATTATTCAAATTATTGTAATACTCTACCGTTAACGCATATGGGCTAATAGGAGGTGGGTCGTGAATGTGAAATGGTGTAAGAGGACTATGAGTGCATGAACATGGGATGTGGCTCGTGGATTGAGGAAAATCTACACGATCACATGAAGGAAAAACGCGGGATCACATGCGTATTCTCACGTGTTGACGTGGGCTTTTAAGTAATAGGCCGTGAATTAGAGCAACACTCTTGCAGCTTCATGAGTGTGGGATTGGGCATGCGGAAAGCAACGTCAATTCAGGGGCAAGAGAATGAGCTCGCAATCACTACGCATGGAGTACGTGAAATCTCGGGGGAACGACTATGCACAAACATGGTGAAATTGAAACAGATCATGCATTGGGTGGAGATAGACACAATGTTCAGGCTTGTGAGATGGATTACTCGAAGAAGTCAGTGGTAATTGAGAAAGAACAGGTTGAGGAGTGTGATAATATTCGTGAGAAGGTGTTAGTAGTGAAAGGAATGTTGGCTTAAATCTTTAGAGCAACATATACAAGTGCATCAATATCCAAATCAAACACACAGAATAAAGAGGTGTCTTATATGGGTTTAAAGAGGATAGGGGGAACTGAAGAAGCTAAGAAGGTAGTGAGTTTTGCAAAAAAATTAGGTGTGGGGTTGGAATTAGATGATGAGACATTGATTGATAATTTTGTGAAGAAGGGTGGTTGGCAACGGCATGTTGGGGGTGTGAGTCGGGTGACATTTGATGATGAAGGAATGGAGGGGTGGCTCGGGTAGTGAAGGTGAGATGAACATATTATCATTAAATTATAGAGGTATGAGGGGTAGTGTAAAGAAGAGGGAGATAAAAAAACTGGTGAGATTCAATAAAGTGGATGTATTATTTCTCCAAGAAACAAAGTATGAACAGGTGGATTAGAAACTAATTGCCCAATTATAGAGTGATGATAATTTCAGATGGTGCTTTCAACCATCCAATGGGTGGTCGGGGGGGTTGGTGTGTATTTAGAACAAAGAATGTTGGGAGGTGAATTTCATGGCTGGGGATCAAAGCTATATATACATGAGTGAAAGGTGGAAATCACAAGGTAATATTTATCATTTGGTGAACATTTATTCGCCATGTGATCAGAATAGGAAGAAATTATTGTGGAGGTCGTTAATGGAGTTAAAAAAGGGTTTGGTGGTGATTTTTGGTGTCTTGGAGGTGACTTTAATGCTATATTATCAGACGGGGAGAGGCACAGGCGTCAGAAGGGGGTGAGGGGATGTGAGTCAACATGTAGTGATTTTCAGGAGTTTGTAACGGAGGTTGAGGTGTTTGATTGACCAATGCATGGATGGAAATTCACATAGTATAGGCTTGATGGATGTTGTATAAGTCGGTTGGATAAATTCTTATTGTCTGAAGGGATGATGCAACTGTAGGGTGAGATGTCTCAATAGGGTTTAAGTAGAGGGCTTTCAAATCATTTCCAGTGTTGTTAAAAGAAGGGTTAGTGAATTGGGGACCTAAACCAACTTGAGTCTTAAATTGTTGAAGTAAGATGAAGGGTTTTAAAGAGTTTGTTACTCAACAGTGGAAAGAGATTCAGATAGCGGGGTGGGGAGGTTTTGTTTTAAAGCAAAAGCTGAAAGAATTGAAGAAAAGGTTACAAGGGTGGCATGAGTCACATAGTCAAAATTTAGTGTCTCGAATATCTGAGGGTAAGTGAGAACTTCAAGAGCTAGACTTAAAAGCAGAGGGGTCAGGGTTGTGTGATATGGAGGTGTAAAAGTGTAGGTCTGTACGGGAACAGATTTGAGGTTGGAGTAGGTTGAGGGCGAGTATGTTGCATCAGCAAGCAAGAATACAATGGCTTCAGGAAGATGATGAGAACTCATTTTTCTTTCATTCGTGTATGACGATGCGAAAGAAAAGGAATCAGATTCATAGTATTGTGATTGGTGGGAGGAGATGTGAAGGGGTCGAGGAAGTAAAAATAGGGATTAAAGAGTACTTCACTTCTTTTTTGGGAGATGAGAAGGGATGTCGGCCGAGCACTAGTGCAAAAATTGGATATTACAACGGGATATAATCACAGGTTAAAGTAAATCAGTGATAAAAACATGCGCGGTGGTATTTTTGAAATTATAATGTAACTATATAATCACGGTTAGTTAACAACTGTGGATGTAGGTTCAGGGTAAAGCATATAATCACGGTTAACTTAACAACCGTGGTTGTATCCTTAAATATATAATGACGGGTAATACTTCCAACCGTGGATATATAGTTTAGGGTTCAGGGTTTATAAGTTGGGGACTCTATATCACAATTGGGTCTACAACCATGGATATATATTATGGATACGATCACGGTTGTTTGATTAACCGTGGATATAATCTTTATATTTAACCACAGTTATTGATTTAACCGTGAATATATGTGTTGTATAATCATGGTTGTACTTTTAACCGTGATCATATATATATTTTCAGAAACTTCAAAAGCCGCGTCTGTTTGCTTTTTTCACTTTCTCCTTCTTCTTTAGCGCTGGTTGTTGTCTTCTTCCTCGTCCTCCTCTTTGCCTCAAGTTTGTTCTTTGCTGGTTGTGGGCTTCTGCGTTCACTTGCTTCTTCCTTCTTCCTTTCGTGCTGTTGTCATCTTTGCACCATTTTCTAGTAAGTGCTCCATTACCCTTCTTCTTCATTCACTGCTGGTCTACTTCGTTGTTATGCTCTATCATTGTTTATGGAACCTTGTCTCTATGTTTGTGTGTGTTTTTACTTGCGTATAGTTGAACCTGAATGAATGTGTTGTCTCTGTATGTGTGTGTATTATTTCAAAGTTCAAGCTAAACGAAGCTTGTCTCTGTCTCTGTGTTGTTATTAAGTTTGGTTAAGCTTATCTCTATCATTATTTGACATTGCTTGTGTGTTATTAAGTTTGGTTAATTCTGCCTCTGTGTTGTTAACTGTTAGTATGATGTTGTTAATATCTGTCATTATTTTTTATTCATTGTTATATACTAAAAATGTTTAAATGGAAAGTGGTTTTATAAAGTCAGAGACCAAACTATATTTTTAAAATGTCCGGGACTAAAGTGCAGAACTCATACAATGCACTTAAGTGAACAAGTGAGTTTGATCGAGTGTTTCCTTGAATTGTTTGTGAATAGTCAACTCATAAACACCAATACATGTTGTAGCCGCTCCTACTCACCTTTGGGAGGAAGATTTTGTTATAGTGAGGGGTAAGCTCAATGCACTTAGTTTTGGTCTATTGCCTTTTTTCCCATTACAACCGCCCTTTCACTTCAGGACAATTGAGCTCTTTGGTCTTATTAGTTATGCTGTCAATTGATTGCCTTCCCCAAAACTCAGGATGAATAAATTAAGCAGTTTTATGTTATTGTTTCATCCTGTTTCTTATTTCCCCCCCATTTTCCATCCTTCAGTTGATAATTATCCTGATTGGAACTTTTGGTTAAAAGTATCTGTTATGATTTCTACCCTTCTATGACTAGGAGATAATGTAAACATTGTTGCTTACAACTTGTAATGTGTTTGAATCTTTGCATTTGAGGTTAAGGCTGCATACACCTATGAATTACTAAATAAAAGTCTAAAGTTTAAAAGTCTTATAAACCAACATCATAATCCATAATCCATAATCCATACTCCAACACCATACTTCTACTTCAAAATAACACAAATTAGAAACATCATACTAATTTAGGAAAAAGTTAACTAAATTATTATCCATTTTATTTCTGTTGTTGTTGGTTGCTCTTATATAATGTTATTTCTATTGCTGTTGTATGTGTGTGGTTGTTAATCTTGGGAACTCATAGGCTCATATACTAGTTAATTAGTATAAAAGTTGCTGTGCATGAGTGAACCGTAGTTCCCCGTTTGAGATTCGACACAAATAGTCATTAAATTAATTAATTTCATCATTTGTGTTGAATCTTGAATTGTCTATTTGGACAGTTTGGGATGAACAATTATTTTTTATACGTCATTAGTATGTACAAGTTAGGAGTTATTTTAAAATTTGATAAACTTTCGGTAACTTGTATTTTGTGTTGTTCTCTGGGTGCATATTTGGTTGTGGTTGAATTTGATTTGACCACTCTCATTTTGTGTACTTAGAGACCAATGTGAAATGTTGCTAAAATTTCATCAAATTTTAAAATAACTCCTAATCTGTATATATGAATGACGTATAAAAACAATTGTCATCCTGAATGGGTATAGGACCACCACCTTTGTAGAAAAAGTGAGATTGATCATAACACCTTATAAACAGCTGGTATGGATCAGAGTTGGATAACTACATCACACATAAGTCTAGAGTACGAGGGGGGAGTTGAATCATTTATAGAATTCATAGCGAGGAATGCTGAGGAGGTGAATGGAAAGTATTTTTGCCCTTGTGTTAAATGCTTGAACCTACGTCGGCTAGACTTGGAAGAGGTGTGAGACCATCTACTGTGTGATGGATTTTTCCGTAGTTATACCCATTGGATATGGCACGGTGAAGTTGTGGTAGTGCCAAGTACCAGCTCTCAAACTGAAAATCGAAGCTCGATGCATGACACCGATGTCGACATGGATGACCGACTCGAGGATATGATCCATGATGTGGGGGTTGAAGGTTTTAAGAAAGTTCTTGTATATACGACTTTGTGTGAGGATCCTGAGTAGCTATTGTATCCAAACTGCGTCAATTTCATGAGGTTATCAGCAGTTTTGTGATTGTTTAATTTGAAGGCCATAAACGGGTGGATGGATAAAAGTTTCACTGACTTACTGAAGTTGTTGAAAGAAATGCTCCCAACTGGAAACACCTTGCCGAATCGTAACTATGAGGCCAAAAAGGTGTTGTGTCCTATGGGTTTAGAGTATGAGAAAATACATGCATGCCCAAATGATTGTGTATTATTCCAGGGTGAGTTAGAAATGCTGCATCAATGTCCTAGGTATGGGGTGTCACGGTATAAGAAGAAAGAGGCGGATTCTGATGAGGTCTGCACTAAAAGGTCTCCTACAAAGGTGTTGTGGTATCTGCCTATAGTTTCAAGACTAAAGCGTCTATTTGCCAATGCAGATGATGCAAAACTTATGAGATGACATGCCTATGAAAGGGTTGTTGATGGACTACTTAGGTATTCGACCGATGGATCGCAATGGAAGAAAATGGATATGATTTTTTCAGATTTTGCCCATGAACCAAGAAATGTTAGGCTTGCACTAGCCATAGACGGCATGAACCTGTTTGGGAACCTGAGCACAAACCATAGTCTGTGGCATGTTTTGTTGTTTATTTACAACTTGCCGCCATGGCTGTCCATGAAGCGGAAATATGTCATGTTATCAATGATGATTTCTAGTCCACGACAACTGGGGAACGACATTGATGTATATTTAACTCCATTACTTGAAGACCTCAAAATGTTGTGGGAAGACAGGGTTGATGTGTTTGACGGGTTTACGGGGCAATCATTCAAATTGCGTGCCATGCTATTTTGCACGATCAATGACTTTCCAGCGTATGGTAACTTATCTGGGTACAACGTGAAGGGTCATAAAGCTTGTCCTGTATGTGAGGAGGGAACTAGTTCTGTGCGGTTGCACCATGGTAGGAAAAATGTTTATCTTCGACATCGAAGGTTTCTTAAAGCGAATCATCCGTTTCGGAGGTTGAAGAAGTCGTTCAACGGTGCCCAAGATTTTGAAATGGCTACTCCACCACTGTCTGGTCGCAAGACATATGAAAAGGTGAAAGACGTCAATGTGGTATTTGGTAAGTGTGAAAAATAATCCCCAACACAAAGAAACTGGAAGAAGAAGTCAGTGTTTTTTGACCTGCCATATTGGAGGGAGCTTGATGTAAGACACTGTATTGATGTAATGCATGTGGAGAAAAATATGTGTAACAGTTTGGTTGGTACACTCTTAAACATACTGGGAAGACTAAGGATGGCCTAAATTCCCGTATGGACTTGGAGCTGATGGGTATACGTCAGGAGTTGCATCCACAATCAAAGGGCAAATGAACATATTTGCCCCCAGCATGTTATACATTATCCAAAAAAGAAAAGAAAAGTCTGTGTGAATCGTTACGTAGTGTGAAAGTTCCGTTTGGTTATGGTTTAAACATCAACACATGTGTTTCCATAAAAGATTTGAAGTTAGTTGGGTTGAAGTCTCACGATTGTCATATGTTGATGCAACAGTTTTTGTCTATCGCCATTCGTGACATTCTTCCTAAAAATGTGAGAAATGTCATAAGAAGGCTGTGTATGTTTTTCAATGCCATATGTTGCAAAGTAATCGTGCCCGACAAATTGGATGTGTTGGAACAGGAAGCATCACTTATACTATGTCAGCTTGAAATGCATTTCCCGCCCTCTTTTTTTGACATAATGGTCCACTTAATCATCCATTTGGTGAGAGAGGTCCGTTTGTGTGGACCAGTGTTCTTGTGGTGGATGTATCCCGTTGAGCGATATATGAAGATATTTAAAGGGTATATGAAGAATCAACATCATCCCGAAGCTTCAATTGTGGAAAGATATATCGCAGAGGAAGCAATTGAGTTTTGCACTGATTACATGTCACATGCTGCAAGCATTGGTATTCCAAAGACTCGTCATGATGGGCGATTCGATGGGAAAGGTACGATCGGTAAAAAAATGAAGAGCATGCCACGTGATGATGTCCTCCAAGCGCACTTGTATATTTTAAATAACACGGACGACGTACAACCGTATCTAACCACTCACAAAGAGCTAGTGAAAAGAAATAACTCTAGAATGACTGGAAAGTAGGTGTTGAATGAACACAACAAGACATTCATGCAGTTGTTCCAAAAGACCATTCTGAAAGATACATCTGTATCCTCGACATTACATCGACTAGCACAGGGCCTGAACTTTGATGTCTTCACCTTTTGTGGGTATGACATAAACAACTATTCGTTTTATACAAGGACACAGGATGAGAAAAGTACAAATCAAAATAGTGGAGTGATGGTTGTGGCTCAGTCAATGTATTTCTCAACTTCAAAGGACAACAACCCTGTCATGGCCGAGTCATGCTACTTTGGTGTGATCGAAGATATATGAGAAGTCGATTACGGTCCCTTTACCGTTCCTGTGTTTAAATGTAAATGGGTTGACAATAAGAACGATGTCAAAACTGATGATTTTGGAGTTACATTGGTGGACCTCAACAAGATAGGGCATAAGGAGGAACCATTCATCATGGCCACGCAAGTAAAACAAGTTTTTTATGTTGCTGACCCAGTTGACAAACAGTGGTCAATTATTATCCAAGGTAGACACAACATTAGAGACCCCAATCTTGATATTATGGAAATTCCATCCACCACAACATGTATTCCGATATCTATCATGGAACATGATATAGATGATGTAGTTGCCAGTCATCATGACCACCATGAAGGCTTGTGGGAAAATATTTCAACTTCATAGGGTATTAAACATATTAACGAATCATTGTATTAAATGTTATATTAATTATTCATTGTATTAAATGTTATATTAAATATTTGACAATTGTGTTTCCTTGTTTGGACAGATACTCATGGCTGACCAGGATCCACGTTCTAGGTCTGACTCACAGGCTACCGATTCCTTTACTCAGAAGAGTAGAGGTGTTACCCGGATGCCAAATGTTGCACTTAGGCGTCACCGGGGAGAGAGGTGGCGTGTTGACATCGATGTCAACATTGGTAGATTTGGAGGACCACATGCCGTGAAGTTTAGCAGTTAGTTGGGAGTTGTGGCTCGGTCGAAGGTGTCCATTATTATCCCCGACTGGGATAATGTCGAGAAGGTGGTGAAGAACCAGATTTGGAGTGATATTCTGGTAACTTAGATATCATTTAAGTTTTATTTTAGTGTATTATTTCATGTAATTCATAATAAGGACTCTTTTATGGACTAACTCTTTTCATGTAGGATTCTTTTGAGATACCAGCGCATGACACAGCGAGGAGGAAGATCCTCGGTATTATTGCTGAGCGATAGAGGTCGTTCAAATCCGCACTCACCAGGAGGTATATTTGGACTTTAAATTTTTCATCAACACTTTGCCAAATTGTACTAATCCTTAGTTTAAAAGTATATGAATTGTAGGTATGTATTCGGGGAGGACCGAGGACAGTTCCCTGGAGAGAAATATGCCTTCATTGATCAGGAGACTTGGGATGCTTTCGTTGCATCTAGGCATTCTGACCAGTTTTAGATACGCTGATTTTTAAATGCTTAACTTATGTATAATTAAAAAGTCTAACTCTAAAAAATTGTCTTTCTTGTTGTAGGCGGTTAGATTGAAAGCACAGAACATTAGGAAGCTGAATGACTGCCCCCACAGATTGTCACATCGGGGTTACCGTAGATTGGAGGAGCAGATGGCCCAGGAGAGGCTGAGTCAGTGTCAGACTAGCCAGCCTGACACTGGTATTATGGATCCCCCTTCCCCACCTGCACGCCACGAGAAATGGAAGCGGGCCAGGATCAGGAAGAGTGGGGAATACACTTCCTCACAAGCTCAGGAGGTCACCTCACGGATAGTAAGTATTCCCTTTGTAAATGTGTCAGTTTTTTTGGTTTACATGAAGAAAGTAAATACTAACTTGTTTGGTTTCAGGATTCCTTGGTTGAGCAATCAACCCAAGGGTCTTTCATAGCCCGTGGTAGGCAGGATATTTTGACTACTGCCATCGGTAGGCCAGAGCACCCAGGAAGGGTGCGTGCTGTTGGTCGAGGTGTAGGTAAGTTGTAAATAACTGTATCCTTTCATTTTGTTATCTATTAAACAATTATGGGCTAATAATTCATATTTCACAGGCCTCCGGAGCTATTACGGTGCTCCCGACCCTGCCCCCTCCGTTGAGCAGTTGGTGCAGCAGAAGGTTGAGTTGAGGGTGGCTGTTGTGAAGGCTGAGTATCAGGAGGAGATTATGAAGCTACAGCAGGAGATAGCCCGATTCAAGGAGGAGATGAAGGCCTCACTCAGCCACCACCAGGGGACTACTACACCAGCTACCAACTCACAGGTTAGATTACTTATACTATTTAACTGTTTGTTGTTTGTAATCACTTTCTTTCATTGTTGAATAACTTCTGCTTGATGTGTAAATATATAGGTACGGAGGGTTAGCACTAAGGGGTCGTGTGCTACAGCTGACCCTGACGATGATGGGGTAAAGCCTGCAGATACCCGTCAATGTGACCTGTTCATTGATGGGTCGGAGGAGCCAGTTACCACTGGCATGGTCTACAACTTAGGCCCTGTGGTTCACCACCAGTCATTACCTGATGGTATGTCCAGGGTCTCTGTTGTTCTCGTCCTCGATGAGTATGCTGCTGTGCCAGTGGCAACTCCAGAGGTGAAGGTCGTCGGTCAGGCAGTGGGACACTTTCTTATGTGGCCCAACAGACTTCTGTCGGTTGCTTCTGTCGCGACCGGGATCGCGGCGGCACGGCCGACCCTCAAAACGATTTTAAAAATAAACAGGGAGTCGCCACCAATATTTTTTAGGGTAAAATACTGGAAAAACCTTTGTTAAAGCACTGGTTATGAAAGTAAAATTCCAAGTTCGGGAGTCTAATTACAGGTGAGGAAGGTATTAGCGCCTCACAACTGTCTGTTATAAAACGGTGACCTCAATATGATAACGCGCATTATAATTAGCCCAAAAAAAATATTTTAACTTCTTCAGAAAAAGAACATACGAAATGACAAAAGCATACAAAAATAAACAAAAAAATAATAATTTTAACATGAGATTAATAGGACGTCTCGTCCAAATTAACCTCGCTCCTCCTTTTTTTTAAAAAAGAAAAAAAATATATAAGATTAACAGGACGTCTCGTCCAAATTAACCTCACTCTTCCTTTTTTAAAGAGATATTAAAAAAATATGAGATTAACAGGACGTCTCGTCCAAATTAAATCTCGCTCCTCCTTTTGATAGCAAGATAAAAATGGAAACTCTAAAAATTAAATAAAGAAAGATGGGCCTGACAGGAACTATTTCCCGCTCCTACGTATTCTTGAGCTTTCGAGAAATCAGGGTCACGTAGTTCTTTAGATTTTTTTTTTAGGAAAAGATTAGGGAAATGCTGGTGGGTATCATTTTAGTGAGGAACCCATACAAGATGAAGTTCTTCGCACGTGTATGGATCCTATAGAGACTGTGTAGACGGAAGTATTTTCCGTACGACACTGTCTAAGAATGATTTATTTCTTTTTTTGATTTTATTTAAATTTGAAAGAAAACCCATGAAACATCCATTTCCTTTTATTATTATTTTTTTAAGACTACGGAGCAAAAGAGGGAGGGTAGTAGAAGCTACAAGAGAGAAAGAGAAACAATAAATTTGGAAAAAAGAAGAGGGAAAAATGGGCGAAAACCGAGTGAGGGGAAAAAATCCGAATGGGAAATAAAAATCTGAGTGGGAGAAGGAAAATTCGAGTGAGAAAAAGAAAAATCCGAGTGGGAAAAGGAAAATCCGAGTGGGAAAATGAAAATCCGAGTGGAAAAGGAATATCCGAGTGGAAAAATGAAAATCCGAGTGGGAAAATGAAAATCCGAGTGGGAAATAAAAATCCGAGTGGGAAAATGAAAATCCGACCGAGTGACGGAAGGAAACGTACCAGCGTTCTCCTTTCTGAGAAGAGGAGGGTGAGTGAAAGTGCTGGGACGGTGTTGTTCTGAGGGGGGACGGTTGGTGTGATGTCAAAAGAGCTGGCTGTATGGTGGTTTTAAGGAAGAGGAGGACGGTTGGTGTGGGTTTTAAGAGGGAGCTAGAGGGTGTTTGGTTGCTGTGAGGGGCTGAGCTGGTGAGTGAAGAGAAGGACGGATGGTGAGATGGGTTAAAGAGGGAGCTGGAGGGTGTTTGGTTGCTGTGAGGGGCTGAGCTGGTGTGAGGGAGAGAGAGAATGAAGGTGAACTCAGGCAGAGTTTTCTCTTAATGAATGCCCCCTGTCAATTAATCCCCTTTGTCTATTTATAGGCTTTTCCGAGTGGAAGGCCAGCTCAAGCTTCCACTCAGGTTTGGTAGTGGGGGACAGCGGCTGGTGGGAATTTTTAATTCCTCCACTTCCACCCCCTGTCTGCCAGCCACCTCCAGGATTCCTGGATCCACTTGTGTGGTGGAATCCAAGTCAGCTTGGGTGAACAGTGGTCGGTTTTTCTCCTTCTGACTCGGATTTAGTACCTCAGTCGCTATATACCCATAATGGGAAACAATCCGAGTGGAAAAGGTGCTTTTTAAGCACGAGACCGAGTGGAAAAAGGTGCAAAATGACGCGGATCCGACTGAAATGGCTCGGAAATTGTGTGAAATGTGACTCGGAATTGGGTAAGAGGATGGCTCACTCGGTGCTGACTGAAATGGCTCGGAAATTGTGTGAAATATGATGGCTCGGGATTGACTCGGAATTGGTTTGAAGGGTGATGACTCGGCATTGGGGTGAATGATTCAGTCGGCCCCTTATTTGAAGGATGAGTAAAGATTGGCTCGGAAATCTAACTGAACAGGACTCGGAAATGATTGTAGAATGGCTCACTCGGTGAATATGCACTGGGACTCGGTCTTCTTTCCTCTTAGAAATTGGTACTTGAGAGAATTTGACCACTCAGATAGACTTAGAGCGGGCTTCCCTTTTGCACCTTTTGCACTTCACTCGGAAGTGGTACAAAGATGACTCAGAATTGGTACAAATGGGCTCGATGATGGTTGGCTAAAAGGGGTCGGGAATAGGTGAGAAGGATGGCTCGGAAGTGGTACAAATGGTGGCTCGGAAGTGATTTAAGGAGGGCTGACACGGAATTGATTGAAAAGGCTACACTCGGTATTGAAGGAAGATTGCCTTGGTACTGACTGAAGAGAGAGTGACTCGGATTTGTTTCAATCGGAAGTCCTTGGCCTAGATCTTGAAGCATTCACTCTGAATTCTTTCAATCGGAGGCTTTTTGCTCAGATCTTGACTCTGTTTGAAACATGCACTCGGAATTTCTTCAAAAATGACACTCAGAACTTCACTGATTGAAGGATTTTCTTGGAACTGACCTTGGGAGTCGGTTTCATTTTCCATTCAGAATGGTTCCAATCATTCGGATTCATTCACTCGGAATCGGACATACCTTTCACTCAGAAATGTGAACTTGAAAGATTCATTCACTCAGAATCGGATATACTATGTCCGAGCCTTGCTTTACTCGTAAATGCAGCTTTCCGCTTAAGAATGCCAGCTTCTCCGAATGACACTGCTCGGAGATTCTTTGATTAAATGTGTTCATTTCAGTGACTTTTTATGCTCGGATCGACTCACTTGGGAGTCTGCCTCATCCTCCCCACTCGGATATGTTCATTTAGGAGTCGGGCTCGAAATGGTTTAAGTCAGTATTCAGTGCTTCAGATGCATTCAGGAATTAGACTTTGGAATGGTTCCACTCGTTAATCAATTCCTTGGATATATTCACTCGGAAATGCATTTGTTTGCACTCGGAATTGCTTCAAAACAACTTCAAAGTGAAAGCTGATCCTTTGAAACTGAGGTGTTTCTTTGCTCGGAATTCTCTCTCCTCTGAGACAAAACCACTCAGAGTCCTCCTTATTCAACAATTGTCCCTTCCGAGGCTTCTCCTGCTCGGACAAACTCTTTGGCACGGTATTTATCGAAGATCAGTTCCCTTTTCCATTCGGAGTAGCTACAACCGACTTCTTCCACTCGGCAACGTCTCCACCTGAGGGATACTTCATATAGCCAATCTCACTCAGATGTCCCTTACTCGGAAGCGATCATTCCGAGTCCTTTCACTCGGAAATTATCATTTTCGAGTCATTTCAATTTTTTTTTATTTTTTTTATATATGAATCTTTTTCACTTGTGGATGGACTGAAATAGGTGTTCACAGATGCCCCTCTTTACTTCTTTTCCATGAGAAAAGCATGAAGTTTCTTCTTGCTTTTGAAATGGAAAGGGAGTAAAGACGTGAACACCTTCGTCAAAGTATCAGATGAGGGGGAAAATCCAGGAATTGACACTTGAATCTTTCAGTTAAAAGGAGGTGAGAAGATCGGGATTGACTCCTGGTAGAATGGAAAGTAAAGGTTGCCTACATAGGCGGGTGAAAATAAAGGGTGCCAGCTTCGGCGACTGGAAAGTAAAAGGTGCCTGAATAGGCTGACAGAAAGTAAAGGGTGCCTGAATAGGCGAACAGAAAGTAAAGGGTGCCTGAATAGGCGGACGGAAAGTAAATGGTGCCTGAATAGGCAGACTGAAAGTAAAGGATGCCTGAATAGGTGGACGGAAAGTAAAGGGTGCCTGAATAGGCGAACTAAAAGTAAAGGATGCCTGAATAGGCGAACGGAAAGTAAAGGATGCCTGAATAGGCGGACGGAAAGTAAATGGTGCCTGAATAGGTGGACGGAAAGTAAAGGGTGCCTGAATAGGCGGACGGAAAGTAAAGGGTGCCTGAATAGGCGGACGGAAAGTAAATGGTGCCTGAATAGGCGAACAGAAAGTAAAGGGTGCCTGAATAGGCGGACGGAAAGTAAATGGTGCCTGAATAGGCAGACTGAAAGTAAAGGATGCCTGAATAGGCGGACGGAAAGTAAAGGGTGCCTGAATAGGCGGACATAAAGTAAATGGTGCCTGAATAGGCGACTGGAAAGTAAAGGATGCCTGAATAGGCGGACGGAAAGTAAAGGATCGGGGTGATGCCCCAGTTTGACATGATTGAAGGAATCTTGAGGAATTGCCCCTTGATTGGAACAGAAGAAATCTGGAGAGATGCCCCAGTTTGAGGTGATTGAAGAAGCTTGAGGAACTATTCTTTGACTGAAAGAGAGTGAACCTGGGATGATGCCCCAATTTGGCATGATCTGAAGGGCTTTGGGGAAACTTCCCCTTGACTGCAAGAGCAATCTGGGGAGATGCCCCAGTTTGAGTTGTCTGGGAAGTATAGTTTTACTGGGGAAGAATTTGGTGATTCAGGGTACTGCCCTTTGATTGAGAATGGAAAGTCCTGAGTCCATCGTGGAAAAAGAACTTGAGAAGTGCCAGTTTTGGCGATCAATTCCACTGGGGATGAGAATTTGAGAGATGCTGATTTTGGAGTTGAGCGGGAGACTTTGAAGATTGCCAACTTTGGCGATTAAGGAGAAAGAAACTTCGAACGGTGCCTGCTTTGGAGATTGAAGAGGAGACTTTGAGAAGTACCAACTTTGGCGATCTAAGGAATGAGTTCTGAGAATTGCCAACTTTGGCGGTTGAAGAAGAGATTTTGAAAAAATGCCAACTTTTGGCGATTTTGGGGAAAGAATTCTGAGATGTGCCAACTTTGGCAGCTCGAGGAAGGAACTTGAAGGACTTGATTGAGGTGTTAATGCCTGGCATGACTGTCTGTTGAAATAATCTGCAGAAAAAAGGGTAAGTAGTGCAAAGATAAGTTCAAAAACTGGGTAGGTCCTGTGAAACCGCGACTCTTAAGATGACTCATGGACAAAGTAGAACGAATGAGGCAACCATAACTTCGGAGCGCGTGCCTGGCCAAGTCCCTGGGATGATCACCCAAGATGAGGTCGAGTAGTAGGAGCATCTTATCCCTTGCGACTTTAAATGTTTACCATTCTTCCATTTATTAAAACACATGTTTTTTATTAGATCAACTAAATTCATAACACGTATCGAAGAAGGTGAATTTTATTCATGCATGTTAAACAAGTACAGAGAAAGAAAAATAAGGAAGGTAAATGAAATGAATGAGGTCACATAGAACAGGTCAAGGACAAGTGAAACCGGGAAGGTTCATGGATCCTCTAGTGAATCTCTGAGACCGATGAGAGTCTTAACCCCCAACACGACTTCATGTTCATCCTTCGACCTTGCTTTTGGAAAGGTAAGTTCGACGGTGATTCACGTGCCCGAGCTTGGACTCGTACTTCTTTGAGTCAGAGGTCTTATTCACATTACCAGAAATTTGACCCTAACTTTTGCCTTAGCCACCCTTTTCGGGTTTTCGACTCACCGGGTCGCTCTAACTTTTGCCTAAGCCGCCCTTTTAGGTTTTCAGCCTAGCGAGCATTAATTTTCTTTTCTTTCCTCTTTTTTTTTGTTTTTTGGTTGTTTTTGACATTCCCTCCCTAAGTATAGTACTTTTTCACTGCATCTACGTTTATAGGCATTGGCAAATCCTTGCCATCCATATTAGTGAGTATTAAGGCTACTCTAGAAAAAGCCCTCTTCACAACATATGGTCCTTCATAATTAGGAGTCCATTTGCCTCGATTGTCCTTTTGAATTGGTAAAATTTCCTTGAGTACCAGGTCTCCCTCTTGGAACTGTCGAGGTCGTACTTTCTTCTCGAATGCTCATTTCATACGCCTCTGATACAACTGACCATGACAGACGACAGTCAATCTTTTACCATCGATCAGGTTTAGTTGGTCATGTCGAGCTTGAACCCACTCAGCTTCTTCTAATTTTGCTTCTATCATTACCCGAAGGGACGAGATCTCTACTTCAAAAGGCAAGACCGCTTCCATTCCATATACGAGAGAGAACGGGGTTGCCCCTGTCGAGGTTCGGACCGAGGTGTGATACCCATGTAGAGTGAAAGGGAGCATCTCGCTCCAATCTCTGTAAGTGACCACCATCTTCTTGATGTTCTTGTTGGCCGCCTCAACCGCTCCATTCATTTTAGGCCGATAAGGAGAGGAATTGTAATGGTGAATTTTGAAGCTTTCACAGAGTTCCTTCATTATTTTGTTGTTCAAATTTGTACCATTGTCAGTAATGATCTGACTTGGTAGGCCGTATCGGTATATCAGTTCTCGCTTGATGAATTTGACCATAACATTCCTTGTTACACTGGTATATGAAGCTGCTTCTACCCATTTGGTGAAATAATCGATGGCGACCAAGATGAAACGATGACCGTTTGAGGCTTTTGGCTCGATGGGTCCAATGACATCCATGCCCCACATTGAGAAGGGCCATGGTGCCGTCAAGACATTTAGGGATAACGGGGGTGCATGAATATGGTCAGCGTATATCTGACATTTGTGACATTTTCGAACATAGGTGAAGCAGTCCGCTTCCATGGTCATCCAGTAATAACCGGCCCTCAAGATCTTTCTTGACATGGCATGTCCATTAGCGTGAGTCCCAAAAGATCCTTCATGAACATCCCTCATGATTTCGTTTGCCTCAACAGCATCAACACAGCGAAGAAGGACAGAGTCATAGTTTCTTTTGTAAAGCACATCCCTATTTAAGAAGAAACCTATGGCGAGTCGTCTTAGGGTCTTCCTATCCTTTTCTGTAGCACCCTCAGGGTATTCTTGACTCTGGATATATCTCTTAATATCATGGTACCAAGGTTTCCCATCAAACTCCTTTTCCATCATTTGACAGTATGCAGGCTCACAATGCTTCTTTACTTCGATGAGAGGCATATCGTAGTCACTACTTACTTTGAACATTGAGGCAAGGGTAGCCAAAGCATCAGCCATTTGATTGTCATCCCGAAGAACGTGATGAAAAGAGATCTCGTCAAACTCTTTGATCATTTCCTTGATATGATCATAATAAGGAATCAACTTAGTGTCCCTAGTCTCCCACTCGCCTTTTAATTGGTGGATAACCAAAGCAGAGTCCCCATAAACTTCCAATAATTTTACTTTTGCATCCAACGCTGCTTGGATTCCTAATGAGCATGCCTCATATTCAGCAATATTATTGGTACAGTCAAAACACAATCTGGCGCAGATAGGGATAAATTCCTTATCGGGTGAAATCAAGATAGCCCCAATTCCGTGCCCCAATGCATTAGAAGCTCCGTCAAATCTCAGGGTCCATTTCTCTTTCTGACCACCTTCTTTATTGAATAGTGTCATGATATCTTCATCTGGGAAGTTAAATTGCATCGGCTGATAATCATTGATGGGTTGGTGTGCCAAGTAATCGGCCAGGGCACTTCCTCTTATGGCCTTTTGAGTGACATATATTATATCGTACTCAGTTAATAGCACTTGCCAACGAGCGATCCTTGTGGTCAGAACAGGTTTTTCAAAAATGTACTTGACGGGGTCCATTTTAGAAACTAGCCAAGTGGTGTGACTCAACATGTATTGCCTTAGGCGCTTAGTGGCCCATGCTAACGCACAACAAGTCCACTCTAAAGCGGAGTACCTCATTTCACAATCAGTGAACTTCTTGCTTAAGTAGTAGATAGCATGTTCCTTCGTTCCAGTTTCATTGTGCTGTCCCAACACACAACCCATGGATTCGTTCAATACAGTCAGATACAATATAAGTGGCCTTCCTGGGGTTAGGGGCACCAAAATTGGTGGTTCTTGTAGGTACTGCTTAATCTTTTCGAAAGCTGCTTGACAGTTCTCATCCCATCGCCCCAGTTGATTCTTGCGGAGTAACTTGAAGATGGGTTCACAAGTTGCTGTCAATTGTGAAATAAATCGGGCGATATAATTGAGCCTTCCCAAGAATCCTCGGACCTCTTTTTCTGTACGGGGAGGAGGCATCTCGAGAATCGCCTTGACTTTGTCGGGATCAACCTCTATCCCTCTTTTGCTTACTATAAACCCTAGCAGCTTACCTGACCTTACACCGAACGTGCACTTGGCAGGGTTCAATCTTAGCCTGAACTTTCTCAATCGTTCAAAAAGCTTCCTTAGATCGCTAATGTGCCCTTCATCTGTCCTAGATTTGACAATGATGTCATCCACGTAGACTTCTATCTCCTTATGCATCATATCATGGAAAAGAGTCACCATTGCTCTCTGATAAGTTGCCTCAGCCTTTTTCAACCCAAAGGACATCACCTTATAACAAAATGTGCCCCATAGAGTGATAAACGTGGTCTTCTCCATATCTTTAGATGCCATTTTAATTTGATTATACCCCGAGAAACCATCCATGAATGAGAAAATGGAATGCTGAGCTGTATTATCAACCAAAACATCGATCTGTGGTAGGGGAAAATCATCCTTGGGACTAGCTCTATTCAAATCTCGGTAGTCCACACACATCCGTACGTTTCCATCCTTTTTTGGGACAGGAACAATGTTGGCTACCCACTGAGGGTATTTTGCCACAGCTAGGAACCCAGCATCAAACTGCTTCTTAACCTCCTCTTTGATCTTTAAGAGCATTTCTGGCTTCATTCGGCGTAGTTTCTGCTTTATTGGAGGGCACTCAGGTTTTAAGGGTAGTCTATGCTCGACAATGCTAGCATCGAGCCCCGGCATATCTTGATAAGACCAGGCAAAGACATCACAAAATTCCATTAACAACTTGATTAAATCTTCTCTTTGTTCTCTGCTTAGGGCAGTGCCGATCTTGACTTCCTTCTTATTCTCTTTATTTCCCAAATTGATGACCTCAACTATGTCTAGGTAGGGTTGAATCCCTTCATCCTCTTGCTCTAACAACCTTGTCAGCTCAGGCGATGGCTCACAATCTTCCCCACCTTCCTTATCGGCGTAATCAACTGGGTGATCGAAGTCATGAAACAGGATTGCGACCTCACTATCCTCAAGAGAGTCATTTTCGGATCTGCAATTTAGTGTGTTATGGCAAATGAAAAAAAAAAGGAACAACCGAGTAAAAAGAAGGATTCAAAACAAGGATAAGGGATACAAGAAGAGTTTTTTTTTTGGGATTTCGATACGCGTTTATTGATGAAAATGATAAAAACAAGTTTTTTTTCGCCCTTATTACATGGAAGAGTCCCAAAGCCTTAGGCAGAGCAGAGGGACGAATAAGTACTTAAAGCATAAATAAATTACTTTGGTGAAACATTCAAAGTCGTGGGGAGCTCGATGGCCTCCCAGTTATGAAGTTCTTGGCCCGGTGGACAAGCAATCACAAAATCAACACTATCACAGGGACTTTCTTCAATGACAGCCACTTGGTCTGGAGGCATCAGTTCGGCACTCCGAAAGCTCTGGTAAAGATCACAGATGGGGACTCTTGCAGTATGAGGTTCTCTGCCGGTAAGACGAGCAGCCCTTCTTTCCCTTTTTTCTTCCTCTACCCTTTTTCTGTCGGCAGCCGTGGGTCGGTATCCTAATCCAAAACCATTTCTGTTATCAAGCAGACGTATAGGTTCTACTTCTCCATTCAAAGCACGTCCTAGCCCTCTTCCAGGTTTATACCCTTCACGCAGCATAATCTTTGCCATCATTAAAGATGCACTTGGCATGTAAGCTTTTACCATTGTGGCTCCTTCCCCTACATAGGTAGCGTTTGCTATCTCTAATGCTTGGAAAGAAGTTTTAAGAGCCTCTTCTGCTGCCTCGATGTAAGGGGTTGTTAGAGGTTTGCTGACCAGAAGGTCCTCCTCACCAGAAACAATTATCAGCTTGTTGTCAATTATGAATTTTAGTTTTTGGTGCAGGGTAGAGGGCCCCACTCCAGCAGAATGGATCCACGACCTGCCTAATAAACAGCTGTAGGCAGGCGAGATATCCATGACTTGAAAAAGGACCTGGAACGTGCATGGCCCAACCTGTATGGGCAGCTCAATCTCACCCATGACCTCCCTCCGAGTTCCATCAAAAGCTCGTACTACTGTGGCACTTGGCTTCATATAAGTCCCATCGAATGGTAACTTGGCCAATGTAGATTTTGGCATGACGTTGAGGGACGACCCATTGTCAATAAGTACTTTTGCTAAGATGTAATCTCGACACTTCACGGAGATATGGAGAGCTTTGTTGTGCCCAATTCCCTCTGTTGGTATTTCATCGTCAGTGAAGGTCAGATAGTTATCTGTAATAATATGCCCCACTATTCCTTGAAACTTATCAACGAGAATGTCATGACTGACATGGGCCTCATTCAGGACTTTCATCAACATCTTCTGATGTGGCTTAGAACTCATCAACAATGATAACAAAGAGATTTTTGTAGGAGTATGGGTCAGTTGGTCAAGCACTTGATATTCGCTCTGACGAATAAACTTTAAGAATTCATGGGCTTCTTCATCAGTCACGGCCCTTTTGATTTCACCATTGGCCCCTTCTTTGTCCACCCTGGCTTTTCCGGTAATCTGATCCTTCTTTGGCTCTGGAGGGGCGTATATTCTTCCACTTCGGGTTATACCTCCTACCCCAACAATATTTGTGACGGACGAAGGAGACGGGTCATTCGTTGCCGAGCTTACAACGATCACATCTGCGTTGTACTTCCAAGGGACAGCCTGAGAATCTTTGAATGCAAACGGGGTGGGTGCTTGAATAGTGATGATTGGTTGTATAGAAATAGGAGCTGCTTGAGGGTTCCTGCTGTAAAAAATTGTCAAGGGCTTAGGGACCCGTGCCCCTGTTTGTTCTTCGATCATGTCGACCTCATCTATGGCGTTTACAGACCTACACAATATGGCTGTCCATAAGGTTTTGAAGGACCTCACAGAAGCCTTGGCGTTCAGCAGTCTGCTCGCAATCATGTTCCACACTCCAGGTCCCTTCAATTAATCCCCTTTCAAGCAAAAGGGAATAAACTACCTTTAATGGCATTCTTATGTCAGTAACATTCTTAACGCATTCCTCATCATTTTCCATGGCGTTGACCCCTGAATTTCCATGGTTAGGCAGGGGATTTGTGGCCACATTTGGGCTACCTTCCTTAAAGTTAATCCAGTCGGCTTTGATCAAATCTCTTACTTTATATTTCAAAGCCATACAATTTTCTGTGGAATGCCCTGGTGCCCCAGCATGGTAATCACAATGAGCATTTGGGTCATATCCCCTTGGGTAAGGAGGTTGCAACGGCCTCATGGGGGATGGAGCTACCAAACCTTTCTGAATGAGGATTGGAAAAAGTTCGGTATATGTTATGGGAATTGGATCGAACTGCACAGGGGGCGCTCATTGTTGGAATTCCTTGTGTTCTGATTATGATTGGGTGGTCAAGTCATTTGCTGCGGGTGAAGGTATGGCACGGGTTGCGGTACTGGCGCTCTTATCATGGGTGGACGGAAGTGGGGAGTATAAGCTGTCGGGCCCTGAGTGGTAGCGGCCACATAAGGATTGGGAGCTTGAATTATAGTAGGGGAAAATAGTCTCGGCGAAGTCGTCTTGTGATTATAAGAGATGGAATTAGTTTCTCCATCCTTTTTCCCAAGTGCCAGCTTTCTTGCCATGCTTGCCCCAGATAAGCCCTGAGTGATCTTTCCTATTCGTATTCCGCTTTCCACCCTTTCCCCAATAGTCACGATGTCGGAGAAGTTGGATGAAACACTACCAATCATTTTGCCGTAGAAAGGTGATGAGAGCGTGTCGATAAACATTACGACTATCTCTTTCTCTAACAGTGGGGGGTCCACTTGCGCTGCTGTCTCCCTCCAGCATTGGGCATACTCTTTAAACGTTTCATTGTCCCTCTTCACCATATTCTGTAACTGAACCCTATTGGGTGCCATATCCATGTTATACTTGTATTGCCTAAGGAAGGCATCTACCAGGTCCTTCCAACAACGAATATGGTTTCACTCAAGGTGAGCATACCACGTAAGAGCAGACCCGCCAGACTATCTTGGAAGCAGTGGATCAATAATTGGTCATTAGAAGAGTAGGATGCTATCTTCCGACAGTACATCGTGAGATGGTTCTTTGGACAAGTCATTCCCTGATACTTGTCAAAGTCAGGCATTTTGAATTTGGGCGGGAGGACAACATCTGTGACTAGACATAGTTCAGTAGCATCTATCAGTCTAAAACCTCCAGCGCCTTCCATCATTCTCAAATGCTCTTCTAAGATTTCTATTTTTTCCTTTTGGGGAGTTGCGACCATGCCATGACCGGCTACCGGGTTCATTATGCGGCTTGTATCTTGGAGATTGGTCATATAAGGGGTTGCGTATCCGTATGGATAGCCGAGTGGTTGGTTGAATGGAGGCAATATATGGGACTGGTTCATTAGGCCTGTATTTGGTGAGGGACCTTGGGGTTGGGCCATAGTTTGTACAGCATAATTTGGTTGGGTCGTCTGGGCTCGTGTGTTTTGGGCTTGTGCGTTGTAGGTTGGCTGGGCCATCTGGGCTTGTGTATTCTGAGTTTGGTGGGTTTGTGGGTCATGGGCTTGCGTGTTTTGGGTTTGGTGGAGTGATGGTATATTTGGCTGGGTGGGGTATAAAGCGTGAGGATTCATCGCTTGCTGGTCATGAGTGTCTTGTTGGTTAGCGAGCGGGGGATAGTATCCTGGTGGTAGGCCATAAAGTGGAAAAGGTACTGGGTTGCCGTCAGGACCGACAAATGTATGCTGTGCATAAGACTGGCCATAAAGTGGCTAGGTCTCAATGGCAGGATTAGGTCTTCCGACATGAATGGTGAGAGGGGGTGTCGTTGTGTTAGGTAGTTGGGTTCTTGCTGGGTCAGAACCAAGGGGGGGTGGTATGGCAGCAGGCTGCTGTTGGGTGTTCTCAATACCTGCAGAGGAGCCCCCTTTTGTGATTCTCTTTTCCAGAAGCTTGGTCAGCTCGGCTACCTGTTCCTTTAGCTGGTTGAACTCGTTTTTGAAATCTTCATCCCTGATTTCTGCTTCGGCCATGAGTCTCGTTTAGAGTCGGGTCTGATAAGGATGCTTACCCGTAATGTCTAATGTAAGCCAAAACACGAAATTGTTAAAAAAGAACGTATTAAATAAAAGTAGTAAAAGAAAAACAAATAGTATCGTGCATGAAGCTATCGCGGAACTCGGCCAGTATCCTCCAACCATTTCTCAGAACGTCATATTCAAGAGTAATAAGTATGTGATAAGTGGAAATTAACATGAGATAGTTGTGGAGACAAAAGAATCCTTCTTTTTGAATTCCACCAAAATACATTACTGCTGCCAATCTATTTTTTTATGTAGAAAAAGTAAATCAGCCATTCCTAGCTCGGGCAATCATGACCCTCATTTTACAAATCCTTTCTCTACAGTAATCAAGGAAGGTTACAATTTCTTTTGGGGTACTAAGAGGATTAACCATCCCCTCAGCTTGCTTAAGCAGGAGCGGGAGGTCTTCCAAAACCCCATTAGCCAAATGTACCAAGTGGGCGAAGCGGTTCATCCATGAATGAATAACTTCATCTTGTTGTGTCATTTCAGTTTTCAAATTACGGATAGCATCACGACATTCTTGCTCAGTATCTATCGCATGCTGTCGCTCGCCATTTATCTCATGCTGGCAGGCTTCTACCACCTCATTAAGCTGATGCTCTAATTGGCTAACTTGCAATTGTAGGAGCTCTTTTTGCACCAAGGCATTTTGCTCGTTCTCTTTGGCTTTTTCCAACATGTCTCTCAAGAGTTGCTTGTCAGCCAATATAGTATCCCTTTGCTTGCTCTTCATCCTCAGTTGAGTATTAGTTGTTCGGAGGCATTGACTTTGCTTCCTCAAGTAATCCCTTTCAATTTTCCGCTTTTTTCCAATCTCCTTGATGGTTTGCTTGCTTTCTAAGTTCTCCCTTTTCTAAAGGGCGCATTCTTGTTGAGACTTTAGCAAGTCTTTCTCTAGCTTCTTATTTTTTACAATTAACTCCTTTATCTTGGCTTTCATGGCCTCCTCTTCAAGGGTAGGTGGGGGAACAGGTGTTCTTGTTGGGAGATAGGAGGGACTTCTGAAAGGCAGCTTGACAATGGAGACCCTATTCAGGATCCATTGGTAGTATTCGTCCTTCACGGCATGGCTTTGAGCTCCTAGTTCTTTTCCTTGTCTATGGACCTTCTTCCATGCATTTGCTATATCTCGAATAACAGAGGCACAATCTCCTTTTGAGTAGTGAAGGACAAAAGGAATAAGCGATTCTTCATCGGGCGGCCCAAGCAATGGATAAGCTAGCTGACGTTTGGCTATGACAAGGTTGTAGTTAATGCATCCTTGAGTGCCCATGAGAGGAACATTCGGGTAACTTCCACAATGATGAATAATGGTGTCAACCTTCAACCATTGTGGATACCATCTTACTTTGTCAGCTGTGAGCCCCATCAGGTGATTGGCCCATTCACGCCCGTTCTTTGTTACTAACTGGCATAACTTCAGATCAGAAATAGGACATTCAACTTTGCCGACTTGGTTGAAGACATGTGACGTGAGCCACACATACAGAGCAGGTAGACAACAAATGATTCTCTTTCCACCTTGTGTATAGCAGAAGTCC
This sequence comes from Clitoria ternatea, assembly GCA_037962975.1. NCBI lineage: Eukaryota > Viridiplantae > Streptophyta > Magnoliopsida > Fabales > Fabaceae > Clitoria > Clitoria ternatea. The sequence goes on along the minus strand of CM075673.1, from coordinate 33,665,320 downwards.
ATGGTGCAGTATATATTTGCCAAGATAGCAGTGACAGGATTTTCAGATTTGAACTTGCGGGCAAGGAAAATGCCAATAGAATCATAGTCTATGTAATTGTCAATATTGGGGAACAAGATAACACCATAAATGGTGAGAGCCAAGGTATCCATGAAGGTTTCCCAATCTCCTTTTTCAGCCAGCAAGTGCATGTGCTTCTCAAAATATTCCCGATCAAACCCCAGGATCTGATTTCTATTTAGTTGTTTACTTCTTAACACTTCCGGGTGAATCCTTAGGAAATCAGCGATGGTAACAATATTCGCATGACGTCCAAGGTGGCGGTAAGGCATTTGTCCTTCTAGTGGCATCCCCAGGATCTGTTCGAATTCTTCAACAGACGGGGCCAATTGAAAGTCTCGGAAGGTGAAACAACGGAGAGATGGGTCATAGAACTGAATCAAAGCAGTAATTGCCTCGACTTGTACCTCCACTTCTAGCAGCTTTAAAATCCTCCCATATTTCCTTGAGAAGGTCATTTTCTGATTCATATCTAATTTCTTGCCTAATGCTTGCAAACTGGTTGTATCGACTTTCCTAGCCTTAACATGCAGTAATTTTTTCAACTCGGGTATATTTGTACCACAACTATCCGATCTCATGTTAATTTCCATATTTTCACTCAGAGGTACTGGCTAAGCTCTTGATAGCTTCCTGCAAGAACATAAAGAAATGAGAAAATCAATCATTGGAAACTGACGTGCTTTGCAAATCGATACTCCCCTAGTAACTTTCTTGAAAACATTTTCGTATTTCGGGAGGTTACGATTTGACAAAACTTATGACAAATCAAAGGTCACGCGAGCTACGGATTTTCTGATCATTGTCACTACAAAAAAAAAATTAAAATTTTTTATTTTTTTATATACTTTTTTTTCTTTTTTTTTCTTTTTTTTTCTTTTTTTTTGATTTGTTTTTTTTTCTTTGTTTTTTTTCTTTTTTTGATTCAAAACAACCGTAACTCAAGGCCTAAAGACTTGTGCATAAAAGGAAAGGACTACTTGCCTATTAAAGGATCACTGGTTAAAAATATGTCATTTTTGGAAAAAGTAATCCACTAAACAGGCAAGTGGTCCTCTAATTTAGATCAGAAGGAAAAATGAGAACGAGAAAAGGTAGAAGTAAAGTTTGCCCCTTTGTGTCTTAAGTCGGGTTTTTCTGAAGGCCTCCTAATGGTTCTAAGGTTTGTCTAACAGTGATATCTCACATTAGGTGGCTTATTCTAAAATTTCTAAAGGTCACTAGAGCCAAGATCCTACTCATGATGTTGACCACAAATAGTAGGAAGTCTACTAGGTGTGGGCACCATGAATAAGTCAAACTCTAGCTGAGATTCTCACAGTAACTAGACAGGAAGTACATCCCAAATGGCTCCGCTATCAACCTCCCCTAATCTTAAGTTTTATTTGGGCCCGGGTATAGGGTCCCACTTAAAAGTGTGTGCAAATTATGAGTGTAGTGTGTGAAAGAGGCATTCAATACCTATACCTTAATCATCCTGCACATAGAACAAACACAGAGCAACGAAATAAAGTCATCTAACCTAGGGTTCAATAATCACACAGACATTAACAGAACATAAATGATAAAATACAAATAAAATAGAAACCATATACAAACATTGACAGTAAATAAAATAAAGGAAGAAGTTAAATAATTAATATGTTAATTAAAACATGCGCTATCAAATTGACTGGCTTGACTCTCTAAGTCCCCAGTGGAGTCGCCATCTGTCGCGACCGAGATCGCGGCGGCACGGCCGACCCTCAAAACGATTTTAAAAATAAACAGGGAGTCGCCACCAATATTTTTTAGGGTAAAATACTGGAAAAACCTTTGTTAAAGCACTGGTTATGAAAGTAAAATTCCAAGTTCGGGAGTCTAATTACAGGTGAGGAAGGTATTAGCACCTCACAACTGTCTGTTATAAAACGGTGACCTCAATATGATAACGCGCATTATAATTAGCCCAAAAAAAATATTTTAACTTCTTCAGAAAAAGAACATACGAAATGACAAAAGCATACAAAAATAAACAAAAAAAAATAATTTTAACATGAGATTAACATGACGTCTCGTCCAAATTAACCTCGCTCCTCCTTTTTCTAAAAAAAGAAAAAATATATAAGATTAACAGGACGTCTCGTCCAAATTAACCTCACTCCTCCTTTTTTAAAGAGATATTAAAAAAATATGAGATTAACAGGACGTCTCGTCCAAATTAAATCTCGCTCCTCCTTTTGATAGCAAGATAAAAATGGAAACTCTAAAAATTAAATAAAGAAAGATGGGCCCGACAGGAACTATTTCCCGCTCCTACGTATTCTCGAGCTTTCGAGAAATCAGGGTCACGTAGTTCTTTAGATGTTTTTTTTTTAGGAAAAGATTAGGGAAATGCTGGTGGGTATCATTTTAGTGAGGAACCCATACAAGACGAAGTTCTTCGCACGTGTATGGATCCTATAGAGACTGTGTAGATGGAAGTATTTTCCGTACGACACTTTCTAAGAATGATTTATTTCTTTTTTTGATTTTATTTAAATTTGAAAGAAAACCCATGAAATATCCATTTCCTTTTATTATTATTTTTTTTAAGACTACGGAGAAAAAGAGGGAGGGTAGTAGAAGCTACAAGAGAGAAAGAGAAACAATAAATTCGGAAAAAAGAAGAGGGAAAAATGGGCGAAAACCGAGTGAGGGAAGAAAATCTGAATGGGAAATAAAAATCCGAGTGGGAGAAGGAAAATCCGAGTGAGAAAAAGAAAAATCCGAGTGGGAAAAGGAAAATCCGAGTTGGAAAATGAAAATCCGAGTGGAAAAGGAATATCCGAGTGGAAAAATGAAAATCCGAGTGGGGAAATGAAAATCCGAGTGGGAAATAAAAATCCGAGTGGGAAAATGAAAATTCCGAGTGACGGAAGGAAACGTACCAGCGTTCTCCTTTCTGAGAAGAGGAGGGTGAGTGAAAGTGCTGGGACGGTGTTGTTTTGAGGGGGGACGGTTGGTGTGATGTCAAAAGAGCTGGCTGTATGATGGTTTTAAGGAAGAGGAGGACGGTTGGTGTGGGTTTTAAGAGGGAGCTGGAGGGTGTTTAGTTGCTGTGAGGGGCTGAGTTGGTGAATGAAGAGAAGGACGGATGGTGAGATGGGTTAAAGAGGGAGCTGGAGGGTGTTTGGTTGCTGTGAGGGGCTGAGCTAGTGTGAGGGAGAGAGAGAATGAAGGTGAACTCAGGCAGAGTTTTCTCTTAATGAATGCCCCCTGTCAATTAATCCCCTTTGTCTATTTATAGGCTTTTCCGAGTAGAAGGCCAGCTCAGGCTTCCACTCCGAGTGGAAGGCAAGCTCTGGCTTCCACTCAGGTCTAGTAGTGGGGGACAGCGGCTGGTGGGAATTTTTAATTCCTCCACTTCCGCCCCCTGTCTGCCAGCCACCTCCAGGATTCCTAGATCCACTTGTGTGGTGGAATCCAAGTCAGCTTGGGCGAACAGTGGTCGGTTTTTCTCCTTCTGACTCGGATTTAGTACCTCAGTCGGTATACACCCATAATGGGAAACAATCCGAGTGGAAAAGGTGCTTTTTAAGCATAAGACCGAGTGGAAAAAGGAGCAAAATGACTCGGATCCGACTGAAATGGCTCGGAAATTATGTGAAATGTGACTTGGAATTGGGTAAGAGGATGGCTCACTTGGTGCTGACTGAAATGGCTCGGAAATTATATGAAATGTGATGGCTCGAGATTGACTCGGAATTGGTTTGAAGGGTGATGACTCGGTATTGGGGTGAATGATTCAGTCGGCCCCTTATTTGAAGGATGAGTGAAGATTGGCTTGGAAATCTAACTGAACAGGACTCGGAAATGATTGTAGAATGGCTCACTCGGTGAATATGCACTGGGACTCGGTCTTCTTTCCTCTCAGAAATTGGTACTTGAGAGAATTTGACCACTCAGATAGACTTAGAGCGGGCTTCCCTTTTGCACCTTTTGCACTTCACTCGGAAGTGGTACAAAGATGACTCGGAATTGGTACAAATGGGCTCGGTGATGGTTGGCTAAAAGGGGTCGGGAATGGGTGAGAAGGATAGCTCGGAAGTGGTACAAATGGTGGCTCGGAAGTGATTTAAGGAGGGCTGACACGGAATTGATCGAAAAGGCTACACTCGGTATTGAAGGAAGATTGCCTTGGTACTGACTGAAGAGAGAGTGACTCGGATTTGTTTCAATCAGAAGTCCTTGGCCCAGATCTTGAAGCATTCACTCGGAATTCTTTTAATCGAAGGCTTTTTGCTCGGATCTTGACTCTGTTTGAAACATGCACTCGGAATTTCTTCAAAAATGACACTCAGAACTTCACTGATTGAAGGATTTTCTTGGAACTGACCTTGGGAGTCGGTTTCATTTTCCATTCAGAATGGTTCCAATCATTCGGATTCATTCACTCGGAATCGGACATACCTTTCACTCAGAAATGTGAACTTGAAAGATTCATTCACTCGGAATCGGATATACTATGTCTGAGCCTTGCTTTACTCGGAAATGCAGCTTTCCACTTAAGAATACCAGCTTCTCCGAATGACACCGCTCGGAGATTCTTTGATTAAATATGTTCATTTCAATGACTTTTTATGCTCGGATCGACTCACTTGGGAGTCTGCCTCATCCTCCCCACTCGGATGTGTTCATTCAGGAGTCGGGCTCGGAATAGTTTAAGTCAGTATTTAGTGCTTCAGATGTATTCAGGAATCAGACTTTAGAATGGTTCCACTCGTCAATCAATTCCTCGGATATATTCACTTAGAAATGCATTTATTTGCACTTGGAATTGCTTCAAAACAACCTGAAAGTGAAAGCTGATCCTTTGAAACCGAGGTGTTTCTTTGCTCGGAATGCTCTCTCCTCTGAGACAAAACCACTCAGAGTCCTCCTTATTCAACAATTGTCCCTTCCGAGGCTTCTCCTACTCGGACAAACTCTTTGGCACGGTATTTATCGAAGATCAGTTCCCTTTTCCATTCGGAGTAGCTACAACCGACTTCTTCCACTCAGCAACGTCTCCACCTGAGGGATACTTCATATAGCCAATCTCACTCGGATGTCCCTTACTCGGAAGCGATCATTCTGAGTCCTTTCACTCGGAAATTATCATTTCCGAGTCACTTCAATTTTTTATATATATATATATGAATCTTTTTCACTTGTGGATGGACTGAAATAGGTGTTCACAGCTTCTATACAGGTAAAAACCTGAAACACTAACTGATTTTGTTATATTGTCAATTATGACACAAACTATGATGGTTGTCAATTGTTCAACAGGAACCGGCATTGAAGAGGCCAGACCCCGTCGACAATCTGATCCAGATGCTATGGCAGATCGGGGCTGAGCTAGGAGAGGCCGCTCTTCAGGTCCCATGGCGGCCACTGGTGTTTGGCCGTCCAAGTTCACTACCGGTTTACATTACACGAAGTGACTTGTGTGAGATTATGATGGGGTCGACGATGCTAAACATCTCCATCATTCAGCTGTGGGAGCTGTAAGTATATCATTTTATGTCCAATTTTTTCATTATACAAGTTATTTGTCGCTAACCATGTCTTAACTTGTTTAGGTTTCTGCATAAAATCTATGTGGACTTGGGTTTTGATGGAACTTATGGTTTCTTAGAGCCCTCTTTCATACAGAGGAAAGGAAATAGCAAGGAGGACACCTAGGCATACATCCAGAATTGGATGTTTGAGACTAGGAAGGGTGTATACCTGGCCCCATATCATAAAGGGTAAGATTCTATTCCATAATTATTGTCCATTAATTTTTTCATTTTGAAGTCTCACTTATCACTGGTAACTGCAGCGCTCATTGGACGCTTGTGGTGATCTGTCCCCGGGCTTATGTTGCTCTGTACTTTGATTCTGTGCATGAGACAATTCCACAAGACCTGAAAAGTATAGTAGACGGGTAAGTTAATCCCTAAAAGATAAGTACAAATTCGATTACATCATTTTTGGTCTTATACGATTCTAACTTATCTTGTGTTTTATTTGACGTAGGGCGGTGGTTGGATAAGTAGACTGCTTAGAAGTAGGTCCAACGGAAGAAAACTTGCGTGGGTGCACCCAAAAGTAAATCAATCGTATTCATTCAAATTTTTAATATATATATTTTTAAGTTACGAATTCACTTATTCTATATTTTATGTCCATTGTAGTCTTATAGGCAGGAGGGTAGCTTCGAGTGTGGCTATTGCGTCATGCACACCATGCTGACCATCGTCCAACAACATTTAGTAGATGGATGGACAGATGTAAGTCTCATCACTTGGACTAGTTTTCTACCAATTTCATCAAATTCATGTAATAAATATAGCTTTTATTCTAATTGTTTTGTGCATTGTTTGCAGTACTTTCAGGACCGGTCATACTTCCCTAGGACACTTGTAGATAATGTTAGAAAGCAATGGGCCACATACTTCATTAAAGTCAGGAAAGGACTTAGCTAGATATAGGATCTTATTCTCTTATATATGTATCTAGTGTAGGATTTAGGGTTTACATTTTATTAGGTTACATTCATCTGAATTGTATATAGTTTTATTTTTTAGGTTGTTATGAATTGATAGAAAATTAATGTTATATACATACCATTATTTTTATATATTGTTACTGGATATGCTGGGATATACTGTATATTGTGCTGGTTGTCTGATTACAGGTTTGGGAAAAAATAAAACAGAACCCATATTAAAAAAACCTCATTATTTAATCACGGTTATGGTAACAACCGTGATTATAGACCCTCTTTATTCACTGTTACTACCATAATCGTGATTATACATAGTCTGTAGATGAAGTTTTATGACTACTTATATTCACGGTTGTTACGACTGGGATTGCGGCTGCGCGGCCAACCCTCGAAAACGGTATAAATCTCTGAACAGGGAGTCGCCACCAACGTTTTTATCCATAGGAAAAAACATTGGAAAAAAAGAACTTTGTTTAGTAAAGCATTGGTTAAAAAAGTGAGATTCAAATTCGGGAATCGGTTACGAGTGGGGAAGGTATTAGCACCTCACATTGCCTGTTAAAATAGTACCAAAGTTGAAAATACGCATTATAAATAGCCTTAAAATTGTTTCTATTTCTTTTTTTTTGAAAATGAAGGAGATAGACGAAATAACAAAAAAAAAGCTCGGAGTAAGATCAGCATGATGCCTCATCTAAATTAATCCTGGCTTTAATTAGGGAAAATGGGAAAAAGAGGAAAGGTAACCAACAAGATGTCTCGTCTAAATTGGTCATCTTTTTATCAAGATACCAGATCGGGAAGGAAAAAAAAGGAGGGGTTAACAAGACGTCACGTCCATATTAACCCTAGCCTCTTAGTGTGGATGTATGTGGGAGAAAGAATGCTAACAGGACGTCCCGTCCAAATTAATCATTCTCTCATCCAGGTGTCAAGTTGGAAGTCGAAGGGGATAAACAGGACGTCTCATCCAAATTATCCCGATCTTTGTGAAAAAATGATAGCGGCCAAGAAAAGTGGAAGAAAGTCAACAAGACGTCACGTCTAAATTGACTTCTAAGAAAGTGACAGTAATGGAATTAATTTTCAAAGAGGAACGAGAAAAGAAAGGAGGTGGGCCCGACAGGAGCTAAGTCCTGCTCCTACATATTCTCGAGTTTTCGAGAAATCAGGGTTACGTAGTTCTTGAGAGAGGTATTCTTTTTTAAAAAAAAACAAAGTTATAAATTGGGCGATGAGGTAAATTAGTGGAAGGGAAACATACAAAGAGTCGCACGTGTATGGGTCCAAAATAAGGTGTAGGCAGAAGTACTTCTGCACGATACTAGCAGAAAACAACTTCTACATTGATCAAAATGAACGTGAAAAATACTTGTTTTTGGTTATTATTTATTATGAATCAGGATAAAAGAAAATTTAACAGCAAAACTAATTCAAGCAAGAGAACAGGCTTAACAAAAATAACAGATTTGGCAAAAGAACAAACAATATGAAACAAACTGATATATATAAAAAATAGTAAAGGAGTGAAGAAAAGATCGTAACCAGTGTGAAGTGGGCACTAGAAAGAACCGGAATGCAGGTGTGAGCCGGTGTGGGCTGGAACAGCAGCGCCCGGAGTGATGGCAAAAGTGGACCGAACAGCTACGAGAACCGATGGAGTTCAGTAGGGAACCAGTGTAGAGTTCAGTGGAGAACCGATATAGAGTTTAGTGGGGGAACCGATGCAGAGTTCAGTGCTGATCCGGTATAGGGCCGATGAATACGACGTCGCTTTGGAAAGAGGGATGAGTGTTTCACTAAATTGTAAAAGCTCTATAGGGATTTTGATAGAGTCTGGGCGACGAGTTCGAACAGAGTCCAGACCAGTGCTTTTTGGAACCAATCTGGGTTAATTCTCTGGACCAATTCCCAAAGGGGAGCTCTGGGATTTTAGAATTCGGATCTTGTTTTCTCAAGGATTCCAGATTCAAGAAGCGTACCCTTGGACCTTATCAATTGAGGTATTTATAGAGGCTCTCTGGAGTCTCTCCCATGTGCTGAGTGCTTAGACAGCTCAGGCTTCCACTTAACCCATGCGCGTAGTGGAGGGACAGCCTGGCCACTAGCAGTTATGGGGAACAGCGGCGGGTGGAGAGCTTTTTATAGTTTTTATCTCTTATTCCATGTCTACCATTTCCTGGATTTCAGGATCGAATCAGGTAGTGTGTCTCTAGGTCATGGCATGGGCAACCAGACTCAAGAGACGGTGTCCCAAGGGTCATTACCTTGACACCAAATAATGAGACCTCTACTTCAGACAACAACATGCAACACCGGTCAATGCCCTAACAAAGAACTTCCTTGGTCCCTTCTCATGGCACTGGACCGATTTGATGTGGGACGGTGTCCCACATTGTTACTTTATATCTCAACGTCGGAATTGATATGGGACGGTGTCACTTTGTTATGGTCCGGACCGATATAGGTGTTCACAATGGTTATGCTCGACAACCGTGATTATAGACCCTCTTTATTCACGGTTGCTACCATAACCGTGATTATACATAGTCTGTAAATGCAAGTTTTATGAACCTGTGTTCACGGTTATGATTGACAACCATGAATAAATAGGTTCTTATTTAATCACGGTTAATAGTAACCGTGATTAGATGTGATTTATAACCACGGTTTTGAATTGTGGTTAAAGGACCTCATCTACTACCACGGTTGCAACAACCACGGTTGATTAGCCATGATTAAAGACCAATTTTAACCGTGATTATATCCACTTTTTCCACTAGTGGAGGATGGATGGAGCTCAGTTTAGAAGGTTGGAGGAGGGAGACGGTGAGAGGTTGACTAGGCCTTTTTCAGAAGAAGAGGTGAAGGATGCGATGTAGGATTGTACGGGGAATAAGAGTCCAGGGCTTGATGGTTATAATTTCAGCTTTATTATTGGGAGATAGTTAAATCAGACTTTTGTAGATTTATTGTGGAATTTCATTCTCATGGTCGGATTGTGAAAAAGACCAATAGCTCATTTCTGGTTCTAATTCCGAAGAATGAGAATCCACAGGATATTGGGGAGTTCTGACCAATTCAGCTTGTGGGGTATCTATATAAAGTTTTATCAAAGCTACTATCAAACCGGCTAAGGAAAGTGTTAGACGGTTTGGTTTCCTATAATCAGTTTGCATTTATCAAAGGAAGGAAAATACTTGATAGCATTCTGATTGCTAATAAGGCGGTAGAGGATACAAGAAGAAGAGGAACAAAATACATTTTATTTAAAGTAGATATTAAGAAGACATATGATTCGGTGAATTGGGGTTTCTTGGATTATGTGATGAAGCGAATGAATTTTCCATTGAAGTGGAGAATGTAGATTGAGGAGTGTTTGAAGTTGGCTACGATATCGGTCATGGTTAATAGGAGTCCTACTGAGGAGTTTATACCAAGAAGGGGATTAAGGCAAGGTGATCCATTGTCTCCCTTCTTGTTTGTATTATTTGGCAGAGGGGTTGAGTTTATTGTTTCAATAAGCTATGGCAATGAGTGAGTTTAGAAGGGTGAAGATGGGAAAATAGGAGTGTGTAGTGTCTCATTTACAGTATGCAGATGACACGTTGGTGTTTGGTATGGATGATTTAGTAAATATGTTAGGAATTATGAGAGTGATGTAGGTGTTTCAGATGTGTTCTGGGTTGAAAGTTAATTACGCCAAGAGCTCGATGGTGGGTGTTAATGTGTCATCAGAGTGGTTACAGGCAGCTACGAAAATTTTACAATGTAAGATTGAAGGATTTTCATTTAAATATTTGGGGTTGCCTATTAGGGAGTCACCAAGAAGGGAGAAGTTATGGGATCCATTATTATTGAAGGTCAAAAGGAAGCTAGCTGAGTGGAAGTGTAAGTGTTTATCTTTTAGAGCACATATTGTGTTGATTAAGTCTGTTTTGTCCTTTATGCCAATTTATTTCTTGTCCTTCTTCAAATCTCCCATAGGTATTATCTCTTCACTACATTCATTATTGTCTAATTTTTTTATGGGGTGGGGTGGAGGGGGAAAGGAGAATACATTGGGTAGCTTGGAAGGATGTGTGTTGTTCAAAGGAGGAGGGAGATTTGAGGTGTAAAAATATGGAATTCTTTAATATTGCTCTTTTATCAAAATGGAGATAGCGATTATTAAAAGATAGACATAGTTTATAGGTAAGTGTGTTGATGGCTAAGTAGGGGGAGATAACAGTTTTGAGGGATGAGTATGACACAAAGTCCTCTACATGGTGGAAAGATTTATGTAATATAGATAAGGGAGGAGGTGGCCTAGTAATTCGGTGGACTTAAGTTGGTGGTCAAGAATGGTAGAAAGGATGGTAGGGAAGGGTAATTGTACTCATTTTTGGAAGGATAATTGGTAGAGGGATGTCATTTCAGGAAGGTTTCCTCGGTTGTATTCATTAACCACGAATAAAGAGGAATCGATTGCTAGTTTGGTAAATAGAGAGAGGGGTTATTTGGAGATGCAGGAGACAATTATTTGATTGGGAGGTAAGTTTGGTGAGGGAATTGGAAGAAGTGTTGCGAGGAGTAGAGTTAAAAGAAGGGGTAGATGACATGTGAGTGTGGTTAAGGGAGGTGGATGAAGGGTTTTTAGTAAGGGGGTGTATAAGCTTTTATCAGCATCTAATGAGATTCTAGACATTTTGTACAAGAATGTGTGGAACAAATACTTCTTAAAGTTACAGGTTTTACGTGGCAAATAATGAAGGAAAGGATCCCGGTGAGGGTTGAATTGATGAAGCGTGAAATGATGGTATCTATGTTATGTTTAATGTGTCAAAGCTATGAAGAATCAGTATCATGTTTGCTATTCTCTTGTGTTAAAGCTTATAAGGTATTGGTTAAATGTTTACAATGGTGTAGGATATTAGGTGCTTTAACCAATTATGGTGGTAGTCACTTGATGAATTTTGTTGAAATATTTTCCGGTAATAAGTTACAACAAGAACTGTGAAGATTTGGTTTGCAGTGGTTTGGTCATTATGGTTAGAGAGAAATAAGATGGTTTTTGATGATCATAATCTAGATCTAGATAAGTTGTTTGATCTTGTCCAATTGAGATCTTGTTCATGGTTAAAGGCGTGGAAGTCTTTTTTTTTTTATTCTATGTTCTATTAGTTAGAGAACCTAGTAATATATATTGTATCATGCTGAGTGGTGTCACAATTTTACAGAATTGTATGTTTGTATTAAGTATATTTTATACTCAATTATTTTAAGATTTATATAATATTTTGTTTGTTTCTTAAAAAAAAGTTGTCATGTTTTGATGAGTTGTAAAACTTAACTTATCTACTTTTTTAAAATTGAAATATGTATTATATATGTTTTAAGAATTTAATTAAGAGAACTTAATTGAAAAACAAAGTCCAGTATGAAAGTTTTGTTACGCTGATAAGAAATTATGAATTAATGTATCATTAAAATAATTAAATTTTAGGCTAAAATATTAGCTTTGTTCTTTATGTTTTTTAACTCATTATTTAGTCTATGATCTTCCTTTTTATTTTGTCAAACTGGACACTTTTTCTTTTATTTTAGTATTAAAACTAGTTCTTTGTGTTAACTTTACTAACACGGTTACAAAAGTATAAAAAAAATGTCATTTTGCATCACATTTTTTCTTATTCTTCAGTATGGTAATTGCCATGCATAGGGAAAGTATAGCATGGTAGAGGCACTAACAACATGCATATGCAAAGGGAAAATAATGATAGCCAGCCATAGGAGAAGAGTTGGTGACTATAGTAAGAATAAATAATAAATGATTAAATTGAAATTATAATTAACATAATAATAAACATGAAAAAATTTTATTAACAAGGTTAGTTTTAAGTAAATAAAATGATAAAATGATGAACTTAAAATTAAAATAAAATATAAAGATTGAATTGAAAAAAAAGACTAAATTTAAACTTTACAAAACTAAGGGTTAAATATTTGGTATATTATGATTAATTAATGTTATAATTCTTTACAGTGGCTGTTTGAAGTATAATTAAACTCAATTTCAAATGTTAAATACCTCAATAAATAAAATTTTGAGCACTTATTTATTCTATAAAGATAAGACCAATTACTCGATCATTTATATATTGTGGTCATTCAATGATTGATCAGTTTAGTTATCATGTGAGTCACTAATGATTTTTTAATAGTTAAAATAATTAAAATAGTAAGAAAATATTACTATTTAGATCATTAAAAAAATCCTGTGACCAATATGATTATCAAATTAATTATTAGAGTATTAATTTGCTAAGCATAATCTTTTCATGACTAATTAAGTTAATTAGCAATTGTTCTAGTGGTGGAAAAATGAATTTATTATTAATTATTAGACATAATTGTTTTTTATTATAATTAAATAGACATAATTTTTTTTTGTATTTAGAATTCAATAGGCATAATTTAAATGTATTTATTGGACAAGTCATCATTCTGTTCAAAGAGCGCTTGCCGCTTGGCGTGCGTTTTCCGTTTCCTTTTAATGTAAAGTTGTGTTTGGTTTGATTGCTCGCTGTCTTTCAATTTTCAAAAACAATCTAAATATAGAAATTCTGAAAAAGACTTTTCTCCTAAGATTCAGGTCCTTTTAAAAAAGTTTGTATAACTTGTATAGGATAAAAATTCAAAAACTACTTTTTATTTTAAAATATTATTAATATGAAATCATCTTGATAATTCTTATATATATATATATAATTTTTAATAAAGTTCATTTGTTCATTTATGTTAGTCAAACTTAAAAAAAACAAAGTTGTTTATCGATAATAACAATTTTGAATTGATAGTTTTAAACGGAGTGACCATCTGATCCTACGTTAATAAATTATGAATTTTGATGCCACAAGTTGCCATGAATAAATGTCCAAAAAATCTTTAAATACATGTATTTGTTTGTTGGGGTTATTATTTTGAGTTTTTTTATTATTTCCAGAGATAAAGAGATATGTAATTTGAAAAATGGGTTCATTTATAATTTACTTACTCTATGTTTGGTTGATATATAAATTGCAAGAAAAAATAATAAAAAAATCTGTAAAAAACAAATTGATACTGATCTGGTCCCGACCGGGGTCTAGGATCCGCCGTCGGTCCAGCCACAAGAGTTAAGGATTGAATGAGGTTGGAGACTGGTTCTGAGTGTATCCGGTCTCTGTGATCCGACTTCTCAGTGGGAGAAACCGGTCTTGTTGTCCTGGAGATCCTTTACACCGACCTTACGTGTTGGTGTGGGCGACAGGTGGTGTCACCTGCGAAGATTCTCCGATGCTCAAGTTAGAAGAGTGTAAATGAACTCAGTTAATACTCAAGCAGTATCATAGTGAGAATGAGAGTAAGAACAACGTAACCTTGCATGTGTATTGGAACATGTTATTTATAGTTGAGCGTGGAAGATGAATCGTTGGGTGCAAGTGGGCCCATAAGTTCTGATGTCATATGTAAAATATCAATCAGAATGGCCCAGTATTCAGAGTATGCCAGGGGGTAGGACAATTAGCAGTGTACGATTCTGACACAGGGATGGAGGATAGTCACCTTTTCCGTAAATTACGCTTACAATTGTACCTACTCCTTTAGGTGAATGAAAGGGACGTATTCCGCTGTGCAGAGCATCTTTCTCGTTATGACACTGGCAATCGGATAGAGGTGTCAGATGAATGAGAGCGGATACCGACCGGTGTAGGAGAGACTTGCATCGTATAGTTGCAGACCGGGTCGGTATTCTGTGATACCAGTTGATCTCTAGGACGGTTGATATTTTTACCGACTGGATCATTGTCCCGTGATACCGATTGAACTTCTAGGCCGGCTAAGATAATGATCTCTTAGTCTTAGGGCCGGTATCCAAACCGGATAACCTTGGGGCCGGTATCCAGACCGGATCATTTGTCCCCTAGCTTGTGTGAGGGACTGTAAGTTGCTCATATAAGCTATACAGTTCACGAGAGGTCTGTATGCCGGCGTACCCTGCAAGAACACATGTTATGTTTTTTACCTTCGCAATACTCGTTAACCATCGAATATTGTCCCCAAGCATTTATCGAGTGAATGGATCTGAGTGAATGATTTCGAGTGGACATTTAACTCTAAGTGGGTGATTCCGAGTGAGGCAAATTCTGGCCTTGTTACCTGGGAAGTTCCATTTCCTGTAACCTCCTCGTGCTACTCGGTAAAAGTATGTGCGTGTTATCCGAGTCTTTTATTTTTTAAATCGAGGACTCGTGCTTTGTCTTGAAAAATTCCGAGTGCTACTTCTGGGTGGAAGATCTCCGATTGATCCTTCGGTGAATAGGATTTCCGAGTGATCCCTAGGAGGAAGATTTCCGAGTGACGATCGGGTCTTCCATCATAAGGATGATTAATAATCATACAGTCTGAGCCTTCAATGGTGTTCGGTTTAATCATACCAACCACACTCGGAGTTCGGTTTAGTCCTACAATCCAAGTCTTCATTCGGGTTGGAAGTTTTCGAGTGCAACTTTCCTGAGTGGGGTATCCCCGAGTGTGATACTTCAGCGTGGGATGGCACTGAGTGGGACATTTCTGAGCGGGATAGCACCGAGTGAGGTATCTCTGATTCCCGTGTAGTATGGCACCGAGTGGGGCATTTTCTGGGTGAAACACTTCTGGGCAGATAGACTTTGACTTCGAATGAATATGTTTCGGGTAGAGACTTTCCCGAGTAAATAATTCCTGATTGCAACCTCGAAGTGATATTCTCAACTTAAAGAATTCACGAGTCGGACTTCAGTGAGACTTTACCGACTAAAGAATTCGCGAGCCTGACTGAAGTTGAAGTGTTTTTGAGTGAGGAATTCTCGAGGAGAGTACTTTCGAGCGGATTCAGTAATGAGGATTACGATTGACTCCGAAGTGAGATATTTCCGAGTGAAGAACTCGGGGAAAGTACTTCCGAGCGATTTCAATAATAAGAATGACGATTAATTCTTCTTCAACGTTCGGCCAAACCTACTAGTCGTACTTGGAGCTCGGTTTAATTCTACAATCCAAGCCTTCAATGGCGTTCGGTTTAATCCTACTAGCTGTACTTCTTCAATCGGTGTTGGATTTTACCCATTCACCGGTCTTCATACTTAGTGTTGGATTTTACCCATTCACCGGTCTTCGAATGGGGTTCGGTGCAATCCTACAACCCATTTCCTGAGGTTCGGTTTAATCCTACAACCCAGGTCTTCACCGGTGTTCGGTTTAATCCTACTAACCTTACTCGGAATTCGGTTTAATCCTACAATCCGAGCCTTCGAATGGGGTTCGGTTCAATCCTACAACCCATTTCCTGAGGTTCGGTTAATTCCTACAACCCAGGTCTTCACCGGTGTTCGATTTAATCCTACTAATCGTACTCGGAATTTGGTTTATTCCTACAATCCGAGCCTTCAAAATATGGTTCACCCAGTTGTACCTTCGAAGAGGTTCATCACTAATGACGGATACGTTGTTAGGATCGTCCGTCCTGAAAGTATCTTGTCACAACAGTGTTGTGCATTGAAATAAAATCATAAAGGCAATGAGTGAATCATAAAGAATTTTTCATTAATTATGAATTACAATACAAAAGAAAGAAAGAGGGCCGAGTCGGGGTTATGCCTCGTTAAACCTTCTTGGTAAAACCCGATCAGAAAAAACCCAAGTAAGGAAAAAGAGTGCACCCTGTCTTACCGACTAGCTATAACAGCAGAAGGCGTTCTTAGTTTTGATGGCCTGATCCCTAATCAATGACCTCTCGACGACCCTGATGTTGTTGGGGCATAACATTTTGCTGTGCCGACTCGCCAACCATAACTCCCTTTTGCTTTTCAGAAGTAGCTTATTTGAAAAGATACTGCTTGAGCTTACCCTCTCGGATCAAGGTCTCGATAGTATTCTTTAGGGCCTGACATTCATCTGTTGAGTGGCCCTTTTGCTCATGGAAATCACAGTATTTCCGAGGGTCACCATGTTTACGAAGCTGGGGCGGCGTCCTGACCCTGTATGTAGTAAGCGTTGGCAATCCGATCTCTCTCAAAATCTGTGACCGCTTAGAATTTAACGGAGCGTAATTGCTAAATGCATTTACCCGTTCTTCCTGACTCGGAGGTATAAGATTATCGAAGATGGTGCCACGGAACGGTCTCTCCATGCATTCCGATCGGGGCCTGTCTTTATATTTCTGTTGCTGATGTAACGTTGAGGATTTTCTTTTCGCCGTTGTTGCTTCCAAGTGCATTTCTATGCCCACATATTTTGAAGCTTTTCTTCGAAACTCCTCCAACGTCGTCGGAGGACTCTTTGCCAAAGAAAAAGCAAAAGAGGATCCAGGTTTTAGGGCTTCAACAATGATGTGAAGCTGAATAGCCTCCGTGAGGTTAGGCACCAAAGCAGCCTCCTTGTAAAATCTCTTCAAAAACTCCTTGAGAGTTTCACTTTCTCCTTGCCTTATCTGAGCCAATGTATGGGAAGTCCTTGGAACGTCTCTAGAGATAATAAAATGGCTCTCAAATGAAGTCGCCATTTCTTCCCAAGAGTCTATTGAGCCTGAGGGTAAACTTTTGAACCAACTAAGAGCCTCCTCCGTTAGGGTTCGTGGAAACATCCTGCACATCACATCTTCTTCGGCTCCCAGGTACATGGCCTCATACACATAAGCATCGAGGTGCTTAGTGGGATCAGTTTCTCCATTGTACTTTCCGATTGACAGTGGTTGAGTTGTTTGCAGGTGTTTGGGGATGAGTATACTCATGAACCTCATTGAGAAAGGGACATTGAGTCGGTATGCCCCAGAAGTCATCACTACCTGCTCCTTCCTCCTTGCACTGATTCTGTCCCCAGAATCTTGAGTTTGTTATCTCCTCTCATAAGTAGGGACCTTAGAATACTGGAGAGTTGTGGACTTCTCTCTCACAGATGCATGGCAAGTATCCTCCGCCTGAGACACCATTCTGTCCCCAGTTCCTCCTTTCTCCCTTCACAACTCCATTAACTCTTCCCTGAGCTGCCTAATAACTTCATCTCGAGGGTCAGGGGTTGCCACTGGTACCATTCTCCTTGAGTGGGTTGCTGGTGATTCAAAAACGAATCTCTTATCAGCTTGTTGATGGGTCACATCTTCCACATGACCATCCACAAAGTCGCGTCCATCTCCTTCCATGGTCGACTACTAACTTCTCCAGAAAGTGGGAATAACTCTATTGGGTCCCACCGGGCGTGCCAATGATCTGGTCCCGACCGGGGTCTAGGATCCACCGTCGGTCCAGCCACAAGAGTTAAGGATTGAATGAGGTTGGAGACCGGTTCTGAGTTTATCCGGTCTCTGTGATCCAGCTTCTTGGTGGGAGAAACCGGTCTTGTTGTCCTGGAGATCCTTTACACCGACCTCACGCATTGGTGTGGGCGACAGGTGGTGTCATCTGCGAAGATTCTCCGACGCTCAAGTTAGAAGAGTGTAAATAAACTCAGTTAATACTCAAGCAGTATCATAGTGAGAATGAGAGTAAGAACAACGTAACCTTGCATGTGTATTGGAACATGTTATTTATAGTTGAGCGTGGATGATGAATCGTTGGGTGCAAGTGGGCCCATAGGTTCTAATGTCGTGTGTAAAATGTCAATCAGAATGGCCCAGTATTTAGAGTATGCCAGGGGGTAGGACAATTAGTAGTGTACGATTCTGACACAGGGATGGAGGATAGTCACCTTTTCCGTAAATTACGCTTACAATTGTACCTACTCCTTCAGGTGAATGAAAGGGATGTATTCCGCTGTGCAGAGTATCTTTCTCGTTATGACACTGTGGCAATCGGATAGAGGTGTCAGATGAATGAGAACAGATACTGACCGATGTAGGAGAAACTTGCATCGTATAGTTACAGACCGGGTCGGTATTCTGTGATACCGGTTGATCTCTAGGACGGCTGATATTTTTGCCGACTGGATCATTGTCCCGTGATACCGATTGAACTTCTAGGCCAGCTAAGATAATGATCTCTTAGTCTTAGGGCCGGTATCCAAACCGGATAACCTTGGGGCCGGTATCCAGACTGGATCAGATACAAAAAAGGATGTAAAATATTTTATACATATCATAATTATATTAACATAAAGTAACTAATCCACATTAGGGTTTAGTGTCATGACATAAGTGCTACAAAGACACAGAAGGAGTGCCTATAGGAGGTTAAGCGTCAGGGGTTCTGCTTAACCAAATCATAAGGTAGCATTACAAGAAACTATGAGAGACTTGCTTGGTTTGGAGGGCTTTGACGGGTGAGTTTACTCCTCAAAGTCATGTCAGGCCTTGAGTAGAGATAGTGTGATTATTGCGGAGGAAAGCGTGTAAAACAAAGTGTTATAACAAGACTAAAGTGATACATCAAGACTAGAGTGTCATAACAAGAAAGCGTTAAAGCGAACAAGTAAAGTGATATAGAAAGTAATGTCACAGCGATCCATACAATGTCTAACACAAAAAATAAGATACCATGCATTGTTTGCCCCATTTCCTATCTTAGCATTGGTAGCATGTGCCAATTGCAGCGTTAATGACCAATTATCATCACACAATTATGAATCAAAACTTGTTGCCTACTCAGAGAGCCTCTACAAATACCCAATAACATGGAAACCAAATGATCCTCTCATATCTCTCAAATTATAACCATGAACCCCTCCATGTTCTAAGCCACAAGTCTTTTCACTAACTCACCCAAAAATTGAGCAAGAATAAGAGAAAAGGAAAAACTTCTTTTCATTAGTCATCCCCCGCAATGGTGAACACACTATGGTCGCTTTTGTCCACCGTCCAGATCAAGGGTGTGAGATCCCTTACTATTTATCTTTAACTTTAGGCATTTAAGTAAAAATCTCAATTAATTTTTCACAAATCAATTAATTAATAATTCCTCTTTCCTCAAAATAACTACTTACTCCTAAAATCCTGGAAAACCACTTTAGTATAACATATCTAGTTCTAAGATTTCAATTACAAACAACAAAAACCATTTTTTACACAATAGGGGCCTGACACGAGGCCCATTTCGTGCCTGACACTACGCATGAGGCTGGCGCTATACGCCAGTATGACAGTAGTAGCGATGGTACTGTCCTAGGTCTTTATGCAGTTAGACCAACTTACTAAGGTCCTATATTGCCCAATTTAACTCTAAGCCTTACCAAACTTCATAGGAACTATGTTATCCTTATTCCAGAGCTACTGGCACAGTTCGTTCGCCAGAATTCTAATTCAGTAATGAGATATGCATAAAAATGCATTTAGGACCATTTGTGGCCATAACACCACCTCAAATCACCTTAACACCATTTAGAACACCAAATACCAACAAATTCTAAATGCCCATGATGACTTACTGAACATTACCAGGGATACTGAATTCCACTGGATCTTCATTTCACCTATCCAATTCTTAATTTCATTTCTAAGTTCACCAATCAACCTTTCTAACTTCATAATTTCATTTCTAATCTTAATAAATTCTTCACCTTATACTTTTCACACATTCACATAACAATCAAACGATACATTTCCTACCAATAATGCATGGTAGTAAATACTATTTGGCTCTGTGCCATAATCATATTTGTATAAACAATTCCTAGTCATAATACATGAATGTTATCTAATGGCTCACTACCATCACACAATCACACCTAGATATACCACATATATAAACACTAATAGCTCAGTGTCATTAGCTATCCAACTCAGTCCGCACATATGGTCACACAGATAACTACATAAACATGCACAACATGAAAGCATATAATAAAATCATACACATATACGAATATATATATATATATATCCATCAACAACACATATAATGCCATAATTAAATACATCGCATTATAACAAATATCTTGGCATTGCTCCGCTGCTCACTTGTATTAACTTCCACGATATCTGCAATATCCATTCCTCATTCTTTGTAAAAATAATTGTAAGGGTGAGTATCTAGCATTATAATATAATGCAAATAATTGAAACAAAACGATATCACCTGGAGGAGCTCACACCTCCCTCGCTTGTCAATTTTATAACCCTTTTCTAACAACTTTCAAATATGCTCACAACCCATCAAAATCATCACCATTCATGATTTCAAAATATCATTTTTATATCACTTAATATCATCATCACAAATCAATCACAATCTCATAAATCACTCATCATCATTATAAATCAACCATAATATCATTAATCAATCCTCATCACCATGGATCAATCACGATGTCATAAACCTAACATCATCATCATCATAAATCAATCACAATATCATGAATTAGTCACAACTAAACAAATTGATTCTCAAATTCATAAATCAATCTTAAACTCATAATTCAATCATAACTGACTCTTAGGTCACATCATATAAGTCATACCTAGTATCCGGATACTAAAGGAGCAGTCACTAGCTGGGAGTCACATATCAACATCCCGTGAACCCTCCGGTCCACCGAGCCACACATCGGTTCCACCCAAAATAGTCCACTGAGCCACACACCGACTCCCCACCTTAACCACTAGGTAGCTCATTTGGGCCTTTACGTGGACCATGGGAGTCAAAAGCGAGGGGTAATACATACCAAATGGCTGTCCACACCACGTAACAAACAAATACAACATATAACATCAATATAATCATCTTAACCATCCCAGCATAAAAAGCCATCTCCTAGGACATAATCATCCAAATCTAGGCGTATACATCCATTGATCCTTTTCTTACCACATCATAACATATTCATAATTTCTCATAATCACCATCACAAATCAAGTCTCAAATTCATAATCAAATATGAGCTTATAAATCAATCACATTAATTACCATCATTTACTCATAAATGCATCATATACACATATATCTCATCATATTATCTCATAAGCCTAATTTTCATTACAATTCATCACTTTCTCCTGAATCATCACTTTCTCAATTATAATCATCATTAATACACCAATCATAATTTATCAATTTCAATTTACCACTGTTAATATAATTCAACTATATATTCTCAAATAAAATATTCACATACATAAACAATTTCATTTTACCATATCAAATTCTATAAAACCTTAACTAAATACATAATACCACACCCCCATACCTCAATTCCTTTGCTCTTTAATTATCTTACAAACATTGATACACCAAAGCACTAAAAACACAAAGAATACGAAAGGGGTTTTAGGAATTAATCATCCAAATCTTAACTTAGCTTGAGAAAACGCTTAAAAATCAATTCTTAAAGCTTTATAGGCTTACCACAATCAAAACCATTGGTTACTTTTTAAACCCCTAATTCCACTAAACTTCCAGCATCTTGTTCATAACCTACACAAAGCGAAATTTAATTCCATCATTTAATCTTTCATGTAAGAGCCTTAAAGAACCCTTTAACCGATTTAGTATCTTAAATTTCTAAGTTTCCTTGCATTCCAAAGAAAACCAATATTAGAAAGAAAATTTCTATAAAAACTAAAATTAAGGAATTTCATGCATTTACCTTATGTTTTCCACTTCTAATCCACAATTAATTTTGAAATCCACCCATAATTTAGCTTGAATTGGGATCTTAAGCTCCAAGGGATAAAAAAGAGACAAAAGACCTAGAAAACTCTATTTTTCTCTTCTATTCACCCTGACACTACACTTCAACTGGACGCTACGCGTTAGGTAAAATCCACAATTTCTTATTTTATTTTATTCTAAAATCACACAAATACCACATACTCTCAAATTTTCATAATTTAAATTCATTTACACATTTACTTATTCCTTTTTAAATATAAAAATACACGGGATGTTACAAAGGGCAGTCGTTCTCCCTCATGAAAATGAAACTTTGCCTCATAAGTTTACGAACCTCAGAACGACACACTCAAAATAGTATTATGAGATTTCTTTGATACATTAAGTACTAATATGATAGATGTCTTTTAATATGTCACGAGGACTAATTTAATGAAATATTCTATATGTTAAGACCAAATTGATGTAATATTCTATGTATTAGGGATCAAATTGATGTATTTTATCAATAAAGATTTGAAAACATCCACATCAACATAAAACATGGCCTATGTGGCACCTTACGTGACACTTAACGTGCCTCATGAAATTCTAGTTGACATTGTCTAATGAGTGTTTATGGCAGTGATTAATTTAATAGATGAAGGCATACATTAGGGGCTATAATATTATTTTGATAGATTAGAGATTAACTTGGTCAATTGCGCATATGTTAGGGGTAAATACTTCTACATTTTTTAATTGAACATATTTAATAAACTAGTAGCGTATGTTTTACTTTTATATTCAAACCACATTCAAATTATGCTGAAAAAAATTGGTCTATGCATTCCTTTTGGCCTACCAAGTTCATGTGAATTGATGCACACGCTAACTCATTACCTAACAAGTACTTACGAATTACGTTTAAAGAAACCCTTTAGAACTAAGTTGCATTTTTTAACTATGGATGCTTTTTAGTGGATAGTCAAAAAGTAATTTCTTTGAAATGATTTTCTAGTCAAATATGTCATGTTTCATCGACAAGTTTAACATCATATAAAAAGTGAGGTCAAATGGTAATAATTAATAAACACATTTTTCCTTAAACAATGAATACACTTTTTACAGGACAAATCCGTGAAATTTCAACATGCAAAATGGATAGTACATTAGTCGTGATGTGTAAACATTATAAAAATTGGAATGTTAACATAAGGAGTGCCTAAGCTACATGAAAAGTTACACAACCTTAAAGCTCATATACCCTGATTGAGGGCTTCTCTTACATATAAATAATAGCTCTTACATTGCATAAGAGTCAAGGTTAATGTTAACTTATAAACATATCCTATTCTTAAATCAATGAGATGCCATTTATAAGCCTTTGATCATAACAATTTATTTCTCTTTCGATAAAATATTTTTAATATATATGACCATAAATCAATCTTAATTAGCATGCTTAAAAAACTAAGTTTAACTATTAAAAACCTTATTACTATAATCCTCGAAATAAGTGATGAGCAAATCATATTTATGAGTATATTAGATATTTTTTATTTATGACCATCGATATAAGAAACATGGTACTATTTTGAGTTGGGGTACTAGTAATTATAGAATTCCTATTCTGGCCTTAATTTAGTGTGTCAATAATAATTAGGGATGACAAAGCAGTCTTACACGACTTGACCTAACCTATTAAAAAAGGCCATGTCAGGATGGATGGTGATCAATTGTGTATACCGGTCTTTAAAAGCAAGCGACACCGACTACTGCAAAATACAAATAAATGCTAAGTCAAATAAAAAACTGGACTGGGTCCCATAAAACCACACTAATAATTAACTTTGGTACAGATCTGATAATCTGGCCGTGATCATAAAAGTTGACACCTAAACAAGAGTCAGACACAAGTGGGCAACTTGCTTCTGTATAAAAGTTGTAGCCACAGTACAATGTCAGGGGTTAAATCATAACTTACACTCAGGGAAGTTCTATAAATAGAAGTCATTTATTAAATCATAAATAACAATATTTACTATCCCTAACTACCTCCGTAATCTTTCTATTTCTCCATAATTCTCATACTGACTTAAGCATCAGAGTCCCTTTTACAGGTACACCCTTGGTGTGTCCCATCAACCTTGGTTTGGAGTTGACCTAAAAATATACTTAGACGTGAAGAGCACAGTGTTCCCATTGAACATGTGTTTATAATACCGGACTCCCATTGAGACAGTGTAAAATAGAGAGATAACGAGGTACCTTCGACACCGCTAACACGAGAGGAACTTCGTACCCCGGATATCAGATAACACATTGGCATGTCCGCTGGGACCGCATAAATTTAGTCCCACATCATAAGAAATTAGCAAGTTAAGGAGTAGAATAAGAGGAATAGAGCTCCGGAGGGCCATGTTTAGAACTTGGCCTAGATAATAAAACCCTACATTTTGGAGTATGGTGCTAGAATCGTTGAGACTCTAGGCATGGATTAGAATCAAGGAAGAATGGTTGTTATAGTTTACTTCGACCTTATGGATGAAATAATAAGACAACTCTGGTTGGAAATACAAGAGTTAAAGGGAGGCAAGGAAGTAAGGAAGACAACAGTTGGAAATCAGAGGCAACAACATGAATCTTCTCACACTCGAGAGTATTCGCTAGCTCAGGCTTATGATGAGCAGAAGTCAACCTATAGAGCTGAGGCTTTGAGTGGACAAAGGAAGCCCCAATAGCAAGGTAGGGGAGGAGGAGAATACCAGTTTAACATTCCATTCACAAGAAGGTTGATGAATGTCCTAATTCCAAGGCATTTACAGACACCTCAACCATTATCGATAGGGAAATACACCAGAGAGACTGACCCAGGGCATCATTTCGATGCTTATATGAATGAGTCCCTTTTCCTTGGAGCCAAGGAAGATGTCATGTGTAGGATATTTCCCAGAACCTTATTCACTAAAGCTTTAGGATTGTTCAAATTTATCGTCAGGGTCTATCGATTCTTGGGACGATGTGGCTTATACTTTATTGCATCACTTTGTTGTTTCAAGAGATGCTCTAAAGGCATCTCACACCCCTGGTTCAGATTAAGTAAGGAGTGGATGTAAGTCTTAGAGATTTTTTGAAGAGATTTTACAAAGAGGCAACTCTAGTGCTGGGGTTGACGGAGCAGATCCAGCTACAAATTACTGTCGAGGCACTTCAACCGTAGTCACCTTTTCCTTATCGTTAGCAAACGAAGCCCCCCAGACCTTTGAGGAGTTCAAGAGGAAGTTATTTAAGTACGTAGGAAGGGAGATGCACCTAGCTGTAGCTAAGGGAAAAACCCTAGTAACTGAAGAGAGGACTCTAGTCTAAATAAGGAAAAGCCCAAAGTTTGAACCTAGGAGCCATAACCGGGATATGCCCCCAAGGCAGAGGGAGCGCCAGAGTGTTAATTCCACTCAAGACACCCCTTTTCTTAGTCCGACCCAGAAAAATTCTGAGGGAGGTTGGACTACAAAGATTGGTTTATAGAGTTAAAAAAACCTTAGCCAATAAAGAGGCCAAGCAATACCAGTAAGTACTGTGAATTTCATGAACAAACCGGCCATAACACTGATGAATGCTAGCAACTGAAGAAAGCTATTGAAACTTTGATCAGAGAGGAAAGTTGAAGTAGCACCTCTTCAAGAAACGTATCTTTAGAGAGAAAGAAAATAAGGCACCCTAGAGAAGGGAGCAGGCTTTAGGAGAAGAAGAGGCTAGAAGTTCAAAAAAGTCATCCTTGGATAAGGGTAAGGTCATTGTTGACAATATTGAAGAGGACGATGACGGATGGATGAAGCCCCCACATTTAGAAAGGAATGATGTGATTTATATGATTGCTGAAGGATTCATAGGGAGAGGAGTGTCCAATATAGCTCAGAAGAATCACCTGAGGATGATCATGTCTGTATAGACTAAGACTGATAACTGACCGTATCGAGGTGGGATTCAGACCCCGCCCATAGTTTTTTCAGATGATGATTACGGTCCCACTATCCCAGGGAGAGATGACGCAGTAGTAATTAAAGCAGTGATTAAAAATAAGATAATTTGGAGGATTTTGGTGGATCAAGGGAGTTCTTGTGACATAACATTTTACGAGTATTTCAAAAAGATGGGTTTGTCTGATTCAAATTTACAACCCTATACCCACCTAACTGTGTTTAATGGAGCAAAACAACTAACCAAAGGCTATTTGGACACAAGGCTGACTTTTGAAGGTGAACTAGGGTGGAGAACGGTTTGAACCAGGGTCTTGGTGATCGATGTGAAGTCCCCATTTAATGGGATTCTTAGAAGGCCATCTCTTAATGCTTTAGAAGCTGTAGTATCAATGCCACACCTGTTGATAAAGTTTATAGATAAGGACAATCAAGTCTCTTCAGTGAGAGAAGACTAATAAATGGTACGATACTGTTACAACCTAAGTGTCCAAATGATTAAGGTTGAGGAGTCATTAAAAAAAAGTGATTGAATAATGGAAGAGTCATCCCAAGGTCTATAAATTTAATTGATTTAGATCCTAGAGAAGAGCTAGTAGCAGATCTAGAAAACCCACAAAGGCCTACACCAGAGGGAGGAGTAAAGGCAATTCCTCTAGATGAGGACCCTGCCAGAACCATAGGAGTCAATGACTATTTGGAAGCTACCATGAAGGAACAGTCAGTAAAGTTGTTGAGGGAATATAAGCATTTATTTGCCTGGACTGCGGTGGATATGCCTGGAATAGACCCAAATTTCTCTTACCATAAGTTGGCTGTCTACCCGGAGTCAACGACAGTGGCCCAAAAGAAGAGAAGGCTGGGCCCTGAGAAGCAGCAGGCGGCGTGTGAGCAAACTGAGGAATTTCTTAAGGCTAGTTTTATCAAAGAGGTCCAGTATTCATCATGGGTCTCGAACATAGTGATGGTGAAGAAGGCTAATGGAAAATGGTAGATGTGCATGGATTTCACTAATTTGAATAAGTGTTGTCCAAAAGACCCATACCAGTTGCCCAGTATTGATCAGATGATGGATGATTCTTCAGGGTACCAATTTCTATCTTTCATGGACACATACACTAGTTATAACCAGATTGTGATGTGGAAAAACGATAAGGAAAAGGCACCCTTTGTCAATGAGAAAGGAGTTTTTTGTTATACGGTCATACCGTTCGGACTAAAAAAATACTAGGGCCATGTATCAATGGATGATGAATAAAGTATTTGAAGGAATACGATTTAAGACGGTCGAGGTGTACATTGATGATATAATAGCTAAGACCCCGGTTGGGGGTGATCATGTTGAAGATTTGAGGAAGATTTTTCAAAGAATTCAAAAGTATAATATGCAATTGAACCCCCTAAAGTGTACTTTTATAGTCCCAATAGGACAGTTCCTAGGATTCATGTTGACTTAGAGGGGGATTCAAGCAAATCCTGACAAATGCAAGGTGATTAAGGAGCTTTAAAGTCCAACAAATGTGAGGGAAGTTCAATCTTTAAATGGGAAGGTTGCTGCTTTATCCCGGTTCATGCCTAAAATAACTCATCGGTCATTACCGTTGTATAAGGTTTTGAAAAAGAATAAGAAGTTCAAATGAGGGGAGGAGCAGGAGAGTGCTTTTCAAAGTCTGAAGGATGTACTGGAAAACCCTCTCGTGTTGACTAAATCGGACCCTGGGGAGCAACTTTTTCTTTATCTCTTAGTTTCAGATGAGGCCATAGGAGCAGTCTTTGTGAAGGAGACAATTGAAGGCCAACGATCGATGTACTTCATTGGGAAAGTATTGCAAGGTTCAAAAAACCAGTATTAGAAGCTTGAAAAAGCTACCTTGGCTTTAGTATGGACATCCCAATGCTTAAGGTAATATTTCTATGCCCATCCAATTGTAGTACAAACTGAATGCCTCTACAGGTAGTCTTCCACAAACCAAATTTAGCGAGAAGGATGATTAAGTGGGCTATTGAGCTTTCAGAGTTTGACATCTCTTATGAGCCAAGAATAGCCATAAAAGCCCAAGTGTTAGCAGATTTTGTAGCTAAGCTAACCGGGGAAGCACCTACGTGCTTACGAGAGCACTAGGTTATTTACGTAGATGGATCATCAAATTCAAAAGGGTGTGGAGTCGGTGTTGTCATTGAAAGCGAGGATGGAGTCAGCATGGAAATTTCACTTAGATTCAATTTCAAAACATCAAATAATCAGGTAGAATATGAGACTTGTTTGGCAGGGTTAAGGGCAGCTTTGGATGGTGGAGCGTAAATCGTCATCCTTTCTAGTGATTCACAATTGGTGATTTCATAAATTAACGGAAGTTATTAGGCCAAAGAGCCGTTGTTACAACAATACCTAGTTAAGATTAGGAGAAAAATTCAAAGAAATTGAGTATAAACATATTCCAAGGGAAGATAATGTGCGAGCCGATGTCCTATCTCGTCTAGAAAGCACTAAGAAAACAGGTTCCACGACCACGGTCATCCAAAGTACTCTAGCAGCTCCAAGCATTTTGGGCCCTATTAGAGTTTATGCCATCCAATCCAAAGCTTACCCCGATGACTCTTGGGTCATTTCAATTATCTGATATATGGTGAGTGGACAGCTCCCAACCGACCCGATCGAGAAGAAGAAATTAAAGAAAGAGATCCCAAATTTTGTTTTGGTTGATGGAAATTTATTTCGAAGAGGAATATCGGCCCCTTACTTGAAATGTTTAAATGAAGCCAAGGTGGATGAAGTCATGACTAAGGTGCATGAAGGAACTTATGGTCACCACTACGGTGGAAAAAGTCTAGCAAAGAAGATGCTATGAGTAGGATATTAGTAGCCCACAATGACCAAGGATGCCATTGAATATGTCAAGAAATATAATGCTTTCCAGAAAAATAATAACGAGCACCACGTCCCAGCAGAGGAACTTTTCATGTTGTCTGTTCCTTGCCCTTCCATCAGTGGGGTATGGATATCTTTGATCCATTCCCAAAGGCCCCAGGCGGAGTCAAGTACTTGATTGTCAGAGTTGATTATTTTACTAAGTGGGTTGAAGCAAAGGGTGTGGTACACATAACGTCTATCCAGACTCATCGATTCCTATACGAGAACATTATCACCCGATTTGGTATTCCAGGACGGGTTATTACTGATAATGGAATGCAATTCACAGATGCCAAGTTTGTAAGCCTTCTTGAGGGGCTTCAAATCAATAAATATTTTTATTAGTTGAACACCCTCAGACTAATGGGCAGGCTAAGGTGGCGAATAAAGAGATTTTAAAAGGTCTAGAGAAGTGACTTGGAGATGTAAAGGGAGAATGGGCGAACCAGCTATGTCATGTCCTTCGGGCCTATCGCACTACGCCCTATTCATCTATGGATAAAGCTTTATTCTAACTGGTATATAAAGTGGACACAGTAATACTGATTGAAATTAACCAGATCTCCCCAAGGGTTCAATAATTCAATAAAGAAGACAACAGTTCAAGATTAAAAATGAGCTGGACTTAGTTCATTGAAATTAGGGAAGCAACATTTGTTCGGGATCAAGCTATTAAAGCTAAAGACGCCCTGCACTACAATATGAAGGTACATAAGTAAAGATTCAACATCGGCGATCTGGTCTTGAGGAAAGCTTTAGTGGGAAACCGCTTTGCCTATCAAGGAAAGCTAGCACCTTACTGGGAGGGCCTATACCGGGTAAACGATGTTACTTCGGGAGGATCTTACCTTTTAGAAACTTTACAGGGTGAAGTATGTAAGAACAAGTGAAATGTCAAGAATTGGTGCATTACTATAGCTAACTGGTGTCTCAAGTCATGCACTATTCCCTACCTTGGTTTTTTCCCATAGGGTTTTGCCTAGGAGGTTTTTAACGAAGCATACAGCTGGGGTGCTTTCTCTAGAAATGAGATCAGTTCAGTTCAGAAAAGATATAATCTTCTCTTCTTGCTTTATTTGCTAACCACAGTCTAAAAAGACTTAGTGAATTCTGAATAAACGTAAACCCCAGAGCAGCTCATAAGCTTCAAGAGCGGTTATTAAAATTAAACCCTGGAGTGGCTAATAAGCCCTAAGAGCGGTTATTAAAATTAAACCCCAGAGTGGCTAATAAGCCCTAAGAACGATTATTAAAATTAAACCTCAGAGTGGCTAAACAAGCACCAAGAACGGTTATTAAAATAAATCCCAGAGCTGTTGCAAACCCCAGAGTGGATGCAAGAAATTTCTAAGTCCCTAAGATTGGCATAAAGCTCAGAAGTGGACAACGGTTATTTGATCCAATATTTTACAGTTTATGTGAAAAATAAATTCCAGTTATCATTTCAATTTTAACATCGGAGGTAAATTATAAGAGAATTATTTCTAAGTTACAAATTCCAATTAAGGACAATATCAACGATTAAAACAAGTCCTAAGTTGCAGTAATCAAAACTGATGTGCAAACAAAACAATATCATCATTCAAAAAGTTTAAAGAGCATTCACAAAAATTGGGTGGCCACACCTCGACAAAAATTAAAGTGGCACAAAAGGGCCAAGTCAAGCAAGTCATCAAAATGGACGGAGCTCATCCCGTCTACAAAGCTAATGAAAAGAAAAACATCAAAGTTCAGGGGTCGACATGTTCCTTGTGGCTCTCTTCCTCTTTATCCTCGTGGTCCTCCTCCTCTGGCTCCCCATGGTCATCTTCTTGATTTTCATTATGTATTTTTTGCAATAAGTCCGGGGGAGTGTCATCTTCGCCCTCTACTAAAAGAACAAACTTGAAAGGCTTATCAAAAGGAATACAGGACTCACCATTGACCTTGGTGATTTGCTCCCCACCATGGAATTTATTGAAAAATCCAATTCTGTTTAAGTTGAGATTGACACCTCTATTGTAGAAGATGACTTGCCAGATCATGTGGTTGAAAGCGTCCATAGCGGCACAGGAAAAAAGCTCCATATGTTTATGATAGTTCGCTTGTTCTTTCTTGATCGAAGTGGAGAGGCCCTCATTGTCCTTCTAAAGTCCAGCTACTTGGTGCTTCAGCCCGTCCACCTCTTGGCGGAGCCTATCATTCTCCTTCTTCAAATCATCCTCTGATTTTTTAAGAGCCTGGTTGTTTTTGTTCAGAGTTTTAAGCCTTTGGTGAACCCGGACTTGGTCATCTAACAGGCTGGTGTTCTTCACTTTTAATCGCTCTATTTCCCTCAACGGTCCTTTATGGTGGCAGAATGGATGATGGAGAGAGTTTTTAAATGACCCTAAATCGTTGTGTGGAGGGAAAACCAAATGTCATTGGAGTCTAACCCCTCTTTGAGCCGGTATGGAAGGGTGAAGCTGGATGTAGGAGAGGTAACTCTCTCCACTAGTTCCTCAAGAGCATCTAGACCAATGTCATGGTACGGAGTCTTCTTCACCCATTCATCCTCAACAACGACGTCTTTTCCTCTGTTGGGGTCCTTCTTTTTAGCTTCCCCGATTACCTTCTGCTTCTTCCTATGACCCTCAGAGTCTTTCTTCTTCTCCTTCTTTTTGAACCCAGTAGCAGCCAAAGTGTTAGCGTCGGGGAGGGGGAGAGTGATAGCTTTTTTGAGTTAGGGGGTGACCCTGTTCTCATTAGAGGCGTCAGCGTTCTTGTCGGCCAAGAGTTAGTGGAGTGCGTCCAAGGCGTATCCACTCATGTTTCCTAAAAAATACAAAGTAAAAAAGGGTTAGAACCGATATAACATGAATCAAGATTAAAGGAAGAAGGAAGGCTAAGTACCTAAAGGGGAGAGGTAGTCATTCCTCATCTCTGTAATGCCAAGTAAGGACTGACATTTTAGGGGAGCACCTTGGGAGATAACATGGAAGGTGTCGACTACGTCCCTGGAGCCCTTACTTAGCTGGCGTTCCTCAACAGCATACGCCAAGCTCTCAAGGAGGAAATGTTGGTAAGTCTAGCCGGTGTGAATCAAAAACCGACCTTCCTCGTCCTTTTAGAAGGGGGTCTGGTCCCTTTAGCGAAGACTTTGAAAAATGAATTTTTGAAGGAGGCTCTCACGGTTTTGGCAAACTCCATGAAAGCCTCAAAATTGATGATTTTTCTTTGACACTGTAGGTTGGAACTCCATGACTATTCCCCGTCAGGTCCTGATAATCGTCACACTCTAAGGGCCCCATAGATAATGTGTGCTGAATGTATACGAGTTCAATCAGGCACTGGAACTTCAATTGTATTTCATTGAACTAATTAATAACATCAATTATACAGCTCATATATATATATATATATATATGTTTTACTTATAAAACAAATGATATTTCATCAGTTCTCTACCTTGAAAACAATGGCTAGTAACATAGTTATTTTGAACCTTTGCAGAAAGAAAATACAACAATCATAGATTTCTCAAAAGTTGGGTACTAGAATTTATATATGGAATTTATCCAAATTATTTAGCAGTGTAATTTAAATAAGCTTTTCATTTGAGTGATGTATTTCTCTAAAACTGCATATCTTAACACTTTGTTGTCATTGTATATATTCTTCTTGGCTTAATATGGTTTGTATTTGTATTTATATTGTAATTGATTTTAGTTTTAGTCATTAAAATATATACAAATTATAGATTCTAATTATATATAATATAATCTAATTTGTTAAAAAAATAGATAAATATATATATATATATTATGTTATTTATCGATATATATATATATATATATACATATGAAACATATTCTTCACTAATACCCATTTTGGTAATTTTCTAACAAACTATCATTTTCCTAACCCAACTTTACCCAATTCTTTCTCCAACTAAACACAATCACTACTTTTCAACCCACAATGTCAACATCCAAACACAACCACTTTTACAAAATCTCAGTTTTCTAAACTTCGTCTATAAAACCCCAATTATCTCAATTAGGTTACACCAATGGTTAACTAAACAAACCCTAAATAGATTGAGGTATACACTCAACAAACAACCAAGTTTATCTCGATTTCTGGGATTCACCCAAGGTGTAGTGTAGTATTTGACTTCTAGGCTAGCATTTTGTTTCCTTAAGTATATGTATATTTGATAAAGTTTAATTACTATTAATAATTTTTTTTAATCAAACACACACAAAAATAGACTTTGATCAACCAACTAATAGTCCCCATAATAATTACTACTAGTAAAAATTAGATAATCAATTAATTAGAAATTTTCTACTTGCGATTCTTAAAGTAATTATTTGTCACAAAAATTAGGAATTCTTCATCATAATGGTTTCTGTGACAAAATTAATGGATAAACTAGTTGAAAGTTGAGAATTATGATAAGTTAGCTAGTTAAAATATGTTTGGTAAAAAAATTAACTATTAAATGTAAAGACGTAAATGACATATTTTAAAAATAGATAAGAGATATGTTTTTTTAAAAGAACTATCAATGGGGATAAAAATATAAAAAATAAAATAAAGTTCAGAACTTATAAACTCAAACACTACATCAAATAGCATTTTAAAAATGTTATACATCGCTAAAATAAGATCTCATTTTAACAAACTTTTAGGCTACTAAAAAAATCTTATTTTAGTAGCTTGCACATTTTTTCAAAATGCTACTCAAAGTAGCATGTGAGTTTATAATATCTCAGGTTATTTTATTTTTACAATTTTATCCCTACTGATATTTTTTGAAAAATTACTCTTATTTATTTTATTTTTTAATTTTATTTAATTTTCATTTAAAAATCATACTAAATATTTTAAATTTAAATAAATATGAGTTTATTTAGTTAATTTAATTATTTTTCATTGAAATAAAAAATAATTAAATAAGTACTATAATATTCATTACTTTAAAAGTAATTAATTGTCAAAACTCGGCAATTATTTAAGCTATAAATTATTTGAAATAAAGTATCAACATATCCAAAGTGATACTTATTTTAAAAAATCTTTTAGCAGTACATATTTTCTTTTATGATAAAATACATTTTAATTTAACCGACTAATATTTCAGTTTTTAATTTCAAGTTATGAATTCTGAGTTTTTAGTTAGTTTCTTTTTAGCTTTCAACTATTTATTTATTAGTTTTTATGAAGAGACTTCAAATATATCTTTTTATAATATTTTATATTTAATAGTAAGTTTTACTAAAGTATATTTGATTCAATCAATTAATTTATCTACTTCAACGCCATCTATTAGTTTTTAACTTTTAATTTCTCACTAATATATCAGTTTTCAGTGAATCATTATTATTATTAGATAACTTATATCTAGTTTTTTTAAATAGGCCTCTAGTGGTGTTACTTTTAAATAAAAAAATTCAACTAGTATTGTGGACGGGTTGGATCTAACTCGCATATATTAATGAGGCAAGTATATCCAGTCTTTTTCACATTTGGATATGCTATAATACATGATGCAACTAGTCCTACTAAGCTGAACCTTCTAATGTGATAACACAAAGATTCTACCATTAATTAAGGGAATCAATTACATCATCACACGCTTAGAAAAATCTCTAGCTTAATCTTCGTAATAGTTTTGGTCCTCCTAAGATATACATTGTTACATATATTGTTCATATGCTAGTGGTACGTACTCAGTTGAAATTCATACAAAAGTATTCGAATCTAATCTTTTTACAGGTATTTACTCTGTGGTGTTTACATTCAAACAGTCACTGTAATAGTTAATTTAAGTGATTTAACTCATTTTTCTAAAATCTCTATTTTGTTTTCTTCCAATTCACGACTTCACGTCCTAAAATAGCCAGTGGAATGACAGCTCACAACGATAAAGTGTTCTTACTTGGCCCACTTGTTTGCTACCCACAAATATCAAACTGAATGAATTAGCCATATTGATATTCATTAAATTGCAATCACCTATCTATATGGTATTGTATACACCACCACGTGCTAAGGATTGGGGGAAAATACCTGACATTGACACCAACATTATTTTAGCAAATTAATGACTTTGCAACCAATAAACAAAAAGATTGAAAAATGAGACACCACTGCTTTTATATGAAAAGAAAGTGGACACTTGATGGTAAATTACCAAAGAGCAATACGGATAAGAAAGGAATTAGTGCTTGTTGCCTATGACGTATCTAATTAATCATTATGCTAAATCAAACATGTCATCATAAGTTCTATTTTGTCTTTATTTTAGGTAGTAAAAGTAAGAGATGATGGGTATTCACTCTGAGTACGTAAAACACAGAACCTTAGGGTTCTATTGTTTAAAATGTCATTTGAGGTATAGAGTGGTTATGAGATTATATATATACAATAGTAAAATTAAAAAATGGCCTTGACTAAGACCTATTTATAAGAGAGATAACAACTATTATCTGTTAAAATCAGAAATCAGGGAGAAAACAGAATATCCAGTGAGTGTTTTTGATAGGCACCTTATCCTTTCAATTTAACTAGCTATTGGAATGAACAAGAAATAAACCACAGAAGGAGAAAATTAAAGAAAAGGGTATCACTATTTTCCATTCTCCTTTAGCCACTAGAAAATGAGACAATATATATGGTTCATTAGGGTTGCTCTAACCTAGAAGCATAGCGGGGCCAGAGCAATTGGGTACATTTGAAACAAAATCCTTTAGCCAATTGGGTTTTTTAATTTCTCTTTTGGGCCTCTTTGTATATTGTGAAATTGTGCCACTAGGGAGTGTATTATTATCGCCTATGTGGAGACGTGTCATGTCCTCATGACCCAAGGGAACAGGTGCTTCTGGAACGTGTGGAATCAGAGGGAGAGCTAGAAAATACGTGCCAGGTTGGACCTCATTATTGTGGAACACATAAGGAGTCAGAGAATTTGGTGAGATTAACGGTGAGATGGGCGTGTTTGGGGTCTCGTGAGGAATGAATGACTAAGAAATAGGGAGAGAAGAGGGAATCTTGGGAACTGAGGGGTTAGGGTTAAGTGAGGGATTAAAGTTTTAGGGTTCCAAAATAGAAGTGGGGAGTTGGGATTGAGAAGGCAGAGTGGTGGGGAGGGGTCTGATATTGGAAGGGGGTTTCTTACCATGAAAAGCACGGAGCATCGAAACATGAAAAACAGGGTGCAACTTATAGTGAGGTGGGAGAGCGAATTCGTATGCGACTTGATCATTATAGCAAAGTATCGAAAACGGGCTAAAAAATTGGCAGGCCAGCTCAGGAAAGGGGCCACGAACTAGAAATCCCTGACGGTACTGCTTAAGACAGAGCCACACAAAGTCATCCACATTGAAAGAGACATCTTGACAGTGTTGGTTTGCTTGTGAAACCATATGCTGCCTGGTGCGTTGTAATGATGCACAAGCCTGATGAAGGATTATGCGTCTTTCATGGAGGGTCGCATCCAGATATGGTACGATTACCATGGT
The DNA here is from genome assembly GCA_037962975.1 of Clitoria ternatea. Lineage (NCBI taxonomy): Eukaryota > Viridiplantae > Streptophyta > Magnoliopsida > Fabales > Fabaceae > Clitoria > Clitoria ternatea. Next base: position 33,628,808 of record CM075673.1, on the reverse strand, counting down.
AGACATGAAATATAGAATGATGGGTGGGCTACGACCGTAAAGCGCTTGGAAAGGAGGCATGCTGATTGCAGAGTGGTGAGCCATGTTATACCAAAACTCTGCCAGGTGGAAGAAATGGAACCAAGTATTGGGGTGGTTTCCATAAAACAACGAAGGTAGCCCTCTAAGGTACGATTTAAGACCTTTATTTGCCCATCAGTTTAAGGATGATATACGATAGTGAATTTTAACTTTATTCCCTGTGCTTTGAATAGTTGCTGCCAAAAAGAGTTGAGAAACAATGGGTCCCAGTCTAAGACGATGGTAGAGTATGCTTGAGGGGACAACTAAAAATTAATGGCCTTGGGGGTATGGCTAGGAGGGTCTGGGGTAAGGGAGTGTGCAAGTTTTGGGGAGGGGTCCACAGGGGAAGGGTCCTCATCAGCTAAGAGCAACAGAAAATGACTAGTAGTGCATTTATTGCCAGGGATGAATTTCTCATCACAATTGTAACAGAGGCCTAAGGCACGTCTTTCTTGTATTTGGGCTGGGGTTAGATGCTTAATAGGAATTGGAGTGTGATTTAAGAAAGGGATTTTGGTGGATGGAGTAAGGAAGTTTGGTAGTGAAGTGGGGTGGGCGAGTAACACAGGCTCTAGAGTCCTTGAGTTTGGACTCAACCAATTTGGCTAAACCAATGGCCTGGGTAATATGAGTGAGTTGGAGGATAGCCAACTCACGCCTAATATCGGGGTATAGCCCCGAGATAAAATAGTTATGTAACATTTCAAGGGATAAGCCAATAACTCGATTAGAAAGCTTCTCAAACTTACCTGATAATCAGTGACAGATCCCTGTTGGCAAAGTTTAAATAACTCAGCCTGGTGATTTTGTAGGTAGAAGGGTAAAAATGGAGCTTCAAAGCCCGAACAAATGTGTGCCAGTTAGTTAGTTAATGGTTGTGATACATTAATTTAAACCAACTGAGAGCATCACCTCTCATATAAAAAGCCACCAAGGGTAATTATAAATCTGGAGGGGCTTGGTAAAACATGAAAAAATGATCGTGAAATAACCAATCCAAGGGATCAGAACCATCAAAAGGGGCAAGGTCTAATTTGGGGGTCATAACGATTGAGTGTTGGATCCAGGGGGAAGAGAAAAAGAAGGGGGGAAAGGAGAAAAAAAGGATGGGGGATGGATGAGGTAGTGGATTAGTGGTATATGTGGGGCCAAAATGAGGAGTGGCTAGGAAAATAGGGATTTGAGAGGTGAGGCAAATAGTAGAGACTGAGGATGTACTGGATAAGAGAATGGAATAAGGAATAACAATAGGGCTGTTATAGAAGTAAGAAAAGTTATTGTCATGGGAGAGGATGGAACTTGGCAGCTGGTAGAAGGGGACCCTTGATGTGGCGGCTGGAGTTAGAAGGAGGCCACCTGCTCTAGCAATCCCCAATAAAGTTGGTCATAGCATCATTATGGGTATCTATAGTCTATTGTAACGATTAATGCTTAGCATCCTCGGTAAGACCAGAGGTGTCAAACTGAGTTTGAAGAAGACCCAATTTTTCAAAAATACCCTAAAGATCTTCCTCAAGATCTTTAGCTATAGTAGGTTTAGGAGGCATAAGGAAGAAAATGAAAGCACAAAAATTGATAGGCACCTTATCCTTTCAATTTAACTAGCTACTGGAATGAAAAAGAAATAACCCATGGAAGGGGAAAATTAGAGAAAAAGGGTATCACTATTTTCCACTCTCCTTTAGCCACCAGAAAATGAGACAATATATATGGTTTATTCAGGTTGCTCTATTTCACACCCTGATTTCCATAACCCAGATCCGATGTAATTAAGTTTACTAGTTCAATAAAAATGTGAATAAATTTTTCGCGTAATAAAAAGAGGTTTGACACTTCAACAATTACATCAAGACCCGAGCTACAAAAAATGAAGAGTGAGAGTTTAAAGCTTTTAATAAATTAGATTAATAATAAATAGCCCCAGTGTGTATACGATATAATCGAGTGTATAGCGGAAAAGTCACGTATATAGGGCATACGCCTCATCTCATATATGAAGATATGAGAGAAGACCCCAAATTATGAAGGAAGTGAAGAAATCAATTTTTATGTAATTCACTCAAGCGAGTTAAGTGAAATTCCCATAACTCGCTTAAGCACATTAAGATTCGCCTGAGCGAAGCATGCTATAGCATCAGACCCATCATTTCGCTTAGGCGGACCACTACCGCTTGAGCGAAATATGTCCAGTATCTAACTCTTATTAAATTTGCTCAAGCAAGGAGTATTCGCTCGAGAGAAATTCATCCAGTATCCAGTTAAAAGTGGTTTGCTTGAGCGAGTTCATTCCGCTTGAACGAGATTTATCCAGAACCAATTCCAAAAATGATTCGCTCAAGCGAGAACCTATCCACTTGAGCGAGATTTACACAGAACCCTTGTCACAAGTACTCGCTCAAGCGAGGCCACACTCGCTTGGGTGAAAAAGGGGCAAAATCTAATTCGAACGATTTCGCTCAAGCGAAGTCATACCCGCTTGAGCAAAATTGGGCTAGAAACCATATATTTGTTACCCAACCAATTCGCTTGAGCGAGATTCATCTCGCTTGAGTGAATTTATCAGTTTTTTTCTGAAAACTAAAGTTTTTCAGAAGGGGTGGCAATTTGTTTTATTTACTAATTTGATCTAAACCAGCATTTTAACCATATTTAGGTAACTTATTAGGACTTGCTCCACCAAGTCCCGCCTATGAATTTTGATCCTAGATCATCACATACAAGATTATCATTTTAGGCACATTTTGCCTCAACCTACCATGTCAATTTGTTATCTAGGCCTATTTGGCCATAACCACACATGCATACAAGTTCCAAATGAACATTATGACCTATTGGCACACCCTATACGGAATAATTATCAATACATGGGAATATGGCGTATCCACAACCCGATTTCAACATACATCATAAGTATAATATCATTAATTCATTTTTATCATTAATCAACTTAATTTAAAGAGACTAAATTGTTATAAATATGTCATACAAGGAATGTAGGCCTAATTTTCCTATAGGACCTACCCAAACAGTCACATATCTAACTCAATAGGTATACAACCAAAATATAAAGCGTTTAGCATTTACATATAACGCCGGCCACGGCCCTAGGCTTCTACTTCCATATTTACCTTCCTTCAAAGCGCTCAACCTCCAAAAAGGCTTAGGTCAGCAATGGAATCTACATCAACCTTTGAAAAAATGGCAACTAGGATTTGAGTAACAGAACCAAATGAATCAAAATCATACATTATGATGATATGCACATACATATCCATCACATATTTCATAATCATGTCACAAGCTTCACCGTAACGATATCATCATAATCAAACATTACAACCATTCTGCTAGGTCAGTACTACAACACCATAATTCCCAATTCAATACCTTATATTCTCAAAGGCTATCATACTTGGCATATCTCCGGCTATATGCAAATGCTCTTATAGCTAATATGTATGCAATAACAAATACGGATCTAACTATGGGAATACAATATCATAAAATATGTGGGTTAAGCATTGGTGTGCTTCTATGCCCCTACTGTAGTAGTAAATGTATACACATAAATCTGAACTTTGCATGCATAATTTTAAACTTTTACTAGTACTAAACCGTTATTGCCCCCTTGTAGCACTAGTCACCCCGTGACATGCGGATTCAACAATATGGCTGCAATTTGCCACAAGTGCTACAGGCCCCTCCCGAACACGCATTGAGAGAGTCGTTTCCCATTAGAAACCTTGAGGGTACTTGCTCATCACAGAGCCGCCCACCCACTAAGCCTACCACATAGGGTGCCTCGCCACCAAACTACAGGCAGCTTCGTGATTACAAAGAATCACCAAGGAACAACATAAATTACCTGTGCACTAGGTCGCCCTCCCACTAGGCTCACCTATTGGAACCCCTAACATTTCATATAGACAACTTATGATATGTCATGGATGCAAATGCCAATCAACGCATTTCTCACACTATGCATCCTAAATGTCACTCCACATCCAATAACTCACCACTATTACTTAGTGAGTTTCAACACCCTTATCAATTTCAATCATCACATTTATAGGATTTCATTCATATTAATAGTTAATGGCAATCATGGTTCATCAATTTCTTCTACACACATATCATGAATGTTCATATATTATATCCATTCCAATCACAATTAGGGCATCAAAGCAAATAATCATAAGCCATACTTCGAATATCATCATTCTAAACCTTCACCACATAACACAAATTAATCCAAATGCATTTCAAATCACATAAGCATCAAGATATTCATCCAAGTCATATTATAGAGACACATCCATACATACACATCAATAATGGATGAATTTATGCATTTAGAAATGTTACCCCCTTCTACCTCAAGAGAAGTAGTAGTCAATGCGGTCTGTAGGTCCTGCTTCATCAATGAGGTCGTTTCCTACATTACATAACATACCACATATAATTATTTTCTATCTCAACCACCAAGATTTAAATACTTTTGGTCAACTATATGGTGTTCATGTCGTTTGCACTCTAAATCACTTTTATTTCATTAAACCCACTATAACCATCATGGTTTAGGTGCTTATACTCATCATCATGCATTCTAGACTCATAATCATCAAAGATCTCCCACATGCATAACCATTTCCCATCATCATTCTCACTTTTTATCATCAATATCACTCAATCAACATGGATAAACCACTATCAATCCATATTTCTCATTTCCCCAATTCTAGAAGCTAGGGTTTTACCAAATCCCAACAACCATCATCTCTACCTATCATTTTCCACTCCATGCATCACCATTTTTGTGTACCACCATACATCTTCACAATATCACACTAAAATCCCACACCCCACCTTAGGGCTTGTCTAGAATGGCTTTTAAATCACACCCTTTTCATGCAACACTCCCAAAATCCATAACCTAGGGCTCAAAGCTTATAAAAAGGGAACAGAGAGCTTACCTTAAGAAAAATAAAAAAAACCCTAGGAGAGTAGGGAAGAGTGACAAAAATGAGAGAGGAGGGGAAAGAAAGTTCCAACACCACAACCTCCTCCTTGCTAGGGAGAGCAAAACGAAAATAAAGAGGAAAGAGCCGTAACCACTTGGTTTCTTGAGAGGAAGAGAAGAGGATGAAGAAGTTGGGAGAGAAAGAAGAAATAGAAGTGAGTGTTTTGAGAGGGAGAAAAAGTGACGGGAATAGAGAGAAAAGAAAGTTTTAAATTTAACTCCTCATTAAAATCCTTTCATTTTATAATAAACAAGATCCCCATTTGGGTTCAATACTTTATCTAAAAATTACTCCGAAGATATATTTAGACTCCCAATAATATCCTTTATCACCCTAACCAACAGTGTCTCAATCAGAGACACTTGGTCTGACACCCATATATTAATTGGGTATTAATTCTAGCTTTTGAGGCCAAAATAAATTATTGATAGTCATAAAAATTGTCAATTTAATTATTTAAAACATTTTGGGGTATCAATTAATTTAACCACAATTATTTTCTATTTATTCTTCTCAATTAAATATTTTTATTAATTTTCAGGATGTTACACTTTAACCTAGAAGCATAGTGGGCCTAGAGCAATGGGTACATTTTAAACAAAATCCTTTAGCCAATTAGGTTTCTTAATTTCTCTTTTGGGCCTATTTGTATATTTTGAAATTAGGCCAGTGTGTGGCACCCTTACTCTAATAAATAATATTTAAGATGACATTAAAATTGAGGGTAAATTTTTCAGGGTTTAAAATAAAAATGAATGATGGATAAGGAACACCACAATATATGACTTCAATAACTAACCCCGGACCATTTTAAAACCTATCCCATATATGAAGATATGAGGAGGTATGAGATTTTAAACAAGAGTTCTCCCTGGACAATCAGTCACATGATCGTCATACAAGGGATTATAGAATGTATAAGTTATTCAAAAATGTAAACGAGTATGAGATTCATAGATACCTACATTGATTGCTAAAAATATGTAAAAAGGCGTACATTCAATTACACAAACATGCCATGAGGTAAGGGATGCAAAGCCATACTTCATACGCATCAAACAAGCACCACATTTATGGAAAATTGATCATTTGCAAGTCATGAATCAATTTAAGGCTCGTATGAATCAATTCATGTAAATTGGGAATGATGAACAGTGAAAATAGAACCTCTTGAATCAATTCAAGCCTCGTATGAATCGACTCAGGTAAATTGGAAGTTATGAACAGTGAAAATAGAACCTCTTGAATCGATTCAAGGCTAGTATGAATCGATTCAAGCCATTCTAGTAGCTTCTGAATCGATTCAAGGAGGTATATGAATTGATTCAAGCAGCTCCAGTAGCTCATGAATTGATTTAGGAAAGTCATGAATCGATTCATGACAACAACTGTTGCAAAATTTCACTTAAAAGTTGAATTTACCAACTTCTAACCACCATAACTTTTTCATATCAGATCCAAACACTACCAAATTTTGACACCACTAGTTATACACCATTTGTGACGTGTAGCAACAAGCTGCACTAAAAAATTCCCAAAAATGAGAGACTTATGCGCATAAACACATTTAGCCCATTTTAAGCATTCTTGTGTAATAAAAGGGTCAACTCTTAATGGAATTGACCCATTCTAGTTTCTACAAGTCAAAAACCATACATGGAAGCTATTGGAACTATCTCATGCTATCCAAATCTCATAAAACTCCATTTGACCCTATTAGTTCCTTATTTATGCATAAAAGTCACATAAAACCCATCATATTCATATTTCTACATTCAACCAACATTCTAACACATGATTTAACTCAGTCATCATGCACATTCTAACTCAACCACCTATATGAGCATCAATGCCATCAAAATGGCTAACAATTTCAATTGTCAATAATCATCATGAATTGCATTGGTGATACAAAATGATCACAAGTTCTTTTCCAATGATCCTAATGTATCAATCATTATTCTAGCGTATCAATCATCCATATCCAATCATCAACATACATACAAAATATTAACTATGGTGTGGCTATACAAAACAAGGCCATATACAGAAATTTCCAAAAGATGTACAAAACTATCAAAAATCAAAACCATGCCGGCCAAGGCATCTTTACCAATCTTTTCTTCACACCATACCTCATCTCTTGAAAGGTCCTACTCCATGTCAAGCCCTACAACACAAGAGCTAAAAAGTAGATAACATGGAGAGTGTGTATACTTTCTCAATGATGAAAATCAACAAATGGTGATAACATAATATATATAAATGCAATTCAACATCTTCTCCAATCAAGGAGTTCAATTAATCAATAAAGCCACATGGTTCATCACTTCCATTGAACACATATATTCATATATGACAAGTCCACTAAAAAAGACATCACCAAGTAAAGCTAAATCATCAATTCAAGATATCAACATGCCCATTGTCACAATCCATAAAACACATGAGAGGCCACACCAACAATCAATACATAAATAGTTAGTGACCAAAAGAGGGTTTTATCTTTTAACTCACACTCTTAATAAGGTGTTATCATTCTTGATTTCCCTCAATTCAAATGCCATATCCCTATGGCTAATGCATATGTCTTACTATATAATGTATATGCAACGGATCCGATTTGAAACATTTCATATAACCCATGTGCACATGGTTTCTCAAGTGATCGCAACCACTTATAATCAATTAAGGGTATGTCCCCCACGCAAGGGTCCATTTTTCATAGAATCCCACAGGATCTTTATCATTGTGATCGTAATCATATTCATCATTCTCATATTGGTTTCCCCAACGTATAGGGTACTCCCTTTCACAAAGCCCCGCAAGGCTTTCCTTATTTCAATACATTGGTGATCGTAACCACCCTCATTCATTCACATATTAGTTTCCCCCACGCATAGGGTACTCCCTTTTATAGTCCTGTAAGACTTTGTTGAGATCGCAACCACATTCCAAATGCTATGTCATGCATGCTATGAATGCAATAATGCACATGCTAGCCTCGGCTTCACAACAATTCCTCATCTTCTCAGTTAAGGGTAAAATTTGCACTTAACTTCTTAGTTAGTGACACACAATCATATATATCATTCTCCAAGGCATACCACACATAATATTCAAGATCATACAAGCCAAGGATTTATACTAATGTCAATCCACACATGGAATTCAAGAGCATGATAAAAATTGTACATCCAACTCATATTCTCATCAGATGTATCAAACCAACATCCAATTATCAACAGGAATCCATTTCAATTCATATCACACACAAAAGGTAGTACATCCGTTCAATATATATATTATCAACATACACTATCTCATACATTTAGAAAATGCACTCCTCTCCTACCTCAAGAGAAGTATCTTTCAGGTTAGATGGTCCCGCTTCACAATTGTTATCAAATCCTACATTGAATACATAGAGGATCACATCAACCACTCATTCAACATCATTTTCAAATTTCTTACATATCACTAATGCATACGTACATATGAGTCCTATTATATCGTAGCTTGCAATAAGTTTTCATTTTCTCTTTTTCTTAGGTTTTAGGAATTCCTTCCCTTTAATCAAAACTCATTATAATTAAAGGCAACAACCCAAGTAATTAGGTTACCCACAACTAATTTCTCACCCAACTCATTAAGTCGGTTTTTCTCATTTATGGCTTCCAACCACCATTATTAATCATCACATATGGCAATCTCTCATCATTAATAACATTCCCATCATCATTAACTGCTTATCCTACTCACATTCCATATTTCCCCCAAATCAAGGGTTAGGGTTTTATTAAAAACCTAACAACCATCATAAATACATATGGTTCATCACCTTCTAACCCCCATTTTCGTGTACCCCAATCAATGCTTATTAAAGCTCACATTTATTCTACCCCATCTTAGGGTTTTCATATTTAAAGCTCCCATTCAATACCATATACATTTAATACTCTCCCAAGCCACAATAACCCATAACCTAGGGTCTAAGTACAATAAAAATCATGAGGAACTTACCTCAACCAAGAAATGAAAATGGGCACCAAGGGAGAGGAAAGGGTGACGAAAATGGAAGAAGAGAGGGAAGGGCTTCAAGCCACTATGGTCTCCTTCTTACACAATGGAGAATGAAAATTGAAGAGGGGAAGAGGCACTAACCTTGTCTAGATTTTAGAGAGTGGAAGAAGATGAAGAGAAGTGGGAAATGGAAGGAGAAAAGAATAAGAGTGTTTTCCCAAAGGAGGGAATGTAACATGAGTGAGAAGGAGAGTAAGGATTTTTGTTTTAACATTTTTCCCTCTATTAAAATTTTTCCGTTTTACAACAAACAGGATCTTTGTTCGGGCTCAATACTTCATCTAAAAATTATTCCAAATATATATTCGGATTCACATTAATAATCTTAACAACCCTGACTAATGACATCTCAATCAGAGATACTTGGTCCGACACCCATATTTTGACTGGGTATTAATTTCAACACATTGATTTTAGTAAATTATGAAAAATCATAATAAATCCCAATTAATTTATTTCCATACTTTTGGGACATTAATCTTTACACATATAATTATTTGTCATTTATTTCCCTTAATTGGATATTTATATAAAAATTAGGATGTTACACACTAGGGAGTGTATCAGCTTTCCAAGAATAATGGAAGAGGGGGAATCCCATGGGGCCTCCCTCCGATCCAGGGGGAATAGTTGAAATTGAATCCTTAATTACTTTAATTTAGGGGAAACATCTTTAACTTAAATTTCTAAGCTTTTGTGAACAAATTTTCCAACAGTCCCATATTCTCTATAAATGCGCAATTCAGCCATCCAAAAACTGGAAAAACACGTACCAAGCTTTTGAGAATGGAATATTTCATTTCCTTATTTAAGCTCCAGCCTAATGAACTTTGTTTTCTCAATTACTGTTATTTTGACTCAAGCTGTAATTGTTCTACTATGTCTCAACTATCTATTTATTTATAATATTTACATAATATTATTTTAGAAGCATATATTGTGAAGATGTCATTTTAACATACTACTTTATCACATAATTAATTTTACTTAGTTATCATTTTAAATTTTATTATAGAAATTCTATTAATACTTTTTAAATTTCTTATAAAACATTTCTCGTTGCAAATTAAACTAATTATACATGCAACAAATTATAACGATAAAATTATCGGTTGCAAATTATAAAATCCTCAACTCAACACACTTTGCAAATATGATTTGTCTTATTATCTCCATTGATAATTTTAACTTTCAAGGAGATATCTTTGAAAGAACAAGAGTTTCTCCACCAAGTCCATAGTAATGTTATATGTAACAACCTAGGTTTTAAGGCAAGGTCTCAAATGTAACATCCCTGTTTTTGATAAGTAGTTTCAACCTCGTGAGGTTTTACACATGAGGATTCGGCAAGTAATAAAACAGGACAGAGACCTTTTCCTAGAAAGAATAGTGTAATCGAGTTGAGAAACTCAATAAAAAGAAATATTAATCATATAGAATAATATCACAGTTATACTCAGCAATAAATAATAATATAATACTCAGGAGAATGAATAAGGGACCCCACGAGGCAGTCAAGAATTCACTATCCTATCTCAAATCTAGTACCTAGATAATAATCTAGTTAGAATGGTACCATCGTTCACATAAAACGAGGAAGAATCGAGTCAGTTCCTACACACCTGTTTTATACCAAAAAGGGGCCCTTGGTTGTTTGTTTATACACTTCGGGATGTCCGATCCCAGCACGAGCAGTCCCTAATGAACTGTTTCGATAATTCAAACTCGACTCCTGAAGAGTCCAAACTCTAATTTAGACCCTATCAACCTCGTTTCTTGGAAAAACTACCCAGTTAAATTGGAATCCTTGAGTTCGGCTAAAACACTTTTAGTGTTTTAAGCCTAACTTTCTCATATGGTATCAAGAATCAAGAAATTCTCGTCTTGGTTTCTCCGTTATGGAAAACCTAACAATCTCTATTTCTAGTCTCAAACCCAAATTCGTAACCTATCATCACCAACTTGAAGAACCAAGAATTTGTACTCAGAAAACCCGTTATTTAATTTCGTTATATTGCATTAATTCACATGAAAAATCATAACTCTCTCGTATGAGCTTAGAATTGGTTTGTTGCAATTTTTTTAACTTCTTATTGAACCCCTCTACAATTCTCATGAATAACTCAGAAGCTAGTTTATGCATGATCGTCTCCGAAAAGCCAATCGATCGGTAAAATATATCTTCCTCATACAATGTCGGAACCACTTTGTTCTTTTTTTCATGGCTTTTTATCAAAAAAACCCTATAACTTTGATGTAGAGCTCAAGAGCTGATTAAAGATTTTTCACAGTAAATCGATCTTTACAAGTAAAAATAATTTCAGAGCCCTGGAAAGCTTTCCCTTGTTTTGGGCATAACTCCTGCTCCGGATATCATATTTTGACATACCATATATCATTTCAAAGAGAAAAATGAGATCTACAACTTTTATGTTGGGCACTTTTTCAGATTCTGACCTTAGCAAAAAGTCACTTTTTCTCTCAAAGTTAAGTATTAAAAATCATAACTAGGGTTTTATCTGGTATCGATTAAATCTAGACTCGACGGCCGGATTTTCTTATAAATAGGATGACAATCCTCTTGTCACCCCCTGATTTTCCAGACCTGAATCTGGATATAATCAAGATAAATAATTAATAAAAATACGAGTAAATTTTTCACGTTTGAAATAACTTTGAAACACCTCAATGATTACATCGACCCGAACCACAAAAAGCCGAAGAGTGAGATTTGATAATTTATGACTGGATCATAAAATAAATCACCCATAAGTGTATACAAAATAATAGAGTTTACAGCAGAAGAAGAATATGTATACAGGGCACACGCCTAGTCCCATATATGAAGATATGAGAAAAGGCTCGGCAAAGCATGCAAGCATACAACACAAGCCTATTGGACCACAATCCATCTTACACATAAGTAATACACATGCATTGCCTAAAATGTATATGTTTATATGGTCATGCAACATACATCTTCAACATACGTATTCTATAATTGACCATATTCAATTCTATCTCAATATCATGTATCATCAACACTTATACATTCCCAAAATGGGCTATATAACCAACATCATTATAATCATCAAATGGGTATAAATTCAAATACCCTAAATATCGATACATCATCCACTTATATCATTATTCACAATACATCCACTAGTATCAATAGTCATCACATCATTATATACATGTTATTCACAATGTAATAATTTACATCCGCTGTCGGCCAAGGCATTCCATTACCACTATTTACCTTCACCAAAGCTTTACTTTTAAAATATCCTTATCCAATGATATTCCTACATCAATGATAAAAATGGACAACATGGGAGAGTGAGTTATACATTTCAATGACGAATATGAATACAATTGAGATTATGTATATATGCATATTAACATCATGTATGCTTTGTTAAAATCATCAATAATCTTCATAATCTATTCATCTTAACAATATACATATCATGTATTCATCCATCGATTCATAGCAAAGCTGTAACACCCCTGATTTCCTGTACTCGAATCTCGATGTGATCGTCATAATTAATATAAATGCGAGTAAATTTTTCGCGTTCCAACTAAGTTCAGCATCACACCGAAACTCGAATCACAGAAAACCAAAGTTTACAATTTTAATACATTAAACCTGGATCTATAACTAGTTCGCCCATAAAGGTATACAAAAATAATAGAGTATACAGCGGAAGAATATGTATACCGGGCACACACCTAGTCCCATATATGACGATATGAGAAAAGGCTAGGCTAGCATGCAATGGCATAATTATAAGCCTATTAAACAACCACCTCTTATAAAATTACATATATTTATTTATCATCCATCAATTCAAGGGATTATCTTATACATACTTAAAATCTCTAAATCATCTATATCATCATACACAATTTATTCATTACACATGAATTCATAAATGATGCCGGCCAAGGCACTTCCTCTACCACTATTTACCTTCACCCAAGTTTGATCTTTAAATCTGAATTTGTCCCATGGTAACCTGCATCACAATGCTAAAAAGGAGACCATATGGGAGAGTGAGTTATACATTCAAAATGACGAATAATATATATATTGTGATCATGTGTATATGCATACAAACATCATGTGTGCTTTGCTATCAAAACATTAAATTATCATTCATTCATTATCTCATTATCACAATGGGCATACAAGCCTCATGAATCGCAATTCATATCATAAATAAGTACAACATATACATAATCACTAACACTATCACTTTGCCACTTATCAACAAGGGTATTCACAATCATTATTCTTATCAGTTCATTATATCTTTAATCAATACCTCCTCGCAAGGGGTTTTTCAACACTCATGGTCATCCCATTTCAAATGCATATGCAACGGATCCGATTTCATATCACGGGTGATCGCAACCACCATAATCAATCAATCATAATCATTGGTTTCCCGCCTCGCAAGGGGTACTCCCTATAGCAGCCTCGCAAGGAGCTTTCTCGTGATCGCAACCATGTTTAACAATCCTCATAGGTTTCCCACCTCGCAAGGGGTACTCCCGCCTCATGATCGCAACCATGGGCATCATAGGTGCTCGCAAGCCCTTTATCATATCAAATACTAAGTGATCGCAACCACTGGCTCATCATCATACAATGGTCCCCGCAGGGCCTTTCACATTCCATAATCAGGTGATCGCAACCACCATTACCATATCATATCATCATCACATTGGTTTCCCGCCTCGCAAGGGGTACTCCCTTCATAGAATCCCGCAGGATCTTTCATCATTATGATCGCAACCACATAATATCAATGCTATGCCATGCCATGAATGCAAGATGCAACAATGCATATGCTCAATAACAACCTCACAAGGATATCTCACCCTCTCAGTTAGGGGTATATTATATATTTTAGTTTTATCATCAATGGCGTATAAATATTCACAAGGCCCTTCAAGGCACATCATTCAAATAATTGGCATTCAATGGCCACAAACACCACTCATAACAATCCACACATGGATATCAAAGGCATAGCACACATAATAATATCAATCCACACATAAAATCATTTGAGGCATATTCACCATTCACATATTTGGCAATCATTATTGCCTTACACACACACAAGTAAACTACTTGTATCCACCGCTAGAATGTCATAATATTTCATTTTATCTATCAATATCCTTATATATATTCATTGGGAATTTCCAACCCAACACAAGAGTATCATAATAATTTTCCATAATTATCAAGTTGCCATTCCAAACAATTCAATACATATACATGACAATACAAGCATGAGTATAAATCACATACACAATCTCTATTAAATTTACTCATGCAATTTGAATGTTAACTCCTTTCCTACCTTAAGGGAAGAGCCGAACCATTCCAATGCTCCAAGAGCTCCTTTGCACCCTTCGAAATACGATCTACATATTATACATATACACTCATACAATTAATAAGCCATTACAAGGCATTCCTCATAGTTTTAGACATTTTCTAGCTTATCATCAAGTCTTAGACTTGTTAAATACCAAGTTATATAATTGTATTAGGCTTCGGGAATTCCTTTCCCAAAGTCAAGATCCTTTAGATCATAAATGCCAACTAACCCAACAACTGCTACCAATACTCATTAGTCACCATCAATAGCCATCTTCCATCATTAATATCCTTCCCCAATGCCATTAAACATACATTTTACTCTCCTTTCACACTTCCCCCAATTTATTAAAGTTAGGGTTTCACCAAAACCCTTCAACATCATAATTGCTCATTTATTTTCCACCCATCCAAATATTAATTCATGCATCTCCATAATAACCCACTATTAAAGTCATAATAACAACACCTCACCCAGGGTTTCCTCACTTTAAAGCTCTCCCAACAACCCATATGCCATAAACACTCCCACAAATACATAAGACCCAACATCTAGGGCATAAAACTCATAAAGAATGGTGGAGAACTTACCTCACCTAAGAGCCAACATTGGGCTTCCCATAAAGGGAGAAATCCTCACGGAAATAGAGTGGGAGAAAGGAGGAGTTCCAGCATAAGCTTCTCCTTCAAGCATCCATAAAACGAAAATGGTGAAGGAGGAGAAGGCACTCCACACGGCTTGGGTTTTGGGGAGAAGAAAAGAGGATATGGAGAACAGCATGAAGAAGACGAACAAGAATAATGAAGAAAGGAGGGGAAGAAGTGACATGAAAGGTAGAAAGAAAGTGAGAGTTTTTGTTTTAATAATTGTTTTCCCTTAAAATATCTCACTATTACCTCATAATTAAAATGGCAGTCCAATAATCCATCATGCCATGTTATATGTACTTTAATATCCTTTTATATCCTTAGAACCAAGTAAAAAAGGGTCCACATAATTAAACCGAAAGAAAAGGGAAGACACACGCAAACAGGGTGTCACTCGCTCAAGCGAAACCCACATTCGCTTGGGCGAAACAGCTCCATCTCGCATAAGCCTCTCCATTCGCACAGGCGAAATAACCCCAGTACCTGTTTCCACACTCACTCGCCTGAGCGAGGTATTAATTCGCTTAAGCGAATCCAACCAGAAATCATCTTTCCCAGCACTCGGGTTTCTGTTGGCAGGATTCCTTAAAACCGACCCAATATTAATTCGATTTTCACTCGACAAACTTCAACTAAATCCGAGTCATCTCACACTCGGCTTCCCACTTGACATAACAATCTAAACCGATCCACTTTCCATTCAACCAAGACATTTTGGGCCGACTCATACTCATATAATCTCTCACTCGGCAATTCCAATCCAATCCGAGTCATCTCACTCAACCCTTCACTCGGTAATTTCTCTAAAACTGACCCATCACTTATTGGGTCTTCCACTCGGTAAATGAGGGGCATCCCACTCGGAATCCCAAATCCTTCCTCACTCAGAATATTTGCTTGACAACACCACTCGGTGTATCACAACTATAAGTCACTCGGAATGTATTCCACATTCACCACTCGGTATATTTTTACATTTCTCACTCGGAGAATACGCAGACCTTCCTTCACTCAGAAGGGGTCTCCACAATCATACTCCACTCAGAATATTCCAGCCAGATTCACTCGGTATATGATATCTTACTCACTCGGGGAATTCATTAAGTCTCACCCGGACTTGTTTAGATCCTAACCACTCAGAGTATATAGACTTATTCACTCGGATTATATATATATTTCCTACACTTAGGATACAGTCCAATCTAAACCATTACAATAACTCTCCCTTGGAAGAGGATCACTCAGAATTCCACTCGGGAATATCTAAACCCATCCCACTCGGGGTTTACTCATGCTTTTTCACCCGGGAAAAGGCCACACAAGGATCACTCGAGAAATTCTCCCATCTAATCCTACACCGAATGGGTTCATCAATGGCAATTCTCTAAAAATCCATTTAAGTATTCTCCACTCGGAAAAGAAGGACAAACATCATAGCCTCACTCGGAATTGGATCCAAGCCTCCTATATTTCTCTCGGAATTCATCAACTTAGAATTATTCACCCAACATCATTCATATTCCAGTCGGTAAGAAGCATCAAATCAACATAAATCCCTTATGTATATATGTATATTCTCATAAATACAAACCTGTCCACAAATCCAATCTACCGACCCACATGTATAATCATACACTCGGAATGCTTATTGCCCTCACACTCACTCAAGATTCCACTCGGATAAACAATCCAAAGGCTGCCTTCCTTTGTTTTTCCCACAAGTGAAGTCATTCCAGAATACTTCTGGACAACACACCTCACTCGGTGCCATTTCCACTCGGAATTACACTCACAGAGAGACTCCCCTTGGAATGAGTTACCTTGAACTCAGATACTTCCACTCGGAACACAACTTCTCGAAATTTCACACAGAAAGCCTCTCACTTAGAATTTTATCTACTCCCTCACTCGGAGGGTTCTGCCTTGACAAGGCCACTCAGAATTTCACTCGGAAATTCACAACATCACAGAATTATTTTCTAAGGTTCTTACTCAAGGGAAATCTCGTTGAAAATCCCAGACACTCACCATATACTTACCACACTCGGTCTAGTACAACTGTACCAGTCACACCTGAGTGAGCATCACCCAGCATTCATACTTCCACTTTCGCTCAAGCTACTCACATTCGCTTGGGCGAAAAAAGATCCAGTGACCAATTCCTCACTGGCTCGCTCAAGCTGATCTCTCACTCGCTTGGGCGAATGCCATTTCTCAGACCCTTCGCTTGGGCGAGACTCCGTTCGCTTGAGCGAATTTTATCTAGAGAGCAAACACTGATACTGCGAATCCCTTCCAGAGAGCAACACTGATACATAGGCAATTTCGCTTTAGCGAAATTAACCTTCGTCTGAGCGAAAATTGCCCAGAAACCATAAGGCCAACATAGGGAATCCTCGCCTGGGCGAGATCCCTTCTCGCTCGGGCGAGACTATCAACACAGAGGCAGGAAGCGCAGATTTCACACAGTCCAACTTATGAAACTTCATCATAAGCCAATTTAATCATATCCATGCTATCATATACATCATATAAGACACATCTAACTTGTTCCTAAGCATTCTCACTCAGAATTCCTCATTATAAATCAAATTGGATTTATTCCACATATCCTCACCCATCTTTCTCAATAAGCATCAACTATTTGCCATTCACATTAATTATTCATTTTTATAAATTCGGGGTGTTACAATTCACCCCACCTAAAAAGAATTTCGTCCTCGAAATTCAACATCAATTCCCATGACACAAGGCCATACCTCAGGCCACACATCAACAAGATTCAAAAACACCATGAAATGACCTTGGACTTCTCAAAGTCCATCAAAACATGTTCATCTCACACCATCGTTCCTAACAAGATTTCTACATCAAGCATGTCATATATTATCAATTACAACTTATCCAACAGAGCTCGCATGTTCATACTCAGTATGACCAGATAGGCTCAGTACATTCACCATAAGCAGCTACAATTCCTACACTTGCCCGACCTATGTGTTGCTGCATCCGACATACAGGAAGGCGTCCCAATCCTGTAGTGGTTACCACAAACACATAAAGTCGGCGCATAAGTGCATGTTGCCACAATGCCTATGGCATGTAAGACCATATCAGGACCAGTACCTCGTATTCCCATTGCTTATATTGGTTACATATATTCAAATGATACCAGTTTATGTAAGACTTGGTGACAATCCTCACCAGTCCACAACCAAAATACTCATATTTCATCATCATTATATAGATAATTTGGCATCCATCATGCCATATCAATCATTAAACATTGTTTAACATCATAATAAATCAATGTATTAACCATAATTCTTCCATCATCACAAGGTAAATACCCTATCTTTGGGTTTTATTCATCCAAATCCATGCTCAATTAATCTAAAATTCTTGTTTTACTTACATATTTGCTGACTATAAATCAATTCAAACCTTAAAAGATTCATCAAACTCTTATCAAATAGGCTACATAATCAAATAATGAGCTTTCACACTAGGTATTCTCTTTACAGATCACAATTAAGGCTCATAAACTAAACTTATAACTCACATTATATCATATCATTATGTGGTTTCTATCACCAATATAGCACCCTTCAAATAAAATAGGGAGTAATGACATGGTTAAATTTCTATTCATCAACTCACGATCATAATTGACATCTCTAAATCACATCATCATCTATACTTGATCCATTGATCATAATTTCTAAGGCACAGAATTTAGCTCAAGAGCACATCGCAAATTCATATACCATAATCAATTCTAATCATACCCCAAGTTCAACATTATTATTCATCAATCATTAAGGGTTACCTAGCACCCATTGTGGAGTTCTCACACACCACACAACATCATTAGATATGGCTCACAAAACAACATAGAGCCTAGATCGCCATAGGGTCCAATTTAATTAATTCTCTACAACAATTGATCATACAAGATCATACCAAATCCATCTAGGTCATCACACCTAGTGGGTCATAATTAAATAAATCCTTCACTCGGTTTTCACACGTCAACACCGAGACACAATCTCAATCTAACAGGTATTCAATTTCACATTTAATCATTTATCACATATCCAAATTCCCAATCTAGGGAAATACAACAAATCACTTATATCATATAACACATAGGGTTCTTGTGCCAAAGGATATAAAATCCATCCTTCACAAATGGCACAACCAAACATTTACCCATACTAAGAAATTACTCAATATTATTCATTCATTCAACTCAAGCATATGAGTTTCCTTTCATTTAACAAACATTCTTTGGCTAAACGCCACAAGCACAATGCATATAAGAAATCTAATCACAATTCATATTCCAAGTGCATATGCACATCAAGATCTCAACATATATGGTCTACTACCATATCAATTTCTTTCTCAATATCTCCTATCCGTAATTAACATACGGCATAGGTCCATAATTAAATCAATATATACATATCATATCCATGATCAACACATAGCATCACATCATCATCATATCAATTCATATTTCATATCTCATATTCACATCGCAATATTTCATTTCCATGATTAACATTCAATCATGGATTCATCATCAATCAATTTGCATTATATATATCAACATCAATGCACAATTACAATATATTCGTCACTCGAAGGTAATAGGGTAAGGAACTTGGCCGGTCTTACACAATACATACATCCATCATATGTCAAGAAATTTCATTCATTCATATTCAATTCCATAATTCATTCATGATTATCAATGAGCAACTAAGCTCCACAAATTTATCATATAACCCCAATGATAAAGGGTATACTTCCCATAGTCAATAACCACATCTTATAAATCACAATCTCATAAAAGTCCTCATTGAGCACCAATCCCAGCTCAACTTTAACCATTCACGATAATTCCTCAATAAGTAAATATGCCCTATAATTAATTCAAAATTCCTAGACACTTAGTACATCATAGGTCCACGTAGGGCAATAAAACATAATATCATTCTCAAGATAATTATCATTCTTAATTCTATACCAACATCCAGATCCCAATAATGAGCATCCCGCTCCAAAAAAATCGTCTTAAAAGTCTCACCATTGCGAAATCATCCTCTAGCCATTCATAATATCAATTATCTTAAAGCAATCATGCTCGGGTAGTAACCAATAATTCTTATTCAGAGCAACATATGCTCTGATACCACCTTTGTAACACCCCTGATTTCCTGTACTCGAATCTCGATGTGATCGTCATAATTAATATAAATGCGAGTAAATTTTTCGCGTTCCAACTAAGTTCAGCATCACACCGAAACTCGAATCACAGAAAACCAAAGTGTACAATTTTAATACATTAAACCTGGATCTATAACTAGTTTGCCCATAAAGGTATACAAAAATAATAGAGTATACAGTGGAAGAATG
This sequence comes from Clitoria ternatea, assembly GCA_037962975.1. Taxonomy (NCBI): domain Eukaryota; kingdom Viridiplantae; phylum Streptophyta; class Magnoliopsida; order Fabales; family Fabaceae; genus Clitoria; species Clitoria ternatea. Next base: position 33,608,165 of record CM075673.1, on the reverse strand, counting down.
TGTATACCGGGCACACACCTAGTCCCATATATGACGATATGAGAAAAGGCTAGGCTAGCATGCAATGGCATAATTATAAGCCTATTAAACAACCACCTCTTATAAAATTACATATATTTATTTATCATCCATCAATTCAAGGGATTATCTTATACATACTTAAAATCTCTAAATCATCTATATCATCATACACAATTTATTCATTACACATGAATTCATAAATGATGCCGGCCAAGGCACTTCCTTTACCACTATTTACCTTCACCCAAGTTTGATCTTTAAATCCGAATTTGTCCCATGGTAACCTGCATCACAATGCTAAAAAGGAGACCACATGGGAAAGTGAGTTATACATTCAAAATGACGAATAATATATATATTGTAATCATGTGTATATGCATACAAACATCATGTGTGCTTTGCTATCAAAACATTAAATTATCATTCATTCATTATCTCATTATCACAATGGGCATACAAGCCTCATGAATCGCAATTCATATCATAAATAAGTACAACATATACATAATCACTAACACTGTCACTTTGCCACTTATCAACAAGGGTATTCACAATCATTATTCTTATCAGTTCATTATATCTTTAATCAATACCTCCTCGCAAGGGGTTTTTCAACACTCATGGTCATCCCATTTTAAATGCATATGCAACGGATCCGATTTCATATCACGGGTGATCGCAACCACCATAATCAATCAATCATAATCATTGGTTTCCCGCCTCACAAGGGGTACTCCCTATAGCAGCCTCGCAAGGAGCTTTCTCGTGATCGCAACCATGTTTAACAATCCTCATAGGTTTCCCACCTCGCAAGGGGTACTCCCGCCTCATGATCGCAACCATGGGCATCATAGGTGCTCGCAAGCCCTTTATCATATCAAATACCAAGTGATCGCAACCACTGGCTCATCATCATACAATGGTCCCCGCAGGGCCTTTCACATTCCATAATCAGGTGATCGCAACCACCATTACCATATTATATCATCATCACATTGGTTTCCCGCCTCGCAAGGGGTACTCCCTTCATAGAATCCCGCAGGATCTTTCATCATTGTGATCGCAACCACATAATATCAATGCTATGCCATGCCATGAATGCAAGATGCAACAATGCATATGCTCAATAACAACCTCACAAGGATATCTCACCATCTCAGTTAGGGGTATATTATATATTTTAGTTTTATCATCAATGGCGTATAAATATTCACAAGGCCCTTCAAGGCACATCATTCAAATAATTGGCATTCAATGGCCACAAACACCACTCATAACAATCCACACATGGATATCAAAGGCATAACACACATAATAATATCAATCCACACATAAAATCATTCGAGGCATATTCACCATTCACATATTTGGCAATCATCATTGCCTTACACACACACAAGTCAACTACTTGTATCCACCGCTAGAATGTCATAATATTTCATTTTATCTATCAATATCCTTATATATATTCATTGGGAATTTCCAACCTAACACAAGAGTATCATAATAATTTTCCATAATTATCAAGTTGCCATTCCAAACAATTCAATACATATACATGGAAATGCAAGCATGAGTATCAATCACATACACAATCTCTATTAAATTTACTCATGCAATTTGAATGTTAACTCCTTTCCTACCTTAAGGGAAGAGCCAAGCCATTCCAATGCTCCAAGAGCTCCTTTGCACCCTTCAGAATACGATCTACATATTATACATATACACTCATACAATTAATAAGCCATTACAAGGCATTCCTCATAGTTTTAGACATTTTCTAGCTTATCATCAAGTCTTAGACTTGTTAAATACCAAGTTATATAATTGTATTAGGCTTCGGGAATTCCTTTCCCAAAGTCAAGATCCTTTAGATCATAAATGCCAACTAACCCAACAATTGCTACCAATACTCATTAATCACCATCAATAGCCATCTTTCATCATTAATATCCTTCCCCAATGCCATTAAACATACATTTTACTCTCCTTTCACACTTCCCCCAATTTATTAAAGTTAGGGTTTCACCAAAACCCTTCAACATCATAATTGCTCATTTATTTTCCACCCATCCAAATATTAATTCATGCATCTCCATAACAACCCACTATTAAAGTCATAATAACAACACCCCACCTAGGGTTTCCTCACCTTAAAGCTCTCCCAACAACCCATATGCCATAAACACTCCCACAAATACATAAGACCCAACATCTAGGGCATAAAACTCATAAAGAATGGTGGAGAACTTACCTCACCCAAGAGCCAACATTGGGCTTCCTATAAAGGGAGAAATCCTCATGGAAATAGAGTGGGAGAAAGGAGGAGTTCCAGCATAAGCTTCTCCTTCAAGCATCCATAAAACGAAAATGGTGAAGGAGGAGAAGGCACTTCACACAGCTTGGGTTTTGGGGAGAAGAAAAGAGGATATGGAGAACAGCATGAAGAAGACGAAGAAGAATAATGAAGAAAGGAGGGGAAGAAGTGACGTGAAAGGTAGAAAGAAAGTGAGAGTTTTTGTTTTAATAATTGTTTTCCCTTAAAATATCTCACTATTACCTCATAATTAAAATGGCAGTCTAATAATCCATCATGCCATGTTATATTTACTTTAATATCCTTTTATATCCTTAGAACCAAGTAAAAAAGGGTCCACATAATTAAACCGAAAGAAAAGGGAAGACACACGCAAACAGGGTATCACTCGCTCAAGCGAAACCCACATTCGCTTGGGCGAAACAGCTCCATCTCGCATAAGCCTCTCCATTTGCACAGGCGAAATAACCCCAGTACCTGTTTCCACACTCACTCGCCTGAGCGAGGTATTAATTCGCTTAAGCGAATCCAACCAGAAATCATCTTTCCCAGCACTCGGGTTTCTGTTGGCAGGATTCCTTAAAACCGACCCAATATTAATTCGATTTTCACTCGGCAAACTTCAACTAAATCCGAGTCATCTCACACTCAGCTTCCCACTTGACATAACAATCTAAACCGATCCACTTTCCATTCAACCAAGACATTTTGGGCTGACTCATACTCATATAATCTCTCACTCAGCAATTCCAATCCAATCCGAGTCATCTCACTCAACCCTTCACTCGGTAATTTCTCTAAAACTGACCCATCACTTATTGGGTCTTCTACTCGGTAAATGAGGGGCATCCCACTCGGAATCCCAAATCCTTCCTCACTCAGAATATTTGCTTGACAACACCACTCGGTGTATCACAACTATAAGTCACTCGGAATGTATTCCACATTCACCACTCGGTATATTTTTACATTTCTCACTCGGAGAATACGTAGACCTTCCTTCACTCAGAAGGGGTCTCCACAATCATACTCTTCTCGGAATATTCCAGCCAGATTCACTCGGTATATGATATCTTACTCACTCGGGGAATTCATTAAGTCTCACCCGGACTTGTTCAGATCCTAACCACTCAGAGTATATAGACTTATTCACTCGGATTATATATATATTTCCTACACTTAGGATACAGTCCAATCTAAACCATTACAACAACTCTCCCTTGGAAGAGGATCACTCGGAATTCCACTCGGGAATATCTAAACCCATCCCACTCGGGGTTTACTCATGCTTTTTCACCCGGGAAAAGGCCACACAAGGATCACTCGGGAAATTCTCCCATCTAATCCTACACCGAATGGGTTCATCAATGACAATTCTCTAAAAATCCATTTAAGTATTCTCCACTCGGAAAAGAAGGATAAACATCATAGCCTCACTCGGAATTGGATCCAAGCCTCCTATATTTCTCTCGGAATTCATCAACTTAGAATTATTCACCCAACATCATTCATATTCCAGTCGGTAAGAAGCATCAAATCAACATAAATCCCTTTTGTATATATGTATATTCTCATAAATACAAACCTGTCCACAAATCCAATCTACCGACCCACATATATAATCATACACTCGGAATGCTTATTGCCCTCACACTCACTCAGGATTCCACTAGGATAAACAATCCAAAGGCTGACTTCCTTTGTTTTTCCCACAAGTGAAGTCATTCCAGAATACTTCTGGACAACACACCCCACTCGGTGCCATTTCCACTCGGAATTACACTCATAGAGAGACTCCCCTTGGAATGAGTTACCTTGAACTCAGATACTTCCACTCGGAACACAACTGCTCGAAATTTCACACAGAAAGCCTCTCACTCAGAATTTTATCTACTCCCTCACTCGGAGGGTTCTGCCTTGACAAGGCCACTCAGAATTTCACTCAGAAATTCACAACATCACAGAATTATTTTCTAAGGTTCTTACTCAAGGGAAATCTCGTTGAAAATCCCAGACACTCACCATATACTTACCACACTCGGTCTAGTACAACTGTACCAGTCACACCTGAGTGAGCATCACCCAGCATTCATACTTCCACTTTCGCTCAAGCTACTCACATTCGCTTGGGCGAAAAAAGATCCAGTGACCAATTCCTCACTGGCTCACTCAAGCTGATCTCTCACTCGCTTGGGCGAATGCCATTTCTCAGACCCTTCGCTTGGGCGAGACTCCGTTCGCTTGAGCAAATTTCCTCCAGAGAGCAAACACTGATACTGCGAATCCCTTCCAGAGAGCAACACTGATACATAGGCAATTTCGCTTGAGCGAAATTAACCTTCGTCTGAGCAAAAATTGCCCAGAAACCATAAGGCCAACACAGGGAATCCTCGCCTGGGCGAGATCCCTTCTCGCTCGGGCGAGACTATCAACACAGAGGCAGGAAGCGCAGATTTCACATAGTCCAACTTATGAAACTTCATCATAAGCCAATTTAATCATATCCATGCTATCATATACATCATATAAGACACATATAACTTGTTCCTAAGCATTCTCACTCAGAATTCCTCATTATAAATCAAATTGGATTTATTCCACATATCCTCACCCATCTTCCTCAATAAGCATCAACTATTTGCCATTCACATTAATTATTCATTTTTATAAAATTCAGGGTGTTACAAAAGCAATCACATACACACATATTTTTTCATTGCCACAATGGGCTAACACCATCATTATCAATTATACATAAACATGCCCTTCATCACATTGGGCCATCACAACAACCTCATCATATACAATGTCTTTTCATCATATTCACGTCATTTATATTTTCATGTTGTCTTTTAGGTATACATTTAGCCATCTCATCATCATCATATCTCAATCTCAATCATCATCACCTTTTGGCATATCTCCATGCTATACGCAAATGCTCTTAGGCTAATACATATGCACAATGGAATAAACATCAACAATTGCGGATTCCACTGTGGGAATAAACACTAAATTATGGGTCAAGCATAGGTGTGCTACTATGCCCTTACTGCAGTAGTATAATGTGTACACATATCTCTTAATACATGCATAATCACCAATTTTACTAGTACCAAACCGCATCGCCCATATATAGCATTAGTCACCCCGTGACTTGCGGATCAACAACATAGCCTCACCTGCCATAAGTGCTACAGGCCTCTCCCAAACACACATTAAAAGAGCCGTGTCCTATCGGACACCGAGGTAACTTGCTCATCATAGAGCCACCCGCCCACAGAGCCTGCCACATAGGGTGCCTCGTCACCAAACTAAGGGTAGCTTCATGACTTACACACCGAGTCACAGGGGAAACAACAGAATGCTTGTGCACTGAGCCATCCTCCCACTGGGCCAACCGGGGGAATCCTCTAATATCCCTTACCGGCAGCGTATGATATGCCATGGATGCAAATGCCAATCAATGCATTCTCACACTATGCATCCTATCATGTCACTCATCAAACATCATCATCATTACCAACACCACCATACAATCTTTGGTGGATTTTATCATTGTTGGTTATAGCCATTATTTCAAGTTTTAAGTATGGCATTTCATTTCAACATAATTCATATCATACATGCAAGTAAATACTTGCAACATTCACAATGGCATCACAAACATCAACAATATTCATCAATATTTTATCAATATCACCATATAATCTCTTAGTGGATTTTTTTATCTCATTGATCATTACCATTGTTCATACATTAGTGTGGCATCACAACAATTCATCAATATGACTTTAAACCACACACGCAAGATCACACTTGTATCGAACACAATGATATTTAACAATTCAATCAATAATAATAATCATCCTTTTATTCAAGGAAATGATCAACAACATTATCCATCATTATTCATTATCGATATCATCTCCGATTCATCGATTTATAATAAATACATTGTCATACAATTGTCCCTTCATTAGTTTCATCATCATTTAAGGGTGTGTACACAACCACAACATTTTCTTTTCATTATCAATCATCATATCATATCATTAGTGGTGAACATTCATGTCTTCATAACATGTCTCAATCAATATCAACACCACTAAGACACACCATCACTACATACCCCTAATAAGATCTCTCGTTTTTACATAATAAAGGGGTTTTGGGTAATAATAAGCTCATGACAAATTTCAACCTTAAAACATGAGAAAAGTTTATTTTCAGTCTTAAAAATAATGGGACACATCACAAAAGTCATCTATTAGTCCTAATTTGCCAATCATAAAAAATTAGGTTCAAAACCCTTTTAAATTTGAATTTTACCATGCAATTGGTCTGATGTTTTACACCTAATGAGAGGTAGAAAACTCCAATTAAAGTGAGACCAATTCTCGCACCTCTGTAATATAATTATCTACAACTTTCATGAAGAAGTTGGAGGTCAAAAATGTCATTAAAATGCCCAAACAGGCCAAAAACAACAAAGAAATCATAGCAGTCAGAAAAACAGCATAATAGTGGCCATGACAGGGCTTTGAATCGATTCAAGCCTGTATGAATCGATTCAAGCACTTCCAGGGGGCTCTTAATTGATTCAAAACTCTTGTGAATCGATTCAAACACTTCCAGTGCCCCTTGAATCGATTCAAGACTGTCTTGAATCGATTCAAGACAGCAGTTAGGTAGATTTTGCTTAATTTTTCAACTTCTAAGCATCTTAACTCTTTCATATCAACTCCAAACTCTACCAAATTTTAACATCAACTTATATACATCATTTATGATGTGTGGCCACTGGCTGCACTCAAAAATTCCTAAAAATGATGGACTTATGTGCATAAACGCGTTTAAACCATTCCAAGGTTTTTTGTGCAACTCAAGGGCCTATTCTCAATGGAATTGGCCTATTCCAATTTCTACAAGTCATAAACTACGTATATGGGCTATTGGAAATATTCCATGGCGTTCAATCATACTAAAACTCAATATAGCCCTATTAGTTCCTCAATTATGCATGAAAATCGTAAACACAACTTCACATTTTTGAGTAATTCATCCATTCATGGATTTCTTTCAACAATCTAAATCATACCCATCAAAAGGGACCGCTAAATATTCATTATTATCTTATATATATATATAATTCCCAAACATTCAATAAATTGCCAAGCCTATCATCCATCACACTATCAATCATCATTCAAATAATCATGGCAAGGCAAGCATGAGTATAAGTCACATAGCCATCAATCATCAATCATTCTACTCATGCAATTGAAATGTAAACTCCTCTTCTACCTCGAGAGAAGAACCGCAATGATTCACAAGCTCCAAAAGTTCCACCATATTGTCCAGAATATAATCTCCTATCAACACACATAAATATACATGTATTCAATTTATAAGCCATCACAAGGCACCATTATAAATCTAAACAATTAACAACATCTCTTAAAGTCCAATATCAAGTCTTAGACTTGTTAAAACACCTATTCACATACTTGTGTTAGGCTTCAGAAATTCGTTTCCCAAAATCAAGATTTTGTAAGTCTCAAATGTTATTCAAGTGGCCTCAATACTCAAGATGGGGGGTGAATTGAGTTTTTAAAACTTTGCTTGGAATGCCTTTGAACTTGATTTTTTTATCACAAGTTTAAATATTATTCAGGTGAAATCAAGTTTAATGCAAGAGACAATGCAAAACAAGAGGTGTATGTAGCTGAGACAATTTGTCAAACACTTGGTGTGCAATATTCAACGTTAACTAATTCAAGCAAGCTTAAGTATATAAATCACAATCAACCAACACAAATCAATTAAGTGCAGTATATGAATGTAAAAGAGTAAAGGAGAAGAGCTTGCAAACCAATTTAATAAGTTCCACCAACCCCGGTGTACGTCTCGCCTTCAAGCAACCCACTTGAAGGATTTCCACTATTGAGATTTAGAGATTACAAGCTATGAGCAATTGCAGCTTCCTAGTGTCCCACACTCAAGAACTCAATCCTCACTAGCACAAGGGTAACCCACCCAATCTCTCAAACTCTCAATACCCAAAGGTTGAACTCCAACCTTTGTGACCACTCAACCTAGAGTGAAAGCCTTTGTGTTTGGTGTAGTGTTTACAAGCAAGTAACTCTCTTAATAGAGTAGATATACAAATGAAGGCTCACACAACTTCTAACTCTTAACAAGAAAGAATATACAAGTTTAAGCTCTAAGTTTCAGAAAAATGAAACTATACAAGAATAGAACTCACAAGACTCAACATTTGATTTCCCTTTGATGGATTTATGTGTTGCTTTTAGTAGCTTAGAGGAGTCTTGCATTTATAGGCCTTGTAGATGAGCTTAATGGTCTTCTTAGCCATTGCAGATGATGGGCACTGAGTTGGAATAGAGAAATGAGCTGGTTTCCACTTAAAAGGAACTTTCCTCAAATTCTGGCATGACCCTAATCGATTACGCCTCGAGCTATAATCGATTAGCTTTTGAAATTTGCAGTGTTATTCATGCTGTAATCGATTAGGTGTTACTGCGTAATCGATTAGCTTAGAAACAGGGACTTGCTAATCGATTATTTTATACCCTGTAATCGATTATAAATGGCACCTGATGCATTGAATAGAGTCTCATAGCATTGTAATCGATTAGGCCTTACTGCAATCGATTATGATGACAAACAGAACTTAGGTAATCGATTAACTTGGCTGAGTAATCGATTATTCTGAATACCTGATGCTCATATTTCACACTTTTAGCTGCTAATCGATTATGTGTTACTGTGTAATCGATTGTGGTACAAACAGAGCTTCAGTAATCGATTATTTTGTCTTGGTAATCGATTACATTGAATACCTGATGCTTTTTCCTCAAGTTATTTAAATGGTAATCGATTATGGTTCAAGGTGTAATCGATTACTGAACAAACAGAACATAGGTAATCGATTAACTTGTCCTCTAATCGATTAGGCTGCACGTTTTTGTCCATTTGATTCTGTTTTCTCTGTTTTCATGGTTACTTGGCCTTTTTGCTACAATCCTTCAATGTGCTTTGTCATTATCAAAATAATTCAACCTGAAATATATATTCAAACACATCAAAGGGCTAATCATACCCAACAACAACTACATCTCTTTCACCATCACTTAAACTATCCATTTGCCATTCAAATTCATCATGAGCCTCTTAGCTCCTTTCAAACCATTATCAATCAATAATTTTCAATGGCACACAAAATGGTCTAAGACCTCATCAATTCATAATCTTATTTATTTGCTTACCCCATCACAACCATCATGGTTTAGTGCTCACATTCCCCTTTTTCATATTCATATCAATATCTATTTATAGGTTTCACCATCAAAGGTCCTCTACCATTTTCCCTATCATTTATCATCATACAAATCATCACCTAACCTTGAGTACCTCATATTCACTTCTCAAAAAACTATTTCTTCTAGCCACAATACATACATTCCTAAATCTTAGGGTCAAGGTTCATTAAAATTCAATAATAATCATTCTAACATTCTCATTGTTCAAGCTCCCCTAACAATATCTCAACATCAATAATCAATTTTACCCATTCAAAGACTCATTCTCATATATATATATATATATATATATATAATCATCCCAATATCAATATCTCACAATTTTCTCATCAATTTCCCAAAGCCCCAAAATCCTAATTTCTAGGGTTTTCATCAAGATTCACCATCATCAACTCCAACCACTTATATGCATCATTTCAAACATCCATAGGCTAACAACATTATATTTGAATCATCATCAACATCAATAATAATCCCTAATGGTTTTCTGACCTAGGATTTTGGTTCCAAAAGCCATTATTCACCCAAATAACATCTAATCTCCCATTATAATACCTCAATAACTCAAAAACCATAAACAAAAGCCATGGGTGTTCAAAAATCATACCTCTTTCTTCTAGCTCTATGCCAAACATGAAAATAAGGAAAAGAAAGAAGGAGGAGAACCAAGCTTTGCTCTAATTTTTCATTCATGCTTCATGAATCCATGGAGACTAAGAAATTTTGGTGGGTAATGGTCATGGAAAGAGGGCACGGGTTGGGTAAGAAGAAAGGAGGAAGAAGATGAAAGAAATGAAGAAGGGAGAGGGAGAAGGAGAAGCCACGGGAAAGTGAAGAAAAGAGGAGAAGATTTTTGTTTTAACTTAAGTCCTTCATCAAAGCTTTTCCGTTTTATAAGCAACAGGATCCCCGTTCGGGCTAAATACTTAATCCAAAAATTATTCCGAATATAGATTCGAATTCATAATAATATTCTTTACAGTCCTGACCAACGACATCTCAATCGGAGATACTTGGTCTGACACCTATATTTTAACCGGGTATAATTTTAACTCTTAAAGCCTCAATAAATTATAAATAATCCTCATAAATCTCAATTTAATTCTTTCAATATTTTTGAGACACTTATTAACCCATTTATAATTATTTAATATTTATTTCTCATATTTAATCATTTTTATAAAATTTAGGATGTTACACCCTCCACAAGCCGCTCATTCTCTTCTTCTCAATCACGTCACCTCTCTCTCCCTCTCCTCTATTGACGCTCAAACCAACCTCTGAAATCATCTCTGTTCTTCACCAAAACTTCCTCCAACCACCACGAACCTCTATTTTTCTTCTTCCTTCACCACTTCCACCACCTAAAACCACCACAAAAACCATCATCCCCACCATTGAAATAGCCCTAAACGTGAATTTCCAATATCCCCACGACTCCTCATGACCTCCGTTTTCACCATTCTTTCTTCCTATGATCTCCGATCTTCATTTCCTTTAATTTCTACCAAATAGTTTTAATCCTAGTCATCGCGGAACACCCTCCACCACCATGGGCAGCCATTAATGTCACGTTCCTCCCTCCTTGGCGGATCGTTTGCATGTTGGCCATTCTGAAGTCTAATCATCGCATAGAGTCCAACCGCGGAGACAGATCATCAATCAGAGTTACGGTTTAAAAGTGGAGTTTTTGCCCCTCCGTCTAGTATCTAGAAAAATACGACACCTCAGGTAAGGGGGTATATTCTCGGGTATCTTGGGGTGAACTGAGTGTTCGGAAAGGTTAAGGAACCTTTGGTCCTTACCTATACGAGGGCAGGTTCAGGAAATATTATTAAAAATTAAGTCATTTTCCTGCTGTTAAATTAAGCCATTTAGATTTTTATTAATATTTTATTATCGTGTATGTGATTAATTGGTTGTGTTGGATGTTACTAAGGATGATAATTAAGTAGATAAGTTAGATGTTGAGTTGTGAAAATATTAAGGACCATGGGTGTTTATGTGGATTCTAGTGGTTAAGTTTTGAAAAATGTGATAAATGAGGATATAAGGATGGACGGGCATATGGCCTTTATTATGTAAATTTATGTTATGTCCACAGTTGTAATAATCACTGAGAAGTGTGGACTACTACCCACACTGTTATATTTGTCCCCAACGCGTTAACCCTCATACCTAAAGAAAACAAAATCAAGAAATAATAATGCCACTAAATATATTATTATCATTATTATTATTATTATTATTATTATTATTATTATTATTATTATTTTATTATTAATTACTATCGAGCATAATGGCCGGCTCTGCCACCAATCTAATTATTTTCCTTGTTAATTTAAATTCTGTCACTATGTTATTGAGCATAATGGCCAGCTCTGCCGCCGCTCTCGGTATTTTTCTTATTTATTTAATTTCTGTCATTCATATTTTGAGCAATAATGGTTGACTCTACCGTCACTCTCGCAACTTTATTTTTTATTATTATTTTATTTTTCCATCATTTATATTACTGGATATAATGGCCGGCTCTGCCGCCTTATTACTAGTGTTATTTTCTTACTATTATGATTATTAAAAATAAGAAACACATTATTTACTCCTCAACTTGAATATTATTTTAGCTAAGATATAGTCAGTATATTTTCTAATAAAATATAAATATACTATAATGTCTGAAAAACAGGTGGGACCTAACAACTTGAGGACAAATATCTCAATGTAGGAAACACATAGATATCCCGGGGTCGAAAGTAATAACAAAAATATGCATGTTGCATCATGGAAAGGATTCTTGTGAAAACTAGAGCATACACCGGGGGGTATGCTAGAGAACATTCGCATTCGATCCCTATGAAGGATCTTGGGAGTACAATTGGGTTGGGCATCTAATGGCTTGGATTCGCGCCCAATGCCGGACGGTCTGTGGCAAGCCTAATGTACTTTGACTAAAGACGGAATGTAACTGGGATTGTGTAGAGCCAAGTCCCATTATTATGTGATATGAATAATGAGATGAGATGGATCCATGTTTATAAGTAGGACCTGTGAGTCTATTTATACCCAATGATGAGATATGATGTGTAAAGGACTTGGTGGGCTCCGATCACTCTAGTGTGGAAACGTTGTGCCCAGGGACAACCTGAGCAGGATGGATTCCAATGGATGAGATGATGAGAATAATGATGATGATAATGATGATGAATTGGTTTATTGGGCCCACATGCATCATGAGACTTAACATCAGATCACTCATAATGAACCTAACTCATACATTACATTGCAATGTTGTTGATATCCATAAATTGTACATGTGTTGGTTGAATTGATTGTATTATACTATCTGTTCATTGGGTATGCCCGTACCGGGAACCCTCAGGGGATGGAGTATATATCACCCCTTACTATTTATTAATAACAAAAGGGCCGAAAAATCAGGAGCTAGAATATGAAGAGCTGTTGTAAGTTGAACCAGCTGGGAGTGCTCGACGAATGTAGGATAAGTAGGATTAAATATATAATTAATTAAGCAACAAGACTAAGGATGACTGTACATATTTAAGGGTGCCTACATGCCTCATTCTGTTTAAGAGCACAATCACTTAAAGTTATGAATGACTATGTGAATTATTTAATGCTTGCTTCCACTGATCTACCACTATTTTACTTTTAAAAAAAGTTCCCACTTTTTCTAAAAACTTGTGACCTCTTAGGTAAGTAGGACAACCCAGTAGAAGGATCTGTCCTAGTTAACCGAGGGTGTTACATCAAACCTTCAAGAACCCCCCCCCCCCCGAGTGCGTCCTATTGAGCTTTCTAAGGAAAGCATGAGGCCCCAACCTGTCCCTAAGGTTGCCATCTCTGCAAGGCAACGATAGTAATAATTTTGATTGACGTGTTAAGCTGGTCTGAGAAGAGACATAGTGATCTTGAGAGAATATAAGCTATGAGGAACTGAGTCGAGAACCCAGGGGTTGCGAGAGAAAATAAAGGTGTGTGATGATAGTGGAAGGGATACAGAGATAAGGAAAAATAAGCATGGGTGAATACCTAATAATAACAGATATAGAATATGACTTAGTAATATTTGACTGCAATGATAACATTTAAATAGCATTTTCTTGGTAATAATTGATTGATGTCTAGTAATAATAGGTAATAGTAATTAATTACATTTATAGGGTATTAATTAACATTCGGTAATAATATTTTATAATCTTGTTTAGTTAATATTAATTAAGGATACTTACTTGATAATAATATTTAATTATATAATTAATATTTATTTAATTAAATTCAAAAATATATATAAATATAATAATGATATTTGATTTAATTAATAATTGTGTATTTAATTATTTAATAAAGATATATAATAATATAATATTATTGGGTTCTCAAATTTAACTTCGAGACCTAGTGTTTGGTTAAGTACCAACAATCCGGCCTGAGACTAGTGATCCCATAGGAAAACCGGTACAGATAGAGCAACCTTATAGTAAATCGAGGAAGGTTGGTTCAGTCCCCTAAGCCTGACCCGTACCTTAGGTACCTTCCATGTTTGGCCATGCAAGGACTTCGGGATGTCTGATTCCAACATGGTCAATCTCTAATGATTCGTTTCAACAATCTAAACACTTCTCCTGAAGGGATCTAACCCTAATTTGGGTCCTATCAACCCTATTTCCCAAGGAAACACCTAGTTAAACCAAAACCCCTGAATCCAACTCAAGCACCTTCACTGTTTTCAACACAACTTCTGCATACGACATCGAAATCAAATGATTTTTGTCTTGGTTTCTTCCTTATGAAAAAACCTAGCAATATTTATTTCTAGTTTTGAATGCCGATTCGTAACCAATCATCCTTAATTTGAGAACCAAAGGTTTGTACTCTGAAACCTCATTTGTTAATCATGTTAATCTACGTATAGTTTGTTAGAAAAATCATATCTCTCTCATACGATGTCTGATTCACACGATTCTAATTTCATAATTCTTGTAACAAAATTCTCTACGACTTTTATACAGACTCTGAAGGCTAGTTCTCACGCCACTAGTGCAATTAAATCAATCTTTACTAGGCTAATTTAAACTCGTCACAACACTGTCCAGTGTTTGTAAAATATGCATATCTCCCTCATATGATGTTGAAACCACCTTATTCTTTTTCTATGTACTTATATCAAAAGGCCCTACAACTTTCATAAAAGGCTCAAAGTCTGATTCTAAACGAAAAAACCCCAGTGAATTAATCTTGTTAGCCCTTGCAAATTTGGGAACTCCAAGAGCACTTTTACTTAGTTTAGGCATAACGTTGGATCTAGTTACTGGATGTTCATCTGTCATATACCATTTTGAAGAGAAAATAGAGCTCTACAACTTTTGTGTTGAGTGTTTTTCCTAATTCTCATTCTAGAATTAATTAGAAATTTATTTAAAATAGGTTCTAAATAGGATAACTAGTCGCTCATTGGATATTTGACTTCCGGTACCCTAAATTGTATTTTTGGCCATTATTTTTCCCCACACCACCAGACAACTTCTATCCTCTCAGCCTATACAATCACCTCACCTCTTTTTCACTCTTCAAAAATCAGAATTTCCACTTCTTCTCTCTACACTCTCACATTTTCTCTAAAGAAACCACCACCACCTCTTCCACAATTTCCTTTTCTCCTCCACCCTCTACCACCACGTTCAACCACCATGACACAATAACAACCTCTACCTTCTTCATCTTCTTCTCTTCCTCTCCTTTCCTCCATAACAACCACCATGCTTCTCCCTCCCCTCGATAGCCGCGACCACCTCCTCCACCAAGGTAAGGAATTTTTGGTTCCTTATTTAAATTCTTTGCATTTGCTTCTTTCTCTTCATCTCCTATACCTAAATTCAGCATTGCATGTCCCATTCTCCTCTGGTGTAGTTTGGCCAAAACTACCGTATTGTCCATTGGTGTTACATGTTTGATTTCTGAGGTCGCGGACACGATTAGGAGCGATCGGGACAAGTTAATCGGTAATCGGTGAAATTTCCCAGCTCAGTTCCCTTTTCTCTTTCCATACCCAGAACTAACTATGAGATGAGGGGGCTTTTCTTCACTTAAACTCATTTTTAATTAATTTGGATTATATCTTTGACCCTTTGGAGTGTCTTTGCCAATTTTTGCTAAATTCTGTTAATTTTGTCGATGATTTCATAAGTGTTCTACCACCACCAACAAATTTTGTTATTCTTTTGGGTGTATTTGTATATTTTTGTAAGTTTCTATAAAATTATGTCTTAAAGATTGTGAACTCGGCCAACCCCTGTCAGAGTTCAGCCTGAGTTTTGGGAGTCTTGCTACCTTGATTCGTGACATACAGGAAGTTACCACAGGCTTGGTTACATTTTTATTTGGGTTTGTAATTAATTATAAATTTTTATTATTTTTCTATAATTTTTCGGTAGGTCCCACCACCCTGTATGGTAATTCTACCAGAGTTTTGGAAGTCCTTCCATCTTTCTGGAACTCCTGTCGAAGATCTACTGAAGAAATCACGTGTTATGAGTGTTCCTGCTGTGGCGCCTTGATTCCTCAATTCCAAATCCTAAGGTAAACACAAATAATTAATGAAAATACGAATAAATTTTTCATGATTAAAACCCCACGACATCAACTTACATCGAGACCCAAACTACATAAAGCCGGAGGCCATGATTTTAAAGAAATAAAAGAAGTGGATCGAAGAAAAGAGCCCTTACAAGAGAAATGAGAAAAGATCCAAAACAATGAAGAAAAACCAAGAATTTCAATCTTGATAGTCTCACTTAAGTGAGAAATTTCTCACTTGAGCGAGACCCCGCTTCTCGCTTGAGCGAGCAGGATCCAAAATCAGATCCACATGTTCTCTTGAGCAAGATAACTCTCATTTAAGCGAAAATATCACCGAATTAAACCTTACATTTTTGCTTAAGCGAGACACTCCTTGCTTGAGCAAAAATATTACAAAATCTTACCCCAGCTTCAGCTCAAGCCTCGCTTGAGCGAGTAGTGAGTGAAATCAAAACCTCTGACTCTTACCTGAGCGAGACACATCTCGCTTGAGCAAAAATAGTCCAGGGAGCATAACTCTGATGCATCACCCTCTCGCTTGAGCAAGATTTTACTCACTTGGGTAAGATTATCAGATTTCAGAATCTGAACTCTATTCACACAATGTTAATGGTTCCAAATCTTAATATCATCAAAATCAATACATTTCCAAAACTCTCACTAATACATTATCAACCAATTCATATAGTTAAACATCATTGGACATGAAAATCATTCATCACTCATTCCAAATTCAAGTTCACCAAGACCATACCATCAAAATGGCAATTCAATCCTCATGCTTATATCATGCATCATTGTTTACAAAACAAATGACCATGAGTCAATCCTTTAAAAGAATAGGGTTTTATTTACAAAATAAATTGAGCTATATGCACAACGTTATACACAAAAATATGAATCATCTACATCATTCACAATGTCATCATTTGCTAATCAAGGCATTTACTTATAGTTATTACACCTTTCTTACAAAACACTTCAATCTTCAAAAGGACATCTCATCCTGTGTTAGTCCTGTATCATAATGCTTAAAAAGAGACAACATGGGAGAGTGAGTCATTATATTCAAAATGACGAAAAAAAACATTTATGATCATGCATATATGCATACAATCCATCAGGTGCTTTGCAACACAAGCACTAAAAACATAACCAAATTCATCATTCCATCACCCTAAGCATACATATTTAAGATATACACAACTCACAATCTTCCCCTATACCACCCATTATGGGCTATTGCCATTCATTAATAGTTTTCATCATTAGTAATCTTGTCTCTTAACAAGGTTTCACCTTTTTTATCAATCATCACCATTTCAATATATTATTCCCATTCTACCACATCTCTAGGCTAATATATATGCACAAAGGATGTATTCAGCAATTTCATAGCAATATACTATGAATCCGACTATGGGAATATAACATCAATATGGGTTCAAGCATCGGTATATAACCAGCCCCCTACTGCAGTAGTAAAATATGTATATATATATATATAATAAATCTCCATTTTTATTGGTACCAAACTGCATCGCCCATCATGCAACACCTATCATTTTTACCATGACAGGGGTAAACAATCATCAACATCAAATTGGTGTTACAACTAATCATGAACCATGCCATGCCAACTATGATCCAACAGGACCACCAAGGACATCTACTCCTCAAAAATCCATCCCACTGGGTCAACCACATGTAATCCCCCATGATTAAGCATGGGCAGCTTCATGATTCCACCACTGATTCACTAGGGTAAGTGAATGCTCGTGCATAGAGTCTTCATCCTATTGGGCCAACTAAAGAGACCCCTAACATTGCAGACCGATAGCTATACAGATATGCCATAGATGAAATGCATGTAACAACACTTGTTTTTGTGTGTTATGTCTTTAAGGTCAATTGTCTTGATTGCATGATAATTTTATGTGTATTGATGACTGGGCTATGGCCGATTAGGTTGTGTGTGATGGCTGAGTTATATTTTAGGAGATTTTGTGAATATAAGATGAATACCCTTGCTTTAATTATGTGAGAAATAGAGATGATTAGGATAATAATAATGTGTTTGATGATACTCATAATAACAAAGATTTATCAATTAGAACGTTAGAAATCTAATAGAAATATTTAAAGTATTTTTGTTCAAGTTATTTAAACTATGTAACTCCCCCGGTTTTGGCCAAGAAATTATCTGAGGGACTTGAGTCAATTATTTTTATCCTAAAAACTCCCTCACATCATTTCTAATGATTTTTATGAAGATCCCGATGCCCGTTTCCAACCACCCAAGCCCAAAAACTTTGATTTTATGTTACCCGGGTAAGCCGAAATGCGTATCTGTACGTATTTTGGACATAATTTCCTCTCCTGTTGATAGATTGAAGTTGTTCTTATCCCAAAATCTCTGTATAAAATTTATATACAACTTTGATGTTGACCATGAAGGCCAATTCGTACCCTATAAATCCCAAAATTTAAAATACCACACTGATTCACATTTTTCTAATGGCAACTTGCACTATGTTTCGTACTTTTCACGTTTCTCCCTTGTATGACCATGAAATCAAAGAATTCTTCGCTAAAATTTTCTTAACTTAATTTTTTATAACTTTGATGCAGAACACGAAGCCTAAATCCCCACCAATTTTGCCCAGAAAATTAATCTTTGCAAGGAACAATAATCCCACCACAACCTTGCACTGCTTTCTTATTTGGGCCATAACTCCCTCATTTCTTAATGAAAATTTTTGTGCCATATACCAAATTAAAGATAACAAAAGGATATAAAGCTTTTGTTTTTGGCCCATTTTCAAATTTAGCCCAGAAAGGCCCTTAAATCCATGAGCAAGTGACTGTACATGCACTTGACACATCAGTTTTGCATAAGCAATTAGCTAATCATGTTGCACCACCACCCTGCCACTTGGCAAGGCCATGCAAGGTCTTTCTCCATTATACCACCAGCTACATATGACACCTATCAAGTGCATGAATCTACCTTGACACCTATCACATTCTCCCTTGGCCGTGGGAACTCCTTTTCCAACAAGGAGTTCCATGCAAAAGTTGTTACTTTGGCAAAACTATACATGATCCTTTCTTCTTCTCTTCATTCATGCTAAAACAACATCATCCATCCTCCCTCACCAAGCTTAAGTTACTCCTTCATCCTTTCTAGCCTCCATAAACAAGATACCACCTTCCAATCATCAAACCTTCTTCTTAAAACCACCACTAAATAGCAACGTTTTCTTCTTCTTTCCACCATCATATTCATGTGATCCATCCCCTCCAAGCCTCTATTTTCCTTCTCCTTGATAAAGCAAGCCATGAAGTTCTACAAGCAAACACTTGAAGTCCTTGTCACCTTTCTTGGAGGACAAAAATTTTATGGTAAGGGGGAGTAACTAGCTTGTTTAAATTCATAAAATGGAACATGCATGGTGAGGTATAAATGTCCCTTAGCATTTATACCTTGGTATCTCCTTAAAGATATTTGTTTTCATGTTTTAATCTTGAAAATTTCTTAGAAAAAGTGAGATCTTTAAGTAGTATCATGGTTGCACCATGAATTTATTAAGTTCTTTAAATTTCAAAATTTTAATAATGAAGTTACTAACTTATGAATTTTGGTTGCTGCAGAATTTTTGTTAAGAATATGTGCATGTGATATATTTATCGATTAATGTGTATTCTTGATTTAAATGGTGGTTTGTGATGTTGGTATTAGTTTTTGGAGATCTAAAGTGTTTTTTTTAAAATGAGTTTTGATGACTAAAAATAAAGGGCTATTGCCGATGGAAATTATTTATGGTTAGTTAAAAGATTAAACGTTAATAGATCCTAAAGTAGGAACTTGCTTAAAATAAATTGACGTTTGAGATGTGTTTGCATGAGTTGATCCTTAAACTTCTTATGTTAAAAATGAGTTTTATACATATACTAAATTCTGGAATTTTTTTAAAAATAAGAAAATAATTGGTTTGTATTTATGGTGATTACGCGATGCGCTTTAAATTCGAAAAAAGGATATTTTAGGAGCATTTAAAGTTTATTCTTGACAAAATTTTTAGACATGGGAGCTGATATGTTGTGAATACCTAGTGTTATATTTGATGATGAAATTTTGGTAAATGGAATGATTAATGAAAGAATTAAAAAGGGACCCAAGCTTAGACGTGAACAGTATGTTTGAAACGGTGAAAAATGTGTTTTCGTGGGTAAATGGGGGAGTTTGGAAAAACTATTTTGGAAGAGCATTTTTTGGTGTGAGAGATGAATTTTGATCATAATAAAAATACCCAAATAAGTAAAATTGATTGAAAGAATTTCCGACACGTGATTTGTCCTTAAATGCGTTTTAACAAATGTTAGAACGATGAATTTTGACACTTTGTAAACTTTTCATGTGGAGGATGTTCCTGGACAGAATTTATATTTAAATTTACTATATTTAATTATTATTTTGAAAATTAAATACTTTTGGCTTTGGAATCATCTAATTCAAAATTTTCTAGATAAAATACGACAAAAATAAAGTTTTGACAAACAGCGAAAACTAACCGTTTTATATCCTTAATTTAGAAAAGAGGAATTCTTTTATTTTCAATATGGGACTAGGAGAAATATTTTATAATAATAAAGTATTTTACCTAAGGTTTTATAAAACTTTTTTTGTTGAAAACAATTTAATTTGTTCATCGTAAGTCAACACAACGAAATGATATTAGTAAAGAATTGAAAAATTGTAAGAAATATATTTTGTTCTTATTTCCTCTTAGAAGTGATATCTAACTTTAAGATCATATTTTTAAGTACAAGGACAAAATAAGTTAGAGAATCTTACTCTCAAAAAATTTAATAAATGTATTATACTTAAAATACCTTTTAGAATTGAAAAATAAATTAGATATTTTAAATCTAGAAGATTTTTTTTGACTTGTTTAAGAAATGACCTCTATACTTTTAAAAAAATCATTTGGATAGTATTTAGACTTTGGCTCCTGGTGCCTAATACACGAAAAGATTTTCACTTTAGATACTTCGCACGCTTTAAGGACAAATAAGTCGAGCGGGTAAGGTTCCGTCTAATACTCGGCACCCTAGTAATAAGACAAACATATGACATATTGCATTTGGAGTAAGGAGGGATGTAGAGTGATCTCCTAGATCATACAGTGATGGGTACACTGGGTGTCACCCCCGGTTCTCCGAACCGGAATCCCGATGTAAACAAGATAAATAATTAATTAAAATATGAGTAATGTTTTTTGCGTTTGAAATAACTTTGAAAACACCTCAACGATCACACCAAGACTTGAACCACAGAAAACCGAAGAATGAGATTTAATATTTTATGACTGGATCATAAAATAGATTGCCCATGATTGTATACAAAAATAATAGAGTTTACGGCGGAAGAAGAATATGTATACAGGGCACACGCCTAGTCCCATATATGAAGATATGAGAAAAGGCTCGACAAAACATACAAGTATACAACACAAGCCTATTAGGCCACGACCAATCTTACGCATAAATCATAAACATACATTGCCTTGAATATATATATATATATATATATATATATATATATATGCATCTATATGGTCATGCAACATACATCTCCAATGTCCATATTCCACAATTGACCATATTCGATTCAATCTTAATATCTTACATCATCAATACTCATACCTTCCTAAAATGGGCTACAAGACCAACATCATTTCATTCATCAATAGTTATGAATTCCAATACCCCAAACATCAACACATTATTCACTTATATCATCATTTACAATACATCCACCAGTATCAATAATTATCAACAACACTACATATATTTTATTCACAATGAAATAATTTACAATTGCTACCGACCAAGGCATTCCATTACCACTATTTACCTTCCCAAAGTTCTACTTTAAAATATCCCCATCCCATGATATTCCTACATCAATGCTAAAAATGGATAACATGGGAGAGTGAGTTATACATTTCAAATGACGAATATGAATACAATTGAGATTATGTGCATATGCATATTAACATTATGTATGCTTTGCTAAAATTATCAACAATCCTCATAATTTATTCATTTTAACAATATACATATCATATCTTCATCCATCAATTCATAGCAAAGTAATCACATACACACCTCATTTCTCATTGCCATAATGGGCCAACACCATCATTATCAATCATACATAAATATGCCCTTCATCATATTGGGCCATCACATACAACATCATCATATTCAATATCTTTTCATTGTATTCATATTTTTCATGTTGTCTTATAGGTATTCATTTACCCATCTCGTCATCATCACATCTCAATCTTAATCATCACCAATCATCATCAATCATCATCACCTTTTGGCATATCTCCATGCTGTATGCAAATGCTCTTAGGCTAACGCATATGCACAATGGAATAAACAAAAAATGCAGATCTGACTGGGGGAATAAACACCAAATATAGGTCAAGCATATGTGTGCTACTATGCCCCTACTGCAGTAGTAAAATGTGTACACATACCTTATAATGCATGCATAATCACCAAAATTTTACTGGTACCAAACCACATCACCCATATGTAGCACTAGTCACCCCATGACTTACGGATCAACATGGCCTCACTTGCCAAAAGTGCTACGGGCCTCTCCGGAGCACACATTGAGAGAGCCGTGCCTCGTTAGACACCGAGGTAACTTGCTCATCACAGAGCTGTAACGTCCCGTGTAATTTTCTGAATAAATTTTTTGCGTTTTTGAAAGATCAATTTAAAATTCGTAAATTAAACTCAGAGTTCACATAAAATTCGATAATTGCGGAATATTATCATGCATACTAGTCGTGATTAATAAAATTTATGAAATATTTGCATAGCGGAAACGATTTAGAAGTAACAGTTCATAGTACCTAATATTTATTACAACCCATTAAATTAAAGTAAAAATCAAAGTCCAAGTAATAATTCAAATAGGCATCAATCATGGCATCACTCTGCATTCTGCGTGTCATTCACTATAAAAATTAATGTAAAAGTGAGACAGAATATAGAATAAGTATAAAATAGATAAAATTGCACAAACACAATCAACAAATCATAATGATATGATGAATATGCCAGACGAGTTCATTTATATTTAATAAGTCTTTAATTAATCAAATGATGTCATGCTGGATCCATTTGGTTTGGTGGGAATACTGCAGTAAAAGTCTCATAGAGACACAAATAGGGCTTTAGCATATACCATGAATCCCTACACTTCATGGCGCTTAAGTACCGAAGTACACAAATATCATAAGTAGGACTTTGCATAAACCATGAATCCCTACACTTTATGGCGCACAACAAAATAGGGCTTAACTCATCATAGAGTAACCTCCCACCAGGGTAGGCAATCATGGAACCCCTAAATTCCATGGTGCGTCCGAATGCTTATGATGCATGAATGCCTTTAATTCTCTTTATCATTTAACATACCATGATATATCAATTTCCAAAACCACTTGGAAAACCACAAGTCCTCAAAGGAACACTTCATATATATAATTTACAAAATCATGGATTTACTGTTTCAACCACATGTATCAATAGTCGCAAGGCATTCATGTATAAATATTAAATTAATCATTCATAATGATTCATCATCAAAATACACAAACTGTATGGTACTCATTAAGACACAACAACATCAATAATAAATCATAATCACTCAAGAGTTTAATAATAAAATTGATACTCATAGAGAAAATATCATTTTCATTCATAATAACCATTATAATTAACTTTCAACATTTCCAACAGCAACATACTCTTAGTAAAACAGTCATAACATGAGTAAATCATAACCTTTTCCTGTGATTCCACTTCCTATAGCTTAATAATACAATTATCTACAACTTTCATGAAGAACACAATTTCAAATTCCAAATAGAAACATCACTTATCCACGAAATACCACACTGCCTCATGGTGAATTTTTCTAAAACGTATATATATTAGTAATTTGAACGTTTCTGGAGCTACAAAAATGATTTTGGCATGAAACCAGTTCTAAGTTATTCTTAACACAAATATCTACAACTTTCATGAAGAACACAATTTCAAATTTCAAACAGAAATACCACTTATCCATGAAATACCACACTGCCTCAAGGTGAGTTTTCCAAAACGTACACATATTAGTAATTTGAACGTTTCGGGAGTTAAAAAAATGATTTTGGCATGAAACCAGTTCTAAATTATTCATAACACAAATATCTACAACTTTCATGAAGGCACCAACCCCTAATTCTCACCACAAAATTCCCAGTTTTAAAAATAAGATTTGGATTTCAAATTAACAGGATTACAGTTTGTACATACTTTGGTATTATAGGCTTACCTTGAGCTACAAAAATCATTTTGACTTGAAACCACTTTTTAAAGATCCACAACATAAATATCTACAACTTTCATGCAGACATCAAAGGCTGATTATGCACGTACAAGTCCCAGCATATTAATATATATACAAAACATAGGATGAATATTCCACTCGGACATGCTGTAGTAATTTGGCTATAACGTTTGCTACACATACTCAAATCAGTCAGTTCAGGTCTCAAAATTCACATAACAAAAAGATATACAACTTTCATGAAGACACTGATCACTAATTCGTACCACAAAATTCCCAGTTTTAAAAATAAGATACGGATTTCAAGTTAACAGATTTACAGCTTGGACATACTTCAGTATTTTAGGCATAACTCGAGCTACAAAATTTATTTTGATTTGAAACCACTTTCTAAAGGTCCACAACATAAATGTCTACAACTTTCATGAAGACATCAAGGGCTGATTATGCACGTACAATTCCCAGTAAATTAATATATACACAAAACATAGGATAAATCTTCCACACGAACATGCTGTAGTATTTTGGCTATAACTTTTGCTATACTTATTCAAATTAATTGATTCAGGTCTCAAAATTCAGATAACAAAAAGATCTACAACTTTCATGAAGAAGTCAGAATCAAATTCACACGTTTTCAATTTCAAAAATGAGCAACAAGTTACGTAATTAATTCCAGAATCCTAGAACAGCATACAATTCTACCCATTCTATAGTTATTCACAACCCTGTCTCCTCTTACTTGGTTTGAAGACTTTTAGCTGACTGGAAAAGAAGTCCCCTGGCTGTCCTGGTTCAGACTGAAGGTGTGTTGATGGAGAAGAGTAATTGGGAGTTTCAGAATCAGTGGTGTGTTTAATAATGCAAGGTGGGAGACAACTTTCCATGAGTGGGTTTCTAGTGGGCTTTTAGTGGGAATTAAGAGTGGTTTAGGTTGAAAGTAAGCTCCACTTCTGTAGCCCACCCACTGGAGTGCGCATAATGGAAGATGATTTATTAAAAAAATACATGAAGGGACAAAACAGAAGTCAACACGTCAATCTGGCAGTGAATTCCGAGTGAAATTTCACTCGGTCAGCCTCTTGACCGACTGGAATTCCACTCGGTCCATGTATATACCGACTGGTAGTGGTCGGTAATGTGAAGAGAGGGAAATCCGAGTCCCTCTCGCTCAAGCGGGTACCGACTCGCTTGAGCGAGTTCCATACAATGCACTGGCAAAGGGGTTTCGCTCAAGCGAAAACCGACTCGCTTGAGCGAGTGTGCGTTTCGCTCAAGCGAATACCGACTCGCTTGAGCCAAAACCGATCCTTCATTCACTCGGTTTTCACTTCAACAGCTTAATCCACTCGGTAGAACATCCTGAAACCGAGTCTTCACTTATTACTCACTCGGAATTGATTCTCATTAAACAGTCGGTCTGATTTCTCTTCCTTGGAGGTGACTCAGTCGGCATATTCTCCTAAAACCGAGTCATCTCAATTAGTCTTTCACTCGGGTATATCATTCCAATTCTGAGTCATCTCTTGCTCAGCCTTTCGCTCGGCAATTACACTAAAACCGACCCATCACTCTATTGGTTTTCCACTCGGAGTTTCATCCCAGAGACTGACACATCTGGGTAATAATAAACCGTGTGTCCCTAGTCAGAATTCTGCCACTCGGAAATGCATTTTCCTATGTAATTCACTCGAAAATGAAGGCACTCAGTGATTCTTTCATTCGAAATTTCAATGTCTGATCAAGATCGACTCGGAAACGAGCCTTTGGAAGATACTTGACTCGGAAATGAGTCTTTCTGTGGTGTTTGACTCGGAAACGAGTCATTCAGGAGTAATTGACTCGGAAATGAGTCATTTGATGGCTTTTGACTCGGAAACGAGTCTTTCTAAGTAATTTAACTCGGCAGTGAGTCACCCCAAGGTGAGTCACTCGGATTCTCTCACCCAGAGGTGGTTCTATCAGTTCCACTTCACACATAAGTGTCTCGGGTGTAGGAATTTCACTCGGAATAAACTCACTCGGCCATATTCCACTCGGAAAACACAACCTTCACTTGGAATTTTACATCTTCACTCAGAATTTCTCTTAGTCACTCAGAATTTTCCTTCTTCACTCAGAATTTTCATTCTTCACTCGGACAGAGCCCCTTTTTCACTCGAAAATTCGTTTCTAAGGCATATTTTACTCGGAAAATGGATTTTATCAATACAGGTCTATGTAATTTCTATAATTATACCCAAAAATGGAATTTTTTGGAGTATTATAAACCATCCATAAAGTGTTTTATTCATTGATTAACACTTACAGACCTTCCATGCTTCATAAATTACATAATTGAACTATTATTAAAGCAGGATGTTACATTTCTCCCACCCTAATAAAAATTTCGTCCTCGAAATTTAATCATTACGCACTCCTCAGTGAAACAATTCTGGATACTGTGTCCTCATAGCATCTTCACGCTCCCAAGTCAGAGTTACTTCGTTTCCTTGTTTCCATGCAACCTTCACTAGTGGTACGTTCTTGTTTCTCAGGCGTTTATTCGATCTTTCTAGAATCTGTGTAGGTTCTGTGGAGATGGTTAGATTTTCTCTAACTTCAATATCATCAGCAGCAATCACGTGAGTGGGGTCTTGTACATACTTCCTTAATTGTGATACATGAAACACATTGTGCAGGTTTGCCGGGTGAGGAGGAAGTGCAATCTGATACGCCACTGTACCAATCCTCTTTAGGATCTCATATGGTCCAATGAACCTCGGACTCAACTTCTTACTCTTCAATGCTCGGCCAATCCCCTTGTGAGGTGAAACCTTCAAAAATACATGCTCACCCACTTGGAATTCAAGTGGTTTCCTCCTCTTATCGTAATAATGCTTCTGTCTATCTTGGGATGCCTTCATCTTTTCTCTGATTATTTTTATTTGTTCAGTAGTCTGTTGCACAATTTCGGGTCCTAACGCTAAACTTTCACCAGTTTCTAACCAACAAAGGGGCGTTCGACACCTTCTACCGTACAATGCTTCAAATGGAGCCATACCAATACTGCTATGGTAGCTATTGTTATACGTGAATTCAATTAGTGGAAGAAACTGCTCCCAACTACCACCATGTTCAAGCACACAAGATCGCAGTAAGTCTTCCAAACTTTGTATGGTACGCTCTGACTGCCCATCTGTTTGTGGATGATAAGCTGAACTTAATCGAAGCTTTGAACCCAATTCCTGATGCAAGCTTCCCCAAAATCGAGGAGTGAACCTTGGATCTCTATCTGACACAATACTAGATGGTACACCATGAAGTCTTACGATCTCCTTCACATATAATTATGCCAATTTTTGTAGAGAGTTCTTCATATTCATTGGGAGAAAATGAGCAGACTTTGTCAATCTGTCTACAATAACCCAGATTGCATCATTCCCTGAAAGTGTTCTTGGTAACCCTGACACAAAGTCCATTGAAATGTCATCCCATTTCTAGACAGGAATCTCTAATGGTTGTAGTTCACCAGATGGCTTCTGGTGTTCTACCTTGGCTTTTTGACATACCAGACATGAAGACACATATTCAGCTATTTCTTTCTTCATCCTTGGCCACCAAAAGCTTTTCTTCAGGTCTTGATACATCTTAGTTGATCCAGGATGAACGCTCAACATACTTTTATGCGCTTTTTCTAGGATTGTCCTTCTCAGACCAACATCATCTGGTACACAAATTCTGCTTCTGATTCTCCAAATTCCATCTGATCCTTCTTGTAATCCCATATCTTTTCCATTCGCCTGTAATTCTCTCAACTCTTGTAATGGCAAATCTTCTTTCTGTCTTTCACTTATCAGCTTCAGAAAATCATTGGTTATCTTCAAAGTTCCCAAGATCATATTCTTTGAAGATTTCATCTCCACACCCAAGTTCATGTCTCTGAACTATTCTATCATCTCCATTTCTTTTACCATCAAAGATGCCATATGAATGGACTTCCGGCTAAGTGCATCTGCCACCACATTTGCTTTTCCTGGATGGTACTTCAAATCAAAATCATAATCTTTAAGAAATTCCATCTATCTTCGCTGCCTCATGTTCAATTCCTTTTGATCGAACAAATACTTCAAGCTCTTGTGGTCACTGAACACTTCAAACTTGACTCCATACAAATGGTGTCTCCAGATTTTCAGAGCAAATACCACTTCTGCCAATTCTAGATCATACGTTGGATAGTTCATCTCATGTGGTCTCAACTATCTAGAAGCATAGGCAACCACCTTTCGTTGCTGCATCAAAACACATCCTAAGCCCATTTTGGAAGCATCACAATAAACCACAAAGTCTTCTTGTGGATTAGGTAAGGTTAAGACTGGAGCAGATGTAAGCTTCAATTTCAGTTCTTGGAAACTTTTCTCACATTCTGGCGTCCAAGAAAAAGGTTGATTCTTCCAGGTTAGACGACTCATTGGTAGGGCAATTTGAGAAAACCCCTCAATGAATCTCCGATAATAACCAGCTAATCCCAGGAAGCTTCGTATCTCAGTGACTGAAGTAGGTCTCTCCCAGTTTACTACAGCTTCTATTTTAGAAGGATCCACAGACACTCCTTCGTTTGAGATTACATGGCCTAGGAATTTTACCTCTTTCAACCAGAATTCACATTTTGATAACTTTGCATACAACTGCTTCTCCTTCAAAATCTGCAATACCACTCGAAGATGCTTTTCATGCTCCTCTGAAGTTTTTGAATAGATCAGAATATCGTCAATGAAGATGATGACAAATTGATCCAAGTAGGGATGAAATACTCGATCCATGTAATCCATGAATACAGCTGGGGCATTGGTCACTCCGAAGGGCATCACAAGATACTCATAATGACCATAGCGTGTTCTAAAGGCTGTCTTTGGAATATCCTCAGACTTGACACGAATCTGATGATAACCTGATCGTAGATCAATCTTGGAAAATGCTGCAGCACCTCTCAATTGATCCATCAGATCATCAATTCTGGGCAAGGGATATCTATTCTTCACCGTTAATTTGTTCAACTGACGATAATCTATACATAATCTCATGCTTCCATCTTTCTTCTTGACAAGTAATACTGGCGCTCCCCATGGTGACACACTGGGTCTGATGAAATGCTTCTCCAACAACTCTTCAATTTGTTTCTTCAGTTCTGCCAGTTCAACTGGTGCCATACAATATGGAGCTTTAGACACTGGTCCTGCTCCTGGAATTAAGTCAATTGAGAATTCTATCTCGCGTTCTAGAGGTAAACTTGAGACATCCTCAGGAAATACTTCAGGAAATTCAGAAACAACTGGCATTTTGATCTCTTTAGATTCTCCATCTCCTTGTGGAAGAGAAGACAAGGCAAATAATTGGCTTTCACCTTGTAAGGCAAAGAGTTTGAGATTGTTGGAAGTAAGATTTTCTTCTGATGGAAATATCACAGTTTTGTTATGACAGTCCACCAAGACTCGATTTGCCGACAACCAGTCCATCCCTAGGATTACTTCCAGATCCTTCAAAGGTAAACAAACAAGATCGACTAGAAAGTTTTTACCTTCTATGAGCATAGAGCATTCGTTACACACCTTAGTAGTCCTAAGTTGTGTACCGGTGGGAGTGGAAACAATCAGGTCATATCTCATAGGATTCACAGGTAATTGAAGACGTCCAACACACTCATCAGAAATAAATGAATGAGTAGCACCAGAATCAAATAACACAGATAAGATTGTACCATTGATCTCACATTTACTTTGTACGAGGTCATCAGCTTGATCTGCCTCTGAACCGCTGATGGCAAAGACTCTTCCAGTTATTAGTTGTAATTTCTGATCTGTTGACTCCCTGTTCTGTCTTGGAGGTTGGGCAGCACGTGTGTCTCCTCCACGGCTTCTCTGATAATTAGAGCCTTTTTGATCATTCATAGTGTTCCTGTTGTTGTTTTGATTGTTCTGCGGATAATTTGGACTGATGTGTCCTTTTTGGTTACAACGAAAACAAGTGACATCTTCAAGACGTCTGTTGCAATCACGTATGTGATGGTTACCTCCGCACTTTAGACATCTCATATTGTTACGTCTTTCAGAAGATGATGATGATGATCCTCCCTTGAAACGACTTTGATAGAACGACCCTCTTCTTTTGAAATCAGCTGACTGAGGTTTCAGTTGTCTATTGGCCTTTTCATGTGCCAGTCTAGCTTGGTGATTTTCTTCAAAAATTCTGCATTTGTTGATTAGAATAGGAAAACTCTGAATCTCTTGGTATCCTATCACCTCTTTGATTTCCAGATTCAGCCCGTTCTCAAATTTAACACATTTTGATTCTTCGGCACCAGCCTGTTGAAAAGGAGGGTAAAAGAGAGATAGTTCTTCAAACTTTGCAGCATATTCTCCAACAGACATTGAGCCTTGTTTCAGCTCCATAAATTCCAGCTCTTTACCGCTTTTCACACTTGGTGGAAAATATTTCTCTAGGAAACAGTCTTTGAAGTTGACCCAGTTCAAGGGTCTGTCAGCCTCGATCATACGGATTCTAGCATGAATCCACCAGTTTTCTGCCTCTTCCACCAACATATAGGTGGCATACTCCACCTTTACGCATTCTGTGCAGGGTAATGCTCGAAAGATATGCCCCATTTCCTTGGCCTAGAGATACGCTCCTTCTGGATTATAACCCCCTTTGAATTGTGAAGGTTTTCTTTTCAGGAAGTGATCTAACCCATGTAGTCCTCCAGTGCTCCTTGGTTGGTTTTGTCGTTCTATGGCTTCAGCTAAGTGGTTGAAAGCTGCTGCCATATCGTTGTTATTGTTGTTATTTCTTGCCATCCTACATTCGTAGTTTGGTTTATACTAATTCTAAGGGAAAATATATTGTATTATAACCTAACTATAAGTATTCTACAGTTTATCAGTTAAGCAATAATTCATATAACACATTTATCATATTATCAAGCAGTAATCAAACAAATCTTTTTGTAATTAATCAGTCAGGCACAAGTCATATAGTACACACTTAACATGTTATCAAGTAAGAAATCAAACATTTCACATATTATATCGAGAAACAGTACATGTCATAGCAATTGGTCCTGAATTTTTGAAAATGCTCTGATACCACCTATGTAACGTCCCGTGTAATTTTCCGAATAAATTTTTCACATTTTTGAAAGATCAATTTAAAATTCATAAATTAAACTCAGAGTTCACATAAAATTCGATAATTGCGGAATATTATCATGCATACTAGTCGTGATTAATAAAATTCATGAAATATTTGCATAGCGGAAACGATTTAGAAGTAACAGTTCATAGTACCTAATATTTATTACAACCCATTAAATTAAAGTAAAAATCAAAGTCCAAGTAATAATTCAAATAGGCATCAATCATGGCATCACTCTGCATTCTGCGTGTCATTCACTGTAAAAATTAATGTAAGAGTGAGACAGAATATAGAATAAGTATAAAATAGATAAAATTGCACAAACACAATCAACAAATCATAATGATATGATGAATATGCCAGACGAGTTCATTTAAGTTTAATAAGTCTTTAATTAATCAAATGATGTCATGCTGGATCCATTTGGTTTGGTGGGAATACTGCAGTAAAAGTCTCATAGAGACACAAATAGGGCTTTAGCATATACCATGAATCCCTACACTTCATGGCGCTTAAGTACCGAAGTACACAAATATCATAAGTAGGACTTTACATAAGCCATGAATCCCTACACTTCATGGCGCACAACAAAATAGGGCTTAACTCATCATAGAGTAACCTCCCACCAGGGTAGGCAATCATGGAACCCCTAAATTCCATGGTGCGTCCGAATGCTTATGATACATGAATGCCTTTAATTCTCTTTATCATTTAACATACCATGATATATCAATTTCCAAAACCACTTGGAAAACCACAAGTCCTCAAAGGAACACCTCATATATATAATTTACAAAATCATGGATTTACTATTTCAACCACATGTATCAATAGTCGCAAGGCATTCATGTATAAATATTAAATTAATCATTCATAATGATTCATCATCAAAATACACAAACTGTATGGTACTCATTAAGACACAACAACATCAATAATAAATCATAATCACTCAAGAGTTTAATAATAAAATTGATACTCATAGAGAAAATATCATTTTCATTCATAATAACCATTATAATTAACTTTCAGCATTTCCAACAGCAACATACTCTTAGTAAAACAGTCATAACATGAGTAAATCATAACCTTTACCTGTTATTCCACTTCCTATAGCTTAATAATACAATTATCTACAACTTTCATGAAGAACACAATTTCAAATTCCAAATAGAAACATCACTTATCCACGAAATACCACACTGCCTCAAGGTGAATTTTTCTAAAACGTACATATATTAGTAATTTGAATGTTTCTGGAGCTACAAAAATGATTTTGGCATGAAACTAGTTCTAAGTTATTCTTAACACAAATATCTACAACTTTCATGAATAACACAATTTCAAATTTCAAACAGAAATACCACTTATCCATGAAATACCACACTGCCTCAAGGTGAGTTTTCCAAAACGTACACATATTAGTAATTTGAACGTTTCTGGAGTTACAAAAATGATTTTGGCATGAAACCAGTTCTAAATTATTCTTAACACATATATCTACAACTTTCATGAAGGCACCAACCACTAATTCTCACCACAAAATTCCCAGTTTTAAAAATAAGATTCAGATTTCAGATTAACAGGATTATAGTTTGTACATACTTCAGTATTATAGGCATAACTTGAGCTACAAAAATCATTTTGACTTGAAACCAATTTCTAAAGATCCACAACATAAATATCTACAACTTTCATGCAGACATCAAAGGCTGATTATGCACGTACAAGTCCCAGCATATTAATATATATACAAAACATAGGATGAATATTCCACTCGGACATGCTGTAGTAATATGGCTATAACTTTTGCTACACATACTCAAAGCAGTTGGTTCAGGTCTCAAAATTCACATAACAAAAAGATATACAACTTTCATGAAGACACTGATCACTAATTCGTACCACAAAATTCCCAGTTTTAAAAATAAGATACGGATTTCAAGTTAACAAATTTACAGCTTGAACATACTTCAGTATTTTAGGCATAACTTGAGCTACAAAATTTATTTTGATTTGAAACCACTTTCTAAAGGTCCACAGCATAAATATCTACAACTTTCATGAAGACATCAAGGGCTGATTATGCACGTACAATTCCCAGTAAATTAATATATACACAAAACATAGGATAAATCTTCCACACAAACATGCTGTAGTATTTTGGCTATAACTTTTGCTATACTTATTCAAATTAATTGATTCAGGTCTCAAAATTCAGATAACAAAAAGATCTACAACTTTTATGAAGAAGTCAGAATCAAATTCACACGTTTTCAATTTCAAAAATGAGCAACAAGTTACGTAATTAATTCTAGAATCCTAGAACAGCATACAATTCTACCCATTCTATAGTTATTCACAACCCTGTCCCCTCTTACTTGGTTTGAAGACTTTTAGCTGACTGGAAAAGAAGTCCCCTGGCTGTCCTGGTTCAGATTGAAGGTGTGTTGATGGAGAAGAGTAATTGGGAGTTTTAGAATCAGTGGTGTGTTTAATAATGCAAGGTGGGAGACAACTTTCCATGACTGGGTTTCTAGTGGGCTTTTAGTGGGAATTAAGAGTGGTTTAGGTTGAAAGTAAGCTCCACTTCTGTAGCCCACCCACTGGAGTGCGCATAATGGAAGATGATTTATTAAAAAAATGCATGAAGGGATAAAACAGAAGTCGACACGTCAATCTAGCAGTGAATTCCGAGTGAAATTTCACTCGGTCAGCCTCTTGACCGACTGGAATTCCACTCGGTCCATGTATATACCGACTGGTAGTGGTCGGTAATGTGAAGAGAGGGAAATCCGAGTCCCTCTCGCTCAAGCGGGTACCGACTCGCTTGAGCGAGTTCCATACAATGCACTGGCAAAGGGTTTTTGCTCAAGCGAAAACCGACTCGCTTGAGCGAGTGTGCGTTTCGCTCAAGCGAATACCGACTCGCTTGAGCCAAAACCGATCCTTCATTCACTCGGTTTTCACTTCAACAGCTTAATCCACTCGGTAGAACATCCTGAAACCGAGTCTTCACTTATTACTCACTCGGAATTGATTCCTCATTAAACAGTCGGTCTGATTTCTCTTCCTTGGAGGTGACTCAGTCGGCATATTCTCCTAAAACCGAGTCATCTCAATTAGTCTTTCACTCGGGTATATCATTCCAATTCCGAGTCATCTCTTGCTCAGCCTTCCGCTCGGCAATTACACTAAAACCGACCCATCACTCTATTGGTTTTCCACTCGGAGTTTCATCCCAGAGACTGACACATCTGGGTAATAATAAACCGTGTGTCCCTAGTCAGAATTCTGCCACTCGGAAATGCATTTTCCTATGTAATTCACTCGAAAATGAAGGCACTCAGTGATTCTTTCATTCGGAATTGCAATGTCTGATCAAGATCGACTCGGAAACGAGCCTTTGGAAGATACTTGACTCGGAAATGAGTCTTTCTGTGGTGTTTGACTCGGAAACGACTCATTCAGGAGTAATTGACTCGGAAATAAGTCATTTGATGGCTTTTGACTCGGAAACGAGTCTTTCTAAGTAATTTAACTCGGCAGTGAGTCACCCCAAGGTGAGTCACTCGGATTCTCTCATCTAGAAGTGGTTCTATCAGTTCCACTTCACACATAAGTGTCTCGGGTGCAGGAATTTCACTCGGAATAAACTCACTCGGCCATATTCCACTCGGAAAACACAACCTTCACTCGGAATTATACATCTTCACTCGGAATTTCTCTTAGTCACTCGGAATTTTCCTTCTTCACTCAGAATTTTCATTCTTCACTCGGATAGAGCCCCTTTTTCACTCGGAAATTCATTTCTAAGGCATATTTTACCCGGAAAATGGATCTTATCAATACAGGTCTATGTAATTTCTATAATTATACCCAAAAATGGAATTTTTTGGAGTATTATAAACCATCCATTTAGTGTTTTATTCATTGATTAACACTTACAGACCTTCCATGCTTCGTAAATTACATAATTGAACTATTATTAAAGCAGGATGTTACAAGAGCCGCCCGTCCACATGGCCTGCCACATAGGGTGCCTCGTCACCAAACTAAGGGTAGCTTCATGACTTACGCACTGAGTCACAGGGGAAATAACAGAATGCTCGTGCACTGAGCCGCCCTCCCACTGGGTCAACCAGGGGAATCCCCTAATATTCCTTACCGGCAACGTATGATATGCCATGCATGCAAATGTCAATCATTGTATTCACACACTATGCATCCTATCATGCCACTCATCAATCATCATCATCCACACCAACACCACTATATAATCTTTAGTTGGTTTTATCATTGTTGGTTTTAGCCATTATTTTCAAGTCTTAAGAGTGGCATTTCATTTCAACATACTTATATCATACATGCAAGTCAATGCTTGTAATCATTCACAATGGCATAACAAACATCAATAACATTCATCAATCTTTCATCAACATTACCACATAATTTCTTAGTGGATTTTTCGTTTCATTGATCATCACCATTGTTTTACATTCTAGTGTGGCTTTCACAACATCTCATCAATACAATTCAAACCACACATACAAGATCATACTTGTCTCAAACACAATGGTATTCAATAAATCATCAATAATAACAATCATCCATCTTTACTCAAGGGATTGATCAACAACATCATCCATCATTATCCATTATCGATATCATCTCTGATTCAGCGATTTATAATAATTACATTGTCATGTAATCATCCTCTTATTAGTTCCACCATCATGCAAAGGTGTGTCATACAACCACATAATTTACTTTTCATTATCTTCTCACCAAGTCATATTATTAGTGGTGGATTATTCATGCCTTTCATGACATATATTAGACAAACACATTTTGCCAATTTATAACTCAATCTCAAAATGCCACTAAGACACACCACAATTACATACCCCTAACACATTCATATGTCATTGCATAATGAAACAAAATTAGGATAATAACAAGCTCAATTCATTTTCAATACTAAGGTATGTGAGGGTCATGACAATGCCATCGCGTTTTGATTGCTAAAACGTATTAAAAATGTGTGCAATCAAACATAGAAACATGTCATGGCTTAATCTTATCAAACAATATCAAAATAGAGTGTAAATAAGCCAAAAACATACGATGAATCGATTCAGGAAGGTCCTTGAATCGATTCATGCGATTCTGGAGCACCAACCAACAAAATAGGGGTCCTTGAATCGATTCAAACCCCGTATGAATTGATTCAAGCATGGTGAAATTGATGAACAATAATTCCAGGGAGTCTTGAATCGATTCAAGCCTTCGTATGAATCGATATAAGCAAACATGTGAATCAATTCAAAGCCCTGGAAGTCCTTATTTTTGGAAGCAGAATGCATTGAATCGATTCAAGTTCTGGCATGAATCGATTCATGCATTCCCAACAGCCTTTTCACTCTAGGAAACACCATCCTATAACCCCATTCATCAAATCCAACATCCATTATGCTTAAGCACACCCTCACATGGTATTTTAACTCAATAAATCATGTATCTATACACACACATATATATTCCATTTCATTATTAATTATTCACCAAGAACTACATTATATCCTTCAAAGAGATTCAAAACTCTCAAGGCCATCTCACATACATATTCATATCATTTCCAAGGCTAATAAATCATTAATCTTTTTATTCAACAATCATTACTCAACTCATCACATTTACACAATCATGGCAAGGTAAGCATGAGTATAAATCATATACATTCATCATCAACCATTCAACTCATGCAATTGAAATGTAAACTCCTCTCCTACCTCGAGAGAAGAACCACAACAACTTGACTGCTTCGATCATTCCGCACCATCATCCGGAACACAATCTCCTATCAATATATATATGCATTCAATCAACCAATGAGCCATCACAAGGCTTCACCATAATTTTAGA
This sequence comes from Clitoria ternatea, assembly GCA_037962975.1. Taxonomy (NCBI): domain Eukaryota; kingdom Viridiplantae; phylum Streptophyta; class Magnoliopsida; order Fabales; family Fabaceae; genus Clitoria; species Clitoria ternatea. The sequence goes on along the minus strand of CM075673.1, from coordinate 33,570,361 downwards.
CAATCACAAACATCTCTTAAGGCTTAGTAACAAGTTCTAAACTTGTCAAAACACCAATCTATACCATTGTGTTAGGTTTCAGGATTTTTTTTCCCAAAACCATGATTCTCTAAGTTTCAAAGGGCTAACCAAACCCAACAACCATAATATCACATCCCTTATTCTTAAGGCATCCAAATCATCATATGAATCACCTAATTGTCATCACTATCATTCAAGTTCAACCTAAGCCTTTTAGCTTCATTTAAGGCCATCATCAAATAATAAATTCAAGTGGCACACATCATGACCTAAAACCTCATTGAATCACAAGCCTCATTTCATTTATCCATCACTTATGGTCATCTACCTTTGTGATCATCATCATAATCAACAACATTATATATCCATCCTCAAACTTAATTCCTCAAATCTCAAGATTGGAACTTCAGTAATTTAACACCAATGATTTCCAAACATCATCTCTACCCAAAAAATCATCCTCATGACAACCACGTCACTAATTTCACCATCTATGCCAAAAGCCCCAAATTTATCAATTCTTAAGGATTTCATACAAATTTTCAATCATCAATTCCATCAATTCTCATACATCATTACAAACATTATATCATCATCAAAGTGCCAATCAAGTGTAAACAGCACACAATTGTCCCAATGGTCGTTTACCCTATGGTTTGGGTTTCACATGTATACATCATCATTCATATGACTTCAACTAAGCTCAAAAGTTCGTCAATATCCATCATCAATTTCAATACTCTAAAAATTCATTTCTTCATGTTAAATCATTCTAAGGCATCCAACATCATCAAATTTACTAATTTTGCAAAAACCCCCAAAATTTAACACTTAGGATTTTCCATTAAAATTTCTAACTACAACTAACTTCCATCTATTTCATTAAATCCATATGAACACATCAATCCCTTATCCATTCCCAATACAAAACCATAATAAAAAATCATATCTTAAGCCATTCGAGCCTAGGGTTTCTTATTCTCATTAACACCCACAACCCTTAACACCACCATTTCAAGATCAAACAACATAAAAACCATAAATGTAAGAAGAGGGGTTCAAAGTCTTACCTCATTTCCAAGCCATGGCCAAAACAAAAATGGTGAAGAGGATGGAGAAGATGACCCATTATTGACCCCAAAGTGTCTTCCAAGCTCCATGAATCCTTATTTTGTTGTTGATTTTTGCAAAATAATAGAATGGAGAGGAGGGTTTTGGTTTGCCATAGAGGAAGGGAGGAAAAGAAGAAACAAAATGAATGGAGAGAAGAAGAAGAAGAGTCCATGGTGATTGAAAGGAAAAAGAGAGGAAATATGTAAAAATTGGACATTGTCCAATGGTTAAAAGAGTGTCCCTTTATGCATTTGTCTTTTGGTCCCTAAGTCCATTACCCATTACGTAAAAAAGTGAAAAGGAGAGTGGGAAAAGTGGACGGTGGAAATGGAGAGGGAAAATGGGATTTTACACCTTATTTTGATTCTATTTTGGCTCATATTTTCCCCGTTTAATAATACATGTCGTGTTCGAATAATTATCCCCTCAACACTAAAAATTATTTTAAATATACCACCATAACCATAATAATTTTCTAAGTATTCTAGACCCATTAAATATTCAATTTGACCAAGTAGGTCCCACACCATCTGTTAAATCATCCGGTTCCGATAAATCTTAATTTACCGATAATTCACCTCTAATGTCTAATTAATTTTTCCATAATTATTAGACCATAAATAATCATTTATCACCATCAAATAATTTTATTTTCTTCAAATTTTGGGATGTTACACTGGGGAACAACTAGTGTTCTGACCCTGCGATAGGTCTTGGGAGTATACTGGAGCAGGCGTCTAATGGTCTGGATTTGCGCCTGAGACCAGATAATTCGTGGCAAATCTAGTATACTTCAACTCAAAGCGAGTGTTGCCAGGACCGTGGAGTGCCCGTTCTGCAGAATTGTGATTGGCCATTGTGATGATAGGACTGCGGGTTCTTACCCATTTATGAAAATTAGAACGAGGAGAGCTCTAGTTGGGCAGGAAGGATAAGGTGGGATGGTTGTGCACATGATTATTGATATATGAGATTGATAAGTAGAAGTTGGGCCCCATTGTATATTGGTATTAAATTAAGATGAGAAATAATTGAACCTAACACATGTATAGCATACCATAAATGTTGACTAACCCTACTTGTATTCCTTGTTCCTTATGTATCCAGAGTGTTATATGATTATTCTAAGGTATATTGTGTACGCTCTTCTTCCTTGGTTAGTATCTGTATGTTTATTAAATAATTTAAGCTGCCCTTGCATATGGATATTATAGGTTGAGAGCTTTTTACTCACCCCTTTCATGTTGTATGTTGTTTTGTTTTCCTGTGATCATCAGCTGAGGGTCAAGGCGAGCGTGAGGAGGGCTTGGACTACCTGTAGTAGAGGACGTCATATTGAAAATATCAACTATGTATATTTCTGCTGGTGTCGAGATCTTTACAAAACTTGACACTTTTATGTTATTTTCTTGTAGTAGTTGTCATTGGGAGCCTGCAAGCCCCGTACTCTTTTAAGTACACTTATGTTAAAAGAATTGAACTATGTAATGAACTTATTTTAAATCATAAGCTAATGATCACCAATAAAAAAAACTCTCATCTTTTTATAACTATTAATGACTCCTTAGTTAAGTAGGACGTTCTAGTGTGGGAATTGTCCTGGTTAATCGAGGGTGTCATAATGTAGATGCAAAATATATGCAGTCTCACACTATGCATCCTACCATGGTACTCATTGTGAACACCTATTTCAGTCCGATTGATATCCACAAGTGAAAAGAATCCAAAAAAAAAGGGTAAAAAAAATTAAAAAAAAGTAAAAATAAAAAAATTTTAAAAAAATTGACCCGGAAATGATCATTTCCGAGTAAGATGACTCGGAATGATCATTTCCGAGTAAAGAGGCTCCGAGTGAAACGTGGCAAGGTGATATTCTGATTGGGCTTCAAGAAAATTTCAAAAAAATGAAGAAAAAGCTTCAAGAAAAGACTCAGGGAAAGAAATTCCGAGCGAAATGAGACTATCCGAGTGCAAATTCCCAAGATCCCGAGTTCTGAGTAAGGAAAAGGATTTTGCCGAGTGAAAATTGCTGAAATTCCAAATTCTGACTGGAAAGAAGGCTATTTCCGAGTGAAAATGGTCAAATTCCAATTTCTGGGTGGAAAAAAGGTAGGTTCCGAGTGAAAATAGCCAAATTTTCAAGTTCTGAGTGAGAAGAAGGCTGTTTCTGAGTGGATATGCCAAATTCCAATTTCTGACTGATAAGAAGGCCAATTCCGAGTGAAATTCCAATTTCTGACTGATAAGAAGGCGGTTTCCGAGTGGATATGTCAAAGTTTCCAAGTTCTGAGTGATAAGAAGGCGGTTTCCGAGTGGTTATCCAAGTTCTAAATTCTAAGTGAGGAATAAGACCAATTCCGAGTGCAAATGTCTAACTTCCATTCTAATTGGAAGATGAGACCGACTCCCAAAGTCAGTTCCGAGTAAATCCTTCAAGCAGTGAAGTTCTATCATTTTTGAAGAAAATCCGAGTGATGAGCTTCTGAGTGAAACTTACTTCACGACTGTCAATGTGAAGTCAAAGAAAGAGTGGTTCTAACCTCTCGGTAACTGAGTAAAAATAAGGACGACTCCTAGATATCCGAGTGGATTGATGGAACAATTTTGAGTGAAGACTGATGTACACAGAGAGACCGAGTGAATGCTTCAAATAGAAGTGCTGCCGAGTAAAGCCCCTCAAATTGATGAAAGCCATTTCTGATTGGAAAAGAAGGAATGGTTGACGACTGAAAGAAATTCCAAGTGAGAAGCCAGTCGGGTTTCCAGATGAATGTGTCCGGGTGGAATGAAGAAAGAGTCGACTGAATGACTCCCGCAATCTTTCTGAATGGTTCGTTCCCAGAAGCCGGGTGAGACATTTTAGAAGGTACCGATTGAAACCATTCCGAGACCGAGTCCTGAATAAACCATTCCGAGTGAGAAGCTAAGTTTTAAATTCTGATTGGAGCATGAGGCCGACTCTCGAGTAAGCTGGTTCTGAGCAGAAGCCATTGAATGATCACCTGAATGATCAAGCAAGAAAGGTTCTGACCCTGAGTGAATCACCTTGAGGCGGACTCAATATTTCAAACTAAGCCCGAGTGAGATTCCAACGAGTGAGCACATCCGATTGGAGACTCCTGAGCAATCAACACCGAGTGAGATCTCTTCAGTCAGCACCGAGTGAGATTTCTTCAGTCTGCACTGAGTGAAGAATCTCTAGTCAACACCGAGTGAGTCCTCTCTTAATCAACACCGAATGAAGAATCTTCAGTCAGTACCGAGTGATACCTTTTCAGTCAGCACCGAATGAAGAATCTTCAGTCAGTACCGAGTGATGCCTCTTTAATCACTTCCGAGTCATTTTCTTTTCAGTCAGTACCAATTGAACCAATCTTCAGTCAGAACCGAGTGAACCATTTTCACCCAATTCCGAGTCGTCCTTTTAAACCAACTTCCGAGCCATACTTAAACCATTTCCGAGTCCTTTCACTCAATTTTCGAGCCATTTTTTTAGCCAATTCTGAGCCATACTTTCACCCAATTCCGAGCCATACGTAAACCATTTCCGAGTCATCTTTCACCCAATTTCGAGTCATTATTCAAACATTCCGAGTCGTACTCTAACCATTTCAGTCGGTTCCGAGTCATTCTACACTCGGTTTTTGTATAAACTACACCTTTCCACTCGGTTTTGTGCACAAAAGGCACCTTTTCCACTCGGATTGTGGAAAGAAGGTGAAATCCGACCCATATTCCCACCAAGTGCCCTTGCTGACTTAGATTTCCACTATCCAAGTGGATCATTGACTTGAGGGGGGCGGCTGACAAAGTGACAAAGGAGAGGCCCACTAGCTGCCGACCCCTATAGCTGTCTAGGTGCAAGCTGTGTTCACCAACTCCATCCAGGCTGGTCAAGTGGGGCGGCTGGCAAGGAAAAATAATAAAAAAATTCCACTTGCCATTGCTGGTGGGCGTCCAGGACCTCTATAAATAGAGAGGATCCTGAAGCCTTCAAAAGGGAGCCTTCATTAGAGAAAACACTCAACACCCAGTTGTCCCTCTCTTTCCATTCCACCGTCCTCTTCCTCTCACTGTCTGAGACCTCCTTCCTTCCCCACTGTCCCTCACTCCTCTCTTCCTCTCCTTTCACTGTCCCTCTCTCCTAAAACTCACTCAACACAATCCTTAAAATAAACTTCTCAATACCGTCCCCCACTCAACACCAATAGCCCTTTCTAAAAAACACCATATAACACAGCCCCTCTCTTCCTCTCTCAACCGTCCTCTTCCCTCTCTTATCAACTCCAACACCGCTTCTCTTTTCAGCCCAACACTGTCCAGCACCCCTCTAAAATCCTCACCAATACCATCCCTTTTCTCCCTCGGTCAGCCCACTTTCTCACTCGGTATTCCACTTCTTCACTTGGTTTTCCCATTTTGCACTCAGTTTTTCACCTTTTCACTCGGTTTTTCACCTTTTCACTCGGATTTCCATTTTTTCACTCGGTATTCCATTTTCCCACTTAAATAAATCGCTGTTATTTTCTTTTCTTTTCTTTTTTACCCCTTCCTAAGTTTGTAATAAATATGTCACAAAAAAAATGAGTGCTTCTTACATTTTATTTAGACTAGCATAAAAGTTGTAATGATTATTATTATTCTCATTATTATTGCAATTTTTATTTTTCTATAAAAAAAGAGGAGGAGCGAGTTTAACTTAGACGAGATGTCCCGTTAATCTCATGTAAATATCCCGTGTTTATTGTTGTTTATCTTTGTATGTTTTGTCATCTCGTATACTTTCTTTTCATGAAGAAGTTAAAATAATTATTGGGTTAATTATAATGCGCACTATCATATTGAGGTAACCGTTTTTATAACGGACAGTTGTGAGGTGCTAATACCTTCCTCACCTGTAATTAGACTCCCGAACATGGAATTTCATTTTTATAACCAGTGCTTTAACGAAAGGTTTTCCCGATATTTTATCCTAAAAATATTGGTGGCGACTCCCTATTTTTCTTTTCGAACCAAACTAAAAGATCGTTTTGAGGGTCGGCCGCGCCGCCGCGATCCCGGTCGCGACAGATGGCGACTCTGCTGGGGACTTAGAGAGTCAAGCCAGTCAATTTGATAGCACATGTTTTAATTAGCATATTAATTATTTAACTTCTTCCTTTATTTTATTTTTTGTCAATGTTTGTATATAGTTTCTGTTTTGTTTGTATTTTATCATTTATATGTCTGTGTGATTATTGAACCCTAGGTTAGATGACTTTGTATATTTGTTCTGTGTTTGTTCTTTATGCAGAATGGGGTAAGGTAAAAGGTATTGAATGGCCTTCTACACACTACACTCACAATTACTGGCACACACCTATGAGTGGCGCCCTATACCCGGGCCCCAAATGAAGCTTAAGTTAGGAGGGGTTGGTAACGGAATCGTATGGGATGTACTTCCTATCCGGTGTTCGTGAGAACCTCGACCAGAGTTCGACCTCTCATGATATACGCACTTAGTGGATTCCCCACTGTTTGCGTCCCTGTCATGGGCAGGATCTTGGCTCTGGTGACCTTCTAGATGTCTAGTGGAAGCCACCCGGCGTGGAGAGTCACTTTTAGACAAGCCATAGGGCCTAGAAAAACTTTCAACAAAACCCAACCTAGGCCACAAAAGGGCAGACTTTACTTTACCTTATGTCATTTTCACTCTCCCTTTTAAATCCAAATGAATGAATTATCTATCCATTGAGGGTACTCTATTTCGAAAACAATGATTCATTTCCAAAACACCCAGTACACTTCGAGTAGATGGATAATTCTCTTTTGATCATGTACCTCTAAGTCCTGAGTTGTAGATTTTCCTGGTCGTCAAAACAAGAAAATCAAAAGAAACAATTTTGGGTCTCTTTAACTGGGGCATCAATGACGATTAAGAAAATCTATGGCTTCTGCAACTTAGACTCACATGAGTTTTGAAAATCAATGTTTCCAAAAAAAAAACAAAAATAAAACAAAACAAAACAAAACAATTTTTTTTTACATCACATCTTTGGGGAAAACACGAATTTCAAAACATAACAATAACTGATTCCTTTTCTTTGTTTCGATATTCACAAGAAACGATTTAGAAATTGGCAGTACCTCTAAGCAAGTATGGAAATTAACATGAAACATGACAATTATGGTACAAATGTGACAGAGTTGAAGAAAATATTACATCTCAAAGCTAACAAAGTTGATACAGTTAGTCTGCAACCACTGGGGAAAAGATTAAGTATGACTCAGAAGATGGCCCTTACCAGGAAATATGGGAAGATCTTAAGACTATTGGAGGTGGAAGTACAAACCGAAGCAATTACAGCCTTGGCACAATTTTATGACCCACCCCTCCGCTGTTTCACATTTAGAGATTTTCAATTGGCTCCGTCAATAGAAGAATTTGAACAGATATTGGGGATACAAGTAGAAGGGCAAATTCCCTATCGCCATCTTGACCATCGCGCAACAACCGCTTCAATCGCCCGTGTTTTGAGAATCTCTCCCGAGGCATTGAGGAATATGCAAATGAACATAAATCAAATTCCCGGGTTCACCCGAGAATTTCTTGAGAAGCACATGCAGATCCTGGCTGATAAAGAGGAATGAGAGGCTTTCATGGATACTTTAGCCCTCACTATTTACGGGGTTGTCTTGTTCCCTAATTTAGACAACTATGTGGATTATGACGCTGTTGCTGTTTTCCTGGCTCGTAAGCACCGGCTCGAGAATCCAGTCACAGCCATTTTGGCTAATATGTATTGCACCATGGATTTCTGCCACACACAAGGGGGAAAGAGGATCATTTGCTGTTTACCCGTTTTATACGTATGGCTCACATCTCATGTCTTCCATCAAATATGTAAAGCTGAGTGTCCGGTTTCTGATTTAAAATTGTGTCAATTGGCCGTGAAGAGTGGGCATGAATGGGCTAATCACCTCGTAAGCCTTACAGCTGAAAAAGTCAGGTGGTATCCTCAATGGCTAATGGGTTGAGTCAATCATCTATAATTATGGAGGTTATCCGAATGTTCCTCTCATGGGCACGTAGGGATGCATCAATTACAACCCTTTTATTGCAAAGCGTCAGTTGGCTTATCCTCTACTCGGGCCACCGAATGAAAAACTGCTCACTCTTTTCATTTTGTACTATGCAAAAGGGAATTACACATCCGCTGTTCGGGATATAGCCAATGCGTGGAAGAAGATCCATAGAATGGGAAAAGAATTAGGGGCACGAAGCCATGTTGTAGGGGCCGAATACTTTGAATGGGTCCTAAACAGGGCCTCCATTGTGAAACTGCCCTTCAAAAGCCCTTCATACCAATCCGTGAATAATTTCCCTTCGCCAGTCATCATGGAAGACAAGGTCACCATGGCTCTGAAGGCACAAGTAGAAGAGTTGATAGCAAAGAATCAAAAGCTAGAAGAAGATCTTTTAAAATGTCAACAAGAGTGCTCCCTTCAGAGGAAGGAGAATTCCAAAGGGAAACATGCTATGGATGAAATGCGAAAGAAGAGGAAGATTGACGAAGACTACAGGGTGAAACAGGACCATTGCCTTCGTGCGGCTAATTCCCAGCTTAAAACAAAAGGCCAACAGAGTGACGCCATATTGGCCAAAAAACAAGTCCTAAAAAACATGCTGACACTATCCAAAGAAAAAGAAAAAGAGACCTCGGTGCAAAAGGAAATGCTGCAAACCCAGGTCCACAAATTGGGACAACAGCTTGACGAAACGATAAGGGCTTATGAGCAAGAAATACATGATGAACAGAAAAAAGCCTGTGATGCTGAGCAACGCTGCCAAAAGGCCACACGAGCTTTGGGGACTGAGTTAGCTCAACAGGACGAGGTCGTTCATTTATGGATGGACCGTTTCGCCAAGTTGGCATACATAGCTAATGGAATCTTGGAGGATTTTCCCTCAATGTTGAAGCAAGCCGAAGGCATGGTCAATCCTTTATCCACCCCAAAAGAGATATCATCATTTTTGAATTATTGCCAGGAAAGACTTTGTAAAATGAGGGACATGATTGCTCGGGCCAGGGATGGTTGAAATGTTGTAATCAAATCTTTCAAGTAATATTGTACCTCTACAAAAGAATGGAATGATGAATAAATCTGCTTTCACAATTGTTTCACGTTAATTTCTACTTTATTGCTTTACCTAGTACTTTTGAACGGGACGTTCTGAGGAACGGTCGGAGAATACGGGCTAAATTCAGAATCGGATCCTGTGTAACATCATTTGTTTTTCTTTTCCTTTTTCTTTATCTGTTTACTTTTATTTTCCTAACAAAATGTTGTGGTTTCCATACATAACAGGTAGACATCCTTATGCGACTAGGCTCAATACAAAACTCATGGCTGAAATGGAACAAGAAAATGAGAGCTTGAGAGCCGAAGTCAATAAGTTGAAAGAACAAATGGCTGAAATGGCCAAGCTTCTTGAAAGGAGAGTCACAGAAGGGTATTCTTCAGCAGGTGTTGAAAATGCCAGACAATGACCATCCATTCCCCAACACACGCAGGGTCCTGCTGGAGGGCCAAGCTCAAACCCTACTGCGCCTCCCCTAACCATTCACGTTAGGAAATCAAACCCTTCAGAAACCCAGCAACCTATCTACATAGATGAAGAAGGTAATGCCATACCCTTTCCCCCATATGGATTGCCACCTGGCTATTTCCCACCACTTCAAGAAGAGCCTGATTATCAGGAAACAATCCTTCATACGGCTCAGCCAAACGTCCCACCCGTCCGGGATCCTCAAACAATTCCAATCCATACACAAGCCGCACAACCACAAGCTGCTCAAGCAACAGCCAGACCCCATATCTCAATGCCTAATGCAAACTCGGCATATGTCGACCAACCATTTAGGGGTACTAGTCATCATGTCGCTGCAGGTCCAAGTGCTGCTGCTGCTACCCAGGAGGGAAGGTTAGAGTTCCTGGAAAGGCGTTTAAGAGAAATGGAAAGAACGAATCAGTTTGGAATGGGTAGTGCCGCACAACTCTGTCTGATTCCTGATGTTGTCATTCCCCCCAAATTCAAAATGCCAGAATTTGACAAATATCGGGGGCTAACCTGTCCGAAGAACCATCTTACCATGTACTACCGGAAGATGGCTTCTCATGCTTCCAACGACCCTCTGCTCATTCATTGTTTCCAGGATAGTTTGGCTGGAGCACCTCTGACCTGGTATAATCACCTTGAACGATCTCGTATACGCTGTTGGGAAGATCTGGCAGATGCTTTCATGCAACAGTACAAGTATAATCTGGATATGGCGCCAGATAGAGTACAGTTGCAAAACATGACCAAGAAAGATAATGAGATGCTTAAAGAATATGCCTAACGGTGGTGAGAAGTAGCAGCGCAGGTTGACCCACCTCTATCAGAGAAGGAGGTAATTTCTACATTTATTGATACACTCCAGTCACCTTTCTATGATAAGATGATTGGAAGCATTTCCTCCCATTTCTCCGACATCGTCACTATCGGAGAAAGAATAGAGAATGGCCTGAGGACTGGGAAGATTACTCGAGGCCCACCTGGGGTTGGAGCAGCAAGAAAACCTTCACTTAGAGAAGGTAAAAGAAGAGAGGGAGAGACTAACCTGGTCTCTCACAACCAAAGAAGGAACCAGCTCAGACCACCTACTCCCGTCACCTTTCCGTCAACTTACCATAATGCGCCACACCCATATGTGGCTGCAATTCCAAATTCGAACCCACCATATTTTCGACCACCTGTCATGCGACCACCTGCACCACCACAAGCACCATATCAACCACCACAAATGAACCCACCGAATCCAAATATGAGGAGGCAGAATAATGACCACACTCAAGTGCAATTTGATCCAATTCCCATGACCTACACTGAGCTTCTCCCCCATCTTATTGAAAACACACTGGTGGCACCTTGCCCTCTAAAACCGTTTCAACCACCTTATCCCAGAGGGTATGACCCAAATACGCGGTGTGATTACCACGCCGGTGCACCAGGACATTCCACCAAGAACTGCCTGGCACTAAAATTTAAGGTAAGGGATTTAGTCAGAGCTGATTGGATAAGCTTCAAAGAGGGAAGCCCGAATGTGACCACCAATCCTTTGCCTAACCATGGGAGGCCAGGTGTTAACGCTGTGGAAAGAGATGAGGAATGTATTTCCAAGGTTGAGGACATCCAAATGCCATTGGAAATGTTTCACTCCCATATGCTTAAAATGGGATTGATAGAAGAATCATGGGATGAAGAGTGCAATGACCTCCAGTCCGTAAAGCGAAGAGACTTCCAAAAAACCCTTCAGAGACTTATGGACAGTCATGTCATAGAAGTTTGTTGACATCATGAAGATAGAATAAATATGATACAAGAGCAAAGCCGAGTTCGAGCCCCAAAGCCTCTAGTCATATTTTACAACAAAAATGCACCTGTGGCTTCGACTCCTGCTAAAACTGTCATCATGGTGAACGCACCAACCCCGTTCCCTTACAAGGATTCACGAGCTGTGCCGTGGAAGTATGGCACTGATGTGGTTGTTACTAGTTCTGAGGCAGTTGAGCCTACGCCATCATCCCCTGTCACGAATATTGCTGGAATTGGGGGCGTCATCCGGAGTGAAAGAGTATATGCTCCCCCAGAACCAAAACTTGACAAAGCTACAGGGGATGTTAGACCTGGGAAAGGAGAATCCTCTGGTCAGGCAAAGAAGGCCGTAACTAAAGAGGAAGCCCAAGAGTTTCTAAGATTCATTCGTCATAGTAACTACCAGATATTGGACCAACTGAACCACACCCCGGCAAAAATTTCTCTGTTGTCCTTTGCTAATGAGTTCTGAACCACACCGGAACACTCTGATGAAGGTTTTGAGTGAGGCACATGTGAAACATGATTTGCCAGTAGATAAATTTAAAGGCATAGTGGGACACATTATGGCCAATAACTATCTAACTTTTACGGATGATGAGACACTGGTAGAAGGAAGAGGGCATAATAAAGCCCTTCATATCTCCGTAAAATGCCAAGATCATATCATGGCGAAGGTGCTTGTTGACAATGGGTCGTCCTTGAATGTAATTCCAAAATCTACGTTGGCAAAGTTGCCTTTTGATGGACCCATATGAGACCCAATTCCATGGTAGTCTGGGCTTTTGACAGAACTCGCCGAGAAGTTATGGGAGAAATTGAACTGCCCATACAAGTTGGGCCATGCACCTTTCAAATCCTTTTTCAAGTCATGGATATTACGCCCGCTTACAGTTGCTTGCTGGGACGGCCATGGATCCATTCGGTTGGGGTAGTTCCTTCCACTCTGCACCAGAAGTTGAAATTCATCATCGACAACAAGTTGGTGATTGTCTCTGGAGAAGAGGACTTGTTGGTCAGCAAACCTGCCAACACCCCATATATTGAAGCAACCGAGGAAGCCCTCAAAATACAACAAGAATTACAAAGACATCTTTCTCAAACGTGCCTCTGATGGTTGCAAAGACAATGTTGAGAGAATGATACAAGTTGGGAAAAGGGTTAGGACAAGAATTGGAAGAAAGAACCCAACCTATATGCCTCCCAGAGAACAAGGATAGATATGGTCTGGGATACAAGCCTACAGCAGCTGACAGAAAAAGGATAGGAGAAGAAAGGAGGGAGAGAAGGATTGCTCGCCTTACCGGTCAAGAGTTCGACATTGCTAGAATCCCTATTTGTGACCTCTATCAAAGCTTCAGGAGCGCCGGGATTATATATCCGGGACAGGTGGCCATGGTTGGAGACGGGCCCAGCTATGATGTGGAATTGGTGCATGCTTGCTTACCCGGTCAAGAACTGGACAACTGGGAAATCATGGAGTTCCCCATAACTATCAATCCTCAGTCAAAGTAATTGTTGTTTTCAAAACTTGTCGATCCTTTTGCTATGCCTAAGGCTTTGGGATCTATTTTGTAATAAGGGCAAAAACTTGCTTGTTTATTAAATTAAATGAATGCAGTCCAATTTCATACCTCATCTTTGTTCAATCTCTTTCTTTTAAACCTTCCATTTGCTTGTCTTTCTTTGTTTTCATTCATTATAATATAACACCAAATGCAGATCTGAAAGCGATTCTTCTGAGAGTAATGAGAACTCGGTTCTATTTCATGACTCTGACAATCTGAATGATTACGCCTATGAGGAGAATGAGGAAGACTTTGAACCTTCACCCGAATTGACGAGATTAATGGAACAGGAAGATAAGGAAATTCAACCTCATCAGGAAAAGATTGAGACCATTAACTTGGGAGATGAAGGAGAAAATAAAAAAGTTAAGATAGGCACCCTCTTAAGCGAACAACGACAGAGTGAATTGATTAAACTGCTCAGGGATTTTGAGACATTTTTGCATGGTCGTATCAAGATATGTCGGGTCTGGATAATAACATTGTGGAACACAAGTTGCCTTTAAAGCCGGAATGTCTGTCGATCAAGCAAAAGTTACGACGAATGAAACCAGAAATGCTTCTTAAGATCAAAGAAGAAGTCAAGAAACAATTCAATGCTGGTTTCTTAGCCGTAGCTAAGTATCCTCAATGGGTAGCCAACATAGTTCCCGTTCCAAAGAAAGATGGGAAAGTAAGAATGTGTGTGGACTACCGAGACTGGAATCGGGCGAGTCCTAAGGATGATTTTCCTTTACCTCAGATTGACATACTGGTTGATAACACAGCTCAGCATTCCATCTTCTTATTTATGGATGGATTTACGGGATATAACCAGATCAATATGGCACCAGAAGATATGGAAAAGACCACGTTCATCACTCTGTGGGGCACCTTTTGTTATAAAGTAATGTCCTTCGGATTGAAGAATGCAGGAGCCACCTATCAAAGGGAAATGGTGACCCTCTTCCACGACATGATGCACAAGGAAATAGAAGTCTATGTGGATGACATAATTGCCAAGTCCAGGTCTGAGGAGGAGCACATTGCTGACCTGAGAAAACTTTTCGAAAGGTTAAGGAAATTCAAGGTTAGATTGAATCCCGCCAAGTGCACTTTTGGCACGAGATCTGGCAAATTGTTAGGATTCATTGTGAATGAGAGAGGGATAGAAGTTGATCCTGAAAAAGTCAAGGAAATTCTGGAAATGCCTCCTCCTCGTACTGAAAAGGAAGTCTGAGGGTTCTTGGGAAGATTGAATTACATCGCCCGGTTCATTTCCCAAATAACAGCAACCTGTGAGCCGATTTTCAAATTGCTTCGCAAGAACCAGCCTGGACAGTGGAATGATGATTGCCAGATTGCATTTGAAAAGATAAAGCAGTACTTATTGGAGCCACCAGTCTTGGTGCCGCCCGTTCATGGGAGACCGTTAATTCTATACCTGACCGTGCTGAATGAATCCATGGGGTGAGTATTAGGTCAACATGATGAGACTGGGAGGAAGGAATGCGCCATCTACTACTTGAGCAAGAGATTTACTGAATGCGAGATGAGGTATTCATCTCTTGAAAGAACATGTTGTGCATTGGCCTGGGCTGCCTGGCGCTTACGGCAATACATGCTTAATCATACTACTTGGCTGGTGTCTAAGATGGATCCCATCAAGTATATCTTTGAAAAACCTGCTTTGACTGGGAGGATTGCCCGTTGGCAAGTGTTACTAATAGAATATGACATAACATACGTCACCCAAAAGGCAATCAAAGGGAGTGCGCTAGCAGATTACTTAGCACACCAACCCATTGCCCGTTGGCATGATTTCCCAGATAAGGATATCTTGGCCCTTTCCAAAGAAGAAGATGGTTTGGAAACCAGATGGATCATGAGATTCGATGGAGCGTCCAATGCACTGGGACATGGAATTGGGGTTATCCTGATCTCACCTGATAAGGAATTCATCCCTATTTATGCTCGGCTGTGTTTTGATTGCACCAACAATGTTACGGAATATGAAGCATGTTCTCTAGGAATGCAAGCAGCTCTGAACATGGGAATAAAAATCCTGGAAGTTTATGGAGATTCTGCTTTGGTTATCCATCAACTAAAGGATGAGTGGGAAACTAGAGACAGTAAACTAGTTCCCTATCATGCTCACATCAAGGAGATGATCAAAAGATTCGATGAAGTTACCTTCCATCATGTTCCACGGGAAGACAACCAAATAGCAGATGCTTTAGCCACCCTAGCCGCTATGTTCAAAGTCAGCGATGATTACGAAGTACCTCTCATTGAGGTAAAGAAGCAGCAAGAACTTGTCCATTGCCAGGTCATAGAAGAAGAACCGGATGACAAGCCTTAGTATCATGACATCAAGAGATACCTCCAGTGCCAAGAATACCCTGAGGGCATCACGGATAATGACAAACGAACTTTGAGAAGGCTAGCTATGGGATACCTATTGAGTGGTAACATGCTATACAAGAGGAATTATGATTCTGTTCTCCTCCGGTGTATTGATACCGTTGAGGCAAACCAGATCATGAAAGATATCCACGAAGGATCTTTCAGAACTCATACAAGTGGGCATGCTATGTCAAGAAAAATCCTGAGAGCCGGGTATTATTGGATGACTATGGAGGCAGACTGTTTTGCTTACGTATGGAGATGTCATAAATACTAGATTTATGCTGATCACATTCATGCACTGCCTTCATCCTTAAATGTCTTGTCAGCACCATCGCCCTTTTCAATGTGGGGTATGGATGTAATTGGGCCCATTGAGCCAAAAACCTCAAACGGTCATCGTTTCATTCTAGTTGCCATCGATTATTTCACCAAGTGGGTAGAGGCAGCTTCGTACACCAATGTAACGAAAAATGTTGTGGTCAAATTCGTCAACCGTGAGCTGATATGCCGGTACGGCCTACCAAACCAAATCATCACGGACAATGGTACAAATTTAAACAACAAAATGATGAAGGAGCTTTGCGAGAGCTTTAAAATCTCCCACCACAACTCCTCTCCATACCGTCCGAAAATGAATGGAGCAGTTGAGGCAGCCAACAAAAATATCAAGAAGATAGTGCAAAAGATGGTAGTAACCTACAAAGACTGGCATGAAATGCTCCCTTTCGCGCTACACGGATACCGAACCTCAGTGCGAACTTCAACTGGGGCAACACCATTTTCTTTGGTCTACGGAATGGAAGCTGTACTGCCATTTGAAGTGGAAATTCCATCCCTTAGGGTGATCATGGAAGCCAAACTGGAAGAAGCTGAATGGGTCCAGACCAAATATGACCAATTGAATCTGGTTGACGGGAAGAGGTTAACCGCCCTTTGCCAGGGACAATTGTATCAAAGACGCATGAAGCGGGCATACGAAAAGAAAGTGCGCCCCCGACAGTTCCAAGAAGGGGATTTGGTTCTCAAAAAGATTTTGCCAATTCAAAAAGACGTCCGAGGGAAATGGACACCTAATTACGAAGGACCATATGTTATAAAGAAGGCTTTCTCCGGAGGAGCTCTCATACTCACCAACATGGATGGAGACGACCTGCCAATGCCTGTAAATGCCAATGCAGTGAAGAAATACTTTGCATAATAGAAAAAAAGAAGAAGAAGAAAAGCTCGCTAAGTTGAAAACCTGAAAAGGTGACCTAGGCAAAAGTTAGAGCAGCAAGATGAGCCGAAAACCTGAAAAGGCGGTTCCACAAACTCGACTCTGCAACATAAACCCTTCAAGCCAAAGACAAAGGAGGTCAAAATGGGTATCAGGGTTATTGTCAAATTACTCCCTCAGAAGCAAAATCAGAGGACGAACACAAAGTCGTGATAAAGGGTCAAGTTTCTCATTGCTCTCAGAAGATCACTAGAGGATATATGAGCCTTCCCCTTTCCACTTGCCTTCCATTCTCTATATCTTATCACATCTCTGTGCTTAATATTATTTTCATCTCTACTGTGTATACCTGATGTTTATGAATAAAAGTCTCCCTTCTTCCTACATGTGTTCATGACTAAATTTTATGAATAAACAAGTTTTTGCCTAAAATTTTGAAATTAGAAACGACAGAGCGTAAAGTTATGGGGAACGAAATGCATCCTAGCGCCAGAATTCGCTTGGTATAAGCATAACTATCTCTGCTAAACACACTCGCCAAAAGTCGGAGGATGTTTCTATTTCATCCATGAGTTATCTTAAAAAGCCAATCGCCAGGGAAGATTTACCTGTAAGTTTTTTATACTAACTCACTCTTTTGTCAAAGGGATACCAAATCCATCATCCAAAAGCAGGTATTCACCAAAGTTTTCTTTCAACAAAGACCTATTGTTCGTACTTCAGTAGAACATAGACTGAAGATCTCTCCTAAGGAAAACCGCAAAATGGACTCATCTCCCTCAACTAGGATATTTCTTTGATCAGGCTTAAGAGGACTTATCCTTCCCCAGTGAATTCACCAGTACCAAACTAGTACCTATCATGCTCCTCTCACTAAAAAGCTCAAACTGGGGTATCTCCCCTGATCTCCCTTCCAAACTAGGGCATCTCCCCAGATCTCTCTTCCAAACAGGAGCATCTCCCCAGATCTCCCTTCCAAACAGGAGCATCTCCCCAGATTACTCTTCCAAAAATGGGGCATCACCCCAAAGCTCTAGATCCCGATTAATTTGGACGAGACGTCCTGTTAACCCCCAGATCATTCTTCCAAAAATAGGGCATCACCCCAAAACTCTAGATCTTGGTTAATTTGGACGGGACGTCCTGTTAACCCCCAGATCATTCTTCCAAAAATGGGGCATCACCCCAAAGCTCTAGATCCCGGTTAATTTGGACGAGACATCCTGTTAACCCCCAGATCACTTTTCCAAAATTGGGGCATCACCCCAAAGCTCTAGATCCTGGTTAATTTGGACGGGACGTCTTGTTAACCCCCAGATCATTTTTCCAAAATTGGGGCATCACCCCAAAACTCTAGATCCTGGTTAATTTGGACGAGATATCCTGTTAACCCCCAGATCACTTTTTCCAAAACTGGGGCATCACCCCAGGCCTCCTCCTTTCAAACAAAGGGCAATATCCTAAGATTCTTTCAAACTATCTCAAACTGGGGCATCACCCCAGATTTATTCTCTTTCAGTCAAAGGCTTCAGTCATGGCAAGCCGGGGCATCACCCCGAGCTTTTAGGTACAGAGAGTTAATTCAGACGAAACGTCCTGTTAGCTCCCCCAATTTTCACCATTTACTTTTCCTGTCAACCGAGAGGCAACACCCTCACCATTTACTTTTCCTGTCAACCGAGAGGCAACACCCTCACCTTTTACTTCCTCAGCCAATCGAGAGGCAACACCCTCACCCTTTACTTTCCAGTCAACCGAGAGGCAACATCCTCACCCTTTACTTTCCAGTCAACCAGGAGGTAACACCCTCACCCCTTTTCTTTCCAGTCGCCGAACAAATGGCAACCCTTTTCTTTCCAGTCAACCGAGAGGCAACACCCTCACCCTTTTCCTTCCTATCACCAATCAAATGGCACCCCTTTATTTTCCAATTACCGATCAAATGGCACCCTTTACTTTTCCTGTAAACCGAGAGGCAACACCCTCACCTTTTTTTTTCCTATCAACCGAGAGGCAACACCCTCACCTTTATTTCTGTTGTTCACTGAGAGGCGATACCCACGCCATTTACTTTCCAGTCATAAATTTAGAAATCCCCTGCCTAGACAATTTCCAAGCACACCCTAATTCATTCATTTTTCTCCAAAGCTTCGGATTCCAGGCTGCTCGAGATACTAGGGTAATCCTTAATATCCAAAAAGATTCAAGTGTCAATTCCTGGATTTTCTCCTCATCTGGTATTCTGGGTTATTTCGACAATGGTGTTCACGTCTTTACTCCCTTTCTATTTCAAAAGCAAGAAGAAACTTCATGCTTTTCTCATGAAAAAGAAGTAAAGAGAGGCATCTGTGAACACCTATTTCAGTCCGATTGATATCCACAAGTGAAAAGAATCCAAAAAAAAAGGTAAAAAAATTAAAAAAATAATAAAATTAAAAAATTAAAAAAAATTAAAAAAAAATTGACTCGGAAATGATCTTTTCCGAGTAAGATGACTCGGAATGATCATTTCCGAGTAAAGAGGCTCCGAGTAAAACGTGGCAAGGTGATATTCTGATTGGGCTTCAAGAAAATTTCAAAAAAATGAAGAAAAAGCTTCAAGAAAGGACTCAGGGAAAGAAATTCCGAGCGAAATGAGACTATCCGAGTGCAAATTCCCAAGATCCCGAGTTTTGAGTAAGGAAAAGGATTTTCCCGAGTGAAAATTGCCGAAATTCCAAATTCTGACTGGAAAGAAGGCTATTTCCGAGTGAAAATGGTCAAATTCCAATTTCTGAGTGAAAAAAAGGCAGTTCCGAGTGAAAATTGCCAAATTTCCCAGTTTTGAGTGAGAAAAAGGTTGTTTCCGAGTGGATATGCCAAATTCTAATTTCTGACTGATAAGAAGGCCAATTCCGAGTGAAATTCCAATTTCTGATTGATAAGAAGGCAGTTTCTGAGTGGATATGTCAAAGTTTCCAAGTTCTGAGTGATAAGAAGGCAGTTTCCAAGTGGTTATCCAAGTTCTAAATTCTGAGTGGGGAATAAGACCAATTTCGAGTGTAAATGTCCAACTTCCATTCTGATTGGAAGATGAGACCGACTCCCAAAGTCAGTTCCGAGTAAATCCTTCAAGCAGTGAAGTTCTGTCATTTTTGAAGAAAATCTGAGTGATGAGCTTCCGAGTGAAACTTACTTCACGACTGTCAATGTGAAGTCAAAGAAAGAGTGGTTCTGACCTCTCGGTAACCGAGTAAAAATAAGGACGACTCCCAGATATCCGAGTGGATTGATGGAACGATTCTGAGTGAAGACTGATGCACACAGAGAGACCGAGTGAATGCTTCAAATAAAAATGCTGCCGAGTAAAGCCCCTCCAATTGATGAAAGCCATTTCTGATTGGAAAAGAAGGAATGGTTGACGACTGAAAGAAATTCCAAGTAAGAAGCCAGTCGGGTTTCCAGATGAATGTGTCTGGGTGGAATGAAGAAAGAGTCGACTGAATGACTCCCGCAGGTCTTTCCGAATAGTTCGTTCCCAAAAGCCGGGTGAGACATTTTAGAAGGTACCGATTGAAACCATTCCGAGACCGAGTCCTGAATGAACCATTCCGAGTGAGAAGCTATGTTTTAAATTCTGATTGGAGCATGAGGCTGACTCTCGAGTAAGTTGGTTCCGAGCAGAAGCCATTGAATGATCACCTGAATGATCAAGCAAGAAAGGTTCTGACCCTGAGTGAATCACCTTGAGGCGGACTCAATATTTCAAACTAAGCCCGAGTGAGATTCCAACGAGTGAGCACATCCGATTGGAGACTCCTGAGCAATCAACACCGAGTGAGATCTCTTCAGTCAGCACCGAGTGAGATTTCTTCAGTCTGCACTGAGTGAAGAATCTCTAGTCAGCACCGAGTGAGTCCTCTCTCAATCAACACCGAATGAAGAATCTTCAGTCAGTACCGAGTGATACCTTTTCAGTCAGCACCGAATAAAGAATCTTCAGTCAGTACCGAGTGATGCCTCTTCAGTCACTTCCGAGTCATTTTCTTTTCAGTTAGTACCAATTGAACCAATCTTCAGTCAGAACCGAGTGAACCATTTTCACCCAATTCCGAGTCGTCCTTTTAAACCAACTTCTGAGCCATACTTAAACCATTTCTGAGTCCTTTCACTCAATTTCCGAGCCATTTTTTTAGCCAATTCCGAGCCATACTTTCACCCAATTCCGAGCCATACGTAAACCATTTCCGAGTCATCTTTCACCCAATTCTGAGTCATTATTCAAACATTCCGAGTCGTACTCCAACCATTTCAGTCGGTTCTGAGTCATTCTACACTCGCTTTTTGTATAAACTACACCTTTCCACTCGGTTTTGTGCACAAAAGGCACCTTTTCCACTCGGATTGTGGAAAGAAGGTGAAATCCGACCCATATTCCCACCGAGTGCCCTTGCTGACTTAGATTTCCACTATCCAAGTGGATCATTGACTTGAGGGGGGCGGCTGACAAAGTGACAAAGGAGAGGCCCACTAGCTGCCGACCCCTATAGCTGTCTAGGTGCAAGCTGTGTTCACCAACTCCATCCAGGCTGGTCAAGTGGGGCGGCTGGCAAGGAAAAATAATAAAAAAATTCCACTTGCCATTGCTGGTGGGCGTCCAGGACCTCTATAAATAGAGAGGATCCTGAAGCCTTCAAAAGGGAGCCTTCATTAGAGAAAACACTCAACACCCAGTTGTCCCTCTCTTTCCATTCCACCGTCCTCTTCCTCTCATTATCTGAGACCTCCTTCCTTCCCCACTGTCCCTCACTCCTCTCTTCCTCTCCTTCCACTGTCCCTCTTTCCTAAAACTCACTCAACACCATCCTTAAAATAAACTTCTCAATACCGTCCCCCACTCAACACCAATAGCCCCTTCTAAAAAACACCATATAACACAGCCCCTCTCTTCCTCTCTCAACCGTCCTCTTCCCTTTCTTATCAACTCCAACACCGCTTCTCTTTTCAGCCCAACACTGTCCAGCACCTCTCTAAAATCCTCACCAATACCGTCCCTCTTCTCCCTCGGTCAGCCCACTTTCTCACTCGGTATTCCACTTCTTCACTTGGTTTTCCCATTTTGCACTCGGTTTTTCACCTTTTCACTCAGTTTTTCACCTTTTCACTCGGATTTCCATTTTTTCACTCGGTATTCCATTTTCCCACTTAAATAAATCGCTGTTATTTTCTTTTCTTTTCTTTTTTACCCCTTCCTAAGTTTGTAATAAATATGTCACAAAAAAATGAGTGCTTCTTACATTTTATTTGGACTAGCATAAAAGTTGTAATGATTATTATTATTCTCATTATTATTGCAATTTTTATTTTTCTATAAAAAAAAGAGGAGGAGCGAGTTTAACTTAGACGAGATGTCCCGTTAATCTCATGTAAATATCCCGTGTTTATTGTTGTTTATTTTTGTATGTTTTGTCATCTCGTATACTTTCTTTTCATGAAGAAGTTAAAATAATTATTGGGTTAATTATAATGCGCGCTATCATATTGAGGTAACCATTTTTATAACGGACAGTTGTGAGGTGCTAATACCTTCCTCACCTGTAATTAGACTCCCGAACATGGAATTTCATTTTTATAACCAGTGCTTTAACGAAAGGTTTTCCCGATATTTTATCCTAAAAATATTGGTGGCGACTCCCTATTTTTCTTTTCGAACCAAACTAAAAGATCGTTTTGAGGGTCGGCCGTGCCGCCGCGATCCCGGTCGCGACACTCATCAATTATCCATTATCATCATCATTACCACCACCTTTATTTAATGGATTTTAGGCTAGTCGAGTATTGTCATTGTTTCAAGAGTTTCATGTGTGGCATTCATGTCATCTTTATTAATTCAACTTCTTTTATTACCACAATGGCAAAACAACAAGACATATAATCTTTCATTGTTATTCTTTGGAGTGTTACACAACATATTTTTTTTATGATTCTCACCTACAAATAGTATCATCATTATTAGTGGTGAAATAAAAAGTTTTACATAGCATTTCATAGGCGCACACATTGCCATGCATAACAACACATATACGATTTCACCACAACAACACACCAAAATATATTCTTAATGCATCAAACATATTTACCATCAAAATAATCATCAAGCCATCCATTACATCATAACACGATAATTAAGGCACGGAAAATATAATATTTCTAATTCATGCTTTTAGAATATATATAACTTCTCTCGTACCTCAAGAGAAGTAATCTAAGTGATTCGACGGTCTCTGTGACACCCTCGATTAACTAGGACAAATTCCCTTACTGGAATGTCCTTCTTAATTAAAGAGTCACTAAAAATACGAGTTTTTTTATGGTGATCATCGGTACATGATTTCAAATAAGTTTAATACATAGATCGATTCTTTAAAACATAAATGTACTTAAAAGAGTACAGGGCTCACATGCTCCCAACAGCTACTACAAAATAACAATAGAAGTAAAATGTCGAGTCTACAACGATCTCGACACAAACAAAAAATATACACAGTCGTCGCTTCCAATTAGCGTCCTCTACTGTAGGTAATCCAAGTCCTGCCCACGTTCACCTTGTCCTTCAGCTGATGATCACAGGAAAGGAAAAACAACACACAACAACAAAAGGGGTGAGTACAAAGCTCTCAACCCATAACATATGCATACAAGGGTGGCTTAATATTTTAAACTATAGAAAAGATTACACACAACATACCTTAGAATAGACATATAAAACTTCACACACACAAATATCAACGACAATTAGAGGGTTAGTCATATAATGATGGTATGTTATGCATGTGTTAGATTCAATTATGGTAAGTCATAATTCATTACCAATATGCAATGGGGCCCAACTTCTACTGATCAGTCTCATATACCAATAATCATGTGCACAGCGAGCCACCCTTATATCCCGTGCCCAACTAGAGCGACCGAAGCTCTCCTCGTTCTGGTTTTCACAATGGGTAAGGACTCACAGTCCCAACACCAAAATGGCCAATCACACATCACCACAAAATAGGCACTCCACGGTCATAGAAAATCCTGCCTCTTGTCGAAGTACACCAGAGTTTCCTACAGGCTGTCTGGCGACAGGCACAAATCTGATGCCACTTGGAATTCCCGCCTCCGGTTATACTCCTTAGACTGCCCTCGGGTATCGAGGCGCTAACAGATTCTTCAGTGTACCCATCACTGTATGCTCTAGGGGATTATTTCAATATCCCTCTTTAACTCCAAATGCAAAATGCCATGTGCTTGTCTCAATTATTAGGGTGCCCGAGTTCTAGACAGAACCTAACTCACATAGCGTATTTGTCCTTAAAACGTGTAAAGCGTCTAAGTTATAAAAATTTTTGCGTAGTAGGTACTATGGTTAAAGTTTCAATACTACCAAAAATTCATTTCATTAGAAATGTCAAGGTTATTTCCTAAACAGATCTTATAAGGAAATTCTTTAGTGTAAAATATTCAATTTATTTATAAGTTTATAATAGGTATTTAAGTAAAAAGGAGTAACATACTTTCAATTATGTTTCTTGAAATATAAACTTAAGAAAATCTAAACTTTTCTTTTAAGAGGAAATTAAAGATAAGGTATAAAAGTTTTCTTGATTTTTCGATTACTAAAGTTGTTTCGTCGTATTTACTTATGATGAATGAATTTTTACTTTCTAAAATTTTTCAAAAATCGTTAAATAAAATATATTATTATAATAAGGTAATTCTCCTAAATTTATATTGAAGATAAAAGAATCCCATTTTCTAAAGTAAAGATATGACGTAGTAAATTTTCATTTCTTTGTTCAAAAAATTGTTTTCGTCATATTTTATTTAGAAAATTCCGATTTGGGTGATTCCAAAGCCAAAAGTGTTTAACTTTGAAAATACTAATTAAATAAAGTAAAATTAAAATTGGATTCTGCCTAGAAAATAGCCCTTACACGAAAAGTTGCTTAATCCTAAAGTTGTCGTTCTAACATTCGTAAAAATGCTTTTAAGGACAAATTGCGTGTCAAAGTTTCTCCTAACCAATTTTTCTTCTTTGGGTATTTTTCTTATGCTCAAAATTCACTTCTTATACCACCAAATACTCCTCCAAAACAGTTTTACTAAATTCTTCAATTTACCCCCAAAAGTGCGCTTTATACCGTTTTTAACATTTCGTTCGCGCCTAAACTCGGGTCCCTTTTAATTCTTTATTTATTTACCACATTCATAACATTTTTATGATCATAAATATTACTCAGATATATTAAAATACATCAGCACCAATAATCACAAATTCTTTACCAAGAAATATTTTCCAAAATCATTGTAAATCATTTTCTTAATGTTGTAAACGTATCGTTTAATTACTACCACTAAAAATCACTTATTCTTATTTTAATAAAAATTCTAGAATTTAATAAACATTCTAAAAATTCATTTTTAACTCATAATCTTAAAATTTAAACCATGAAATCAATTCTCAATTTCTAAATTCATTTTTTGTTAGTTTATACGTTAGGATTTATTTACATCAATTTATTCAACTAACTAAGAAAAATTTCCAGCAGCAATAATAGTTCACTATTTATTATAAAACTTATTTTAAAAGATTTCATATTTTCCAAAAATATCACTAACACCACAAGCCACCAATTAAGCCAAGAAACATATAATTAAACACATTTATCACATGCATGTAGTTACAACAAAAAAAAATAAAAATTGCAGCAACAAAATTCACAAGTTAGTAACTTATCATCAAACTTTCAGAATTTAAAGAATTAAATAAAACTATAGTGCAAGCATGATATCTCTTAAAGATCTAAATTTTTCACAAGGATTTTTCAAGATCTAAGCCATACAAACTAAGATCTTTAAAGAGATATCCAAGTATAAGTGTTAAGGAACACTTATACTTCACCATGCATGCATCATTTATGGATTTTCAATAAGCCATATACTCACCCCTTACAACAAAAATTTTGTCCTCCAAGACAGGGTAACAAAGACTCCAAAATTTGCTTCTAGATCATCATGGATTGCTTCATCAAGGAAGAAGGAAATGGATGCTTGAAGGATAGTGGATTCACGTGAATATGGTAGTGGGAGAAGAAGAAAAATGTTGCTTGGTTGGTGAAAATTTAAGAAGAAGATTTGGTGATCAAAAGGTGGTACCTTGAATTTTGTATTGTAGGAAGGGTGATGTGGTGATTTAGGATGGATGATGATGAATGTGTGATGATGATTTGGATGAAGAAGACATTAGAAATTCAAGAGGAAGGTGGCTGGATTTCTTCTAAGTTGGAAGAAGAAAGAAGAAAACAAAGCAAGAGTAAGGAAAATGTGAAAATTGCATGTGTTTTCCTTGGTGTCCAAGTGATTCACGGCCAAAGGAAGTGGGATGGGAGGTGTCAAGATTTCTTCATGCAAGTGCTATGTGTCATGTTCAGCTTCTAGAGTGGTGGAGAAGGTCTTAGCATGGTCTAAACAAGTGGCAAGGTGGTGGTGTGTTTTAATTGGTCAAAATCCATGCAAAGGTTGATGTGTCAAGTACAGAGGTAGTCACTTGCTCATGGGTTTAGGGGACCGTTTGGGCCGAATTTGGAAATCATCCAAACACAAAAGTTGTAGGACTTTTTGTTATCTTTAATTTGATATATGGAACAAAAATATCCATTAATAAATGAGAGAGGTATGACCCAAATACAAAAGTGGTGCAGGGCTGTGATGAGATTTTTGTTTCTTGCATAGATTATTTTATTGTGCCAACTTGGTAGGGATTTGGGCTTTATGTTCTACATCAATGTTTTGTAGAATTGAGGTAAGAAACATTTGGTGAAGGAATCATTCAATTTCATGGTCATATGAGAGAGATATGTGGAAAATACTACACCTAGTGCAAGTTGTTGCTGGAGAAACGTGAATTAATGTAGTATTTTAATTTCTAGGATTTATGGGATAAGAATTGGCCTTTGTGGCAACATAAAAGTTGTAGATAAATTTGATATGGAGATTTTGGGACAAGAACAACTCAAATCCAATACAGGGAGAGAAAATTATGTTCAAAGTATGTACAGATCGCATTTTGCTTACTAGGGTAACTTAAAATTAACGCTTTTAGGCTTGGGTGATCGGAAATAGGCATTGGGCTCTTTATAAAAGTTGTTAGGAATGACGTGAGGGACATTTTGTGGCAAAAATAATTGACCCAAGTTTCTCAGAAAACTTCTTGGTCAAAACCAGGGGAGTTACACAGTTTAAATAACTTAAAATAAATGCTTAAATATTTTTATTAGATTACTAACGTTCCAATTGATAAATTTCTATTATTACGAGTCTCTGATATTATTGTTATTATTTTGATCATCTTTATTTTCTCACATAATTAAAGTAGAGATATTCATCTCATACTCATAAAATCTTCTAAAACACAATTTAGTTATCACACACACGTCAATCGGTTGTAGCCCAAACAACAGTACATATTACTAATTCATGAAATTAATACAATTGGCCACAAGGGCCCAACACACAAAACAAGGGCTGTTATAGTCCCGCCTTATTTTTCAGAATTGATCCTACATTAACACGTATTTAAATACAATTAATTTCTTATTTAAGATTCTCAACATGTATGATACATGTTGTAAACATCAATTCTTTCTCTCATTAGGTTTTAGGAATTCCTTCCTATTAACCAAGATTCTCTATAATCTAATGGTTTACAACCACATCAAACACCTTACCCATCATCCATAATGGGTCTCAAAGGTTCCAAAAGAGTACCATTCAACTTTCCCTCTTATGCCAACACCATCAAAATAAACTCTTACTATCTTTTGCTACTTCTATCTACCAATAGTTAATACCAAATCACTCAAAAACTCTATGTCCATACCAATTAATTATCTCTATGTCAAACAAACATATTTCCTTAACCTTTTCCAAAACCCCAAAGGTATTCAACTTAAGGTTTTCACCCGAACATCACAAACCACAACTTTCAATCATTTTCATGCATTATTTTAGGCACAACATTACCCCTAAAATTTGTGCAACACCATTCTAGCACCAAGAATCAAATTTCTAAGTCTTCTAACGTAAGGTTTATCATGTTTATCTTTATATGTCATCACATTGACACCCAAATCATCATGTCTAAGCTTCTTTATTCACAAAATACAAAATAAAAGCCGTAAGAGACAATAAGTCTTTCTTTTTAAACCCAAGCTCAAATGGAAAACAAATTTAAGGAGAAGAAACATGGAGATAAGTGGATGAATGCTTTAATACTTCATTAATTCATCATGGAGACAAGAAAGCCAAAAAATTTTAAGTGGTAAATGAGCAAAAGAGGGTGACAGTTTTGAGGCACTAAGGAAAGGAAGAGAAGAATAAAAATGAGATAGATAGAGAGGGAGATAGGAGAGCTATCGAATAAGGGAAGGAAAGAAAGAGAAAAGAGTAGTGAAATTGGGTATTACCTAATGGTCCATGTATTCACACACCTAAACTTTTTCCCATTGGTCAATAAATAGTAGGGGAAATAAGAGAGAGATCACGATACATAGAAGAGGAAAAATATAGGGTTTGTAATTTTATTAAGTTCACTTTCGCTCATTATTTCACCATTTGCTAACTTACACAACATCTATAAAAATGTCTTTTCATTTCCAAAAATTATTTTAGTCATACTACCATAACCACACTAAATTCCTCATCATTTTAAACCCATTAAATGTCCAATTAGATTTAACAGATTCCACACCTCCAGTTGAGTCATATGTTTCTAGCAATTTCCCATTTACTAATAATTTATAATGTCAAATTAATTATCCAATCAGCTTAGGACGTTAAATAATTAACCATCTGCACTTAAAGAATTTATTTTCTAAAATTTGGGATGTTACAATCCACCCTAACTAAAAATAAATTTCGTCCTTGAAATTTAACATGTTTGATTTAAAAATATTTGGATACTGCTTCCGCATATCATCTTCATGTTCCCACGTAAGAGTCTCATCATTACCATGTTTCCATGCAACCTTTACCGAAGGTATCAAGTTGTTTCATAATCTTTTGATAGGATGTTCCATATCTCAAAAAGAAATAGGGAAAATAGACAAATCATCCCGTACATCAACATCATCTACAGGAATTACATGCAAGGGATCAAGAATATACTTCCTCAACTACGACACATGAAATAATTATGCAGATTCGTAAGATACGGAGGAAGTGTAATTTGATATGCAACATCACCAATTCTTTCAAGAATCTCATACGGTCTAATAAACTTGGGACATAATTTTTTACTCTTCAAAGCTGTACCAATTCTTTTATCATGTGAGACCTTTAGAAATACATGATCACCACATTGAAATTCAAGGGGTTTTTGTCTTTTGTCATAGTAGATTTTCTGTCGATCTTGAGCAATCTTTATATTCTATTGTATCTTTCTAATCTACTTAGTAGTCTCTTGAATAATTTATGGCCCTAAGGCCAATTTTTCTCTAGTTTCCAACCAACATAGAGAAGTTCCATATTTTCTGCCATAAAGTGCCTTATAAGGAGCCATATAGATACTATTGTGGTAACTATTATTGTATATGAATTCAATTAATGGAAGAAATCTCTCCTAACAACCACCATAGTCAAGCACACAAGCCCTCAGCAAATCTTTAAGGCTCTGGATAGTCTTCTCAGATTGTCCATTGATTTAAAAATGATAAGCAGAACTAAGCTTAAGCCTGGAGCCTAACTCTTGATGTAAGCTTCCCCAAAACCAGGAAGTAAACTGAGGATCACGATCGGATACAATGATAGACGACACATCATGCAATCTAACAATCTCCTTTATATACAATTGGGCCAATTTCTCCAACGGATTCTTTATATTCATGGGTAAAAAGTGAGCACACTTTGTCAATCAATCGACAATCACCCATATCGCATCATTTCTAACATGTGTTCTGGGTAAACTAGAAACAAAGTCCATACAACACTATCCCACTTCCATACTGGAATCTCCAGGGGTCTTTAACAAATCAGATGTTTTCTGATGTTCAACCTTCGCGTTCTGACAAACAAGGCAAGATGCAACAAGATTCACAATATTACGCTTCATGCCAGGCCACCAAAAATTCTTTTTCAAGTCTTTATACATCTTTGTAGATCCAAGATGGATGCTCAACACACTTTTACAAGCTTCCTCAAGTATAAATTTTCTCAAATCACCGCTAGATGGAATATAAATTCAACCTTTAACACACCAAATACTGTCAGGACCTTCTGACAGCATCAAATCCCTTTTACTAGCTTGAGTTTCTTTTAATTCAATCAAATAATCATCAATCATCTATCTTTCTTTCACCGCCCCAAAGAACTCATTTAAAATTTTTAAAATAGCCAAAGAAATCTTATTCAAGGTATGTACCTCCACACTAACATTCAAATTACAAAACTGCTCAATTTCCATTTCTTTCCCTATCATGGTTAAAATAGGTAAAGATTTTTAACTCAAGGCATCAGCTACAACATTTGCTTTTCTAGGATGATACGTCAATTTAAAGTCATAGTCTTTCAAGAACTCCATTCACCGCCTTTGGCACATGTTTAACTCTTTCTGATCAAACAAAAATTTAAGGTTTTTATGATCACTATAAACTATAAATTTAGAACCATACAAATAATTTTGCCACAACCTTAAAGCAAAGACCATCACCGCCAATTTAAGATCATGGGTTGGATAATTAGCTTTATGCGGTCGCAATTGTCTCAACGCATAAGCTATCACATGTTCATTCTGCATCAACATACATCCAAGTCCAAGCTTGGAAGCATCATAATGGACAACAAATTCCTCCAGTAAATTGGGCAAAGCCAATATAGGTGCAAAAGTAAGTCATAGCTTCAACTCTTGAAACTTTTTCTCACATTCAAGTGTCTAAATAAATGGTTGGTTCTTACGAGTCAATTTGATCATACGCAAAATGATATGGGAAAATCCCTTAATAAATCTCTGGTAATATCTGGCTAGACCAAGAAAACTTCAAACCTCAAAAACAAATTTTGGCCTTTCCCATGCCATAACAACTTCAACCTTTGATGGATGAACAACCATACCATCATAAGATATCACATGACTAAGAAATGAAATTTCATTGAACCAAAATTCATATTTTGAGAGCTTAGCATACAATTGCTTCTCTCATAGAATAGACAATGCAAGGCGAAGATGCCTTTCATGTTCTTCATGGCTCTTAGAGTACACCAAAATATCATTAATTAATACTATAACAAATTGGTCAAGATACTCATGAAAAATATGATTCATGTAGTCCATGAAAATCACAGGAGCATTTGTGCACCGAATGACATCACTCTATAATCTTGGTGGCCATAACACTTTCAGAAAGCTATTTTAGGAATATCATCAGTCTTTGCCCTGATTTGGTGATATTCAAAATGTAAATTAATCTTAGAAAATACAACAACACCCTTCAATTGATCCAATAGATCATCAATGCAAAAAAAAGAGTATTTGTTATTAATAGTCAATTTGTTGAGTTAGCGATAGTCGACACACAATCTCATGCTTCCATCTTTCTTCTTTATCAACAACATAGGTACGCCTGATAATGCTTAAATTGTATATATGTTTTGAGTTGAATTGAGCATCATTTTGTTAAGAAATCATGATATATAAAAGAAATTGTAAGTTAAATTCATTAAATGTGTGATTCTAGATAAATCTTGTATAACATGTGTTTTTGAGACTTTTATTCCATGTTTTGTGTAAATATAAGTGATTAGGAATAAAGAAGAGAAGAAGTAAGGAGCCACACTTAGAAATCCCCTTGGAAATATGAGAAAAGGCCAACTTTAGATAAACCCGCTTAAGCGAGCTTGAAATTTGCTTGAGCGACCCATTCACTTAAGTGAATGATAGCTTCGCTTGAGCGAGTATCAGGAAAAACAAAATAAAGGCTTCAGTGAAGAACTCGCTTGAGCGAGTCTTAGTTCGCTTGAGTAAGAATTGTCCATAGAGTAATTGAAGATGATTCGCTTACTTTTGGAGAAGGAAGAAATGGAAGAAGAACTAGGGAACTTCATAAGAGATGAAAGAGGGAACGGAGGTTGGGGTTCACCAAGAGTTGAGGAGAAACTCTTTAAAGAAGAAAAGAAGTGTTTTAGAATGAAATGTAGCTGCCTTTTTTTATTTTAATTCCTCTTTAATGACCTGTAACCACGTAATCTTATTGCTTGGGTGAAATATATACAGAACCATCAGGTATGATATTCGCTGAAGCAAGCTGAAGTCGCTTGAGTGAAATTTGGACATAATCAATTTTCCAAGATTTCGCTTAAGCGAGCTTGTAGCTGCTTAAGTGACTTCAAATATAAATCAGCTCTCTTTTTCCTAGGAAAAGTTTTGCTTAGGCGAGTTGGGCACGCTTAAGTGGAAATTGAGCAGAAAGTTTTTAATGAAAATTTGCTTAAGCGGTCCAATTTCGCTTGAGCGAAATTCTTTCAGAACCAAAATGGGATAGTAATGATTGGATGTAATCAACTCAAACCCAACATATTGTGTTATATATTTATATAGTTGGTAATCCTTTTAGTGGTTTTTGTTTTCCATTCTGATCTTAATGCTTGAATCTAACTTATCACTAGTTTCTTGATCGTAGTTTTCTCTAGTTATTGGAAAATATCTTTTGAAAACTGACATTGGATAAAACGATGATTGTTATTGATTATTAGGAATAATATTCAAGACAATGAACATCGAAACAATCGGGTATAAGGCTAGAATATTTACAAATTGATTGAGGGCTCAACGGTTTGGGAATATTCTTATGGATTTCGTAGTCGAGGAATCGATGCGAATGACTTAAGATTATGACATAAAAATCAATAGTTCCAAAGCTGATTATATTAATGTATATGTTGTACGTTAGGGGAGATAAATGAATCCAATCCCACTTTCTCTCATTTAATCCTCGTACTTGTCATTACTTGCATTGTCTTTATTTAATGCTAAAATTTATCTTTAGATTTTTAGTTATATCTTATCAAATGAATCAAAACTTTGTTTCCCGCCTAAACAATATGAAATCATATTGTTGAAACACCACTCCTCAGTGGAACGAAACTTTAATATACTACATTATGACATGGAAAACTTGTCACTATTCTACCACAAGAAAAACCATATCAATTTTAGTGCCGTTGTCGGGGAGTGGTGTGATTTTGACAAATCTGATTTCATATCTTTAGGCATTGTGAATAGTGTGAATATTATAATTATCGTTGGTACTTGATCTTTTTTTGTACTGACACTTGCTGTAGTAGTTTTGCTTTATGTTATTGAGAAGTCAGGGATCTAAAGATTAGTTAGAATTTGATCCCGAACCTGAAAAATCTATAAGGAAAAGCAAGGGTAAAGCAAATAAAAAACAGCAGCAAGAATCAGGACAATCTTCTTCTACACCTATTCCAGAATCATTTACAGAAGAAGGAATTGATGAGATGGCAGAAAGAAACAACAATCAAAATCCTCCAAGGAGAACACTGGGAGATTATGCTAATCAGTAGGGTCCCAGATACTTTTCTAGCATTGCTATTCCATAAACAACAAGGGCTTTGGAAATGAAGCCAACTTTTTTGAGTCTTATAAGTGCACATGAATTCACTGGAATGTCACATGAAGATACATACACTCATTTATCAACATTCTATGAGTTGGTTGGCACTATGGGTTTTGAACCAAGTAATTTGGAAGCTGCATACTTGTGATTATTTCCTTTTTCTTTAATAGGAAAAGCCAAAGAATGGCTTCAATCTCATCCAAACCAGAGTTTGAATAACTGGTTAAATGTGGAAGAGAAATTCTTATAGAGATTATTCCCTCCATCCCGATTTATAAAGGCAAAATCAGATATTTCTACCTTTAGAAAGGGAGTAGAAGAACCTTTTCGTGAAGCTTAGGACCGATTTAAATCATTGCTAAGAAAATATCCCAACCATGGTTTTAATAATAGCCCAGTTAAAAATCTTTTATAATGGATTGAAAGTAGATACTAAGATGATTTTAGATGCAGTAGCAAGAGGTACTATGATGATAATTGATGTTGATCAAGCAACTAGAATCATTGAAGCCTTGTCTTCTACAAATTATCAGGCTCAACATGATCATCGTTAGGTCCAGAAAAAAGGAATTCTTAATCTAAATACCACTAATGCAATTCTAGCCTAGAATAAAATCTTAACTCGGCAAATGGAAGCATTGACACAACAAATGGCTAAATTACCTCAACAATTACATGTTGTGTATTCTTCTTCTACTATACAACAGTAGTTGCCATTGAGATATGATTCCTATAGAGGTGAACATGCTAATGGACATTGTGATTCTCTAGATGAAGCTATGCATTACATGGGAAATCAGCCTAGGAAAGGTAATTTTAAGTGAAATTATTCTAACTAACCATTTCAGTACTGGAGAACCAACCAAAACCAAGGTGGATGGAAATAAGAAGTCGGTCTATCTAATAGACCAAACTATCAATAGAATTATCATTTCTTGCATAAAAAGACTTCAAAGCTAGATGATACATTGGAGAAGTTTCTGCAGGCCTCACTAACCAACCAGAAATATATTGAGGCATCCATTAGAAATCTTGAAACTCAGGTGGGACAGTTAGCATGCCAAATTGCTGAACAAAAAGGACCTCAATATGGAGCCAAAACTCAGCCAAACCCAAAAGAGCATTGTAAAGTTATGACCACATGAATTGGTAAAACTGTGGGAGTTAAGGTAAGTGAAAAAGAAAAAATGAGGAAGAGATTGTGTGAAAATAAAAAGAAAGTAGGTGCAGGAGAGAATAAAAAAGAAAGAGTGATAGAAGAGAATAAAGAAAAAGAGATTGTAAATAAAGAAAAGAGTGAAAATAAAAAAATAAAAAAAGAGTCTGAGAAAGGTAAGGAGAAAGTTGATGATACACTGCCACAACTAAAGAGTATGCCTTACCCGAAAAATCCTTCAAAGCATGATAAAGAAAGGCAATTTGCTCGCTTTATGGACATTTTCAAGAGATTATAGATTAATGTTCCATTTATGGAGGCTATGGAGTAGATGCCTACCTATGCAAAGTTTATGAAGGAACTGTTTTCAAAGAAGAAAAGATTTTCAAAAGAGACAATAAAACTGGAAGCAGGATGCACTACTATAATTCAAAAAGCACTACCTCAAAAAACCAAGGATCTAGGCAGTTTTACTATTCTTGTTACCATTGGTACTCTACTTGTGGGAAAAGATTTATTGGACCTTGGTGCAAGTATTAATTTGATGACATTATCCATCCTAAAATGGATTAGAGATCTGGAGATAAGGCCAACAAGAATGACTTTACTGTTGGCAGACAGGTTGATGAAGTTTCCTTATGGAGTTGCAGAAGATGTCTTAGTAAAGGTAGATAAGTTTGTGTTTCTAGTCGGCTTTGTGATTATGGATATGGAAGAGAACTCTAAGGTGCCTTTGATCTTAGGGAGACCTTTCATGAAAACTGCCAAGGTTATTATTGACGTGGATGATGGAAAGTTAAAAGTGAGAGTTCAGGATGAGGAGGTGAACTTTAATGTTTTTGAAGCTATAAAATACCTGGTAGATAAACAATGTTGTTTCAGAATTGATGTAGAAGATGAAGTGGTTCAGAAGGAAATTAATAAGTTTAATACTTCAAGCATTCTTGAAAAAGCTCTTGTGTGTGTGGTTAGGGAGCTTAATGATGATGAAGCCAAGGAAGTGGGGGAGATTCTAAAAAGTTTTGATGTTAGTAAATCAATTCTTCTTAATAAAGAATTCATGGAGACATTACCTGAAAAGCAAGAAATTGAAATTCAGAAGCTGGAGTTAAAGGAGCTGCCTTCATATTTGAAATATGCATTCTTGGATGATAAAGGACAGAAACTAGTTGTAATCAGTAACAACTTGTCTAAGTCAGAGGAAGAGCAGTTGATTAATGTACTAAAGAAAAATAAAGAAACAATTGGATGGATATTTAAGACCTGAAAGGTATAAGTCCCTTTTATTGTATGCACATAATTTTTATGGAGCAGGAATATAAACCCATAGCATAACCTCAGAGGAGATTAAATCCAACCATTAAAGTGGTGGTCAAAAAGGAAATTATGAAATTGCTGGAAGTAGGAATGATCTATCCAATTTCAGACAGTGATAAGGTCAGTCCTGTATAGGTTGTTCTGAAGAAAGGCAGCATGACTGTCATAAAAAATGAAAAGAATGAGCTGATTCCAACCACGACTATGATTGGGTGGAGAATGTGAATTGACTATAGATAGTTCAATCAGGTGATAAGAAAAGATCATTTTCCACTACCATTCATGGATCAGATGCTAGAAAGGTTGGCTGGTCAGGATTACTATTGTTTTCTGGATGGTTATTCAGGTTATAACTAGATAGCCGTGGGCTTAGAAGATTAGGAAAAGATAGCATTCACATGTCTTTTCAGTGTTTTTGCTTACAGAAAAATGCCTTTCGGACTTTATAATGCTCCAGCTACTTTTCATAGATGTATGTTCGCCATCTTTGCAGATCTCATTAAAAAAGCATTGAAGTTTTCATGGATGATTTTTCGGTATTTGGCACATCATTTGATCTTTGTTTGGAGAATTTAGATACAGTCCTACATAGGTATGTAGAGACAAACTTGATGCTTAACTAGGAAAAATGTCATTTCATGGTTACTGAAGGTACTGTACTTGGCCACAAGATCTCAAGCAAGGGTATTGAAGTAGATCAAGCTAAAGTAGAAGTCATTGCGAAGTTACCACCACTTGTTAATGTCAAAGGAGTCATAAGTTTCTTAGGGCATGCTGGTTTCTAGAGGCGATTCATCAAAGACTTCTCCAAAATCGCCAAACCTCTGAGTAACTTGTTGAACAAAGATACTTCTTTTCATTTTGATGACTCCTGTTTGTCTGCATTTGAATTATTAAAGCAAAAGCTGATTTCTGCTCCTATCATAATTGCTCCTAATTGGAAAATTAATTTTAAACTCATGTGCGATGCGAGTGACTATGCTATAGGAGTAGTTTTAGGATAAAGGAAATCTAAAGTTTTTCATCCCATACACTATGCTAGCAATGTTTTAAATGAGGCTCAAATTAATTATGCCACTACAGAAAAAGAATTACTAACAGTTGTGTATGGTCTTGAAAAATTTAAATCATATCTAATCAGTTCTAGAGTGATTATTTTTACAGATCATGTAACTCTGAAGTATCTGTTGAATAAATCTGATTCAAAGCCTAGATTAATTAGGTGGATTCTTCTTCTACTAGAGTTTGACCTGATTATTCAAGACAAAAAGGGAAGCGAGAACTATATTACTGATCATTTGTCCAGGCTTGTTAATAAAGAAGTCACAAGGTTACAGCCTGAGGTACAAGAAGAATTTCCTAATGAAAAGTTATTGTTGGTCCAAGAAAGGCCATGGTTTGCAGATATGGCTAATTTCAAAACTGCCAGAGTGATTCCTGATGATTACTCCTAGCAACAAAAGAAAAAGTTTTTAAAGGATGCTCGACAATATGTATGGTGTGACCCTTGTTTAAAATTGGTTTTGATAATGTTTTACGTAGGTGTATATCCCTGTAGGAGGCTAGAAGCATTTTGTGGCATTTTCATAGATCTACTTATGGTGGTCATTTTAATGGAGAAAGGACAACCGCCAAAATTCTCCAATCTGGATTCTACTGGACATGTTCATTTAAAGATGCCAACACTTTTATACAAGAATGTGAAAGCTGTAAAAGATCCAAGAACATCTCTAAAAGAAATAAAATGCCATTAACAGCAATCTTGTTGGCCCCCTCCATGTATTCTTCTCAAATGAATATATTTTGGTTGTAGTAGACTATGTTACTAAATGGGTAAAAGTTGTTGCTTGTACTAACTTTGGTGCTAAAATTGTTATCAAATTCTTGAAAAGAAACATATTTTGCAGGTTTGGCACACCAAGAGTCTAATTATTGATGGTGGTTCTCATTTTTGTAACAGTTAACTTCAAAAGTGTATTAAACATTATAAGGTTAGGCATAAAGTTACCTCTCCATATCATCCATAAGCCAATGGGTAACTTGGAATCTCAAACAAGGAGATCAAGAAGATTCTTGAAAAGACTGTATCCCAAAGTAGAAAAGACTAGTCAATAAAGTGAGATGATGCATTATGGGCATACAGAACAACATTCAAAGCTCCCACAAGTTTCTTACCTTACTAGTTGGTTGTTAAGTGGTTAAAGCATTAGTTTTAGGGTTATTTCATCCTTATTTTTTAGTCATGTTGTTTGTTTTCCCCCCTTTATCTCAAATATTTCCTTTTATTCCACATGTGTTACTTGGGTATGTCAGTTTTGTAGGAATTATGATGTTACACGCCTATATGCTAGAGAATTAGTAACAATTGTTGAACATCATGCGAATGAAAGGAAGCTCAAGTCATAAAAAACTTAAAAGCAAGTCCATTCCGACCTTGGAAAAAAGAAACAAGCAAGTGGAACCCTCCTAGGCCTCAAAGGAATAGAAAAATCACAAGTGGAGAACCTTTTTGGAACCCACGACCATGGGAAATTCTCACAGGCCATGGTTTTCACTAGTCTAGGCAAGGAAAGTAGAGAAAAATACACTTGAAAAAACCCACGTCCATGGAAAATTTCCACAAGTCGTGGTTCTTACTTTCAGAATAGAGGAAATTTAGCACTAGGGGACCCTGTCATGATCCACGATCGTGGAATATTTCCCCAGGCTGATTTTTGGGCCGCTTTACTGCATAAAAAGAGGGGGTAACACATAGATCAGGACACAAAGACTTAAACCAAGGATTGAGAGAGGTTTTCCAAGAGAATTTCAAAGGGGATTCGAGGATCAACAACAAAGAAACAACCAATTCATCACTTTAGGGAAGATTGAGATCAATTAAGTGAGAGCTTGTTTTTCTCTTTTCTGAATCTAAGATTTGTAATTTGGGGAGCTATTCAATGTTGGGATTTGAAATAGGATTTTGTGATTTTGTAATTAACATTATGATGAACTAAACCCCTTTTCTTGGGATTAAAGGGGTAGTATATATTGATAATTGACTTATTTGCTCTATAATTTTCTCCTTTTATCGAATTCATATTCTCTATTCAATTTGGATCATTGCTTA
Organism: Clitoria ternatea; assembly: GCA_037962975.1. NCBI lineage: Eukaryota > Viridiplantae > Streptophyta > Magnoliopsida > Fabales > Fabaceae > Clitoria > Clitoria ternatea. The sequence continues at coordinate 33,531,419 of CM075673.1, read as the reverse complement.
ATGCCTTTACAAGACTTCATGAGAAGTGTAGTTGATTCTAAATTATATAGGCTACGAGAGTGGGTATATGATTTGAAAGCACAAATTGAACCTAAGTCCTTTTGGCTATTGGACAGACAAAAGAACTTTTGAGGATTAAGGGATTTTCATAAATCAATAAAGGATCTAATTTATAAATCAAACGTTGTTCTTTGGCGATTAGGTACTTTAGTAAGGCTTCGAGAGAAGGTTGATAATAACATTAGGAAAATCTACCTTAGAAAATGATCTTCATAATTGGGGGAAACGCAATTGCATAGATTAAATTATTAAGCATATGAACCCTTTAAATCCTAAGATTCATCCTTTGATTGACTTTTTGAAGAGATTGATTTTTAGTTTTCTGAGTGCTTTGAGATTTTTGTTTTCGCATTTTAAATTTCATTCGTAGTGAACTTCTTTTTAATTCATATCAATTTTCTAGATAATTGAATCATAGTGAACCAGTACTTGGGCACAATCCCTGTGGAGACAATTATCTTTTATATTACTTTGATAACCGTACGCTTACAGAACAGACGTATCAATTTTTTGACGCCGTTGTCGGGGATTGTGTTTCCCCCAATATTGGCTGACCGTGATTTGATTAGATTAGACATTTTTGTTTTATTCTTATTTTTATTTCTTCTAAGATTTATATTACGCTTGTTTCGTGTGTTATTGTTGTGTTTGTAGACCCTTTATGCGAAGAAGCTCCAGTTCTAGTACTGTATTCAATCCAAAAATAGAACGGTTGCTTTAGAAAATTAGGAAGCATAAAAAACAGCAAGAAGCTACATAAATGAGTCAAGATAAGATAGGAGAAATGAATAATAGGGCATTACATGATTTTGCTACACCTAATGCGATGGGGAGAGGGTCTAACATTACCAGACCCATGATTGATGCTAATAATTTTGAGCTAAAGTAGTGCTTACTCTCTATGGTCCAACAGAGTCAATTTGGAGGATGGCCGTTCGAAGACCCAAATCTACATCTACAAATATTCCTTAAGTATTGTAATACATTCAAGGTGAATGGGGTTTAAAGGATGCAGTCCGCCTTAAGCTATTTCCATTTTCTTTGAGGGACAAGGCTAGAGCATGGCTTTACTCATTACCAGAAAGCTCGATCACAACTTGGGAGTAACTCTCTCAAGCTTTGCTCAACAAATATTACCCTTGAAGAAAAACCGACCAACGAAGGGAGCAAATCATCACTTTCAACCAGAAAGATGATGAAACTTTATATGATGCTTTGGAAAGGTATAAGGAGATGCTTAGGGAACGCCCACACCATGGGATTGAGAGATGGCTAATTGTTCACATATTCTATAATGGTTTAGCCTCAAACCAGAAAATACTTTAGATGCGTAGCTGGCAAAGGGTTCACGAGTAAAAACATGGAGGAGGGCTACAACCTTATAGAAGAAGTGACATAGAATACCTAGCAATGGTCTTCAGAAAGACACTCGGCGATAAAAATTCTCGGTAAGTACCCTCTTGATTATATTTCATTACTCACTGCTAAAATTGAGGCTTTAAATCTTAAATTTGATAAACTGGGTACAGGTACTACTAATGTCATTTGTGAGGTATGTGGTGTTTCAGGTTATTTAGCTACAGGGTGCCAGTTGGGAGTACCTCAAGTTACGGAGCCGGAGGCGTATCAAGTGGATGCAATTGGAAATTATGGTGGCAATTATAGAAATAATTTTAGACAACAAATGGGGCCACCAGGATTCCAAAACTGTCCCTCTCTATTCCAAAGTAGTCAAAATAATTTCAGATCATCACAAGGATTCTTTGCTCCATAAAAATCTAAGCTAGAATCCTTGATGGAAACATTTGTGACTACTTAGCTGAAGAAGAATGATGAATTTTCCAAGGTAATCAAGAACTTAACATTGAAGGTGGACTCATTGGCTACTCACAACAAGATGTTGGAAACCCAGATAGCCCAACAAGCCTTAAATTCTTCAAGAATTCCAGGAACATTTCCTGGAAAACCAAAATCAGGCACATCCAATCACACTATGGAGGTAACGCTTAGAAGTGGTACATAGTATGAAGGTCCAAGTATACGTATGGAAAAGGATCCTCAACTAGATGCGACCCTATTAACTCCACCTGTTTTAGAGGAAAAGAAACAGATGATGGTTTGCAGTAGATTCTTACATACGCAAAGTTTCTAAAGGAGATCTTGTGATACCCCAAAAATAGAGGTAAATTTTTTCGCGATTTTATTATTATTAATCTATGAAACATGTGAGTGGTGAAGCCATTTATCAATTACCCTGGATCTATCAGAGACCTATCTCATATATGAAGATATGAGAAGGTAAGTTTAAGAATTTAATTCTTAAGAAATCCATAATTAATAATAGCGGAAGTATCTTTAGTAAAATAATATTATGGAGTTAAATTCTTAAGAAATCACTCATTTGAAATTAAGAAGCCAAGGTTATCCCAAAGTGTTCATAAAGTAGGATGGAATCATGGATTAATATGAAGAAAAAGGGAAATAATATGTTTAAAGCATTTTGGGAGAATCAGGTCCCCCTCGCTCAAGCGAAATCCCAATTCGCTTGAGTGAGCTTCGCATAGCACGCTTAGGCGAATCATAAAATGCTGAGCGAAAGAAGAAAATGAAGATTCAGGGGTAACTTCACTCAAGCGAACCCCAACTCGCTTGAGCGAGTGTTGCAATCCTCGCTTGGACAAAGCCAGCGAGCGTAAGGAGAAAAACGCCCAGAACCCATTCCACGCTCACTCACTCGGGCGGAACCATCCCCGCCTAAGCGAGATTACTCCCGAGAGCAATTTCTTGATAAACCCGAGAGCAAAACCTGAGACCAAAGCCCTCTCGCTTGGGCAAATCCCCAGCTCGCCTGAGCGAACACCAACCAAAATCCAAACTCTGATTCTAATGTAATTTCGCTTGGGCGAGTTGCACATCCGCTTGAGCGAAAATGAAATAGTGGCCCAACACTGATGCTGGGACGATCTCGCTTGAGCGAGTTCCATTCTCGCCTAAGCGAGAGTCATCCAGAATCCAAAAATTGATACAGGGACATTCTCGCTTGAGCGAGAAGCCCTCTCGCCTGAGCGAGTTTGACAGGAAAACAGGGGAAATGCAGAAATCACCCAACTCTCAACACCAAAACTCATTCTAATCCATTTTACTTAATTTCAACACTTCATACATATCGTATTACACATTTAGAACTTGTTCTAATAAATCATTCTTGTAAATTTCCATTACAATTTCATCTATTGTATGAATCAACTCACTAACCCTTCCATTTCATAAGTCTAACATTCCACATATAAACTTTATTCATTCATCAAGGTATAGAGAGTTTCATCATTCATTCATTCACAGGGTCATAATTGAAATGAGTCATAGACAAAAGATCTCATTTTCCTCTATGACCTCCCAAACTCATCATTCATACAATTATCCATTCTAAATCCACACTATACCAACATACACTGTACTATATACATTACATCTATTCCACATATCTATGTAAACCAAAATATTGCCGGCCAAGGCATTCTTTACCAAAAAGGAGCCTCCTTCACACTCCTCCTCCACAATAGCTCCAAAGCAATACCTATAACACAGGAGCTAAAAAGATATACCACAGGGAGAGTGAGTATACTTTCTCAATGACGAAAATCCAATAAATAGAACAATATATGCATGAATGCAATACAACTATCTCCTTCCCAAGAGGAGTTTATTTAATATCAATCAATCAATCAACAATTTTTCATTTCAATACAATTATTCCCTGATTCTCTCAGAATTATATCAATCAATTCACCATCATAATTTAGTAATTAAAAAGGGAGTTTCCATTCATATCTCATCATCAAGGTATCACACTATACCATGCTTTCAAACTAATGCACATGCTAATGTCATGAAAATGCATATGCACGGATCCGATTTCATTTCCTCGGGTGATCGCAACCACCATGTCATATACTCATTCTCAATGGTTTCCCGCCTCGCAAGGGGTACTCCCTCTAGCAACCTCACAAGGTGCTTCTCGTGATCACAACCACGTTCAATATTTCATATAGGTTTCCCTCCTCGCAAGGGGTACTCCCGCCTCATGATCGTAACCATGGGCATTCAATCTCATTGGTCCCGCAGGGCCTTTCATTTCAATACCAGGTGATCGCAATCACCGGTCTAATAATCATAGGAACTCACAAGCCCTTTTTCATTTCCATCATCAAGTGATCGCAACCACTTATCAACATCATCATGATATGCATGTCATGCCATGTATACAAAAATGCTCATACATGTCTCAAGCTCATTTAGATTATCTTACTCTCTCATCTAGGGTATATTCATTTTCAACCACACAATTTTCCACCAACTCATACACAAGTGTCAATTCTCGTATCCAAGAAACATTCGAACCAAAGATTTTAGGCACTTATCATGTCTTATATGAAATCAATAATACATCAACACATAATAAGCCATTCATAGCCTCTTTTAGGCTTCATCATATAAACACTCCTTTTAAACACCATTCACAATTCTCATCATCATACATAATTCATTTCACTTACACATAATATCACCTTTATTTATGAAAACATGTCATACTACATTAATACATACATTATCATCCCAATTCTCATGCATTTAGAAAATACACCCCTCTCCTACCTCAAGAGAAGTAGACCTCTGGGGTTGATGTTCCTGCTTCACCAATATTGCCAAGCCCTACACCAATCATTTATAGGGCCACATCAATTATTTATTCAAACACCAATTCAATATATATATATACATAGGTGTACACATGATTCTTATCATGTGAAAACTATTTACCAATTTCATTCGTTTGCCTACTTAGGCTTCGGGAATTCCTTTCCTTAAATTACAATCCCTTAGTATCAAAGGCTACAACCTAATTATTAGGTTATTCCATCTAGTAAGATCTCCACCAACACCTTGGTGAGTTTCCCACCTATTATGACTTCAAATCAACTTTATCATCATTTAATGTATCCACCACATCACTTATAATATTCTTCCCATCAACAAATGTTAACTTTTTCAATAAATATTATCCTTTTCAATATTTTACTTTTCCTCCTAAAATTCAAGTTTAAGGTTTTCACCAATCCACCAACCTTCATAAATGCTCATATACCTCCTTCTTTTACCACCATAGTTATAACTACCTTATTAATCACTCATAAGCTTGTATTTATGTCAACTTATCTTTAGATTTCCACTTTTGAACTTTCCTCAACATTTCTCATACATTTATTGTGTTCTAACACTAAAACTTCAACTAATCTTCAACTTTATACTTATATACATGGAAAATGGTCATAAGCTTACCTCAAGAGAAGAAAAGAGTGAGTTTGCAAAAGATGAAGAGGTTCACACGAATTTGAGGAGGAAGGAGGAGGAAATACTTTAGTTTCCAAGCTTTCTTGAAGTCTCTAAAGGTTATTAATGGAGAAAGAAGAGATATCTCCTTTTAATTTAGAATTCAAAAGCAAGAGGAAGGTGAATTATGAAGAAGAAAAAGAGATATGAAGAAGAAGATAAGAAGAAGAGTGTCTACGTGAGGGAGAAAGAGTGAAAACCGCCTTTTGAATGGGAAAAATAGGAATTCAATGTTTAAATTATTAATCCTTCATTAACTCTTCCATTTTTAAACAAACAGGTTCGCCGTTCGGGCCCAAAACGTATTCTAAAAATTATTCCGAATATAAATTCGGAATCCCAATAACATTATCTACGGCCCTGACCAACGACATCTCAATCGGAGATACTTGGTCCGACACCTATATTTTATCCGGGTCAGTTTTCAGCTCATCTGACCACCATAATTCACCAACAGTTTCGAAAAACCTTGTTTAAGTCATTTCAAGAATTCTGGGATATTTATTAGCCCAAAGTTAATTATCCAACATTTATTTTCATAATTTATCTTCCTATTTTAAAAATTTGGGGTGTTACAATCCACTCCCCCTAAAGGAAATTTCGTCCTTGAAATTCAACTTACCGAACTCGAATGCATGAGGGTATCGTTTACGGATATCGTCCTCGCGTTCCCACGTAAATGTTTCCATATCTCCATGCTTCCATGCCACTTTTACTAATGGTACCACCTTATTCCGCAGTCTCTTCACGGAATACTCAACAATACGAACAAAAACGGGAAGAATGGATAAGTCATCCTGCACCTCAAGATCATCAACAGAGATCACGTGCTGAGGATCATGTACATACTTCCTTAACTGAGACACGTGGAATACATTATGAAGATTTGCAAGCTGTGGAGGGAGTGCAATTCGATATGCGACGTCTCCAATCCGCTCCAAAATCTCATAGGGTCCAATGAATTTAGGGCTTAGTTTCTTACTCTTCAAGGCTCTTCCTATAACTTTATCACGCGAAACTCGTAATAACACATGATCGCCGACTTGAAATTCTAATGGATTTCTTCTTTTATCATAATAGCTCTTCTGTCGGTCTTGAGCAATTTTCATCTTTTCCTGGATCATCTTGATCTACGTGGTAGTTTCTTCAATAATTTCAGGTCCTAAAGCTAGATTCTCACCAACTTCAAGCCAACATAAAGGAGTTCGACACCTCCTTCCGTATAATGCCTCGTATGGGGCCATACCAATACTAGAATGAAAACTGTTATTGTAAGTGAATTCAATCAGAGGTAAATATTTTTCCCACGAACCGCCATGCTCCAAAACACAAGCACGCAGTAAGTCTTCAAGACTTTGAATAGTTCTCTCAGACTGCCCATCGGTCTGGGGATGATATGCCGAACTTAGCTTCAATTTTGAACCCATCGCTTCATGTAAGCTTCCCCAGAATCGGGAAGTAAATCGGGGATCACGATCAGAAACAATACTTGATGGTACACCATGTAATCTTACAATCTCCCGAATGTACAACTGTGCTAAATCTTGCAAGGAGCTCTCCATACTGATTGGCAAGAAATGGGCACTCTTTGTCAAACGATCCACAATCACCCATATTCCATCACATCTGGACCTTGTTCTTGGTAATCCGGACACAAAATCCATGGAAATCGCGTCCCACTTCCAAACAGGGATATCGAGTTGCCTCAAAGTACCCGAAGGTCTTTGGTGTTCCACCTTCGCTTTCTGATAAGTAAGGCAAGAAGCTACAAAGTTAGCAACATCACGTTTCATTCCGGGCCACCAAAAGTTCTTCTTTATATCGCGATACATCTTAGTTACACCAGGGTGGATGCTAAACATGCTTTTATGTGCTTCCTCCAGCATTGTGTGTCTCAAATCATTGAATGAAGGTACATACACACGACCTTTTATTCACCATATACTATCAACGCCTTCGACAAGGAATAGATTTTTCCCATTATCCTGAGATCTTCGCACCTCTTGTAAATAATCATCATCTTTTTGTTTCTCTTTCACAAGTTCCAAAAACTCATTACTTATTTTCAAGGTAGCAAAACATAACTTCTTGGAGGATTAAACTTCGGTCCCAACATTCAAATTCCAAAATTCTTCAATTAATTCAAGCTCTTTGACCATCATGGTTGATATATGCAAGGATTTCCGACTAAGAGCATCGGCAACAACATTAGCTTTTCCCGGGTGGTACATTAATTTAAAGTCATAATCCTTCAAGAATTCCACCCATCTTCTTTGTCGCATATTCAATTCCTTTTGGTCGAAAAGATATTTCAAACTTTTATGGTCACTGTAAACCACAAATCTCGAACCATACAAATAATGACGCCAAATCTTCAAGGCAAACACAATCGTAGCCAACTCCAAATCATGAGTTAGGTAATTAAGTTCATGAGGTCGCAACTGACGTGAAGCGTAAGCTATTACACGTTCCTTCTGCATTAGCACGCATCTAAGTCCATTCTTGGAAGCATCACAATACACTACAAACTCTTCTTGTAAGTCAGGCAACGCTAAGATAGGAGCAGAAGTCAGTCTCATTTTTAACTCCTCAAAGCATTTCTCACATTCAACCGTCCATACAAAAGGTTGGTTCTTCCTTGTTAAATTCGTCAAAGGTCTCGCAAGACGAGAGAAACCTTCAATGAACCTTCGATAATAACCCTCGAGTCCAAGAAAACTTCGGATTTCAGTAACCGTCGTAGGTCTCGACCATGCCATAACGGCTTCAACCTTTGAAGGATCCACAGAAATACCATCCTCGGATATTACATGTCCAAGGAACTGGACGCTCGTCATCCAGAATTCACATTTAGAGAGCTTGGCATACAACTGGTTCTCTCTAAGAATGTTCAGTACCACTCTCAAGTGTTCTTCATGTTCTTCGCGACTCTTGGAATATACCAGGATATCATCGATAAACACCACAACAAAACGATCTAGGTATTTATGGAAGATGTGATTCATGTAACTCATGAATACAGCTGGAGCATTAGTAACTCCAAATGGCATCACGACATACTCGTAGTGGCCATATCGCGTCCTAAATGCAGTCTTGGGAATATCTTTGGCTCTCACCCGAATTTGATGATAACCGGAACGCAAATCAATCTTTGAAAATACCACCGCACCTCTCAGCTGATCCAATAGGTCATCAATGCGAGGTAAAGGATATCTATTCTTTATCGTCAACTTGTTCAATTGGCGGTAGTCTACACACAACCGCATGGTTCCATCCTTTTTCTTAACTAACAAAACAGGAGCTCCCTAGGGTGACACACTGGGTCGAACAAATTCCCTCTCAAGCAGCTCCTCAACTTGCTTCTTTAATTCAATTAACTCCATAGGAGACATCCTATAAGGAGCAATAGACACTGGTTCAGCACCAGGTACAAGGTCAATAGCAAACTCAACCTCCCTTGGAGGTGGTAAACCAGGTATCTCATCAGGAAACACATCCAAAAATTCAGACACCACGAGGATATTAGTGGGACCGGGATTACTTGTCCCATCCGTGAGAGATAACAACACGCACAGTTAAATTATACCTTGTACATCAAACTGTCCCCTATCAAGAGAAAGGAAAATAACGGTCCGTTGTTGACAATCAACTATGACTTTATTGGTAGAAAGCCAATCCATACCAAGTATAATCTTCAATCCCTTCATAGGCAAGCAAATAAAAGATGCAACAAATTTTCTCCCATCTAGGAGCATATCAACATTATCGCACCGGTTAACCGATCTAAGACAAGTACCGGTTGGAGTGGTAATCATAAGAGCATTTTTCATTAAACACACCGGCAATCTCAATCGCCGAACACAATCCTCAGATATAAAAGAGTGGGTCGCACTCGAATCATAAATGACATGAACTGAATGTCTAAGGATTTCACACTTACTTTCAACCAGGTTTTCTGCTCATGCTGCTTCCTCACCGGTCACAGCAAATACTCTCCCGACATTAGGTTGACGATCTCCTCCATCCCTATTTCCATCATTAGCATCATTACCATTTCCTCGACCGTTGCCACGCCTTCCACCATTATAGCCACCTCGGCCACCACATCGACCGCCATTATTTCCATTACCACGACCTCGACCACCATTATAACCTCCGCGGTTCACATAAGCAGGTGCATTAGCACGATTAGTAACATTAGCTTGTACCGAAGCCGGTCTTACAAGCATGGGACATGCAGAATGAATATGTCCCACCTGATCACAATTAAAGCATACAATATCTTCACGATGTACACACTCCCGAACGTAATGAGATCCTCCACATCTATAACATCTCGGCCCATTGGCATTTATATTACCCCGGCCAAAAACATTACCACGTCCACCGCCTCTAGCTTGGACATTAGAAGGAGCACCCCTCAGAAAGCGTCCTCTTCTAAAACCTCTTTGCCTCTTAAAACTAGAAGCTTGACCCTTCAACTTAGAGTCAAATTTGGAGTGTTGAAAAGAAGCATGTTCTTCATAGATGCGGCACTTATTCACAAGCACCGTGAAACTTCGAATCTCTTGGTGACATATAGCCCTTTGAATATCGGAGCGTAACCCATTTTCAAACTTCACGCATTTTGACACTTCAGTTCCCTCTTGTTGAAAAGGAGGGTAGAATTCACAAAGTTCTTCAAACTTGGAAGCATACTCTTCCACCGTCAGCGTGCCTTGCTTGAGTTCCATGAACTCGAGTTCTTTCTTGCTCTTATAACTTTCAGGCACATATTTCCTCATAAGTTCTCGCTTAAAGTTCTCCCAAGTTAAGGGAATCGCAACAGCATTCATTCTATTTTTGGTGAGTCTCCACCAAGTCTCTGCTTCATCCCTCAGCATAAAAACAGCATACTCCACTTTCTGGAGCTCATTGCATTCAAAGCTATCAAAGATCCACTCAACATTCCGGATCCAACCATAGGCTTGCTCAGGCCTAAATCCACCATGAAATTCAGTAGGTTTTTGCTTTAAAAACATGTCAAGCCCCTGTGTGCCTTGAACAACAATAGGAGCAGATGGTCTTTCTGCCTCTTGTCTTTCACGGTTTTACGATTCGAGGAGATCCGCAAAACGATTCAAGGCTCTAGCTATAGCGTTATCATTATCTTGACAACGACGGGCCATCACAATATCTAAAACCACAACATAAAATTTAACCAATATCAGTAAACTCATTCATAAAATTCTTCTATGAGTTCACACTGTAGTATTTCATTATCAAATTTAAATTGTGACCCTCCCCCATGGAGTCCAATAGCAACATTTCATATTAAAGCCCATATGGCAACATCATCATATCATCACATAGTATGCATTCATAATACATAAGATTCTTCATTGAGGGAGGATAGTGTGAAGAAGCTTGGCCGGACTCATAAAAATCACATTCAATCCATCTTCAATTCATACGCAATCAATCAACAATAACAATGATTCATCAATCACATATCACTTTCCAGTAATAGCAATGGCTAAACATAGTAATGCAGAGCTAAAAATGCTCTGATACCAAGTTGTGATACCCCAAAAATAGAGGTAAATTTTTTCACGATTTTATTATTATTAATCTATGAAACATGTGAGTGGTGAAGCCATTTATCAATTACCCTGGATCTATCAGAGACCTATCTCATATATGAAGATATGAGAAGGTAAGTTTAAGAATTTAATTCTTAAGAAATCCATAATTAATAATAGCGGAAGTATCTTTAGTAAAATAATATTATGGAGTTAAATTCTTAAGAAATCACTCATTTGAAATTAAGAAGCCAAGGTTATCCCAAAGTGTTCATAAAGTAGGATGGAATCATGGATTAATATGAAGAAAAAGGGAAATAATATGTTTAAAGCATTTTGGGAGAATTAGGTCCCCCTCGCTCAAGCAAAATCCCAATTCGCTTGAGCGAGCTTCACATAGCACGCTTAGGCGAATCATAAAATGCTGAGCGAAAGAAGAAAATGAAGATTCAAGGGTAACTTCGCTCAAGCGAACCCCAACTCACTTGAGCGAGTGTTGCAATCCTCGCTTGGACGAAGCCAGCGAGCGTAAGGAGAAAAACGCCCAGAACCCATTCCACGCTCACTCGCTCGGGCGGAACCATCCCCGCCTAAGCGAGATTACTCCAGAGAGCAATTTCCTGATAAACCCAAGAGCAAAACCTGAGACCAAAGCCCTCTCGCTTGGGCAAATCCCCAGCTCGCCTGAGCGAACACCAACCAAAATCCAAACTCTGATTCTAATGTAATTTCGCTTGGGCGAGTTGCACATCCGCTTGAGCGAAAATGAAATAGTGGCCCAACACTGATGCTGGGACGATCTCGCTTGAGCGAGTTCCATTCTCGCCTAAGCGAGAGTCATCCAGAATCCAAAAATCGATACAGGGACATTCTCGCTTGAGCGAGAAGCCCTCTCGCCTGAGCGAGTTTGACAGGAAAACTGGGGAAATGTAGAAATCACCCAACTCTTAACACCAAAACTCATTCTAATCCATTTTACTTAATTTCAACACTTCATACATATCGTATTACACATTTAGAACTTGTTCTAATAAATCATTCTTGTAAATTTCCATTACAATTTCATCTATTGTATGAATCAACTCACTAACCCTTCCATTTCATAAGTCTAACATTCCACATATAAACTTCATTCATTCATCAAGGTATAGAGAGTTTCATCATTCATTCATTCACAGGGTCATGATTGAAAATGAGTCATAGACAAAAGATCTCATTTTCCTCCATGACCTCCCTAACTCATCATTCATACAATTATCCATTCTAAATCCACACTATACCAACATACACTGTACTATATACATTACATCTATTCCACATATCTATGTAAACCAAAATATTGCCGGCCAAGGCATTCTTTACCAAAAAGGAGCCTCCTTCACACTCCTCCTCCACAATAGCTCCAAAGCAATACCTACAACACAGGAGCTAAAAAGATATACCACAGGGAGAGTGAGTATACTTTCTCAATGACGAAAATCCAATAAATAGAACAATATATGCATGAATGCAATACAACTATCTCCTTCCCAAGAGGAGTTTATTTAATATCAATCAATCAATCAACAATTTTTCATTTCAATACAATTATTCCTTGATTCTCTCAGAATTATATCAATCAATTCACCATCATAATTTAGTAATTAAAAAGAGAGTTTCCATTCATATCTCATCATCAAGGTATCACACTATACCATACTTTCAAACTAATGCACATGCTAATGTCATGAAAATGCATAGGCACGGATCCGATTTTATTTCCTCGGGTGATCGCAACCACCATGTCATATACTCATTCTCAATGGTTTCCCGCCTCGCAAGGGGTACTCCCTCTAGCAACCTCACAAGGTGCTTCTCGTGATCGCAACCACGTTCAATATTTCATATAGGTTTCCCTCCTCGCAAGGGGTACTCCCGCCTCATGATCGCAACCATGGGCATTCAATCTCATTGGTCCCGCAGGGCCTTTCATTTCAATACCAGGTGATCGCAACCACCGGTCTAATAATCATAGGAACTCGCAAGCCCTTTCTCATTTCCATCATCAAGTGATCGCAACCACTTATCAACATCATCATGATATGCATGTCATGCCATGTATACAAAAATGCTCATACATGTCTCAAGCTCATTTAGATTATCTTACTCTCTCATCTAGGGTATATTCATTTTCAACCATACAATTTTCCACCAACTTATACACAAGTGTCAATTCTCGTATCCAAGAAACATTCGAACCAAAGATTTTAGGCACTTATCATGTCTTATATGAAATCAATAATACATCAACACATAATAAGCCATTCATAGCCTCTTTTAGGCTTCATCATATAAACACTCCTTTTAAACACCATACACAATTCTCATCATCATACATAATTCATTGCACTTACACATAATATCACCTTTATTTAAGAAAACATGTCATACTACATTAATACATACATTATCATCCCAATTCTCATGCATTTAGAAAATACACCCCTCTCCTACCTCAAGAGAAGTAGACCTCTGGGGTTGATGTTCCTGCTTCACCAATATTGCCAAGCCCTACACCAATCATTTATAGGGCCACATCAATTATTTATTCAAACACCAATTCAATATATATATATACATAGGTGTACACATGATTCTTATCATGTGAAAACTATTTACCAATTTCATTCGTTTGCCTACTTAGGCTTCGGGAATTCCTTTCCTTAAATTACAATCCCTTAGTATCAAAGGCTACGACCTAATTATTAGGTTATTCCATCTAGTAAGATCTCCACCAACACCTTGGTGAGTTTCCCACCTATTATGACTTCAAATCAACTTTATCATCATTTAATGTATCCACCACATCACTTATAATATTCTTCCCATCAACAAATGTTAACTTTTTCAATAAATATTATCCTTTTTAATATTTTAGTTTTCCTCCTAAAATTCAAGTTTAAGGTTTTCACCAATCCACCAACCTTCATAAATGCTCATATACCTCCTTCTTTTACCACCATAGTTATAACTACCTCATTAATCACTCATAAGCTTGTATTTATGTCAACTTATCTTTAGATTTCCACTTTTGAACTTTCCTCAACATTTCTCATACATTTATTGTGTTCTAACACTAAAACTTCAACTAATCTTCAACTTTATACTTATATACATGGAAAATCGTCATAAGCTTACCTCAAGAGAAGAAAAGAGTGAGTTTGCAAAAGATGAAGAGGTTCACACGAATGAGGAGGAAGGAGGAGGAAATACTTTAGTTTCCAATCTTTCTTGAAGTCTCTAAAGGTTATTAATGGAGAAAGAAGAGATATCTCCTTTTAATTTAGAATTCAAAAGCAAGAGGAAGGTGAATTATGAAGAAGAAAAAGAGATATGAAGAAGAAGATAAGAAGAAGAGTGTCTACGTGAGGGAGAAAGAGTGAAAACCGCCTTTTGAATGGGAAAAATGGGAATTCAATGTTTAAATTATTAATCCTTCATTAACTCTTCCATTTTTAAACAAACAGGTTCGCCGTTCGGGCCCAAAACGTATTCTAAAAATTATTCCAAATATAAACTCGGAATCCCAATAACATTATCTACGGCCCTGACCAACGGCATCTCAATCGGAGATACTTGGTCCGACACCTATATTTTATCCGGGTCAGTTTTCAGCTCATCTGACCACCATAATTCACCAACAGTTTCGAAAAACCTTGTTTAAGTCATTTCAAGAATTCTGGGATATTTATTAGCCCAAAGTTAATTATCCAACATTTATTTTCATAATTTATCTTCCTATTTTAAAAATTCGGGGTGTTACAGATCTTGTCCAACAAGAGAAGGTTAGAAGAGGATGGTACTGTGGCACTTACTGAAGAGCGTAGTGCACTGATCCAAAGGAAGCTGCCACCCAAGCTCTAGGATCCAGGTAGTTTCTTTATCCCTTGTATGATTGGTGACATGGCAATAGATAAAATATTATGTGATTTAGGAGCTAGTGTTAGCTTAATGCCATTGTCCATTTTTGAAAAGTTAGGATTAGGTGAACTGAAACCTACTAGGATGTCATTACAATTAGTGGATAGGTCTGTTAAATATCCTGTAGGTATTTTAGAAGATGTCCCAATTAAAGTGGGGAAATTTTTCATTCCTACCGATTTTGTTGTTCTTGAAATGGATAAGGATTCAATGATCCCCATTATCCTAGGCAGGCCATTTTTGGCAACCACGGGTGCGGTAATAGATGTCAAGAATGGAAGGTTGTCTCTAACAGTTGGAGACCAAAAGGTTGATTTTAATATGAAAAATGATTTACAAAAACCTTTTAATGATGATGATGATTGTTGCATGGTGGATTTTGTTGACCAAGTGGTGAAGGAAGAAATTCTTCCTAATGACCGACTTGAATCTGTATTTATGGTTGAGCCTGCAGGAACATCAAATTACTCTAAAGGAGAGAACCCACTAAAACATGATACTAAGGTCATGTGTGAAAAGTGGTAAGCCCCCAAGTGGAATTGAAGCCTTTACCGACTTCACTGAGGTATGAATTTCTTGGCTCAAACTCTACATATCCTGTCATTGTGAGTGCTGAATTGAACTCTGGAAACTAAAAAACTTCTAGAACAACTTAGGTTGTATAAGAATGTCATAGGTTATACCATGGATGATATTAAGGGAATTAGCCCTTCTCTTTGTATGCATAGGATAATAGTTGATGATAAAAGTAAGCCTACTAGAGAACCACAAAAAAGATTATGTAACACCCTAATTTGAATAAATAATAAGCCCAAATCGCAAGGAAGATTCTTTCAAAAATTAAATAAACCAGAGTGGACCATAAAACAATCAGGTATGAATGGGGAATGGGGAGGAAGACAGGGGAATGAAAAACCATTTACAGCGGAAGAGATAACCGCCTGAGCGAACCCATCAGCATTACACACGCACTAGCTCACGCGAGACTCCGCGTCGCTTGGGCGAGACAGCCCACTCGCTCGGGCGAAGTACCATTTGCTTGAACGCTACCACGACAAAGGCCTTCCAACAGTACACATTCGCTGGAGCGGATCCTTCATTCGCTGAAGCGAGAAGCCTCACACGGTAAATTCATCACTCGGCATCGGGACATCCATACACTCGGTAAACGACTAAGTCCACTCGGAAGTTCATCCCTAAGTCCAATCGGTATTCCATAACTTATCCTTTCAATTTTATCCATACGGCCACACCTATACTCTACTCGGACACTGAGGGTTATCCCACTCGGATTCCAGAACTCCTTCTCACTCGGAATATATCTTATTCAATCATCACTCAACGTATTCCATCCTTAACACAATCGAGTCACATTACACCTCCACTATTCGGTATACATTCACATGCACTCGGAAAATCAGGTAGTTAAGTCCCACTCAGGCTTATTCAAAACTCAACGAGTCGGTATACCGATCCTCACTCACTCGGATTTTACATTATTCACTCGGATTATCAAGACCTTACACTTAGGATCCATTCCACTCTAAACCACTACTCTAACTCCTCTTTCAGAAGGGGATCTCTCAAGGCTTTCATTCGGGAATTCAAACTCTGCCTCACTCGGGGTTTACTTATATCTTTTACTCAGAATCACTCAGCGTATTCACTCGGAAAAGCCACCCAGTAATCCTCACTCGGAACCATCAACTAAACATTATTTCACTCATCAACAGCCCTCGAATCATTTAACAACACATTTCAGTCGGAAGACGCATCAAATCCACATAAAGCACATACGTAGGAATATATGTTCTGACCCATATACATGTAACCATATACTCGAAATACCCATTATCTTGATATTATGCATTTTCCAATACTGACGATACCATATAAGTGACACCATGACTATTCAATCTTTATAAATGAATATATTTAATCGTCATTTTACATGAGAGCTGGCCAAGGCTACACTGACAAAACATAATAATGCAATACAAGTACTCAACAGTCGGAGTGCACTACACTCGGACTTGAGACCCTATCATCATTTCCGAGTACGACCTGCACACTGAAAAATGGTGTAGAGGTGAGCATCTTAGATATTAAATGATAGATACTGACTCAGGTTGTCCCACAATTATACAGCAATATATATATACACGCAATTATACATAGCAACGAGTAAAGTCAAGCAATATCAATCCACCAAGACACATATGGAACTCTTACCGATCGGAACCCACCAGTATCACTCGGCCTTATGCACATATCAATCCAATAATATTAACATACAACAATCAGCGTCATAATAATACCCATGAATCAGAACACACACCTTGAACCTTTCTCACTCAGAACCCAACAATTCTCACTCAGCTATATATGCACAACTTTCCAACAACATTAACATACGTTCACAGAGCAGATTTCGATCAGTATCAACAGCACATGCACACAGAATAATTCACTCGGTTATATATATTCATCATCTCCTTAGCATCATCACACGCATAATCAAATTCCAGTCAACATCAGCAATACATATACACAGAGTATTCACTCGGTTATACACATTCATCCTTTCATTAACATCATCACATGCATAATCAGTTCCAAACAATATCAATCAGTTAATACACACAGAGTATTTCACTCGGTTATAAACATTCATCATCTCATTAACACCTTCGCATGCATAACCAATTCCAAACAATATCAACAGTTAATAGGCACATAGTATTTCACTCGGTTCCACATTCGTGTGTATCGGTTTAGACGTTGCAACGTAGGCTCTCAGCCTTTTTATACATAGCTCTCAGCTATCAAATCAGCTCCCAGCTGCTTGGCCGTTTTACAGGTACCTAACCGTTTGCCCACAGGTGACACCAACGCTCTCAGCGCCAACGGAGATGTTCACAGGCAGCCCGAGTCCCACTCAAGGGCTACCTTGAGTCCCACTCAAGGATTTCATAGCGTCCCACGCTTTAATAATCGATGGTAGTGTCCCACACTACGTGCTCCCAGCATAAACGCATCCCATGCGCCACACGCGGATTCATCACACAACACAGAGTTCATATACACAGCTATACATGCATCTCATGCAATCGACATCATACATCATCAGCATTCAAACAGCACATGCATCTCATGCAATCAATGCTGGACATTAACAGAACTCAACAACACATGCATCTCATGCAGTCGGTATTACACATTCTCAGAACTCAATAGCACATGCATCTCATGCAATTGGCATTAAGCATTATCAGCACTCAACAATACCTATATCACATGCAGTCGGTATTACACATTCTCAGGATTCCACATATTAATTTAACACACACATACTTCCATGCAATCATCATCATAGTTCCATTAGCAACATATGAGTCCAATGCAATCGGTGTCAATCAATATCAAGCTTCTATCAGCATTCTCATCAACTCAAGCATAACATGCACTCGGTATACAGCAGTATCAGAACTTAATCAACACATGTATCCATATGAAGATCGACAGGTTCAAACAAGCATTCCAATCAACACAACATAATATGCAATCAGTATACAACAGTGTCAGGACTTAATCAACGCATGCATCCATATGAACATGAAAGGATTCAACAAAGCATTCCAATCAACACAACATAACATGTAATCGGGTTTTGTGGTATTGGAACTCAACAACGCATGCATCTTCAAGAAGGATAATAACATGCAACATTCACTCTCACTTATCTTACACTCGGGTACTCCACATGCAAGCATATCATACAACAGGATACAGAATCACCATTATCAACACTCGAAACCCGTTCATAACCCATGCATTTAACATGTAAGGTACTCCCCCTACCAATTACGAGACTCCGAGAGACTTTTCTGCTTGGGTGTTGGTTCTCTTCCTTGCTGCTTCACCCAACGCTTCCACTCACTTAGCCTTTACTTGAATGCTACCGCCCTCCACGAGTGGTGCAGGGCTGTTTCTGCTTCTGCTTCGACACTCGTCCTCTACTCGTATGAGGGAGCTCTGACTCCTCTGCAGCACCGTCACTTGGCTTCCAAAACAGGGAATGGAACAGAGAGCAGAGAAGGAGAAGAGAAGAAGAAGAAGAAGAAGAAGGAGAACAAGAGAGAAAGAGAAGAAGGAAGAAGAAAGGAATCGCAGAGGGAGTTTTGAAGAATGAAAGGCAAGGAACTTTCGACCAATTATAAACACATGCATGAGGAAAGAAATGGTGGGGTGGGAAAACGTGAGGAGCAGTCTGCTCATGTCACCCAGTCCCATCAGCACCCACTAAAGCTAATCACCCCTTTTTAATCAGCATACCCTTTGATTATTTAAGTTAATGGTAATTAATAAACAAATTCCCCCTTCTGAAATTATTATTTTAATGGCTTTATTCACCCGGTACATTATTAAAAATTGGGATGTTACAGATTACATCCAAAAATGCAAGATGTGGTTAAAAAAGAAATTCTAAAATTACTTGATGCTGGAGTGATTTACCCTATTGCGAGTAGCAAATGGGTAAGTCCAATTCATGTTGTGCCTAAAAAGGGAGGAATAAAAATGGTGAAAAATGATAGGGATGAGTTAATTTCTACTAGATTAGTTTCTAGTTAGCGTGTATTCATAGACTATAGGAAATTAAATAGCGCCACGAAAAAGGATCACTTCCCACTCCTTTTCATAGATCAGATGCTTGAGAGGCTTATAAAGCACTCTCATTTTTGTTATTTGGATGGTTACTCAAGTTTCCATCAAATCCCTATTCATTTCTCTGACCAAGAAAAGACTACTTTTATTTGTCCATATGGAACCTTTGCATATAGGCGTATGCCATTTGGTCTTTGCAATGCACCTGCGACTTTTCAAAGGTGTATACAAGCCATTTTTTCTAATTTAATTAAAAATATAATGGAGTTATTCATGTATGATTTTTCAGTTTATGGCTTTAATTTTGATAACTGCATGACAAATCTTTCTAGAGTTTTACAGTGGTGTAAAGAGATTAATTTAATCCTGAACTGGGAAAGTGCCATTTTATGGTCAAGGAAGGAATAGTCTTGGGCCACTTGATATGCGAGAGAGGGATTGAGGTTAATAAGGCCAAGATTGATGTCATTGAGAAGTTACCTCCTCCTAATAATGTGAAAGGCATAAGGAGTTTTCTTAAACATGTTGGGTTCTATCGGCGGTTCATTAAAGACTTCTCTAAAATCACTAAGCCCTCACAAATCTTCTAGGTAAGGATGTTCCTTTTGATTTTGACTCACATTGTCTTGATGCATTTAACAGGATAAAAGAGACTCTAATTTTTGCTCCTATTGTGCAACCACCCGATTGGGAACTCCCTTTTGAATTAATGTGCAACACTAGCGATTATACTATGAGGGCTGTACTTGGGCAACAGAAAGATAAAAAGCTTCACGTTATCTACTATGCCAGTAGGACTTTTGATAATGCACAAGTAAATTATGCCACTACAGAGAAGGAACTCTTAGCTATTGTTTTTGCCTTCGATAAATTCAGGTCATGTTTGGTAGGATCTTGGGTAACTGTTTATACTAACCATTCTGCTATAAAATATCTGTTGCAAAAGAAAGAAGCAAATCCTAGGCTAATTAGGTGGATATTAATTTTATAATAATTTGATTTGGAAATCAAGGACAAGAAGGGTACTGAAAATCTAGTAGCCGATCATTTATCTCGGTTGCCCTCTAAAAAAGATGAAATGAGTAATATTGTTCCCATTAATGACTCTTTTCCAGATGAGCAACTCTTGAGCCTCAGTATCCAGTAAGCCTGTTGGTTTGCTGATTTTATGAATTATCTTGTTTGTGGCATCTTACCACTTGATTTTAGTTTTCAATAGAGGAAGAACTTTCTTACAAATGCCAAGCATTACTACTGGGATGACCCACTTCTTTTCAAAAGGTGTAGAGATGGGCTGATAATAAGATGTGTACCAGAGGATGAAGTCCACTCTATCATTGACCACTGTCATTCTCTATCTTGTAGAGGTCACATGAGTACCTCCAGGACCGCTTCAAAGGTATGTTAACATTTTTAAACGGTCAGGTAACATTTCTAAACGTCATGAAATGTTGTTGAATAATATTTTTAAAGTTGAACTCTTTGATGTTTGGGGTATAGATTTTATGGGATCGTTTCCGTCATCCCTTGGAAATAAATTTTTTTGGTTGCGGTTGATTATGTATCTAAATAGGTGGAAGCTATTGCTTCACCTCATTCGGATGCTAAGACTGTGATCAAACTTTTTAAAAAGATCATTTTTCCAAGGTTTGGAGTTCCTAGATGTGTTATTAGTGATGAAGGGTCACATTTTATTGAGAATACTTTTAAAACCCTTCTTAAGAAATACAGAGTTAGGCATAAGGTTGCTACACCTTACCATCCACAAACTAGTGGACAAGTGGAAGTATGAAATAGAGAAATTAAATTTACTCTCCAAAAGGTAGTCAATACCTCGAGAAAGGATTGGTCCATTAAATTGGATGATTCTTTATGGGCGTATCGCACTGCTTATAAAACCCCTATTGGTACTACCCCCTTTTAAACTAGTTTATGGAAAATCATGTCATTTACCTGTAGAACCAGAGTATAAATCATTTTGGGCCATTAAATTGCTTAATCTTGATCTTGTGAAGGCAGGTGAAAAAAGGATGCTATACTTGAATGAACTGGAAGAGCTTAGGCTGGATGCATATGAGAATGCGAAGATCTATAAGGAACGAACAAAGAAATGCCATGATTAACGCATTTTGGGAAGAAACGTTGCTCCCGAAGATAAGGTTTTACTATTTAACTCTCACCTCAAACTCTTTCCAGGTAAGCTTAGGTCCAGATGGTCAGGTCCTTTTCAGGTATTAAAAGTTTTTCCTTTTGATACCATTAAAATATGGAGTGAGAAATCTGGAGCATTTAAAGTTAATGGACAACGGCTTAAACATTATTTAGTGGGAGAGCCTATCCAGCAAGTTAGTGTAGTGAATTTTAAAGATTCTCTTAACTCTTGAATGACTAAAACATAACGACTGGCTGAAGACATAAAACTTAGTACTAGTGGGGAGGTAACCCCATAATGTTTTTTTTCTTCTATTACATGCGTTTTCCTTAATATTAAAAAAATATATTTGATTTTTTTAGGATAGCTTTTGATGAATTGAATGAGTGTTGAAGGAGTCTTTGGAATCAATTTCAAAATATGAGAATATAATTTTAAGTGTGGAACAAGGATATGTGAAAACAGTGAGTTCCACGGCCTGGGAAAAATTCCCATGGCCATGGGTTTTACGTGAAAAACAGAGTGAAAAATTTTGGAAACAAATAGTGAGTTCCTCTTCCTTGTTTTCAAAAACACATGAACTCTCTCTTTTCTCATACTTCTCTACTTTGAAACCATTGCTCCTCTCAACCTAAACACTTTCCTTGTTCTTTTCAACCCATCACTTGTTCATTCCATTGAAACTATATTTCTCTTTCATCTAATAGACTAAGTAAGATTTTCTCTTCAGCTTGAAATTTTTCAGATTTGGGATTTTTTGTGGTACTTGCTAATCTTTAGTTTTTTCTCTAATTGGTTTATAGAAAAGCTTTGTTTATGAATCTTGAGTGCTATACATGTCAAAAAAGTGAATGGATATGATTTGTATTGATTGAATTGACTAGAATTAGTATGTTCCTATGCTTTGTTCATGCTCTCTAATGCACAAATTCCATTCCTTATTCTTCATCGTACATCACATTTTATTAGGCATGTGGTTAATTGGCATTTAGTGGAACATGAAAGAGTTGATTTCAAATCATCGGGGTTGTTAAGAATTCAAGTTTGGGGTAATCTATGGTATGATATATGTGTGCCCACCAAGTCTTTGTGAAAATGCCTAAACCAATTTTGATTCAAATTTTAGTAAATTATTGCATGCTATTAACTTTGAAACTTGACACATATGTGTATTATTTATGTCTTCATGCATAATTACCATTAAAAGGCATCTTTCATTTCACTTTAGTAGGGTTTTTGGTTCTCTTATGCATTATATTAAATAGTTCCCCTAATCTTGTATGATGCCATAATTTACTGACATGGTTAAAACTCTTTGTCCCTTTGAATGCAGCTATGTGCACCGAAAGAGTCAAGTCTATTGGAAAGAAGAGAAAGATTACCGGTAAGTCCTCATCTTATTCTCAAATAGATAACATTGAATATGCCTCTGATGAACAAAAAATGAGACTTGCCTCCCGAGCTGTGAGGGAAATCATTCCTTCTTATTTTTTCTGTAGAGATACTCTATAAGAGCTAGGAATGTTTAAAGAAACTCTTAAATTATGTGAGCGCATGGGTCGGAATGATTTCATTCAACTACATGAACCAACCTATGAACGAACTACTTTAGAATTCCTCAGCTCTGTAGATATCCGCATGTTTGATAATGACTCTAGATGGGAGGTTAGATTTAGATTGAATAGTATTGAATACAAGATGAACTTGAATGAGGTAGCTTCTATATTTGGTTTCCTACAAGGGGGTGTAGTTCACATTTCTCGACTATTTAATCCAAATTACTTTTAAGGAAACATTGCAAAATCAAGGGGTGATTGTGATCCCTCTACATGTAAAACCTCTGCCATGCATCATCCTGTTTTAAAGTACATTCAAAGATTTATGGCTAGGTCAATCTTTGGGCGTTATGAAAGTCCTGGTACAATTAGGTCTGTAGAACTTTATTTTCTGTATGCTATGATTAATAATGAACCCATGAACTCCGCTAAATGGTTTGTCAGTCAACTCACTAAAGTTAGAAAAGCTACTTCTGGCAAAATCATCATTGCGGGGTACATAAACCCCATAGCTAGATATGTGGGTATTGATCTGAATAATGACACCCTCTTTTGCCAAACTAAAAGGGTTGATATGGAAGAGTTAATAAATATGGGCATGATTGTTCATAGGTGTGATAGACATTGTTTAGTTATTCCTGGCTTCTCTGCAGCTCACCCCCTTCCTGATCCTACTTTTACTAGTCTGGAGGGCAGGGCTTTATTTTTGTTTATAGAGACAAATGATGCTGTTTAAGACCCCTTGAATACAGGGATGCCACCACCACCTACCACTTCAGAAGCTGGACCCTCACACTTCATTGCCGACTCTAGTTTTTACATGGAGTGCATGTATTCCTTAATGTAAGGAATGAGGAGTCGTATGGAGTTACTTTTTGCAGAGCAAATCCGGCAAGGAGCCAAAATTGATCATATAGCTCAGAGGCTGGACACCATGTATGGTTGGCACACTGAGCAGGGTCACTTCTACCCCTTCTCCATGACAGATATCAGTTGAACTTTTGTGTCATATTTCCCCTAGTTCCTCAATTACGACCCTTTGTGGTCCCCTTGATATGGACATTAGGGACAATGTCCAGTTTTAGTTTGGGGTGACTAGTACACAAAAGTTCATCTTGTTCTTACTTTATTCTTGTTTTTTTTTATTTTGTAGTTCATTTGCATGATTGTATGTTTATGTTTTAGTTCATTTACATGATTATAGGTCTGCTCATATGCCTTGGGCTAGCATTGATTGCTGATTGCAGTTATTGTTATTTGTATGACATGTGATGTAGATTGGTTGGATCTTAAGCATTGCTTGGGTGAATCTTGTAATATATATATATATATATATATATATATATATATAAAGTTTTTGATTGCTATTCTTTCCAGAATAATCACTCTGCATGATGACTATGTTTCTTTGATTAGGGCAATTGCCACTGTGAGTTTTTGAGCCAATAGGGTGTTTAGTGCATTAAATTGTAAATGATGCATGATTCTTTGACTGAGTGATTTACACATTTGATGGCACTCTAGCACTTGGCTTTTGACCAGTTCAAAATGGTTTATGAATGCATGTTTGGAATGAAAAATGCACTTTAGGTTTTGTTTTCTTTAACCCTAAAATTTGTTGAAAGTGTAATTCATTAGTTGCCCCTTTTGAACCATGAAATAATATGATTATTTTCTTTCAAAACCTTCTGATTCACATAGAGAAGAGGCAAAAAGGGGAAGCTAAGAAAAAGTGGTTGAATTGAAAATTGAATTGAAAAACAAAAACCATGATAGTTTGGGGTGTGTGATTCAAAGAAAAGGAAAGATAAAGAGTTTGATCTCAAAATAAAAAAGAAGAAAAAGAAAAATGAATCATACCCTTTATGGTTTGAAGGTATAAAGAGTTATTAAATTAAGGTTTGCTTTCCTTCTTGTGATATTGCTCTTCTTATAGAATTAAGCCCTTTGCATTTCCCTTTTTCTTGATTTCCATTCCCATGTTATGAATACCCTGGCCCCATTACAACCATTTAAATGACCTTTTGACCAATGCATGTTTTCTTGATAACTGTAGAGTCTATGGTCAATTGCCAAGCCTATGGTAGTGTTTAGAATGTTGTGGTCTGAGTGGATTGAAACACAAGCACATACACTAAGTGGAAAGTGAGAAAGAGAACCCTAAGTTTAATCTTAGTGAATATGGTTTGACTGTTGGTTGTGATATATTCTGGTAGTTTATGCAATCACTTAAAAACATAAAAACACAAAAAAAAAATAAACACAAGATTCCTTAAGTTTGTTTGGATCTATTGGTTTTTCATTATATTCTTGTATGGATTCAGTGATTGCTTGAGGATAAACAATGTTCTAGTTTGGGGTATTTTGATAAGTGGTTAAATTGCATTAGTTTTAGGGTTATTTCATCTTTATTTTTCGGTCATGTTGTTTGTTTTCCCCCTTTTATCTCAAATATTTCCTTTTATTCCGCATGTGTTACTTGGGTATGTCAGTTTTATAAGAATTATGATGTTACAGGCCCATATGCTAGAGAATTAGAAACAATTATTGAACATCATGCGAATGAAAGGAAGCTCAAGTCATCAAAAACTCAAAAGCAAGTCCATTCTGACCCTTGGAAAAAAGAAACAAGGAAGTGGAACCCTCCTAGGCCTCAAAGGAATAGAAAAATCACAAGTGGAGAACCTTTTTGGAATCCACAGCTATGGAAAATTCTCATGGGTCGTGGTTCTCACTGGTCTAGGCAAGGAAAATAGAGAAAAATGCACTTGAAAAAACCCACGGCCGTGGAAAATTCCCACAGGCCGTGGTTCTTGCTGTCAGAATAGAGGAAATTGAGCACTAGGGGACCCTGTCACGATCCACGGCCGTGGAACAACGAAGAAACAACCAATTCATCGCTTTGGGGAAGATTAAGATCAATTAAGTGAGAGCTTGTTTTTCTCTTTTCTAAATCTAAGATTTGTAATTTGGGGAGCTATTCAATGTTGGGATTTGAATTAGGATGTTATGATTTTGTAATTAACGTTATGATGAACAAAACCCCTTTTCTTGGGATTAAGGGGGTAGTATGTATTAATAATTGACTCAATTGCTCTATAATTTTCTTCTTTTATTGAATTTATGTTCTCTATTCAATTTGGATGATTGCTTAATGCCTCTATAAGACTTCAAGAGAAGCGTAGTTGATTCTAAATTATATAGGCTACGAGAGTGGGTATATGATTTGAAAGCACAAATTGAACCTAAGTCCTTTTAGCTATTGGATAGACGAAAGAACTTTTGAGGATTAAGGGATTTTTATAAATCAATAAAGGATCTAATTTATAAATCAAACGTTGTTCTTTGGGGATTAGGTACTTTAGTAAGGCTTCGAGAGAAGGTTGCTAATAACATTAGGAAAACCTGCCTTAGAAACTTATCTTCATAATTGGGGGAAATGAAATTGCATTGATTCAATTATTAAGCATATAAACCCTTTAAATCCCAAGATTCATCCTTTGATTGACTCTTTGAAGCGATTAATTTTCAGTTTTCTGAGTGCTTTGAGATTTCTATTTTCACATTTTAAATTTAATTCGTAGTGAACTTCTTTTTAATCCATACCAATTGTCTGGATAATTGAATCATATTGAACCAGTACTTGGGCACAATCCCTATGGAGACGATGATCTTTTATATTACTTCAATAACCGTACGCTTGTAGAACGAACGTATCATTGGTCTATGGTAAGAGTTGTCACTTACCTATGGAGTTGGAGCATAAAGCATATTGGGCAATTAAGATGATGAGCTTTGATTTAAAGGCTTCAATAGAAAGAAGGAAGTTACAGATTTCAGAGTTAGAGGAATGGAGATTGCAAGCATATGATTCCTATAAAGTTTTTAAGGAAAAGATGAAGGCTTATCATGACAAGAAATTATAAAGAAAAGATTTTATCTGGGGCAATCTATTTTGTTGTTCAATTCTAGACTCAAACCTTTCCCAGGTAAGCTCAAATCTAAGTGGTCAGGACCTTTCTTGGTAAAAAAAGTTAAAGCATATGGAGCTGTAGAGTTACAAGATCTAGAATCCAAGAGAACATGGACTGTGAATGGCCAAAGGTTAAAACCATATGTTGGTGATGAAGTGGAGAGGCTCACAATGCTAATCCACTTGCATGATCTGTGAATTCAAACAGGCATCAAGCGCTTCCTGGGAGGCAACCTAGTTTTTCTGATGCATTTTGTATAGAAATTTTCATGTTTGTGTTTATGCATGATGGGAAGTGTGATTGGAAGAATGAAATTTGAATTGGAAGAATGATTAGAAGTTGTTTTGATAAAAGAGAATGGAATGTAAAGCTAAACTTGTGAATTATGCAAAAATTTTATTGTTAAGCTTACAATACCCGGTGATGATATGAAACTTTTTGTTGCACATGTGATTATTTATGCAATGTGGTGTTCTACTTGACAAACTTTGCATAAAATTGTACAAATCTCAAACTTGGCTATATGATTATAATAAATGAAAAATTTCATGTTTTATGTCAATGATTGATTGATTAAACTTATATGTAGAAGTTGATGCAAAGGAATTTGAATTAATCATGACATGGGAGCAGGAATTGAAGATTAAATTTTGTCAAAAATTTTGCAAATGGTCAAGAACAATGAAGATAAAGCCTAGGTAAAAGGCTAGGTAAAGGTTCATGTTGAATTTGAGAAAACTTTGAACACTGGCTCAAGCGAGACCCTAGTCCCTCAAGTGACTTGACTATCGCCCAAGCAAGTTGCCTTAAAATTTGATTTTTGCCCAAGCGAATTTGTCTTGCCTAAGCGAGATCAACTTTGAATTAACATTGTGAGAAATTTGCTTGAGCGAGGATACATAGCCTAAGCAAAATGTATTAATTGCATCAGGGGGCATCAGAGTTTAAACTTATCCAAGCAAAATTAAACTCGCTTGAGCGAGTCCTATCCCATTTTGGTTCCGGAAGAATTTCACTCAAGCGAAATTGGACCGCTTAAGTAAATTTTCATTAAAAACT
The DNA here is from genome assembly GCA_037962975.1 of Clitoria ternatea. NCBI lineage: Eukaryota > Viridiplantae > Streptophyta > Magnoliopsida > Fabales > Fabaceae > Clitoria > Clitoria ternatea. The sequence continues at coordinate 33,503,041 of CM075673.1, read as the reverse complement.
TTCTGCTCAATTTTCGTTTAAGCGTGCCCAACTCGCCTAAGCAAAACTTTTCCTAGGAAATAAGGAGCTGCTTCATATTTCAACTCGCTCAAGCGGCTACAAGCTCGCTTAAGCGAAATCCCAGAAAATTAATTCTGTCCAAAATTCACTCAAGCGACTTCAGCTCGCTTAAGCGAATATTATACCTGATGGTTTTGTACATATTTCACCCAAGCAGTGAGATTACACGATTACGAGCCATTAAAAAGGAATTAAAATAAAAAAAGGTAGTTACATTTCATTCAAAAGCACCCCTTTTCTTATTTAAAGAGTTTCTCCTCAACTCTTAGTGAACCTCAACCTCTATTCCCTCTTCCATTTCCTATGAAGTTCCCTACTTCTTCTTCTATCTATTCTATTTCTTCATACTCTGTTTTTGTGATTGTTACCCTTTTCTATAATGTTTCAAATTTTGTTTCATTTTTGTGAATATAGCTTAAATCTTCACTTGCATGTTGATATTTTAGTGTTTCTTGTAACATCCCGATTTAAAACAAGTATCGGGTGAAACAAAACCATTAAAATAATAATATCAGAAGTGGAAAATTATTTATTAATCACCATTAACTTAATTAATGAAATGAGGGCTGATTAAGTGTGTTTAACTATTGATTGTTGCTGATGGTGACTGGGTGACGTGAGCAGACTGCTGCTTCACGTTTTCCCACCCCACCTTTCCATTCCTTCGTGCATACATATATGATTGGTCGATGGGTCTCTTTGCCATTCATTCCTTCAGCTTTCCCTCTGCGACTTCTCTCTTCTTCTTCCTTCTTCTCTTCTCCTTCGTTCTTCTTCTTCTCCTTCCCTGCTTTCTGTTTCCATTTTCTGCCTTCGGAAGCCACGTTGACGGTACTGTAGGGGAGTCGTAGCTCCCTCATGCTAGTGAAAGGCGATCGTCGAAGTGGAAGAAGAAACAGCCCCTGTTCCTGAGTCAATCATGGAAGACGACAGTGTTTAAGAGGAGGCCGAACGAGTGGAAGTAACGAGCGAAGCAGCAAGGCAGAGGACCAACATCCAAGCAGAAGAGTCTCTCGGAGTTTCGTAGTTGGTAGGGGGAGTACCTTATATTTTAAATGCATGGGTTATGGACGGGTTCCGGGTGTTGATGATTGTTGTTTTTGTATTCTATTTATGTGTGTGCTTGCATGAGGAGTGTGTAATACCCGGGTGCATGATGAATGAGAGCTGAGTGTTGCATGTCTAGTCCCGTCCTTGAAATGCATGCTGATAGCTTGAGAATGTCGAATGATTGCATGGAAAGGGTGTGCTGAATTGTTGATGATGATTACCATGCGGTTTATGTGACATGTAAGTTGTTACGAATATAAAATACTGACTGCATGTGATTGAAGGTTGGCGTAGTGAATTGGGTAATATATCCCACTGATGCATGTGTTGTCTGAGTCCTGATACTGCTTGACACCGACTGCATGGGACGCGTGTGTTGTTGTATCCATCTATTTGAGCTATGATATTGATTGCATGAGAAGCATGTGTGTAGGATTAATATACTGAGTTCTGAGAATGCTTATTACCGATTGCATGTGATGCATGTATGTTTGAGTGAAAGATTGTGTATAAGAATGCCGTGTTGAGTGATGAATCCGCGTGTGGCGCATGGGATGCGTTATACTGGGAGCACGTAGTGTGGGACACTACCATCGGTTAATTAAAAGCGTGGGACGCTGTGAAATCCTTCGAGTGGGACTCAGGGTAGCCTCTGAGTGGGACTCGGGCTGCCCGTGAACACCTCCGTTGACGCTGAGAGCGTGGTGTCACCTTGTGGGCAAACGGTTGGGTACCTGTAAAACGGCCAAGCAGCTGGGAGCTGAATGGATAGCCGAGAGCTATGTATAAAAAGGCTGGGAGCCTACGTTGCAACGTCAAAAACCGATTACACACGAATGCGGAACCGAGTGAATTATTCCGTGTGCATTATTTGTTAATATTGATAGAAATATGTCCTATGAATAATTGTTAATGTCGTTGTATTGTTATGTGCATATATCCGAGTGAGACTGATGGACTCTGATCGTGAAGTGTTGAATGTGTACGTTCTGGTTTACTTGGTATTGTGTTTATTTGATAGTAGCCGTGTACTTTATATTGCTGCATGAGTAAGGATAATCTGAGTCAGTATCTATCATTTAATATCTAAGATACTCACCCCTGCTTTGGCAACTTTTCAGTGAATGTCTCTCGAAATGAGGAGTAGAGGAGGAGCTGAATGCCGAGTGAAGTACTGGTGCACTATGGAGATTATGCGTTTATGTATATGCTGTGTATATGTTTTGTTAAGCCTTGGCCGACTCGTATTTCAGTCGTAGTCTCTTTATACTAGAACTTGAACCCTCTTGAGTAGAAGACAAGACTGTGTGCCTGTGCTTATTTATATCCCTTTCTGTATCCATCTTACCGTGTCTTGTTCTATATTGCGTGAATGATCCGAGTAATATATATATATATATGTACGCGTACTTACCGAGCATGTGAGGTTGGTATAACCATGGGTAGAAATGGGATTAAGAGTTGATAAGGGAGTGAGACAGTGATTTATTCTGAGTGCCGAAAGGTTTAAGTATTTCCGAGTGAATGAGAATACGAAACGCCGAGTGAGAACTGATCTAGATACTTTCTGAGTGATAATTGATAGGATCTTCCTGAGTGTAGGATAATTAACAATTTCCGAGTGAGAATCTGCCGAGTGAAGGTTTTCCGACCGAAAGGCGACACCTAAGGCTCTAGGTGGACCCCATTGTAGTCAATCATTTGTAGTAAGGGAACCCGAGTGAGTCTTGACTTAGTAGGATGACTAGAGTAGGAAGAATTATGGTTACCGAGTGAAAATAAAAGTGAAATATCCCGAGTGACGAAAGGGGCGTGGAAGCTATTCCGAGTGAAAGGTCTTCATGGGTTCCGAGTGAGTGGTGATGGGAAACATTTTTGAGTTGTTCGTATACGCGTCCCGATTGAATGAAGTGGTAGAATGCGTTATGTTTTCTGAATGGGGCTGGTATGTTTAATGACCAATCCGAGTGAATAGGGAGTGGACCTTTCCGAGTGAACCAAGCGCTGAAATCCGGGTGCGGGAATGCCGAGTGGAGTGAGTGAGTGCCGAGTGTAGCCTTCGCTGAGCGAGTGGGGTCGCTGTGTGAACCGCCTAAACGTTTCTTTCTTTTGCTGTCAGCTCCTTGAGTCGGTTTCATTCCTCTTGCCTTCTTTTCCCTCATTTCCTTGTGCCGATTATTCTGGTTTTTATTATGGAAAAACAAAAAAAAAATTGTTTATTTTATTTATTTATTTATTTATTTACTTATCAAAATTAGGGTGTTACATTTTGGTATCAGAGCAGACCGAAAAAGTCCAAGGCCAAGGTGTGCTTACCGAGTGTAAGCGATTGTATGTGTTATGACCGAGTGGTCATCATTATTGTGACATTCTGATTGAATACGATTGATGTTGAGATATTGATTTGGGAATAGGAGGTAACTTCTCTCCTGGTCCGATTGATTGCATGACGTATATATATATAAATGGTATAATGTGCTATAATCAGTGGATATGGGGATGAGATCCGATCGGAAAATGTAACCTTGTAAACTTATCCTTGAAGGGGTGTTAATTTCAGGATAAGTTATGGTGAATCGTCAAAGCATGGAGGCCATAGCCACGACATTCCAACGTTTTACTAACGTGTTTGAGAGACAGGGCCAGCCTCGAGCTGAAGAAGGCCAAGTGTTGGACCGCTTCCTGAAGAGGAAGCTGAGTAAATTTCAAGGAGGACGTAACGTTGAGGCAGCTTACAAATGGACTCAAGAGTTAGAAAGGATTTTTGGGGGTCTCCACTGCACCGAAGCCCAGAAGGTGGAGTGCGCAGTGTACATGCTGCGGGACGAAGTAGAGAACTGGTGGAAGATAGCCAGGAACCGACAGACTGACGATGATACCCAGCTGACCTGGGAAAATTTCAAGACATGCTTCTTAGAGAAATATTTCCCCGACACAATCAGGAGTCGGAAGGAACTTGAATTCATGGAATTAAAACAGGGCTCCATGTCTGTGGAGGAGTACGCAGCTAGATTTGAAGAACTGTGCTTATTTTACCCGCCCTTCCAGCAACCTGGAATAGAAAGTTCTAAATGCCTTAAATTTGAGAACGGATTTAGATCAGACATTAAAAGAGCCTGCAGATACCAGGAGATTAGGAGCTTCCCTGTATTGGTGAATAAGTGTAGAATATTCGAAGAGGACGACAAGGCCCACTCGGGCCAGAGCAGCAGAGCAGACCATTACTTGAAGCCCCAACAATCCCGCTTCAAGAGGTCAAACAACGCTGGTAGGAGCAGACCTTTTTCCAGATTTGGGGGTCGGAGCCAGCAAGAAAGACGACCAGTTATGGGGAACAGAAAATGTTTTAAGTGTGGAGGAAATCATTACGCTCGAGACTGCAACAACGATGGTGAGATGGTGTACTTCCATTGTAATAGGAAGGGGCACATTCGCCCTGACTGCCCCCAACTCTGTCAAGCAAACACCAATATGCGTCAGGGAGGTTTCCAAGAGAGGAACCGTGGGAGCGATAGCCAAAGACCGGGGGGCAGAGGTGGCAGAGCCAGAGGAAACATGATGCTTGCTCCAAGTAACCGAGAAAGAAATACCGACCAACCAATGGTGGGAAGAGTCTACGCCATCAACGCAGAAGATGCTGTACAAGCGAATGACTTGGTACAATGTAAGTGCTCACTCGGTAGATATACACTTAATGTAGTTTTTGATTCGGGAGCCACCCATTCTTTTATAGCTGATGAGTGTGTAAGGCGTTTAAAGTTGCCGACTGTGTATATGGATCGGACTTTGGAAGTGGCCAATCTGACTGGCACTAAGGTGTTGACATCATCGATGTGTAAGGACGTAGCGTTTGTGTTGGGCGATCGGAGTTTCACCTTCGATTTGGTGTGCATGCCTTTAAAGGATCTCGACATTGTACTCGGTGTACATTGGCTTTCAGCAAACAAGGTGTTGGTAGACTGTAGAAACCGCAGGATAATTTTTTTGAGGCAAAGCAATGAGGACTATACGGTGCAAGGTATATCTCAGCTATTTATGATGCTTTGTCTAACTGAGGGTGAGAGTAGAGCCCGAATGAATGAAATTCTGACTGTTTGTGAATTCCCAGAAGTGTTTCCAGATGATGTGTCGGGTGTCCCTCCAACTAGAGAAGTTGAGTTCTCTATTGACCTGATCCCTGGAGCCGAGCCAGTCTCCAGTGCACCTTATAGAATGTCCCTAACAGAATTGGCCGAGCTGAAGAAGCAGGTGGATGAGTTACTCGGTAAACAATTCATTAGACCGAGTGTATCACCATGGGGCGCACCTATACTACTTGTTAAGAAGAAGGATGGCAGCATGAGACTATGCATAGATTACCGACAGCTAAATAAACTCACAATTAAGAACCGATACCCGTTGCCCAGGATCGACGATCTGATTGACCAACTGCGTGGTGCTTCAATCTTCTCAAAGATCGACTTACGGTCGGGATACCACCAAATCCGGGTGAAGGACTCAGATATTCCCAAGACTGCCTTTAGGACTCGGTATGGCCACTACGAGTATGTAGTGATGTCGTTCGGTGTAACAAATGCACCTGCCATATTCATGAATTACATGAACAGCATATTCCACCCGTACTTGGACCGATTCGTAGTAGTTTTTATCCATGATATCTTAGTCTACTCCAAGACCTCTGAAGAGCATAAAGAACACCTCCGAGCGGTACTTCAAGTCTTGAAGGAGAAGCAGCTGTTTGCAAAATTTTCGAAGTGCGATTTCTGGATGGATAAGATCCACTTTCTCGGACATGTGATTTCCAAGGAGGGTGTCTCGGTAGACCCTTCAAAGGTGGCAGCTATAATGGCATGGGAAAGACCCGAGTCGGTCTCGGAGATAAGGAGCTTTATGGGCCTGGCTGGTTATTATAGGCGGTTTATTGAAGGTTTTTCTAAGCTAGCTTTGCCACTGACTAAATTGACCTGGAAAAACGTTCCCTTCGTGTGGAGTTCCGAGTGCGAGGGCAGTTTTCGAGAGCTAAAAGACAAGTTGACGACCACTCCAGTACTGGCATTGCCTGACTTACAAGAGAGCTTTGTGGTTTATTGTGATGCGTCAGGACTCAGATTAGGATACGTGCTAATGCAGAAGGACCGAGTAATAGCTTATGCCTCTCGGCAATTGAGGCCTCACGAACAGCATTACCCGACCCACGACTTAGAACTAGCAGCTGTGGTCTTCGCATTGAAAATATGGAGGCATTACTTGTACGGTTCTAAATTCGAAGTTTACAGCGACCACAAGAGCCTTAAATATTTATTCGACCAGAAAGAGCTGAACATGAGGCAGAGGAGATGGATGGAATTTTTAAAGGATTATGACTTCGAGCTAAAGTACCATCCGGGTAAGGCAAATGTTGTTGCTGACGCGCTGAGTCGGAAATTCCTCCATATAGCAGTGATGATGGTGAAGGAGGTGGAGTTGTTGGAACAGTTCTGAGACATGAACTTGCATGTTGACATCCCCTCCTCTCGGAAAATAACAATCGGTGCGTTAAGGATTGCCAATGAATTTCTGAGATCCGTGTATGAACAACAGCAGTCAGATTCCTACTTGGCCGAGATGAAGGAGACCCAAGCCAAAGGGAAGGACTCGTCCTTGACCGAGGGATCGGATGGAATCTTCCGAGTGAGAAACAGAATTTATGTGCTAGGTGGAGGAGAATTAAGAAGAATGGTGCTCGATGAAGCCCACAAAAGCCTACTAAGTATCCACCTGGGTACCACGAAGATGTACCATGACCTAAGGACATAATTCTGGTGGCCTGGATTAAAGAAGGATGTGGCAGAATACGTGGCTCGGTGTATTACCTGTCAGAAATCGAAAATCGAGCATCAGAAGTCGTGTGGTGCATTGCAACCCCTGGAAATCCCCGTGTGGAAATGGGACTCAATCGCCATGGACTTTGTCATGGGATTGCCAAAAAACCGAGCGGGCCATGATGCGATTTGGTTCATTGTTGACCGACTGACAAAGAGTGCACACTTCCTACCTGTGAACATGAAGTACCCGTTGCATAAGTTAGCCCGGATTTACGTTCATGAAATTGTACGACTTCATGGTGTGCCGACTTCTATCGTGTCGGACAGGGACCCTAGATTTACGTCTCAGTTTTGGACCAGCCTACACCAGGAATTGGGTACGAAGCTTTGGCTAAGTTCCGCTTACCACCCCCAATCGGATGGACAATCTGAGCGAACAATACAAAGTTTAGAGGACTTACTGAGGGCGTGTGTGTTGGATCACGGTGGAGATTGGGAGCAGTACCTTTCCCTGATCGAATTTACGTACAACAACAGCCACCACAACAGTATTGGTATGGCACCCTACGAAGCACTATATGGTCGAAGATGCCGAACCCCACTTTGCTGGTCGAAATCGGGTGAGAATCTGCTATTGGGACCAGAAATTGTGAAGCAAACCTCAGAACAGATCTGAGTGATAAGGGAAAAGATGAAGGCGTCTTAGGATAGACAGAAGAGCTACCATGACAAACGAACCAAACCGCTAGAGTTTTCAGTCAGAGACAGGGTGTTTCTGAAGACTTTACCAAGCAAGGGAGTCGGACGAGCCTTGAAAAGTGGAAAGCTGAGCCCCCGGTACATTGGGCCTTATGAGGTATTGGAGCAGATCGGTCCCGTAGCATATCAAGTGGCATTACCGACTCACTTATCCTGATTGCATAACGTGTTCCATGTGTCTCAATTAAGGAAGTACTTACACGATTCCACTCACACGATGCCGGATGATGAAGTGGAGATTAAGGAGGACCTGACCACTGTGACTATACCGACTAGAATAGTGGACCGATCGGTAAAGCGTTTAAGGAGTAAGGATGTGCAACTAGTTGAAGTAGAATGGCAGCAGGACGGGTATACGTCTTATACCTGGGAACGCGAGGATGCCATGCGGCAACAGTACCCCGAGTTGTTTGATCAAGGTGAGTTACCGATTGAATTTCGAGGACGAAATTCTTTTGAGCAGGGGAGAACTGTAACATCCCAATTTAAAATAAGTACCGGGTGAAACAAAACCATTAAAATAATAATATCAGAAGTGGAAAATTATTTATTAATCACCATTAACTTAATTAATGAAATGAGGGCTGATTAAGTGTGTTTAACTATTGATTGTTGCTGATGGTGACTGGGTGACGTGAGCAGACTACTGCTTCATGTTTTCCCACCCCACCTTTCCATTCCTTCGTGCATGCAGATATGATTGGTCGATGGGTCTCTTTGCCATTCATTCCTTCAGCTTTCCCTCTGCGACTTCTCTCTTCTTCTTCCTTCTTCTCTTCTCCTTCGTTCTTCTTCTTCTCCTTCCCTGCTCTCTATTTCCATTTTCTGCCTTCGGAAGCCACGTTGACGGTACTGTAGGGGAGTCGGAGCTCCCTCATGCTAGTGAAAGGCGATCATCGAAGTGGAAGAAGAAATAGCCCCTGTTCCTGAGTCAATCGTGGAAGACGACAGTGTTCAAGAGGAGGCCGAACGAGTGGAAGTAACGAGCGAAGCAGCAAGGCAGAGGACCAACATCCAAGCAGAAGAGTCTCTCGGAGTTTCGTAGTTGGTAGGGGGAGTACCTTATATTTTAAATGCATGGGTTATGGATGGGTTCCGGGTGTTGATGATTATTGTTTTTGTATTCTATTTATGTGTGTGCTTGCATGAGGAGTATGTAATACCCGGGTGCATGATGAATGAGAGCTGAGTGTTGCATGTCTAGTCCCGTCCTTGAAATACATGCTGGTAGCTTGAGAATGTCGAATGATTGCATGGAAAGGGTGTGCTGAATTGTTGATGATGATTACCGTGCGGTTTATGTGACATGTAAGTTGTTACGAATATAAAATACTGACTGCATGTGATTGAAGGTTGGCGTAGTGAATTGGGTAATATATCCCACTGATGCATGTGTTGTCTGAGTCCTGATACTGCTTGACACCGACTGCATGGGACGCGTGTATTGTTGTATCCATCTATTTGAGCTATGATATTGATTGCATGAGAATCATGTGTGTAGGATTAACATACTGAGTTCTGAGAATGCTTATTACCGATTGCATGTGATGCATGTATGTTTGAGTGAAAGATTGTGTATAAGAATGTTGTGTTGAGTGATGAATCCGCATGTGGTGCATGGGATGCGTTGTGCTGGGAGCACGTAGTGTGGGACACTACCATCGGTTAATTAAAAGCGTGGGACGCTGTGAAATCCTTCGAGTGGGACTCAAGGTAGCCTCTGAGTGGGACTCGGGCTGCCCGTGAACACCTCCGTTGACGCTGAGAGCGTGGTGTCACCTTGTGGGCAAATGGTTGGGTACCTGTAAAACGGCCAAGCAGCTGGGAGCTGAATGGATAGCCGAGAGCTATGTATAAAAAGGCTGGGAGCCTACGTTGCAACGTCAAAAACCGATTACACACGAATGCGGAACCGAGTGAATTATTCCGTGTGCATTATTTGTTAATATTGATAGAAATATGTCCTATGAATAATTGTTAATGTCGTTGTATTGTTATGTGCATATATCCGAGTGAGACTGATGGACTCTGATCGTGAAGTGTTGAATGTGTACGTTCTGGTTTACTTGGTATTGTGTTTATTTGATAGTAGCCGTGTACTTTATATTGCTGCATGAGTAAGGATAATCTAAGTCAGTATCTATCATTTAATATCCAAGATACTCACCCCTGCTGTGGCAACTTTTCAGTGAATGTCTCTCGAAATGAGGAGTGGAGGAGGAGCTGAATACCGAGTGAAGTACTGGTGCACTATAGAGATTATGCATTTATGTATATGCTGTGTATATGTTTTGTTAAGCCTTGGCCGGCTCGTATTTCAGTCTTAGTCTCTTTATACTAGAACTTGAACCCTCTTGGGTAGAAGACAAGACCGTGTGCCTGTGCTTATTTATATCCCTTTCTGTATCCATCTTACCATGTCTTGTTCTATATTGCGTGAATGATCCGAGTAATATATATATATGTACGCGTACTTACCGAGCATGTGAGGTTGGTATAACCATGGGTAGAAATGGGATTAAGAGTTGATAAGGGAGTGAGACAGTGATTTATTCTGAGTGCTGAAAGGTTTAAGTATTTCCGAGTGAATGAGAATACGAAACGCCGAGTGAGAACTGATCTAGATACTTTCCGAGTGATAATTGATAGCATATTCCCGAGTGTAGGATAATTAACAATTTCCGAGTGAGAATCTGTCGAGTGAAGGTTTTCTGACCGAAAGGTGACACCTAAGGCTCTAAGTGGACCCCATTGTAGTCAATCGTTTGTAGTAAGGGAACCCGAGTGAGTCTTGACTTAGTAGGATGACTAGAGTAGGAAGAATTATGGTTACCGAGTGAAAATAAAAGTGAAATATCCTGAGTGACGAAAGGGGCGTGGAAGCTATTCCGAGTGAAAGGTCTTCATGGGTTCCGAGTGAGTGGTGAAGGGAAACATTTCCGAGTTGTTCGTATACGCATCCCGATTGAATGAAGTCGTAGAATGCGTTATGTTTTCTGAATGGGGCTGGTATGTTTAATGACCAATCCGAGTGAATAGGGAGTGGACCTTTCCGAGTGAACCAGGCGCTGAAATCCGGGTACAGGAATGCCGAGTGGAGTGAGTGAGTGCCGAATGTAGCCTTCGCTGAGCGAGTGGGGTCGCTGTGTGAACCGCCTGAACGTTTCCTTCTTTCGTTGTCAGCTCCTTGAGTCGGTTTCATTCCTCTTGCCTTCTTTTCCCTCATTTCCTTGTGCCGATTATTCTGGTTTTTATTGTGGAAAAAAAAATTTCTTTGTTTTATTTATTTGTTTATTTATTTACTTATCAAAATTAGGGTGTTACATTTCCTTATATTTCTTATTCCGTTACTCCATCATTTTGTCTTTAGAATAAGTGGGTAATTTTTTTGGTAACAATGGTGCTTGTTTTTGAAGACCGTAGTGAATGTAAAGCTGCTGATTGGTTTTAAGCCTAACTTTCTCATATGGTGTCAGAATCAAGCAATTCTCATATTGGTTTCTTTGTTATGAAAAACCTAACAATCTCTATTTCTAGTCTTGAACCCTAATTCATAACCTATCATCACCAACTTGAAGAACCAAGAATTTGTACTTAGAAAACTCGTTATTTAATCCCGTTAAATTTCATTAATTTACGAGAAAAACCATAACATTTTCATATGAGCTTAGAATCAATGCATTGTAATTTCTTTATCCCCGCATCAAACCCCTTTACAATGCTCGTGAAGAACTTGAAAGCTAGTTCCTGCCCGATCGTCCCCAAAAAGCCAAGCTTCCTAGGGAAGATTCATTTTCGTAACTCACCGGCCTAGCCGCGGTAAAACACGAATATCTCCCTCATATAATGTCAGAATCACTTTGATATTTTTTTCATGGCTTTGTATCAAAAAACCCTACAACTTTTATACAGAGCCCAAGTGCTAATTCTTAAAGTATTTTTTCTTAGTGAACCCATCTTTACAAGTTAAAATAATTTCGGAGTCCCGAAAATCACTTTTCCTTGTTTTGGGAATAACTCTTGCTCCGGATGTCAATTTTTCACGTACCATGTATCATTTCGAAGAGAAAAATAAGATCTACAACTTTTATGTTAAGTACTTTTCAGATTCTGACCGTAGCAAAAGTTTATTTTTTCTCTTAAAGTTAAGTATTAAAAACTGTAACTGGGGTTTCATCCGGTACCGTTTAAATCTAGACCCGACAGCCGGATTTTCCTATAAATAGGACGTCACCCCCTCCTCAAAACTGCACCACCATTCTTCTTCTCCCTCACGCTGACTTCCTCTCTCCCTCTCCTCCATTGATGCCACCCACAACCTCCAAAATCACCTTTGTTCTTCACCGAAACCACCTCTGACCACCACAAGCCTCCACCCTTCTTCTTCCTCTGCCACTTCCATCGCCAAAAACCACCACAAAACCATCATCCTCACCATTGAAACATCCCCCAAACACGTGACCCCAACACCACCCACGACCCCCACGACCTCCATTTTCACCATTCTTCCTTCCTACGACCTTCGATCTTCATTTTTTTTCATTTTTACTGATTAGTTTCAACTCTAGTCATCACGAACCACCCTCCACCTCCATGGGTAGCCATCACACTACCTCCCTTACTTCTTGATGGATCGTTTACATGTTGGCCAATTCTGGCTCTAATCATCGCATAAAGTCTAATTGCAAAGACGGATCAGAGCTACAGTTTGAAAGTTAAGTTTCTGCCCGTCCATCTAGTATCAAGAAAATATAACACCTTAGGTATGGGGGGTATATTCTCGAGTATTCTGGGGTGAACCATGTGTTCAGAAAGGTTAAGGTACTTTTGGCCCTTACCTAGCTGAGGGCAGGTTCGTGAACTATTACTAAAATTAAGATACTTTCTCGCCGTTAAAAATAAGCCACTTAAATTTTTATTAATATTTTATTGTCGTGTATGTGATTAATTAGTTATGTTGGTTATTACTAACTGTGATGAGTAAGTGAGCATAATAGGTACTGACTTGTGAAAATATTAAGGACCATGAGTATCTATATGGATTCCAATTAATAAGTTTCGAAAGACGTTATAAATGAGGATACAAGGATAGATTGGCATGTGGCCTTTATTATATAAATTCATGTTGGGTCCAAAAGTTTGTAATGATTATTTTGATGTGTGACCTACTATCCAAATCGACATATTTATCCTTAACACGTTAACCCTGATGCCTAACGAAATGAAACCAAGAATGATTATTATCACCAACTATATCACTGTTGTTGTTATTATTATTATTATTATTATTATTATTATTATTACTACTATTATTATAAATAATTACTATCGATCATAATGGTCAGCTCCACTGCTACTCTTAGTAGTTTATTCTTATTTAATTTCTGTTACTTCTATTATTGAGCAAATGGTCGACTCTGCCGCTGCTCTCATAATTTTTCTTTAATTATTTAATTTTTGCTATTTATATTATTGGATATTATTGTTAGCCAAGGCCTCGATACTCAAGAGGGGGGGGGTGAGTTGAGTATTTCAAATTTTTGCACGGAATCCCTTTTGGTCTGTCCTGAACCGGGGTCTAGAGATCCGGACTCAAGTCAGTCACAAATAGTATGCAAATACCGTATAGGAGACCGGATGTATGAGTATCCGGTGTAGGTATCCGTTGTCCTTGAGCGGAGAGAGCGGACTGGGCGTCCTGGAGGTCCTTCACACCGACCTAACGCGTTGAAGTGGGCGAATGGTGGTGTCACCTGCAATGATTCTCCGACGCTCAAGTCAGTGATAATATTCCAAGTAAGGAATGTATTTCAGAGAGTAATTGTGCATAGAATCAGTTGAAGATCCCTCACTTCATTATTGAAATGAGTTCATATACCTGATTGGCTCGTTTTTCGAGGACTCGTTAGTGGGGAACCACTAACTCCCATTAGCATTATTATATTGCGCACTTACCAGTATGATTGGGTTAAGTGGCTATTTTATATTGAGCATAGAGAATATAGACTAGGATTAGGGAACAAGTTGACCATTCCCGTGAGCAGAATTTGGCTCGTAGTGCAGGGAATTATTGATCGATCCCTGTAGCAATTATCCTTGTATTTAGCAGAGTGACATGTGTATTGTCCGATGTCATGGTGTTATCCTGAACAACCGGTATAGGGAGAACGCCTGATACGGAATTACAGTCCGGATATATACCGATGACACCGGTTACACGTTGATGTCTTGACAAAGACGTTGAAATATGCCTTGCAGGTCGGATACCGGTATTGAGACCGGATCATATGTCCCCTAGCTTGTGTGAGGGACTGACCGGTTGTTCACATAAGCTACCTAACCTGCGAGAGGTCTGAATACCGGTGAACTTATGCGTTAAATCGTTCCTTAGCATTTATTCATAAAGGACCGTTCTCAGATTAAGAGATATGGTCTGTCGATGTCGTTACAACGGATTCAGACAAAGATTCGTTGTACGAGAATCTCAAGAGTTTATTGGAATTGAAAGCTCTTGAAGTTCGTGTAACGGCTGTAAAGCGCGAATTGCGTTGCATGATTAGACATTAATGCTTTTAATCACGTGGGCAAGCAATTATTGCGCCTGAGGTGGAAATCTCATTAACCGTCGTTTTGGGTTTAATGGGCCTAAAATTTTTGAAACTTTTGGGCCCAGTAGACAGGCCTTTTGTCGAATTGCTATTGTTTTGGCGCCCATGAATTTGGAACGGTTGTGTCGTTTCATTTGTGAAGCAATGCGTTTAATCGAGAACGACACAACTTCCAGAGTGAGTAACCGAACCTCTTCGTTTCTTATAAAAGAAACACTTAGTGGATTCTGAGTTTCACTCGCTTCTGTTTTCTCAACGAAACTCTGCAGAAATTTTGCAAGGAAGTTTGCTGCCTACATTACGAGGGTTTCTTCGTTCCTCATATTCATCGTTGTCATCTGAGGTAACTATTTCTTCCTTGTTGCTCTCGTCTTGTTTTGGTTTGCTACTCTCAGTTAAAGAAAGTAGGCTTTATTTAGGGGGGAGATCAGTTTCTCGCAACCCTAATAGTCATGGGGAAGAATCCTTGTGATTCTTCCTAAGACTGAGTCGTGTCGCTCAGAAAGGGGATCTTACTCACTGTGAAAAGTGATCTTTCCCTTCTCAGAGTCGTCCTCTGATTGTAGTTGCTTTTAAAATACAGTGAGTAATGATTACAACTTTCTGACGACATATTATTTCTTATCATAGATTAAGGAGTTCGGTTTAGACAATCCAAATGGCCACTGGGGAAGGAACTTCTGGAGATATTGCTATTTTGAAGACAACCGAAGGTCTCTATAGCGTTGTTGCTTCGAGGCTGAATTGGGAGGAGCTTCAGGCTAAATGGCCTTTCTGTTGGGTGTCCAATGAATTTAAGGACTTGGCCTCCCGTCATGCGGATGAGGAAGGATCCCGGATTCAGCCGAGGTTCACTCTCAATGCGGAAGAAGAGACGAAGAAGTGGTATAGGGTTTACGCACCACTTCCGACAGAGCGGATATGCCATGTCGTCCCCAACGATCGTTCAGTGTACATGTACGACTTCATCTTTCATTATTTGGGTGTCCGCTTACTATTAACCGAACTCCAGATGGGTGTTTTGAGGTTTCTGAACTGTGCACCCTCCCAACTTCATCCCAACGGTTGGGGCCTCATCCGCGCTTTGGAGGTCTTGGGTGAACATTTTAATTTCACGCCAACTGTAGCGATGCTGTTTTACTACACCCAGGTAGTTCGAAGGGCGAATAAGCAGGGCGGAGTTGGTCTGGTGACACTCCGGACTCTCTGTTCTTTTGTGAACTTTGAGTCTTATACTGATTCGGCCAAGGTTGATGGGAAGTCGTTTAAGACCTACTTCACTCGCATCTCCATTAAGAAGGGCAAACCAATATTTTGGAAGGATGAAGAGGGCGTCGATAAATTTCCATTGAGTTGGACCCATAAGCGTTTTCTCTTGAGCTCCCACGCGTACTACACTGATCAATCCGATCTGTCTCCTGAAACGTCGAGAGTTTTGTTCGCACTCGAATCACACACTACATGTCGTCACGTCTTTTCGTGTAGGCGTTTGTTAAGTAGCTCAAGCGGAGTCCGGGATGATTATTTGCGTAATTATCATTTTATCTCACCTTTTCACCTTTACAGAATATATAGAATATCTTGCAGTTGCTAATATTTCATGTTCGTTCATGCAGGTGAAATAGAACAAGAGACTCCTGAGATGAACAGGTTAAAGGGATTCAAGGCAGCGGGTAAATCCATTGCCCGTGAGAATGAAGTTAAGCCCAGGGCCTCCACAAAGGATCGTCCCGAGTTAATCATCTTGACTTCGGATGCGGAAGGGGACATCCCACTGGCTGAGGGCGGTTCATCCGATGTTGGCGCAGCCACGGGTCAGCTCCCGGTCATTGAAAGAAGGAGAAAAATTAAGAATAACTCAGTGGGAGGCCCATCCAAAAAGCGCAGAACTCCGGAGGATAAGCCTGTTGAAACCTCGGAAGCAGCTGCAGCTCCCTCTGGAAGTAAAGGAATTGCTGCCGGGGTTTCTGGGGCGAAGCCGTCCTCCTACCCAACCAACTCGTTTCTCACCCCCTTCCTCTCCTATGAGGGTTCTACTCCAGCCACTCTTCCACCACCGATGTACAAACTCCGGCCTACGCTCAGTGCTAAAGAA
Source organism: Clitoria ternatea (assembly GCA_037962975.1). Lineage (NCBI taxonomy): Eukaryota > Viridiplantae > Streptophyta > Magnoliopsida > Fabales > Fabaceae > Clitoria > Clitoria ternatea. The sequence goes on along the minus strand of CM075673.1, from coordinate 33,486,665 downwards.
ATTAAAGGAGCGTGTGAGGCCGGAAGGTGGCAATTAGCCGAACTCGCTGGAATGCTTTCTTCAGTCAGCGAGTTGGCTGACAACGTCGATAAGGTTGAAGAGTTGAGTGACAAATTAGAAGAACTCAACCTTTCGTCGGGGAAAGACAAAGCCACCATAAAGCTGATGGAAGATCGTCTTGCCAAGTCTAAGGAGTTCGGAGATATCATGACTAAGGAGAATCTCAAGCTTAAAGGCGACCTCAAAGGCTTGGAAGGCAAAGTGGCAGAGAAGGAGGAAGAACTCCGTAGCAGCCAGGATAAAAATAAAGCTGCTGCTGAGGAGTGGTCTCAAAGGGAGAAGAAGCTCCTTCTTGAGATAGAGGGACTGAAGGCTAGGAAAGCGGAGTCCGAAGTATCTAATGAGGAGCTGTCCAAGTTACGGGGAGAATTGGCCACAGCGAAAGCTGAGAGAGAAGAAGCTGTTGAAATATGCAGCCGGGCTGTCGAAGAATCCTTCGGCCTAGCTATACGCCAAGTTTTCTACCGTAACCCCACTGCGAAACTTAACCTTTATGGAATGGATCCATTCTATGAATTCCATGGGGGAAGGTTAGTCGCAGTGGTGGATGGTCGTCACGAAGATCCCCCAACGTCCCTGTATGGTTTGCCCCCTCTTCCTGAGGGTCAAACTATGGGACCGGATTACGTCTTTCCTGTGTCCGAGGTTCCCTCTTCTGAAGAAAGGGCTGAGGCTCCTGGAGGGGAGACTCCTGTGGAGGTTCCAAAGGAGGGAGCACAAGAGCCTGGTGCTGAGGAGGCACAGAAAACTGAAGAACAGATTCCTCCTCCATAGTTTTGTTTTCCTTTGTATGTATAGTTGTGTGCCGGGATCAACTCCGGCTTTTAACTATTATATGTAATTTCACTTCAATGAATGAATTTTGATTGAAGAAATTTGTCTTCGTCGTTTCATGTATATTTAAATCGTTGCTAATCCGTTTTGTATGATTAACCTTGAGGTCGGATTGAAACAACTGCCTTGGAAGATTAAACAACAAATAAAATTTAGAACGGATAAATATATACATGTCCCCAAGTGCGTATTAAGAAGAAGGTGCCTATTTTTGGGGCATGATCCTTAATTCTCTTGGGGAAAGATGGGTCGATCCGCTGTTCAGTAGAGTAGTGTAACAGGACGGATGACTGTATTTTATTCATGTTATTCTCACTGGAGAAAACTATGTCGTTCATTGTAAGAGTATTGTTCCAAGTTTGGGGAACTGCAAAGGTGTAAGAAAGTGGTGTTTTGAGTCCTCCACCATAAGGATAACGATGGGAGTTTTTCTACGCCAGGAGTTATGTCATTGTATCACAGAATAGGTGACAAAGAATATCCGTCCTGGGAGAATACCACTTGAGAGTGAAAGTGTGGATTGGCTTTCAGAGATTTCCATCATATGAATGATTATGGGAATTGTTCGTACCAGGAGTTTTATCGTCGAATCACTTCATAGGTGATTGAGATCATCCGTCTTGGGGATGTGTACGACACCAGGAATTATATCATCGGGTCACATAGTAGGTGATTGAGATCATCCGTCCTTGAGGTGTGTATGGCGCCAGGAGTTACATCGTCAGATCACAGAATGGGTGATTGAGATCATCCGTCCTGGGCAAGTACACAACGTCAGGAGTTACATCGTCAGATCACATAATGGGTGACTGAGGATATCCGTTCTGGAAAAGTACACTGCCAAGAGTTACATCGTCAGATCACAGATTAAGTGATTTAGATAATCCGTCCTGGAGACTTTTTCAATCGTAGGAGTACGGATTGAATGAATAATTCTCAGTTTTCAAAAGCTTCCATCGTAAGAATGTTCATACCAGGAGTTGCATCATCGAATCACAGAATAGGTGATTGAGATCATCCGTCCTGGAGTGATGATTGGAATTGTTTGTACCAGGAGTTGCATCATCAAATCACAGAATAGGTGATTGAGATCATCCGTCCTAGGGACATTTTTCCAATCATAGGAGTACGGATTGAGGTAGATGCTTCTCAATCGTAAGGATTCAATTTTCGTATCTGAAATCAGAGACCATCAGTATTCTACTAGCCCCCTAGCTTATGTGAGGAATTAGTAGATTTGCTCATATGAGCTATATCGATCGTAGTACGTCTGGATTTCGGAATCGTACCGATGTGTAAATATCCGCTCTGAGGACAAGGTTCCGTTGTAATGGATCGCTTGAGGGCGGATTAGGACAATGAGAATCTCAGAAGTTTATTAAATTTCGCAACCCTTGGTATTCGGGTAATGGTGGCCACGTTCCCCATGATTGGACATTTAATGTCTTTACTCACGTGGGCGAGCCATTATTGCGTTAAATGCGCATGTCTTAATAACCGTCACTTAGGGGCTTGTTGGGCCTAGAATTTGGATTTAATAGGCCCATTTAGAAAGCTCTGTGACGAAACGATGGCATTTTGGCGCCTCTGGGTTAAAAACGACAATTTTAACCCATTAAACGGGGAGTCGTTTAGGGGTAAACGACAGGTACCTTGAGTCGGTATTTGAATTTTCATGCCCTGAAAAAGGCATATTTGGCAATCTCAGTTACCATTTCTCCTAATTCTCTTGACGAACCTCTGCAAAAGTTTCGAGAAGATTATCGTGTCTGTCTTTGTGAATCTTAATTCACTATCCTCATCCATCCTTAGGTAACCACTTTCTTTCCATACTTTGTGTCTCATTTCAATATCTGAAAATGTCTAGGAAAGGTGTTAGTTTTAGTGGTATTAGCCCTAGAGGAAAAGGAGGAAGGGCCTTCAATCGAAACCCCACAGTTCGTGGTGGGAGGATTCCAGTGGTCTTCCAATCGAAGCCACTAAGCTCAGAGAGGGAGGCGTCGCCGTATCAGAGGCGAAGGGTGATTATACCCTCTTCAGAATCCTCCTCTAGTGAAAGTGCTGAGAGTGGTGACCTGTATGTTTCTGACGATGTGGATTTTTACCGCAGTGTAAAAGCTTTCACAATGGTGGTGAAGAAAGCGACTGGGGGGAGATCGTCTGGAGGGGAAGCACCCTCTCAGCAGTATATATTGAAGACAGCCTCCGGGCTGTGTAACGTGGTTGCACACCGGATCGACTGGGTGAAATTCCAAAAGAAACGCCCATTCAGCTGGGTGGCTGAGGAATTCCGTGAAACGGCATCAGTCCACGCTCGGGAGAATGGAGCGGAGTTGGAACCGCGTTTTACGGTCTTCAAGAAGGATAAATACAGAAGATGCTTTATGGTGTTAGCTCCGCTGCCATCGGATCGGATTTGTCATACTCCGGACGATAGGTCTCTGTATATGTATGACTTTTTATTTATGAATCTTGGCGTACGCTTTCCCCTCACAAAGTTTCAGATGGGGGTTTTGAGATTCTTAGACTGCGCCCCTTCGCAGCTTCACCCTAACGGATGGGGGTTAGTCCGTTCTCTTGAAGTGCTTGGGGAGCACTTCAACTTCAAACCGACGGTGGCCATGCTTTTCTACTTTGCTCAAGTGGTCCGTCGTGTAAATAAAGAGAAGGGGGGAGTGAGCTTGATATCCCTCCGGACTCTCTCCAAGATCAACAACTTCGAGGCGTACACTGACTCCGCCAAAGTTGATGGGCGTTCATTCAAATCTTATTTCACGAAGATCAGCGTTCATCCTGATGAGCCAATTTTTTGGTTGACTGTAGATGGGATTCCGAAGTTCCCAGTGGCTTGGACGCATGAGCACTTTTTGTTGACCTCCCAGGCGTACTACACTGAGGAGGATGAACTAAGCCCGTCTTCAGTTTCTGTTCTTTCCGTCCTTCAATCCTACACCGCCTCGCACCAATTTTTCTCTTGCAGGCGTTTGTTAGGATCGTGGTCCACCCGCGAGGAATATCTGCGTAATTTTCCTGCTATTTTTCATGTTTTATCGTATCATGCCTTGAAGTCTCTGATTTCTAACCATGTTGTTTGGTTTTGCAGTTGAAATTAAAACTGTGTCACCAGAGATGGAAAAACTGAAGGGGCTCAAAGCTGGAGTGAATTCCGTAGCAGCTGAAAATGACATTCAAGCGAAACGGAATTCGAAGAAAGCTACAGCTGAGACTATCATTTTAACCTCATCTGCTGGTGACGATATCCCCTTGCTTGAGGGCGGATCTGAGGGGGTTGCGGTTGAGAAGGTCGGAGAGAAGAAGAAAAGGACAAAACGCGGTTCCTCCAAGACCTCGGATCGTCAACCTTCTCCCAAGAAACAAAAAATTTCAAGTGGGGGTGCTGATCCGGAGCTTTCAAAGGGAAAGATAGTGGAAGGGTTCTCTCTGGATGCAGGATCCACTCCGGATGCCCCAGGCGACGGGATCAGTTATGGTGCAAAGCCAATAACAACTTACTTTGCACCCAAAGTTACTCGCCCTCTTCAAAGTAACTTCGGCCTTGCACAATATTTGGTATACGAGGGTTCTGTTCCTGAGGGCGTTCCTGAAACTCCGTACAAGCTGAAGCCCTCATTGAAGAGCGATGAAGTAACCAAAGCTTGCGATGCCGGACAGAAGCACCTGGCAGAGTTATCCAGGCTCTTGAGATCGGTTCGCAAGCTTTCAGAAGAGAATGAGAGGCTCAGCTTGTTAGTTGGCAAGGTTAACGATCTTAGCGTTGCTGCTGCTAAGGACAAGGCGACCATCCTCCGTCTAGAAGGTAAATTAGAAGCTTCCAAAGAGGAAGGACATAAGAAGCATGAAGAAATTGCCAGATTGAAGTACCTTGCCAAGGAGTTGGAGGCCCAGGTAGCTGACCAAAAGAAAATCAATTCCGACCTCCATTTCGGTCTTTGTACGGAGAAGGAACGCTCTTCAAAGCTGGAAGAGGAGCTTAAGGAAGTTAAAATTGTTTATTCTCGAGGAACCGAAGATTGGTCGAGTAAGGAGAAGGAGCTGCTCTCAAAATTGGCGGACACGAAAGCAGAATTTGACGAAGCTGTAGATATATGTGATCAAGCAGTCAAGGAATCCTTCGGGTTGGCTGTTCGTCAAGTTCAATACCGGAATCCCAAGGTGAAACTTAATTTGAATGGTATTGATCCATTCTATGAGTTTCATCAAGGGAAACTGGTGGCCATTGTTAATAACCGTCATGAGAGTCCGCCAGACACGCCATACGAGTTTGCTCCTTTACCTGAAGGTCAATCAATGGGACCTTCTCTTCTTAAGCTCATAAGTACAGGAACGGACCCCAGTGCGGATAAAGGCAAGACCGGGGGTAAAGGCAAAGGGAAGGAAGGAGATACAAGCCGCAAAAACTAGTGCCTTCCTTTTTTCTTTTTTCTTTTTATTGATTCAAATTCGCTGTGTTCCGGGATCAGCTCCGGATTATTGGACGAATTCCTTCATGTAATATTCATTTAATCAATAAAAGAACGATTTGCCTTTATATGCATGTGTATCGAGTCATTCCGGATTTAAGTAATGAATATCGGATAATATAATATCATCGTTCCGGATTTGTACATGCGAGATGAAGAACGGATAGGAGTATATAACTATCGTTTTTCATGTATAGGTGTTTTGATAGCCAAAGACTTGATTTGACAGGAGAGATAGAGCATCTTTTTGTCAAATGTGAGTAATAAAAGCCTGGTAGAAATCATATTTTGTTTTTCAAAGGTCAGGCCTTTTGGTCGTAAATACCATGATAAAGAATAGCCGTTGTGGGTAAACATGCTATTGTCATGAGAACGGCTTGTAATGTTAATCTTGAGGGGAAGTGATAATGAGATCGTTTCAGTAAGAATTCATTCCCCAAGATATTCGTTTGACTATTAATACTGTCCCCTAGTATTATTGGGTGAGCAGTACTTTGCACAAACTCTGAGTGATGTTTCCACGTGAGAGTTTTTTGAGAGTGAGGATTTCGGGTAGGGATTCCTCTGCTTGACGATTGCGAATATAAATATTTCCGACTGAAAGGTTTTGGGTGAATATGCCTCAGATTGTGGCATACCCGAATAAATTATTTTTGGGTCGGAGTTTGCGAGTCAGACTTCAATTGAAGAATTGATTACTCAGAGTTTAAAGCTATAAAACTTCCAAATAAGGAACTTCAAGAGAGAGTATTAATTTGGAGTTCAGTATAACTTACTTGTTGCGTTTGGAGTTCAGTTTGGTCCTACAATCCATATCGTATTTGGTGTTCGGTTTAATCCTACTAACCCTTCTTCAATGGGTTTTTTGGTTTTACCCAATGACAATTCTTCACCGACGTTCGGTCAATCCTACTAGTCGTACTCAGAGTTCGGTTTAATCCTACAATCCGAGCCTTCAACACGGGGTTCGGATTAGGGCTAGTCCTGAACCTACTGCGCCCGTTACTTGGGGTTCAGCGTGGTCTTGAAGAAGAACCAGCTTACTGCGCCCAAGCCTTCAATACGGTGTTGGGTTATACCCTTTTACCGCTCTTAGAATGGGGTTCGGTTCAATCCTACAACCCATTTCCTGAGGTTCGGTTTAATCCTACAGCCCAGGTCTTCACCGGTGTTCAGCCAAACTTACTAACCGTACCCAGAGTTCGGTTTAATCCTACAATCCGGGCCTTCAGTTACTTGGACACACTCGAGGAGTTACATCATCAATTACGGAATGGGTAATTGTGATCATCTATCCTGAGTATGCTCTTGTGCGCCGCACATATTCGAGGAGTTGCATCGTCAACCACAGAATAAGTAGTTGAGATCATCCGTCCTGAATACATTTTTGTACGCCGGATAAACTGAAAATCACAGCATAAGAAAAACTCGAAAGAGTTAAATTGTTGTGAGAGATTCTTATTAAATCAAAAATAAGAATTACAATGAAAGCGTAGCTGGGAAAATAATTTCTCCAGTATTCAATCAAAAATGAGGATAGGAGAATGTGTATTGTTCCGACAGCTAGCTATAGTAGATGCGCAAGTTTTGGGTGTTCCACTTATTTCGGATTGGAGTGCCATCAAGGTTCTCAAGGCGGTAAGAGCCTTTGCCAGTAACCTCGGATACCCTGTATGGGCCTTCCCAGTTTGGGGCTAGTTTGCCTTGATGAGCAAATTTGTTCCCTATACTTGCTTTTCTCAAAACCAAATCTCCGACGTTGAAAGTCCTTGATTGAACTCGCTTGTTGTATCGGAGAGCAACTTTGGCTTTGATAGCTTGGTCCCTGACAATGCATTTTCTCTGAGTTCTTGTATGACATCCATTTCTGACGCCAAATTAGCATTATTAGACGCTTCAGAGAAGTATTTGACCCTTGTGGAAGCAATCTGCAGTTCCACAGGTATCATTGCCTCTACCCCGTATGTCAGGCGATATGGGGATTCGTTAGTAGATGAATGAGGCGTTGTTCGGTATGCCCACAGGACGTGGCATAGCTAGTCTGTCCATCCGCCCTTGGCTTCACCAAGGCGTTTCTTTAGTCCTTTCAGCACTTCCCTGTTGGCCACTTCAGCTTGGCCGTTAGTTTGGGGATGTTCAACGGATGAGAATATCTGGGTTATTCCTAACCCTTCAAGTAAATCTGTGAATTTTCTATCCGTGAATTGGGTGCCATTATCTGTGACAATCCGTGCTGGGACCCCGAACCGTGTTATAATGTTTTCATACATGAAACGACGAGTTCGGGCTGAAGTAATATGTACCACCGGCTCTGCTTCTATCCACTTAGTGAAATAGTCGACCCCTACAATGAGATATTTGATGCCCCCAGGAGCAGTTGGAAAGGGGCCCAGAATATCCAATCCCCATTGGTAGAAGGGCCATGGAACAGTGGATGTGAAGAGTTCTTCCGCCGGTGTGTGGTGAAGGTTGGAGAATTTTTGGCAAGCATCGCATTTTTTAACGAAGTCAATGGAGTTCTGCTTCATCGTGGGCCACCAGTATCCAGCCCTGAGGATTTTTCGCATTAAGCTTCTTCCTCCGGCATGATGTCCACATTGTCCTCCATGCACTTCCTCCATTACGTCTTGCACCTCATTCTCCTTGAGACAAATCAAATAGGGCACAGAGAGCGCCCTTCTGTAAAGATTACCATCAATCATAGTGAAGTATGGTAATTCCCTCCTTATCCTCGTCTTTTCCTTCTCATCTGTAGGCAGCTGTCCATCGGCCAAATAACGGATGTAGGGGGCCATCCATGTATCTCCGTAAAGAGAGTTTGTCATTATGGCATTTAGAGAAGGGAAAAGAGGAATGCTGGGCGACGTTAGTGTGCTTTGAACCAGCGTAGTTGTGCTACCTGGTCGTTTGGTGCTTGCTAATCTGGAGAGTATATCCGCTCTAGTATTCTCTTCGCGTGGAACATGCTTGAATTCCATTTTCGAGAATTTCTCTCTCAACTCGTTGACACAGTTCAAGTATAATTGGAGTTGAGGTTCATGAGCCTGATAATCTCCTAAGATTTGTCAAATCACCAGTTGTGAATCGCTGCAGAGCGTCGCCTCAGAAGCTCCGATGTCAATTGCAGCTCTCAGTCCGGCCAAACAAGCTTCGTACTCAGCTTGGTTGTTGGAGGTTTTGAAATTGAAGCGAAGGGAGATTTCCAGGTGTACTCTGTCATCACTTTCTAGAACTACACCTGCTCCAGAGCCTCTTTGGTTCGATGAACCATCAACATAAATGGTCGAATGGACACGAGGGGAATCTGGATCAGTCCCTGTCATCTCCACAATAAAATCAGCCAGGACTTGAGCTTTAATGGCGCTTCGGGGTTCGTAGGATATATCAAACTCAGAGAGTTCGATAGACCATTTGATCATCCTCCCAGCGAGGTCGGGCTTAATCAAAACAGAGCGGAGTGGTAAATCCGTTCTTACTATGATTGGATGGGCGTGAAAGTACGGATGCAGCCGTCGAGAGGCCCAAACAACAGCGAGGGCGGCCTTTTCAATTTTTTGATACCAGATTTCAGCACCTTGTAAAGTTTTGCTAGTGAAATAGACCGGTCTCTGTCCGTCGGGAGTTTCTTTTATCAAGGCAACGCCCAAAGCTTCATCTGAAATAGCCAAGTATAGGATGAGTGTGTCTTCGGGGTCAGGCTTTGTGAGAATGGGAGGCTTGGACAACACCTCCTTAAGCTCTTGGAATGCTTTCTCTTGTTCCTATCCCCACTCGAATTTCTTGGACTTTTTCAGTATCTTATACAGAGGGAGGGATCTATGAGCCATCTTTGGCATGAATCGTGCCAAAGCTGCCACTTTGCCATTCAGGGATTGGACTTCTCTGAGATTCTTTGGACTTTGCATGTCTAGAATCGTTTGGCATTTCCCTGGATTGGCTTCAATACCACGTTGAGTTAACATGAAACCCAAGAACTTCCCAGCAGGGACAGCGAAAGTACATTTCATCGGGTTTAGCCTCATGTTAAATTCTCTCAAACGGGTGAATACTTGGCGTAGGTCTTCGATATGATCACCTCCAACCGGTGTCTTGTCTATTATATCATCGATGTAGACTTCAATAAGTTTGGTATGCATACCTTCGAAAACCTTGTTGATCATACGCTGATATGTTGCCCCAGCATTTTTCAGGCCAAAGGGCATAACTGTATAGCAAAAGACACCGCGATCATTTATAAAGGCTGTCTTTTCTTGATCCTCCTCGCACATCGGAATCTGGTTGTAACCTGAATAAGCATCCATGAAGCTTAGGTATTGATAACCAGAGGAATCATCTACCATCCGATCTATATTAGGAAGAGGATAAGGATTCTTTGGACAGCAGCGGTTGAGGTCCACATAGTCAACACACATTCTCCATTTGCCATTGGACTTATGGACCATCACCACATTCGAGAGCCAAGAGGAATAACGGATCTCTTTGATAAATCCGGCCTTCAGCAATTCCTCAGTTTGCTGGCAAGCTGCCTTCTGTTTCTCTGGGCCCAATCTCCTTTTCTTCTGGGCTACCGGTTTCGTCTCTGGATAGACGGATAATTTATGACAGCAGAAAGCAGGATCTATACCAGGCATATCGGCTGCAGTCCATGCAAAGAGGTCTTTAAATTCTTGCAGGAGTGTTAGTAGTCACTGCTCCATCTCTGTATCTAGCTTGTCATTGATATGGGTGATCTTTTCCGGAGAATCTCCCAAGACGATGTCCCTGGAACTTCCATCCGGTGTGGGCTTTAATGGGTTAGACGGATCAATGTTCAAATCCGCCCTAGGGTCCAGGTCGACAAGGCTTACAGATCCAACAGCTGCTCCAGCATCATTGAGTTTCCTCTTCTTATTGGAGGCATCCAGCTTTGTCATGTTGAGGCTAAGGTTGTAACAGTACCTAGCCATTTCTTGATCACCCCGGATAGATGAAACAGAATTATCCTTGTCAATGAACTTGATAAGGAGATGTGGGGTTGATACAATTGCCTCCATTGCATTTAGTGTGGGGCGGCCTATGATTCCATTAAATGGTGATTTGACATCAATCACTAGCACTCGGGACTTAACCGTCCTGGCCCCTGGTTCGCCTTCAAACGAAATAAGGGTGTCAAGATACCCTTGTTAGTTCCTGCGTATAAGGCTGTAAGTCTGAGTCTTTAAAACCCATTATTTCAAAGCAATTATAGAAAATAACATCGCAGGAACTTCCCTGGTCAACAAGGATCCTTCGGACGTCCTTGTTGGCTATCACTGCTGTGATGACCACAGCATCATCACCACCAGGAATGGTCGGGCCAAAATCCTTATCGGAGAAAGAGATTGTTGAAGCCTCAATCCCACCTCTGAAAGGGCGATTGTCTTTGACTTTCCCCTGCACAGATAGAATCATTCTATGATGATTCTTACGAGCTATAATTGAAGCCCCTCCTCCGGCGAATCCTCCAGCAATCATGTCAATGACTTCACGCCGACCTTGACGCTGTTGCTGAGGCACACCGTCCTTGTGCGGTATTTCGTCCGTCATCACTCCCTTTTGTTTCTCCGAGGCGGAGAACTTCCTGACCGGATTACGATTATTGTCATCCCCGTCATCTGGATCCCTTTCTCTTTTCTCATTCCGATCAACCCTGTCAAAAGATTTCTCTTTGAACAGGTATTGTTTTAACTTGCCTTCTCTAATTAGCGTCTCAACCGCGTTCTTTAGAGCTTGGCATTCATCAGTGGAATGACCATTCTGTTCGTGAAAAGCGCAGTATTTGCGGGGATTTCCTGGCCTTTTCATGGGAGCTGGCCTTCTGATGCCATATATGCTGAAAGCTGGCCATCCAACCTCTCTCAAAATCTGAGATGGTTTGGCAGATAGTTGTGTATAATGGCTGAAGGAGTTAACATGCCTTTCTCAAGGTCGAGGAGAGTGGTTATTGACTCTGGGATTGGTGAATGGTCTCTCCATGCGTTCTGACCTCGTTTTTTCCTTACCCTTCAGGGCTTGGGAAGGTGGTGCTGATGGCTTCTTCTTTGCAGCTATGGTCTCCAAGTGCATCTCTATACTCACGTATTTGGAGGCTTTTTTCCTGAACTCCTCAAAAGTTACAGGAGGGCTTTTCGCTAAAGAGAGAGCAAAAGCTGATCCTGGCTGCAACGCCTCAATAACGATATGCAGCTTAATAGACTCCGTGAGGTTAGGAACCAGGGCTGCTTCCTTGTAGAACCTCTTCAAGAAGTCTTTTAAGCCTTCGTTTTCACCTTGCTTAATCTGAGCCAAGGTATGAGACGTCCTGGGCACATCTCTGGAGATGACAAAGTGAGTTTCGAAAGTAGCTGCCATCTCAGCCCAAGAATCTATGGATCCAGAAGGTAAACCTTTAAACCACCCGAGGGCCTCCTCAGATAATGTTCGAGGGAACATTCGGCACATCACATCTTCATCAGCCCCCAAGTACATGGCTTCAAATACGTAAGCATCAAGGTGCTTAGTGGGATCAGTTTCTCCATTGTATTTTCCAATGGAAAGTGGCTGAGTAGTTTGAAGGTGCTTGGGGATGTGGATGCTCATAAGTCTCCTTGAAAAAGGAACTTTTAGCTTGTAAGACACTGGAGGTGCTGCCGTTGACTCCCTCTTCCTTCGGGAAGCCTCTTCTTCAGAATCACGAGTTTGTTCTCCCTCGTCAAACGTAGGGATCTTTGAGTATTGGAGAGTGGTGGATTTTTCACCATCAGTTGTACGGGGGGTGTTTCGCGTGCGGGATGATTCTTTATCCTCGCTTTGCCTTCTTTCTCTTCGCAATTCAGCGAGTTCCCTCTGAAGTTGGCTGATCAGCTCATCACGAGGATCAGGATTAGACACTGTTACTATTTTCTTTGAGCTGCCCCCATGAGAATCAAAGTTGAGCTTCCTGAAGACGTTGGGGTTAGTTCTGTCTTCAGGCTGATTCTCTACGAAATCATGTGCTTCGCCTTCCATTCTGGATTACTTGCTCTTTTCAATAGATATGGGAATAACTTTATCGCGTCCCACCGGGCGTGCCAATGGTCTGTCCTGAACCGGGGTCTAGAGATCCGGACTCAAGTCAGTCACAAATAGTATGCAAATACCGTATAGGAGACCGGATGTATGAGTATCCGGTGTAGGTATCCGTTGTCCTTGAGCGAAGAGAGCGGACTGGGCGTCCTGGAGGTCCTTCACACCGACCTAACGCGTTGAAGTGGGCGAATGGTGGTGTCACCTGCAATGATTCTCCGACGCTCAAGTCAGTGATAATATTCCAAGTAAGGAATGTATTTCAGAGAGTAATTATGCATAGAATCAGTTGAAGATCCCTCACTTCATTATTGAAATGAGTTCATATACCTGATTGGCTCGTTTTTCGAGGACTCGTTAGTGGGGAACCACTAACTCCCATTAGCATTATTATATTGTGCACTTACCAGTATGATTGGGTCAAGTGGCTATTTTATATTGAGCATAGAGAATATAGACTAGGATTAGGGAACAAGTTGACCATTCCCGTGAGCAGAATTTGGCTCGTAGTGCAGGGAATTATTGATCGATCCCTGTAGCAATTATCCTTGTATTTAGTAGAGTGACGTGTGTATTGTCCGATGTCATGGTGTTATCCTGAACAACCGATATAGGGAGAACACCTGATACGGAATTACAGTCCGGATGTATACCGATGACACCGGTTACACGTTGATGTATTGACAAAGACGTTGAAATATGCCTTGCAGGTCGGATACCGGTATTGAGACCGGATCACCTTTCAAAATGATTAGTAGTACACAAATGATGCAAGATAAAAGATATGATAATTGTGAAGCACATTTCATACTAAAATATCTTGAGTTGAATAGACCATATTCAAGAATTGATTTTGATAAGTAAAGCAAGTTATTAGTTTAGGCAATTCTTGAAACACTTAGCATGCAATAATTAATTTCAATATAAGTATAACTTGAATAACTTCTAACAAATTAATTAAGCATGATAGTTTTACCAATTTGTTAACACCAATATTTTTCTTCCTTAATAATTAAATCCAACAATGTTTAAGTCAATTGATTCAAGGATTCAATTTTACCAAACCAATTTGATATAAGTATTTTGGCATGCAAATTAAATTCACAATAATAAGGAGTTTTAAAGGAAGAGAGAATTTGCAAACCGATATAACGAGTTCCACCACCCCGGTGTACGTCTCGCCTTCAAGCAACCCACTTGAAGGATTTCCACTATTGAGAATTTGAGATTACAAGCTTTGAGCAATTGTCTCCTAGTGTCCCACACTCAAGAACCCAATCCTCACAAGCAAAGGGCAACCCACCCAATCTCACAATCTCTCAATACCTAAAGGTTGAACCCCAACCTTTGTGACCACTCAACCTAGAGTGAATACCTTGGTGTTTATGGTGTTTGGTTTACAATCAAATAACTCTCTCACTAGAGTAGATATACAACTTGAAGCTCTCACCAAATAATAACTCTCAAAGAGAGGATATACAAATTTAGCTCACACAAAATATTTTCTCTCTAACTCTTAAATAACTCACTAAGAGAATATACCAATATGTAATAAGAGAGAATGAGTAGAAGAGCAAGAGAATGGAGGAGGAAGAAACCAATGGAATTGCTTCAATGGTTTGGGACATCTTGCAAGTGCAATTCCTTCTCCTATTTATAGGACTTCAAGAGCATGGCATGTTCAAATTTGAATTCCTCTATCACATGGCTTTGCATTATTTAATTCCTTGGGAGCATGGCTTTGCATTATTTAATTCCTTGGAAGCTTGAGCTTGGAGCATGCTTGTCTCAATTCAAAATGGCATTACAAATTCAATGAGCTTTTAATGTCTCCAAGAAGAACATGGCATGTGCATCAAGAAGCATGTTTGTCTAAATTCAAATTAATTGCATTTCCAATAAGACACATGCATGTGGAGAGGGACAAAGCATGAAACATGGTCTTGGACTTTCCAATTTGAGTGAACCGAAGGGAATTTTGAGTCTGCGCATGATTTTGTTCCTGACAGCCTTAGGAATCGATTCATTTGTCATACGAATCGATTCATGCAATTAAATCAAGGTTACTGGGCATTTTTCAACGTAAGAATCGATTCACAAGAAGGAAGAATCGATTCATGATGTACAAAATCACTTCCTGGGCACCTGTGACCGTGTGAATCGATTCACACTTTGGTTGAATCGATTCAGGCCTGCAAAATTTCATTTCTGGGCACTTGGAACCGTATGAATTGATTCATACTTACCTTGAATCGATTCATGCATCTGATTTATCAATTCTAGTGCATTTTTCATCCCTTTTTGGAACCCTTTTACATATACTTTGGTTCCTTTGATTCTTAGACACTTTGATGATCAATTTTCACCTGTTTTGAGCTTCTTTAAATGCCTTTAACATATGTCCTTGATTGTTCATCAAATTTAGACATCAACCATTTTAAATTCCACATCAAACATAATTAATTGCTTGATAACATCCTTGATATTTCTCCATTTGTTGTGTCATTATCAAAACCTACATCAACATAAAAATACATTCTCCCCCTTCTTTATGATGACAACAAATGCTTGTCTTTTGGGGTGTTAGTATCATAATAGTTCAAATATATTGCAAGAATAACTCCCCCTATCACATGTAGTTTGATACCATATATTTATGACATCATAGGCACAAGTTATCAAGAGAATATTTAAGGTAAAAGGTCTCTCCCCCTTAATAAGGTCTCTCCCCCTTAATATATATTCTTTCCCTCTTAATCATCTCCCCCTTTCTTATGCAATGGATACACACAATGATTTACATACTCCCCCTTTCTTATATATTTCTTTCCCCCTTTAAATGTATATGTTTCTCTCCCCCTTTGGCATCATCAAAAAGACTTAAGAAATTTAGCAAACATGAAAGCAATGAAGAGTGAGATTAAGATTAAAAACATAGAGTACTAAACAAAAGAAATACTGCAAATTCTAGCTTATGGATTGAAGAATTTGAACTCAGAAAATTTTTGATTGATTTCATTATATTGAGTGGTCATAGCATCTTCCATTTGGTTGAAGCGGGCATTCATATTATTCTCCAAGCAATCAAAACGTTCATCAAAATGATTTATGAGCCTTGCTAGAAGTTCTTCATTAGATAGAGAAACTTGCGGAATAGGTGATGGTGCTTGTTGTGCTTGTTCCTCTTGCTCAAGAGGTTCCTCATCTTCACCGGAGCTATACTTGGGAGAATAATGCCATAGGTTATCTTGATGAACCCATCCCATTTTAGTGAGATGTTGACTACCAATTTGCCTTTTTGTGCCAACTAACTCTTTTAATTTATTTGAAAAATCCACTTGAAAATGTCGAAGGAGTTTGATAATCAATACCGCATAGGGAAGGCGGGTTAACTTTTGAGCATCAATCATGTGTTGTTTTATAAGGCCTATCCAATTTATGTCCTTTTGATGTAACATTACCCAAATAATAAGCATTTGGCTTTCACTTACTCGTGCATTGTTGCTTCCTTTGGGAAGGAGGATTTTCACCAAGCAATAGTGAAGAACACGATGCTCAATGTCCATATGACCCATGGTGCTTGAAGAGGAGGAAAGGCTAAGAAAAGTTCTAGCTTCCAAGGGATTATAATTCCATTCGAGAATCGGTTTCCTTCCATTGAAGTTTACATTGCTAAGTGGAAGTCGACCAACAATGTGAAGGATATGATCATCAAGAGAGATAGTGACTCCTTTTACTTTGGCTATTAAACGGTTATTGACAATTCGAAGAGTGGAGTAAAAGGCTCTAATAAGTTCAGGATAAATGAAGGGTTCTTGAAGAGTGGTAAATTCAACAAGATTTAATAGTTTAAGATTTTCAAAGAAATCAAACTCATGCTCATTGAATAATTGAAGGTCAAGCCAATGAGGGGGTATAAGAGCTTTTTCAGAGAATTTTTCTAGATACCTTTGAAGCTCCTTTTGAGTATCAAAAACTCGAGAAAGATCAGAGACTTGAGGAGCGGAGGACTCAACAATGTTGGCTCTCCTTTTCTTCTTGGATTTGAAGAGGAAGCCATGAGTTAAAAGTGACGAAGGAGGAATGTTTAGAGAGGAAGCAAGAGAATTATAGGACAAGAGTGAAGAATGGGTGAAGAAAGTAAGAAGGTGTGCCTGTATGTATAGCAAAAACGTATGAGAGAGGCCAAGAGAACCCGTGTGAATCGATTCTTTCCCATATGAATCGATTCAATTTACTGGAACCACTGAATTTGCCCACTGTCTCTCGTGTGAATCGATTCACTCCTAGGATGAATCGATTCAAGCTTTGTATTTTGCGCAATTTTGAAGCTTAAGTCACGTGAAAGGGAATCTTGTGCTTGGGGAATCAACTTTTGTCATTTAGCCTTGTTAAAGCTTCCTAATTGGCACTTAGAGTTACGAGGATGAGAAGTACAAGGAGTAGCACATGTTTGGTTTTTGTTTTGAGTGCAAATTTGAATTTTGAATTCAAATTTTGAATTTGAAATTTTTGAATTCAAATTTCAAACTTTTTGAAGTCTCTTATAAAATGATTTATGTCATATGGAGATTTAAGAAGACAAGAGATTTATGGAGCATTAATATAATTATTGAAAGTGTGAGTATAAAAATATTGTATGTATATCACAAATTAAAGCATTATGTTCAAGGAAATGAAAATTTTATGAAAGAAATAAGTAAAAATCTTTAAGTAAAAGATTTTCAAAAATTATGTTCAAAGTCTAAGAGAATGTGACAAAAGATAAGCTGTAACATCCCAGTTTTGAAATTAAATGCTGAGTGAAGAATAAACCATTAAGACTTGATTTCAACTAGAAATAACTGTTAATTGCATTTAACTAAGTGGGTTTAAGCCATTAAATTAAAAAAAAAAATGGTGGTGGACAGGGGATGGGGTGGAGTGCACGTGACTGCTGGGCACGCACTCTCCCATCCCACTCTTCTTTTACTGTGCGCATGCACATATATATATATAAAACGTGAGCCTTGGTGAGAAACGCACTTACTCTTTCTTCAGACTCCCTTCTCCGTCACTTCATCCTCTACTTCCTCTCTTCATCTCCATCTTTCTTCTTCTTCTATCTTACTCTTCGCTCCTGGAGACCTTGGTTGCAGTACTGAAGAACAGACTACACTTCATCCCAGAATCAGGCGCAGGATACGACAAAGCCAAGGAAGACCGGACGAACCAGGAGAAGGACATCGGACCCAACAACAAGAACGGAAAAGGTTTCTGAGGATTCTTCTAAAGGTAGGGGGCGCTTGCATGTCGAATGCATGGTCTAAGAACGGTACCGGATGAACGTATTGCTGAGTGTGGGTGTGTGTGTGTGCATGTATTTATAATCATTAAAACTGATGCTGTGCATGTGTGCATGTATTCATAATTATTAAAACTGATGCATGATTTGAGATTCTGATAGTGATCTTCGTGGCGATGGTGTAGCCTGTCAGTGGATGATAATGATGGATAATATGCATGGATCTATTTTCTGTCACTATGAAAAATATGCATGTGCGTGCTCTTAATTGGATTGTTCAATGTTGTTAGTTTGATGACCGATTGTAATATGCGCTGGTGTGATTGACTGATTGATTACGAGTAGTGGGGGAAATCCGTTCTTGCTTAATGACTACGGCGAAGGTGTTTGTGGTGCGATGATGTGTATTAATGAATGTGTTAGTTGCATGAGTGAGAGTGGGATGACCCATAGAAGGTCAAGAACCCCAAGGGAAACGACTTCCAGTTACCAACCCTGGCTAGATCCCAATAGAGCTCGTGGTAGCTGTTGGAGCTAGAGAAGAGAGTCTCGAGACGCCGTGGGGAGGCCGGTGCCACCTGGTAAGAGCTGAGGGACGAGGGGCCAGAAGGAAAGGGGACCGTAACTGAGAGTCTTTACCCGAGTCGGATCCGTAGGCATGCATATAGAAATAAGGCTGATTGTGGTGGTGTATAAATCTCTGTATGTATATGTGTATGATTTTGAATGCATGAATATATATTTGGATGTGGAATAAACTCTGTGTATTATGTGTGTCATGAATGTTGTTTGAACTGTATGAACTTGGTTACTTGAGAAAGGTTGAATGATAGCAGGAGCGTGTACTGACGCTGATACCGAGTCTGTGAGTATCATTTTACATGTAAAAGCTCACCCCTGCAGTGGCCATTTTCAGTGAATGTCTCTCGTGAGGAGGATCAGAAGCAGAGCTGGAACGCTGGGCGGAGTGCTGATGCATTTGGAAGGTTTAATTAAGGCGTTGTTAGATTTAGCCCTGACTGGTTCATACCGGATGTTAATGTTTTGGGATGAATAGAATTTTATGGACAAGGAGAAAACCGATTTTTGTGTTGTAAATATTAACATACACTCTTATGTATATATATGGATGTATGGTTTTATGTGTGTGATGCTATGAGCTGCCTTGTTTCATAATTGTGCTCTAATGGAAACGCAGGGACAGTATGATTGAGCAGGTTGTAGCCAAGTCTGAGTGAATCGAAAATTGTCTTAGGAAAACTTATGTCGGATACGTTGGGCGGAGTCGTACCCCGCCCGAAGTATGGGAGCGATTCGCCCAAGCGTGAAGATCCGCGCTGGAGCGTTGTAGTTGTTAGAATGAGACCCCGGTGTTGACCCCTGATTTGGGCGTTGTGGTTGAGTCCGCCCAGGCGTTGTCATAATTAGTTAAGTTGGGCGGAATAGGTTCAGACTCCTCCTTTCTCCACAACCTACTATCGCATTAGTACCCTGTAACTTCCCGTTTTTCTGAGTGAAGTGCGAGTGTGAGGATTTACCTGGTGAACCCTTGTCCATACCCGATGGAGAAAATTACCTGTAGTTGTGTTAAAGAGGCGTTGTGCAGATTTCATCATACCTCGCCCAAGTAACTAGGATAGTCCGCCCAGAATAAATATACCCCGCCTAGCCAAGTAGGATGATTCTAACTCCGCCCTTCCACCGAATGCTACGCGTGTGAATGTATTAACATCTTTCCCTTATCTATTTCCTCCCGTTAAGTGATCAGTGTTACTCGAAGAGAAGCCTCCTTGTGAAATTTCCTCTATCCGCTGCTGCTTTACCATACTCCGCCTGGACGGTGTCAGATCCCGTCTAAGCAAACAAACGGTGTTGTGCAATCCGCCCTAGTGTTGGTGCGTTACGGTAAACCCATTGAGCCGGCCCCAGTTTTAGCTTCCCTGTAGGTTGCTATATGCGCGTGAATGCTCCTCGTTTCCCCCTTGCCTGCTCCCTTCTATATCAAATGTTACGTGACTGTTTTGTGAAAAATTTTCTCATATTTTTGGAATTATTAGTTGCAAATAATAGGGTGTTACATTTTGGTATCAGAGCGGACCGAAAAGTCCAAGGCCAAAGTATGCTTACCAAGTGTAAGCGGTGGTGTGTGTGATTTTTGATTGAATGGTTGAAAATTGTTCTGATGCTAGTTGAACTTGATTGATGATTGACTTGAGGACAAGGGGTTGTTTTCCCTGGTCCGATTGTGTGTATGACCTAGGCGAATGATATAATGTGCTAGGCTATTAATTGTTGGACTAATAACTAGAGCGGTAGTAAGTGGCTCCGTATACTTATCCTTAAATGTCAATTTCAGGATAAGGAATGGCGCATCGTCAAAGTATGGAGGCTATAGCCACAGCATTCCAACGCTTTGCGGATGTATTTGAGAGGCAAGGCCAGACTTAACCTGAGGATGGCCATGTGCTGGACCGCTTCTTAAAAAGGAAGCCGAGTGAATTCTTAGGAGGACAGAACCCTGAGGCGGCGTTCAAATGGACTCAGGAATTAGAGAGAATTTTTAGGGGTCTTCGCTGTACCGAAGCTCAGAAGGTGGAGTGCGCAGTGTATATGCTGCGAGATGAAGCGGAGAATTGGTGGAAAATAGCCAGAAGCCGATTTCCTGAAGATGATAATCAACTGACGTGGAACGATTTCAAGGCCTGCTTCTTAGACAAATACTTTCCCGACACAGTGAGGAGTCGCAAAGAGCTGGAGTTTATGGAGTTAAAACAGGGCTCCATGACTGTGGAAGAATACGCGACCAGATTTGAGGAATTGTGCCTATTCTATCCGCCCTTCCAGCAGCCCGGAACGGAGAACTCCAAGTGTCTTAAGTTTGAGAACGGACTGAGATCGGATATCAAGAGGGCCTGCAGATACCATGAAATTCGGAGTTTCCCTGCCTTAGTGAACAAGTGTCGAATATTTGAAGAGGATGACAGGGCCCATTCAGGCCAGTGCAGTAGAGCCAACCAGCACCTGAGGCCTCAGCAGTCACGTTTCAAGAGGCCAGGAAACGTGAGGAGGAATGAACCCTTCACCAGATATCAGAATCATAATGACCGAGGGAGACAAATGAGTGGACGACCAAGATATGGCGGATGCTTTAAATGCGGCGGTGACCACTTTGCTAAGGATTGCAATGATACAAATGTTAAATGCTACCACTGCGGAGAGAAGGGACACGTTCGTCCTGACTGCCCCCAACTCCGCCAGGCAAACACCAATGTGCGTCAAGGAGGATTTCAAGATAGAACCAGAGTGAATGATAACCAACGTCCTGGTGGCAGGGGCAACGGGGCCAGAAGAGACGGGATGCGAGGGAGGAACACCGGCCCAACAGCGACAGGAAGGATCTACACCATCAATGCAGAGGATGTTGCACCAGCAAACGATCTAGTACAATGTAAGTGCTCACTTGGAATGAATACGCTTAATGTTGTTTTCGATTCGGGAGCTACCCATTCTTTTATAGCTGATGAGTGTGTGGAACGGTTGAAGTTACCAACTGTGTCTATGAACAGGACTTTGGAAGTGGCCAGCCCTACTGGCCCTAGTGTGTTCACATCGTCAATATGTAAAAATGTAGCATTTGAGTTGTATGATCGGAGTTTCACCTTCGATCTGATTTGCATGCCTTTGAAGGGTCTTGATATTGTGCTTGGAATAGATTGGCTTTCAGCCAATAAGGTATTAGTAGATTGTAGAAACCGAGAGATAGTTTTCCCAAAACAACTCACTGAAGAGGGCACGGCACTAGGTATAACCCAACTATTTATGATGCTTTGTCTAACCAAAGATGAGAGCGAGACCCTAGTGAACGAAATTCCGTTGTCTGCGAATTCCCAGAAGTGTTCCCAGAAGACGTTCCGAGTGTGCCTCCCAATAGAGAAGTTGAATTCTCTATAGACTTGATCCCTGGAGCCGAACCGGTCTCCAGTGCACCCTACAGAATGTCCTCAACTGAATTGGCAGAGTTGAAGAAACAAGTGGATGAGTTACTTGAGAAGCAGTTCATTAGACCAAGCGTGTCACCATGGGGCGCACCTGTGCTACTTGTTAAGAAGAAGGATGGCAGCATGAGACTTTGTATAGATTATCGACAGCTTAACAAGCTCACAATCAAGAATCGATACCCACTGCCTAGAATTGATGATTTAATTGACCAGCTGCGTGGAGCCTCAGTCTTCTCGAAGATCGACTTACGATCGGGCTATCACCAAATCCGAGTGAAGGACTCGGACATTCCTAAAACTGCCTTTAGGACTAGGTATGGTCACTACGAGTATGTAGTGATGCCGTTCGGTGTGACAAACGCCCCTGCTGTTTTCATGAATTACATGAACAGCATATTCCACTCCTTCTTAGATCGGTTTGTTGTTGTCTTCATCGATGACATCCTAGTTTATTCTAAGACGTCTGAGGATCATAAAGGACATCTCAGAGCGGTACTCCAAGTGTTGAAGGAGAAGCAATTGTTTGCAAAGCTTTCAAAGTGCGAATTTTGGATGGATGAGATCCACTTCCTCGGGCATGTGATTTCCGAGCGAGGCGTCTCGGTGGATCCTGCGAAGGTAGCTGCTGTAATGGCATGGGAGAAGCCCAGATCGGTTTCGGAAATAAGAAGTTTTATGGGCTTGGCAGGTTATTATAGAAGGTTCATCGAAGGTTTTTCTAAGTTGGCATTACCCCTGACTAGATTGACTCGGAAGAACGTTCCTTTCGTGTGGAGTCCGGAGTGTGAAAACAGCTTCCAAGAGCTGAAGAATAAGTTGACAACTGCTCCGGTGTTGGCATTACCTGAGTTACGAGAAAGCTTCGTGGTTTATTGTGACGCGTCCGGACTCAGATTAGGGAGTGTACTCATGCAGAAAGATCGAGTGATAGCATATGCCTCTCGACAATTGAGACCCCACGAGCAGCATTATCCGACCCATGACTTGGAGCTGGCAGCAGTAGTCTTTGCATTGAAAATCTGGAGGCATTACTTGTACGGATCCAAATTTGAAGTGTACAGCGATCATAAGAGCCTCAAATACCTATTCGACCAAAAGGAGCTGAACATGAGGCAGAGAAGATGGATTGAGTTTTTGAAGGACTATGATTTTGAGTTGAAATACCACCCAGGTAAGGCAAACGTCGTGGCAGACGCATTGAGTCGGAAATCCCTCCACATAGCAGCCATGATGGCAAAAGAAGTGGAGTTGTTGGAGCGGTTCCGAGACATGAACTTACATGTTGATACCCCTTCCTCTCAGAAGATGACCATCGGTACGTTGAGGATTGCCAATGAGTTCTTAAAATCCGTGTACGAACAGCAACAGGCGGACTCCTATCTAACTGAAATGAAGAAAATTCAAGCCAAAGGAAAAGATTTATCCTTGACAGAGGGGTCAGAAGGGATCTTCCGGGTGAGAAACAGAATATACATACCAAGTGGAGGAAGATTGAGAAGAATGGTGCTTGATGAAGCCCACAAAAGCCTACTCAGCATTCACCCAGGAACCACGAAAATGTACCACGACTTGAGGAAACAGTTCTGGTGGCCCGGACTAAAGAAGGATGTGGCGGAGTACGTGACCCGGTGTATGACTTGTCAGAAATCGAAGGTAGAGCACCAAAAACCGTATGGTGCAATGCAGCCTCTAGAGATCCCCGTGTGGAAATGGGACTCAATTGCGATGGATTTTATCATGGGATTACCCAAAAACCGAGCGGGCCATGATGCAATTTGGGTCATTGTTGACCGATTGACGAAGAGTGCACACTTCTTACCTGTAAATATGAGGTACCCATTGCATAAGTTGGCTCGAATCTACATTCAAGAAGTTATCCGACTGCATGGCATACCTACTTCCATCGTATCGGATAGGGACCCTAGGTTTACGTCCAGATTTTGGACCAGCATGCATCAAGAATTGGGGACGAAGCTTTGGCTTAGTTTTGCCTACCACCCCCAATCGGATGGACAATCCGAGCGAACGATTCAGAGTCTAAAAGATTTATTAAGAGCGTATGTGTTAGAGCACGGTGGGGACTGGGAGCAGTACCTTCCCTTGATCGAGTTTACGTACAACAACAGCCATCATCACAGCATTGGCATGGCACCTTACGAGGCATTATATGGGCGCAGATGCCGAACCCCACTCTGCTGGTCGGAAGTGGGTGAAAGTCTACTATTGGGACCAGACATCGTGAAGCAAACCACAGAACAGATCCGAGTGATAAGGGAGAAGATGAAAGTATCACAAGATAGGCAGAAGAGCTACCATGACAAACGCATCAAGCCATTGGAATTTTCAGTCGGAGATCAAGTGTTTCTGAGAACCTCTCCGAGTAAAGGAGTTGGACGAGCCTTAAAAAGTGGGAAGTTAAGCCCTCGCTACATCGGACCTTACGAGGTGTTAGAACGGATCGGCCCCGTAGCATACCGCCTCGCGTTACCAACTCACTTGTCCCGATTGCATAACGTATTTCACGTGTCTCAACTAAGGAAGTATTTGCATGACCCCAGCCACACGATGCCTGACGACGAGGTAGAGATCAAGGAAGACCTAACCACTGTGACTACACCGGTTGGAATCGTGGATCAATCGGTAAAACGCTTAAGAAACAAGAACGTAAGGCTGGTTAAGGTGGAGTGGCAGCAAGGCAAGACCACCTCCTACACGTGGGAACGCGAAGACGCCATGCAACAGCAGTACCCCGAGTTGTTTACCTAGGTAAGTACCGACTGAATTTCGGGGACGAAATTCTTTTCCAGTGGGGGAGAACTGTAACATCCCAGTTTTGAAATTAAATGCTGAGTGAAGAATAAACCATTAAGACTTGATTTCAACTAGAAATAACTGTTAATTGCATTTAACTAAGTGGGTTTAAGCCATTAAATTAAAAAAAAAATGGTGGTGGACAGGGGATGGGGTGGAGTGCACGTGACTGCTGGGCACGCACTCTCCCATCCCACTCTTCTTTTACTGTGCGCATGCACATATATATATATAAAACGTGAGCCTTGGTGAGAAACGCACTTACTCTTTCTTCAGACTCCCTTCTCCGTCACTTCATCCTCTACTTCCTCTCTTCGTCTCCATCTTTCTTCTTCTTCTATCTTACTCTTCGCTCCTGGAGACCTTGGTTGCAGTACTGAAGAACAGACTACACTTCATCCCAGAATCAGGCGCAGGATACGACAAAGCCAAGGAAGACCGGACGAACCAGGAGAAGGACATCGGACCCAACAACAAGAACGGAAAAGGTTTCTGAGGATTCTTCTAAAGGTAGGGGGCGCTTGCATGTCGAATGCATGGTCTAAGAACGGTACCGGATGAACGTATTGCTGAGTGTGGGTGTGTGTGTGTGCATGTATTTATAATCATTAAAACTGATGCTGTGCATGTGTGCATGTATTCATAATTATTAAAACTGATGCATGATTTGAGATTCTGATAGTGATCTTCGTGGCGATGGTGTAGCCTGTCAGTGGATGATAATGATGGATGATATGCATGGATCTATTTTCTGTCACTATGAAAAATATGCATGTGCGTGCTCTTAATTGGATTGTTCAATGTTGTTAGTTTGACGACCGATTGTAACATGCGCTGGTGTGATTGACTGATTGATTACGAGTAGTGGGGGAAATCCGTTCTTGCTTAATGACTACGGAGAAGGTGTTTGTGGTGTGATGATGTGTATTAATGAATGTGTTAGTTGCATGAGTGAGAGTGGGATGACCCATAGAAGGTCAAGAACCCCAAGGGAAACGACTTCCAGTTACCAACCCTGGCTAGATCCCAATAGAGCTCGTGGTAGCCGTTGGAGCTAGAGAAGAGAGTCTCGAGACGCCGTGGGGAGGCCGGTGCCACCTGGTAAGAGCTGAGGGACGAGGGGCCAGAAGGAAAGGGGACCGTAACTGAGAGTCTTTACCCGAGTCGGATCCGCAGGCATGCATATAGAAATAAGGCTGATTGTGGTGGTGTATAAATCTCTGTATGTATATGTGTATGATTTTGAATGCATGAATATATATTTGGATATGGAATAAACTCTGTGTATTATGTGTGTCATGAATGTTGTTTGAACTGTATGAACTTGGTTACTTGAGAAAGGTTGAATGATAGCAGGAGCGTGTACTGACGCTGATACCGAGTCTGTGAGTATCATTTTACATGTAAAAGCTCACCCCTGCAGTGGCCATTTTCAGTAAATATCTCTCGTGAGGAGGATCAGAAGCAGAGCTGGAACGCTGGGCGGAGTGCTGATGCATTTGGAAGGTTTAATTAAGGCGTTGTTAGATTTAGCCCTGACTGGTTCATACCGGATGTTAATGTTTTGGGATGAATAGAATTTTATAGACAAGGAGAAAACCGATTTTTGTGTTGTAAATATTAACATACACTCTTATGTATATATATGGATGTATGGTTTTATGCGTGTGATGCTATGAGCTGCCTTGTTTCATAATTGTGCTCTAATGGAAACGCAGGGACAGTATGATTGAGCAGGTTGTAGCCAAGTCTGAGTGAATCAAAAATTGTCTTAGGAAAACTTATGTCGGATACGTTGGGCGGAGTCGTACCCCGCCCGAAGTATGGGAGCGATTCGCCCAAGCGTGAAGATCCGCGCTGGAGCGTTGTAGTTGTTAGAATGAGACCCCGGTGTTGACCCCTGATTTGGGCGTTGTGGTTGAGTCCGCCCAGGCGTTGTCATAATTAGTTAAGTTGGGCGGAATAGGTTCAGACTCCTCCTTTCTCCATAACCTACTATCGCATTAGTACCCTGTAACTTCCCGTTTTTCTGAGTGAAGTGCGAGTGTGAGGATTTACCTGGTGAACCCTTGTCCATACCCGATGGAGAAAATTACCTTGTAGTTGTGTTAAAGAGGCGTTTTGCAGATTTCGTCATACCTCGCCCAAGTAACTAGGATAGTCCACCCAGAATAAATATACCCCGCCTAGCCAAGTAGGATGATTCTAACTCCGCCCTTCCACCGAATGCTACGCGTGTGAATGTATTAACATCTTTCCCTTATCTATTTCCTCCCGTTAAGTGATCAGTGTTACTCGAAGAGAAGCCTCCTTGTGAAATTTCCTCTATCCGCTGCTGCTTTACCATACTCCGCCTGGACGGTGTCAGATCCCGTCTAAGCAAACAAACGGTGTTGTGCAATCCGCCCTAGTGTTGGTGCGTTACGGTAAACCCATTGAGCCGGCCCCAGTTTTAGCTTCCCTGTAGGTTGCTATATGCGCGTGAATGCTCCTCGTTTCCCCCTTGCCTGCTCCCTTCTATATCAAATGTTACGTGACTGTTTTGTGAAAAATTTTCTCATATTTTTGGAATTATTAGTTGCAAATAATAGGGTGTTACATAAGCCAATTTAAACAATTTCTAAAATTCCTAATTCCCTTTATATCTTCTCCCTTTTTCTTTTTGGCATTACTAAATGCACAAGAGTAATTTTCCAATTAAGCATATAGGAGAAATAGAAACAAGATTGTAAGCATAAGTACCATAATCATAATTATAGGGAGGTGAAATCAAGGATAATCATTATTCATATGTGAGCTCCCCCTTATTATTGTAATTGATATCACTTGTAAAAACATATACCACTTATTAACATGTGAAATCAATATGATAAAGTTTGATACCAATTGTTATGAAACCAATTACACTAATTTGATCAAGTCTAATATTACTTGTGAGTCACTTCAATCAAGTTTAACAAAAACTATTATTGACACCACATGTAATTGAAAACCAATTGTTAAGCTAATTGATACCAATTGTTCATGTTGGCCTATTTAACAAGTTTGATACCATTTGTTTATTTAAGCACATGATCTCATTCCTTTAATAGATGCCACTTATTCAACCAATAGAAATCACAATATAAGTAGATACCACTCAAAAGTTAGATACCAATTGTATATAAATTCACTAGTTAATCATCAATTAATAGTGCTTGATGCATTTCTAGATATCAAAGTAGTAATCATAGAAGATTTTTCAACAATGTACACTCAAATGTAGGTATCAAAGCAATGGTGGAATAGTTAATACAACTTGTTGGCTTACTCATGCATTTGTATTGTAACACATGCCAATATATCTATATGATTTTTTCTCATGACCCTTTTTATGTCAAACATTCTTTTCTTGATCAATCACCATTTATTTCTTATTCATTGTCCATACCACTTGTTGCTAGTATCTAGTCATGATATCACTTGATAGATTTACCAATTTAAGCTCTTGATATCAATTATGAATATTTAAGCATATTATCACAAGATTGTTGACATTTAAGCATACATCATAATGTTGTTCATAAATTCTTTTCAATCTCAACGATGCATATATTCAAATTTCTTATTCAAGATCATGCATCATCAAACATATATGTTACTCAAGATAGATGCCAATTTGCTCAAGTATGGTGTATCAAGGAAGGTCATGTCATGTATTATAATATACCAAGTATTGTGACATATCATATATTGTCAAGAGTTCATGCATCATTTAAGAGTTTGAATCTAAGCATCAAGATTTAACATTTTAGCATTTTGATGTTTCAATCCTTCCTAACACACATGGATGCAAACAACTTTAATCTCAAGTTTTTCAAGAAATCAAAACATGTTATTTAAGCAATCATTTATGTACATACTTCATTGATCCTAAGATTTTCATGAATTTAAGGGGTTCTAAATTTATTCATTCATCTATCTCAAGGTTTTGTGCCATTCATGCTCAAAATCAAGTATCACATATCAACTCAAAGTTAGATCACAAAGATTCATTATGAACAAGTATGGAATTTGGCTTTACAAAATTATTTAGACATTTCTAAAAATTCTTAATAAATTATCAACCAAGTCCATAGATATTTAAACATAATTAAGCATACATAATATTTGATCAACTTAGAGTAAGAATCGAACATACCTTGGAGTTTTACGAATCCTCCATCCTTATCATTTTTTGTTCTTTGGAGTGGAGATTATGCATCTTGATTCTTTGGTCATTCGTCAATGAGAGATTGCTGATTTAAGGTATGCCTACAAAATTTAAGGTTTTATGGTACCCTTTGAAAGTTGGGTCCTTTCTTGTTAGTTTAGGATTTCAAAGTTATTTTTGGAATCCATAACTTTCTTGTACACTTTTGACAGGGTTTATTTATAAAGCAATTAGATGATATATGACCAAATATTCCACAATAAAAACATGTTGCATCCAAAGAATAATTCATAGTAGAATTATAATGGTTCCTATTATGTTCTATATGATTCTTTTTAAAACAATTAGGCAATGAGTTCCTTTTTCTTTCATGGTTTGTACATCTTAGAGTGGGTTTAGATTTTTCTTTGTAAAGTGCAAGAGGATTCTTATAATGACCTATTTTCCTTCTATCAAGTATATGCTTTTGATTTTGAAGAGATGCACTTAAATTCTTTTGACTACTTGTAAGCTTCTTAAGTGCTTCTTTTAGTTCTTTATTCTCATTTTCAAGAAGCATACATTTATCAATAAGCATACAATCATTATTACCATTACAAGTCATAGAAGATACGTTTGAGGCTACTAATTCATCATTTTGAATTCTAAGATTTTCCTTTTCAATGTGCACATTATGTAATTCATTTTCAAGCTTCAAAATGGTTTGTTTTGAACATGCATATTTCTTTGATAACAAGACAAATTTTTCATGCAATTCTTCAAGTGCTTCTAATAATTCATCTTTATCAATTTTATCATCATTATCATCACTAAAAGCATTTAAAGAGCATACCTCATCATCTTGGGAGTGCTTTGTCATTAGGCATGCAATTTCTTCTTCCGTTTCATTGGTCTCTTTCTCTAGACTTCTTTCGAATTCTTCATCTTGACTAGAAAGAGTACTAATTCTTGCATCTTGATCATCATTAGTATTTCCATAAATTGTTTCAAGAGTTTCCCACATTTCTTTAGCATTGTTACAAGTAATAACTCTAGAAACATCATTAGGTTCTAATGCTAATGTGATAATAATTTTAGCTTTTAGATTAAATTGTACCTTTCTTTCTTCTTCCTTAGTCCATAATTTTATGGGCTTCATGCATTCTATATTATCAACAATGTATTTAGGAATGAAAGGACCACATTGAATAGCATTCCATACCTTGATGTCATAGGCTTGGATAAAGATCTTCATCCTTTCTTTCCAAATAACATAGTCTTTACCATTGAAGATTGGTGGTCTATTTATTGTCCCATTTTATGGAAATGCATCATAAGAAATAGAGGCCATCTTGATCTCTTGAAGCCGTTAAGCTTGATCTACCAAGAGTCAAGCTCTGATACCACTTGTTAGCCAAGGCCTCGATACTCAAGAGGGGGGGTGAATTGAGTATTTCAAATTTTTGCGCGGAATCCCTTTCAAAATGATTAGTAGTACACAAATGATGTAAGATAAAAGATATGATAATTGTGAAGCACATTTCATACTAAAATATCTTGAGTTGAATAGACCATATTCAAGAATTGATTTTGATAAGTAAATCAAGTTATTAGTTTAGGCAATTCTTGAAACACTTAGCATGCAATAATTAATTTCAATATAAGTATAACTTGAACAACTTCTAACAAATTAATTAAGCATGATAGTTTTACCAATTTGTTAACACCAATATTTTTCTTCCTCAATAATTAAATCCAACAATGTTTAAGTCAATTGATTCAAGGATTCAATTTTACCAAACCAATTTGATATAAGTATTTTGGCATGCAAATTAAATTCACAATAATAAGGAGTTTTAAAGGAAGAGAGAATTTGCAAACCGATATAACGAGTTCCACCACCCCGGTGTACGTCTAGCCTTCAAGCAACCCACTTGAAGGATTTCCACTATTGAGAATTTGAGATTACAAGCTTTGAGCAATTGTCTCCTAGTGTCCCACACTCAAGAACCCAATCCTCACAAGCAAAGGGCAACCCACCCAATCTCACAATCTCTCAATACCTAAAGGTTGAACCCCAACCTTTGTGACCACTCAACCTAGAGTGAATACCTTGGTGTTTATGGTGTTTAGTTTACAATCAAATAACTCTCTCACTAGAGTAGATATACAACTTGAAGCTCTCACCAAATAATAACTCTCAAAGAGAGGATATACAAATTTAGCTCACACAAAATATTTTCTCTCTAACTCTTAAATAACTCACTAAGAGAATATGCCAATATGTAATAAGAGAGAATGAGTAGAAGAGCAAGAGAATGGAGGAGGAAGAAACCAATGGAATTGCTTCAATGGTTTGGGACATCTTGCAAGTGCAATTCCTTCTCCTATTTATAGGACTTCAAGAGTATGGCATGTTCAAATTTGAATTCCTCTATCACATGGCTTTGCATTATTTAATTCCTTGGGAGCATGGCTTTGCATTATTTAATTCCTTGGAAGCTTGAGCTTGGAGCATGCTTGTCTCAATTCAAAATGGCATTACAAATTCAATGAGCTTTTAATGTCTCCAAGAAGAACATGGTATGTGCATCAAGAAGCATGTTTGTCTAAATTCAAATTAATTGCATTTCCAATAATACACATGCATGTGGAGAGGGACAAAGCATGAAACATGGTCTTGGACTTTCCAATTTGAGTGAACCGAAGGGAATTTTGAGTCTGCGCATGATTTTGTTCCTGACAGCCTTAGGAATCGATTCATTTGTCATACAAATCGATTCATGCAATTAAATCAAGGTTACTGGGCATTTTTCAACGTAAGAATCGATTCACAAGAAGGAAGAATCGATTCATGATGTACAAAATCACTTCCTGGGCACCTGTGACCGTGTGAATCGATTCACACTTTGGTTGAATCGATTCAGGCCTGCAAAATTTCATTTCTGGGCACTTGGAACCATATGAATCGATTCATACTTACCTTGAATCGATTCATGCATCTGATTTATCAATTCTAGTGCATTTTTCATCCCTTTTTGGAACCCTTTTGCATATACTTTGGTTCCTTTGATTCTTAGACACTTTGATGATCAATTTTCACCTGTTTTGAGCTTCTTTAAATGCCTTTAACATATGTCCTTGATTGTTCATCAAATTTAGACATCAACCATTTTAAATTCCACATCAAACATAATTAATTGCTTGATAACATCCTTGATATTTCTCCATTTGTTGTGTCATTATCAAAACCTACATCAACATAAAAATACAATTATGGTCGGCTCTACTGCCTTATCCTCCGTAATTTCTTTATTATTTAAATTTCGTCATTTATATTACTGAGTATAATGGTTGGCTCTGCTGCCTTATTATCATTACTATTATTATTATTGTTGTTGTTATTATTATTATTATCACTATTATTTTTATAACCGAACGAAATGAGACTTAGAGTCGACAATCACGCCTATGTCCCATTTTATTAAATTGGTAAAAGAACCCGAATAAAGTATGTTACGCGGTAAGTCTAGTTAGATTTACTCAGTACGTACAAATGATCAGATACTATCTTATTCCTAAATACTTCGTAAGTCTCCCAGACTTAATGGTGTATACTAATAAGAGTAATGGTCAACAATGTTTTAAGAAAAACCCGTATTTTATAAATAAGTGTCAAATGCCACTTTATCCCCAAATGCTTCCATGAGATCAATTCAAAATGAAGCATACCGATAAAGGCAATGGCCAAGTACTCTTTTACTTCTTAAGTCAAGTCGACATCATTTAAATTACTGTCATTCCAATTACTACTCATAAAGTGGAAATACATTATTTACTCTTCAATCTAAACGTTATTTTAACTAAGAAATAGCTAATACATTTTCTAAATAAAAATGGAGATAAACCACAACATCCGAAAAACAGGTGGGACCTAACAACTTGAGGAAAAATATCATGAGGTAGGAAACACATAGATACCCAAGGGTCCAAAAAGTAGTGATAATAATAGTAAATTAAGTTAGAATAAATCAAACCCATGAAATTTCTATAATCAAATTACACTTTAAGAATTCTATTAATATTATACACACACACACACATACATATATATATACATATATAAGCATATTCTGATGACTATTAGTGTATCATGAATAAATAACCAAATTTAAGAAGTAAAGGAAGATATGTAAATAGAATGACTAGAAGAATATTTTAGGTTAACCAACTTACACTAAATAAAATATAAATATGCTCCATCTATTTTATAAAAGTGTACCGGCTAGATAGATTGGTATGGTGCTTGAATATGTGTTTAAGTATGTGGTTTGAATAGAAGTAGTATGTATTTGACTAAACTTTGTGAACTTACGTGCTGGTATGTATATGTTGATTGAATTAAGTATACTTGATTAGCTTATATGACCTATTTGTTAGTTATGATATATATGCTAGTGTGAAGTTATAAGTAAAATAAATTAAACGAGTGCAATGAGATGTATGGTTGATGAATGTGCTGATATGTGCTTGATCGATTAATGTGCATGATTATATAGATTACATGTTCCGGTTGGTGTGATAAGTGATGAGTTTGGTGAAATATATGATGAAAGGAATGAATCTTGCATGATGCATTAATAAAATGTTAGGTAAAGAATAAAAGCAAAAATATGTATAGGTAGGGATCCTGATATGATATGAAAATGGAATGATGGTGAAACGTGAATGGATCTAATGAGATGATGATATGTTCAGACATAAGTTCGTACCCGAGAAATCATAAATATACTCAACTCCCCTTTCATTCTTAATTATCAGAGGAATATATATTATAATGAGCATTAAAGAGAAATAATGATAACAACTAAAGATAGTGTTGATAAATGAATTAGACGATTAACCAGCCATTAGTAGGAACTAAGTATACGCCTACATAGCCAAAACAACCCATACCCTTAGAATAGTCATACTCAATATTGATAAGATTATACCACATTTGACTTAGGATAAATCCTTCATTAGTCTCATTTTCTCTAAAGGATGATTTAAAGAGATTTAAAGAACAATATAAAATAAATCAATGTTACGAATGAAAGTGACTGTTAAGGGGACCCTACCGATGACAACTATGACAGAAAGTGAAAGAATATGAATGAGACATGCATCATTTACATATGACATATGGAAACTAGAGCATACACCGTGGGTATGCTAGAGAACATTCACGTTTGGTCTCCAAGGAGAACCTTGGGAGTACAACAAGGACTGAAACCCAATGGCATCAAAGTCGTGCCTAAGTCAGGTGAGATGATGCAAACCTGGTGTACTTTAACTAAATGACAGAATATATCTATGACCATGGAGTGCCAAGTCCCCTTTTGATATCAAACAGATCCCCAATAATGAACAGGACCTAAGAGTCCTTAGTACCCTGTGATATAAGAGACTTGGTGAGCTCTGGTCGCTCTAATACAAAAATGTTGTGTTTAGGGGCAGCCTGAACAGGATGGATTCTAATGAGAATGATGATTGATGGGATGGTTTTGGGCCAACGTGCATCATGATGGCTAAGAAAAGATCAATTGAATGGAATGGAACCATGCATTGCATTACATTCTCCAATTGAGTTTGTGTTTGATTATAGTTATCGATTGTTATATTACTGATAATGTTTTATTGAGGAAATAGAGTTAAAACTTTAGGAAATAATTAAGTAGTGAGGGGAAGAGCATGAAGTTGTATATTTAGGGAAGATAGGGAGGTTGAGTGATGATAGAAAACTTAGAATGGATTTATTAGGGACCCTTGTTATGAATGTTAGAAACAGATATTTTATAGGCTTGTACTGTATGGGAGGGACATCAGAAATGACATCTCTTTGATTGTTGTGGTGGAATATACTCACCCTTACAACTTTTTACAGACCTTCATTTGGACCACACACTCGACACCCTAGAGATCGGCGTAGACTTCGCATCAAGGATTGTCCAGAGTCTTCTTGGACCGAGGATGATTAGGATAGATGATTTTCTTTTCGTATTTGTATGGGAGTCTGCGTGCTCCTAATTTTCAGCATGTACGGTATATTGAATATGACCATGTATTGTATATGATTAAATTGTATATAATGTGTCTGTTCCACCAAATTCCCTCGTAAAAAAAAACTTCCATATTTTTCTAGAATCCTAACCTCTTAGTTAAGTAGAAGGACCTAGTGGAAGAGGTCATTCTAGTTAGCCGAGGGTGTTACACATCCTATTTCGTTGAAAGATCAAGGTTTCCCTATTAAGTCTATAATAATATTACAATATCTAATTTTTCTTAGTAAGGGTGTATAGTCTCTTCTAAAATCATGTTTATCATTTTTTCTAATTTAAAATAGACCTTTTTTCATCTCAAGTGGAAAATTCTTGATAGAACATGTCATATTATGTTTTATAATTCTTTAAAGGTTCATCTTTAATCACTAACTAGCTTATGAACCTATATATTGCATGAACTTTTTTAAATTTAGGTTTTATTAATAATGCTATTGAGGAAAAAAGTTGCTAAACTGGGGTTGTTTTGAAAGAATTTTTGTGTTTAGGGTTGTATTATGCGCCGTTCGTGTAAAATACGACAAAGGTGTCACATATATGAAGGATGACACATGCACAATGCGCCACGTAGCTATGTTGCCTAAAGAAATAACGACATGCAGGTGGTGCACTTGGGAAGGACGACACCCATGCTATGGTGCACAATGGAAATACGACACTAATGTTATGGTGCACGTTGCATAGGCACCACATGTTTATGTGGTGCATCCTCCATAGGCACCATAACTTCTGATTCCCTTGCACCGCCACTTATAAATACGCATCATTATCATTTGAAATTTAAAAATGTTCAGCGTAGTTAAAAGAATTTATTATATGCTTTTTAAAATTTTCAGTATAGGCTTTTTAAAATTTTTAGTATGAATTATATGTCAGATGAGGATTCTGATTATAATTTACCCTTTGAAGTAGATAGTAGTGACTTATGCAATGATTACGAGTTGTTAATGGAAGATTCAGAAATTAAGGATGATGTTAGCTGGGGAGCTCTATTAAGAATCGATGAATCGTCTAATATGATAGCTATTAACCATCTGGTAAATTATTTTGAAAGTTCAGATATTTATTTTTAAATTAAATTCAGTTTACATGTGTTTATTTTACTTAACATAGATACTATTAAGACGCCATTTTGGAACATGACACCACATTATCAAAATGTTAATTTAAGAATGTTGATCAAGAAATGGATTTTGATGATTGCAGTAGTTGGAATGTTGGGGATGAGTTGTCTGTGGGGTTAGAATTTGAAAGCAAAAGTGAAGTGCAAAATGCACTAAAACAATATTCGATGAAATTGTATCAATCATATATTATTATGGAGTCAAATCCAAATACGTTTACTGTGAAGTGTCCCAATCAAGCTACTAGACGTGGTTGGTGAATGCATGCTCATCAGCTGCTGCATGGATTGTGAAGGAAAGTAATAGGTTGGCCATGGTGATTCTAGAGGCTGCACAAAGGAACAAAGTAATGCCTAGTCTATTGATAAATGTAAATTAAGCATTGATTTCATGATTCATTTTTACTAAAATTGCTTAAGAATTATAACAAATTGATGATGGATAGAAGAGATTGAGCATGAATTCTTCAAGTAATGATAGATATGTTCCAAAAAGAGAAAACATTGTCAAAACTCTTGAAGAAATACATGAATTACATGAAAATAATCAAGTCAGCATACTTGGTCTTGGTCATGAAGAAACATGAAGCTTGAACCATACATCATGCCCCTGCCATGCTTGAGCATAACACACGGGGTGCTTAAGTGTAAGATACTCTAAAAGTCACGCTTGAAGGCGCTTGAGTGAAGGAACATTAGCATCAGGCCCTTCCACGCTTAAGTGTGAGAAGGGGACGCTTGAGCGTGAACCAGTACATGCTTGGCGTAGCATTGGGCGTGACCTGCACGCTTGGGTGTGATCCTGGGCATGATCAAGCGTGGGAACCAGAAGGCATCAGGTCTCTTCCCGCTTAAGCCTGAAAATTCTAAGCTCAAGCATAGTCACGCTTAAGCAAGAATATCTCACGCTTGAGCGTGATCAAAGAAGCATGGGCACTGAATTTTCTATTAACCAATGATCCCAACTCATCCACTTCCTTATGTTTCTGACCACTCCTGCAACGCCACTCAGCAAGTTGGGTTACGCTTAAGCATGACAAAGGGAAGCTTAAGCGTGACTCCTCTATAAATAGAGCAGAAGAAGAGAGGAACATCATTAATTCATTTAGTTTTTATTTTATTCATCAATCAGTCATTCAGTTTTACTTTTCTCTTTTGTATTCTTTTGTTTCCCATATTTTGAAGTGAAAATGCAAGGCATGAGTAGCTAATTCCTTTATTGGGATTGGTTGTAATCCATTCAAACCCCAAGTAATGCTGCTTTAAGTTTTTCATATATATAATAACATTTGATAGTTTTTGTATTTCATTCTGCACTTAATGCTTGAAAGTACTTGATCACTATTTTCTTGTCTTTGGTTTTCTTAAGTATATTGGGAAATAACTTTTGAAAGCAGATCTGAATGAAATACTTGTTGTAAGTAGATGACTAGGGATGGTATCTAATGCAATGAACGTCTAAACAATCGATCATTAATGCTGGAATGATTTCAAGGTGACTGAGGGATCAATAGGTTAAAATCATTCTTATGAATTTTGTAGTCGAGGGATCGATGCAAATGACTTTGATTGTGATGTAAAAATTATCACTTCAAGTTATATACATGCAAACTTACATAGCTTACGTAAGGTGAGATGTGATGAAAAACCAATCCCAGTTTTCCAAATCTGATTTTTACCAAAACTCATTACTGTTGTTCTTTACATTTATTACTTTCTATTAACCCTTTAAATTAGTATCCTTTACAACAAACCAAAACAAACTTCTTGTCAAATTAATTCAATAACTAAGATCTTCAAGCTAGCACCTCCTCAGTGGAACGACAACCTGTTTTTACTATAACTCTAGTGTTTAAACTTGGCACTAATCTTCCATTGAATCCATATTATACAAACTTGATTCTTTTATTGAAAACTTCCTTTTCAACAAGCTTCTATGCAAGATCTAATAACATTAATCAAGTTAAACCATATCAAGTTTTGGCGCCGCAGCCAGGGAGGTGATTCAAGTTTTTAAAATCTATGCATTGAATTGATAAGACTTTGTGAATAGTTTCTGTTATTTGTGTTTTCATTTCCTTCTAACGTGTGGTAACTTTGCTAGAGTAAGTGTTTAATTTATGCTTTTAAGAGGATAGAGATCAAAAGAATAATTTACATTTGATGTAGAGATAGATAGGTTTCTCAAGAAGATCAAGAAAGCAAAGAAAAAGCAGAACTTCCACACGGGTGAAACTTCTTCCTTAACATAAGCTAAGAAAATGGTGGAAGACAACAGCCACAATCAAAATCCACCAAGAAGAACACTGGGAGATTATGCCTTACAACAAGGACCCGGACATTTTTCAAGCATTACTACTCCAAATACAATAAGGGCCATTGAAATGAAACCTATTTTTCTTAGTTTAATTAGTTCCCACCAATTCCATGGAATGACAAGTGAAGATCCATATACTCACTTGGCCGTATTCTATGAATTGGTTGGAACAATGGGTTTTGACCAAGATGTAATCAAAGCTGCATATCTAAGATTGTTTCCTTTTTCTTTAGCAGGTAAAGCAAAGGAATGGCTACAATCTCATCCCAATCAAAGTCTAAATAGCTAGGATGGAGTTGAAGAAAAATTCCTACAAAGATTGTTTCCACCATCCAGATTCATCAAAGCTAAATCAGATATCACAATATTTAAACAGGGCCAAGAGTTGTGAAGCCTGGGAATATTTCAAATCTCTCCTAAAAAAGTGCCTTAACCATGATTTAGAAGATATTGCCCAACTTAATATCTTCTACTATGGACTAAGGGCAGATACAAAAATGATATTGGATGCAGCAACTGGAGGCACGATGATGATGGTAGATGCAGAGCAAGCTACAAGAATTATTGAAGCACTATCCTCCACAGACTACCAAGCCCAACATGATAGATCCCAAATCCAAAATAAGGGAATACTGGAGTTGAATACTACTGATGCCATTCTAGCTCAAAATAAAATATTAACCCAACAAATTGAAGCTCTCACACAACAGATGGCAAAATTACCTTAGTAGTTACAGGCAATGTAAACCTCTACAGGAAATCAAAACTCACAATCAAAATATGATTTTTATGGAGGTGATCATCAAAATGGACATTGCCATGGAGAATAGCCTGATGAATCCATCTTGTACATGAACAATCAAGGTAAGAAGAACAATTTCAATAATAATGCTTTTTCTAACAATTTTTAACAGGGATGGAGGAATAATCAAAACGGTGGATGGAAACAAGAGGCTAGCACATCCAATAGGCAACAAACGTACCAACAGGGACCTTCTTTGATGGAGAAAACTTCCAGACTGGAGGACACCTTGGAAAAGTTTATGCAAGCTTCTCTAACAAATCAAAAGAACACTGAGGCATCCATCAGGAATTTGGAAACGCAGGTTAGCTCACCAAATTACTGAACAACAAAGACCTCAGTATGGAGCCAACACTAAGCAGAATCCTAAAGAGCAATGCAAGGATGTGGTGACCCGTAGTGGAAAAATGGTAAGTAGTGAATTGACTGAAAAAGAAGAAAAAAAGGAAGAAGAGATTTCAAAAGAAAAAAAGAGATAAAAGGAAAAAGAAGAAAAAGAGAGTGAAGATGTAAATAGAAATAAAGAAAAAGAAAGAGATAAAAACAAAAACAGTGAAAGTGAAAAAGGAAAAGAAAAAGTTAATGACATTCTATAGTTAAAAAGTGTGCCTTATCCCAAAAATCCTTCAAAACGTGATAAGGAAAGGCAATTTGCTAGATTCATGGATATTTTCAAAAGGTTGCAGATTAATGTTCCATTTATGGAAATCATGGAGCAAATGCCTACCTATACAAAATTTATGAAGGATTTGCTGACAAAGAAAAAGAAATTTTCAAAAGAGATAGTTGAGCTCGAAGCTGGATGTAGTGCCATCATTCAAAAGGCACTACCTTAGAAGTTCAAAGATCTAGGGAGTTTTACAATTCCCGTTACTATTGGAACCTTTCTAGTAAGAAAAGCCTTGCTGGATCTTGGAGGTAGTATCAACTTAATTCCACAATCCATGCTAAAAAGGATAGGAGACTTGGAGGTTAGGCCAACAAGAATGACTCTCCAATTGGCTGACCAATCAGTAAAATTTCCATATGGAGTGGTAGAGGATGTCTTGGTGAAAGTAGACAAATTTATGTTTCCTGTGAATTTTGTGATCATGGATATAGAGGAAGATTCTGAAGTGCCTCTCATTTTAGGAAGACCATTTATGAAAACTGTTAGTGTATGGACTATGAGCTTTATGCTTTTTCATTTGTATCATTTTTCTGCTAATCAATAAAATAAGTATTTCAGTTTAAAATTGTTTTAAAATGTATCTATCTTTGGAGAAATGATGCTAAATCTCCGAGTCATTAATTTGGTTGGAAAATCTTGAATTAATATTGACTTATTGTATGACTCTCAGAGGATTTATTCTTTTGGAAAGCGCACCAATCGTTAAATTTGTAATATATTTGATCGTTCCCACAGGGATTGTGGTAATTACCGCAATCTTAGACTAGTACAAGCTGAACCAATGCAATGCAGATAGAGTTCATTCTATTTTTGTTATTTTATATTTCTAATGTTTTTGTATTTATAGAGACAGTATGAAAGATGAAATGTGATTTATGGAAGATAGGTTAAAATTGCTTCAGCTTATAACTTCATCAAGAAACATGCATTTAAGGTTCAATCAAGCTTCAGACTCAAGAGGACAATCCACAAATGGTTAATCCCTAATTCCTTAGGTGAATAACACTAATTCCTAAGCATTAAACCCTAATCCCTTAGGTGTTCAATTAACAAAGAAATCTAATGTGAAATTGGGGGTTGAACCCTAACTATTCACTTAATTACTAGGCCTGAATTAGTTAGGAAGCGAGAAGTTACCTAAGCCTCAACCATGATTCCTCACTGGTGAGATTCTTCATCAGATCTGGATTTGTCAATCCAGTAAAGTAGATCCACTCCTCAGCTTGTTCTCCTCTTAATTTAGAAGTTGACTTCCTCAATACACTTTCAAGAATCCATTGCAAACCTTCGCAATCCCAACCCTAGGGACTTAAAAACCCATAGAAATGGATTCTGTCGAAGGAATGTGGAGAGACATGGATGAGAGAATTTAGAGAGAGAAAAGAATTAGAGAGAGATTGAAAATGGAAAAATGAATTGTATTTTGTATTCTACCGTCTCCTCCCTGTTTTACAAGGTATGTACAAGTATATATAGGCATCTAACTAACTATCTTAATTAATTACAAAGAAAACTTAATTAATAATTAAACTAACTAAACTAATTACATACTTAGAAATAAATAATTAATTACAAACATTACTTAAATTATTAAGGTACAGCGTGCAAACAGTATAGCAACGGTGTAGAGCTTCTTTTGGAGGCAAAGCATCAGCTTTAAATAACCACCTTCACGCTTGAGCGTGAAGGGCTCTCGCTTAAGCGAGCTTGAAATATGCACTGCAGTATTGCTTTCTCGCTTAAGCGTGATGGAGAAGCTTGGGCGTGGGTGATGTTTTGGAGTCACGCTTGAGCGTGAGCTTGCTCGGTTGAGCGTGGTCGTGCTTTCCTTTTTCTCTTCACTTATTTTGCATGAATCTTGCTTGAGCTTGCATCCTTCAAGCTTGAGCGTGAACCGTTCTTTACTGCACCTGCACATGCAATTAAATAATTTCCTAGCATTTGTACGCTGGCTGTCCAGCGTAGGTACGCTGGGTTAGTGAATTTATAAATAAACATAATTTCTTACTTAATTATTGTTTTTAATCATTTTCTTGCATAAATTAAACACTTTTGAAATAAATAAATAAAATAAGAATTATTGATAATTTATTAAATAATTGTGCTAAACTAAACAATATTTAATGAATTATGTTAAGTAAAAGGTGAAATAATTAAGTCTTTTTAAGACTTATCACATCCCCAAACTTAAAACTTGCTTGTCCTCAAGCAAATACTCAGATTAATTAAATCAATTACACTTACTCAAGATAATCAACCTTTCCTTAACTTAATTCATACCATAATCATTGAATATCATCCATGTTTTCCTTTCGCAAATTCTGAATATATAATTACTCACACATCCTTTGAGAGACAAGCTGGTGATACTTTCCTCACTGGATTGGTGTTTCACTCTTCTCTCAGTGTATAAGGTTAAATATATGCACTCATCACCTGCATAATTGCTAGATCAACATAGGCTTGCAACAGTTCTAAACATCATGAAATATGCTAGCACAATTGGAACAGTAAAGGCTTTTTAAGCTTGTAATGGGGTTAGGCTACAGGCTCTATTTTTGTTTTTCTAGTCAATGTTGGGTTAAAGATGTGGCCACTGATGCCTTGCCTCAATCTTAACTTAAATGCCTCTACTAACAAGCTCTCTTGCTTTCATTATTTTTCATATGAATGGTAACTCAATAACTTGTGGTGCTTTGCACCTTCTTTTTTTTTCAGTCCTTTGGACTCTTTCTTTCTTTGTTTTCTTTTTTTCAATTTTTTTTCAATACCATTTTTTTCTTGTGGTGCTTTGCACCTTCTTTCCTTGCTGATTTTTCATTTTTCTTTTACTTTTACTATTCTTCCTTTCATTTCTCAAGGTACTCATCTATAATTAAGGTCAGAGTGTGTCCTTTAATTGTTGTTAGACACACTCTTCATCCCCAAACTTAGAATTTGCTAGTCCCTAGCAATAAGTAAGACTCAGCAATCCATCAGTGGAACATCCAGGGATAATTCACTTGGTTTTTCTTAGATAAATAGGCTTGTAAAGTTAGGTACATAAGTAGAATGAAAGGGTCTCAGGCTCAAACATAATTATTGGGTCAAAGGATAATTAATAATATTATGGATGGCTAAATTTGGCCCTGGCTAAATTAATAAAGAAGGCCTTCATCATTTCCAACTGGCAAACATATAATCATTTAGCAAGCACTGAAGCAAATTCTGTCTCACTAAACAAGAATGCAGGCACACTCAGAAAAGAATTAATAAAGGTTCAATAGCTAATACTTAACAGGTAATCAGCCAATCATGTCCCCAAACTTAATGCAAGATCATAAATTTAGATTGCTAACTAGCATGCTGAATAAACAAATAATTAATAATGAAAAATAGTTATGGATAGGGATCATGAATCAAGCAATGCCAATCAATTAATTATCCAATTAATGCCTGAGAATCAGTAAACTTTAAATTATTAAGATAGATTCTAAATTAAACACACTTAACATAGTTTATCCATCAATGAGTTGGAATGATAGAATACTTCCCTTTTTACCTGAATGGCAGTGCATGGTAAGAAATTGTTTGGAATGGAGTGCATGGATTTAACAATACAATTGAGAAAAGAAATAATAACAAACAATTTAACATAGAAATAAAGTTCCATTACAACTGAAAAGGGAAATACATTGTTCAAGAAAAGGAATTCTAAAATAACGTCATTAATACATTAAAGTAAATTAACATAAGTGAAAATGGTATGGGTGGTATTTATAAAGCCTAAATGGGTGCAAATGTAAAAACAACATAACCACAGCAAAATGAAAATATGAGATGAATGAATATGATGGATATATTAAATTCAAAATTAGTGGAATGTAATAATTTTAGTTATTAACTGGAATCAATTAATAAAAGATATGTTACCTTTTAATAGAATCCAAAGAATATGCTTTTTTTTTCTTTTTTCAAGAACCAAAGCTTCCAACGTACAAGGGGTATAAGTCATAGGTACGCGTAGGTACGCTGGATCTTTGGTGTACATACGCCAAAATTAAAAACACACAGGTAGCATCAGGTATAAAATTCGCTCAAGCGGATCATTATTCGCTCAAGCGCCAAACAAATAGTATCAGAGGTCTTCAATATTGGCGCTCACGCTCAAGCTCCCAGCAGCACGCTTAAGCGGAAAAATTAACAGTAAATCATTTCTTCTCGATCGCGCTCAAGCGAGAGCTTAAGGCGCTTAAGCGTGGGAGTCATCTACCAAAGCGTGGCCAGCAAAGGGTCAAACATGGATTCTTTTCTTTCAGGTACGAGTGGTCACGCTCAAAGCGTAAGAGTGTGCGCTCAAGCGCGCAACACAACAGAAGTTATACACCACGATCACGCTTAAAGCTGTGGAATCACGCTTAAGTGTGAAATACACAGTATTAGAATACACAATATTAGATCGAGAAAAAGAACGAGTGAATGAAAAAAATGAGTGAAAGAGATACCGAGTGGATGAGAGAATGAGAGTGAATGAAAGAACGAGTGAAAGAGATCGGGTGAGCTAGTGACGAGTGGAAGAGTGAAAGAGTGACCGAGTGAATGAAGGGCCGAGTGATGAAGTGACGAGTGGAAGAGATACCGAGTGGATGAGAGACGAGTGGATGCAAGAACGAGTGAAAGATATACCAAGTGGATAAAAAACGAGTGGGTGATAGAATGAGAGTGGATGAAAGAACGAATGAAAGAGATACTAAGTGGATGAAAGAACGAATGAAAGAGATACTGAGTGGATGAAAGACGAGTGAGTGACAGAATGAGAGTGGATGAAAGAACGAATGAAAAAGATACCGAGTGGATGAGAGAC
This sequence comes from Clitoria ternatea, assembly GCA_037962975.1. Taxonomy (NCBI): domain Eukaryota; kingdom Viridiplantae; phylum Streptophyta; class Magnoliopsida; order Fabales; family Fabaceae; genus Clitoria; species Clitoria ternatea. Next base: position 33,442,108 of record CM075673.1, on the reverse strand, counting down.
GAGTGATGGAGATCGGGTGAGGGACGAAAGAGTGAAAGAACGAGAGTGGAAGACCGAATGAATGAAGGACCGAGTGAGAGTGGAAGAGTGACCGAGTGAATGAAGGGCCGAGTGATAGAGAAAGATACCGAGTGATGAGGGACCGAGTGATGGAGATCGGGTGAAGGAACCGAGAGAGTGAGAGACAAGTGGATGAAAGAACGAGTGAATGAAACAACGAGTGAAAGAGATACCGAGGGGATGAGAGACGAGTGATGGAGATCGGGTGAGGGAACCGGGAGAGTGAGAGATAAATGGATGAAAGAATGAGTGAATGAAACAACAAGTGAAAGAGATACCGAGTGGATGAGAGACGAGTGATGGAGATCGGGTGAGAAACGAAAGAGTGAAAGAACGAGTGGAAGACTGAATGAATGAAAGACTGAGTGATCTAGTGAGAAACTGAGTGAATGAAAAAGAGACTGCAGAGGGAGACGAATAAAAGAGATACCGAGTGGATAAGAGACCAAGAAAGAGATCGGGCGAGGGAATAAGAGACTGAGTGAGGAGTGAGGGAACCGAGAGAAAGAGAGACCGAGAGGGAGAGACGAGTGAAAGAGATACCGAGTGGATGAAGGACCGAGTGACACAAGTCACCCTTCATCATCTAAGCCCCTTCATCAACGACCTGAAACCATTTCTTAAAGTCCCCCCTTCGGTCCAACGTTAAAGTTTGGGGGGATGTTAGAATTTTGGGGATGTTAGAATTTTCCGGTCGGAAAGGGTCAAGCGTGAGTAACAGTACATCCTCAGCCCCGATCGTGCTTAAGCGAGAGCTTGAGATGCCTAAGCGAGAGGCACTTATGTATACATCACGCTCAAAGCGTAAGTGACAAAGCTCAAGCGTGGATTTTTAATCAAGGACCAGTAACTATCACGCTTAAGCATGGAGGATGTACGCTTAAGCGATAACCCATTTTAATGATCACGCTTAAGCTTGATTGGTATGGTTCACGCTCATGCTTAAGTGTGATTCTTGGCGCTTAAGCGTGCTTGGTTTTATTTGGCACAGATGGTCACGTTCAGAGCGTGTTGAATTAAGCTCAAGCGCGGGTTACAAACTGGGGTACAAAGTTATGATTCGCTCAAGGGACGTAAGACACGCTCAAGCGTAAGGAGGAATTCATCACTCACGCTCAAGCTCAATAAGCGTTCGCTTAAGCGTGGAGGAACAACAGGAGCTTCTCGCTTAAGCTCACAGTGTATTCGCTTGAGCGAATGGAAGAAATCAAGACCAGGAACAATTCACGCTTAAGCGTGAGAGAATCACGCTCGAGCGCCAGGGGGTCTGATGCTTTTTTTTTTCTTTTCTCTTTTTCTTTCTTCTATTTTTTTCTTTAATTCTATTTTTCTCTCCTTTTTTTAAAAAAAAACCTCTCTCACTATTTTATTTATGTACAAGAAAAACAAACATAAGATCATCCTCCAGGATCCCATTGCTTATGACCATACACTCTTGGTCTTTTTACTCCTTGTTTCTCCTTGTTGTGTTTGAGGCTAATGCTCAACACATCTTTCCTCCAATCTTTATTTTTCCAAACTTTTTGCTTTTTCTTCTTTTTCTTTCCTTTACTCTTTTTCTTTTTCTGTTTTGTGTTAGTCTTCCTCTTTTTATGCCACAAGCAATGTTCTTCTTGACTTGATGATTCGCGTTTCCTTGTGATTTCCATAGCTGCAGTAGTCACCACTAGTAAACGCTCCTCATGACATGGTTGAATTTCTTCTTCTTTTATATTCTCAACATCTAAACATGTCAACTCTTCTTGTGCATGAACCTCTACTTCTTTCTCTGCATTCACACTTGGCTCCAACAAAATTTCAGTATCATTATTGTGTTTCCAAGATGTGGTTTCCATCTCAGCTGAAACCTCAACTTCTTCTATCACTTCTTGCTCAACAATAGTGTCTAATTGATTTTCAGGTTCCTCAATGGCTTCTATTGTTATTTGTTCAATTTGCACTCCTACAAAACTTGCATCACCAAAGAAATTATTCAATGAAAACTCTTGCTCTTGTTCATCTTCAGACCAATCTTCTTCATTCCAATCATCAAAGAATGCTTCACTAGATGTACTATCATCTTCCACTTCTAAAGTATAATTCATATCACTTTCTTCTTCACATTCTTCAATTGACTCTTCTTCCATCAAATATCCCTGAACTTCCTTATTTTCTTTTTCTTCTTTTGTTTCTACATCAACTTCAAGTTCAGGTTCATCCATTTCAATGTTTTCTAGCTGGTCTTCTTCTTCCCCAAACTTAATTTCTTCAGCTAGACCAACATCATCATCCCATGGCTCTTCATATTGGTCTTTTCTTTATACAACCTTTGTATTTCTTTGCTCTTCGGCTAACTGCTTTGCAATAAAATCCACTTGCTTTTGAATATTCATGATTGAATTATCAAAATTTTGGAGGCCAGTTTGAGGGACTTTTATAAATTGAATTAAAATCCTTTCTAACTCCGATGGCTCCTCCTCAATTGGTTGTACCTCCTCAATTGGTTGTACCTCCTCTACATGGTTCATGCATAATGTTTATGAATATTGAAGAAACTTTGCTAAGGTGTCATCAAGATCCATCACCTACAACTTTTCACTTTCTAAAGGAACTAGAAAAAAAATAAATGCAACAACTAACTACAAACAAGGCTACTGCAATGGTTAGTGCTACCACTGAAATAGCCAAAAACAACTAACAGCAAACACTCAACACAATACCAACACTTAACAAAATCTACTCCTACAACAAAATTCACCAACAACTAACAAAAGTTACAAAGACTAAAAAAAATGGTTCAGTCTAGTACCGGTCCAAGGATTGTTGATATTACTCAACAATCCCCGACAACGACGCCATTAACTTGATGATAAATCTCTGAGTCATTAATTTGGTTGGAAAATCTTGAATTAATATTGACTTATTGTATGACTCTCAGAGGATTTATTCTTTTGGCAAGCACACCAATCGTTAAATTTGTAATATATTTGATCGTTCCCACAGGGATTGTGGTAATTACTGCAATCTTAGACTAGTACAAGCTGAACCAACGCAATGCAGATAGAGTTCATTCTGTTTTTGTTATTTTATATTTCTAATGTTTTTGTATTTTCAGAGACATTATGAAAGATGAAAAGTGATTTATGGAAGATAGGTTAGAATTGCTTCAGCTTACAACTTCATCAAGAAACATGCATTTAAGGTTCAATCAAAGCTTCAGACTCAAGAGGACAATCCACAGATGGTTAATCCCTAATTCCTTAGGTGAATAACACTAATTCCTAAGCATTAAACCCTAATCCCTTAGGTGTTCAATTAACAAAGAAATCTAATGCGAAATTAGGGGTTGAACCCTAACTATTCACCAAATTACTAGGCCTGAATTAGTTAGGAAGCGAGAAGTTACCTAAGCCTCAACCATTATTCCTCACTGGTGAGATTCTTCATTAGATCTGGATTTGTCAATCCAGCAAAGTAGATCCACTCCTCAGCTTGTTCTCCTCTTGATTTAGAAGTTGACTTCCTCAATACACTTTCAAGAATCCATTGCAAACCTTTGCAATCCCAACCCTAGGGACTTAGAAACCCATAGAAATGGATTCTATCGAAGGAATGTGGAGAGACATGGATGAGAGAATTTAGAGAGAGAAAAGAATTAGAGAGAGATTGAAAATGGAAAAATAAATCGTATTTTGTATTCTATCGTCTCCTCCCTGTTTTACAAGGTATGTACAAGTATATATAGGTATCTAACTAACTATCTTAATTAATTACAAAGAAAACTTAATTAATAATTAAACTAACTAAACTAATTACATACTTAGAAATAAATAATTAATTACAAACATTACTTAAATTATTAAGGTACAGCGTGCAAACAGTATAGCAACGGTGCAGAGCTTCTTTTGGAGGGAAAGCATCAGCTTTAAATAACCACCTTCACGCGCTTGAGCATGAAGGGCTCTCGCTAGCTCGAAATATGCACTACAGTATTGCTTTCTCGCTTAAGTGTGATGGAGAAGCTTGGGCGTGGGTGATGTTTTGGAGTCACGCTTGAGCGTGGTCGTGCTTTCCTTTCTTTCTCTTCACTTATTTTGCATGAATCTCGCTTGAGCTTGCATCCTTCAAGCTTGAGCGTGAACTGTTCTTTGCTGCACCTGCACATGCAATTAAATAATTTCCTAGCGTTTGTACGCTGGCTGTCCAGCATAGGTACGCTGGGTTAGTGAATTTATAAATAAACATAATTTCTTACTTAATTATTGTTTTTAATTATTTTCTTGCATAAATTAAACACTTTTGAAATAAATAAATAAAATAAGAATTATTGACAATTTATTAAATAATAGTGCTAAACTAAACAATATTTAATGAATTATGTTAAGTAAAAGGTGAAATAATTAAGTCTTTTTAAGACTTATCAAGTAATAGGTCATATGAAAGTTATTCCTAAAATGTCCTTAGTCAAGTATTTACATGGGGACATGTAAATACATTGAGACTAGTGTGTGAGTGTACTGATGACCTGATCTCATAGATCATAGATATAGATGATATCAAGTCTTCACACGGGTACACATTAAGAGTAATGATGTACTGGACAGACCCACCATGAGAACGTTGCATGGATCATTACATGAATGTCATAAACGATTCTCAATGTGATAATGGTATATGTAGTCCTTCGACCTAAAGTCACTACGATTCCTACATGAGGAGTTTATTGTTTTAATACAATTAAATGTCTTCTGTAACAAGAGGACTATAAAGGTTGTGATTAGGCAATGAACAAATTATGTAGAGGGATGTGAGTGATGTACTTGGGATTTGTCTCTCCTATGTGATAGGAGTGATATCTATAGGCCACTTGATAGAGTAAGACTAAGAAAACGCATGACCATGCTAGAAAGAATAAATATTAGATATTTATTCAGATCAAGTCTACTCTGGTATCAAGTAAAATAAATTGGGCCGTACAAGGATGACGCGACCATGCCTTGGGCCCAATTAGGATATCGTGACAAAAGGAACAAACATATTAAATAATTATCATTTATAGGTTATATTGATATTAAATAATTTTTGGACATAATGATGCATTGCTAGATGCCGCTCTTATTTTATATTAATAATAAAATAATTTATTATTAATATGACCGGGTATTTTACCTATAGGGTCACACACATAGAGTAAGCCCAATTAGAAAATGTTTTGTTTTATTTTAGTTGGACTAAAATAAAGCTATTGGGCCTAACTCATTTGGAATGAGTAAGGAGCCCACTCTTTAGAGAGAACAAATTAGGTTAAACCTAAGCCTATAAATAGAGCATAAGATGCTCATAGGCCGTTGACTAAAGTGAGACACAAATTCGTAAAAGTTACAAGAGCTACACACCGTCAAACTAGCAGTTGGCAAGTGTTGCGATTCTGGTGGGAGTGCTCGTGTGGACTCCTAAAGGACGAGGCTACGACTGCTTCGGTGTTCTTCAAGAGGTAATCCAAAACGAATTTTTTTTGTGTTTGTTTTGTGCTTTGAAACATGGCACTTTGCAAATCCTATGGAATCCCTATTTTTCCGCTACTCATGTTCTAGGGATTCCCTAACAGTGGTATCAGAGCTTGGTTGCAAAAACTGTGTTTTGGGCATTTGTTTGTGTTTCATGATGATATGTTTTTCGTTTGCAAGAGCTTTTAGAAAATATGATTTTCAAAATCGTTTCTTGTTTAAAGCTTTGTATTTTTGTTTTGCAAAAATGTTTTGTGAAACTAGGATTCGAAAATGAACAAGCATGATTATGTTGCTATTTTGAGTTATCGCATATGATGCATATTATTTCAATGATTAATCATGTATATGGTATGACCTCTGTTTTGGCATGATACATATAATTTTGAGTTATTCTTTGTAAATTGTATATGATACATGTTATAGAGTTCCTCAATTTTCGTATGTATGTTGTTGCCGTTTAAATTTGTATGATGTATGCGTTTATACAATTTTTGTATTTGATATGTGTTTTACTCATATGACAGTCATCGTACAAATTATGAATCAATTGAGTTGATCTTCGAACATGAATGGTTTATGTTATGGGGCATTGAGTGATAAGGTTTAAGTGTTAAACCTTGGCCGTTCCTTAATCTAGGGTTCAAGAGTTGAAACCGAGACGGTCGTCATGGAAAGGCATTGCATGTTGGCATTGGCGCAAGTTGAATTCTAGGTTTTGAAACCCTAGATGGCGTTGCCTCCATGTGCCTTGACGACTGTGTTGTGAAGCATTCGCAATAAGGAATTAGGGTTTCAAAACCCTAGCCGAAATTTTAGAGCTGTTAATGGTCAGTGGGACGTTCTGGTTAGGAAAGACTTGGTACTTAAGCGGTCACACCAGACCCCGTACATTTTCTGCGTAGCGCCTTATTACCGACCCCACATGTTTAATTGCTCGTTTTAAAAAATTAATTACTCTTTTAATGCTTTTAAATGGGTTATAATCAATTAATTAACACGTTGCATGGTGAATGGTTATGGTCTTAGTTATTTTATTTAAATACAGCCTGCGTGTTGTGCCTCTCTCTATTCTATTGTATTTCTCTTCCCAACCCTTCACTCGTATGTAAAGTGAGTTTCTATTTAATCATGTAATCTTGATCGGGCCAACAAAGTAGAGACTTAGAAGAAAACCAAGGAGTGGTGACTCTAAGAGGATGATGGATTCAAGAAGTAGGACTTCATGAAGCCATGGTAATATAGTTCCTCTAGGTTTATTTATTTATTTATTTTTCTTCTACGAAGACCATAATCATCTCACAATTTCGTTTGCATGCTTTGGGGATAATTTTATTGCGTTAAAGCATTTAATAAAGATGGTAATTTTAAAATAAATTAAAATCCCTCAAAATAATATTAAGTTATAAACGCCTTCCAATAAGTACACTCGTCAACACTAATGTCAATAAATAGTGGGTCTGCCAAAGCAGGGCACTATCATTTATATTAGTAAGATGCAATGGGATAATGGTAATATCCAAACTATTTTATTGGGCTTTAACTTTACTAAGTTTTCAATTGGATTGAATATAACTTAGAGGCGTAAACATTGGGCTAAATATTCATAAGATGAATAATCAGTAATGGTTACTTAACCCAATGACTAAGAGTTGTATAAAGATACAATTGGAAAAAGTTTCCTACCTAAATAACCAAGTTTTAGGTGATCAGCCAAAGCTGACTTAACACTTGGGAAATTATGGATCTTAGTCCACTAGAAAATCTTCCAACGGGATTTTCTGATTCGTGGAGAGTATTTTGTTTTGAATCAAAATAGTGGGAGACATATTTAATTTAAATGACCATAATTTAAATATGTTTTAAAAATGATACTTACTACATATTTTCTGTTTTAGATAACCATGACGTCAAACACACCTTCGAACCTTTCGTTGTGATCAATCCTAGACAAGGAAAAATTGTTTGGTTCTAACTTCCTTGACTGGTATAGAAACTTGAGGATTGTCCTCAAATAAGAGAAAAAGCAGTATGTCTTGGAAAGTCCAGTTCCGGAACCACCCGCTGCAAACGCCTCTAAAGCTGACAAGGATGCTTATAAGAAGCATTAGGATGATGCTTTGGATGTCCAATGCCTTATGTTGGCTACCATGTCTCCTGAGCTTCGAAAGCAACATGAGCATATGGAGGCTTTCGATATGATCATAAACCTAAGGAAGCTATATCAAGGTCAAGCTAACTAAGAAAGATATGAAGTTTTTGTTAGGGAATCCCTAGAACATGAGCAGCGAAAATACAGGGATTCCATAGGATTTGCAAAGTGCCGTGTTTCAAAGCATAAAACAAACACAAAAAAAAATCATTTTGGATTACCTCTTGAAGAACACCGAAGCAGTCGTAGCCTCGTCCTTTAGGAGTCCACACAAGCACTCCCACCAGAATCGCAATACTTGCCAACTTCTGGTCTGACGGCGTGTAGCTCTTGCAACTTTTGTGAATTTGTGTCTCACTTTAGTGAACCGCCTATGAGCATCTTATGCTCTATTTATAGGCTTAGGTTTAACCTAATTTATTCTCTCTAAAGAGTGGGCTCCTTACTCATTCCGAATGAGTTAGGCCCAATAGCTTTATTTTAGTCCAACTAAAATAAAACAAAACATTTTCTAATTGGGCTTACTCTATATGTGTGACCCTATAGGTAAAATACCCGGTCATATTAATAATAAATTATTTTATTATTAATATAAAATAAGAGCGGCATCTAGCAATGCATCATTATGTCTGAATATTATTTAATATCAATATAACCTATAAGTGATAATTATTTAATATGTTTGTTCCTTTTGTCACGATATCCTAATTGGGCCCAATGCATGGTCGCGTCATCCTTGTACGGCCCAATTTATTTTACTTGATACCAGAGTAGACTTGATCTGAATAAATATCTAATATTATTCTTTCTAGCATAGCCATGCGTTTTCTTAGTCTTACTCCATCAAGTGGCCTATAGATATCACTCCTGTCACATAGGAGAGACAAATCCCATCTACATCACTCACATCCCTCTGTATAATTTGTTCAGTGCCTAATCACAACCTTTATAGTCCTCTTGTTATAGAAGATGTTTAATTATATTAAAACAATAAACTCCTCATATAGGAATCGTAGTGACTTCAGGTCGAAGGACTACATATACCATTATCCCATTGAGAATCGTTTATGACATTCATGTAACGATCCATGCAACGTTCTCATGGTGGGTCTGTCCAGTACATCATTACTCTTAATGTGTACCCGTGTGAAGACTTGATATCATCTATATCTATGATCTGTGAGATCAGGTCATCAGTACACTCACACACTAGTCTCAATGTATTTACATGTCCCCATATAAATACTTGACTAGGGACATTTTAGGAATAACTTTTATATGACCTATTACTCTAAGGATAAATATGTTTTAAAACAATTTTAAACTGAAATACTTATTTTATTGATAAGCAGAAAAATGATACAAATAAAAAAAACATAAAGCTCATAGTGCATACACTAACAGTTTCCTCAGCCCTATTTAGCTGTAGACTTGAAGAAGGAGGTTTTGTAGGACCTCATGTGCTCAAAATGATTGGGTACTTGGAGAATCTAGCTAGGCTAGGATTCCCTTTCCCTCAGAAGTTAGCTACCGATCTTATTTTGAAATCATTACCTGACAGTTTTAAGCCAGTCATCATGAATTATAACATGAATGCATTGGACAAAACATTGCCAGAGCTACTCAATATGTTGAGGACTGCTAAGCCCAATATTTCTAAAGGAAAGGGCAAGGCCATAATGATGGTTAATTCTGGCATGTATAAAGGCAAAGGAAAGGCTATTGCAGGAAATGGCAAGAAAATTTGGAAAGGCAAGGATAAGCCAAGTACATCAGCCTTAAAACCTGTGGGTGGGGTGGTTGAAGAAGGTAAATTTCACCATTGTGGACAAAAGGGACACTGGAAGAGAAACTATCCAAAATACCTAGAGGAGCTTAAGAAGAAGGGAAGTGAGACTTCCACTTCAGGTATTTTTGTTATAGAAATTAACATGTCAACTTCAACATCATGGGTATTAGATACTGGATGTGGATCTCACATTTGTCTTAATGTGCAGGATCTAAGAAGGAGTAGGCAGTTGATGAAGGGCAAGGTAGACCTACGCGTTGGAAATGGAGCAAGAGTTGCTGCATTAGCTGTAGGGACTTATTTTTTATCCTTGCCCTCAAGGTTAGTCCTTGAATTGGACAATTATTATTTTGTTCCGGCAATAAGGAGAAACATTATTTCTGTTTCTTGTCTTGATAAGAAAGGGTTTTCCTTTATAATAAAGAACAATAGTTGTTCTGTTTATTTAAATGACATGTTTTATTGTTGTGCAAATTTGAGTAATGGACTTTATGTTCTAGGTCTCGAAACCCCTATCTATAACATTAATACTAAAAGGGTTAAAACAAATTATTTAAACCCAACTTATCTTTGGCATTGTCGCCTAGGACATATAAATGAGAAACGCATTTCTAAACTCCATCAAGATGGATATTTAGAATCTTTTGATTTTGAATCAATAGATACATGCGAATCTTGTTTATTAGGGAAGATGACTAAGACCCCATTTACCAGAAAAGGTAAAAGGGCGAGTGATCTTCTTGGCTTGATATATAGTGATGTATGTGGGCCCATAAGGACGGCGGCTAGGGGAGGTTTTAGTTACTTCATCACTTTTACTGATGATTTCAGTAGATATGGATTTGTGTTTCTCATGAAACATAAATCATAATCCTTTGAAAAGTTCAAGGAGTTTAAACATGAAGTAGAGAACCAACTTGGCAAGACAATTAAATCACTTCGATCTGATCGAGGTGGTGAATATTTGAGCCTAGAGTTTGATGAATATCTTAAAGAGTGTGGGATTATATCTCAACTTACTCCCTCGGGAACACCAGAATTGAATGGGGTTTCTGAGCGGAGAAATAGAACCTTGTTGGACATGGTTCGATCAATGATGAGTCAAACTGACCTCCCTAACTCATTCTGGGGACATGCTTTATTGACAGTAACTTTCACACTTAACCGTGTTCCATCAAAGGCTGTTATAAAGACACCATATGAGATATGGATTGGGAAACGACCTAGTATGTCTTTTCTTAAGATTTGGGGCTGTGAAGCTTATGTTAAGCGTCAAAGTTCTGATAAACTCGGGCCCAAGTTAGATAAATGTTTTTTTGTGGGATACCCAAAAGAAACTAAGGGTTATTATTTTTACAATCCTACCGAGGGCAAAGTGTTTGTTGCTCGGAATGCTATATTCTTAGAAAGGGAATTCATCTCTACAAGAATCAGTGGGAGGAAAGTAGAACTTGAAGAAATTCAAGACTCATAAGGCATTGAAGAGCCAATGGTGGAAATGGAGCAGGACCCACAAAATGTTGTGATAACACCAGCTCCAATAGCACAAGACTTGCGTAGATCAGGTAGAATATGTCAACAACCTGAAAGATATAGATTTCTTGTAACTCAGGAAGGAGATGTATTCCTAATGGATCAAAATGAGCCAACATCTTATGAAGAGGCCATTGCAAGTTCAGAATTTGAGAAATGGCTAGAAGCCATGGAATCTGAAATGGACTCCATGTACACTAATCAAGTTTGGAACTTAGTTGATGCAGCTGAAGGGGTAAAACCTATAGGATGCAAGTGGGTTTTCAAAAAGAAAACTAACATGGATGGTAATATAAGTACCTTTAAAGCAAGGTTGGTGGCTAAAGGTTTCAAGCAAATACATGGTATAGACTACGATGAAACTTTTTCCCCAGTTGCTATGCTAAAGTCTGTTCGGATTCTTCTTGCTATTGCTGCATACCATGATTATAAGATATGGCAAGTGGATGTCAAGACTGCTTTCCTTAATGGAAATCTTCTTGAGGAAGTGTACATGACACAACCCGAAGGCTTTGTTAAGCCTGAAGCATCCAAGAAGGTGTGCAAACTACAACGTTCCATATATGGACTTAAGCAAGCTTCTAGAAGCTGGAATCTTCATTTTGATAAAGCTGTTAAACATTTGGCTTTAATAAAAATAAGGATGAACCTTGTGTCTACAAGAAGGTTAGTGACTGCACAATTGTTTTTCTGGTCTTGTATGTTGATGACATACTACTTATTGGAAATGACATTCCTACTCGTCAGTCTGTGAAAAGTTGGTTGGGAAGCTATTTTTCTATGAAAGACTTAGGTGAAGCAACCTACGTGTTAGGAATTAAGATCTATAGAGACAGATCAAGAAAAATTCTTAGCCTAAGTTAGAATACATACATAGACAAAGTGTTTAAAAGGTTTAACATGCAAGATTCCAAGAAAGGAACTTTGCCTATGGCTCATGGCATAAGCTTATCAAAAGCTCAATCTCCTTCCGCTAAAGAAGAGAGAGAACGGATGAATAAGATTCCATATGCATCTGCTATTGGATCAATCATGTATGCCATGATATGTACCCGACCAGATGTCTCGTACGCTTTAAGCATGACGAGCAGATACCAGTCTGATCCCGGTGAAAGTCACTGGACTGCTGTCAAGAATATCCTGAAGTACTTAAGAAAAACTAAGGATTCATTCTTGATATATGGAGGGGAAGAAGAGATCATTGTAAAAGGTTACACTGCTAGCTTCCAAACTGATAAGGATGACTCAAGATCACAATATGGGTATGTGTTTTGTCTAAATGGTGGCGCTGTAAGCTGGAAGAGTTCAAAGTAAGAGACAGTTGCTGATTCTACTACAGAGTCTGAGTATATTGCTGCCTCAAATACTGCAAAAGAGGCAGTGTGGATCAAGAAGTTCATAACAGAACTTGGGATTATTCCTAACATTGTGGACCCTATAAGTCTCTATTGTGATAATAGTGGAGCAATCGCACAAGCTAAGGAACCTAGATTACATCAACGATCCAAGCATATACTTAGGCGATTTCATCTCATTTGAGAGATTCTTGACCGAGGAGATGTCAAGATATGTAAGGTGAATACTAATGAGAACATTGCTGACCCACTCACAAAACCTCTTACACAACAAAAATGTGAGGGGCACACTAGATCATTAGGCATTAGGCAAATGTCTGATTGGCTCTAGTGCAAGTGGGAGATTGTTAGTGTATGCACTATGAGCTTTATGCTTTTTCATTTGTATCATTTTTTTGCTTATCAATAAAATAAGTATTTCAGTTTAAAATTGTTTTAAAACGTATCTATCCTTGGAGTAATAGGTCATATGAAGTTATTCCTAAAATATCCCTAGTCAAGTATTTACATGGGGACATGTAAATACATTGAGACTAGTGTGTGAGTGTACTGATGATATGATCTCACAGATCATAGATATAGATAATATCAAGTCTTCATACAGGTACACATTAAGAGTAATGATGTACTGGACAGACCTACCATGAGAACGTTGCATGGATCATTACATGAATGTCATAAACGATTCTCAATGTGATAATGGTATATATAGTCCTTCGACCTGAAGTCACTACAATTCCTACATGAGGAGTTTATTATTTTAATACAATTAAATGTCTTCTGTAACAAGAGGACTATAAAGGTTGTGATTAGGCAATGAACAAATTATGCAGAGGGATGTGAGTGATGTAGATGGGATTTGTCTCTCCTATATGACAGGAGTGATATCTATAGGCCACTTGATGGAGTAAGACTAAGAAAACGCATGGCCATGCTAGAAAGAATAAATATTAGATATTTATTCGAATCAAGTCTACTTCGGTATCAAGTAAAATAAATTAGGCCGTACAAGGATGACGCGACCATGCCTTGGGCCCAATTAGGATATCGTGACAAAAGGAACAAACATATTAAATAATTATCACTTATAGGTTATATTGATATTAAATAATATTCAGACATAATGATGCATTGCTAGATGCCGCTCTTATTTTATATTAATAATAAAATAATTTATTATTAATATGACCGGGTATTTTACCTATAGGGTCACACACATAGAGTAAGCCCATCAGAAAATGTTTTGTTTTATTTTAGTTGGACTAAAATAAAGCTATTGGGCCTAACTTATTTGGAATGAGTAAGGAGCTCACTCTTTAGAGAGAACAAATTAGGTTAAACCTAAGCCTATAAATAGAGCATAAGATGCTCATAGGCCGTTGACTAAAGTGAGACACAAATTTGCAAAAGTTGCAAGAGCTACACGCCGTCAAACTAGCAGTTGGCAAGTGTTGCGATTCTGGTGGGAGTGCTCGTGTGGACTCCTAAAGGATGAGGCTACGACTGCTTCGGTGCTCTTCAAGAGGTAATCCAAAATGAATTTTTTTTTGTGTTTGTTTTGTGCTTTGAAACACGGCACTTTGCAAATCCTATGGAATCCCTGTTTTTCCGCTACTCATGTTCTAGGGATTCCCTAACAAAAACTGCAAAAGTTATCATAGATGTTGATGATGGGAAATTGAAAGTAAGAGTTCAAGATGAGGAGGTCAACTTTGATGTCTTTAAAGCAATAAAACATCCTACAGATAAGAAAAGTTGTTTCAAAATTGATATAGAAGATGATGTGGTTTTACAAGAAGCTACGAAAATGCAAAATGTGTGTTCCCTTGAAAAAGCTTTAACGTGGGTAGTTGAAGGACTTGATGAGAAAGAAGCAAAAGAAGTAGAGGAAATTCTAAGAAGTTTTGACACAAGAAAGGAGGTATCAAACAAGGAAGAACCTGCATAAAGCCTTGGTGAAAAACAAGTCACAAAAATTCAACAACTAGAATTAAAGGCACTACCTTCCCACTTGAAATATGCATTTTTGGATGATGAAGATCAAAAGCCAGTTGTAATCAGCAATAGCCTGCTAAAGGAAGAGGAGAATAAATTGATCCAAATTCTGAAGAGAAATAAAGGAGAAATAGGATGGAGATTGAACGACTTGAAAGGTATCAGTCCCTCTTATTATATGCATAACATTTTCATGGAATGAGAGTATAAACCCATTGCACAACCTTAAAGAAGACTAAATCCAACCATAAAGGAGGTTGTGAGAAAGGAAGTAATGAAGTTGTTGAAAGCTAGAACGATCTACCCTATTTCAGACAGTATTTGGGTAAGTCCAGTACAGGTTATACCCAAGAAGGGTGGCATTACAGTGGTGAAAAATGAAAACAATGAGTTGATCCCAACCAAAATTGTTACTGGGTGAAAGATATGTATTTATTACAGGAAACTCAACCAAGCAACAAGGAAGGATCATTTTCCACTACCTTTCATGGACCAGATGCTTGAGAGACTTACAAGATAAGCTTACTATTATTTCCTAGATGGTTATTCAGGTTACAATCAGATAGCGGTGGCTCCAAAAGATCAGGAGAAAATAACTTTCACTTATCCTTTTGGGGTGTTTTCTTACTGAAAGATGCCTTTTGGACTGTGCAATGCTCCAGCCACCTTCTAAAGATGTATGCTGGCAATCTTTGCTGATCTTGTGGAAAAGTGTATTGAAGTCTTTATGGATGATTTTTTGGTGTTCGGAAAATCATTTGATATGTGTTTGGAAAATTTAGACACTGTACTTCAAAGATGTGTGGAAACCAACCTAGTGCTAAATTGGGAGAAATGCCATTTCATGGTAACGAAAGGTATTGTATTGGGCCACACAATTTTAGGAAAAGGCATTAAGGTGGATCAAGCAAAAGTGGAAGTGATCGAGAAACTACCCCCACCAACCAATGTCAAAGGAGTCAAAAGCTTTCCAGGATATGCAGGGTTCTATAGAAGGTTTATCAAAGATTTCTCCAAGATCGCCAAACCTTTGAGTAATCTATTGCAAAAAGATATCTCGTTTCAATTTGATGATGCATGTTTGTCTGCTTTTAAGTTATTGAAAGAAAAGTTGATTACTGCTCCTATTATAGTTGCTCCTGATTTTGATTTTGAAATGATGTGTGATGCGAGCAACTATGCAATAGGTGTAATCCTTGGTCAAAGAAAATCTAAAGTTTTTCATCCTATACACTATGCTAGTAAGGCTTTGAGTGAGGCTCAAATTAATTATGCTACAGCAAAGAAAGAATTATTAGTAGTCGTGTATGGTCTGGAAAAATTTAGATCGTATTTAATTGGTTCTCAAGTTCTTGTCTTTACAGATCAAGCAGCCATTAAGTATTTGCTAAACAAATCTGAGTCTAAGCCAAGACTAATCAGGTGGATTCTTCTTCTACAAGAATTTGATTTGATAATTAGAGACAAAAAGGGAAGTGAATACCATGTAGCAGATCATTTGTCAAGGCTGATTAATGATGAAGTCATAAAATTTCAACCTGAAGTTCAAGTTAACTTCCCAGATGAAAAGCTATTATGGATTCAGAACAGACCATGGTTCGTAGACATGGCAAATTTCAAAGCTGTAGGAGTGCTTCCTAAAGATCTTACATGGCAGCAAAAGAAAAAGTTCTTGAAAGATGAAAAACAATTTGTATGGGATGATCTATACTTGGTTAAGCTTGGATCAGACAACATTCTAAGGAAATGTGTATCTGAGGAAGAAACCAAGAACATCCTATGGCACTGTTACAGTTCACCTTATAGAGGACACTTCAATGGAGAAAGGACAGTAGCCAAGATTCTTTAATCAGGTTTTTATTGGCCTACTTTGTTTAAAGATGCTAATGTTTTTGTGTAGCATTATGATACTTGTTAGAGAACAGGAAGCATATCAAGAAGAAATGAAATGCCATTGACCACCATTCTAGAGGTGGAAGTGTTTGATTGCTGGGGAATAGATTTTGTTGGACCTTTACCTACTTTACTAACAAATGAATATATTGTTGTAGCGGTAGACTATGTGTCAAAGTGGGTGGAAGCAATGGCCTGTGCTAAGGCAGATGCCAAAAGTGTTATTAAATTCTTGAAAAGAAATATCTTCAGTAGGTTTGGCATGCCTCACGTGTTAATAAGTGATGGAGGATCCCACTTCTGCAATGCTCAACTCTAGAAATGTTTGGAACACTATGGAGTTAAACATAGAGTCACCTTTCCTTATCATTCTCAAGCTAAGGGATAAGTAGAAGTCTCCAACAGAGAGATAAAGAAAATTTTGGAGAAAACTGTGTCCCAGAGTAGAAAGGATTGGTCCTTGAAGTTAGATGATGCTTTATGGGCATACAGAACTGCTTTCAAAGCACCAACAGGATTTTCACCTTTTAAGCTAGTGTATGGAAAGAACTGCCATCTTTCGATGGAACTTGAACACAAGGCCTACTGGGCAATGAAGTTGCTCAACTTTAATCCACAAGCTTCTGCACAAGAAAGAAAAATTCAACTGGAAAAGTTAGGAAAATGAAGCTAAGAGGCTTATGAATCTTCAAGGATTTATAAGGAAAAGATAAAGTTCTATCATGACAAGAAAATTCTACATAAAAGTCTTTATCCAGGCCAATTTGTGTTGTTGTTCAATTCAAAATTAAAACTCTTTCCAGGGAAGTTAAAATCAAAATGGTCAGGACCCTTTGTTGTCAAAGAAGTCAAATCTCATGGAGCCATTTGAGACGCCCCCAAAATAGGGGTAAATTTTTCGCGATTTAAGATTGTTATTCGATCATGAGAAAATGAGTGGTGGAACATTTAAGACAACACCTGGATCTATGAGAGACCTCTCTCATATATGAAGATATGAGAGGGTAATTAAAAATGTGTTTTGATAGTAAATTTCCAATTAAAATCAGCGGAAGAATTAATTAATTTAATTGTTGCATGAATGAATTTTAAGAGGAAAGACTTCATGAAGTTCCATGGCCCATACTGGGTTCAAAATACTTTTTAAAATAATGCAGGAATAAATTTTATTGCAAAGAAAATGTAAAAATTTGAACCAAGGGAAAATGCGCAACAGTGTGCCCCTCGCTCAAGCGAGAATCCCATTCGCTTGAGCGAGCCAGCGTGGTTACGCTTGAGCGAAGAGGAGGAAAGCTGAGCGAGTGAAAGGTCTGAGCATCAGGGGTCCATCTCGCTTGAGCGAGCCTTGTCTTGCTTGAGCGAAATGCGAAGGGAAACCTTAAGCGAGCCAGTGAGACGCTTGAGCGAGGAAAGGAGGTATGTATCAGGTACCAATCTCGCTTGAGCGGGACATGTCTCGCTGGAGCGAGATTGCTCCAGCAACATTGGTAACTCTCTGGCCGATTTTCGCTTGGGCGAGGCATCTCTCGCCTAGGCGAAAATCGTCCAGTATCTAATTCTCTTCCCCCTCGCTTGAGCGTCCACCCTCTCGCCTGGGCGAAATTTGTCCAGAGGTTAACCTCTGATTCAACATCAATCTCGCTTGGGCGAGATGAACACCCGCTCGGGTGAAATCAGGCCAGAGGCCAAAGCCCTGATCCATAACAATCTCGCTCGAGCGAGATTCTCACTCGCTTGAGCGAGTTCTGCAGAGTTTATGCAGAAAATGTGAAATTGTACACTTTACATGCAACACACCATACCCAAACTCATTCTACTACCATTCATTTAAATTCAACATGGTTTACACAATATATGACACATTTATAACTTGCCTCATTCATCATTGTCCATTAAAGTCCATTCTAATTCATAAAATGATAATAAATCAAACACCGTTGTGTGTGAACATCGAAACATAAATTTTCGCATAATGTTCATCCATTCATAAAATTAATCATCAACAAGCATCATCATTCATCAAATTACATACTTGGGTCATAAATGAGAATTGGTCATACACCAAGATCCAATTTTCCTCTATGACCACCAAGATCATATACCACCATTCTAGATATCAAAATAAACATCCATATACAAAACATGCTATACAAAATCTATACCTCGCCAGCCAAGGCACTTCCTACACCACTATTTACCTCCTCAAGTAAAGTGAACTTCAAAATGTCAACTCCTTCCCATGAGTACCTGCATTATAAGTCTAAAAATAGACAACATGGGAGAGTGAGTCCATATTCCAAAAGTATGAATATGAATACCATGTGATTATGTACATATGCATTTGAACATGTATACTTTGCATATTCATAACATTCACCATGCCATATACCATCACAATTCCATCATGCATTTATCACGAGTAACATCACAATTCCACACAAAGTACACAAGCACTGACATAATCACGTCCCTCAATAATTGAACTATCATACAACCATTATTTGGTATTCATAATGTTTATGTTATCTTAAAATATATTTTTACATCCTCATCACATCCATCATCATATCTCATTATCTTTGGCATGCTTCCTCGCTATATGTAAATGCTCTTAAGCTAATGCATATGCACAAAGGAATATTTCAATAATTGCAGATCTGACTGTGGGATTTTCAACACCGAATGTGGGATTCAAGCATGGTCATCTAACTATATCCCTACTGCAGTAGTAAAATGTGTACACTTATTCTTAAAATTTGCACGCCTTCACCAATTATTTTACTGGTACCAAACCGCATCGCCCATCCTGCAACACCTCGTCATTTTCACCATGACCGCGGTACACAACATATCAACATATGGTGTTGCGGGCCGGCCAGATATTAAATCATGGCGGTTGTGATCTCAAGGACCACCGGGGTTACCTGCTCATAAAGAGCCACCCCCCACAAGGGTCGGCCACATGTCGCTCCCCGAAGCAATACATGGGCGGCTTCATGACTTCACACCAAGTCACAGGGGAAAATATAACTTGCTTGTGCACCGAGCCATCCTCCCACTGGGTCAGCCGAGGGAACTCCCCTAATGTTCCACAATGGCGGCTATGCAGTATGCCATGGATGCAAATACAGATCATATGCATTTCTCACTCTATGCATCCTATATATGCCACTCAACATACATCATCATCGTCACCAACATCACCACAAGGTTTTTAATGGATTCAATCTTGTTAGTTATTCTTATTAATTTGAATCTCTGCATGGCGTTCTCAATAGTTATCAATCACATCATTCAACTTTAATACCATACAAGAATACAATTTATTCTCCATCAAAATCATTAGTATTTGTTATGCTTTCTCGGTAGACATATATTTATCTAACCACACGTTCATCAAACAATTCATGCCACCACACCACACATCAAAATTTCTTCTAAATGCATTCAAAGCATGTTGCCAAACATATCATCTACATCATACACCACATCATCATTTCTCACAACATTTAAGCAAGGCTAACATACATGACAATACATACCACAATCAAATAACATTCAAATTCATGCATTTAGAACTTAAGACTCCTCTCCTACCTCAAGAGAAGAATTCTGATTGATAAGACGCTCCCGCCTCGTCGTTCGAAATAGGCCCTACATCAATATTTATGTAAAACCTCAATCAATCAACTACTTAAGTCATCAATTCAATTCTATTTAGTCATATTCATATCTATAATTTCACAACATATGCTAGACATATTGTAGATACCATTTTTATCCTTTATTAGGCTTCAGGAATTCCTTCCCATTAAACCACCATCATTAAGTTCAAGGGTTACAAGACAACTTTTGTCCTAACTCTTCACAAAACACCATCTACCAACATTCATATTCCTCAATGTCATGTATTTCTTCATAACATATATTCTTAAATCAACATTAACTATTTTCCCCCCAAATTTCAAAGTTAGGGTTTTCTCAAAACCCAACAACTCTCATTAATGCATCATCAATCTCCATTTCCCACATCATTAATGCACCAACCACCATTATCCCCTCATAAATACTTACATTTATGGTAACCCATTCTAGGGCATAAGCATTAAATGCTCTAATAAACATCCATGTACATGCATTACTCCTCCAAACCCCCACATCACATAATATCAACATTAACCCATCCTAAAATAGTGAAAAGAGCTTACCTCACACCCAAAATGAAATGGGTTTTCAAGGGGGAGGAAGGCCACACGAAAATGAGAGGAAGAGGAGGGAAGAACTCCAAGCTTCCAAGCCTTCTTCAACGAAAATGGAGAAAGGGGAAGAGGTCACCACTTTAACCTAGGGTTTTTGAGAGGAGGAAGAAGAAGAAGAATGGAGAAAAGATAAAGAGAAGAAGAAGTAAGGTGTGCATGCCAAAGGAGCCAAGAAGCCAATAAAAATAGAAGGGAAAAATCATGGCTTTTGGTTTTATTTTTAATTCCTTCATTAAAAGATTCATCGTTTTATAACCAACAGGCTCTTAGTTCGGGCTCAATACTTTATCTAAAAATTATTCTGAATATATGTTCGGACTCCCAATATTATCCTCAACATCCCTAACCAATATCATCTCAATCAGAGGTACTTGGTCCGACACCCATCTCTCAACCGAGCTCATTTTCAGCTTAACCGGTATCCATAAACCACCAACAGTCCCCAAAAATCTTAATTTAATTATTTTCAATATGTTGGGACATTAAATAATTCACCTTCAATTTGTCAATATTTATTTTCCTTAATTAATCCTCTATTTTAAGATTTTGGGATGTTACACCATTGAATTACAAGATCCTTAATCTGAGAGAACATAGATAGTGAATGGCCAACGACTTAAGCCATATTTGGGAGGAGAAGTGGAGAAGCTCACCACTCTCATTCATCTACATGAACCATAAGACAACTCTTCAGGCATCAAGCTAATGACGTTAAACAAGCGCTTATTAGGAGGCAACCTAACATGTTTTCCTTTCAATAATATTTCAATTAATTTCAATTTATGTATGTTTTATGTGTTTGATGTTTTTGATTTTGTTAAGGAACAGTGTTCAGCACATCACGCTCAAGCGTGAGTTCTCACGCTCAAGCGAGGAACTTCAATTTTGATTCTGTCTCAAATTCGTTTAAGAGAATGATTTCAAGCTTGAGCGAGGAAGGAAAATAAAGCATCAGGTATATTCACGCTTAAGCGTGAGCCTTTGGATAGTATGTAACTTACCTTGACACGCTTGAGCGTGAGCCTTCACGCTCAAGCGTGTCAAGGTAAGTTACATACTATCCAATTCTCGCTTAGGTATAAAGATCAAGCTCAAGCGTAGTAAAAGTGTCAAATCAAAATTTTAAAATTCACCCTCGATCACACTCAAGCATGACTTCCCTCGCTCAAGCGAGAGGAAATTAAGCATTAGTAGTGTTGCCACGCTCAAGCGAAGCAAGGAAGGCTCATGCGTGAGGATCTTTTAGAGCATCAGGGGGTGAACTCGCTTAAGCGAAGGTTTTTGAGCTTAAGCGTGAAACTTTTGGCCTTTGGGAACATGATCACACTCAAGCATAATCCTCCACGCTCAAGCGCGGAAAATAAAAAATTGCACAAAGGTGACGTGCCCAAGCGCAAGACCAAGCGCAAGAGGAAGGGTGCATTCTGGTTCGTTCATGCTTAAGCGTGAAATACCATGCTTAAGCAAGCAGTTTTTAAACTGCTCCATCTGATACCATTAAATATGAGAATCAAAGCAATTACACCCATCTCTCTCATTTTAACCATTTTGCATTTCGTAACCCCCTTCCACAGACATTTCAACTTCTCATACTTTACCATTTCATTTTCTTAAAGCATTCAAAATCACAACTGCATATTTCCTATTTTTCTTCTGCATTGTGTATTCTTCTCATCATCCGAAGCAAGGTAACTCTAAACCTTTCTCTTTTTTTGATGTGTCTTGCATATGTTTTGTTGTGTTGTGATGTAAAAAGCATGTTTAGTTCTTAATATGGAATCAAGTTTCTCTGTTTTGCTTACTTATATGATAAAATGTTCTACTTCATTTGGATTTGTTCATTTCATCTTGAATTGATTCATTATTTTAAAGTGAACATTATGAAAATTTTCTTCTATTTTAAGGGTGCACACCAACTATTTGATAAAAAGTCCAGAATGTGTTATACATGCTTGGTATTAACGGATTGAACTGTTATTGCCATGTCAAATAAAATCACTGTTATTTTGATTAGTCACTGATATGCATGCTTGATATGGAAATGGATGCATTGATTAAGAAGTCCCTAGGCTCATTGAAATTGTTAGAGACTTATTTTACCATTTGATATGATGATTGCTAAGTATATTACAGATGGCTAGAACAAAACAAGTTAAATCTGTTTCCCCTGTACCCACTTCTCCAGAAAGAAGTTCTAGAAGAAATAAGGGAAAGAGGCCACGTACTAATGACCAGGACACTGCTCTTAAATTTAGAGACATGGCCAGGAGTAAGCATTATGAGGATATCAAAAACTGGACCTTCATCCCTGAGAGAAAGATGGACCTAGCTCTTGGAGAATGTGATGATTTCCTAATGATAATTAGGAGAAGAACTTGGCTCAAAATTTGCTACCCCAGGGATAAATATGACCCTGAAGTTGTTAGAGAGTTTTATGCCAATGCATGGCCTAAGGAGGGTGAAGGTGATCGAAGGACTTATGTTAGAGGCCATTGGCTTTCATGTTATTCAAGTGGCCTCAATACTCAAGAGGGGGGGTGAATTGAGTTTTTAAAACTTTACTTGGAATGCCTTTGAACTTAGTTCTTTTATCACAAGTTTAAAAATTATGCAAGTGAAGTCAAGTATAATGCAAAAGACAATGCAAAACAAGAGGTAGATATAGCTGAGACAATTTATCAAACACTTGGTATGCAATGTTCAAAGTTAACTAATTCAAGCAAGCTTAAGTATCCAAACCACAATCAATCATCACAAATCAATTAAGTGCAGTATATAAAAGTAAAAGAGTAAAGGAGAAGAGCTTGCAAACCAATTTAACGAGTTCCACCAACCCCGGTGTACGTCTCGCCTTCAAGCAACCCACTTGAAGGATTTCCACTATTGAAGTTTAGAGATACAAACTATGAGCAATTGCAGCTTCCTAGTGTCCCACACTCAAGAACTCAATCCTCACTAGCACAAGGGTAACCCACCCAATCTCTAAACTTTCAATACCCAAAGGTTGAACCCCAACCTTTGTGACCACTCAACCTAGAGTGGAAACCTTTGTGTTTGGTGTAGTGTTTACAAGCAAATAACTCTCTTAATAGAGTAGATGTACAAGTGAAAGCTCACACAAATTCTAACTTTCAAGATGAGAGGATATACAAGTTCTAGGCTTGAAATTTCAGAGTATACACAAGAACAAACTCACTAAGCACAAATGAAGGTAAGGAATGATTGCTTCTTGTTGTGTTTCTTGTGCTTGTGTTTTCCTTGCATTTATAGAGCCATGGATGAGCTGTAGAAGTTCCTAGCCGTTGCATGTAGTGGGTATCTGAGAAATAGTGAAGAAATGAGCTGTCTTCCCACTAAAATATGTTTTCCCACTATCGTAATCGATTGCGCATCGAGCCGTAATCGATTACACTTTGAATTTTTCATTCCAGTTCGTGTTGTAATCGATTAGCCCTTTATGTGTAATTGATTAGCTTCAAGATAGAATGATTATAATCGATTAGATCTTGGCCTGTAATCGATTAGCTATAACCCCTGATGCATTTAATTCAGTTCTTGATCTTGGTAATCGATTAGCACACATGTGTAATCGATTATTGTCGTTCCAGTAGCTTGGTAATCGATTGGTTGAAGTCCTGTAATCGATTATCATATGTACCTGATGCATTTAACTCAATTTTTGATGTTGGTAATCGATTATGTCATTTGGGTAATCGATTAGTGTCATTCCAGTAGCTTGGTAATCGATTAGCATACTCCATCTAATCGATTAGCTTATGTTCCTGATGCTTTTAAT
This sequence comes from Clitoria ternatea, assembly GCA_037962975.1. NCBI lineage: Eukaryota > Viridiplantae > Streptophyta > Magnoliopsida > Fabales > Fabaceae > Clitoria > Clitoria ternatea. The sequence continues at coordinate 33,417,790 of CM075673.1, read as the reverse complement.
TCAAAACAGAAGCTGCCTAATCGATTAGCTTGGGCTCCCTAATCGATTAGCTGCGTAATTTTTCTGGGTCTGATTCTAAGTCTTTGTTTTTGTAAGAGTTTCTTCAAGAGTCCTTTGTCATTATCAAAATCCTTGAACCTGTAGTCATATTCAAACACATTTCATATGGTAGAAATGAGATCAACACCTATCTAGGAAGCATTATGGAACTAGGGGACGGAGAGTCCTACGATTATACTGCTATGAAACAAAGGAATGAGTTCATTGAAACTCATGACATTGAAGCTATAATATGCATACCAGGACACCATTTTTAGTTTGGCCAGGGAGAGAACCCATTACGTATCCCGAGAAAGGATATGACCACCATCTCTCAAGTTTGGACATCCTTTTTTCTTGCTAACATAGCCCCTAATGCATACGTCTCTGATTTAATTTTTAGCAGGTGCTATTTGTTGTACTACATTCTGCAGGATGATATCTCTATTGACCTAGCCCAAATTATTTCAGATGAAATCCATAAGTTCGTGAAGGCTGATCAGAAGATATCTTGGGATGGAAATAATGTAAAAAAGAGTCTAGGATTCCATACTTTTATCATTGATTTTTGTACAGGACATTGCTTTTATCTCAAACCTATCAGGCCTCCCATTGTTAGGCATTTCATTGAGCGCTACTATAGTGTCCAGGCACCACCTGCACCTCCTGGCACAGATGCATCTTCCTCACCACCAGCAACTGCAACAGCACCTATCCCACCTCCTCTAAACATAGAATCAGAGATGATTCTTCAGGCCATATTCTAACTCAAAATCCAGCAAAATCATATCATGGCACAATATAGTGCCAATCACAGAGGCCTTGCATACCTACACCATGGCCTATATCACAGTACTCCTGTAGGCCAAGTCAACCCGTGGATGGACCCTGCTCAGTTTACAGCTCACATGGCATGGCCTGGGGACAGGCCTTTTCTACCAAGGAGGGATGAGACACCAGGACCATCCTCACAGCCACCTCCAGCAAGAGAACCTGAGCCAGATGATTCAGAGTCAGAGGATGAGGCAGAGGATGATGAGTGAGAAATTGAATCATTGCCACTTTCAGATTAACACTTTAGAATTTTTATCTTGGTTTATTACATTTTTTTTTGGACTACTTTTATTCTGGTTTCCTTTTGATTTTCTGTTTAGATTTATTTTTATTTTTCTCTTTTATTTCTAACTTGCTGCAAACAAATTTTTTCTGGGGTATTTCAATTTGAATTATATGCTTAATGGGTGAATTTGCATGATCTATTTAATTATTTGGATATGAACATGCATGCAACTAAATTGTTTTCCCAACCGATAAACAAGAAAGTAAAATACATGCAAAAGATTCACTAGGTTCTAGCAACAAATTCTAAGGCAGTAATATTGTTTGAAAGGACAATTGGCTGAATTAAGAACCAGGAAATGAAATGAATGAACTCTTGAAATTTTTTTTATGCTTGAACCTCTTACTGTGAGAACATTGGAGTATGCCTTATAACCTGGTGAGAAGTGAGAAATTAAACACTGAGAACCTCATTAGAAATTGTTAAGTTTTCATTCCCTAATTTTCTGATTAACCTTTTTCTAAAAGAAATAAGCAAGGAAATGGTCAAGGCATTCTTTTTGAAAACACATTTAGCCAAGAGCCAAAAAGCTACCCTTAATAAAATATCCCATTCTTTGGTAACCCATTTGAGCCAAAAAATTTTAAAAAAAAACACCCTAACCTAAGCATGAAAAATAAAGTCCTACCTTATCAGCATGCTTAATGTGAAAAGAGCATAAAATATTTTTTTTCCAATAAGGGTGATGCAAGAAATGGAGGTTGATAAAGAAAATTCTAAAGAAAAGCAGTAAGTTCTCCATCCAGAAATCTTTAAACAATAGGAGAACTGGAAAAAGAAGATAAAGAATTCTAAAGTTCAAAAAGGAATAAGCCTCATAAATTATGAAAATTTCATTACTTATGCTTTTCTTTGTGCATGAAATTTGAAATCCAAGAAAAACCAAGAATTCTTGTTAGCCCAGCCTTATTACAACCTTGATAAAAGACCTTTTTGATCCTTGCTGTTCTTTTGATTTTGGTTTAATTAGAAATGACTGGCAATGTTAACTATGTAGTTCTAATGATGAATGTGTGAAACAAACACCTAGTGAGAAACAATGAGAATCTCCTTATTCTTACAGCATTAGGCTACTTGCTTTGTGAAAAAAATTAAATTGTGCATCACATTTCAAATGAATGGGCATTAAGGATGCCATATGTCCAAAGAAGTATGTTATCTTTTGATTTTGTTCATACTTAGAATCTGAGCATCATGGATATCTTCTTGTTTAAACTTTCATTCTTTCTGCTTGAGGACAAGCAAAACTCTAGGTTGGGGAGAGTTTGATTAATGGAAATTAACCCTTGATTTCATGATTCATTTTTACTAAAATTTCTTAAGAATTAAAACAAATTGATAAAGGATAGAAGATATTGAGCATGAAGAGATTGCTTCAAGTAATGATAGATATGTTCCAAAAAGAGAAAAAATTGTCAAAACTCTTGAAGAAATACACGAAGTACAAAAAAACAATCAAGTCAACATACTTGGTCTTGATCATGAAGAAACATGAAGCTTGAACCATGCATCAGGCCCCTGCCACGCTTGAGCGTAACACAGGGGGCGCTTGAGCGTAAGACACTCTGAAAGTCACGCTTGAAGATGCTTGAGCGGAAGAACATTAGTATCAGGCCCTTCCAGGCTTAAGCGTGAGAAGGGGACGCTTAAGCGTGAACCAGTACATGCAAGAACATCAGCATCAGGCCTTTCCACACTTAAGAGTGAGAAGGGGATGCTTAAGCGTGAACCAGTACATGCTTGGCGTAGCATTGGGTGTGACCTGTGCGCCTGGGCGCGATCCTGGGCGTGATCAAGCATGAGAACTAGAAGGCATCAGGTCTCCTCCCGCTTAAGCGTGGAAATTCTAAGCTCAAGCGCAGTCACGCTTTAGTGTGATCGAAAAGGCATGGGCACTGAATTTTCTATTGACCAATGGTGTGATCCTAACTCATCCACTTCCGCATGTTTCTGACCACTCCTGCAATGCCACTCAGTAAGTTTGGGTTATGCTTAAGCGTGACAAAGAGAAGCTTAAGCGTGACTCCTCGATAAATAGAGCAGAAGAAGAGAGGAACATCATTAATTCATTTAGTTTTTATTTCATTCATCAATCATTCATTCAGCTTCACTTTTCTCTCTTGTATTCTTTTCTTTCCCATATTTTGGAGTGAAAATGCAAGGCATGAGTAGCTAATTCCTTTATTGGGATTGGTTGTAATCCATTCAAACCCCAAGTAATATTGCTGTAAGTTTTTCATATATATAACAAGATTCGATAGTTTTTGTATTTCATTCTGCACTTAATGCTTGAAAGTACTTGATCACTATTTTCTTGTCTTTGGTTTCTTAAGTATATTGGGAAATAACTTTTGAAAACAGATCTGAATGAAATACTTGTTGTAAGTAGATGACCAGGGATGGTATCTAATACAATGAACGTCTAAACAATCGATCATTAATGCTGGAATGATTTCAAGGTGACTAAGGGATCAGTAGGTTAAAATCATTCTTATGAATTTTGTAGTCGAGGGATCAATGCAAATGACTTTGATTGTGATGTAAAAATTATCACTTCAAGTTATATACATGCAAACTTACATAGCTTACGTAAGGTGAAATGTGATGGAAAACCAATCCCAGTTTTCCAAATCTGATTTTTACCAAAACTCATTACTGTTGTTCTTTACATTTATTACTTTCTGTTAACCCTTTAAATCAGTATCCTTTACAACAAACCAAAATAAACTTCTTGTCAAATCAATTCAAAAACTAAGATCTTCAAGCTAACACCTCCTCAGTGGAACGACAACCCCTTTTTACTACAACTCTGGTGTTTAAACTTGGCACTAATCTTCCATTGAATCCATATTTTACAAACTTGATTCTTTTATTGAAAACTTGCTTTTCAACAGGCTTCTGTGCAAGATCTAATAACATTAATCAAGTTAAACCATATTATCTATTGAGGAGGTAGGGATGATATAACAAACTGTTCATCTGGCTCTCATTGTCTTCGACGAAGTATCCCTTCGTGTTCCACACGAGTCCCAGGCATATCTACATTTACCTCCATATACGGTGCCTCCCCTGTAGGCATAGGTGCATGCACTCTGGCCTCCAAAATTCTATCTTCTTCATTTATTGACATTCACATGTTCTCCATTTCCTTCCAAATTGAATCCAATACAAAAATAGAAGGCCCTGAGGGATTGTAACCTTCTGGCAATGATAGGTATTGTATAACCTCCAGGCTGTCATACTAAAATAAAAAACGCATTTGTTAAATACACAAAAATACAAAAAAATCTTACGCACATTTGTTAAAATACTTACCAAAGCTTCCCTTGTAGCACCTTGTCTAATAACCCATCTTTTAGTACGGGTCTTGTACCATTTAAAATACTGATGGTTTGTAGACATTTCTCTAAAAAGTTATTGACTAGACCACACATTTGCCACTCTATTATTCCATAATTCAACTAAAGGTTCTAAGGTGGTTGACCAATTTTCTTCGACTTTCCCCTTTAAGGTAATTGCATGCAACTCTTCATGTTGAGAAGGTTCTCTGGGAATATGTTGCTCTATCCCAAATTGCCTTAAAACCCTATCAAGTCGGTGCCACTCAGCAATTTAGAAACAAAGCAAAGGAACCATTGATCTCCATACATCTTGCAACACTTGCAAATATCTAGAAGATTATCAAACTCTGGCACAACATAAGGTTGCCAAATGAACTACAAAAAATGACAAATATTAAATATAAGCACATCAATAATCATTATATGCATATTCAACAAAAAATTTCCTAAACACTGCAAAAAAATACATACCTTATTCTTTTCCAGATCGTCAAACTAAGCTCTGTAGTAGTCCAGCCGATATGCAATGTGCTTGTTACCATCCGGTTTTACCCATCTACCAACATAAAAACTATCAACTTCCTTAGCATCTGGGCAGGGTGGGGCAATATGTGCCATTCACTCCCAAGCCCACAATTGTACTAACATAGTCAGTCCATAAATATCTTTCTATGCATAATCAGTTGTGGTGCATAGCTTCCTATAAAGGTAACCCAAAGCTGCTACACCCCATGCATACTGACTACATCTATCGAGATCCTCAAGCAAATACAGGTATCTTAGTGGCACTGTACATGATGATTGATCAAAAAATATATAGCCACCAATAAATCTTAGAATGTATACACGAGTGAATCTCTCAATTGCTTCATCACTACCTATGTGGTCTTGGATGTTTCCAAAATTCTCTTGAAGCCAAGATAACCTCAAACACTATCCATGCATTACGTTATGAAGTTGTCGTTTACCCAATTGTTCTTCCATATATCTTTGCCAATCGTGGCAACCAGTCTGGGTTACAACAACACACCCGTCAATGTTTAATCCAAACAGGATAGCCATATCTTGAAGAGTAATGGTGCACTCCTCAACCGGTAGATGAAACGTATGTGTCTCCGACCTCCATCTCTCAACCAATGTAGATATCAACTCTGAAGACACGGGAAATATGCCACTTTCATAAAATTATAGAAACTTGCCCATCGTAAATGAGGTATGATTGCTTCTGATATTTCATTCCTCACACGAACTGCTTTCCTAACCTTTAGTACACGGTCAGGTCAATCATTCCACACATGTTGATACGTGTTTCTCTTAGAATTTTAACAGAGATGAATCCAACAGCCCTCGATTTATTGACCTGTGTTCAGTCATTCTACATAAATATATATATATTATAAGTATTATATTAAATAATAAAATTTATTTACTAGTTTATATAATAACATTATATTAAATAATAAATTTTTTTACTATTTTATATAATACAATTTTATTAGATAATAATGATTTATTAAATAATAACAATTTATAACTATATTATAAAGTAACATTTTATTATATAATAACATTTTATTAAATATTAACAATTCATTTAATATAACTATTTTACAATATTTAATTTAAAATACATAACAACTTAACTAAAATTGTAATTTATTTTTCAATATATTATTTTAAAATTTAACTAACATTTAAAAATTAATCCATATCTAGCTATAATAAACCTAAATAATATTACATTACTAAAACAAAAAAATACCAAATAATACATAACTTCAAAGGTAAAACATACCCACATAAAAAACTATAATAAAACATACTAAACCTTATTTAAATAAACATTAAATAAGTCATTTTTGTTACCTAAAATAAGATTTTAATTACCAAAATATGATGTTGGGACCACTGTATTTGTATTAAGGACCACAAAACGCAAGCAAAATGACAAATTTGAGAGACCCCTCCTTCTTGGCTATATCTTCACGGTGGGATCAAGTTGAAGAAAAAAATGGTGGTGTGGTGGGTCTATCCGAACGGATATGTAGGGGAAAAGACTTGTGGTGCATGTGGGGTATGCACCAAACCTTTAAAAAGGTGGTCGTATGAACTATGTCGCACAACAAATGAGCACCACATGCCTATGTCACCCAAAGGAGGAGCACCACAGCTTCTGCTTTCCACATGGCTTTACCCCATTGTGTCACCTCTGACAGAGACGACTGCTATGTTGTCTTATGGGCCTACACCATACTTGTGTCGCCTATGGGAAAGACAACTCCAACACGTGGCACTTTAAGAGTGTGTCGTCTGCGCCAAAAATGACTTCCATGTCGTACCTAATATTTGTGACTTATAAAATATAACACTAGACATAAAATACTTTCCAAAACGGCCCCAGTTCTGTAATTTTTTCCTCAACAACACTACTAATAAAAAACCTTTAAATTTAGAAGAAAATTTTAATTTAAAATATTATATTAATGTAAAAATATTTTAAGGTGATAACATTATTTGATTTCCTTTATGAATTAATATGTTTATAAAAAAATGATAAACATTATCAATTTGTCTAATGTATGACCTATTTTAAATTTAGGGATAATGTTATTAAGAAAGATTATTAAGAAATAAGAGGAGTTATTAATTTAAAATAGAGTTAGTGAAAATCATCAATAGATATTGTTTATTGTCAAGATAATACAATTAATAGTAAGAAAACAATATTCTAGCAACACACTTTTTGAGCATACTTTTCACACAAGTGATTGGTTAGTTTCTTAAAAAGTCAAATCATGGGCCTTATTGTGAATTGATTCTTTGTAAATTTACTCTTTAGGTATCCATAATTTTAAAATATTCTAAATTTCTTAGGACAAAAATGTAAAAAATATGTGAATTAAAATTAAAGTAAACTATATTTATATAAAAAACTATAAACATATTTTCACAAAAGTTATATACTAATAATGTATTTCAATTAAATTGAAAAGTCATTCTAAAAGAGTTTTAATTTGTGATACATATATTTTTGTTGATTCCTTGACAATTTAAGTTTTTATTTTTAAAATTAACAAATTGACTCTTAACATTTATGTGTTAAGAAAATAACTTGAAAAATGTATTTAGTGAGAATAAGAAAGAATCATCTATATAGTGAGAAACCCTTATTGAAAAGTGTATATATTTGTATATTAACCATATGAATATATATTCCTTTATATAATCATTAACAACTCTACCTATGACTGTCACATATAAGAATCTTCATGTAACATCCTGATTTAAAATTAACCACCGAATGAGATTAAACCACTAAACTAGGATAATTACAAATGAGAGTTCTTGTTAATTATGATTAATTGTAACTTGAGAAGTTGATTACTGAGTGATTGTGATGTGTATGACACGTGAGAAATTGCTGTTTCACGTTCTCCCACCCCACTCTACGGGCATATGTTCAGAAGCCTCAACGACTGTCCATTCACTTGAATTCCTCGAGACCTTCCCTCTTCTCCTACTTTTCTTCTTCTTCGTTCTTCTTCGTTCTTCTTCTCCGTCCCCTGTTTTTTGTCACATCGCGACTGTGGTGAAGTGGAGAACCCGACAGTCCCCTTTTGTTGGTAAAGAACAATCGTTGAGTGGAAGAAGGATAGCTTCCGGTTCTCAAGCTAAGTGAGGTGTGTGACTGTGTTCGAGTGGGGGCTGAGCAAGAGAGGGTGGTGGACGAAGCAAACAGAGGCAACGGACCAACATCGGGAAACAGAGGAACTTCTCGAGTCCCTTCAGTAGGTAGGGGGCGCTTTGCATCTTAAATGCATAGTTTATGAAGGGTCTCCGGGTGAAGTACTACCCTGTGCATGTGTGTTGTGAATGTGGTAATTATGTAATATATATGATTGACAGCTTTTGAGTACTGAGTGCGTGTGATAGTTGGCTGTGATGGTAGTTTTTATACTTAATGCATGTGATTATGAGGTATGCTGTTAGATGTGTGAATGCATGTGAGAGTTATGAGATTGTGTATGAATCGAGTGCATGTGTCTAAAGTTTGTCGTATGGAGTTCGGTTGGTTATCTCACTCATGAATGCATGAGGTGGGGATCTCCGATACCGAGAGTATGTGTGTGACTACTGACTGATTTCAGCTGGGATGTTATATTAAAAATATGAGATGTTTGTCACTGTATATGTTGATATGATTTCTGAGTGTTTTATACTAGAAGGCAGTGGGTAGATCCCGATTACTATCTTATATTAATATGCATGCGAACGCTGGGGATGAATTTGTTGTGCTTATATGATGATGAATGAGGTACATGCAGAGTATGGTTATAATGAGGAAAATGGGTACTGTTGTATTGATAAATATGTGTGAAATATAATTGAAAGACCTTGGGTTTGACTCAAGGCAATGCCGAGTGCATTAGCGTTGGACGCTTGATGAAAGACCTTGGGTTGGACTCAAGGCAAGCCTACCGAGTTGGACTCAGGGCTGCCCGTAACACTTCCGTTGTCGCTTGGAGTGACTGTGTTACATGTGAGGGCAAACGGTTTGGTACCAGTAAAACGGCTGGATCAGCTTGGAGCTGAGGAAAAAGGCTTGGAGCCTAGGTTGCAACCTAACAATTTGTAATAAGGGGGTCGGATCCGACTGTAATGGATATGTATACATTTATATATATACTCTTATACTTTTGATGAGCTCATTGCGTTGTATGTGTATGTATTGGGAATAATATGATCCATATAGCTGTGTATTAAATGTATGAATTCCGATTACATGATACTGTTGTGTGTAGACATATTGAATGGCAGTTCATATTATAATTGATTGAGATGTGATGCTGTATAGTGGAAAACTTGAGGATTTTCGAGTCACTAACTGTCATTTTATATGTAAAAGCTCACCCCTGCTGTGGCTATATTTCAGTGGATGTCGCTCGGAATGATGGATGATGGAAGAGCACCTGTTCTGTGAGGCGTACTATGCAGTAGACGTGTATATAATTGTATATACTGTGTAAAAAGTGTTGTTAAGCCTTGGCCGGCTCTTAATATAATAGTTTGTCTGAATATGTAGAATTCAACTCTCTTAGTATTGAGAGCGGCACTAATTATATATATATATATACATGTGATGTTATGGGTTAATCTTGATCAGTAAATAATGTGGTAGGCGACTGTCCAAATAGGTACTGTAACATCCTAAAAATTTTATTCTCATGTATAATCATTTTGATTTAGACCATCAATGATATTATCCATTTTATCTCAACTTTCTACATAAATTTATGGTTAGGACGACATCTTCAATTTAACCTTTTACCATGGTAAATAATTTTAACTTTATACCTTTGGTAAAAGTTAATCAAATAATTTATTACCTATTTCCTTAGTTATTAATTTCCTTGGCTTTTCCAATTACTCTCATCAAATTGCCACATACTCCACTCAAAATGCGTCATCTTGTACATATTCTAATTGTTAGTTACAATCCGAATTTGGAAATATGGTTAACTACAAAGTTGTTCCTCTGTTTCTTATCTTTTCAACAAGACCAAATGTGTTACATTCCATTAAGATATGAGAGAGATATGCCCAAAATACCGAAACAGTGTCAGAATTGATATTTTACTTCAATCATATCATCTTGTACATATTTTAATACCTTGTTAGATTCTGAATTTGAAAAAGTGGTAAACTACAAACTTGTTACTCGTTGTCTTAGCTTTCCAACAAGACCAAAGTTGTTAAAATCCATTAAGATATGAGAGACATATGCCTAAAATACCAAAACAGTGTCAGAATTGATATTTACTTCAATCAAACAAACTACATTATGTAGGCTGCGGAAATGGTCAACAATCCAGCTCATTTTTCTCACCTAAAACCTCCATTATCACCATAATTCATGCACCTAACATCCCACTACAATCCCATTATGAAAATCTTGTCCCTCACTTGTCATTTGCATCATTAAATCAACACTACATCTTGTTCCCAAGTCTGAATTCTTAGAACAAGCTAAAGTTAGTGAAGTCTCTCTCTTATTTTCTTTCACTTTCTCCATCAATTTCACTCTTGATATGAAGCTAGGACAATAATACAACACTTTCAACCACTTTAGGAACCTCCATTAAGGTAAGAGGGGACAGGGTTGTGAATAACTATGAAATGGGTAGAATTGTATGCTGTCCTAGGATTCCAGTTTTATTTTCGTATCTTGTTACTCAGTTTTGAGATTCAAAACGTGTGATTTTGATTCTGACTTCTTCCTAAAAGTTGTAGATATTTTTGTTATCTGAATTTTGTGACCTGAATCAATTAATTTTAATATGTATACCAAACGTTATAGCCAAAATACTACAGCATGTCCGAGTGGAATATTTATCCTATGTTTTGTATATATATTAAACTTCTGGGACTTATACATGCATAATCAGCCTTTGATGTCTTCATGAAAGTTGTAGATATTTGTGTTATGGATCTGTAGAAAGTGGTTTCAAGTCAAAATGATTTTTGTAGCTCGAGTTATGCCTAAAATACTGAAGTATGTCCAAGCTGTAAATCTGTTAACTTGAGATACGTATTTTATTTTTTAAAACTGGGAACTTTGTGCTGAGAATTAGTGAGTGGTGTCTTCATCAAAGTTGTAGATCTTCTTGTTATGGGAATTTTGAGACCTGAACCGACTGAATTGGATATGTATAGCATACATTATGATCAAAATACTACAGCATGTCCGATTGAAATACTTATCTTGTGTTTTGTGCATATATGAATATTCTGGGAATTATACATATGTTTTTAGACCTTAATGTCTGCATGAAAGTTGTATATATTTATGTTATGGATCTATAGAAAGTGGTTTCAAGTTAAAAGGATGTTTGTAGCTCTAGTTATGCCTAAAATACTGAAGTATGCTCAAACTAAAAATCTGTTAACAATGAAATGATATGTATAGCATGAGTTATAGCCAAAATACTACAACATGTCCGATTGAAATACTTGTCTTATGTTTTGTGCATATATTAATATTCTGGGAATTATACATACATTTTTAGACTATGATGTCTTCATGAAAGTTGTAGATATTTATGTTATGGATCTATAGAAAGTGCTTTCAAGTTAAAAGGATGTCTTTAGCTCTCGTTATACCTAAAATACTGAAGTATGCTCAAACTGAAAATCTGTTAACTATGAAATCCGAATCTTATTTTTAAAACTGGGAATTTTATGGTGAGAATTAGTGGTTGGTTCCTTCATGAAAGTTGTAAATATTTGTGTTACGAATAATTTAGAACTCGTTTCATGCCAAAATTGTTTTTGTAGCTCCAGAAACATTGAAAATACTAACCTGTGTACGTTTTAAAAATCCTCTTTGAGGCAGTTTTGTATTCTGTGAATAAGTTATGTTTATGTTTAGAATTTGAATTTATGGTCTGCATAAAAGTTGTAGATAATTCTATTATTAAACTATAGAAAGTGGAATCACTTAAAAAGGATTTGATTTGCTCATGTTATGGCTGTTTTACTAACGCATGTTGCTGTTGGAAAATACTGAAACTTACCTATAATGGTTATTATGGATGAAAATGATATTTTTCATATAAATAATGATTTCTTATTGAATTATTGAGAAACGATAGATTATTATGGATGTTATTGAGTGCTCTATACTTGACTTACAGTATGAATGTTTTTGTCATAAATAATTATGAATGACTAAATTGATATATATATATATATATATATATACATGAATGCCTTGCGGATATTGATACATGTGGTTGAAACAGTAAATCCATGATTCTGAAAATTATTATATGTGATGTGTCCTTTGAGGACTTGTGGTTTTCCAAGTGGGTTCGGAAATGTTGATATCATGGTATGTTAAATGATAAAGAAAATTAAAGGCATTCATGCATCATAAGCATTTGGACGCACCATGGAATTTAGGGGTTCCATGATTGCCTACCCTGGTGGGGGGTTACTCTATGATGAGTTTAAGCCCTATTTCTGTAGGAGCCATGAAGGTGTAGGGATTCATGGTTATGCTAATTCCTACTGGAGTCTTTATGAGACTTTTTACTGCAGTATTCCTACCAAACCAAATGGATCCAGCATGACATCATGTGACTAATTAAAGATTTATAAATGAACTTGTTTGGCATATTCATCATATCATTATGCCTTGTTGGTTGTGTTTTGTGCAATTTTATTTATTTTATATTTATTCTATATTCTGTCTCACTCTTACATTAATTTTTACAGTGAATGCTACACAGAATGAAGAGTGATGCCATGAATGGAGTTTACGTGAATTATTGCTTGGAATTTGACTTTATTTTAATTTGATGGGTTGTAATAATATAATGTTTCATGTACTGTATTTTTCTAAATCATTTCCGCTATATAAATATTTCATGACTTTAATTATTCACGACTAGTATGTATAATAATAATCCGCGTTTATCAACTTTTACATGACTTATTACAAATTTCAAAAAAAAAATGATTTTTAAAACGCGAAAAATTTATTCGGAAAATTACTAAGGACATCACATTGGTGGTATCAGAGCATTTTCAAAAATTCAGGACCAATTGCTATGACATGTATTGATTCTTCATATACTATGTGAATTGTTTGAAAATATGATAAGTATGTGCTATATGACTTGTGCCTAACTGATAAAATGATTTGTTTGATTACTACTTGATAATATGATAAATGTGTTATACAATTTATTGCTTAACTAATAAACTGTAAAATACTTATAGTTATGCTATAATACAATATATTTTCCCTTAGAATTAGTATAAACCAAACTACGAATGTAGGATAGCAAGAAACAACAACAACAACAACAACAACGATATGGCAGCTGCTTTCAACTGCTTGGCTGAAGCCATAGAAAGACAAAATCAACCGAAAAGTACTGGAGGACTTCACGGGTTAGATCACTTCCTAAAAAGGAAGCCATCATAATTCAAAGGAGGTTATAATCCGGAGGTAGCATACCTATGGGTTAAGGAAATGGAGCACATCTTCCGAGCCTTGCCCTGCACAGAATTCGAAAAGGTGGAGTATGCCACTTATATGATGCTTGAGGAAGCAGAAAACTGGTGGATACATGCCAGAACTCGTATGATTGAAACCGACAGACCTTTGGACTGGATCAACTTCAAAGACTGTTTCGTGGAGAAATATTTTCCAGTGAGTGTGAAAAGCCGAAAAGAGCTGGAATTTATAGAGCTGAAACAAGGCTCAATGTCTGTTGGTGAGTATGCTGCAAAATTTGAAGAATTATCTCTCTTTTACCCTCCTTTTCAATAGGCTGGTGCTGAAGCCTCAAAATGTGTCAAATTCGAGAACGGGCTAAATCTTGAAATCAAAGAGGCTATCGGATATCAAGAAATTCGGAGTTTCCCCATCTTGATTAATAAATGCCGAATTTTTGAAGAAAATCACCAAGCCAGGTTGGCACAAGAAAAGGCCAATAGACAACTAAGACCTCAACCCGTTGCTTTCAAAAGGAGAGGATCGTTCTATCCAAGACATTTCAAGGGAGGATCATCATCATCATCTTCAGAGAGACGCAACAATATGAGGTGTCTTAAGTGCAAAGGTAATCATCATGTACGTGATTGTAACAGACGTCTTGAAGATGTCACTTGCTTTCGATGTAATCAGAAAGGACACATCAGTCCAAATTGCCCTCAGAACCGTCAAAACGACAGCAACACTATGAATAATCAAAGAGGCTCTAACTATCAAGGAGGTCGTGGAGAAAATACGTGAGCTGCTCAACCTCAAAGACTGAAAAGGGAGTCAACAGACCAGAGGTTACAGCCAACAACTGGGAGAGTCTTTGCCATCAGCGGTTCAAAGGCAGACCAAGCTGATGACCTCATACAAAGTAAGTGTGAGATCAATGGTACAATTTTATCTGTGTTATTTGATTCTGGTGCTACACATTCTTTCATTTCTGATGAGTGTGTTAGACGCCTTCAATTACTTGTGAAGCCTATGGCATATGATCTGATTGTTTCCACTCCCACCGGTACACAACTTAGGACTACTAAGGTGTGTAACGAATGTTCTATGCTCATAGAAGGTAAAAACTTTCTAGTAGATCTTGTTTGTTTACCTTTGAAGGATCTGGAAGTAATCCTAGGGATGGACTGGTTATCGGTAAATCGAGTCTTGGTGGACTGTCATAACAAAACTGTGATATTTCCATCAGAAGAAAATCTTACTTCCGACAATCTCAAACTCTTTGCCTTACAAGGTGAAAGCCAATTATTTGCCTTGTTTACTTTTCCACAAGGAGATGGAGAATCTAAAGAGATCGAGATACCAGTTGTTTCTGAATTCCCTGAAGTATTTCCTGAGGATGTCTCGAGTTTACCTCCAGAACGTGAGATAGAATTCTCAATTGATTTAATTCCAGGAGCAGAACCAGTATCTAAGGCTCCATATCGCATGTCACCTATTGAACTGGCAGAACTAAAGAAGCAAATTGAAGAGTTATTGGAGAAGCATTTCATCAGGCCCAGTGTGTCGCCATGGGGAGCGCCAGTATTACTAGTCAAGAAAAAAGATGGAAGCATGAGATTATGTGTAGATTATCATCAGTTGAACAAATTGACGGTGAAGAATAGATATCCTTTGCCCAGAATTGATGATTTGATAGATCAATTGAGAGGTGCTACTGTATTTTCCAAGATTGATCTGCGATCGGGTTATCATCAGATTCGTGTCAAGTCCGAGGATATTCCAAAGACAGCTTTTAGAACACGCTATGGCCATTACGAGTATCTTGTGATGCCCTTCGGAGTAACCAATGCCCCAGCTGTATTCATGGATTACATGAATCGAGTGTTTCATTCATACTTGGATCAGTTTGTTATTATCTTCATTGATGACATTCTGATTTATTCCAAGACATGGGAGGAGCATGAAAAGCATCTTTGAGTGGTATTGCA
The DNA here is from genome assembly GCA_037962975.1 of Clitoria ternatea. NCBI lineage: Eukaryota > Viridiplantae > Streptophyta > Magnoliopsida > Fabales > Fabaceae > Clitoria > Clitoria ternatea. Next base: position 33,402,298 of record CM075673.1, on the reverse strand, counting down.
AATTCTGAAAGAGAAGCAATTATATGCTAAGTTGTCTAAATATGAATTCTGGTTGAAAGAGGTAAAGTTTCTAGGCCATGTAATCTCAAGCGAAGGAGTGTCTGTGGACCCTTCTAAAGTTGAAGCTGTAACGAACTGGGAGAAACCTACTTCAGTCACTGAGATACGAAGCTTCCTGGGATTAGCTAGTTATTATCGGAGATTCATTAAGGGGTTTTCTCAAATTGCCCTACCAATGACTCGTCTAACCCGGAAGAATCAACCTTTTGATTGGACGCCAGAATATGAGAGAAGTTTCCAGGAACTAAAAATGAAGCTTACATCTGCTCCAGTCTTAACCTTGCTTAATCCACAGGAAGACTTTGTGGTTTATTACGATGCTTCTAAAATGAGCTTAGGTTGTGTTTTGATGCAGCAACAGAAGGTGGTTGCCTATGCTTCTAGACAGTTGAGACCACATGAAATGAACTACCCGACACATGATCTAGAATTGGCAGCGGTGGTATTTGCTTTGAAAATCTGGAGACACCATTTGTATGGAGTCAAGTTTGAAGTGTTCAGTGACCACAAGAGCTTGAAGTATTTGTTCGATCAAAAGGAATTGAACATGAGGCAGCGAAGATGGATGGAGTTTCTTAAAGATTATGATTTTGATTTGAAGTACCATCCAGGAAAAGCAAATATAGTGGCAGATGCACTTAGCCGAAAGTCCATTCATATGGCATCTTTGATGATAAAAGAGATGGAGATGATAGAACAATTCAGAGACATGAACTTGGGTGTGGAGATGAAATCTTCAAAAAGTATGACTTTGGGAACTTTGAAAATAACCAATGATTTTCTAAAGCTGATAGGTGAAATGCAGACAGAGGACTTGCAACTACAGGAGTTGAGAGAGTTGCAGGTGAATAGAAAGGATATGGGATTACAAGAAGGATCAGATGGAATTTGGAGAATCAGAAGTAGAATTTGTGTACCAGATGATGTTGATCTGAGAAGGACAATCCTAGAAGAAGCGCATAAAAGTATGTTAAGCATTCATCCTGGATCAACTAAGATGTATCAAGATCTGAAGAAAAGCTTTTGATGGCCAAGGATGAAGAAAGAAATAGCTGAATATGTGTCTTCATGTCTGGTGTGTCAAAAAGCCAAAGTGGAACATCAGAAGCCATCTGGTGAACTACAACCATTGGAGATTCCTGTCTGGAAATGGGATGACATTTCAATGGACTTTGTGTCAGGATTACCAAGAACACATTCAAGAAATGATGCAATCTGGGTTATTGTAGACAGATTGACTAAGTCTGCTCACTTTCTTCCGATGAATATGAAGAATTCTCTACAAAAGTTGGCACAATTATATGTGAAAGAGATCGTGAGACTTCATGGTGTACCATCCAGTATTATGTCAGATAGAGATCCAAGGTTCACTTCCCGATTCTGGGGAAGCTTGCATCAGGAGTTGGGTTCAAGACTCCGATTAAGTTTAGCTTATCATCCTCAAACAGATGGACAGTCAGAGCGTACCATACAAAGTTTGGAAGACTTACTACGATCTTGTGTACTTGAGCATGGTGGTAGTTGGGAGCAATTTCTTCCACTGATTGAATTCACGTATAACAACAGTTACCATAGCAGTATTGGTATGGCTCTATTTGAAGCATTGTATGGTAGAAAGTGTCGAACGCCCCTTTGTTGGTTAGAAACTGGTGAAAGTTTGGCGTTAGGACCTGAAATTGTGCAGCAGACTACTGAACAAATAGAAGTAATCAGAGAGAAGATGAAGGCATCCCAAGATAGACAGAAGCACTATTATGATAAAAGGAGGAAACCACTTGAATTCCAAGTTGGTGATCATGTATTTTTAAAGGTTTCACCTCACAAGGGGATTGGTCGAGCATTGAAGAGTAAGAAGTTGAGTCCAAGGTTTATTGGACCATATGAAATTCTAAAGAGGATTGGTACAATGGCGTATCAGATTGCACTTCCTCCTCATCTTGCAAATTTGCACAATGTGTTTCATGTATCACAATTGAGGAAGTATGTACAAGACCCCACTCATGTGATTGCTAATGATAATGTTGAAGTTAGAGAAAATTTGACCATCCCTACAGAACCCACACAGATCATAGAAAGGTCAATTAAACACCTGAGAAACAAGAACGTACCATTAGTGAAGGTTGCATGGAAACAAGGGAATGATGTAACTCTGACTTGGGAGCGTGAGGATGCTATGAAGACGCAATACCTAGAATTGTTTCACTGAGGAGTGCGTTATGTTAAATTTCGAGGACGAAATTTTTATTAGGGTGGGAGAATTGTAACATCCTAAAAATTTTATTCTCATGTATAATCATTTTGATTTAGACCATCAATGATATTATCCATTTTATCTCAACCTTCTACATAAATTTTTGGTTAGGAAAACATCTTCAATTTAACCTTTTACCATGGTAAATAATTTTAACTTTATACCTTTGGTAAAAGTTAATCAAATAATTTATTACCTATTTCCTTAGTTATTAATTTCCTTGGCTTTTCCAATTACTCTCATCAAATTGCCACATACTCCACTCAAAATGCGTCATCTTGTACACATTCTAATTGTTAGTTAGAGTCCGAATTTGGAAACGTGGTTACCTACAAAGTTGTTCCTCTTTTTCTTATCTTTCCAACAAGACCAAATTTGTTAAATTCCATTATGATATGAGAGAGATATGCCTAAAATACCGAAACAGTGTCAGAATTGATATTTTACTTCAATCATATCATTTTGTACATATTTTAATACCTTGTTAGAGTCCGAATTTGAAAAAGTGGTGAACTACAAAGTTGTTCCTCATTGTCTTAGCTTTCCAACAAGACCCAATTTGTTAACATCCATTAAGATATGAGAGAGATATGCCTAAAATACCAAAACAGTATCAGAATTGATATTTACTTCAATCAAACAAACTACATTATGTAGGCTGCGGAAATGGTCAACAATCCAGCTCATTTTTCTCACCTAAAACCTCCATTATCACCATAATTCATGCACCTAACATCCCACTACAATCCCATTATGAAAATCTTGTCCCCCACTTGTCATTTGCATCATTAAATCAACACTACATCTTGTTCCCAAGTCTGAATTCTTAGAACAAGCTAAAGTTAGTGAAGTCTCTCTCTTATTTTCTTTCACTTTCTCCATCAATTTCACTCTTGATCTGAAGCTAGGACAATAATACAACACTTTCAACCACTTTAGGAACCTCCATTAAGGTAAGAGGGGACAGGGTTGTGAATAACTAAGAAATGGGTAGAATTGTATGCTGTCCTAGGATTCCAGTTTTATTTTCGTATCTTGTTACTCGGTTTTGAGATTGAAAACGTGTGATTTTGATTCTGACTTCTTCATAAAAGTTGTAGATCTTTTTGTTATCTGAATTTTGAGACCTGAATCAATTAATTTTAATATGTATATCAAAAGGTATAGCCAAAATACTACAGCATGTCTGAGTGGAATATTTATCCTATGTTTTGTATATATATTAAACTTCTGGGACTTATACATGCATAATCAGCCTTTGATGTCTTCATAAAAGTTGTAGATATTTGTGTTATGGATCTGTAAAAAGTGGTTTCAAGTCAAAATGATTTTTGTACCTTGAGTTATGCCTAAAATACTGAAGTATGTCCAAGCTGTGAATCTATTAACTTGAGATATGTATTTTATTTTTTAAAACTGGGAACTTTGTGGTGAGAATTAGTGATTGGTGTCTTCATCAAAGTTGTAGATCTTCTTGTTATGGGAATTTTGAGACCTGAACCGACTGAATTGGATATGTATAGCATACGTTATGATCAAAATACTACAGCATGTCCGATTGAAATACTTATCTTGTGTTTTGTGCATATATGAATATTCTGGGAATTATACATACGTTTTTAGACCTTAATGTCTGCATGAAAGTTGTATATATTTATGTTATGGATCTATAGAAAGTGGTTTCAAGTTAAAAGGATGTTTGTAGCTCTAGTTATGCCTAAAATACTGAAGTATGCTCAAACTAAAAATCTGTTAACAATGAAATGATATGTATAGCATGAGTTATAGCCAAAATACTACAACATGTCCGATTGAAATACTTGTCTTATGTTTTGTGCATATATTAATATTCTGGGAATTATACATACATTTTTAGACTATGATGTCTTCATGAAAGTTGTAGATATTTATGTTATGGATCTATAGAAAGTGCTTTCAAGTTAAAAGGATGTCTTTAGCTCTCGTTATACCTAAAATACTGAAGTATGCTCAAACTGAAAATCTGTTAACTATGAAATCCGAATCTTATTTTTAAAACTGGGAATTTTATGGTGAGAATTAGTGGTTGGTTCCTTCATGAAAGTTGTAAATATTTGTGTTACGAATAATTTAGAACTCGTTTCATGCCAAAATTGTTTTTGTAGCTCCAGAAACGTTGAAAATACTAACCTGTGTACGTTTTAAAAATCCTCTTTGAGGCAGTTTTGTATTCTGTGAATAAGTTATGTTTATGTTTAGAATTTGAATTTATGGTCTGCATAAAAGTTGTAGATAATTCTATTATTAAACTATAGAAAGTGGAATCACTTAAAAAGGATTTGATTTGCTCATGTTATGGCTGTTTTACTAACGCATGTTGCTGTTAGAAAATACTGAAACTTACCTATAATGGTTATTATGGATGAAAATGATATTTTTCATATAAATAATGATTTCTTATTGAATTATTGAGAAACTATAGATTATTATGGATGTTATTGAGTGCTCTATACTTGACTTACAGTATGAATGTTTTTGACATAAATAATTATGAATGACTAAATTGATATATATATATATATATACATGAATGCCCTGCGGATATTGATACATGTGGTTGAAACAGTAAATCCATGATTCTGAAAATTATTACATGTGATGTGTCCTTTGAGGACTTGTGGTTTTCCAAGTGGGTTCGGAAATGTTGATATCATGGTATGTTAAATGATAAAGAAAATTAAAGGCATTCATGCATCATAAGCATTTGGACGCACCATGAAATTTAGGGGTTCCATGATTGCCTACCCTGGTGGGGGGTTACTCTATGATGAGTTTAAGCCCTATTTCTGCAGGAGCCATGAAGATGTAGGGATTCATGGTTATGCTAATTCCTACTTGTGCACTTATTTTCGCAGGAGCCATGAAGGTGTAGGGATTCATGGTTATGCTAATTCCTACTGGAGTCTTTATGAGACTTTTTACTGCAGTATTCCCACCAAACCAAATGGATCCAGCATGACATCATGTGACTAACTAAAGATTTATAAATGAACTTGTTTGGTATATTCATCATATCATTATGCCTTGTTGGTTGTGTTTTGTGCAATTTTATTTATTTTATATCTATTCTATATTCTGTCTCACTCTTACATTAATTTTTATAGTGAATGCTACACAGAATGAAGAGTGATGCCATGAATGGAGTTTATGTGAATTATTGCTTGGAATTTGACTTTATTTTAATTTTATGGGTTGTAATAATATAATGTTTCATGTACTGTATTTTTCTAAATCGTTTCCACTATATAAATATTTCATGACTTTAATTATTCACGACTAGTATGTATAATAATAATCCGCGTTTATCAACTTTTACATGACTTATTACAAATTTCAAAAAAAAATGATTTTTAAAACGTGAAAAATTTATTCGGAAAATTACTAAGGACGTCACAGGTACCTTTACATTTTACCGAACAACTGGAACTTGTGTAATTCCGAGTGAAGGAGAGAGTTAAGGTAAATCCGAGTGAAGTAAGACTCGAACCCCCCTTCCGAGTGAAGTGGGATTGGGTCAAGTCTGAGTAAGCTATATTTATTAAAGACTAATCCATGTGGATAGGGCCCTGATAACCTGAGTGAACTAAGTTACGAAGTTCCGAGTGATAATTGACTGGTTACATTCCGAGTAAGAATTCATAGAACTTCCCGAGTGAAAGGAAGCTGGGGTACTCTGGGTAGACAAAACTAAGAAATCCCTAAGTGAGATTTGACCTCGTAGGGAGCCCTTAGTAAGAAGGAGAATATGTATACATCCCGAGTGAAAAACCCGTGAACCACTTTTGAGTGATATTAGACTGAGAGAAATAATCCGAGTGGGAACAGCTTATAGACTCCGAGTCCTTGGGCTAAGGGAATCATCTCCCGTGTGATTTATATCTGTGACCTTCAAGAATAAAAATAGGGTGTATGGTGTAAACTTTCGATGGGAGTAGGTGCGTATGGGAAACTATACCGAGTGAACCTGGATTCTAATTCCGAGTGGGGGACTATCTGAGTGTACGCATCGCTCCGGCGAATAAACACTCGCTCCAGTGAGTGTAGCCCATTTAGTGTTATGCTCTGAGACTTCGCTTAAGCGAGTATTATTCGCTTAGAAGCATTCTCGTTCGCTGGCTCTCATAGCCGATGTCATGTTTTGCTGAGTGTTGTATTCTGACCCGGCCTTCCCTCCTCTGGGTTGGATTTCTACTTTTCTTAACCTTCAATTATTTTCATCTTACTAAATTTTGGAAAATTTTTCCCTGTCTTAAACTTTACTTAATTTAATAAGGATGTTTCATTTTGGTATCAGAGCATTTAGGATGTTTCACTTCACTCCTATCAAAAAGTGTTTGTTGAAATATACATATAGTGTTTTTTATCAATTTATGTTTGTTGAAATATACATATAAGAACCAACACAACATGAACCTTTCAAAATTTTCACCATATGTTATCAATTAAAATATACATATAGTGTTTTTTTTATCGATTCATGTCATGTTTGGTCAAAAATATAAATACAGTTTAATATAAGATTTTAATTCCATTATAGTTATTTAAAAGTTGTGCCCAATGTAATTTAATAAATAACATATTTTCTTAATTATAAACACACTTGTAAATTATAAAGATTATTTCATTTTAAAATTTCAAATATCAAACCATAAATTTTATATCATTTTGAAAAAATTGAGAAAATATATAAGCACAAACTAAAATATAATTAAATTTTCTACCAATATTGAAATGATTATTGCAAAGCTAATAACTACTAAACGTAATTCTACTGAATACTTTCAATTATCTACCAATGCAACTGATGCTTGATTTCTCTAATTTAAAGAATAAAAAAAGCTTTTATAATTTGATGCATAATATAAGGAAATGATATGATATATTGTCCTACAAATATTAATGAGTTAAAATAAAGTTAAATCTTTCATGTAACTAATATATTATTAATTTGGAATCATTAATTTCATAATAGTAATAGTATATTATACTTTCATTATATGATTTTGATAATACATACTTACCAAACTGCCCCCCCCCCCGGGGTCGGGGGGACCTACCTGTTCTCCTGATCTCCTCTATTTTAGCTAGAGAGGGGATCCTGTTGGTTTTAGTATAATGGGCTTGGACCCTTTATGATTCTAACCTAGGTATAAATGTACCTTTTATGCACATGTTGTAAATCAAGTGACATATATTAAGAAATAATAAACCTAATCCCTAGGGGAATTCTCTAGGGTTTTATGCCTAATACTTTATATGTGAACATTTTGGTGCCCACCATAGGGCCCGGTAAAACGGATCCTACACCATTTTTCTCCAACCCTAATCCTAATTCTGAGAGCAGCCATGGTCAACACTCGAAACACCCATCGGGAAAAGACGGCGGACATCGCCCAGAGTCTTCTAATCACGACAACCAAATACAATGACTCACGAACATGATGGAAACCCTGCAGAGAATAGTTGCCAACCATGCATTAGGAGAACGCAGAACTCAAGGGATGAAGAGACGGTGAGTGGAAGGCATCCAGTAACAATAGAGGCTAATCTGCCCAATGAAAGGTCACTGCCCATGTTTCCTACCAAACACGAGAGACGACGAGATACGAACCTAAGCTCCCTTTTGCTGCCCACCCATGGTCTGATCAGATCATGGATGCTCCTACCCCTCCAAACTTCAAGCCCCCTTCATGGAAAAGTACGATGGTAGAGGAGACCCCGAAGAGCATCTCACCATGTATACAACCATGCTAGTTACCGGGGTGTCAGACTCCCTCTTTTACCAAACTTTCCCCACTACATTGACCAAGTCGGCTCTTCGTTGATTCTCCCACCTTCCCAAGAAGAGCATCACTAATTTTTTTGACCTCAGTAACAAATTCCTTAACCAATTCTCCACCAGCAGGGTAGTGCAGCAGACTTCACATAGCCTGGTGAACCTACGCCAAATATTGTAAGTACCACCAAGACCCTGGCCATGTGACGAAGGAATGTTACTCCCTACACAATCAGATAGAACATCTAATTTGCCAGGGGCACTTGGCGAGTTTCGTCACCTAGAAGAATGATAGACCAAAGGAGGAAAACCAGAAGAGAGGAAGAGAACACCCCGGTCAAGTTGAGCTCCAGACTCGGGACAGACCATGAGCCCTACGCTCTCGATCCCTGAGATCTACAGAGGGGAGGGAAGACAGAATGAGGGTTATTCACACCATTTCAGGTGGATTCCCAGGCGCTCGTGCACGCCGATCATACCGATTGGGTCAGGTAAATTTATTATAGGCAGATTCAGACATAATGACCATCAATTTTGATATGTCAGACTTTCCCAAAGGCGGCCCCAATAGAGACGAGCCAGTGGTAGTCACTATGGGAGTCAAAGACTTTGTGGTGGAACGAGTACTCGTAGATGAGGGAAGCTCGGTAGATATTCTACACTAAAAGGTGTACCAGAGGATGGGGTTCTCCACCCGGTGGTTGAAAAGGTCTCATGGGACCTTACTCAGTTTTTTTGGTGACTCTATGCAGGTTTTAGGGTTTATCGACCTGAGGACCATTTTTGGGAAGGGAAGAGACAGCCGCGTAGTCAAAGTCAAGTTTCTGGTTGTTGATTCCCCAGCTCCTACAATGCGTTGCTGGGGTGACCTCTCCTCAACGCCATGGGTGCTGTGGTTTCTATCATGCACCTAACCATGAAGTTCCCACTCGAGGACAGAAGAGTGGGGGTTGTCAGAGTAGATCCAAAGGTTGCTCAAGAATGTTACTACGAGAGCCTCTGCCCCAAGGAGACGTTTATAATTAATAAAGACATAGAGACAGGGTTTAACCCTCGTGATGACAAAAAATTTGAGAGACCCGAGCCAGTAGAGTCTCTTAAGCTCGTCCATGTCAGGCCCTCCCCGAACCAGTTCATGTGTATTAGCGTGATACTCGACCTGGTCCTCGTAGAATCCCTTGTCAACCTGCTAAAAGCAAATGCGGATTTATTTGCCCGGAGCCCCACTGACATGCCAGGCATCAATCCCAGTATAATTTGTCACTCACTCAACATCGAGCAGAATGCTAAGCCTATATCTCAGAAGCCTCAGAAAATGGGGTCCCGACCGGAAGAATGCAGTCAAGGAGGAGACAGACAAGCTTGTATCCACTAACTTCATCAGTGAGGTTAAATATCTGACCCGGTTATCTAACATGGTCATGGTAAAAAAGTCAAACAGCAAGTAGCGAATGTGTGTCGACTTCACTGATCTGAATAAGGTATGTCCTAAAGATCCCTATCCTTTACCTAGTATTGATCATCTTGTGGATGGAACTTCAGGATACAGGATTTTAAGCTTCATGGATGGATACTCGAGGTACAACCAGATCCGAATGGACCCCAAAGACGAGGAAAAGACAGCATTTCAGACGACCCAAAAAAATACGGGTAAATTTTTTACGTTTTACAAAGAAAATAATTCTACGAAGAAACATAATAGAGGACTTTGATCAATACCCTGGATCTATGTAAAACCTATCTCATATATAAAGATATGAGAAGGTGGGTAATTTAAATTCAAGAGTAACCATTGGACAATCAACCTTATGATCATTAACAATGGATAGCGGAAGTATGTAGTTGTTACGAAGAGTATGGATGAATTTGAATGGAGTATAAAAGTGTATAATAATCATGAAGTAGGCCAAAGAAACCAAGAAATGCAAGAGAGATGTTCAAGGTAGTGAAATTTCCAATTTCAAACTGATATAATCGATTAGGCCAAGTACTAATCGATTGCACTAATCGATTATAGTTGGGGATAATCAATTACAGAGCTCCTGGAATTTATGTAATGCATCAGGTATTTCACCTATTCGATTACAAGGACCAATCTAATCGACTACAAGGCTTTGGGTTGGTTCATAATCGATTACAACACTAAATGTAATCGATTACCTTGGTTTTGTTTAACACATAATTGATTCAACTTTGAGTCTAATCGATTATGAGACTATAATCGATTAAGTTGATCGATTACCATTAAAGACGTAGGCCTTGTAATCGATTAGGCCAGGGGGCTAATCGATTACACCCTATCAGTATTCAGAAATTATGCAGATTTTAAAAGAGAGATAGACTTCTCACATACCTAAACCTATACAAATGGTATTGGAATGCTACTAAATTTTGACACAAGTTATAATACACCATTTGTGACATGTGGCCACCGGCCGCACTCAAAAATTCCTAGAAATGAGGAACTTATGTGCCTAAATGCATTTAGCTTATTCCAAGGCATTTAAAGGCAACATGGAAGTCTCTGTTTTACAAAATTGAACCATTCCCTCTTCCACAAAGTCACAATGGACATATTTAGACTATTGAATTCATTATGTCATTTTAGAACCCCCTAAATCATAATTTGACCATGTTAGTTCCTAGCTTGTGCATACCACTTCAGTTGTAACACCCTGGAGCCAACTTGCAAATCCCAAGATAATTACCGTCACCATATAAAATTTCTTAGATAACTTATTTTTCCATATGGTAATTATCAAGAGATTCACAACCTGATTCCAAGGGTTACTGATATAATATCAGATTACGCAACCCTTTACATAATTAACTTGTTTATTATTATACATAACATAAGAGTTTCATACATATTATATTTTACAACAGGCACCTAGATCTTATAAAATATAAAGACGTAAAGTACCAAAACATAGCATATACATAATAAAGTAATAGTAGTCATGCAAGCAAGCATCATCATCAAAAACCTTCATAATTCATCCATATTCAGCAACATCCACTTTGTCACATGTCCTCCTGGTTAACCACTAAAGGGTTGCCACAAGTAATAGAAAAAGTGAGATAAAATACTAAATAAATAGAAATCAAATTAGAACAACCACAACCACAAGTAGGATGCTATGCGATGCAGATGCCAAACAAGTGTTTTGTATTATATTACGTTCTTTTATATGAATGAAAATGCATGATGGATCCATTCTGGTGGGAACATCTGCAGTGATTTTCAATAATAACATTTTTACGGATATCCAACTGATACCGCGCCCCATAATGCAACACCACATCGGATAACAATATCATAATATCAATAACAAGTGTTACGGGACCCCCCTTAAGGACACACTGCTTAGCCCTTAAGACGGCCGTGGTATAAAACCACCGCAGAGGTCTGTGCTCAATAGAGCGCGTTCCCCCACCGGGAACCCCCTCAAAGAACCCCTCTGCGGATTCTTTGAACGGCCAATGCATATGATGCATGAATGCATTTCATTACCAAATTCCTTTATAACTAGTTTTAACAATAAAATTATTATGACAATCAATTAAGCATGCTTTATTTATAATTCAAAGAATATGGAAACACATTTTCCATACTACTTATATCATAATTCAATCATATGGAAACACATTTCCCATAATATTCATATCATATTTCAAACATATGAAAACATATTTTTCATAATATTTCATATTTCAAAGAATATGGAAACATATCTTCCATGTTATGGTAATTGTTTAATATCATATTCCAAACCATTTGCATCCATTTCACAATTTAGTTCAAATTAAATTAAAGTATAACTATATAAGTTTCTAAACAATTAAGCAAGCAATTCTAACTTAATTTCTATGTATTTAATATCCTATCCCCTCTTTCTTACCTCAAGTGAAGATCGTTAAACTTTCCTTATGCTAAACTCCTTTGTATTTCTTCAAATCTTCAAGTTTGCGTAATTTCTCCTTATGCGAAAATTAAAGAAAGAAGGTTTTGAGAGCTTGAAGAGGGAGATGAAAGGTTATAGGATTAGTGAGGTTTTTGGTCTGAGGAAATGTGGGAGGTTGGGGCTCTATTTATAGGCTTTTAATGTCGGTTACTGTAGCAAATCACTGTAGCAAATCACTGTAGCAAATCACTGTAGCCCCACACTGTAGCAAATCACTGTAGCAAATCACTGTAGCAGTTCGAAATTGACATGAGGCGGTGGAAATTTGGAGAATTCTCACGAATTCTCTACATTCTGCAACATTTTTCATGTGACGTTACTGTAGCATTTTACTGTAGCATTTTACTGTAGCAGATTTTTATTTTATTTTATTATTCTATTCTTCATTCCATTCTCGTTTATTTCCTTTTTAAGTCAGACTGAAAATATCCTTGTATTCATAATTAAATTTCCTATTTTCTATGATTCATTTCTTATTTCTTTGAGAAACTTTAATTTTTTCACTATCTAATTTACTGCTTAAAAAATTGGGCTGTTACACTCTCCCCCCGTTATAAAAATTTCGTCCTCGAAATTTAAACGTACCTGGTTAGAGTAATTCAGGATATTGACTCCTCATCTCATCTTCTCGTTCCCAAGTCATGCTTATTTCATTTCCTTGTTGCCAAGCTACAGTAAAATGCTACAGTAAAAATGCTACAGTAAAATGCTACAGTAAACATCACATGAAAAATGTTGAAGAATGTAGAGAATTCGTGAGAATTCTCCAACTTTCCACCGCCTCATGTCAATTTTGAGATGCTACAGTGATTTGCTACAGTGATTTGCTATAGTAATTTGCTACAGTAATTTGCTACAGTAACCGACATTAAAAGCCTATAAATAGAGCCCCAACCTCCCACATTTCCTCAGACCAAAAACCTCACTAATCCTATAACCTTTCATCTCCCTCTTCAAGCTCTCAAAACCTTCTTTCTTTAATTTTCGCATAAGGAGAAATTACGCAAACTTGAAGATTTGAAGAAATACAAAGGAGTTTAGCATAAGGAAAGTTTAACGATCTTCACTTGAGGTAAGAAAGAGGGGATAGGATATTAAATACATAGAAATTAAGTTAGAATTGCTTGCTTAATTGTTTAGAAACTTATATAGTTATACTTTAATTTAATTTGAACTAAATTGTGAAATGGATGCAAATGGTTTGGAATATGATATTAAACAATTACCATAACATGGAAGATATGTTTCCATATTCTTTGAAATATGAAATATTATGAAAAATATGTTTTCATATGTTTGAAATATGATATGAATATTATGGGAAATGTGTTTCCATATGATTGAATTATGATATAAGTAGTATGGAAAATGTGTTTCCATATTCTTTGAATTATAAATAAAGCATGCTTAATTGATTGTCATAATAATTTTATTGTTAAAACTAGTTATAAAGGAATTTGGTAATGAAATGCATTCATGCATCATATGCATTGGCCGTTCAAAGAATCCGCAGAGGGGTTCTTTGAGGGGGTTCCCGGTGGGGGAACGCGCTCTATTGAGCACAGACCTCTGCGGTGGTTTTATACCACGGCCGTCTTAAGGGCTAAGCAGTGTGTCCTTAAGGGGGGTCCCGTAACACTTGTTATTGATATTATGATATTGTTATCCGATGTGGTGTTGCATTATGGGGCGCGGTATCGGTTGGATATCCGTAAAAATGTTATTATTGGAAATCACTGCAGATGTTCCCACCAGAATGGATCCATCATGCATTTTCATTCATATAAAAGAACGTAATATAATACAAAACACTTGTTTGGCATCTGCATCGCATAGCATCCTACTTGTGGTTGTGGTTGTTCTAATTTGATTTCTATTTATTTAGTATTTTATCTCACTCTTTGTATTACTTGTGGCAACCCTTTAGTGGTTAACCAGGAGGACATGTGACAAAGTGGATGTTGCTGAATATGGATGAATTATGAAGGTTTTTGATAATGATGCTTGCTTGCATGACTACTATTACTGTATTATGTATATGCTATGTTTTGGTACTTTACGTCTTTATATTTTATAAGATCTAGGTGCCTGTTGTAAAATATAATATGTATGGAACTCTGATGTTATATAATAAGAAGTTAATTATGTAAAGGTTGCGTACTCTGATATTGTATCAGTAACCTCTGGAATCAGGTTGTGAATCTCTTGATAATTACCAGGTGAAAAATAAGTTATCTAAGAGATTTTATATGGTAAGGGTAATTATCTTGAGATTTGCAAGTTGGCTCCAGGGTGTTATAACTGAAGTGGTATCAGAGCAATGGTTTATAAAATATAAAGAAAACCTTAGGAAGTGACTAGAGATTAACATAAGATAGCTTGAAGTGTGTGAACCTTGATTTCTATTTGTTTGAAATTTGTGTGTTTGTATGTTATGTGTGCTCTTTGTATGTTTCTGTTTAGTATAATTACTAGTTAGATAATGTAAAATTGTTAGAACTTTGAGTATATTAGATACTCAGTAACTGAATGTAATGGTACTATACCAAAAGTAGCTTGGCAACAAGGAAATGAAATAAGCATGACTTGGGAACGAGAAGATGAGATGAGGAGTCAATATCCTGAATTACTCTAACCAGGTACGTTTAAATTTCGAGGACGAAATTTTTATAACGGGGGGAGAGTGTAACAGCCCAATTTTTTAAGCAGTAAATTAGATAGTGAAAAAATTAAAATTTCTCAGAGAAATAAGAAATGAAACCTAGAAAATAGGAAATTTAATTATGAATACAAGGATATTTTCAGTTTGACTTAAAACGGAAATAAACGAGAATGGAATGTAGAATAGAATAATAAAATAAAATAAAAATCTGCTACAGTAAAATGCTACAGTAAAAATGCTACAGTAAAATGCTACAGTAAACATCACATGAAAAATGTTGAAGAATGTAGAGAATTCGTGAGAATTCTCCAACTTTCCACCGCCTCATGTCAATTTTGAGATGCTACAGTGATTTGCTACAGTGATTTGCTATAGTAATTTGCTACAGTAATTTGCTACAGTAACCGACATTAAAAGCCTATAAATAGAGCCCCAACCTCCCACATTTCCTCAGACCAAAAACCTCACTAATCCTATAACCTTTCATCTCCCTCTTCAAGCTCTCAAAACCTTCTTTCTTTAATTTTCGCATAAGGAGAAATTACGCAAACTTGAAGATTTGAAGAAATACAAAGGAGTTTAGCATAAGGAAAGTTTAACGATCTTCACTTGAGGTAAGAAAGAGGGGATAGGATATTAAATACATAGAAATTAAGTTAGAATGGGAAACTTCAAATATGCATCACATAAGATTACTATTCATAATTCTTATCATTCATTCATCAATTTGAGCAAAGTTCAAACATCATATATTAGTATCATACATCACTAAGGTCATAAGCGAAAATTGGGCATATACGTAGGTTCCAATTTTTACACATGACCCACAAAATCAATATACATCATTCTAACTACAATGAGCATAAGCTCCTATCATGGACTACATAAAGTTAATAAATTAACGGCCAAGGCACTTCCTATACATCTATTTACCTCCTTCAACAAAATGTACTTCAAAAGAGTTTCACTCCTCCCATGAGTGACCTGCATCACAAATCTAAAAAGTGGACAACATGGGAGAGTGAGTCATACATTCCAAAAGAATGAATATGAATACCATGTGATCATGTGCATATGTATCACAACATGTATACTTTCATTCATATACAACTCACTATCAACTATCATCATTATAATATACAATCATTTTTGTGAATCAAGCAAGCATAAAATCACACACATGATCTA
Source organism: Clitoria ternatea (assembly GCA_037962975.1). Taxonomy (NCBI): domain Eukaryota; kingdom Viridiplantae; phylum Streptophyta; class Magnoliopsida; order Fabales; family Fabaceae; genus Clitoria; species Clitoria ternatea. Next base: position 33,386,357 of record CM075673.1, on the reverse strand, counting down.
GTCCTTCAATAATTGGACTATCACACAATTCATCATCTTACTCACATTGTTATTTTGGTATTCACATATTTTATGTTGTCTTAATATGATTTCTCATTCTCAACACAACCATCATCATATCTCATCACTTTTGGCATACTTCCTTGCTATATGAAAATGCTCTTAAGCTAATGCATATGCACAACGGATTATTTCAACAATTACAGATCTGACTGTGGGAATATAAATACCAATCATGGGATTCAAGTATGATCATCTAACTATAACCCTACTACAGTAGTAAAATATGTACACTTATCCTTAAATTGCATGCATTTCACCAATTCTTTTACTGGTACCAAACCGCATCGCTCGTTTACAACACCGGTTATTTACACCATGACCGAGGTAAATAACATATTCGACATATGGTGTTGCGGGCCAACCATGAGTCATATCATGGTAGCTGTGATCCCAAGGACCACCGGGGACACCTGCTCATCAAGAGCCACCCTCCACAAGGGTCAACCATATGTGGCTCCTTGTAGCACAACATGGGCAGCTTCGTGACTTACACATCGAGTCACAGGGGAAATACAAATCACTCATGCACAGAGCCGCCCTCCCACTAGGCCAACCGGAGGAATCCCCTAAAGTTCCAACACCGGCAGCTATGTAATATACCATGGATGCAAATGCTAATCATATGCATTTCTCACTCTATGCATCCTATACATGCCACTCATCATACATCATCATCATCATCATCACCAACATCACCATAAGGTTTTCCGTGGATTTATTATTGTTGGTTATTATCATTAGTTTAAACTTTTATGTGGCATTCTTATTGATTCTTATTCACATCATTCAATTCCATTATCAATACAATAACATCAATCTTTCACCATCAATTAAGGTTTGCTATTCATCACACCCATTCTCAACTAAACACCAACAACATTCATTTCACATTTATAGTGAACCTAACACAATCACATCCTCATTAAGGCAATATACTAGCCAAACAATTCATCATCACCATTTAGCATACCATAAACATTCTAAATACATATTACATGTTGCCAAGCCTATTCATCATCATCATCATCATGTTTAACAACCACAAATCATCATTACCACTCAAATAAGGCAAACATGCATATTGTCACATATGACAATCAAACACTACTTAATTCATGCATTTAGAATATAAAGACTCCTCTCCTACCTCAAGAAAAGAATTCCGAGCGATATGACGTTCCCGCCTCGTCATTCGGAATGGATCCTACATTAACATATATATAGAATCCTAATCAATCAACTATTCAAGATACCAATTCAATTCTATTTAATCATAATCATATCTAAAATTTCATAACATGTATAAAACATGTTATAGACATTATTTTCCTTTACTTATTAGGCTTCGGGAATTCTTTCCCATTAAACCTTACTCATTATATTTAAAGGTTGCCCAACATTCACAAAATGCCTTACCAACCAATATTTATAACTCAATGGCTTGTATTTTCTCTCAAACACACTCTCCAACTAATATTTATAACTTTCCCCAAATTTTAAAGGTTAGGGTTTCCACCAAAACCCAACCACATTCATTTAATGCACCATAGCTCTCATCACCTTCCAACATACCTTCATCTACCAGATTTATTTCATTTCAACCTTGCATTTATGGCAACCTACTCTAGGGTTTATGCATTAATTGCTTCCATTAAGCACCCCACCTATAAATATTGCTCTCCTAACATAATAACACATACCCATGGGCAAAAACTCAACAAAATGATGTGTATAACTTACCTCACACCCAAAAATAAAATGGGTTCAAGAGAGAGGGAGAGACCACACGAAAGTGGAGAAAAGAGGAGGAGACAACTCGAAGCTTTAAGCTCCTCAAAGCTTCTCACAAAAATGAGGGAGTAAGAAGATGGCACCACCTTTGGTTAGGGTTTTGGAAGGAGAAGATAAGAGAAATGAAGAAGAAGAAGAAGAAGAAGAAGAAGAAGAAGAAGAAGAAGAAGAAGAAGAAGAAGAAGAAGTGTGTAGAAGAAGAAGAAGAAGAAGAAGAAGAAGAAGAAGAAGTGTGTCTTGCCAAAATAAGAGAAGAGAGTTACAGGAATGAAAGGGGAAAAAGGGGTTTTTTAATTTTAAGTTTAATCCTCTCATTAAAACTTCATCGTTTTATGACCAACAGGACCTATATATAGGCTCAATACTTTATCTGAAAATTATTATGAATACATATTCGGACTCCTAGTAATATTCTCAACAGCCCCGGCCAATATCATCCCAATCGGAGATACTTGGTTCGACACCTATATTTTAATCGGGTCAATTTTTAGCTTATTCGGTCCTAATAAATTACCAACAGTCTCCAAAAATATTAATTTAATCATTTCCTTTATTTTGGGACATTAAATAATCCACATTCCATTATTTAATATTTATTCCCCTAATTAATCCATTATTTTAAAATTTGGGATGCTACATCATTCATCACAAAAGGGGCAAATTATTGTTACCGAGTGATGCCTTTCGGTCTAAAGAATGTAGGAGCTACTTATCAGAGGCTAGTTAATAAAATCTTTGCCAGCCAAATTAGGAGAAACATGGAGGTCTATGTAGACAACATGGTGGTCAAAACTAAACAGGCAGATCACACGTGCAAGATTTGGAAGAGACGTTCTCCGAGCTGCGTAGGCACAATATGCGACTGAACCCTTAAAAGTGCTTCTTCGGGGTCCAAGGGGGAACGTTTTTAGGATACATGATCACTCACCGAGGCATTAAGGCCAACCCGGACCAATATCGTGCCATACTTGATATGCGAAGCCCTTAGAATATCAAAGAGGTCCAACGCTTCACCGGGCAGATCGCGGCCCTCTCCCGTTTCCTCTTAAAATTTGTTGAAAATTCCTTGTTGTTCTACAAAGTATTGAAGAAGACAGACTCGTTCGAATGGACATCAAAGTGTGAAAAAGGCGTTTTAGGACCTAGAGGTTTACCTTGTGTCCCTACTGATTCTAACACGACCAGATGCGGGAGGAGAACTGGTCCTTTATCTTTCCGTAGATACCGAGGATGGCCTGGTGCAAAGGCCAGTCTATTTCACCAACAAGACATTACAGGGGGCTGAAGTGCGATATCAAAAGGTTGAAAAATTCACATACATCCTTGTCGTAGCAGCACGCCGACTCTGACCTTACTTTCACAGCCACCAAGTGGTAGTAAGGACTGATCAACCGCTTGGGAAGATCCTCCAGAAGTCGGAGCTCACAAGCAGAATGGTCGCTTGGGCCATTGAGTTGTCTGAGTATGACATTCGGTATGAACCTAGACGCCCAATTAAGGCCCAGGTGCTGGCAGACTTCTTGGTTAAACTGGGAGAGGATAAAGATGATTACGAGGCCATGCATGGCCTATAGACTCTTTCTGTAGATGGGTCTTCCAATATGAAAGGCAGCGAGCCAGGTGTCATACTGACAGGGCCCGCAAGCGCACGAAATATGTCATGTAATATAAAAGATTATCGTTCTCCACAGGGACTGTGTTCAAAGTACCAGCATATTGAAATTTAATTATCCACACAAATGATTTTTAAGGTTTTTGTAAAATAAAACACAAAATTAAGTTGCTCAGAATACGAATAAATAAACAAAATTTTCTAGACACTTAAAAATCAGAGTTGAGAATATCTTGGGATTTCGGGGGATCAAGACTTTATTTCATGTTAATGAATTTTAACTTTTCATAAATAAGAATCAAATTAAGTTTTCCAAGGCGGATTTTCCTTAAGCTAATTAATATGTTCCTCTCGGAATCCTATTAATGTACCTAACCTATGGAAAGCGCTGCTTAATCCTTAGAAAAGGCCCATTATCATTTTGTGAAAATCCCTTTTAAAAATTCCCCAAAAGATTTTGATTACTTTCACGGTTTTACCGAGGTCACAAAAAGTATTTCAAAAACTTAGGCTTAGTTCAAAAACTATCCCAAGATAATTAATTTAGCTACTCATGAAATAATTCAAATTCATATAAATAATGGAAAAATAAAACATACAAGACATGGTAAAAATAAATACTTACGGGTTTCTCCAAAAGCTCAAAATAATTTACCACTGTATTTCCTTGTTGCAATATTCTTCCACCAATTACAAATTTAAATACTCACTTTTACAATTCACAACTCTTAAAATAAAAGAAAGGAAAAGAAAATAAAAAGAGAAATGGGAACGGGACAGGAAAAGAAAATAAAGAGAAAGAAAGAACAAAAGAAAAGAAAAGAAAAAGAAAGGGAAAAGAACGAAAGAGAAAGGAGAAAAGAAAAGGAATTAAAGTAAAAAAAATGAAAGAGAACTGATTCTAATTAATGCTCTCTGTGTTCTCTCTGGTACCTTTCTCCTTCAGACCGCCCCTCTATTTATAGAGGTCTTGGAAGTTAACAATCGGTGGCAAGTGGGCCTTTTTTATTAATTTTTTGTGTCAGCCGCCCCACAATCACAACTTGGAGACAGCCTGGATGGTGACAGCTATAGGGAACAGTGGAGAGACAGCCTGGATGTTGTCAGCCGCCCCTTCATAAGTCAAGGATCCACTTGGATAATGGAAATCCAAGTCAGCAAGGGAAATCGGTGGAAATATGGAGTCGGTTTGCTCCTTCTGACTCAGATTTGGTGGATCGGTCGGTATTTATCAATAGTGGGAAACAATCCGAGTGGAAAAGGTGCCTTTTGTACACAAGACCGAGTGAAATCTTTGCTCGGTGTTGAGTTGAGGGGTAGGTGTTTAGCGTGAAGACCCCTGATGCTAAATTTTCTCTTCATTTCGCTTGAGCGAGAGTTTCTCGCTTAAGCGAAAACACTCCAGTAGCTCACTGTCCATCCTTCGCTCAAGCGAGAATTTATTTCGCTTAAGCGTTTATTGAAGGAAACCATTTTGTGATAATCTCGCTCAAGCGGAGAAAAGCTCGCTCAAGCGAGAAGTCTTCTTTCACTGTTTCACTCTGATATGTCTCTGGAATTGAACCACTCGGAGAAACCTTTGCTCGGATTTGCTTGATAGTCACTCAGTCGAGAATGACCCTTCCTTAACTCATTCAAATGATGCACTCGGACACCTTCATTCGGAAGTCCGAGTTGATTTTCACTAGGAATTGCCTTCAGTCGTCAATCAACTCACTTGGATATACCTTTCACTCAGAAATTTGAACTTTGAAAGACTCTGGAATCTGGCTGATAGAAGTTCTTCCATGTCCGAGCCTTGCTTTGCTCGGAAATGCAGCTTTCTGCCCCAACTCACTCGGTAGTCTTCCTTAGAGACATCACACTCAGGCTTAGTGTGAAACTGTGAGTCTTCCCGAGTGTGATTCAATCCCAGTCGGATCTTTCATTGCTTGAAGAGACATTTTTCCGAAACAAACTACTCGGAAAGGACCTATTCCGCATGAGAATGCGATCTTCTCCGAATGAAACCACTCGGAGACCTCGTTATTCAACACTTATTCATTCAGTGGCTTCTTCTGCTCGAAATCAACTCACTCGGGACAGCTTTGCCCAGAAAAACACTTGTTCCCCAATCAGACCTGCTTCAGTCAGCATCCCTTTACTCGGACAATAGCTTTGGGCAGTATTTATTCAAGGTCAGTCCCTTTCTTCACTCGGAATGGTTGCAGTCGGACAGCTTCCACTCAGATTCATCTCTAACAGGGACATATTTCTTTAAGGTCAGCCATTTTTCACTTGGAATGGCTTTGATAGGGAAGCTTCCACTCGGATTCACTTCCAACAATGAAGTATTCTACTCGGCAACGCTCCATTCTGAGTCATTCCACTCGGATTTGATCATTTCTGAGTCATTCTACTCGGATTTCATCATTCTGAGTCGGAATTCAGCATAAAAGGAGAGTTCTTTCCACTTTGGGCTTGTTCTTCTTGTTTCTTTATCATTTTATGGTCGTTTTTCTCTTGTTATTGACCCTTTATTACCTTAATTTCTGCAAAATAACATACCCAAGTAGAATATAGTGGAAAGAAAGCAAAAATCATAATAAATAAAGGAAATACACTGGATAATGATTAAAATCCTAAACAAACTAGATCTAATTTATTGTGTTATAAAGCACTTATCAAAATACCCCAAACCAAAACATTGCCTGTCCTCAAGCAATCACCATATTCACATGATAAGACACAGAAAACACTAAGCTTAATAAACTAAGGAATCCAAAACAGAGAAAAAGATTTATTCAAATGCCAATTTTATTTTTCTTATGTGATTCAATTTTCAATATCAAGACTTTAGATACTCTTCTCACAATCTTCACTCAAGTGTTTCAAGGTTTGTGTATCTCTCAAATTATCATAGTCAAAAAATATTACCACAAACTTGTTAATAAACCAGAAACTCCATAGTTTAGATAGAAAATATGTCAAAGTCTAAAGGTCTTTCAAAGGTTGTAACGTGGCCTTGGGTTGTATTGTCAGGGTAGGAATTTCAAGATAAATAGAATACAAAAGGGCTTTAACAGTCATGAATGATTCAAATTATCATCATAAATTTAATAGAGCAAATTTTGGAACTTTTATGGACTTTTTGGAATTCATTCAATATCATCCTTTTGAGTTTCTTTTTCTTTTTCTTTTTTTTCTTGCTTTTCTTTACATTCAATACATATTTTTCTTAAGTCCTTTTTTCTTTCTTTGCTCCACTAAATTTCCAACTTTTTCACCATTAAGAGAATATCAGTCAATGAAAGGTTTCAAGGAAAAATTTTCACTTTAAGGCTCAAAAGGGGCAACTAGGGGTCAAATAATGCAAAATTTCTGAGGCTTAAGAATAAGGCCTAATTGTGTCTTTATCATCCTAAGACATACAATCAAAAACTATTTTGAATCGGTTGAAAAACAAGTTCTAGAATATTAATGTCTATGAGATTCACTCAATCAAGAAGATATGGGTTTTGAAAATTTGTTTGATAAATAACCCATTTTGGCTCAAGTCTAACCATGGAAAGTCTTTTCAAAGAAAATTTTAATCACATAAGATTCATTTAAGCATTGATTTGGCATTTAAACAATCAAAATTTGAAAATTTTACTCAAAATTTTGGGGTCCTTAGATACTTTAGCCTTGTGTTCAAAGTAAATTTATCATGCAATCATGGTAAATTACAAGATTACAAATAAAGCAAGGAAAACACACATGCATGAAAAATATAACAATCACACAACGTAAAAAAAAAGTTAAGTTTTCTTATCTACCACCCAAAACCAGAATTTGACATTGTCCTCAATGTTAAAATAGATGATAAAAGGATAAAGAAACTTACCTGTAGTAACCCCAAACCAGGATTTGACATAGTTGGTTTTTTTTTTTAGAGCTCAAAATGAAACAACAACTTTTTATAGGGTTACCTCCCTATCAGTGCTAAGTTTTAAGTCTTCAGCCAGACTTCTCACCGTTTGGATTTACTTATCAGGAGCATCAAACAAGTCCAAGTCACTTGTTTGTTGTATTGGTTGACCTGTCAAATAGTGCTTTACTCTCTGTCCATTTACCCTAAATGTACCAGATTTCTTGCTCCATAGTTTGACAGCTCCAAAGGGAAAGACTTTTGTCACCTTGAATGGTCCCGACCATCGGGATCTTAGTTTACCTGGAAAAAGCTTCAATCTAGAGTTAAATAGTAAAACCATATCACCTGGATTAAATGTTCTCCGTTGGATGTGACGATCATGCCATTGTTTGGTTTTTTCTTTATAAATTCTGGCATTTTCGTATGCATCTAGACCGAGTTCTTCAAGCTCGTTTAATTCCAACAACCTACGTTCACCTACAGCCTTATGATCAAAGTTAAGAGTTTTAACAGCCCAAAAAGATTTATATTCTAGCTCAACAGGTAAATGACAGGGCTTCCCATATACTAGTTTAAAAGGTGTGGTTCCAATGGGAGTTTTGTATGCGGTTCGATACGCCCATAAGGAATCATCTAACTTAATAGACCAATCCTTACGTGATGTATTCACCACTTTTTGAAGAATATTTTTAATTTCCCGATTGGATACCTCAACTTGTCCACTAGTTTGTGGGTGATAAGGTGTAGCAACCTTATGCCTAACTCCATATTTCTTTAGAAGGGTCTAAAAAGTTTTCTCAATAAAATGAGACCCTCCATCACTTATAACACATTTTGGGACCCCAAACCTTGGAAATATTATTTTCTTGAAAAGTTTAATAACAGTCTTAGCATCAGAATGAGGTGAAGCAATGGCTTCCACCCATTTTGATACATAGTCAACTGCTACTAATATGAATTGATTTCCAAAAGAAGAGGGAAAGGGACCCATAAAATCAACACCCCATACATCAAACAATTCAACTTCTAAAATGGTATTCAATGGCATTTCTTGTCTCTTACCAATGTTACCTGTTCTTTGGCAAGCATCACAAGTTAGAACATACTTACATACATCCTTAAAAATATTTGGCCAATAGAACCCAGCTTGTAATATTTTAGCAGCTGTCTTGGAGGTGCTCATGTGTCCTCCACAAGAAAGAGAATGGCAATGATCCAAGATAGCATGGACCTCATCTTGTGAATCACATCTCCTAATTAAACCATCTGCACATTGCTTAAATAGGAGTGGTTCATCCTAATAATAATGCTTGACATCTGTATAAAACTTTTTCCTTTGCTGAAAGCTAAGGTCAGGAGGTAAGATACCACATGCAAGAAAATTTACAAAATCAGCTTACCAAGGAACACGTTGGATACTAAGATTCAAGAGTTGTTCATCCGGAAAAGATTCATTGATGGGAATATTATCTGTTTCTTCTTTTTCAGATGTCAACCTAGACAGGTGGTCAGCGACCAAGTTCTCGGTACCCTTCTTATCCTTAATTTCCAAGTCAAATTCTTGCAATATTAAAATCCACCTAATTAACCTAGGCTTTGCTTCCTTTTTATTCAATAGATACTTAATGGTAGAGTGGTCAGTGTAAACAGTAACATGTGAACCTACCAAGTAAGATCTAAATTTATCAAAAGCAAAGACAATAGCTAACAGTTCTTTTTTAGTTGTGGCATAATTTACCTGAGCATCATCATCTAGCGTTCGGCTGGCATAATGAATTACATGGAGCTTTTTATCCTTTCGTTGCCCCAACACAACCCCCACTGCGAAATCACTCGCATCGCACATCAGCTCAAACGGGAGTTTCCAATCAAGTGGTTGCACGATGGGGGCAGAGATTAGAGCTTGCTTAATCCTGCAAAAGGCTTCCATACAAGATGAATCAAAATTGAAAGGCACATCCTTACCCAGAAGAGTTGTAAGAGGCTTTGTGATTTTGGAGAAATCTTTAATGAACCGACGGTAAAACCCTGCATGTCCAAGAAAACTTTGAATACCTTTCACATTTGTAGGTGGAGGCAATTTTTCAATCACTTCCACTTTTAGCCTTATCAACTTCTATACCTCTCTCAGACACCAGGTGTCCAAGAACTATGCCTTCTCTTACCATAAAATGGCATTTTTCCCAATTCAAGACCAAATTGGTTTCTTCACAACGCTGCAAGACTTGGCACAAATTTGTTAAACAATTATCAAAATCCAAACCATGCACTGAAAAATCATCCATAAAGACTTCCATCACATTTTCAATAAGGTCAGAAAAAATTGCTTGCATACACCTTTGAAAAGTCGCAGGTGCATTACACAAACCAAAAGGCATACACCTATAAGCATAAGTCCCATAAGGGCAAGTGAAGGTAGTCTTTTCTTGATCAGATGGATGAATGGGGATTTGATGAAAACCTGAATACCCATCCAAATAACAGAAATAAGAGTGTTTTTCAAGTCTTTCAAGCATCTGATCAATAAAAGGGAGAGGAAAATGATCTTTTTTCGTGGCGCTATTTAACTTCCTATAATCAATGCACATGCGCCAACCAGAGACAATCCTAGTAGGAATCAAGTTATGTTTTTCATTTTCAATCACAGTTATTCCCCCTTTTTAGGCACCACATGAACAGGACTTACCCATTTACTACTATCAACAGGATATATGACTCCAGCATCAAGCAATTTCAAAATTTCCTTTTTAACCACTTCTTGCATTTTAGGATTTAATCTCCTAAGTGGTTCTACTGTGGGCCTACTTTCATCTTCTATAGTAATCCTGTGCATACAAAGAGAAGGGCTAATCCCTTTGATATCATCCATTGTATAACCTATTACCTTTATATACAACCTAAGTTGTTTCAAAAGTTTTTCAGTTTCATATGGATTCAACTCAGCATTAATAATCACAGGATATGTGGAATTAGCACCAAGAAACTCATACCTTAACGAAGCTGGTAAAGGTTTTAATTCCATATTGGGGCTAAAAATGGTCTGCCTAGAATAATAGGAATCAAAGAATCTTCGTCCATTTCAAGCACAACAAAGTCAGCAAGTATAAAAAATTTTCCTATCTTAATAGGAACATCCTCTAAAATTCCTACAGGATATTTTACAGATCTATCAGCCAATTGCAAAGACATCCTAGTAGGTTTCAGTTTACCCAATCCTAACTTTTCAGCAACAGATAATGGCATTAAACTCACACTCGCTCCTAAGTCACACAATGCTTTATCTATATTCATGTTACCAATCATGCAAGGAATAGAGAAACTACCTGGATCTTGGAGCTTGGGTAGAAGTTTCTTTTGAATTAGAGCACTGCATTCTTCAGTAAGTGCAACTATACCATCTTCCTCCAGTCTTCTTTTGTTGGACAAAATGTCCTTCAGGAACTTAGCATATATGGGCATTTGCTGCAAAGCATCTGTGAAGGGAATATTAATATACAATTTCTTTAAAACATCAAGAAACTTACCAAATTGTTTATCCAACTTTGCTTTAGCTAAGTGCTGAGGAAATGGAATGGGAGGTTGATATTGCTTAACCTCCTCTTTCTTCTCTTGTGGTTTCTCTTCTTCAATCACTGGATGAGATGAAGATTCATCCACTTTTTTTTCCTCCTTTGCAGTCTTGCCAACTGGCCCATCATATTGAGTACCACTCCTAAGAGTGACAGCCATGGTTTGGTTAGATGGTCCAGCCTCTGGTTTTCCAGGAAATGTTCCTGGTGCTCTTTGAGAATAGGAAGCTTGTTGGGCAATTTGATTTTCCAGTATTTTGTTATGGGTGGCAAGAGAGTCCACTTTTGAAGCCAAGTTTTTTATTGCATCAGAGAATTCATCATTTTGTTTAAGTTGAGTAGCTACAAATGTTTCCATCAAGGATTCTAGCTTTGATTTTTGTGGAATATAGGTTCCTTGTTGAGGTTTGTAGTTACTTTGATTACCTTGGAATTGAGGTGGCCTATTTTAGAAGCCAGGTGGACCTTGTGGAGGTCTGTAGTTACCTTGATAATTTCCACTATAGTTTCCAATAGCATCCACCTGATGCATTTCTTGTTCTTGATTAGGGGTCATTGCTAAATGGCAGTTTGTAGCTCCATGTCCTGAAACACCACAAACTTCACAAACAATATTAGTAGCACCTGTTGACCCTATTTTATCAAGTTTTAATGTTAATGCTTCAACTTTGGCAGAAAGTAGGGAAAGAGCATCAACAAAATACTTACCTGGTGTTTTAGAAGGTAATCCTCTCAGAGTTCCACTGGTGAGTGTTTTGAGCTATTTCCTCAATTAGGTTCTCAGCTTCATCAACATTTTTACTCATGAAGGCTCCTCCAGCTGCAGCATCTAAAGAGATCTTTTGTATGGAAGTTAGTCCATTATAGAAAATATGGATTGTCAACCACTTTTCTATCCCATGGTGAGGACATTCTCTTAGCAACTCCCTGTATCTTTCCCAGGCTTCATATAAGGATTCATCATCTTTTTGTGAAAAATTTATGATTTGTTTTCTCAGCACATCAGTTTTGTTCCTTGGGTACCATTTATTGATAAAAGCACTGGACAATTGTTCCCAAGTCGTGATGGATCCTTCAGGAAGAGAGTATAACCACGCCCTCGCTTTATCTCTTAAAGAGAAAGGGAAAAGTCTTAAGCGAATGGCATCATTGGTGGCTCCGTTCATTTTTAGGGTGTTACAGTATTCAAGAAAGATTTGAAGGTGAAGATTTGGATCTTCAGAGGGTAATCCTCCAAATTGGTTCTGTTGAACCATAGAGAGTAGTGAAGGCTTCAATTCAAAATTGTTAGCCTCCACTGTGGGTCTAAGGATGCTAGATCCTCTTCCATTTGTACTTGGAGCGGCAAAATCTCTTAAGGGTCTATGTTGGTCTGCCATTTGTTTTTCTTTTTGTTGTTTTTGTTGTTTTCTTAAAGCTCTAAGGGTACGTTCTATCTCAGGGTCAAATCCTAAGTTTAGATCGACACTACGGCTTTGTCGCATAAAAAGAAAATAAATGACAAATAAAACAAATAATCACAAAAAATAAAATAACAACAGATACACAAAATAAAGAACAAAATACAAAATAACAAACAGAATAAAAATAAGTAAAAATAAAAATACATAAAAAATATAAAAAAGAAAAGAAACAAACAAAACAAAAAATAAAAATAATATTAACAAGTATGATCTAATCGAATTTCAATATTGCCGATATTCGAGGGATAATAGTCCCCGGCAATGACGCCAAAAACTTGACAGGGCCCGCAAGCGCACGGGTTATGTCGCGTAATATAAAAGATTATCGTTCTCCACAGGGACTGTGTTCAAAGTACCAGCATATTGAAATTTAATTATCCACACAAATGATTTTTAAGGTTTTTGTAAAATAAAACACAAAATTAAGTTGCTCAGAATACGAATAAATAAACAAAATTTTCTAGACACTTAAAAATCAGAGTTGAGAATATCTTGGGATTTTGGGTGATCAAGACTCTATTTCATGTTAATGAATTTTAACTTTTCATAAATAAGAATCAAATTAAGTTTCCCAAGGCGGATTTTCCTTAAGCTAATTAATATGTTCTTCTTGGAATCCTATTAATGTACCTAACCTATGGAAAGCGCTGCTTATTCTTTAGAAAAGGCCCATTATCGTTTTGTGAAAATCCCTTTTAAAAATTCCCCAAAAGATTTTGATTACTTTCACGGTTTTACCGAGGTCACAAAAAGTATTTCAAAAACTTAGGCTTAGTTCAAAAACTTTCCAGTAACCATAAATCTCTCGATTCCATTAATTACTTAAATTTACTAATATACCAATAAGTATACAGTTTTATCACGTAGGTTCTTGTTAGGAATTACTAAGAGCATTGAGCATTTTTTAAACTAAATGGAAAACAGAAATTTATTTAATTATAAGTCAAAATAACATTAATATAAAATATTATCACACCCCCTTTATCCCAAGATAATTAATTTAGCTACTCATGAAATAATTCAAATTCATATAAATAATGGAAAAATAAAACATACAAGACATGGTAAAAATAAAGACTTACGGGTTTCTCCAAAAGCTCAGAATAATTTACCATTGTATTTCCTTGTTGCAATATTCTTCCACCAATTACAAATTTAAATACTCACTTTTACAATTCACAACTCTTAAAATAAAAGAAAGAAAAAAAGAAAATAAAAAGAGAAATGGGAACGGGACAGAGAAAGAAAATAAAGAGAAAGAAAGAACGAAAGAGAAAGAAAAGAAAAAGAAAGGGAAAAGAATGAAAGAGAAAGGAGAAAAGAAAAGGAATTAAAGTAAAAAAAAATGAAAGAGAACTGATTCTAATTAATGGTCTCCGTGTTCTCTCTGGTACCTTTCTCCTTCAGACCGCCCCTCTATTTATAGAGGTCTTGGACGTTAACAATCGGTGGCAAGTGGGCCTTTTTTATTAATTTTGTGTCAGCCGCCCCACAATCACAACTTGGAGACACCCTGGATGGTGACAGCTATAGGGAACAGTGGAGAGACAGCCTGGATGTTGTCAGCCGCCCCTTCATAAGTCAAGGATCCACTTGGATAATGGAAATCCAAGTCAGCAAGGGCAATCGGTGGAAATATGGAGTCGGTTTGCTCCTTCTGACTCAGATTTGGTGGATCGGTCGGTATCTATCAATAGTGGGAAACAATCCGAGTGGAAAAGGTGCCTTTTGTACACAAGACCGAGTGAAATCTTTGCTCAGTGTTGAGTTGAGGGGTCGGTGTTTAGCGTGAAGACCCCTGATGCTAAATTTTCTCTTCATTTCGCTTGAGCGAGAGTTTCTCGCTTAAGCGAAAACACTCCAGTAGCTCACTGTCCATCCTTCGCTCAAGCGAGAATTTATTTCGCTTAAGCGTTTATTGAAGGAAACCATTTTGTGATAATCTCGCTCAAGCGGAGAAAAGCTCGCTCAAGCGAGAAGTCTTCTTTCACTGTTTCACTCGGATATGTCTCTGGAATTGAACCACTCGGAGAAACCTTTGCTTGGATTTGCTTGATAGTCACTCAGTCGAGAATGACCCTTCCTTAACTCATTCAAATGATGCACTCAGACACCTTCATTCGGAAGTCCGAGTTGATTTTCACTAGGAATTGCCTTCAGTCGTCAATCAACTCACTTGGATATACCTTTCACTCAGAAATTTGAACTTTGAAAGACTCTGGAATCTGGCTGATAGAAGTTCTTCCATGTCCGAGCCTTGCTTTGCTCGGAAATGCAGCTTTCTGCCCCAACTCACTCGGTAGGCTTCCTTAGAGACATCACACTCGGGCTTAGTGTGAAACTGTGAGTCTGCCCGAGTGTGATTCATTCCCAGTCGGATCTTTCATTGCTTGAGGAGACATTTTTCGAAACAAACTACTCGGAAAGGACCTGTTCCGCATGAGAATACCATCTTCTCCGAATGAAACCACTCGGAGACCTCCTTATTCAACACTTATTCATTCAGTGGCTTCTTCTGCTCGGAATCAACTCACTCGGGACAGCTTTGCCCAGAAAAACACTTGTTCCCCAATCAGACCTGCTTCAGTCGGCATCCCTTCACTCGGACAATAGCTTTGGGCAGTATTTATTCAAGGTCAGTCCTTTTTTTCACTCGGAATGGTTGCAGTCGGACAGCTTCCACTCGGATTCACCTTTAACAGGGATATATTTCTTCAAGGTCAGCCATTTTTCACTCGGAATGGCTTTGATAGGGAAGCTTCCACTCGGATTCACTTCCAACAGTGAAGTATTCCACTCGGCAACGCTCCATTCTGAGTCATTCCACTCGGATTTGATCATTTCTGAGTCATTCTACTCGGATTTCATCATTCTGAGTCGGAATTCAGCATAAAAAGAGAGTTCTTTCCACTTTAGGCTTGTTCTTCTTATTTCTTTATCATTTTCAGGTCGTTTTTCTCTTGTTAATGACCCTTTATTACCTTAATTTCTGCAAAATAACATACCCAAGTAGAATATAGTGGAAAGAAAGCAAAAATCACAATGAATAAAGGAAATACAGTGGATAATGATTAAAATCCTAAGCAAACTAGATCTAATTTATTGTGTTATAAAGCACTTATCACATACTGGAATCTTTGACCAAATTAGTGGTTGAGGAGTCACTTTGGTTCCAGTTCAAAGCCAACAATAACCAGGCATAATGTGAGGCTCTCATCGCTGGACTGCAAAATGCCATAGACCTAGGGGCCCGATGCGTTAAAGCAAAGACTGACTCTCAGTTCGTGGACTGACAGGTGGAAGGGTTATACCAAGCCAAAGACCCGATGCTGATGAAGTACTTGGCTCAAGTAAATGAATAGCAAGGGACCTTAAACATTTCCACATAGTCCATGTTCCCCAGGCGATGAATGAACGCGCCGACCTACTCTTCAAGCTGGAAAGTATAGTGAAAATAAGGAACCTTAAAAGAATCATCCAGATCATCTTAGAGGAACCCAAAATCTAAGAGACTCAGCATATAAAATTGGTAAGTGAAACACCGAATGAAAATACTTGGATGACCCTGATTGTTAATTTTCTCAAGCAAGGAATCCTTCCACAAGACCACCAGTAAGCTAAAAAACTGTAGGTATAAGCAGCCAACTACACCCTTCTAGACAGAAAACACTACAAAAAGGGCTTCACTATGCCACTTCTAAAATTTATGAATGAAGAGCAAGCTGACTATGTAATAGGTGAGCTCTACTCGGGGATTTACGACCTTCATGAGGGAGTCCGCCCTCTAGCTGCTAGAGTGCTCCAAGTAGGATATTTTTGGTTAATCTTGTGAGCCGATTGCTCTGAGTTTTTCAAGAAATATGACCCGTACCAGTGCAATGCCAACCGGATCCATAGCCACCCTGAGCCTCTACATGGTATCTTAGCCCCCTGGCCTTCAACACCTAGGGGATGGACATCCTGGGCCCATTTCTACCTGGAAAAGGGCAAGTCAAGTTTCTTTTAGTGGCTGTTGATTTCTTCACCAAATGGATAAAGGTGAAACCTCTTGCAACTATCACTGCAGCCAAGGTTCAGACTTTCACGTGGAAGCATATCATCTGTAGACACAGACTACCCAACATAATCATCTCAGATAATGGCCGTCAGTTTACTGACAAAGGTTTTGTTGACTTCTGTGAGAACCTGGGAATCAAGCGGAAATTCTCTTCCATAGAACATCCACAAACCAACGGCCAGGCTGAGGTGGCAAAGAAGGTAATACTTCAAGAACTTAAAAATGACTTAGAGAAGCCAAGGGAAAATGGGAGGAAGAATTACCCGGGGCTCTATGGGCATATCACATGACCCCTATAACATCCTTAATTTTTTAAATTAATTTTCAATAAATCAAGTAAATTTTTCGCAAATGATTTAAATTTTCCAATAAAGATCGGGTTCAGTCATTAAAATTACCGATTCCTCATCAAACCGATTGACCCATTGGAATGCAATTTAAACATAAATAGAATTTTTATAAACCATTTCATGATTAAAATAAAATTTGTATTAATAATATTGTTGTCACAGTACAAAAGCCGACCGGCCATTACATAATACATAAACTTTATCACTCGGTAATCAATATTTCACTTGGTAAACACAAGAGCCGGCCAAGGCTTCTACCCAGTTTACTATGTACACTATGTATTATGCATACTAATACATAATGCTCCAGTCGGTCGGGTGACTTCAAATGCCATCACCGTGTCCTCTATCCACTGCAAAAATAATGAGTAGGGGGTGAGCAAAAACACATCAAATAATAGTTATTGAATTGGATTAAAGGTCTAATCCATAACTATAAACTTACCACAACCGAGTCATACAACATAAATAGCATTTCCTATCAGTAATCAAGGCATACACACAAGAATTAGTGCATATCCATACTTAAATAAATGGATCCATTAAGACTGTTAGTTTTGTGTTGCAACACTGGCTCCCCGAGCCATAATTCAGCACTCGGCTGATTCGGCCGTTTTACAGCTACCAAACCGCTCTACGCCCCCAATGCAATACCGAATACCACTCCCAGAGTGATAACGGTCCTCTACTCGGTATTACGGGCCAAACCCCGAGCCCTGCTCAAGAGGTTGCCTTGAGCCCCACCCAAGGTCTTTTATGAATATCACAACATGTCTCATACTCATGCATTTCAAGCATATACATTGATATTATGAAAAGTTCCCATACTCATCATCAATCTCAATCACTGTCAATATTAGCATCAGAAATATGAATGGAACACATATATTTATATCTGTAAAAACGTAAAGCATTACACAAGTGGGGTATCAAAACACACGACACATATATAACAGTAGTATCACCCCACATCCATTCATAAACTATTTATTTGAAGTGGAATGCTCCCCCTACCTGGAATTAAGAGCTCTTGCAACACTTAAGACTTTATCCAATTCACAGCTTGCGAATTCCGACTGGAATCTCAGCTTTGTGCTAATCCAGTGTTTTCTTTATAAAAGAAGAAATGAAGACTGATTCTTCTTCGTTAATGGCTTTTTCAGCAGTATTTGGAAGAGGATGATTGCAGATGATATCTTTTCTTTCAAAGGTTTTTCTAAACTCCTCCAACAGTGGAAATTGGTATTTATATCATTCATGCAAAGAGACGTGAATGATTAAAAGATATCTGTTGTACTTTTCTTCAGATGCTGAATAAGGAGTAAGCATTTAATGAAAAGGGACAGCATATTAGAGAGGGTCCCATACTTAGAAAAATATCAGAAAAAGACTTTACTAGAAGATAGAAGAACAGGTTAACGTGGAAAGCATCAGACATGATTCTCGCTTGAGCGAACCGCTCAAGCTTGAGTGAGAACTGCCCAGTAACCATTTTCCATGCTTTCGCTCAAGCGAGACTCCCTCCTAATAGCCACTCGCTCGGGCGAGAAATATCCAGTAAGGAATTTCATACTTACTCACTTGAGCGAGGTATCCACTCACTTAAGCGAAACCTGACCCAACACTCGGTTTTGCACTTGGGAAAGAAAATCATTCCAGAACCAATTCCTCTTATTCGGTCCTTCACTCAGCAACTTACATTAAAGCTGACTTATCGCTCGGTCAGTCATTCACTCGGTAATTCACCCTTACACCGACTCAGCATCTGATCGATCTTCACTCGGGAGGTTTTTTCTACTTGAGAGGTTTTTTCCTACAGGGTTTTTCTCTTAGGAGGTTTTAATGAGGCCCCTATTTCTTCAATAAAAATTCTATTCAGTCTACAAGAGTAACATACTCAAAGTTCAAGCGAGGAACCGATTCCCTCGGCAAATACATTGTGAAACTTAAAATTCGTTTAAGTACTCAAAGTCCAAGCGAGGAATCGATTCCTCAGTAAATACGTTGTGAAACTTAAAATTCGTTTAAGTACTCAAAGTCTGAGCGAGGAATCGATTCCCTCAATAAATACGTTGTGAAACTTAAAATTCGTTTAAGTACTCAAAGTAGAGCGAGGAATCGATCTTGGCAACACTTGTGTACCCACACACATAACACCCGGAAAATAAAGCATACGCGAGCTACAACTAACAAAGACATCAAGTTAAAGGTATGACTTATTTTATTCATAAAAGGTAAAACATTACATCAAATTATCAGGAAACAATAGGAAGATAAAGTTATTAGCTACTTAGGGACCCGCACTGGCATCCAGAGTCTTACCCTAAGGAACATCACCCTCGCCCCTGGAGTATCCTTAGTGGTCGCCTCCTCCTTATTCTCCGAATCGAAAAGATTGACGATCTCACCGTTCACCATGACTCGGAAGGGCCCGATTCCCTCTAGGTTAAGCTTCACAGAAGGGTTCAAGACTTGAATCTCCTGCTGGTAAAGGTCAAAGGCTGCCATGCACTTCTCAGCCAGCTACTCCTCCATGAAATGGGCATAAGCCTCCTCCTCCACCTTACGTTTCACAAGGTCACTCTCGACACCCCTCAGCTTCTCCTCAACCTCCTTCCAAGCCATGAACACCAAGGCGTACGATTCCTCGGTGGCCTGCAAGTGCCTACCCAGATTGGCACACTATTCTTCAGTGATAGCCAGCATTGATTCCACCAAATTCCTCCCCGACTGGGCCTCTACCAGCTCGGCCTCAACATGCTTCAAGTCCTCTGCCAGACCCCCGACTACCTTCAGAGCATCCTTGAGTTGTAAGGAGGTAAATTCATTATGGCTCCGTAACGAGTCCTTCTCGTATTACAGGGCAACTTTTTCTTTCCTAAGCGCCACCAATTCCTTCTCCTGCTCGGTAAAGCGCTTCTCCAGAAACTGAGTCATTGAAGTTACCCGGAGGTTAAACATCTCTACGGCCTGGCACATAGCTACCGTGCTCGACCCCTTGAACTTCTTCTCATCTTCCTTAAACACCGTTATGCGGTCCACAAAACCCGAAACTAGGAAGCGAACATCCCACAGCGAGTGCGCAGGATTATTGGTGCCATCTAAAGATCGGTTGGCAAAGCTCTCCCAACGCTGATCCTCCAGCTCCGTCTCGCTGGGTAGGGTACCAGCAATCCTTTTGGCCGACAAGCCTTTTGTAGAAGCAACCCCTGAGGAACTCTACTTTACTCAGTCCTGGGGATTCATAGACCCTATTTCCTTCTCGGGGCTATCAAATACCACAATGGTACGGGGACCACCTCTCGCTTGCTCCTTAATAGGGCATGGGGACTTGGGTCAACCCTCTCTAGAGTTTCTAGCCTTGCCAACCCTAAAGTTGCACCTTCTTCAGTGGAGTCATCTTAGCGGTGCCTCGTCAACGTCCGACCCACCTCCTTTTCTATTTGCAAGGTCAAAGGCAATATGATAATAAGTGTGGTGATGGTCACCACTGTCGTCGATCCTCGGGAGTGACCTACAGGGATAGCTAAGCTCGTCCTTGATCCTTTCTTCCTGCCAGCCCTGTTCCTGACAACCTTGGGATCATTGCCCAGGTAGCATTTTCTAAAATCCTTGGTGGAGATATTGTGGGGAGCTGATAGCCTACCACAAGCACACGGGTATCGAAGTAATAAAAGAATGATCGTTCCAATGAGGATTATGCCCAAGTACCGGTTTTAACAGTGGTTCGATTATCTAGAGTAAGCAATTCAACTAAATTGCAAAATCGATTGTGTAAATAGTAAATCAAAGAATAGAAAATTTAACGTCTTTTGAAAAAGAAAATCAAATCACTTTTTGGAAATTCAATCAAGGAGAATCTTGGGAAGTTAAGTGTTCATATGCAAACATCAAAATCAAATGTCAATCTCCTATCCAATTATGCAATTTCATTTCTGAGGTAGATTTCCCTAAGTTAATTAATACCTTTCTCTAGAAAGCCTATTAACATACCTAATTTCCAAAGAACAATGTTCAATTCGTTGATTAGGCCCTTTACATTCTGTGGAAACCCAATTAATCCCCCAAATAATTTCACTCACCGTCGTAAATCAAAATCATAGGTTCAATTCATGTGTTTTCGAATTATATGCCAATCTCTCGATCACCCATACAATTTGTAATCATCTACGCTTATCTCTAAGTCTTGTAGAAGCATTAGGCATACATAAATTGAATAGAAAATAAAATTACATAAATTGGAAGACGAAGAATAATCAATTTCAATGCATAGGCATACTACATTCTTAATCCTAAGAAAAGAGTTTAGTGTGCCACAAGGATGGTTGCCATCATGTCACAATATATAAAATCAATGGCAAACATTTAAGAAATCAAAGATGTAAACTAAGGATTCAGAAATTACAAAGTAGTTCTCACTAAGTTTGCTGAATTTTCCTCCCAATTTGCAGATTTGAATTCCTTGGTGTTGGTCTTTGAATCTCCTCTGAAATTTCCTTGGGAAGGCTCTCAATTTTCCCCTCCTAAAAAGTGCCTAAAGTCTCTGTGTATATCTCTCTTCAGAACCCCCCTTTTAACTGCCCTAATTATACCTCTTAAAAACTAGGAAACAGGACTTCGTGGGGGCAACCACGGCCAGTGGTGGCAAACCACTAGCGGTGGTTCGGGGTCTGATGATCTAAATCTCCCAAATTGTAATGTAACATGGCACCACAGTGACAACCACGGCCAGTGGTACGAAACCACGACCAGTGGTGGGAAACCACGACCAGTGGTTTGTTCTGTTTGATGGATCTTTGCACAACTCGCGCCAACCACGGCAGTGATAGGAAACCACAGCCAGTGGTGGTCTCTGCCACTTGGTTTTCTTTATTTTCTCCATTCTAGTGACAACCACTGCCAGTGGTTTGCCACCACTGCCAGTGGTTTGCCACCACTGCCAGTGGTTTGTTCCAACTTTGCCCAATTACACAGCTAAGGTTCCCCAAGGCTTCTTCTTGCATCCAAGTTGCTATTTCTCATCAAAATGAACCTAAAACCTCAATAGTCCTATAAAAATAGCGACAACCGGGTAGTTTATATGGAACTAAATGCAAAATCAAGGAAATCAGGAGGAATAAGGGTAAAAATAAACAAAAACTACATCTAAAAACACTTAAAAACAAGACAACATGCACACTTATCAAAATACCCCAAACTAAAACATTGCTTGTCCTCAAGCAATCACTGTATTCATACAAATAAACAATGAAGAGCGACAGGTTCAAACAAACTTGAGGAATCTTTTGTTTATTTATTTTGTTTTTATGTTTTTGAATGATTGCCTAGAATACCATAAGGGAACGCAGCCAACAATCAGACCATGCTCATTAAGATTGGACTACGGGTACTCACTCCCACTCTTACTTAGTGTATGTGCTTGTGTTTCAATCTACTCATGTCACAACACCCTAGACACTACTATAAGCTTGGCAATTAACCGTAGTCTCCATAGTTATCAAGAAAACATCCATTAGTCTAAAGGTCTTTCAAATGGTTGTAACGTAGCCGGGGGATTCACAAAATGGGAATGGATACCAAGAAAAAGGGAATACAAAGGGCTTAGTTCTTTGAGAAGAGTAATATCACAAGGCAAACCTCAATCAAATAACTCTTATACATTTAGAAGCTATAAGGAGTATGATTCATTTATTTTCATCATTGATTTCATTCACTAATTTTTATTTTTAACTTGAAATCAACTCCTTATTTTACACTGACTAATACCCTTTTTTCTTTCTTTTCTTTGAATCACCGACCCCAAACTATCATGATTTTATTTCTTAAACATTTTTCCAACCTCATTTAGTTTGCCTTACTTGCCTCTTCTACATATAAATTAGAAAATATCATATATTGAGGCTTTGGAAGAATGAATATATCATTTCATGGCTCAAAAAAGGGCAACTAGTGAATCATGCATTTTATAAACTCTGAGGCTTAAAGAAACAAAACCTATTGTGCCTTTTTCATCCCAAGCATGTGTTCACAAACCATTTTGAAAAGGTCAAAAGCCAAGTTCTAGAGTGCCTAAAGATGTGTGAAACACTCAAAGAAGGAAATATGGGTAATTAAATCAAAAAAAATTATGAAATGAATACCTTTTTTATCTCAAAAGCTCACTATGGTAATTACTCTAATCAGAGAAAACACAGCATCATGAAGGTGGATTATTCTGGCAATACTAGCAATCATATTTATTTTGTTTTTGTTTTTTATTTATTTTTATTAAGATTCCAACAAGTTATGTTCAAGATCTAGCCAATCTAAATCATTCATCATACAAACAATAGTAATTGCAATCAAGCAATCAATGCTATATCCTATGACACACAAATAAAACAAAACTCAACCATGCAAATGAACAAAAACAAAAATAGAAGAAAAACAGAATAGAAAGCAAGAACAAAGTGAAGTTAAGGTTTTGTGTACCTACTACCCCAAACTAATGACGGACATTGTCGTCAATATCTAATTCGGAGTGAAGAAAGACACAAAATCTTAACAGATACCTGTCATATAGAAGAAGGGGAAAATGACCCTTTAGTCTTTCTTTTCTTATTTTAAGCTTTTGTTGCCGTCTTAGAAGACATGTTGATATGGGTACTAAGAAATGGACTAAACAAAACATAAAAAGAAGTTAGGATGCATATAGTCCAATATCTTAGTTTTACATACAACACAAATGCCACGGGATATAAGAATGGTGTCACACATCAAAGGTATCTATTAAGAAAGATTTTAAGTCATATATGGACAAATAGATATAATGTGGTGTGCATTAGACTCAATTCATAACTAACCCATGCAAAAATGTGTTTTCAAAAGAAAGGAGTAAGGAGAAACAAGAGTGTAACGCATAAAGGAGGCACAAGGGCATGAGGTGTTAAAAATGTTGAATTTCCCCACGCTAGGCCAAACCACGGTCTGTGGTTTATTCTGTTTTGCCCCAAAAATTGAAATGCAACTTAGACCATGCACCTGATGGCAACCACGGCTAGTGGTGGCAAACCACGGCCAGTGGTTGCCTCTGTTTCGTGCCCAGAAAAATTTAAATGCAAATGGGACTCCCTAAACTAACCACGGCCAGTGGTTGTCACTGTGTTGTGCCCTAAAATTCCATGTTCGCAAAGAGGAAAAACCTGGGCCAAACCACTGCCAGTGGTGAATAACCACAGCCAGTGGTTGGCACTGTTTGTCACCTAGAAAACTCTTACATATTCCATGAAAATTATTGGGTAAAAACACAACCGGTGGTGGCAATCCACAGCCTGTGGTTGCCACTGTCTTATGTCACTAAATAAATGTAAAACACCAAGTTAAGCATACATTCATATAATCCAAATTAAGACATGCATCATGGTAATCAAAATTATGCCTTACTCCAAAACATAGTAATTCAACAAGTTCTTGTTTATTTGTTTTTCGCTTTATTTGATTTTTTTACTAACTAAAACATTCTAAGAAAACACAGAGATATAAATAACTATGGGGTTACCTCCCCACCAGTGCTAAGTTTAACGTCTTCAGCCGGACGCTATAGCTAAATTACAACCAAGAACCTATTAGAGCCATGAAATTCATACCTTGGTGTGGAATTTAAAGGTTGAAGTTCCACACTTGGGTTCACCACTTTGTCACACATGACTTCAGTATCATGTTTCAGTGGTGCATAACCCTTACTGTATTTTGATGTTCCTACAAGCTCATTCAAAAAAACAAAATCAAGTAGGTCCTTAGGAAGAATCTCTTCCTTCACCACTTGGTTAACTAATTCAATGCTACAGCAAACATTATCATGAAAAGGTTTGTTTCAAAGAATCTATCAAATTAAATTCAACTTTTTGGTCCCCTACAGTCAGAGACAACTTACCATTTTTAACATCAATTATGGCACCTACAGTGGCTAAAAATGGTCTTCCTAATATAATAGGGATCATAGAATCCTCATTTATCTCTAGCACAACAAAATGAGAAGGGATAAAAAAATTTCCTAACCTAATAGGATACTTAATAGATCTATCAGCTAATTGTAAGGACATCCAGCTTCTTAGAAATAGACAGAGGCATCAGGCTAAAACTAACTCCTAAATCACATAAAGCTCTATCAATAGCCATGTCACTAATCACACAAGGGATAGAAAAACTACCTGGATCCTGAAGCTTGGGTGGTAGCTTCTTTTGGATCAGTGCTCTGCACTCCTTAGTAAGTGTTATGGTCCCATCCTCCTCTAGCTTTCTCTTATTGGACAAAATGTCTTTCAAAAACTTCACGTAAGTAGGCATTTGTTGTAAAGCATTAGTGAAAGGGATATTAATATATAATTTTTTTAAAACCTCAAGAAACTTACCAAATTTTTTGTCCAACATGGCCTTGGCCAAGCATTGAGGAAATGGGATGGGAGGCTGATAAGGCTTCACCTCCTCCTTCATCTCTGGTATCTTCTCTTCAATCACTAGGTGAATTGGAATCTCATCCACTTTCACATCCTTCTTGGCCTCCTTTTAAGTCATACCAATCGGACCATCATACTTAGTACCACTCCTAAGAGTGATAGCCAAGATGTGATTGGATGGTCCGGCCTCGAGCTTTCCAAGAAAGGTTCTTGGCATTCTTGTTGAAGATGAGGCTCCTTGGCAATTTGGTTCTCTAACATTTTATTATGGGTGACAAGTGAATCCACCTTGGAGGTTAACTTCTTGATTGCATCAGAGAACTCATTATTTTGTTTCAATTAGGTGGTCATAAAGGTCTCCATCAAGGACTCAAACTTAGATTTTTATGGAATATAGGGTCCTTGTGGTTGTCAGAAATTACTCGGATTACCTTGATAAGGAGGTGGTCAGTTTTGGAAACCAGGTGGTCCTTGTGGCTGTCTAAAATTATTGCTATAATTTCCACTATAGTTCCCAATAGCATCTACCTGTTGCATCTCTGGCTTGGGATTCTAACTCATTCTAAGCTGGCATCCTGAAATATTATGACCTGAAACACCACACAACTCATAAACCATGTTAGTAGTACCTACTCCTAATTTATCAAATTTATCAAATTTATCATTTTTACAGATAATGCTTCTACTTAGCAGTTAATAAAGAGCGAGCATCAACAGAGTACTAACCTGAAGTTTTTGGTAAACTTCTTTCTGAACTTCCTCCATGTTCTTTGTAACACCCTCGGTTAGATAAGACAAATCCTTCTGTAGATTCATCCCATTTAACTGAGAGTGTTAACAGTTTTTAGAAAAAATGAATATTTTTTTTTTAAAATAAATACGTGGCAGATCAGCGGAAGTAATATTGTATATATCATATAGTCATTCACAAACTGTAATAATTGTACTCTTAACAGAATGGGGCACGCAGGCACCCTTAATATTATACAGTCATCCGGTGTCTGATTATAAATATTCTATCCTTAATGATTGTTCTCAATGGGTTCAGCGTATTGCTGATCTTCACACTCGGGTTCTTGAGTTTCTAATTCCTCTGAAAAATGTTCAACAGTAAGGGTGAGTATAACCCAAGACCCTGATTGGTTCATCCGGTGCGGACATAATCCAGTTAACATACAATGTCACATAGATCATACATTTAGCATATCCATAACAATCAAACATGTTGTCATCACATAATCATATATTTAGCATGTTCACAATTATAACAATCAAGCATATTGCCATGAAATAAATCATACATATAACATATTCACCATTATAACAATCAGATATGCTGTAATGAATGCATGAGTTCGGATCTATTATGATTTATCTTTGGTTAAGTCTTATGATGCATGTGGGCCCAATAAATCGTTTCATCTTCTTCTCATTCTGTGGAATATCACCATTCCAATCATCTAGAGCGATCAGGGTCCGCCCAAGTTCCATGTGGTACAAATGAACTCATTGGTTCTTATCATTGATTTAAATATTTTTGGAACTTGGATCCCTACGATCATAGTTACACTCCGTCATTTAGTCAAAGTACACTAGAATTGCATCGTCTCACCCGGCTATCAGGCGCGACTCTGATGCCATTGGGTTGCCGTTCCAGTTGTACTCCTAAGATTCTTCATGGAGATCGAACGTGAGTGTCCTTCACTGTACCAAGTGTATGCTCTAGAGGTTTTTCTTCTTCAAAAATATTTTCATGATGCGAAATGCATTTATCTTATCAATTGATTCCTTGGGTATCTTATGTATTTCTAGTCTCATCATATCATTCTCAAGTTCTTTGAATTCCATCAATCATTTAAACCTTGTAAGATATTCGTTTATTATTTAAAGAAATATATCTATTATATATATTCTTTTATAAAGAGTAAAATAATATATGTTCTTTATGTAATTACGCATAATTTAGATGTTAACAATGTATAATGATAATAAAACTAATAATAAGGATAACAATATTAAGTTTGACAATAAATAATGATAATAATGGAATAAGAATGTTAATTATAACTTACCAATAACTTAAAAAGTATTGAAAATTGGTTTCCAATTGAGAATTCAAGTGAAAAACACTAAAAACAGAGTTTTCCGAGTGAAACAGGGGTAAATCCGAGTGAAATAAGTATGATTCCGAGTGGAATCATACAGAGAAAGGTCCTCCTAGCGATCTGGCTCAAATATCCGAGTGAAATGACACTGGAAAAGCTGTTTTCCGGCTGAAATAAGTTTGGATCCGAGTGAAATGAAGTGGAATGCTGTTTTCCGACTGGAACACCTTGAATCCGAGTGAAAAATAAGTTTTCCGCATGAGATAGCTATGAATCCGAATGAAATAAACTGAGCAGAGTTTTCTAACTGAAATTAATAAGTAATCCGAGTGAAACAGAAGTTGAAAAATAATTTTCTTAACCAAATATCTTGAATTCTAAGTGAAACAAATTTCTGAGTGAATTAAAATATAAATCCTTGTGAAGTCAGTAGGAAAATGGTTTCCTGAGTAGCATTGTTTGTAAATCCGAGTGAAAATGAGTCTCTAAGTGAAATAAAGTATATTTCCGAGTGGTATTCAGTCAAAAAGGAGTTTTCTGAGTGAAATTAAGGTGTTTACCGAGTTAAAATTACTGGAAAAGGTTTTCATGAGTGAAGCTACTTAAATTCTGAGTGAAAATGAGTTCCTGAATGAAATTAAGTATGATTCCGAGTGGAATCAGTAGGAAAAGAGTTTCCTGAGTAAAAATAAGATACTTTCCGAGTGAAACATGAGTTTACCGAGTGAAATTAGTTGAAAAGAGTTCTGTCTGAATGAAATAATATAAATCCGAGTAGAATAACTGCTTGCTGAGTAAAATAAAGTGTTTGCCGAGTGAAATAAGACTGGGAAGCTACTGACCGAGAGCAATAGAGTGTTTTCCGAGTGAATTTACTGAAAAAGGGTTCTGAGTAAAAGATGATTATATTTTCTGAGTGAAATTAAGACAAGTTCCGAGTGAAATAATTTAAGAAAGAGATTTCCGAGTAAAATAAGACTTGGGAGATGCTGTCCGAGAGAAAAAGAGTGTTTTTCGAGTGAAATATGGTGTTTTCCGAGTGAAATATGTTATATCCGAATGAAAATGAGTTGGTAATATAAAGAATCCGATTGAAATGACACCAAAACCGATCGGATTGGCCTAAAACAGAACCTGTTATCATTAAACTCATAGTTTTTCACTGGAAATCACACGGTACCCATGATTCTTAGTATTTTCAGTCCAATAAGTACATGTCATATCACAATTCATCACTCGGTAACAGATATATATATATATATACATGCATATACAGATAACAATATAAAGCATTTAATTCATACACACTGAATCTGTCCTTCACTCGGTTTTCCCACAAGGCACCCAAGAATATACCCCCTTACCTCAATGAAGTTCCTGGAGGAGAAGAAAGAGGTTCCCTTCACTGTCCTGCTTCAAATCCGAGTGAAATGGAAGGGAAAAGAGAGAAAGAAACTTGCTGGGAAGGAGAGTGATGAAGGGTGTTTGGGTCGTGTGTGTGGTGTGAGTTCTGAGGACCTTGAACTCGTTTAAATAGGGAGAGAGTGAGTGGAAAAACAAGTGGGGGACAGCTTTTTTGAGTGGGCTGTGAGTGGATTGCTAATGGAAGGGTCACTAGGGATTAAATAAGATATATGCTGAGTCAGTGTCCATTTCTGGTCGTCCACCATCCATAATGCGCACGATTGGATTTAAATATCATTAAAAGACAAAATTGAAGTCAATACGCACTTCTGTCAGTGAATACCGAGTGAAATGACACTCGGTTAAGGGCTATTCCGACTGGAATTCCTACTTCCGAGTCAACAATTTCAAGGCTCGCTTGAGCGTGGCTTGCTCGCTTGAGCGAAGCTTCAATTCTTCACTCGGAATTCCTTTGAAACCGACTCAGGCACTCGGTTTCTCACTCGGTAATATCTCTTCAGACCGAGTCCTCTCTTTCTCAGAATCTTCACTCGGAAATTCGAGTCTTCCTTCACTCAATTCACTCGGTTTAGGCCATTACCTCTTAGACCAATACCCATACATACTTCTCTCACTCGGTTTTGGTCCAGTGGAGTGTATCTCACTCGGAATTGACTTCCTCCACCATTTTTCACTCGGTTTCCTAAGCAAAACCATTCGGAAGCCTTCCCAATTGTTTCCACAACATACTTTAATCAGAAAGGAAGCATCAAATCAACATAAATAGAAGCATTTATGCATTCTTTCACTCGGAATGCTCCAACCATAGTAATTTCCTTCAGAAAAGGAAACATTCAACTCGGAACCGAGCCTTTCTAGGGTGTTTTCACTCGAATTTTCACTCAGAAGTGATTCTTTTGAACACTCTTCACTCAGAATTGCTTCTCAGGTCAGGACTCCACTCGGTGGTAGCCTTCTCAGTCATGTTTTACTCGGAAAACATGGTACTGACTCGGAATTCTCTCCTTCACTCGGAATTTCTAATCCTTCACTCGGAATTCTTCTCTGTCACTCGGAACAGAGCCCTTTTCACTCGGTTTTTGCATAATTTCACTAATATTCCATATAAATTCTATTATTACGTGCAAAAATGACATTTTTGAGGTACTTCAGACCATCAACAGGGTATATATTGACTTATTCTTGCTTACAAACCCTCCATAATTAAAATTTACAAGGGTAAAATTGTTTCTAAAAACAGGGATGTTACATTCTCCCCTCCTTTTAGAAATTTCGTCCCGAAATTTAAAGTTAAAACAATTGAGGGTACAATTCTCTCATTTTCTCCTCAATTTCCCAAGTAGCATCCCCATCATCTGTCTGACTCCAAACTACCTTGACCAAAGGGATTTCTTTGCCTCTTAGCTGTTTGAGACGTCGGTCAGCAATCTTAACTGGCGATGCTTCAAAGGTAAGGTTTTCTTTCAGAATAAATTGATCGGGACTTAGAACATGATCAGGGCTTGGTACATATTTGCGGAGTTGAGAGACATGAAAGACATTGTGAAGGTTTGTGAGCTCGGGTGGCAGAGCAATGCGGTACGCATGAGTTCCTATCTTTTGCAGAATCTGATAGGGTCCTACGTATCTGGGGCTTAACTTCTTGGCCTTCAAAGCTCTTCCTACTCCAGTGGTAGGGGTAACTTTGAGAAATACATGGTCACCTTCTTCAAATTCTAATGGCTTCCGACGTTTGTCATAGTAACTCTTTTGTCTATCTTGCGAAGCCTTCATTGCCATTTGAATCCTCTGAACTTGTTCTGTTGTCTTCTGAACAATCTCTGGTCCAATTATTGTTTTCTCACCAGTTTCATACCAACATAAAGGTGTACGGCATTTTCTTCCATACAAAGCTTCATAAGGGGCCATTCCGATGCTTGCATGATAGCTGTTGTTGTAAGTGAACTCAATAAGTGGGAGATATTCTTGCCAACTTCCTCCATGTTCTAGGACACAAAGACGCAACAGATCTTCAAGAGTCTTGATCGTCCTTTCCGATTGTCCGTCTGTCTGTGGATGATATGCGGAACTTAACTTCAGACGAGTTCCTAGAGCTTGTTGCAGGCTCTTCCAAAACTGTGATGTGAAACGAGGATCTCGATCAGACACAATCGCAGTGGGAGTTCCTTGTAATCGTACAATCTCCTTGATATAGATCTGGGTGAGTTTCTCTAGGGAATACTTCATATTGACAGGAATGAAGTGAGCGGTCTTTGTTAATCGATCCACGATTACCCAAATAGCATCATATCCAGCTGATGTTCTGGGAAATCCACTCACGAAGTCCATAGCAATCTCATCCCATTTCCATTCTGGAATATCCAAAGGACGAAGGGTCCCACTTGGACGTTGTTGTTCCGCCTTTACCTTCTGACACATCAGGCAAGCTGTTACGTACTCAGCGATATCCCTTTTCATTCCTTGCCACCAGAATAATTTCTTCAAGTCCTGGTACATCTTGGTTGATCCTGGGTGGATACTGTACTTACTTTTGTGTGCTTCATCCAGGATAGATCTCTTAAGATCTGCATTGACTGGAATACAGAGCCTCTGTTGATACTTGATCACTCCATGTTCATCTTTGCTAAACTCTGAGACTCCTTCTTTTGTCTTTTCTGCTAGATCTTGTAATTCCTGGTCATTGGCTTGAGCTTCTTTGATTTGTTCCAAGAAATCATTGGAAATCCTTAGCATTCCAACCATAAGGCTTCCCCTTTTTGGTGTTACCGCTAGGTTCAAATCGTGAAACTGTTCAATCAGTTCTAACTCCTTTGTCATCATATATGATAAACGTAGGGCCTTTCTACTGAGTGCATCAGCCACAACATTAGCTTTTCCAGGATGATATCGGAGTTCAAAATCATAATCTTTGATAAATTCCATCCACCTACGTTGTCGCATATTCAACTCCTTCTGGTCGAATAGATACTTCAAGCTCTTATGATCACTAAAGACTTCGAAGTATGTACCATACAAGTAGTGTCTCCAGATTTTCAAGGCAAACACAACTGCAGCTAATTCCAAGTTATGTGTGGGATAATTAACTTCATGAGTTCTTAGCTGTCTTGAAGCATAAGCAACAACCTTTCTTTCTTGCATTAGGACACATCCTAGTCCTTGTTTTGACGCATCACAGTACACTTCATATGGCTTGGCAGGATCTGGCAAAATCAAGACAGGTGCACTAGTGAGTCGTTGGCGTAACTCTGTAAAACTGCTTTCGTATTTGTCAGTCCATTCGAATGGTTGATCTTTACGAGTCAGCTTAGTTAAAGGTGCTGCGATTCGAGAGAAATTCTCGATGAATCGACGATAATATCCAGCCAGTCCAAGGAAATTGCGGATTTTCGTCACATTCTTGGGTTGTTCCCAATTTAATACAGCTTCTACCTTTGTAGGATCCACAATAATTCCTTCCTTAGAGATGACATGTCCTAAGAATTTCACTTCTGTCAACCAGAATTCACATTTTGAAAACTTGGCGTACAATTGCCTTACACGCAAAGTGTTCAGAACAATTCGAAGATGCTCCTCGTGTTCCTCATGGCTCTTGGAGTAGATGAGGATGTCATCAATGAATACAACCACGAATTTGTCCAAGTACTCATGGAAGATTCGATTCATGTATCCCATAAATACTGCAGGTGCATTTGTAACTCCAAAGGGCATAACAAGATACTCATAGTGCCCATATCGTGTTTTGAATGCCGTTTTGGGTACATCGTCTTTCTTTACCCTGATTTGATGATAGCCTGATCGCAGATCAATCTTCGAGAAGATAGTGGCTCCTCGTAATTGGTCCATCAAATCATCAATCCTTGGAAGAGGGTAACGGTTCTTGATTGTAGCTTTATTCAACTGACGATAGTCAACACATAACCGCATACTGCCATCCTTCTTTTTGACTAGAAGAACTGGTGCTCCCCAAGGTGAGACACTGGGTCTAATCATTCCTTTCTCTAGAAGTTCTTCTAATTGTTCTTTGAGTTCACAGAGTTCCTTGGGTGACATCCGGTAAGGAGCAATAGAGATTGGTCCCACGCCCGGTATAATATCAATGCTGAATTCGACTTCTCGCTCTGGAGGTAGCTCTCGTATGTCCTCAGGGAATACTTCTGGAAATTCTTGAACAACAGGAATCTGTTCAAGTTGAGAAGTGGTCTTACTTTCAGTTTCAGTAAGGATCATGTATAATTGGACTTCTTTTGAGATTACCTTTTCTGCGCTAACAAGGCAAGAATCTGTGACTTGATCATATTCAGATGTAGTAGACCCGTGAGAGATGGATCTATTATGACAGTCAATAAGAATATGGTTGGCAGCAAGCCAATTCATCCCTAGAACAATGTCTAGATCAATCAAAGGTAAACATATCAGATCTACCTGATAAGCTTTCCCTTCGATGTTAAGAGGACATTCTAGACATATGCGAGTAGAGCAAATGGGCTTATTGGCGGCAGTTGTGACAATTATTTGATAGGGCAGAGAGGTTGTAGGAAGCTTTAAATGTTTTACACAATTCTCAGATATGAAAGAATGAGTGGCTCCAGAATCATATAATACATTTAATAGAGTACTTCCTATAAAGCATGTACCTTGCACAAGATCGTTTTCTTGTGATACTTCTGCACCATTCATGGTAAAAACTCTGGCATTTCCCCCTGGCCTTCCGGTTGAGTTGTTTCCGGGCCTTCCAGGATTATTGTTCTGTCTGAAGTTGTTGTTGCGGAGAACATTTTGCATTCTCGGGGCATTGTTGGTAGAGACATTTGCAGGAGATCCTCCACTTCCTTGACCTGTTGGTCGTACTGCCTGTCTTTGAGTTACTTGTTGTTGGTTATTTTTATTCCTGTACCAACAGTCAACATCACGATGTCCGATTCGTCCACAAATTGTGCAGTTTCTACTACTTTGGTTCTCCTGACCTTTAGGAGGAATTCGGTTGGCTGAGTTGAAAGATCGGAAATATGGTCGATCTCCTCGAAAATCCCTTCTTTGCTGTCGATCTGGCATACGTCGCTCTGGCCCATGATTAGACGCTCCAGGTCGTCGAAGATTAGAGGTGTTCTCAAATATGCGGCATCTGTCAACCAAAGTAGTGAATTGTGTAATTTGTTGACAACATATGGCTTGACGAATCTCATGTCGTAGCCCTGCCTCGAACTTTGCACATCTTGATGCTTCTCCCATGTGAGTGTAGTAGGGACAACATTTTGCCAGTTCATCAAACTTAGCTGCGTACTCCCCAACAGTCATATTGCCTTGTTTCAGATTAAAGAATTCCTGCTCCTTTTGCCTCCTTATGCCTTCGGGGAAATATTTAGCGAGAAATTCTGTCTTAAATCGTCCCCAAGTAATGATATGCCCATCAGTAGCTAGTCTGACTCTAGCATGAGTCCACCAGTGTTCTGCTTCTCCAACCAGCATGAAGACAGCAAAAGTTACACAATCCTCATCAGAACATCGCATAGCGACAAAAATCTTTTCAAGGTGTTCAATCCATAGTTGTGCTCCTTCTGGATTGAAGCCTCTTTTGAACTGCGTAGGATTGTTCCTTTGAAAATCAGCTAATCCTTGTCTGGCAGAAGCATGAGGTAACTCTTGTCTTTCTATTACCTCCACAATTCTGGTAAGAAGATTCTCCATCACGTGATTGTTATTTTGGCGTGCCATTAGGAATTTGCTGAAAGAATATCAACAAATAGATTCAGGGTATGCGTTATGTGGAGCATTCCACATAGGATATTTAGTCTTAGGAGTGTTATGGACTGTTCAATATCTCTATCAGAGTACGTGGAAACCTAATGGTCTACTCCACAAGCTTAATGAATCGACTATGCTCTGATACCACCTTTGTAACACCCTCGGTTAGATAAGACAAATCCTTCTGTAGATTCATCCCATTTAACTGAGAGTGTTAACAGTTTTTAGAAAAAATGAATATTTTTTTTTTAAAATAAATACGTGGCAGATCAGCGGAAGTAATATTGTATATATCACATAGTCATTCACAAACTGTAATAATTGTACTCTTAACAGAATGGGGCACGCAGGCACCCTTAATATTATACAGTCATCCGGTGTCTGATTATAAATATTCTATCCTTAATGATTGTTCTCAATGGGTTCAGCGTATTGCTGATCTTCACACTCGGGTTCTTGAGTTTCTAATTCCTCTGAAAAATGTTCAACAGTAAGGGTGAGTATAACCCAAGACCCTGATTGGTTCATCCGGTGTGGACATAATCCAGTTAACATACAATGTCACATAGATCATACATTTAGCATATCCATAACAATCAAACATGTTGTCATCACATAATCATATATTTAGCATGTTCACAATTATAACAATCAAGCATATTGCCATGAAATAAATCATACATATAACATATTCACCATTATAACAATCAGATATGTTGTAATGAATGCATGAGTTCGGATCTATTATGATTTATCTTTGGTTAAGTCTCATGATGCATGTGGGCCCAATAAATCGTTTCATCTTCTTCTCATTCTGTGGAATATCACCATTCCAATCATCTAGAGCGATCAGGGTCCGCCCAAGTTCCATGTGGTACAAATGAACTCATTGGTTCTTATCATTGATTTAAATATTTTTGGAACTTGGATCCCTACGATCATAGTTACACTCCGTCATTTAGTCAAAGTACACTAGAATTGCATCGTCTCACCCGGCTATCAGGCGCGACTCTGATGCCATTGGGTTGCCGTTCCAGTTGTACTCCTAAGATTCTTCATGGAGATCGAACGTGAGTGTCCTTCACTGTACCAAGTGTATGCTCTAGAGGTTTTTCTTCTTCAAAAATATTTTCATGATGCGAAATGCATTTATCTTATCAATTGATTCCTTGGGTATCTTATGTATTTCCAGTCTCATCATATCATTCTCAAGTTCTTTGAATTCCATCAATCATTTAAACCTTGTAAGATATTCGTTTATTATTTAAAGAAATATATCTATTATATATATTCTTTTATAAAGAGTAAAATAATATATGTTCTTTATGTAATTACGCATAATTTAGATGTTAACAATGTATAATGATAATAAAACTAATAATAAGGATAACAATATTAAGTTTGACAATAAATAATGATAATAATGGAATAAGAATGTTAATTATAACTTACCAATAACTTAAAAAGTATTGAAAATTGGTTTCCAATTGAGAATTCAAGTGAAAAACACTAAAAACAGAGTTTTCCGAGTGAAACAGGGGTAAATCCGAGTGAAATAAGTATGATTCCGAGTGGAATCATACAGAGAAAGGTCCTCCTAGCGATCTGGCTCAAAAATCTGAGTGAAATGACACTGGAAAAGCTGTTTTCCGGCTGAAATAAGTTTGGATCCGAGTGAAATGAAGTGGAATGCTGTTTTCCGACTGGAACACCTTGAATCCGAGTGAAAAATAAGTTTTCCGCATGAGATAGCTATGAATCCGAATGAAATAAACTGAGCAGAGTTTTCTAACTGAAATTAATAAGTAATCCGAGTGAAACAGAAGTTGAAAAATAATTTTCTTAACCAAATATCTTGAATTCTGAGTGAAACAAATTTCTGAGTGAATTAAAATATAAATCCGTGTGAAGTCAGTAGGAAAATGGTTTCCTGAGTAGCATTGTTTGTAAATCCGAGTGAAAATGAGTCTCTAAGTGAAATAAAGTATAGTTCCGAGTGGTATTCAGTCAAAAAGGAGTTTTCTGAGTGAAATTAAGGTGTTTACCGAGTTAAAATTACTGGAAAAGGTTTTCATGAGTGAAGCTACTTAAATTCTGAGTGAAAATGAGTTCCTGAATGAAATTAAGTATGATTCCGAGTGGAATCAGTAGGAAAAGAGTTTCCTGAGTAAAAATAAGATACTTTCCGAGTGAAACATGAGTTTACCGAGTGAAATTAGTTGAAAAGAGTTCTGTCTGAATGAAATAATATAAATCCGAGTAGAATAACTGCTTGCTGAGTAAAATAAAGTGTTTGCCGAGTGAAATAAGACTGGGAAGCTACTGACCGAGAGCAATAGAGTGTTTTCCGAGTGAATTTACTGAAAAAGGGTTCTGAGTAAAAGATGATTATATTTTCTGAGTGAAATTAAGACAAGTTACGAGTGAAATAATTTAAGAAAGAGATTTCCGAGTAAAATAAGACTTGGGAGATGCTGTCCGAGAGAAAAAGAGTGTTTTCCGAGTGAAATATGGTGTTTTCCGAGTGAAATATGTTATATCCGAATGAAAATGAGTTGGTAATATAAAGAATCCGATTGAAATGACACCAAAACCGATCGAATTGGCCTAAAACAGAACCTGTTATCATTAAACTCATAGTTTTTCACTGGAAATCACACGGTACCCATGATTCTTAGTATTTTCAGTCTAATAAGTACATGTCATATCACAATTCATCACTCGGTAACAGATATATATATATATACATGCATATACAGATAACAATATAAAGCATTTAATTCATACACACTGAATCTGTCCTTCACTCGGTTTTCCCACAAGGCACCCAAGAATATACCCCCTTACCTCAATGAAGTTCCTGGAGGAGAAGAAAGAGGTTCCCTTCACTGTCCTGCTTCAAATCCGAGTGAAATGGAAGGGAAAAGAGAGAAAGAAACTTGCTGGGAAGGAGAGTGATGAAGGGTGTTTGGGTCGTGTGTGTGGTGTGAGTTCTGAGGACCTTGAACTCGTTTAAATAGGGAGAGAGTGAGTGGAAAAACAAGTGGGGGACAGCTTTTCTGAGTGGGCTGTGAGTGGATTGCTAATGGAAGGGTCACTAGGGATTAAATAAGATATATGCTGAGTCAGTGTCCATTTCTGGTCGTCCACCATCCATAATGCGCACGATTGGATTTAAATATCATTAAAAGACAAAATTGAAGTCAATACGCACTTCTGTCAGTGAATACCGAGTGAAATGACACTCGGTTAAGGGCTATTCCGACTGGAATTCCTACTTCCGAGTCAACAATTTCAAGGCTCGCTTGAGCGTGGCTTGCTCGCTTGAGCGAAGCTTCAATTCTTCACTCGGAATTCCTTTGAAACCGACTCAGGCACTCGGTTTCTCACTCGGTAATATCTCTTCAGACCGAGTCCTCTCTTTCTCAGAATCTTCACTCGGAAATTCGAGTCTTCCTTCACTCAATTCACTCGGTTTAGGCCATTACCTCTCGGACCAATACCCACACATACTTCTCTCACTCGGTTTTGGTCCAGTGGAGTGTATCTCACTCGGAATTGACTTCCTCCACCATTTTCCACTCGGTTTCCTAAGCAAAACCATTCGGAAGCCTTCCCAATTGTTTCCACAACATA
Organism: Clitoria ternatea; assembly: GCA_037962975.1. Taxonomy (NCBI): domain Eukaryota; kingdom Viridiplantae; phylum Streptophyta; class Magnoliopsida; order Fabales; family Fabaceae; genus Clitoria; species Clitoria ternatea. Next base: position 33,348,217 of record CM075673.1, on the reverse strand, counting down.
CTTCAATCAGAAAGGAAGCATCAAATCAACATAAATAGAAGCATTTATGCATTCTTTCACTCGGAATGCTCCAACCATATTAATTTCCTTCAGAAAAGGAAACATTCAACTCGGAACCGAGCCTTTCTAGGGTGTTTTCACTCGAATTTTCACTCAGAAGTGATTCTTTTGAACACTCTTCACTCAGAATTGCTTCTCAGGTCAGGACTCCACTCGGTGGTAGCCTTCTCAGTCATGTTTTACTCGGAAAACATGGTACTGACTCGGAATTCTCTCCTTCACTCGGAATTTCTAATCCTTCACTCGGAATTCTTCTCTGTCACTCGGAACAGAGCCCTTTTCACTCGGTTTTTGCATAATTTCACTAATATTCCATATAAATTCTATTATTACGTGCAAAAATGACATTTTTGAGGTACTTCAGACCATCAACAGGGTATATATTGACTTATTCTTGCTTACAAACCCTCCATAATTAAAATTTACAAGGGTAAAATTGTTTCTAAAAACAGGGATGTTACATTCTCCCCTCCTTTTAGAAATTTCGTCCCGAAATTTAAAGTTAAAACAATTGAGGGTACAATTCTCTCATTTTCTCCTCAATTTCCCAAGTAGCATCCCCATCATCTGTCTGACTCCAAACTACCTTGACCAAAGGGATTTCTTTGCCTCTTAGCTGTTTGAGACGTCGGTCAGCAATCTTAACTGGCGATGCTTCAAAGGTAAGGTTTTCTTTCAGAACAAATTGATCGGGACTTAGAACATGATCAGGGCTTGGTACATATTTGCGGAGTTGAGAGACATGAAAGACATTGTGAAGGTTTGTGAGCTCGGGTGGCAGAGCAATGCGGTACGCATGAGTTCCTATCTTTTGCAGAATCTGATAGGGTCCTACGTATCTGGGGCTTAACTTCTTGGCCTTCAAAGCTCTTCCTACTCCAGTGGTAGGGGTAACTTTGAGAAATACATGGTCACCTTCTTCAAATTCTAATGGCTTCCGACGTTTGTCATAGTAACTCTTTTGTCTATCTTGCGAAGCCTTCATTGCCATTTGAATCCTCTGAACTTGTTCTGTTGTCTTCTGAACAATCTCTGGTCCAATTATTGTTTTCTCACCAGTTTCATACCAACATAAAGGTGTACGGCATTTTCTTCCATACAAAGCTTCATAAGGGGCCATTCCGATGCTTGCATGATAGCTGTTGTTGTAAGTGAACTCAATAAGTGGGAGATATTCTTGCCAACTTCCTCCATGTTCTAGGACACAAAGACGCAACAGATCTTCAAGAGTCTTGATCGTCCTTTCCGATTGTCCGTCTGTCTGTGGATGATATGCGGAACTTAACTTCAGACGAGTTCCTAGAGCTTGTTGCAGGCTCTTCTAAAACTGTGATGTGAAACGAGGATCTCGATCAGACACAATCGCAGTGGGAGTTCCTTGTAATCGTACAATCTCCTTGATATAGATCTGGGTGAGTTTCTCTAGGGAATACTTCATATTGACAGGAATGAAGTGAGCGGTCTTTGTTAATCGATCCACGATTACCCAAATAGCATCATATCCAGCTGATGTTCTGGGAAATCCACTCACGAAGTCCATAGCAATCTCATCCCATTTCCATTCTAGAATATCCAAAGGACGAAGGGTCCCACTTGGACGTTGTTGTTCCGCCTTTACCTTCTGACACATCAGGCAAGCTGTTACATACTCAGCGATATCCCTTTTCATTCCTTGCCACCAGAATAATTTCTTCAAGTCCTGGTACATCTTGGTTGATCCTGGGTGGATACTGTACTTACTTTTGTGTGCTTCATCCAGGATAGATCTCTTAAGATCTGCATTGACTGGAATACAGAGCCTCTGTTGATACTTGATCACTCCATGTTCATCTTTGCTAAACTCTGAGACTCCTTCTTTTGTCTTTTCTGCTAGATCTTGTAATTCCTGGTCATTGGCTTGAGCTTCTTTGATTTGTTCCAAGAAATCATTGGAAATCCTTAGCATTCCAACCATAAGGCTTCCCCTTTTTGGTGTTACCGCTAGGTTCAAATCGCGAAACTGTTCAATCAGTTCTAACTCCTTTGTCATCATATATGATAGACGTAGGGCCTTTCTACTGAGTGCATCAGCCACAACATTAGCTTTTCCAGGATGATATCGGAGTTCAAAATCATAATCTTTGATAAATTCCATCCACCTACGTTGTCGCATATTCAACTCCTTCTGGTCGAATAGATACTTCAAGCTCTTATGATCACTGAAGACTTCGAAGTATGTACCATACAAGTAGTGTCTCCAGATTTTCAAGGCAAACACAATTGCAGCTAATTCCAAGTTATGTGTGGGATAATTAACTTCATGAGTTCTTAGCTGTCTTGAAGCATAAGCAACAACCTTTCTTTCTTGCATTAGGACACATCCTAGTCCTTGTTTTGACGCATCACAGTACACTTCATATGGCTTGGCAGGATCTGGCAAAATCAAGACAGGTGCACTAGTGAGTCGTTGGCGTAACTCTGTAAAACTGCTTTCGCATTTGTCAGTCCATTCGAATGGTTGATCTTTACGAGTCAGCTTAGTTAAAGGTGCTACGATTCGAGAGAAATTCTCGATGAATCGACGATAATATCCAGCCAGTCCAAGGAAACTGCGGATTTTCGTCACATTCTTGGGTTGTTCCCAATTTAATACAGCTTCTACCTTTGTAGGATCCACAGCAATTCCTTCCTTAGAGATGACATGTCCTAAGAATTTCACTTCTGTCAACCAGAATTCACATTTTGAAAACTTGGCGTACAATTGCCTTACACGCAAAGTGTTCAGAACAATTCGAAGATGCTCCTCGTGTTCCTCATGGCTCTTGGAGTAGATGAGGATGTCATCAATGAATACAACCACGAATTTGTCCAAGTACTCATGGAAGATTCGATTCATGTATCCCATAAATACTGCAGGTGCATTTGTAACTCCAAAGGGCATAACAAGATACTCATAGTGCCCATATCGTGTTCTGAATGCCGTTTTGGGTACATCGTCTTTCTTTACCCTGATTTGATGATAGCCTGATCGCAGATCAATCTTCGAGAAGATAGTGGCTCCTCGTAATTGGTCCATCAAATCATCAATCCTTGGAAGAGGGTAACGGTTCTTGATTGTAGCTTTATTCAACTGACGATAGTCAACACATAACCGCATACTGCCATCCTTCTTTTTGACTAGAAGAACTGGTGCTCCCCAAGGTGAGACACTGGGTCTAATCATTCCTTTCTCTAGAAGTTCTTCTAATTGTTCTTTGAGTTCACAGAGTTCCTTGGGTGACATCCGGTAAGGAGCAATAGAGATTGGTCCCACGCCCGGTATAATATCAATGCTGAATTCGACTTCTCGCTCTAGAGGTAGCTCTCGTATGTCCTCAGGGAATACTTCTGGAAATTCTTGAACAACAGGAATCTGTTCAAGTTGAGAAGTGGTCTTACTTTCAGTTTCAGTAAGGATCATGTATAGTTGGACTTCTTTTGAGATTACCTTTTCTGCGCTAACAAGGCAAGAATCTGTGACTTGATCACATTCAGATGTAGTAGACCCGTGAGAGATGGATCTATTATGACAGTCAATAAGAATATGGTTGGCAGCAAGCCAATTCATCCCTAGAACAATGTCTAGATCAATCAAAGGTAAACATATCAGATCTACCTGATAAGCTTTCCCTTCGATGTTAAGAGGACATTCTAGACATATGCGAGTAGAGCAAATGGGCTTATTGGCGGCAGTTATGACAATTATTTGATAGGGCAGAGAGGTTGTAGGAAGCTTTAAATGTTTTACACAATTCTCAGATATGAAAGAATGAGTGGCTCCAGAATCATATAATACATTTAATAGAGTACTTCCTATAAAGCATGTACCTTGCACAAGATCGTTTTCTTGTGATACTTCTGCACCATTCATGGTAAAAACTCTGGCATTTCCCCCTGGCCTTCCGGTTGAGTTGTTTCCGGGCCTTCCAGGATTATTGTTCTGTCTGAAGTTGTTGTTGCGGAGAACATTTTGCATTCTCGGGGCATTGTTGGTAGAGACATTTGCAGGAGATCCTCCACTTCCTTGACCTGTTGGTCGTACTGCCTGTCTTTGAGTTACTTGTTGTTGGTTATTTTTATTCCTGTACCAACAGTCAACATCACGATGTCCGATTCGTCCACAAATTGTGCAGTTTCTACTACTTTGGTTCTCCTGACCTTTAGGAGGAATTCGGTTGGCTGAGTTGAAAGATCGGAAATATGGTCGATCTCCTCGAAAATCCCTTCTTTGCTGTCGATCTGGCATACGTCGCTCTGGCCCATGATTAGACGCTCCAGGTCGTCGAAGATTAGAGGTGTTCTCAAATATGCGGCATCTGTCAACCAAAGTAGTGAATTGTGTAATTTGTTGACAACATATGGCTTGACGAATCTCATGTCGTAGCCCTGCCTCGAACTTTGCACATCTTGATGCTTCTCCCATGTGAGTGTAGTAGGGACAACATTTTGCCAGTTCATCAAACTTAGCTGCGTACTCCCCAACAGTCATATTGCCTTGTTTCAGATTAAAGAATTCCTGCTCCTTTTGCCTCCTTATGCCTTCGGGGAAATATTTAGCGAGAAATTCTGTCTTAAATCGTCCCCAAGTAATGATATGCCCATCAGTAGCTAGTCTGACTCTAGCATGAGTCCACCAGTGTTCTGCTTCTCCAACCAGCATGAAGACAGCAAAAGTTACACAATCCTCATCAGAACATCGCATAGCGACAAAAATCTTTTCAAGGTGTTCAATCCATAGTTGTGCTCCTTCTGGATTGAAGCCTCTTTTGAACTGCGTAGGATTGTTCCTTTGAAAATCAGCTAATCCTTGTCTGGCAGAAGCATGAGGTAACTCTTGTCTTTCTATTACCTCCACAATTCTGGTAAGAAGATTCTCCATCACGTGATTGTTATTTTGGCGTGCCATTAGGAATTTGCTGAAAGAATATCAACAAATAGATTCAGGGTATGCGTTATGTGGAGCATTCCACATAGGATATTTAGTCTTAGGAGTGTTATGGACTGTTCAATATCTCTATCAGAGTACGTGGAAACCTAATGGTCCACTCCACAAGCTTAATGAATCGACTATGCTCTGATACCACCTTTGTAACACCCTCGGTTAGATAAGACAAATCCTTCTGTAGATTCATCCCATTTAACTGAGAGTGTTAACAGTTTTTAGAAAAAATGAATATTTTTTTTTTAAAATAAATACGTGGCAGATCAGCGGAAGTAATATTGTATATATCACATAGTCATTCACAAACTGTAATAATTGTACTCTTAACAGAATGGGGCACGCAGGCACCCTTAATATTATACAGTCATCCGGTGTCTGATTATAAATATTCTATCCTTAATGATTGTTCTCAATGGGTTCAGCGTATTGCTGATCTTCACACTCGGGTTCTTGAGTTTCTAATTCCTCTGAAAAATGTTCAACAGTAAGGGTGAGTATAACCCAAGACCCTGATTGGTTCATCCGGTGTGGACATAATCCAGTTAACATACAATGTCACATAGATCATACATTTAGCATATCCATAACAATCAAACATGTTGTCATCACATAATCATATATTTAGCATGTTCACAATTATAACAATCAAGCATATTGCCATGAAATAAATCATACATATAACATATTCACCATTATAACAATCAGATATGTTGTAATGAATGCATGAGTTCGGATCTATTATGATTTATCTTTGGTTAAGTCTCATGATGCATGTGGGCCCAATAAATCGTTTCATCTTCTTCTCATTCTGTGGAATATCACCATTCCAATCATCTAGAGCGATCAGGGTCCGCCCAAGTTCCATGTGGTACAAATGAACTCATTGGTTCTTATCATTGATTTAAATATTTTTGGAACTTGGATCCCTACGATCATAGTTACACTCCGTCATTTAGTCAAAGTACACTAGAATTGCATCGTCTCACCCGGCTATCAGGCGCGACTCTGATGCCATTGGGTTGCCGTTCCAGTTGTACTCCTAAGATTCTTCATGGAGATCGAACGTGAGTGTCCTTCACTGTACCAAGTGTATGCTCTAGAGGTTTTTCTTCTTCAAAAATATTTTCATGATGCGAAATGCATTTATCTTATCAATTGATTCCTTGGGTATCTTATGTATTTCCAGTCTCATCATATCATTCTCAAGTTCTTTGAATTCCATCAATCATTTAAACCTTGTAAGATATTCGTTTATTATTTAAAGAAATATATCTATTATATATATTCTTTTATAAAGAGTAAAATAATATATGTTCTTTATGTAATTACGCATAATTTAGATGTTAACAATGTATAATGATAATAAAACTAATAATAAGGATAACAATATTAAGTTTGACAATAAATAATGATAATAATGGAATAAGAATGTTAATTATAACTTACCAATAACTTAAAAAGTATTGAAAATTGGTTTCCAATTGAGAATTCAAGTGAAAAACACTAAAAACAGAGTTTTCCGAGTGAAACAGGGGTAAATCCGAGTGAAATAAGTATGATTCCGAGTGGAATCATACAGAGAAAGGTCCTCCTAGCGATCTGGCTCAAAAATCCGAGTGAAATGACACTGGAAAAGCTGTTTTCCGGCTGAAATAAGTTTGGATCCGAGTGAAATGAAGTGGAATGCTGTTTTCCGACTGGAACACCTTGAATCCGAGTGAAAAATAAGTTTTCCGCATGAGATAGCTATGAATCCGAATGAAATAAACTGAGCAGAGTTTTCTAACTGAAATTAATAAGTAATCCGAGTGAAACAGAAGTTGAAAAATAATTTTCTTAACCAAATATCTTGAATTCTGAGTGAAACAAATTTCTGAGTGAATTAAAATATAAATCCGTGTGAAGTCAGTAGGAAAATGGTTTCCTGAGTAGCATTGTTTGTAAATCCGAGTGAAAATGAGTCTCTAAGTGAAATAAAGTATATTTCCGAGTGGTATTCAGTCAAAAAGGAGTTTTCTGAGTGAAATTAAGGTGTTTACCGAGTTAAAATTACTGGAAAAGGTTTTCATGAGTGAAGCTACTTAAATTCTGAGTGAAAATGAGTTCCTGAATGAAATTAAGTATGATTCCGAGTGGAATCAGTAGGAAAAGAGTTTCCTGAGTAAAAATAAGATACTTTCCGAGTGAAACATGAGTTTACCGAGTGAAATTAGTTGAAAAGAGTTCTGTCTGAATGAAATAATATAAATCCGAGTAGAATAACTGCTTGCTGAGTAAAATAAAGTGTTTGCCGAGTGAAATAAGACTGGGAAGCTACTGACCGAGAGCAATAGAGTGTTTTCCGAGTGAATTTACTGAAAAAGGGTTCTGAGTAAAAGATGATTATATTTTCTGAGTGAAATTAAGACAAGTTCCGAGTGAAATAATTTAAGAAAGAGATTTCCGAGTAAAATAAGACTTGGGAGATGCTGTCCGAGAGAAAAAGAGTGTTTTCCGAGTGAAATATGGTGTTTTCCGAGTGAAATATGTTATATCCGAATGAAAATGAGTTGGTAATATAAAGAATCCGATTGAAATGATACAAAAACCGATCGGATTGGCCTAAAACAGAACCTGTTATCATTAAACTCATAGTTTTTCACTAGAAATCACACGGTACCCATGATTCTTAGTATTTTCAGTCCAATAAGTACATGTCATATCACAATTCATCACTCGGTAACAGATATATATATATATACATGCATATACAGATAACAATATAAAGCATTTAATTCATACACACTGAATCTGTCCTTCACTCGGTTTTCCCACAAGGCACCCAAGAATATACCCCCTTACCTCAATGAAGTTCCTGGAGGAGAAGAAAGAGGTTCCCTTCACTGTCCTGCTTCAAATCCGAGTTAAATGGAAGGGAAAAGAGAGAAAGAAACTTGCTGGGAAGGAGAGTGATGAAGGGTGTTTGGGTCGTGTGTGTGGTGTGAGTTCTGAGGACCTTGAACTCGTTTAAATAGGGAGAGAGTGAGTGGAAAAACAAGTGGGGGACAGCTTTTCTGAGTGGGCTGTGAGTGGATTGCTAATGGAAGGGTCACTAGGGATTAAATAAGATATATGCTGAGTCAGTGTCCATTTCTGGTCGTCCACCATCCATAATGCGCACGATTGGATTTAAATATCATTAAAAGACAAAATTGAAGTCAATACGCACTTCTGTCAGTGAATACCGAGTGAAATGACACTCGGTTAAGGGCTATTCCGACTGGAATTCCTACTTCCGAGTCAACAATTTCAAGGCTCGCTTGAGCGTGGTTTGCTCGCTTGAGCGAAGCTTCAATTCTTCACTCGGAATTCCTTTGAAACCGACTCAGGCACTCGGTTTCTCACTCGGTAATATCTCTTCAGACCGAGTCCTCTCTTTCTCAGAATCTTCACTCGGAAATTCGAGTCTTCCTTCACTCAATTCACTCGGTTTAGGCCATTACCTCTCGGACCAATACCCACACATACTTCTCTCACTCGGTTTTGGTCCAGTGGAGTGTATCTCACTCGGAATTGACTTCCTCCACCATTTTCCACTCGGTTTCCTAAGCAAAACCATTTGGAAGCCTTCCCAATTGTTTCCACAACATACTTCAATCAGAAAGGAAGCATCAAATCAACATAAATAGAAGCATTTATGCATTCTTTCACTCGGAATGCTCCAACCATAGTAATTTCCTTCAGAAAAGGAAACATTCAACTCGGAACCGAGCCTTTCTAGGGTGTTTTCACTCGAATTTTCACTCAGAAGTGATTCTTTTGAACACTCTTCACTTAGAATTGCTTCTCAGGTCAGGACTCCACTCGGTGGTAGCCTTCTCAGTCATGTTTTACTCGGAAAACATGGTACTGACTCGGAATTCTCTCCTTCACTTGAAATTTCTAATCCTTCACTCGGAATTCTTCTATGTCACTCGGAACAGAGCCCTTTTCACTCAGTTTTTGCATAATTTCACTAATATTCCATATAAATTCTATTATTACGTGCAAAAATGACATTTTTGAGGTACTTCAGACCATCAACAGGGTATATATTGACTTATTCTTGCTTACAAACCCTCCATAATTAAAATTTACAAGGGTAAAATTGTTTCTAAAAACAGGGATGTTACATTCTTGCTCATGAAGGAACTGCCAGCTGCGGTATCCAAGGTTACCTTCTGGTTCGGAGTGAGCCCATTATAGAAAATATGCACCGTCAACCAGCGTTTAATGCCATGGTGTGGGCATTCCTGGAGCATTTCTTTGTACCTCTCCTAGGCATCATATAGAGTCTCATCATCTTTCTGATTGAAAATGACGATCTGTTTCCTCAACTGGTCTATTTTATTCCTTGGATAATATTTGTTGAGGAAGGCATGAGACAGTTGCTCCCATGTAGTGATTGACCCTTCCAGAAGCGTATATAACCAAGCTCTGGCCTTGTCCCTTAAAGAGAATGGGAAAAGCCTAAGCCGGATTACGTCACTTGAGACCCTATTTACCTTGAGTGTGTCACAATACTCAAGGAAAATCTAAAGATGAAAGTTGGGATCCTCGGATGACAATCCTTCAAATTGACTTTGTTGAACCATCAAGAGCAAGAATGACTTCTACTTGAAATTATTTGCCTTGATAGTTGGCTTAGTGATGCCAGACCTTTGGCCCATTGCATTGGGCGCTACAAAATCACGGAGGGCTCTATTGTCTGGATTATCCATTTATGCTTGGCTTGTTGAGCTTGAAGCTATTTGCTTGCTTTGTCCTATTTGTTTCCTAAGAGCTCAGATCTTTCAAAGAGTTCTTTCTATATCAGGATAAAAAATATGGTCAAAGCTAGCACTTATTTGCATAAAGGGGCCTGCATAAACTCACAAAACAACAAAGAACACACAAGTATAATTCTGCAGAAAATACAAACCAAAAACCAGAAAAAAATTATGCATAAAAAAATAAAAAAAAAAGAATATCTAGTCTAATCAAAACACTGCTTAGCCAATATTAGGGGATAATCCCCGGTAACGGCGCCAAAAACTTGATAGCGTACCGCAAGCGCATGGTATCGAAGTAATAAAAGAATGATCGTTCCCATGAGGATTATGCCCAAGTACCAGTTTTAATAGTGGTTCGATTATCTAGAGTAATCAATTCAACTAAATTACAAAATCGATTGTGTAAACACTAAATCAAAGAACAAAAAATTTAACGTCATTTGAAAAAGAAAATCAAATCACTTTTCAGAAATTCAATCAAGGAGAATCTTGGGAAGTGAAGGGTTCATATGCAAACATCAAAATCAAATGTCAATCGCCTATCCAATTATGCAATTTCGTTTCTAAGGTAGCTTTTCCTAAGTTAATTAATACCTTTCTCTCAAAAGCCTATTAAAGTACCTAATTTCTGAAGAACAACGTTCAATTCATTGATTAGGCCCTTTACGTTCTGTGGAAACCTAATTAATCCCTCAAACGATTTCGCTTACCATCGTAAATCAAAATCATAGGTTCAAAAATTCATGTGTTTTCAAATTATATGCCAATCTCTTGATCACCCATACAACTTGTAATCATCTACGTTTATCTCTAAGTCTTGTAGAAGCATTAGGCATACATAAATTGAGTAGAAAATGAAATTACATAAATTGGAAGACGAAGAACAATCAATTTCAATGCATAGGCATACTACATCCTTAATCCCAAGAAAAGAGTTTAGTGTGCCACAAGGATGGTTGCCATCATGTCACAATAGACAAAATCAATGGCAAACATTTAATAAATCAAAGATGTAAACTAAGGATTCAGAAATTACAAAGTAGTTCTCACTAGGTTTGCTAAATCTTCCTCCCAATTTGCAGATTTGAATTCCTTGGTATTGGTCCTAGAATCTCCTCTAAAATTTCGTTGGGAAAGCTTTCAATTTCCCCCTCCTAAAAAGTGCCTAAAGTCTCTGTGTATGTCTCTCTTTAGAACCCCATTTTCAACTGCCCTCAATATACCTCCTAAAAACCAGGAAACAGGGATTCATGGGGGCAACCATGGCCAGTGGTGGCAAACCACTGGCAGTGGTTCGGGGTCTGATAATCTAAATCTCCCAAATTTCAATGTAACATGGCACCATAGTGACAACCACGGCTAGTGGTTTGTTATGTTTGATAGATCTTTGCACAAACAATACCAACCATAGCCAGTGGTGGGAAACCACGGCCAGTGGTGGTCTCTGCCACTTGGTTCTCTTCATTTTCTTTGTTCCAGTGACAACCACTGCTAGTGGCTTGTTCCAACTTTTCCTAATTACATAGCTAAGGTTCCCCAAGGCTTCTTCTTGCATCCAAGTTGCTATTTCTCATCAAAATGAACCTGAAACCTCAATAGTCCTGCAAAAATAGAGACAATCGAGTAGTTTGTGGAACTAAATACAAAATCAAGGAAATCATGAGGAATAAGGGTACAAATAAACAAAAACTACATCTAAAAACACTAAAAAATAAGACAACATGCACACTTATCAAGAGCCATGTCAGCTACATAAACAGAAGCAATCAACAAAAAACTAGTCAGACAATAAAATACAGAACACAGTATAATTAAAATCACTCACCGATCCAGGCGTCAAGGGCGCTCAGATGGAGGGATAAGGCTATCAGATCCTGAGAGCTAAAATATGTCTTCAAGTCCTTGAGGAGAAACTTCGCATCTACCTTCTCGGACAGAGACAGATCATCCCAAGACACCCGGAACTGGATAGGACAGTAGAGGGAAAATCAAGGTCGAGTGTCGGGATAATGCAAAAAGTCTTTCCCAGGAAGGTCCAACCCCACTCAATATTTGAAAAAGCCCATTTTGAAATTCTTATAGGATTGGTTGAAAGCCCTGATTAAGCTGCGACGAGTGACACCGTTCAGAGAAACCCAACCCACGAATACTCCCGCTTTAGGAATTTTGGCATTGAAAAAATAAAAGAACAAGGGAATGGAGGGGCACGGCCAAAGTGCTCGCACAGCACCTCGAACACCTTCACCAACGCCCATCCGTTTGGGTGCAACTGTGTAGGGACAATGTTCAACTTAACACCCCGACCTAGAAGTCGAAAAAGGGGAAAGAGATATGTAGCCTAGAAAAGAAAGTCTCATACACAAAGGTAAAGTCTAACTCACTCAGGTTAACACACTCATGCCAAACCCTATTAGAGGCAGAGCAACAAACACACTTTACATTATGTAACAATCCTGATTTTTGACAATAGGAAACCAGACCCTCAGGACTCTAAGGATATTCTGTTGAGCTTTTGGTAAGAAGCTCGAGGCTTCAGCCTGTTCCCCGAACAGTTTAGAATGAGAAAATAAAGAGAAGCAGAGTTTAATCTGAAAGATAAGAATACCGAGAGAATGTAATGAGTGAGAAAAATAGAAATAAGAAAATAATAAATTATATTCGACAACACTGTTTAATAAAAAATAATACGTTAACGACGATTATTTTGGGTGCAAATTAATTTATCATTATATTTATTTGATAATTATTTTCTGTTGATAATATTTTATCTATAAATAATTATAATAATTTATTTTGAAATTAGATATTTAAATCAATTATTTAATAATTATATTTAATAATAAAATATTATCGGGTTTCTCGAATTTGAACTGTGGGACTCAGCTTGAGGTCAGACTCTGACCGTTCAAACCAAGACTAGTGATCCAGTAGGGATACTAGTCCTATTAGAATCTCTCTATGAAGAATCAAGGGTGTCTAACTTAGCCTGATAAGCTCAATTAAAACCTTTGGCGTCTCTTACGTTTGACCGTTCATATACCTCGAAATATCCGATGATGACACAGTCAGTCTCTGATGACTCATTTCGACGTTTTGGAATTTTCCTAAAGGGACCGAAGCTTGATTCAGACTCTATCATCCTTATTTTTCAATAATTTGATTTCCTTAGAAATCGCTTTAAAATCCGACCCGAATACCTTTGGTGTTTTAGACCCAGATTTTTCATACGATCTTAGAATTGAATGATTTTGGTCTCAATCTCTTTGTTTTAAAAAGGTCTTCAACCGTCATTTCTAGCCTCAAACTCCAATTCTTACTCTGTCAACCCCAAAATCGAAGATTAAGTATATTCATCTCAAAATTCCAACGTTTGGACATTTTTCTCTACGCATAGTTCAGAACAAAATTCATAACTTTCTCATATGACCTTAAATTTATGAAAAATTAGTGTCAAAATCTCCATAACGAAATTATCTATGTTTTCTATGAAGACATCAAAAGCTAAATCCTTCTAGATTGGTACAGTTTAATAAATCTTTATGACCCCTTGGCTGTTTCATTTCGATGCTGGCAGCCTTCTATAAACTTTGCATATGTCCCTCTTCCGGTGCTTGAATCACTCCGTTCTTTTTTATTTGGATCCTTATCATATATATCTACAATTTTAATGAAGGGAATGAAATCAAATTCCTAAGGGAAAATTAATGGTGAATTTATTTCGAAGGCCCTAGATGATCCAAGAAGCTTCTAGAGCACTCTATCGTAAATCGGGTATATCTCGGGCTACAAAACTTGGATCTTTGCAAATGATATATCACATTAAAGAGGAAATGAAGATCTAAAAACATAATGAAGGGCTCGAAATCCAATTCCTACTCCATAAATCCCAGAATTTAAAACACTACACCAATTCACGTTTCTCCAACAACAGCTTGCACTAGATGCAGTATTGTCCACTTAACTCTCTCATATGGCCATGAAATTGAATGAGACATTCCCCAAAATTTTAGCAACACATTTATCCACAACTTTGATGAAGAAACCAAAGTCCAATTCGCAGCCCATTTGTCCCAGAAAAATTATTTGTGCAAGGGACAAAAATTCCATCACAGCCCTGCACTGGTTCCATATTTAGGCCATATCTCACTCAATTCGTAATGGATTTTTTTGTGCTTTATATAGATTTAAAGATAACAAAAGGTTATACAACTCTTGTGTTTATCCCATTTCCAAATTTGGCCTGCATCATCCCTTAAAATCTCACACAATGTTACGCCCAAAGTTAAACACCTCAGCTTCTCCATGCAATCTTGGCCAATCACCACTTTCCACTCAAGGGACACTTGTGTAGCTCTAGAAACTGCCTTCTCCCATGCATCTCCAGCTCTTTCCACCTCATTAGAGAGGTGTCACCACCTTGCTCCTTCCCCCCACTCAACTGGTCACCTCCCAATTCAGCCAATGAAGATTCATGCAAAGCCTTCCATCACTTTGTTCATCATTCCCTTCTAACTCCATCCAACTCTCTTTTCTCTTTACATCCCATGACTGAAACTCATCCTACAACCACCATCATTCTCTTCTCTATATCTCCTCTCCTCCCTAGCCAAGCCACCAACCACCACTGGCCACCCAAACAACCACCACCAACCACCATCAAGACCGCCACCATTTTCAACCATTCAAAAAAATTTGCTACTTTCTTCTTCTCCTTCTTCTTTGCCACGGCCAGCCACCATAAAATCCACCATCCAACTTCATTTGTCTAACATGCAAGGATCTTGAAGAACACAATCTCACCTCTTTGCTTTGAGGCTTTAAAACCGTGAGCACTCCTAGAGCTATCCTAGGTAAATTTGTCACCCTTTCTCTTTAATCATTGCTCTTAATTTCTTGTGGCCAATGTTGCCCTTGTTTTAAAAATTTAAATGATGAAACCTTGCCATTTGAAGAAAAAAAACCGTGGTTGTCCCTTCTCCTTCTAACCATGCATGTCCATTTTTAAGGGTCCAGAGGTTTAGACAATGATCAGAGGACGTTGGGAGCATTTGATGAAATTTTTGGCGAAACCACCATTCCCTTTTTGTGGACAGCGACCATCTCGTGAGGTAAAGGGGGGTCTCTTCCTCAATTGATTTTGTGTTTGGCTGTCCTATGTTGTTGCTTGTATAATCGAGGACCTTCGTTTCAAATTTCATCACGATCCGACGGTTAGATCTCGCACCGTTAAAAATTTCTTAACCGACGGCTAAAAGTTTATGTTTTAAAATTTGTTAATATTTTAAATAAATAAACAAATAAACGAATTATTTAGCGTAAGTCGACGTACACATACTCAAAAGGATTTAGTCGTGATTAGATAAATGAAAAGAAATTTAGAAAATTTAGCGTTTAGGTGGGCGTGGTTTTATTCGATAGGTTGTACTAATTATATCTTTAAAATTATGATGTTATTATGTAATTTGTAACTTAATTTCCAGTAAGCCCCGCCATTAAAAATTTTATTGGTCGTGTAACAGTCGCCGGAGTCGTTTTGAGAATATTAAGCATCACTAAAGGAATTATCAATCGGACGATTCAACGTATATTTTTTTCACTAAGTTACAAGACGTAAGGTTATTAATTAATTATATATATATATAATGAAGGAGTTAAATAAATAAATTAAATTTTTAGAAGGTTACCCAAAATGATATATTTGAAAAGTGTTCTAAAGATCAAAGAAAAAGAGAACATGGTAAGTTAATTAAATAAATTAAATTTTTACTTGTAAGGACCTTTTCATTTTTACTTGTAAGGACCTTTTCAAACTTTTGGTACTAAGGCCCAATAAAATTTCATAAGTTAAGAAAAGAATAAAAAAATGGAGTTTTAGTGTTAGAAATTATAAAAGAATTTTGTAACAAATTTAGTAACCACTTTGGTGACCACTTAAGATAGAATAAAAAGTGACTTTAAGCACTTGATTAAATGGAATGAATTTGGCAAAAGGAATTGAGTAGGAAATGAAATTTTGGGTTAAATATTTTAATAGATTGATTAGGCTAAGAATGAAAAGAATTAGCTAGAGTCTAACTTGGAGTAACTTATAGAAAAAGATTTTTAGGGAAGGAATTACGTACCTAAATAAAATAGGTCTAAAGTTTGAAAATCTAATAAAAGAAAATAATGTTAAGAGTTAGAAACCCTAGAAACCATTAAAATGTAAGTGAAGGGAATTAAAGAAGTTTTAGGCTTAGAGATATTAGTTAGTTAAATAAAGAGAAGATTTTAGGATTTAGACTTATAATAGAGAGGACCTTAGGAAATTTCGAAGTAAATGGTACAAATGCCTAAATAACAAAAGAATGAGTTTAGAAGTTAAGGAAGAAACAAGCATTAGAATTTAAAAAAATATATTGATAACTAATGAGAGTAAGGGACATGGAGGAGATCTTTAGACTAGTAATAAAAAGGATAAACTTAGAAATTAAATGTGACTTTAAAGGAGGAAATATCTTAAGTAACAAAGTGTCATCTTAGAGAAAATCAATCTTAGTAAATTAAATAAAGGTAACTAACTAAATTAAATTAGTTAGTATAATTAGAAATAACGGGAATGGAGAAATGGTATAGAAGGATAATGATTGAAAATTTAGAAAGGATATCACTAAGGGTAAACTTATGGAATTAGTAACCTAGGAAATAAATTGTTCATTTAGTAAAGGTTATTGACAAAGAAAAATAGTGAATAGTAAGACCACTAAAGGGTGACTCAAATTCCTTAATTTAAGAGTAATTTGAACTCTTAAATTAAGAATTAGAATTGGGTAAAAAAAAGGGGGTACTAATAAATAATTGGATGACATAAGAAAATTTAAGCTACTCCATAAAACATTGTTAGTTAAAGTATAAGATCTAAGTACCTAAGTTGATATTAAGCAACAGAGACCACTTAGTAGTAAGTTAGACTTCATGATTGGACAAAAGAAGTTAAATTCATGTAATAAAATGATTAGTGCAATAATGATAATAAATAAATGGATAACTTAAGGGGAGTAAGAGAATCCAAGCTATTTCATAAGGTACCTTGAATTAACACGTACGATCTGATGTTTAAATTAATGGCAAATTAATATAACAAGTTTAATGCCAACAATTACGTTTGACTTGTTTGTAATTAACACTGTATGGAATTAGAAAAGTATGTTATCCTCTTGAATGTGTAATGCTACTGAATGAATATGTGTTAATTATCTATGATGAGTATATGTAATGAAGTATGTGATGAGTGTGATGTGATGACTTCTTAAGAACAATGGATGTATGTGTGTGCTAGTTGTGCAAGGTGCATATGTGATGAGATGTGTGATGTTTGTGACAGTATGTATATGTGATGTAATGTGATGAATAGCACTGGTATGATGCTATTGTATACTTGTTGATATAGTATGGTTATGAACATTGTATGATGCATGGATAACAAGATGAGGAAATTATAGATAAAAGATTTGGAAAAAGGTATCGGTAGGGGTCCCGGAATGATTAAATATGAAAGTATGTGAGACTCGGATCCGAGATGAAATATGGGCGTTGAAGCGCCAATGTACCCAAATTGGTGAGAAAGTGTAAAACCTCACTTCATTCCTAAGTGTTGAGCATGTTACTATAATAAAGAAAATGAGAAAATTTTGTTACACTGAGTAAAGAAAAGGACTCGACATTAGGAATGGAGGGGAGTCATTTGGGGGACCCTACCGAGGACCATTGAATAAAAATAAATTATTGAATTGTGCATCATGAATTGGAGTTGAGGAGGGATGTTAGAAAAATCCCCTAGAGCATACAGTGAGGGGTACAGTGAAGAATCTGCCGCGCCTTGATACCCGAGGGCAGTCTAGGGAGTATTACCGGAGGTGGGAATTCCAAGTGGCATCGGATTCACGCCCGTCACTGGACAACCCATAGCAAACTCTGGTATACTTCGACGAGAGGTAGGATTTTCTATGACCGTGGAGTGCCCGTTCTGTGGTGATGTGTGATATGTGTGATTGGCCATTTTAATGTTGGGACTGAGAGTCCTTACCCTTTTGTGAAAACCAGAACGAGGAGAGCTCTGGTCGCTCTAGTTGGGGAAGGGAGATAAGGGTGGTGTTGTTGTGCACATGGATATTGTATATGAGATTGTTGAGGAGGAGATGGGCCCACATGCATCATGATGACTAATAAAAGATTTGAATAACGAAATGAATTCATGCATTGCATTACTGTGTTGAAATTATGATTGCTGGTTGTTTAAATATGATCTTATAGATATTAGTAACCCTGAGAGGTGACTGGGAAGATGGGAATGTTTAGCTAAGATGAAGAGTGGTGAGATAACTTAGAGTGTATTTTAGGAATCCCAAAGAGAATGGGTGGGACTCGATCTTGGATTGTTTATGTTGTATGTGGGCAGGTGTTGATAAGACACCTTCCCGATTGTTATGGAGGTGAAGACTCACCTTTACAACCATTTTTCCAGACTTCCAGGTTGGACCATACACCACAGAGGATCATACAGACTACGTATCGAAGATCACGCGAGCTCTTATTAGATCGAGGACGGGAAGATTAGGATAGATTATATCATTTTCATTTATGAGAGCCTGCGTGCTCCTTCACTTATAGTATGTACAGTTACTGTTACGACCATGTATTATATATGATATGTTGTATATAAGGAGTATCTATTCTACCAAGTTTCCTTGTACAAAAAAAAACTTCCACATTTTTCTAAAACTCATAACCTCTCAGTTGACCAGGATAATCTAGTGGAAGGGATTGTCCTAGTTAACTGAGGGTGTTACACATTATGGGTGAGAGTAGAGTGATTAAATGTTCTCCCCTCCCACAGTTGGGCCATAGACTTCTCACTTTGAAAGGAAGAGGAAATGACTAGCACCTCATTCTTCACCCACTCATAGGAACTCACTACATTTGACGCCATCATAACTCTCAAGACAAAAGTAAATGGAAGGGGAAGATATTAACCTGATGGGTAAAAGGCAAAGAATGCTAGGAAGAGAAAAGGAAGATGGAACTCGGAAGCAATGAAGTCCAATAAGCCAAAGCTTTGAGGAAGAAAAGAAGGGTACAAGCATAGTAGAACAAAAGCCTAAAGAACACAAAAGAGAAAGGCCAAGCCAATTTCTAGGCAAGGAAACTACCTTTTCACCATCCCAGATCCAACAGTTGGAATATGATGGGGTTTGAAAATGAAGGGATATGATGTTTTGGGAAACCATCTCAAACAAAGCGACGTGGATAAGAATCCAATGGTGGGGGAGTGAGGGGATTTCTAATCAACGAACACGACGCTTGAGGACAACCTGGAGTGAAATGTCACACTTTAAATGATGCATTAATGGCATAAGGGCACAGAAATAGAGTAATCATGACAGGCATGTGCGCCCTCCAAGATGAAAAAATGGCGGTTACCAACTCTCTACTATATGGCTAAAAATACGTAGGTCATTTCTCAAGATCCTTCTCGGTTCAACCATGCCTCTCAGAGACCAACTACTCTCTGCTCAACCATGCCTCTTAGAGATCAACTCCTCTCGGCTTAACCATGCCTTTCGGAGAGTAACTCCTCTCAGCTTAACCACGCCTCTCGGAGAGTAACTACTCTCGGCTCAATTACACCCCTTGGGGGCCAGCTCCTCTTGCTCCACCCCAAGGCAAAGGAACGCCATGTAACTATGCTTAGCCCTTTCTCCCGGCTTTAGGCATGGGGCTCATGGCTAAGGGGCTCCTATTCCCCCCAAGGTCGGGGGGACCCACCTGTTCTCCCGATCTCCTATATTTTAGCTAGAGAGGGGATCCCGTTGGTTTTAGTATAATGGGCTTGGGCCCTTTATGATTCTAACCTAGGTATAAATGTACCTTTTATGCACACGTTGTAAATCAAGTAACACATATTGAGAAATAATAAACCTAATCCCTAGGGGAATTCTCTAGGGTTTTATGCCTAATACTCTATGTGTGAACACAAACCAATTTTCAAGATTAAATGTTAGGCAAACATATAAATGTAACCATACACATAAAATGTGACACTTTAATTCAATTATTAGACTAAAAGAAAATCACTAAAATTTAGGATACATTTTTTTGTTTTTGTGTCGTACATAGTTTAGAACACAAAGTGTTTTACGCATAACTTGAACGATGAAACTCCTATCGAAGTGAAACTAATTGGTACATTTCGATAACTCAAATACCTATAATTTTTGTGAAGGAAGGAA
The DNA here is from genome assembly GCA_037962975.1 of Clitoria ternatea. Taxonomy (NCBI): domain Eukaryota; kingdom Viridiplantae; phylum Streptophyta; class Magnoliopsida; order Fabales; family Fabaceae; genus Clitoria; species Clitoria ternatea. The sequence continues at coordinate 33,328,139 of CM075673.1, read as the reverse complement.
AGGGCTAGTTTTGCCTATATTATTCTCAGTGCAACAAAATGTAAAACTGCCATGTAGAAAACTTCTAGCAAGGACATGCTGAAGTATTTGACACATAACTTGAGCTATAAAACTTTTATCAAGGTGAAACTAATTGGTACATCTCCATAGCTCAAATATCTATAACTTTTGTGAAGGAATGATAGACTAGCTATGCCCATATAATTCCCAATGCAACAAAATGAAGAACTACCCTGTAGAAAATTTTTTAGTAGGGACATGCTGGAGTATTTTACGCATAACTTGAGCTACAAAACTCCTCTCGAGGTGAAACCCATCGGTACATCTCCGTAGCTTATATACCTACAACTTTGTTGAAGGAAGGAAAGGCTTTGACACAAAAATTCCTAGCATAACAAAATGTAGAACTGCCACACCTAAGTTGTCAACAACAACAAAAAATGCATATTTTCATTTAAAAGTCCAATTTACACATGTGCTTAAAATAACCAAACCTCATCCAAATCAGACCAAAATTTATACAAGCTAGTATATACCATTTCTAAACTAATGGTCCAAATCCTATGCCAAAATTTCATTCCAATCAGATTTCATGTGCATAGAAAGATTTAGACCAAAAATAGTCATTTTACATGACTTGTGAAATTTTATTCCGATGGCTTTAGCACAAACTCTCCACCACAATATAATCACATATTTATTTTGGACTTAACTATATATTTCTTAATGATCACATTCACTTCTATGCCAAGTTTTGTGATCTATTAGTTATTCATGAAATTTAATGAAAAGAAGAAGTTTCGATAGTTTTGACTTACCAAATACTTGCTGACATTGGTTTCTGGGAGCAACCCAAACTCCTGATGCTACCTGTGGGTTTAAACATCACCTACAACCATAGAATTGTAGGGAATTGAGACAAAATCATAGAAATCAAGCTAAATACCTGATAGATGTCCAATTTATATATATTTTGCATGGTTAATGAAGCATAAATTGGATATAATGTGCAATGTTTGTCAATTTTGTAAGCTGTATAGAACATAAATTGTGATATGAACATTGTACAGGTTGATTGGTTAATTTTGTTGCAATTCCAGGAAAAAGTGAAGAAGAAAGAAGAAAAGAAAAGAAATGAAGAAAATTCACCAAGTGTTGAGCAAACAAGTGATATTCGCTCAAGCGGAGGCTATCTCGCTTGAGCGAATCATGGTCGCTGAGGATAAACTGAAGAGCTCGCTTGGGCGAGCCAGGACTTTAACAAATAAGAGTATCAGGTCAAAACTTGCTGGAGCGAGGCTTCATTAGCCCAGGCGAAATCAAGCCAGTTTTGAATAATGAAGAAGTCGCCCGAGCGAAACATAGTCCGCTTGAGCGACATTGGTACAAAATGAAATAACATAAGCATCGCTCAAGCGTTTGAATAGAAAAACCAGGCGAAATTCTTCCAGAATGCAACAATGTAAAGGTCGCTTGAGCGACATGATTTCGCTCAAGCGAAATTCGTCTAGAGCCTAAATTTAAAGGGTTCGCTGAAGTGGATAAAGAAACAGCTCAAGAGAAAAGGAATAAAGTATCAGATATGAAGATTCGCTTAAGCGAACGTTAATCGCCTGAGCGAGTAGACATGCAGGTGAAGCAGGACCAAAAGCTTTCTTCACGTTGAAGTAGCCTAGTCGCTTGAGCGACACTTAAACTCGCTTGAGCGAGTATTGCTTTATATAAGCAATAAAGAGGGTTATTTCAGAGGCGGCTGGGTAGTTTGAAAAAACACTTTGTACTCTTTTTCTTCATCTTTTCTAAGTTGTAATGACCACCATGAGTGGCTAAACCTCTCCTTGGGATTAGATGTAGCCTTTCTTACTTGAAGATCATAAATGATATATTCATGAATCGGGTAAATTTGTTCTATGATTCTTGGTATTTCGTTTCATGTTTATTGCTTGGATTTGTTTGATCAACAAATTCTCGATTTAAGTTACCGTTTGTTGTTGGAAAATAACTTTTGAAAACAGATCTAAATGAAATGCTCATTGTGAGTAAATAACCAGGGATGGTATTTAACGCATTGAACGTCCAAACAATCGGTCGTAATGCTGGAATGGATTTGAAACGATCAAGGGATTGACGTTATCGAATCTGTTCTTATGAATTTTGTAGTCAAGGAATTGATACGAATGACATTGATTGTGACGTAAAGTATTATAGTTCAAACCCCGTTTTCATGAATATACGTTGTGCATCGGAAGGTAAGATCGGTGAATCCTAATCCCTGTTTTTAAAACTTGACAAACTCCTTTCATTTTATTGCATACTCGTTCATATATTGCAGTTTATATTTTGAACTCAAAAACCATGAAAACAATCATTTTAATCCGCCGTAATATTTTAAGTTTCAATTGCTGATGATCCTTAGTGGGAACGATATCTTTTATAACTACAACTACCGTGTTTAAAACTTGGCACGTTCCTTTGAGTGTATTATACAAACTTGATTCCTTTAAAATACTCCAACAATACCCAAAGTGGGTTTAGAATCTTACCTTGGGTTACTTAGAAGTTGGAGGGAGAAGCTTGCCTTCAAAGTTCCCTTGTACACATGAGAAGAGAAGGGAGAAATTAAATTTAATGGGAGCTTGATCCTTGTCTAACAATGGAGGATTGAAGCAAATTGGAATCAAGATGGTGGAGTGGTGAAACGCGGCTGTAGGGAGAAATAAGGAGAAGGGGCTCAGTTTTCTTTTCTTTCTTAATTTGTTTAGGAGGAGAAGAAAGTAGAACAAATGGTTAATTAAGATTTTAGGGGTATTTTGATCATTTGGCACGTTTAGTTAATTCTTGAAACTAATCTGGTAACTTTAAATCACTCTAAACTTAACTAGATTAATTCATTAATTAACTTACCCTTACTTATTAACTTAATTAGTCCTGATTAATTATTCAGTTATCAATAATTAATCAGTAAATTTAAATTGGGATGTTACAACACTCCCTCCTCACAAGAAATTTTATCCTCAAAATTTAATATACCATGTACCTCAATGGAATAACTTTAGATACTGTCACCTCATTGCATCCTCACTCTCCCAAGTTAGGGTTACACAATTCTCTTGCTTTATACCTCTTTTACTAGTAGGATCTCGTTGCTTCTCAAGTGTTTGATTGGTTTTTCCAATATCAGCAGGCTCAGCAGGGATAGATAGGTTCTCCCTGATCTTAACATCATCAGTAGCAATCACATGAACTGGATCTGGTATATACCTCCTTAGTTGTGACACATGTAACATATTATGTAAGTTTGCAAGGTAAGGAGGAAATGCAATCTGATAAGCTACAGTACCAATCCACTTCAGGATCTCATATGGTCCAATATACCTCGGGCTTAGTTTCCTGCTCTTTAGTTACTAACTTGAAACTTAAGTTCTTTCCTCAATAAGTTACCTATACAAACTACCCATTTCTAACAGTTTCGGCCGAGGCAAACAGTTACTGTCTTAATCAAAAGCTAGACAATATTATATATATTGCCAAGGTGCCACTAGCACTATTATATCCTTAGTATTTCACCGGTCTTTACCCTCTACGAAGTTTAATGTAATCAATAAAAAATAGTAGGAGAATGAATAACTATATGTTATATGAAAAATATTGAACTGGATTTCATCTACATATCAATAACATCCAGTTCATACAACATTTCATCATAATCATATCATATATATACATATATCATCAATGAATCATACATTGCCATTTAACATTCATATCGACAACTACGTTGCTCACATTCATCAATCATCATCCACTACATTACAGCTCACCTACACTATACTAGTGCATAAGCATGCGGATCTGACTCTAATTATAGGATATACTATAATATTTAATAATTCACCCTATACATATATATAGTTTTATTTGTACAAACCCATCATCCATTTGCAACACCGTCATTCACCAGCGACTATGGCAACTGAACTCAACTCAACTGGTGTTGTGAGCCTCTTCTAGAACCTTATTCTAGAGCAACAATGATCCTAAAAGAACCATCACAAGGTCTGTAGCTTACCATCAGGGTGCCCTTTTATCCGGGCCTTTTCACAGGACCCCTGTATCCTATAAGTAGCTTGATACACATATTATGTCAAACATCAATGATAACAATAATACCTCTTGATTACCATCATCAAGGGTTACCATTTGGTTATCGTCACCAAGGGTTTCACAAAACTTCCTAACAACAACATAACATGCGATTAGAACTTGTATAATAACACCAACTTTATTCATATCATCATTATTTTTATCACCATTCATCAAAATCATTTTCACATTATCGCTATCATCTATCAATTAATAATCATTTCAATCATCTTAACCACATCATCATCATTAATCTCAATATAAACATCATACAACTCATCATCAACCAATATAAGAATATACTTATCCATTCATAATTTAAACATTTAATATATATCAGCCTCTCATACTTGGAATTACGAATTCCATAACATTTTCAAATTCCAACTTAATTTTAGAGTATTACCTACAGCATAAACACATCGACCCTTATTGATTAATTACCCGTTTACAAAACCTAACCAATTTAACACAATCTAAACTACCTAGGGACCCAAAATATTCCTAATTATGTTAATTCAATGAAAGGGTAAGAGCTCAAAAGTTTTGACTTACTAAATATTCACCGACGAGGGTTTTTACAAGTAATTTGAACCTTTAATGATATCCACGGGTTTAGAATACTTCCTACAAGCACCAATTCAGAGGATTTGGAATGAATTTAAGGTTTTGGAGTAATTACCCAAAATGGGTTTCTTGGGGCTTACCTTAACAATTATGGTTTTGAAGAAGCTTGTAACCCTGTAAGCTTATCTATGTGTGGGAGAAGAAGAAGAAAAAGAAGTGATGGAGCTTGATTCTTTACCAAGCTTTAATGAAGGAATTAAAGATGAAATGGTACAGATGATGGGAGATGAGAGGTGATGGAACGACAATGGTTAGGGGTAATTTAGTAACTTTACTTTTTTCTTTTTGCCAAGCTTTAAAGGAGAAGAAGGAAATGACTTTTCTTTTCTTTTTTTGTTTTGTCCCTAGAGAGAAGGGAAACTAAGTTTAAAGGTAGTTTAGTAACTTTACTCGGTTAACCTTTTAGATTAATTTGGTAACTTTAAGTTACCTTAAACTTAACCATATCAATTCATAGATTAAATCACCCCGTTTCAGTCCCAATTAATTAATCTCAATTATTTATTTGGGTACCAATAATTTACCCTTTAATTTTAAATTAGGATGTTACATTAAGCATTTTCTCTAATTTCTTGAAATCCAACCTCAATTACCCTCATTATTGCTTATAGATGTGTTTTTGATTTTGTTACGGTGTTGGGAAAAGAAACCCCAAGCCCTTTATCCAGTCTCCGTCAGTGAGTCAAACCTTCTCATTTGATTTGCTACAACTTTAGTATTTTCAAGTTTTCCTGGTAGTTAGGAAATGGTTAATTGGCAAATTTATGGTTTGGTTTGTTAATTATGTGAAATTACATGTGATTGTGTGTTGGTTGGAGCTAGTGCTAAGAGGAAGCCATAACACTTGAATTGAGTTATTTATCTTCTTGAGGTAAAAAAGAAAAGACAATGTGGTGAATAAGTATAGGATGAATGGGGTCACATGATAATTGTGGCATCAAGATAGATATGATTAATAAATGTTAGGTAATATATGAAATCATGAATTAGAGGAATTATGATGTTAGCAAGTATAATGAATTATGTATTAAAATTGGTTGTATTGTTAGTTGATAAGATAAGTTGTGAATTTAATTAATTATATTGCTAATTGATATAATTAATTAAGTATTAGATTAGTTGTATTGTTAGCTGATAGAACGAGTTGTGAATTGAATTAATTGTATTACTAAGTGGTATGCTGAGTTATGCATTGGATTGGTTGTATATTACTAGTTGGTTTGATGGATTTTGAGAAGTGATGAAACGAATATATATATATATATATAGGGGATATATCTTATGAGAAAGGTTCTCTTATGTGAGAGTGAGAGGAGCGAATCTGGGCCGTAAAAAGTTTTTTAAAGTCACATGATCACTTAAAAGGTTACATGACTTTTTAAAAAACTCACATTATTAATCTCAACCATCCATTGCATGGTTATATACGGCTCAGATTCACCCCTCTCACTCTCATATAAGAGAGTTTTTCTCATATGATACATCCCCCCTCTCTCTCTCCCTCTCTCTCTCTATATATATAAATGTATGTATACAGGCTATAATACATGATACTATTAGGCCATAAGAAGTAACAAAGCTAAAGATGCATATGAGTTAAAGTGTAGGGTGGCTATTGAATGTTAGGAGAAATAGGGTGTAACATCCCAAATTAAATTTAATGGTTAATTAATGATAATCAATTAATAATTTGGATATTAAATAATCACAATTAAAAAGGGTCAATTAAAACCTGGGGTTAAGTTGGTTAAGTTAAAAAGTTAATTGAATTGTTAGTTAATTACAGAAGTTAACCGGACAGGTAAAAGGACCGAACTAGCCCTAACTAACTAAAGCTAACATAATTCCTTTTTCTTTCTTCTCCTCTCACTCTCTCGGCCTAAGAAAAAAAGAGAAATGCTTCTCTTATCCCATTCTCCTCCCTCTAAATCATCCATCACTATTTTATTTTCTTCTTCTTCAGTGCAATCAAAGTTAGCAAAAAGAACATTCCTTCTCTTCACATAAGCTTACATGGGTGAGGGAACAAGTTTCCATTGTTCTCTTTACTGGCTAGGTAAGCTCTTAAGGGAATAATTATATGGTGCCTTCTCCTATCTTTTTAATTTCTTGAAATCTACACTTATAGAAAATTCCTTAAGTGTAGGGGTACCTTCGAAGCTTTGAATTCATTTTGGAGCCCTATCGACTTTGATTCGGTAAGTCAAAATCTTTCAAACCCAAACCTTTCTATCAATTGGGTTCAATTTTTAGTGATTATGCTTTAGGTAACTTAGGTTTAAGCTTAATTGTTAGGTTTTGGGACAAGTTAGCAAATTGTGATTAATTGAACATGTTTCGACATGTAGCTTAGGTGTCTGATTTGAAAAATAAATGTTGATTCCCGTTGCAGCATCATCTAAGGTACGAAAGAGGAGTATAGCTAAAGTATGTGATTATTGAATATAGTATTGAATATTATATTACAAATTTTGATAGAATTGTGATGTTTGAAAAGTATAATGAATGTTATATGTATATGAATATATTTATAAGATGTGATTATACAGTGGTGTTATAAATCCATGATGGGTGAAATGATGTAAATGGCATTATAAGTCCATATTCTAAAGGATAATGATGATGAATTTGTGAATGATTAATTGATTGAAATGCATGATGATGATGAGATTGATTATGTAGGGATGATGATTATGAATGCCAAGTAGGGCAACTAATGTGCTCGAGTTGCCGACTGTAACACCCTAAATTTTAAATTAAAGGATTAATTGAAGGGATAATATTAAATAATTATATTTGAGTTATTTAATATTCTAAAATATTGGGAATAAATGAATTAAGATTTGTGGGAATTGTTTATGATTTATTTGGAACCGAATAAGCTGAATTTAAGCCCGGTTGAAATATGGGTGTCAGACCAAGTATCTCCGAATGAGATGATATTGGTCAAGGCTGTTAAGAAAAATATTGGGAATCCGATAGTATATTCGGAATAATTTTTAAATATGGTATTAAGCCTGAACAATGACCCTGTTTATCATAAAATGATGCATATTTAATGGGAATTAAAAATAAAGCCAAATGGCCTATTTTTCCCTTCTTATTTCCATCAGCCTTTGGATTTCCCATAACTTGTACTTCACTTTTATTTATTCTACACTCTTCTCCTTCACTTCTTCTTTTCTCCAAAAACCCTAAGCAAAAAGTGATGGCTTTTTCCTCTCCCATTTTTGTGCTTGAAGAAAGCTTGGAGGAGCTTGGAGCTTGAAGTCTCATCTTTCCTTCTCCTTATTTTCATGTGGACTTTTCCATCTCTTGGAAAACTCTCTCATTTCTCCTCTTGAGGTAAGATCTTGCTGTTCCTCAAGAGTATGAACTATGGGTCTTTAAGTTTTTGTGTTTGGAGAGTGATTTAAAGAATATTGTTGGGTTTTAATGAAAACCCTAACCTAAAGATTTGTGGGAAATGTGAGATATGAGTGGAGAAGCATTTATTATGTTAGATAACTATTTTTGGTGAGGTAAAATGATGTTATTAATGGTGAATAACCATTAATGAAGTTTAATGGTTGTTGGGAACCATTAATGTGGGAACCCGGTAATGGGTTTGGCATTGAATATGCAAGATAATAAATGCAGACACCTGAACCGTGGGGGTGGTGGCTGAACGAATTAAATATAGGGACTGAAAGTTAAGATGTCAGACGACACCAATTAAATATGAACGTTAGGCCGATGTGCTTGAATAGAAAATTGATTATGTGATATATTGTGATGTAGGAAATAACCCCAGCTACGTGGCGAAACCATCTGACCGTAGTGATTACTACTTCTCTTGAGGTAGGAGGGGGTAACTTTTCTAAATTCATGATTTCATCCATTGTTGATATGAAAATATGTATATATATGATTGTGCTTGTTGATTGCTTGTGTGGACGATGTGTTGATTTCATGAATTGAGTGCATTTAGAATGAATAAGGTTATGTAGCGTGTGTTTAGAATGATGAATATGATGTTAAATTGGTCTGAAACCAGAGTCAATAATCCGGTATGGGACTAGCCACAAGAGCCAGTAGATGGCTGAGGTTCTAGACCGGTGCTATATGTATCCGGTATGATTATCTGGTATCCTAATGAGGGGAGACCAATCTTAATGTCTGATGTTTTACTTGTTGAATCTGTATTGCATATGGAACAGATGAAGCGATATCCGTATCTGGTATCGGTATAGAGACCGGATCAGATATTATGTTGAATATGTTGATGAAATATGTGTGATAGTTTGAGACCATGTTTAAATTAAAATCAACGATATGAAATATCCCAATGTTGTACATGTGAATTGACAATGTAATTGCCACTAACTGCCGATGTGTGTGAGTTCCAACGATAATTGGTAAAGATTGGGAATATTGAGATCCACTAAGTGGTGGTCGTGAATCGATGATTGATTGAGTGGCATTTAGGATGCATAGTGTGAGAATGCATTGATTGGCATTTGCATCCATGGCATATCATTCGCTGCTTATATGGAATGTTAGGGGTTCCAATAGGCAGGCCTAGTGGGAGGGAGGCCTAGTGCACAGGTATATTGTTATTGTTCCCTAGTGATTCGGGGAATCATGAAGTTGCCCCTAGTTTGGTGACGAGGCACCCTATGTGGCAGGCCCGGTAGGAGGGTGGCTCTGTGATGAACGATTACCTCAATGTCTGACGGGGCACGGCTCCCTTGATGTGTGTTCAGGGGAGGCCCGTAGCACTTTGGCAAGTACGGCCATGTTGATGATCCGCAGTCACGGGGTGACTAGTGCTACAGATGGGCGAGAGTGGTTTGGTACCAGTAAAATATGATGTTGAACATGCATGCAATTGGATATAAGTGTACATATTTTACTACTGCAGTAGGGGCATAGTAGCACACCTATGCTTGTCCCACACTTGATATGTTGTTGTTTCCCACAGTCGGATCCGCATTTGATAATATTCCATTGTGCATATACATTAGCCTTAAGAGCATTTTCATATAGCCGAGATATGACTAGTTGATAGCCGAGATGGCGATGGATGATTGTTGAGTAGAGAGAAAGTAAGATGAGGTGCTAACATTATATGTGTGATGATTATTGAGAAGACTAAGGATATGTTATGTATATGATATTGCCCTGTGGATATGCTTATTTGAATATGTATTGAGCTGAGATGGAATGATGTATCATGTGTGTGTTATTGTCTTGAAAATGAATGTAGTGTACACATGTATAAATCTCATGATAATGTATGACCTTGATTCATTTGGATTATGTTACTCACCTCCCTGTTGCCATTTTTAAGTTTGATGTAGGTGTGATGAAAAATCCTACTTTTTGGAGGTCGAGGATTGGAGAAGGTAAATATGAAAGGAATGTTGATGAGCCTTGGCCGGCATAGATGTATTCATTTTGTGTGTGTATGCTTATTTTGAAATTAATTTGACAACGGTTGAGTTTGGGAGGTCATGTAGGAAAATTAGACCGGATGTGTATGGCTAATTTCATTAATGACCTTGATAATGTATGAATGATATTGATATTATTAAATTATATTTTCTATCGTTTAATGAACCGATGAGGTGTCTTCTATTTTCTTTTTGGTAGCTGTTTTCAATCACTCTTGAAACCATTTTTATCTTCCGCTTTTCCCTTGGGACGGTCTTAAGTCGGATCGTCTGAGGTGCACTTTGATACCGTTCTCATATCTTCATATATGAGATCGGTTATTCATTGATCCGGGGTAATTATTCAGCATTTTATATATTGAATTCCTTCTACTTTTAATTATTTTAAATCATGAAAAATTTACCCCTGTTTCCGAAATTCGAAATCCAAATCGGGGTGTTACACCGACCAGGTGAGGGTGGCTCTGTGACGAGAGTAAGAGACCCTACGATCCAAAAAGGGTTTGGATGCTCTAGGTATATGTAGCCTAGAGCTGACTCACAACACCAATTATATATTGAGTTGCGTCATTACGGGTGACAAGTGTTGCAAAAAGATGGCGACATGGATATTTGGTAAATACAGAGATATATGGCCATTTCATTTATACCGCAGTAGTATCCACCACATTAAGTCCATATGGCATGGTTGTACATTGATTAAAATGAGTGAGATGCATATCATAAAAGATGCATTATGTATGTAATCGATGATGATTGTTGACTTTGGCAAGGTCCCCCGGTGTCCTCAACCCTACCAGACATGCTTTATGTTCTTGGTTATTAGATGTTTGAAATTCAAATCTTAGGGAAACCTCTATGATAAGGTCATCCTCACTTTCCAACACAACCATGTCAACGTAGATGGTTCGTTGTTTTACTTTTTCCTCGGCTTCCACGTTATTTATCTTAGTGACAAAGTCAACCAAGAGTTGTGCTTTGATAGTGGTTTTATGTTCATACTATATTGAACTCAAACAATTTATTAACTTATTTTATCTTTATTCTAATTAAGTCTAGCATAAATAACACTATCCTTAATGGTAAAACAATTCTCACCATAATTTGGTGAGCATGGAAATGCAAAGGCTATTTTCTCAAGCTTCTCATACTAGGATCTGCCCCTCCTAGAGCCCTGCTAACAAAGTAAATTGGCCATTATCCCTCAGGGGATTCTTTTACTAGTATTGTTCCAAACGCTTCATTTGATACAAATATGTATATATAGAAAAAGAATTTCTTCGGGATCTAGGTGAACTAATGTCGAAGGTGAAGCCAATACATCTTTTAACTATTGGAAAACCTATTGGCACTCATCTGTCCAGGTGAAGGAATCCCTTTTCTTGAGAACCTGAAATAAAGAGAGAGCTTTGTGCATCATTCTTGGCATAAACCTGGATAGGTGGTGACCTTACCATTTAAAGCGTGTAATTCTCTTACGTTTGAACAAATAATATATTCAAAGTGTTGATTTGATATGTCACTAGCGTAAATTTACTCATTCAAAAAATATAAAGTCTCTTCAATAATCATTTATTATGAAGTGATTTAACATCATACAATCTAATTAGTGCATCCCAAATTTCTTTTCTTGTCTTCTTTCTACCTCTTGACAAATCTATTATTATTATGTGCAGATATGTAATAGTATTATCATCTATCTCTGTTCACTTTTCATCTGTCATACTTACAGGTCTACCTTCAATTATTGTTAAGCAATTCTCCTTCTTCAAAGTTGTTTTTATATTTAATTTCCATAAAAAATTATTCCCATTAAACTTCTCATCCTCAAATTTTGTTGTCATGGTTGCAGTAGCGTTGAAAACTTACTCCAATCTGAGTAACAAGAAAATATTTACACAGCTAAAAAATAAAGATGAAAAAAAGGACCGACAAATATTTTTCACAAAAAATCTTCAAATATTCAACAAATGAAATAAATTTACATCCTCTCTCTAATTATAATAAAAAGAAAATCAAGCTCTATCTTAAAAATAAAAGAGTGCACTCACTAAAAACTGCACATTAGAAACTGTATCTGCTCTTTGAACTTTGTGACTTCTCACTTGAGGCCTTGCTTCGTTCTGGGATACAGAAACAGATGGAGGAGCTCTTTATTTATAAGGTTGAAATTTTACCTGTTGCTATACATGTGCGAGCCAGCTAATTGCACCGAATATTGTTCAAAACTTTTGCGTAAGGCAATTACAGAAACAGGTTTCACAGCCTTTGGCAATTTTTAAGACTATCCTATATAAAGTCTACGCAAACAAAAGTGGCTTTAATTTACTGCCAATATTTCAGCTCATATGTTCTGGTAAGGAAGAGAGGGAAATGAACTTCAAACCAACTCCAAAATCATCTTCATTTACTAATTCTAATTTTGAAAATTTTGATTTGTTAAACTTATGCTAGCAAATTAATTTTCCATGTATAAATATTTTTAAATTTTAAATAAAACTTAACTAAACACTACAATACATATTTTGATTATATTGCCGGTGCCAGCAACTCCCATTACCTCGACATGATAGATCTTTGGTAATTTAGTTAAAAAAATAAAATTACAAAACGGTAATCTTTATAAACAAATTAGATAAATTTTACATATAAGTGCCCATTTGGTTTGCAATTAGGGAAACGGAGTTATGAAAATAGAAAAAATCTAAATGTTAATATTGATCTTTCACGCCGTTAGAGACAGTCAAAATTCTATTTAACTGTGAAATCTTTTTTTTGGTTCGGTTTAACCACCCCAACTGCGAACCAAACGACCCCTATAAAAGTTAACTAAAAGTTGTTATTTGTATTCATGTTATTAAATACCACTTTCAATTCCAAATATAAACAGAAGTAACTACTTTTTAGTTGGAACTCGTTATTTACATCAATATTATCAAATATTTGATGAAATATCTTAAAATACCTCTAATATCATTTATTGCATAAAACATTAATTGTCTTGATATATATATATATATATATATATATATATATATATATATATAAGAATGATATATTTGGTAGACAAACATTGAATAACATGAAAAGATATACTTTTGCTTATATTATGAGACTAAAAAATTTAATTATATTTAAAACCAGATGTAGTAAATGGTATATTTGTCTAAAGTACCATTAATCTTATTTATTGCATAGAGAATTTAGTTATCTTGAAAATATATTAAAAAATTAATTTGGTATATAAATATTTAATGACATTGAAAAAATATGTATTTAGTTATATTTAAAATAAAAGTAATAATAAAATTTGCTTATAAAAAAACCAAAAGAAATACAATTTAGTAGTTATTGCTAGGATCCTCTAACTCAGTTCAAGCTTTGTTGAATGAAACGCTCTCGAGTTTCCTTACATGTGTGCCCATTTGATTAGTAGTTGAAAAAATAGAGTTGTGAAAATAGAAAATCGAATTGTTAATATAAATTTTTCACATCGTTCGAGACAATTAAAATTTTATTAAACCAATAGATCTTTTTTTTTCGTTAGTCAAACCGATGTTTGATTGACCAACTGTAACCAAACAACTTAATATGCATAAGAGAATTTTAGATCCATTTCTTTCAGAGAATTTTCCTTAAAAATAGAAAAATAATAATATGAAAGAACACAATCAACACAACTTGAAAAACTCTAAAACCGGAGAAAAACCACGACTATTGTCAAAATCGACAATTAAAGAATAACATTATGTGAACATTTTATACATCACATAAACCTCACTCTCATATACCCTATTAGCTCCTAAGTACACCCATACTTTCTTCAAAGCCCTCATCTAGTATTACAACAAAGAGAAACTCAAAGTGTTTTTGAATATTTTCACTGGTGTTCAAGACCCAATACACCCATTAATAATTATGGGTATTTCCACATTTGGTGCATTAATTACGAATGCCTTAAAGCCTGTATATAACATAAACCTTCTTATCTCTTTACCATTCCAAACAATGTGAAACTTTTTTTAATCAACCCAAGTTCAACAATATCTAAAACTAGTTTTTGAATTTTAACTTGATCCCTAGACAAGGCAATGAGAGTACTTCTTTTTTGGACCTAAAAAGAACATATTGAAGGAAATACGTCATTTTTGACATCATGAAACGTGAATAATTCTTCACCCAATAAGACGCCATGAAACTTCATAATAATAATGTTATTTCTTATTTGCTCTTTAAATTGTATTTTAAAGGTATTTCTTAAGGAAACAAAAGAAGAAATTTTCTGTTGAAAATTACATAATTATTACTTAAAAATCAAGTTAATAAGTTTTAATAATATTTTTAAATAAAAACTCTACTTTTGATTTTGTTAACAAATGTCCGGCACTAGTTAAGATTTTCTTTGCAAAGAAAATGGTTCTTAGTTGAAACATCTCTCTCAAAAACACACACCCCGACATAAAAGCACTTAAAAACTAATGTTGAAGCACGTGGGGTTATGTTTTCAATGGAATGCTCTACAGCAACACTACAGAAGAATCTCTCAAAGAAGCAAATCCTTACCAGAAAATCAGCTTGCACATTTTCTGATCATAATCTGTTATAGCAAATTCATAAGACAAATCCTAGCTAAAAATGAAAAATTGAAGGTTCAATTGGCTCCTTTCCTTTCCATTTATTTTCGGTTTGCAAAGAACTGTACACTCTAGTAGTGAAAGAAATAGGAACACTATAAAATACACTAGAGGTAAATGTACAAGAATGTTGCAAATCATGGCACTTCATATATCTAACATAAATAGAATACCCTCACTTGACCAAGAAGCACCTACTGAGTCTCCCTTTATTTTCAAAATTAGTTTCTACCAATCAGCACTTGGGAAACAATGGAAGCACGAGGAAATTACATCAAACCTTTCCTGCATCAGGCAATAACGTGGAAAGCTATTACCCCTGATTCCCAAAAAGCATGGTTCCTCTGTTCATTGGTTTATCAACTTGTCTCTCGTACTTCCATCCTCATCATCTTTCTCATAATTGAAAATCTCCTCATCATCATAGCCTACAAACAGATGAAGAAGTGTTGGTTAATAACATTTTCTGCTGTGCTGTTTCCGTATCCATTTAAGTACATGCAAGTTACCTTCACCCAACTCTTCAGTTTCATCATTTAGAGGCCTTAATAGCATTGTGTTAACAGAAGATGGATCCAGTGCCATCCAATCTGAGTCCCCATACTCTTCTAAGCATAAATCTCTTGGCCTAATCCAGTCTTCAACGTTTCTAATGTTGTCAAATGATAAGGGGTCACTAAAGTCCTGTTCTTTACTCATAAACCTGAAAGAAAATCAAACAATACGCTATAAATTCCCTTCAGCTGTCGACTGCATTAAAACAATCTATCAATATACAATAGTGCAAGCTCACATTTGTCTAAATCGTAAGTTGCTGTGAACAAAGACAAGATCAGTAAGATGTTGGCGCTCGATATAGTTCAATGTATTGTTTATTTGTTCAAAAGGAATCCAGCTTCTCTTGCAGAACACCACACTGGATGTTTGGCTGAGAATACGAATAGCTAAACGTGACAAGTTAGGGCACCCTCCTCCATATGTTGACCACCATTCAGCTAGAAAAAAATAGCATATGTAAGTGAAATGACAGTACAACAATCGGTCATGTGAGAAAGGAAATAATTAAATGAATGTATTGAGATGCAAATTTGAATTCTCATGTATAAAAGTTGTGTATATTGAACCAAACTGTTGTAGTGTATAGTGTAAACTCCAGACAGATCATAATCCATCTGTGTAAGATTTAAAGAGAACTATGCTAAAAGTGATTCCAAAACTACAAATCACCTGTGCAGAACATTCAGACAAAGAAAATCTCAACTTCAACTTGTGCCACACTGGCCATTGTCATGTCAAAGCATAATGCCTATAGTATGCAAGTTAACTTTTATCCTCTTTCAGCTTATCAGTTCGACATCTGCACTCCAATACTATAACTACTTTTATGATGTGAACAGATTCTAACTTATTTCTTCAATCAAGTTACTTAAAGTTAGGAATCTCAAATCACAACATGGCAACTGAATATATTATCTAAGAATGGATCATAGGCCTCTTACAAGGAAGCAGATTATCTCTAGCTCTGACTGCCATCTTTCTCCCAAAGTCTCCTGCACCAGTCTTGTATAAGTTTAGCTCTTTCATAATTTTATCTTGGACTCTTGGATCAGGTACCAATCTCTCTATGCAGTCAAACACCCCCGAGAGAATTTGACGATGTACATCCCCTTGAATACTATAGAAGAACTTCGGATTAAGGTAGAAGCCTGCAGCATGAAGAGGATGGTTCCACAGCCTTTCCCATCGATGATGTATAATATTCCAGTACACCATATATTCCTCCCTCTTAACAAGTGCTTTCTTAATAGCTTCTTTTGCCCTGTATATTCCAGCATAAATGTATCCCAGTGCTGGTCTCATCTCACTACCAGCTATTTTCAGAACTTTTAAGAGAGGAACTGTTAGACGAACAATCATGTCACACGAGGACCAAAATGTTTCATTGCTTAGGCAATCTAACATTTCAAGACCTGCTGTTTTCTTTGAATATTGGCAATCCATCCACTCTTGAGAAGTGACCATGGCCTGTAAATTGTGTTTAAGATCAACCATCCGTTTCAATGTGGCAAAGTTTGTTGCAAAGTGTGAGAAACAGGGATCCACAATATCATTTCCTAAGGTATATCTTTTAACCATATTCAAAATTGCACTATAATTGTAGACAAACCTTGTTATAGATTTGGCTTGTTCAATCACTGCACTAATCCACTCAAGGTTTCCAAAATCTTCAAGTATTAAATCAATGCAATGAGCAGCAGAAGGGCTCCAATAAAGGCTAGGAAATGTATCGGTCAGCCGTTTCCCAACAATGGCATATTGTTCTTCATCTGGCATAATCACTTGCAGCACTTGCCCAACTCCAACTTCTTCCACCACTTGTTTTATCAACCCATAAAGAATTTCCACTGATGTTGACATCTCAGTTGCATCCAAGGATTTCAAAAAGACTATGCCATCAGGACAATATGCTAAAAAGCTTATCAGTATTCTACCAGAGTCTGTTGTCCATTGGTCAACCAAAAGGGAACAACCTACCCTCCCCCAAGTCATCTTGCATCTGTCTATATCATTCTTCACTTCCTCCACAGAGTTTTTCAGGATCCAACCACGAAGTTCATGCTGCGAGGGGCATTCAAAACCCGGGCCCCTCGAAGCAATTGCTTCAACCATTTGCTGAAAATAGATTGAGTTCACAGCATCAAAAGGTGCACCAATATCATACAAAAACCTACCAATTGCCATGTGAATGTGATTGTCCATCTTTTTGGGGAACAATGCATTCTTCTCCAAACCAACAACAACCTCAGAGTTTGCATAAACTGCAGCACGATTTTTGCTGGCTCTTATCTTCTTCCTCCTTTCCACATTTTTGCTCATCCCTTCACCATGATTCACTACCAAACTTGAATTGTGCTCCACAGAATTCTGCAATCCAATGGCCTGAAACCCCTGATTCACATCCATCTGATTGGAAACAGTGTTGACAACAGTGGTCAAAGGATTGACATTCATAATATCCTCCTCAATTTTCTGCTTCTTCCTCTTTTTCACCACAACCCCATCCAAACTCTGCTGCATGAGAAGCCTAACATCATGTGGGACACGGCTGCAAGTGGATGCATTACCTTTCTGACATGCAAGGTGTTCCTTAATCCTATGAATCCCACCACCTTTGAACATTTTCAGACAATATATGCACTTTAGCTGAACCTTGTCCCCATTCTTGAACATCTGAACATGCTTCCATGCCGGGTCATGCTTTTGGGATGTAATTGGCACTGGTTCCAGATTCGAACCCATTTATCTCCAATAATCACAGCAACCACTGCGTAGATTAACGATAATATAACAAGAGCCATGTTAGTGAGAGTGTAACTACTGCAAAAAACGAGCACTTTCTCATGACCCAAATCAATATTCAGTTTCCACAGTGCCAAATTATAATGAAGTTTCGATCTTTATTCAAAATCAAATCTGGGTCTGGTTAGAATAAATAATAAAACCGAAAATTGAAGAACGAGAAAGGAAAAAGAAGTTCATACCCGGTTTGATGAATCGCTTTTTTTTGTTTTTTTTATTATTAATTGTTATACTATTGAAGGAGGAGAAGGAAGAGAGAACCAACCGAGTTTGAGAGAAGAGAAGAGAACCATGACCGGACGAACCGGTTAGGGTAGAGACTAGAATCCGGTTGGGTAGGGTTTTACTCTTGGTTTTGAATAGATCCGGTTTCGGCGGTCAAAAGTAGCTAACCGGGCCGGTTATTTAAATGGGAAGGAAACCCCAACAATGTCAGTAGTATAGTGGTAGAAAAATATGAATTTAGAGAAAGAATCGTAATTCAAGTCATGGAAAGGACATCAATTGCGAGTGAAAACATGACTATGATTTAAGTTCCAAGAGGAAAATGGGGAAAAAAAGGATGAAGAAAGATTATCTATAATGCAGTCATTAACTGTGTAAAGTTGTTTTAATTTAATTAATGATCCAGAATTTGGTCTTTTTATTTTTTTGGTAATGGCCTCTGTTTTAATCTAGTGTTTTTTTTCTCGTCAAAGTTTTAATTTAGTCTTAAAATAATTATGTTTACGGTTTGCGAGAAGAAGATTAATCCCTGGGTCTTTCAGATGAAATAGAAGAGAAGGAATTAGAAAAAAAATGGAAATAAGTAAGAAGAAAATAAATAATTATATTATTTGGATAGATAGAAATAAAAAAGAAAAATCAAACCTAAACTTTTGGTATGGAGGGATAACCATTAACCACTAAAGCAAGGTTGTAAAGCAAGGTTGATCTTCATTCCATATATGTGAATATTAATAGATATAAAATCAACTTGTATATATTTATAATATTATTAGTTATAATAAATATATATTGGCAACAATATTTTTTTTAATATATTCATAATAATATATTTATTATAAATATAGTAATAATATCATAAATATTATTAAATATATTTACTAATATATTTTAAAAACATTTAATCATAAAATATTATTGGAAGTAGATTATTAAATAATTTTTAATAATATTATTAATAAAAACTGTTTTTAATAATATTTATCATACATTTTAATAACATGTAGTATAATATTTACCCATCAAAATAAAAGAAAAACTAGTTCTATATTATAAATGTTTTAATAATATAAATGTATTTTAAAGTATTATTTAAAATATATTATTAAAAAATATATTATTAAAAATATATTTTAAAGAGATTATCTAATAATATATTGAATATTAAATATAGTTATAATTCGTTAAATACTATAAATATATTTTTTAGTAATATATTTTACTTATATTATTAAATAATATAATATAAAAACTATTTTTAATAATATAAATATTATGGAATATATTAATTATTTATTAAATATTACAAATATTATTAAATATATTATTTAGGGTTAAAAACAAATTTTATTAAAAATATTATTTTATATTTTTTATGATATTTTTATTATTAATAGTTTTATATAATATATGTTATTTAGTAGTCTTTAAAAATAAATTATTGTTGGATATATTTAAAAACTATATTGTTGAAAATATATTTACAAATATTTTATTGACAATATATTTAAAAAGTATATTATTGACAATATATTTAAAAAAGATATTGATCTTATGACTCTATACATTTTAAATACACATATGTAAGCTAGAAGGGTCCCGCTCTTATACCACAAAGTTGTGGCATCCAAAATTCAATAATAAACCCCTAATCGTACATCGCTCAAGTGCCCTAAATTTTTTCAACATTCACCATTTACATCACACTACCTTGACAATAACGATTAACAATTAAATCAAGGTGGGTATACCTGAAAATCAAACTAAATTGTAGTGTGTATATGAAAACGCAAAGAAAAAAAGTGAAGTAGGTCAAGGGATGGGCGTGGTGTGTCCCAGTGTAAGAGGGTACCACGCCCAGCATATGCTTCTCCCCTGCCATTGGGCATGGTTACGCCCATCTTCTAGCATAGGCTTGCCCAGCCTCACACGTGCTTACGCCCCGACGTAAGAGTCTACCACGCCCAACGTCATGCATTCTCAGGAAACAGTCGTGGTTACGCCCAGGGGCCAGCGTGCCTACATGCATACCCCCTATGAACTTTACAAGGGAAGAAAACCCAACATTTCATATTTTCATATTTTTGGATGCAAATGCTTTGTGCTCAATAATGGAAAGGATAATCTAGAAAAGTTTGATACTAAAGCTGATGAGGCAATCTTCCTAGGATATTCACAATCTAGTAAATCTTATCGAATCTTTAACAAACAAACAAACACCATTGAGGAGTCCATTCATGTCAAATTTGATGAGAATAGCCATAACTCCCCGAGAAAGGAAGATATTGATGATATTGTAGGTACTCTTCAAGATTTAACCTTGAATGACAAGGAAGAAGAGAACAAAGACAAAAATGCAACACAACATGAGGAACCACAACAATGGATCACTTTGAAGGACCATCCCTTAGACAAAGTCATAGGTGAAATGACTAAAGGTGTAAGTACTCGAAACGCCATTAGGAATGCATGTAATCATTTAGCCTTTGTATCACAAATAGAACCCAAATGCATTGATGAAGCTATTATTGATGAACATTGGATGTTGGCCATGCAAGAAGAATTGAATCAATTTGAAAGAAATGAAGTTTGGAAACTTGTGCCAAAACCCAATGATCACCAAATAATAGGAACAAAATGGGTGTTTAGGAATAAATTAGATGAAAATGGTATAATTACAAGGAACAAAGCTAGGCTAGTAGCTAAGGGTTACAATCAAGAAGAAGGCACTGATTATGAAGAGACGTATGCTCCCGTAGCTAGGCTAGAAGCCATTAGATTATTATTAGCCTTTGCATGCTGTAAAGACTTTAAATTGTACCAAATGGATGTCAAGAGTGCTTTCTTGAATGGATACATTCAAGAGGAAGTGTATGTTGATCAACCTTCAGGTTTTGAAAACTATCAATTTCCAAATCATGTTTTCAAACTAAAGAAAGCATTGTATGGCTTAAAACAAGCTCCAAGAGCTTGGTATGAAAGATTAAGTAAATTCCTTTTAGAAAACAACTTTGAAAGAGGAAAAGTTGACACAACATTATTCATTAAGCACAAGAAAAATGACATACTATTGGTTCAAGTGTATGTTGATGATATAATCTTTAGTGCTACTAATGAATCATTGTGCAAAGAGTTTGCTAAGCTAATGCAGGAAGAATTTGAGATATCCATGATGGGGGAACTTACTTTCTTCCTTGGATTGCAAATTAAACAAACTAATGAGGGCACTTTCATTAGTCAATCAAAGTATTGCAAGGAATTACTTAGAAAATTCAACATGGACAAGGCAAATGACATTGCCACACCTATGGGCACTTCATGTTATTTAGACAAGGATGAGAAAGGTAAGGATGTTGAACTCACAAAATATAGAGGTATGATTGGATCCCTACTTTACTTAACCGCTAGTAGACTGGATATCATGTTTGCTGTTTGTATGTGTGCAAGATATCAAGCATGCCCAAAAGAATCACATCTTACTGCAGTTAAAAGGATAATGAAATATCTAGTTGGAACTCAAAATGTTGGCTTATGGTACCCCAAAGGGGTTGAATGCACTTTAGTTGGTTATTCTGATTCCGATTTTGCAGGATGTAAACTTGATAGAAAAAGCACTAGTGGAACATGTCACTTGCTTGGTAGTTCTCTTGTTTCTTTGCATAGCAAGAAACAAGTAAGTGTTGCACTATCTACAGCTGAGGCAGAATATATTGCAGCTGGTAGTTGCTGTGCTCAAATCCCTTGGATGAGACAACAACTTTTGGATTTTGGTGTTATGTGTAACATCCTGATTTAAAAATTAACTACCGAATGAGATTAAACCACTAAACTAGGATAACTGCAAATGAGAGTTCTTGTTAATTATGATTAATTATGACTTAAGAAATTGATTACTGCGTGATTGTGATGTGTGGCATGTGAGAGGTTGCTGTCTCACATTCTCCCACCCCACTCTTCTCATTCTGCGTGTATATATGATCAAGCCCCACTGCTGTCTATTCACTCTAATTCCTCCAGACCTTCCCTCTTCTTCTACTTTTCTTCTTCTTCGTTCTTCTTCTCCGTCCCCTGTTTTTCATAACATCGCGGCTATGGTGAAGTGGAGAACCTGAGAGTCCCACTGCTGGTGAAGAGCGATCGTTCGAAGTGGAAGAAGAACAGTTTCCTGTTCCCAAGCTGACTAAAGGGTACGACTGTGTTCGACGGAGACTGAACGAGTGAGAGTGGTGGACGAAGCAAACAGAGGCAACGGGCCAACATCGGGAAACAGAGGAACTTCTCGAGTCCCTTCAGTAGGTAGGGGGCGCTTTGCATCTCAAATGCATAGTTTATGAACGGCCTCCGGGTGAAGTATTACCTGTGCATATGTGTTTGTGAATGTGGTAACTATGTAATATATATATGATTGACAGCTTTTGAATACCGAGTGCGTGTGATAGTTGAGTCTGATGGTTGTTTTTATACCTAATGCATGTGATTATGAGGTATGCAGTCAGATGTGTGAATGCATGTGAGAGCTATGGGATTGCGTGTGAATCGAGTGCATGTGTCTAAAGTTTATCGTACTGAGTCCGGTTGGTTATCTCACTCACGAATGCATGAGGTAGGGATCTCCGATACCGAGAGTATGTGTGTGACTACTGACTAATTTCAGCTGGGATGTTATGTTAAAATATGAGATGTTTGTCGCTGTGTATTTGACATGATTTCTGAGTGCTTTGTACTGGGAGGCAGTGGGTAGATCCCGATTACTATCTTATATTAACATGCATGCAAACGCTGGGGATGAATCTATTGTACTTATATGATGATGAACGAGGTACATGCAGAGTGTGGTTATAATGAGGAAAAGGAGTACTGTTGTATTGATAAATATGTGTAAAATATAATTGAAAGACCTTGGGTTGGACTCAAGGCAATGCCGAGTGCATTAGCGTTGGACGCTTGATGAAAGACCTTGGGTTGGACTCAAGGCAAGCCTACCGAGTTGGACTCGGGGCTGCCCGTAACACTTCCGTTGTCGCTTGGAGTGATTGTGTTACATGTGAGGGCAAACAGTTTGGTACCTGTAAAACGGCCGGATCAGCTTGGAGCTGAGGAAAAAGGCTTGGAGCCTAGGTTACAACCTAACAATTTGTAATAAGGGGGTCAGATCTGACTGTAATGGATATGTATACAATTATATATAAATACTCTTATACTTTGATGAACTCATTGCGTGGCATGTGTATGTATTGGGAGTAATATGTTCCATATAGCTGTGTGTTAAATGTATGAATTCCGATTGCATGTTACTGTTGTGTGTAGACATATTGAATGACAGTTCATGTTATGATTGATTGGGATGTGATGCTGTATAGTGGAAGACCTGAGGATTTCCGAGTCACTAACTGTCATTTTATATGTAAAAGCTCACCCCTGCTGTGGCTATATTTCAGTGGACGTCGCTCGGAATGACGGATGATGGAGGAGCACCTTTCTGTGAGACGTATAGTGCAGTAGACATGTATATAATTGTATATACTGTGTAAAAAGTTTTGTTAAGCCTTGGCCGGCTCTTAATATAATATTTCGTCTGGATATGTTGGAATTGAACTCTCTTAGTATTGAGAGCGGCACTAAATTTATATACATATATATATACATACATGTGATGTTATGTGTTTAATCTTGATCAGTAAATAATGTGGTAGGCGAATGTCCAAATAGGTACCTTACATTCTATCAAATAACTGGAACTTGCGTAATTCCGAGTGAAGGAGGGAGTTAAGGTAAATCCGAGTGAGGGGAGACATGAATTCCTTCCGAGTGACGAGAGATTGGGTCAAGTCTGAGTAGGTTATATTATTAAAGAATATCCCGAGTGGAGTATGATTGTGGAGACCCCTTCAAGGCGAAGGAAGGTCTATGTGTTCCCCGAGTGAGAGAAGTAATTATATGCCGAGTGGCGAATGTGAAATACATCCCGAATGAGTTAAGGTTGAAATATGTTTAGTGGTATTTGATTGGGAGATATTCCGAGTGATGGAAGTTTATAGATTTCCGAATGGAATAATTATTCTTTTCCGAGTGAATCTTATGTGTGTGACCTAGGTGGATAAACATAAGGAATTAACTATGGGCTTCCATGGGAGGCATATTGGATGGGGTTATTTTCCGAATGAATGGAACCCCAGATTCCGAGTGATGGAAATTACCGAGTGTGGCTTCTCGCCTCAGCGAATGAGGATTTGCTCCAGCGAGTGTGAATGGATGGAAGGCTTTTGGGCTGGCTTCGTTTAAGCGAATGGGTGTTCGCCCAAGTGAAACATCCTAAATTTAAAATTGAAAACAACCCGGGACAAGAAAATTTTTCCAAAATTAAATAAACCAAATAGACCATAAAGCAACCGGGTAACAAAAGAAATAAGAGAAGGAAGGCAAGAGAAAATAAACCGACTTGAGAGGGCATACAGCGGAAGAAGGAAACGCTCAGCGAAGCCTAAAACCAGCATCCACTCGCTTAGGCGAGATCCCACACGCTTGAGCGAAGCAGCTCCAATCGCTCGGGCGAGGCACGAATCGCTTAAGCGATGCCAACACAAGGTCTTCCCAAGTCCACGCTCGCTGGAGCGAGTACCTTGACCGCTGGGGCGAGAAGCCACACTCGGCTAACCAGACGCTCGGAATCCAGAGTTATCCTTCAACTCATTCACTCGGAAAAATGATAGCTAACTCACTCAGCACGCCACAACTTATTCGCTCGGGGAATCATTAAGTAAATCCTCCCTCGGACCTATTCAGATCCTAACCACTCGGAATACCATTCCTCAGTCACTCGGATTTTACATCTTTCACTCGGATTATAAATACCTTACACTTAGAAGCTATTCCATTCTAAACCACTACACTAACTCCTCTCTCAGAAGAGGGTCACTCAAGGTTTTCACTCGGGAATACGAACTCTTCCTCACTCGGGTTTACCTAAAATTTTCACTCGGAATCACTCAGCGTGTTCACTCGGAACAGGATCTAAATCTCCCATGTTCCTCTCAGGGTTCATTAACTTAGAGTTATCCACTCAACATCAGGGATATCCCAGTCGGTAATAAGCATCAAATAAACATAAAGCACGTATGTATGAATATATGTTCCCAGAAATATAAACATGCCAACAATCCAATCTACCGACCCACATACATGTAACCTTATACTCGGAATACTCATTAACTTAACATTATGCCCTTACTATTATTTACAGATCCATACATGTGACACCATGTCTATACTTATCAAATCAGTCTTTATAAATAAATATGTTTAATCGTTATTTTACATAAGAGCCGGCCAAGGCTACACTGACTAACATAGTGAATACAATATAAGCACTCAACAGTCGGAGTACACCACATTCGGACTTGAGGCCCTGTCAGCACTTCCGGGTCCGACCTGCACATACTGAAAAATGGTGTAGGGGGGGTGAGCTTTCACATATACAATGACAGTTATTGGCTCGACTTAGCATACACATTCCCTTTCAACATACTCTACCTATCTTAATCAATACCAGTATTTACTAACATTTAATAAAGCATCTACACAAGTCACTAGTCGGATTACTCAAGTCATTCATGGTTATCTAATTTCTACTATTCACAACAACATATCCCTTAACAATAACATCAATAATACTTAGCCTCAGCGTCAACACACACGCAAATCCAGCCGGAGTTCATTAATAGCATTCACAGATTTTAAGGAGCGTGCTGCTCTCGACAATGATGCCCCTACCTATATGCATGCGGATCCGACTTAACAATAACTCTCAGTTACAGATCCCTTTTCTGGCCCCTCGTCTGATAGCCCTTACCGTGTGGTACCGGTCTCCCAAGGACGTCTCGAGACTTAACTCTAGCTCCCACGGCTACCACGGGTCCTCTCAGAATCTAGCCAAGGGTCTGTAGCTGGAAATCATATCATTGGGTTCCTGACCTTCCACGGGTCACCCTCTAACCATAAATGCAACCTCATGCATGTCACGGCAGTCATCCACACTCAGCAAGTTCATCTTAAGTAATTCATATCGTATCCACCCGGAAGTCAACAATAGACCACACCATGTGCTTGATATTCACATTACAATTTAACATGCAATTCATACATTAACTCCACAACATCACCAATGTCATCATACGTCTCTTGGACAGCAATAGTCATACACCACACAGGTAATAATCATCACTCATCCAGACTCCACTCAGCAGCATGTACAACATATAGCAAACAACACATTCTGAACGCATGCATGTGAGTACGAAATAATTAACAAGACTCTATTAACACACACATACGATATCCAGTGATCAACAGTCAAACACTTCACAGAGTCATAATCATACAAACACATAAGGTAATACATTCGCTCGGACCGTCCAGAAACCATGCATTGGACATGCAGAGCGCCCCCTACCTGGGATGAAGATTCCAAAGGCTCCAAGGACTTGCAGCTCCAGTCGGTTGCTCCGCTCAGCCCGTTCACTCGTTTTCAATAGAATGACCCTGCATCAGTCATCCACTATTACACTTGGCTTTGGAGGAACTCCGAGCCACTCCCACTCTTAAACAGTTTTGCATGCAAGATTAGCGGGGAGACCCAAGCCCCCAGGGCACCACATTGACCTTCCACTCGGTCCAGTGGGGATTTCCAAGCTTCCGAGACGCCTAGTTCTCTGCTCGCTCTCTTGAGCAGCTCCAATCACACGTTGGTGAACGCTCCCACCTTCTTGAAGCTCTTCGTGGTGTAGATCTTCACTGAGACTCGACAGCCTTGAGCAAGGAGAGGGAGAAAGAGGGAAGTCGACGGAGGAGCCATGGGGAAGAAGACTGGTTGCATACAGAGGGAATGCACACCCTCACCCTCTCTGGCTCATCGAGTCAAGAAGGAGGACTCTGATCCTCAGCCTCCATGGTTGCGAGCTCACGGTGCAGAGAGCAGAGAAGAAAGAAGAAGAAAAGGAGAATGAAGAGCGAAGAAGAAGGGAAGAAGAGAGGATAGAAAGAAAAGAAGTCTGAAAGGGAAAAATGAATGATAGGGTGGCCCAGTAGCCCATATACGCATGCACGGAGAGAAGGGGAAGTGGGGTGGGAAAGCGTGAAGCAGTACACCAATCACAATCAGCCAGCAATTATTAATTAATCACTCTTAACCAGTCATTATTTCTTAAGTTGAGTTAATTAAGTTAATTATAATTATTAAATAATTTTCCCACCTTGCAATTATTATTTCAATGATTTATTTTCATTCGGCAATTAATTATTAAATCGGGATGTTACAGTTCTCCCCCTCTCAAAAGAATTTCGTCCTCGAAATTTAAACACATGCTTAGCCTCACTGAACCACTCGAAAAATCACTGTCATACCACAATAAGCAATTACACATCTATGTACCTCAAGTATTCATCCATTGCTTAAATTCCAGTCGGTAAAATTGGCTTCCAAAGCAATTTTCCGACCGCTCCACCCATAAAACCGAGACATCATTCTTAACACATTTCCACTCGGAAATGTCACCATTGACTCGGAATAACATTCCTTCCTTTCACTCAAACTACCTCAACAAACAGATCGGAATACCACAGTCATGCTCCGACTGCAACTCTTCGCTTCTCAACGTTCCCGACTGCTTCATAATTTCTAATCAGCATAAATAAAACAGCTCTTTATAGTCTTCATTACATTCGGGATTCCATTTCCCACGTAGTTACCCCCATTCAACTCTGTCAGTTCACCCTAGCCATTGACACTTTCCAGTTCATTGGCCGCTCGGCCTTACACTCCCAACACCGATCGGCATATTTACACCATCGGGTTCCCCGACTCAATGAGTCACTCGGCATGACAAAGAGCTCACACAAAGCATAGGCTCGACATTGGGTCGCATGGGACACATTCTAGATGTTATTCAACCAATTGGGAAGAATCTAGTCGGTAAACAACATTACTGACTCCCTATAATACCCACTACCGACCGATTCATCTCAGATTAAGCTCTCGGATTTCCAAAATTTCGACCATAAAATTTCTTTCTTAACCAAAATGAACACTCAAACGAGTTCCCATATGCTTCAATTGGCACACTTGCCTAGATTTGCCTCGTATAGGCACCACACTCGGTTCTAACATCTCAGATTCTTAACCATTCCTTTGGCTAACTTCATGCCTATAACCCACGAATGTCACTCGGCCCTCTCACTCGAAAGTATCAATCGGGGTTTTAAGGGCAGTTCTCATCCGGAAATCCTTCCACTTGTAAAATTTACTCGTAAATCAAGCCTACCTCGAAACCAACCCGAGTCCAAGCCCAGCAGTCCCAAACGCTGATCTGAGTACGATTTCAAATAAATCCTTTTCTTGGATATCTACTCCTCTTGGAGATCCTTCACTCGGAGACTTTCTATTTACCAGATTTCCACTCGGAATTCAGGCTTATTCCAAACATAAATCTGAGTTCAGACTCAACAGCTCAACATCACCCGAACACAGCTTTGAATAAGTTTACCGCTCGGTATTTACTCCCCCTTGGGTAATTCACTCGAAAACTTGCACACTCGAAGTTCCATTTGCCGACCAGAAGTACTTTTCTCCTGGATAGAGATCACTTGGTGGAACATCACACGGGTATTAGGAATTCCACACTCGATGCCTTTCCACTCAGAACCGCTCCACACGGTACCATCCACTCGGAAGTGGTACACTTCGAGACACTTCACCCGAAATTCACACAACTCGGATATTTCACTTTGATTTTGCCTAACACAGAAGTGCCATTCGGACACAGCTCCTTATTGATGACCCAAACGATGCTTCACTCGGAATATCATAATTTTCGCTCAGCAGTTTTTTCTCCCAGAAGGATTTCACTCGGAACCATCTCCACCCTCACACACTCGGAACATACTAATCTTTACCGAGTAATCCTCACCTTACCGAACACCTTGGCTCAAGGTCCAGGTTTCCTTATTAAACTTACAGTACCACTCGGCTAACTTATAAAACTCTAATTTTAGTGGTAAATTTGATCACCCT
Organism: Clitoria ternatea; assembly: GCA_037962975.1. Taxonomy (NCBI): domain Eukaryota; kingdom Viridiplantae; phylum Streptophyta; class Magnoliopsida; order Fabales; family Fabaceae; genus Clitoria; species Clitoria ternatea. The sequence continues at coordinate 33,298,650 of CM075673.1, read as the reverse complement.
TCTTATTTCAATAACCAATCGTCCCTTTAGTAGCCGTTCCACACTCAACAACCTCTAATCCTCTCGGAGGCAACATGACAAGGTTAAGCAGTCCTCATTTTGATACATAGCCATTTATGATCCACTTAATACAACTCCTCTCTTTACTCGGGGCAGCCTAAAAGACTCACCATCACCATAAGCAGCTACAACTTCACCTGCCCGACTCATGAATTGCTGCATCCATCTTATAGGATGACGTCTCATTCCTATAGGGTTACAACAATTACACAGTCACTGCAACATGTACGCTGCCACAATGCTTACAGCATGAAGAGTCATCTCAGGACAGCATGACTCACACTGACCTGATTCACTCAACTAATACTAATTCACATGGTAATTAATGGCAGTTCGCATACACATTAGAAGCAGTACATCTACATCAACATTATGCATCACACAGGGTACATCATACAACAACAAGCATGAAAATCATTTATCACTTCTGTAAAACTGGATGACGGCAATACAACAATCGGCTTCTAGCCAACACCGAGTAAATATTTCCTCTAAATCTTATTCATCACAAAATTATGGCTCGGATTAAATTCTCAATTCTCAGCTATATAATGACATCACTCATCCGGCTTCATGCAATTCAGTTAGGATCAAGTAATTCACATTCACATATGTTGTCATAACACACTGCGGACTCAGCAACGGCACTAATGTACATGTAGGCACTCGATTGGATTTCATACCAATTATTCATGGCTATATCATTGTTCACTACAGCATGCACCATAACCATAACCACACATTGCACTCAACGATAGCATCAATATATATATATGTGTTCATCTGATCGGACTTACTCAAATCAATTCCAAACTACATTAAGGATTTCATTCACAATATCATATCCAATCGGGAGTTGCACAATAACGTACATTCTCAATTATAACACCACATTACACTCGGTAACAGTATCAGTACATACATATTCATTCAGTCGGAACTCACTCGTACGTCATCATCTAGTCGGGGTTTATTCGAATCATTCAAATCCATGCAAACCATGTTAGTCTCCCTAACAACGTTCTCACACGCACCGACCAACTCACTCAGCTAATACTTACTCACAAGGATTAATGGCAATTCACATGCATATATAAGCACATATTCACATCAACATTATCATGATGCACCACGTAGGACACGTCACACAGCAACAATCATGAAATATAATTTACCACTATTGTAAAACAGTATAATGGTTACAGGCTTCCGACTTACACAAAAATCGTACACCTCCTCATTACTCATAAGTTAGCGCAATTCTCCTGATGACAATCGTCAAGTAGAAGTTACTATCACCCCAAAATGGTATAATAACAGTCGGTTTCTGACCATTACCGCGTAATTACTCCTTCCTTAGATCTTATCCACCTTAAACCATACAGTATCATATATATATATACGTATACGTGTGTACCAACATTCAATACATACATGTTATCATTCAACCAGAACACATTCAAGCATCATTCAATCAGAATCTATCCAGCCAGCTCTCGGCTATATCACTTACATTATTTATAATCCATATAATCACAGCCATAGGCTCACTTTGCACTTTGCGACAGCATCAACACATATATATATTCAATCATCCAATTGGAATATCAAATTCACGCTCGGCCATACAATTCATATCATTCACCACAGCATGCATTACAGCCACAACATCATATCACACCCAGCCATAACATTAATATACATACATTCATTTAATCGGATTCCATTCAATCATGTTATTCTAAATAAAATTCCACATATTCATGTAATTCATATTGAGCTCAACAACCATTATAGTGTGCACACATTCTTTTCACCCGGATTTAAAAGGGACTCCTCACTCGGGAAATACTTAACAGTTATCACTCTAAGGGTATCAGGATCGATTCTCGCTCGGTACCACTTATCCTATTCGCTTGTCCTCACTCGGTAACCGTAATCTTTCCTACTCTGATTTTCCTTCTAATTCAGGATTCGCTCGGATCTTCCCAGCTAGTTAATAATTTATTACAATGGATCCACTTAGAGTCTTAGGTGTCGTCTTCTGGTCGGTAAACTCTCGCTCGGCATCACACTGTCTCATTCACTCAGGATTACCTAGGCTTCCTTTCACTCGGAGGGAGTTACTAACTCTCTTCCCACGTCAACACTCGTCTCCATTTCGAATTATAGTTAAACTAACCTCTCACACACAACAAATACGCATACATATATTACTCGGATCTTCATGCGCAGTATAGGAGTTCACGCAACATAGAGGGTGTAATTAATTACAGGCACCAAATTATGTCTTCTACTCCAAAGGGTTCAAGTTCAAGTAAAAGGAACTAAGGCTAACACATCTCTTGTACCGCAAATCATATACTATTCATTCATCACACGTTCAAATTCCTCAACAAGGCACAGGCATACAACCACACCATTCATAGTCAAACATATACCAAATCATCAAACACATACAATACCGATTAAGTCAGGGCATACAATCAATCGGACCAGGAGGGAAATAACCTCCTATTCACAAATCAATATCACAATAATGACGACCACTCGGTCATACTGCATACAACCGCTTACACTCGGTAAGCATACCTTGGCCTTGGACCTTTCGGTCTGCTCTGATACCAAAATGAAACATCCTAAATTTAAAATTAAAAACAACCCGGGACAAGAAAATTTTTCCAAAATTAAATAAACCAAATAGACCATAAAGCAACCGGGTAACAAAAGAAATAAGAGAAGGAAGGCAAGAGAAAATAAACTGACTCGAGAGGGCATACAGCGGAAGAAGGAAACGCTCAGCGAAGCCTAAAACCAGCATCCACTCGCTTAGGCGAGATCCCACACGCTTGAGCGAAGCAGCTCCAATCGCTCGGGCGAGGCACGAATCGCTTAAGCGATGCCAACACAAGGTCTTCCCAAGTCCACGCTCGCTGGAGCGAGTACCTTGACCGCTGGGGCGAGAAGCCACACTCGGCTAACCAGACGCTCGGAATCCAGAGTTATCCTTCAACTCATTCACTCGGAAAAATGATAGCTAACTCACTCAGCACGCCACAACTTATTCGCTCGGGGAATCATTAAGTAAATCCTCCCTCGGACCTATTCAGATCCTAACCACTCGGAATACCATTCCTCAGTCACTCGGATTTTACATCTTTCACTCGGATTATAAATACCTTACACTTAGAAGCTATTCCATTCTAAACCACTACACTAACTCCTCTCTCAGAAGAGGGTCACTCAAGGTTTTCACTCGGGAATACGAACTCTTCCTCACTCGGGTTTACCTAAAATTTTCACTCGGAATCACTCAGCGTGTTCACTCGGAACAGGATCTAAATCTCCCATGTTCCTCTCAAGGTTCATTAACTTAAAGTTATCCACTCAACATCAGGGATATCCCAGTCGGTAATAAGCATCAAATAAACATAAAGCACGTATGTATGAATATATGTTCCCAGAAATATAAACATGCCAACAATCCAATCTACCGACCCACATACATGTAACCTTATACTCGGAATACTCATTAACTTAACATTATGCCCTTACTATTATTTACAGATCCATACATGTGACACCATGTCTATACTTATCAAATCAGTCTTTATAAATAAATATGTTTAATCGTTATTTTACATAAGAGCCGGCCAAGGCTACACTGACTAACATAGTGAATACAATATAAGCACTCAACAGTCGGAGTACACCATATTCGGACTTGAGGCCCTGTCAGCACTTCCGGGTCCGACCTGCACATACTGAAAAATGGTGTAGGGGGGGTGAGCTTTCACATATACAATGACAGTTATTGGCTCGACTTAGCATACACATTCCCTTTCAACATACTCTACCTATCTTAATCAATACCAGCATTTACTAACATTTAATAAAGCATCTACACAAGTCACTAGTCGGATTACTCAAGTCATTCATGGTTATCTAATTTCTACTATTCACAACAACATATCCCTTAACAATAACATCAATAATACTTAGCCTCAGCGTCAACACACACGTAAATCCAGCCGGAGTTCATTAATAGCATTCACAGATTTTAAGGAGCGTGCTGCTCTCGACAATGATGCCCCTACCTATATGCATGCGGATCCGACTTAACAATAACTCTCAGTTACAGATCCCTTTTCTGGCCCCTCGTCTGATAGCCCTTACCGTGTGGTACCGGTCTCCCAAGGACGTCTCGAGACTTAACTCTAGCTCCCACGGCTACCACGGGTCCTCTCAGAATCTAGCCAAGGGTCTGTAGCTGGAAATCATATCATTGGGTTCCTGACCTTCCATGGGTCACCCTCTAACCATAAATGCAACCTCATGCATGTCACGGCAGTCATCCACACTCAGCAAGTTCATCTTAAGTAATTCATATCGTATCCACCCGGAAGTCAACAATAGACCACACCATGTGCTTGATATTCACATTACAATTTAACATGCAATTCATACATTAACTCCACAACATCACCAATGTCATCATACGTCTCTTGGACAGCAATAGTCATACACCACACAGGTAATAATCATCACTCATCCAGACTCCACTTAGCAGCATGTACAACATATAGCAAACAACACATTCTGAACGCATGCATGTGAGTACGAAATAATTAACAGGACTCTATTAACACACACATACAATATCCAGTGATCAACAGTCAAACACTTCACAGAGTCATAATCATACAAACACATAAGGTAATACGTTCGCTCGGACCATCCAGAAACCATGTATTGGACATGCAGAGCGCCCCCTACCTGGGATGAAGATTCCAAAGGCTCCAAGGACTTGCAGCTCCAGTCGGTTGCTCCGCTCAGCCCGTTCACTCGTTTTCAATAGAACGACCCTGCATCAGTTATCCACTATTACACTTAGCTTTGGAGGAACTCCGAGCCACTCCCACTCTTAAACAGTTTTGCATGCAAGATTAGCGGGGAGACCCAAGCCCCCAGGGCACCACATTGACCTTCCACTCGGTCCAGTGGGGATTTCCAAGCTTCCGAGACGCCTAGTTCTCTACTCGCTCTCTTGAGCAGCTCCAATCACATGTTGGTGAACGCTCCCACCTTCTTGAAGCTCTTCGTGGTGTAGATCTTCACTGAGACTCGGCAGCCTCGAGCAAGGAGAGGGAGAAAGAGGGAAGTCGATGGAGGAGCCATGGGGAAGAAGACTTGTTGCATGCAGAGGGAATGCACACCCTCACCCTCTCTGGCTCGTCGAGTTAAGAAGGAGGACTCTGATCCTCAGCCTCCATGGTTGCGAGCTCACGGTGCAGAGAGCAGAGAAGAAAGAAGAAGAAAAGGAGAATGAAGAACGAAGAAGAAGGGAAGAAGAGAGGACAGAAAGAAGAGAAGTCTGAAAGGGAAAAATGAATGATAGGGTGGCCCAGTAGCCCATATACGCATGCACGGAGAGAAGGGGAAGTGGGGTGGGAAAGCGTGAAGTAGTACACCAATCACAATCAGCCAGCAATTATTAATTAATCACTCTTAACCAGTCATTATTTCTTAAGTTGAGTTAATTAAGTTAATTATAATTATTAAATAATTTTCCCACCTTGCAATTATTATTTCAATGATTTATTTTCATTCGGCAATTAATTATTAAATCGGGATGTTACACCAAGCGTGTTGGGCTGTTTCGCTCAAGCGGAGTTGGATCTTGCTTGAACGAGTGAACGTTTTGTGAGGGCTCGCTGAAGTTTGTTATTCCGCTGTCGGTTTTGCTTCCTTCCTTTATGTTGTCTTTAAATTTCCTGACTGCTTGGTTTATTTTTGGGAAAAATTTTCCCTTGTTTCGGATTTATTTTTAATTAAGTAAGGATGTTTTATTTTGGTATCAGAGCGGACTTAAAAGGTCCAAGGCCAAGGCATGCTTACTTCTAGTAAGCAGTAATGTACATTATGACCGGTCGTTATAAATTGCTTGTGATGTCTAAGGACTTTGATGCCTAACTAAGTATAATTTGTGTGACCATGTGTTTATGAGATGTTGTCTTAGGGGCAGAAGGTTGTTCCTATCCTGGTCTGACTAATTATATGATATTTAAGAATTGTATGATAATGTGTTATAGTTATTGAATGTTGGGTTAAAATCCGATCGGTAGTGAATGCTTCTGTAAACTTATCCTTGAAAGGGGTGTTGATTTCAGGATAAGTTATGGCGAATCGTCAAAGCATGGAAGCCATAGCCACGGCCTTCCAGCGTTTCGCTGACGTATTCGAGAGGCAGGGCCAGCCTCGAACTGAAGATGGCCAAGTATTGGATCGCTTCCTGAAGAGGAAGCCGAGTGAGTTCCAAGGGGGATTTAACCCCGAGGCAGCTTACAAATGGGTTTAAGATTTAGAGAGAATTTTTGGGGGCCTTTACTGCACCGAGGCCCAGAAAGTCGAGTGTGCAGTGTACATGCTGCGGGACGAAGCAGAGAACTGGTGGAAGATCGCCAGATGCCGATTGACTGATGCTGACACCCAACTGACTTGGGAAAATTTTAAAACGTGCTTCCTAGAGAAATATTTTCCCGACACAATAAGGAGTCGGAAGGAACTGGAATTTATGGAACTGAAACAGGGTTCCATGTCTGTAGAAGAATATGCAGCCAGATTTGAAGAGTTGTGCCTGTTTTATCCGCCCTTCCAACAACCCTGAACGGAGAGTTCCAAATGCCTTAAATTTGAGAACGGACTGAGATCGGACATTAAAAGAGCTTTCAGACACCAGGAAATTAGAAGCTTTCCGGTGCTGGTGAATAAATGCAGAATTTTCGAAGAAGATGACAAGGCCCACTCGGGCCAAAGCAGTAGGGTAGACCCCTCCTTGAGGCCCCAGAAATCACGCTTCAAGAGACCAGGCAACGTTGGAAGGGGTGGACCCTCCCCTAAATTCAGAGGACGGGGAAACCGCGAGAGTCGTTTTGGGGGTCGTCCCGGAAATGGCAAGTGCTTCAGATGTGGTGGTGACCACTTTGCATGGGAATGTGAGGTTGGAAATGATGTAGTATGCTTCCATTGTAATGAAAGGGGGCATGTTCGCCCTGACTATCCGCAGCTACAATCAGTGAATGTCAGTGCACACCGTGGGAGTTTCCGAGGGAGAGGACGCGGAAACGATGGCCGAGGCAATGGTGGCAGAGGCAACGGAGCAAGGGGCAACATGATGTTTGCTCCAAATAACCAAGGAAGAAATGCCAACCAACCGGTTGTGGGGAGAGTTTATGCCATAAACACTGAGGATGCTGCACAAGCGAATGACTTGGTGCAAAGTAAATGCTCGCTCGGTAGATATACACTTAATGTAGTTTTTTATTCTGGAGCTACCCACTCCTTTATAGCTGACGATTGTGTGAGACGTTTAAAGTTACCGACTGTGTATATGAATCGGACTTTGGAGGTAGCCAATCCGACCGGTGTAAAAGTGTTGACATCAATGATGTGTAAGGATGTAACATTTACTTTGGACGATCGGAATTTCAACTTCAATTTAGTATGTGTGCCTCTGAAAGATCTCGACATTGTACTTGGCATGGATTGGCTTTCAGCCAACAAGGTATTGGTGGACTGTCAAAATAGAAGAGTAATTTTCCTGAGGCAGACCAGTGATGACTACATGGTACAAGGTATAGCTCAGTTATTTATGATGCTTTGTTTGACTGAAGGAGAGGTTAGAGCCCGAGTGAACGATATTCCGACTGTTTGTGAATTCCCCAAGGTGTTTCGAAGGATGTGCCAGGTGTCCCTCCAAATAGAGAAGTTGAATTCTTTATAGACTTGGTCCCTGAAGCCGAGCCGGTCTCCAGTGCACCCTATAGAATGTCCCTAACAGAATTGGCTGAGTTGAAAAAGCAAGTGGATGAGTTACTCGGCAAACAGTTCATTCGACCGAGTGTGTCACCCTGGGGCGCACCGGTGTTACTTGTTAAGAAGAAGGATGGTAGCATGAGGTTATGTATAGACCACCGACAGCTAAATAAGCTTACGATTAAGAATCGATGCCCATTGCCCAGATAGACGACCTAATTGACCAACTGCGTGGTGCTTCAGTCTTCTCGAAAATCGATTTACGCTCGGGATACCACCAGATCCGGGTGAAGGACTCGGATATTCCCAAGACTGCCTTTAGGACCCGGTACGGCCACTACGAGTATGTAGTAATGCCGTTTGGTGTGACAAACGCCCCTGCTGTATTCATGAATTACATGAACAGCATCTTCCACCCATATTTAGACCGATTCGTAGTCATTTTTATTGATGATATCCTGATCTATTCCAAGACCCCTGAGGAGCATGAGGAACACCTCCATTCGGTACTTCAAATATTGAAGGAGAAACAGCTATTTGCAAAACTTTCAAAGTGTGATTTTTGGATGGATAAGATCCACTTTCTCGGGCATGTAATTTCTAAAGAAGGCGTCTCGGTAGATCCTTCAAAGGTGCCAGCTATAATGGCATAGGAGAGACCCAAGTCGGTCTCAGAAATAAGGAGCTTCATGGGCTTAGCTGGCTATTATAGAAGGTTTATTGGAGGTTTTTCTAAGCTTGCCTTGCCACTGACCAAGTTGACTCGGAAAAATGTCCATTTCGTGTGGAGTTCCGAGTGTGAGAGCAGTTTCCAAGAGTTAAAGACTAAGTTAACAACCGCTCCAGTGTTGGCATTACCAAATTTGCAAGAGAACTTCGTGGTCTACTGTGACGCGTCAGGACTCGGTCTGGGGTGCGTACTAATGCAGAAAGACCGAGTGATAGCTTACGCCTCTCGGCAATTGAGGCCACACGAACAGCATTATCCGACTCATGACTTGGAATTGGCAGCTGTAGTTTTCGCATTGAAAATATGGAGGCATTACTTGTATGGTTCCAAATTTGAGTGTACAGTGACCATAAAAGCCTCAAATATTTATTCGACCAGAAAGAGCTGAACATGAGGCAAAGAAGATGGACGAAGTTTTTGAAAGACTACGACTTTGAATTGAAGTATCATCCGGGTAAAGCGAACATAGTAGCCGACGCATTGAGTCGGAAATCCCTCCATGTGGCAGTGATGATGGTGAAGGAAGTGGAGTTATTGGAGCAATTCTGAGACATGAACTTGCATGTGGACGTTTCCTCGTCTCGGAAAATTACGCTCGGTACGTTGAAGATTGCCAATGAGTTCCTGATGTGAACACCTCTTTTGGTCCGGTCCAAGTGGAATGAATCATCTTTTATACTGAATTCTGATTCAGAATGGTCAAATCTGAATAGAATAACTCAAAAATGATCAGATCCGAGCAAGATGACTCTGATGGAAGCATTTCCGAGTGGAATATAGACCTGTTGGAGGCAAATCCGAGTGAAATGACTCAGATTGGAGCATTGCTGAGTGGAGTATGTCCCTGTTGAAGAGAAATCCGAGTGAAATGACTAAGATTGGAGCAAATCCGAATGAAATGACTCTGATTGAAGCATTTCTGAGTGGAATATAGACCTGTTGAAGGTAAATCCGAGTGAAATGACTTAGATTGGAGCAAATCCGAATGAAATGACTTAAGGAATGAGCAAATCTGAATGAAATAACTTAAGGAATGATCAAATCCGTGTGAAATGACTCAGAATGGGTCAAATCCGAGTGGAATATACTCCTGTTGGAGTGGATCAGAGTAGAGTGACTCAAAAAAGATCAAATCCGTGTGAAATGACTCAGAATGGGTCAAATCCGAGTAGAATATACTCTTGTTGGAGTGGATCAGAGTGGAATGACTCAAAAAGGATCAAATCCGAGTAGAATTACTCAGAATGAGTCAGTTCCGAGTGAAATGCTTCCCTGTTGAAGGTGAATCCGAGTGGAAGGCTCCCTGTCAAAGCCATTCTGAGTGATACTCTGTTGAAGGATGAATGCTGAGAAGGATTGCTCTTTGACTGCAATTAATCCGAATGAAGAAATGCTAAATCCGAGTGAGAGCTTTCTGGTTGCTAATGATCTGAGTGAAAACAAGTCTGAGTGAAGGAAAGACCGACTCAGAATGTAACTGGAAGGACAGATTTTGATTGGATGAAAGCTTTTCCGAGTTAAAATACCAAGTTTCCAAGTCCTGAGTGGGAAGCAAGCCCTTTCCGAGTGAAAATGCTAAGTTCTGACTGAAACATTTTAGGAAGGGGTGAACCTGTGCCGGATGGTCAATCTTCAATCGTTTTCCGAATGACAACAACCGAATGGAAGGATTTCTGAATGAATGTGTCCGATTGGAATGAAGAAAGGCAAATCTGTGCAAGGTCTCTTCGAGTGGTTCAGGAGATACCGATTGATGAAACTGAGTTTTTAATTCTGATTGAAGCATGAGGTCGACTCCGAGTGAGTAGGGGAATAGTCGTGTGTTTCCGAGCAAACCAAGACTCGGACTTGTGAAGAACTTCTCAGAAAGTGCATCAAATAGCTGATTGCCGAGTGAAAGCCATTCCTGATTGACGAGTGAGTGCACCGAACAAGCCAATTACCGAATGAAAGCTATTTCCCATTGGAAAATAAGTAAAATGGTCAGATTTTCAAATGGACGACTGAAGGAAAATTCTGAGTGAGAAGCCAGTCGGATTTTTGAGCCAATCTTCACTCATCATTCAAATAATGGCCGATTGAATCATTTGCCCAATGCCGAGTCATCACCCTTCAAACCAATTCTGAATCATCCTTCTTCAAACCATCACCGACCCCTTTTAGCCAGCATCACCAAGCCCATTTTCACCAAATCCGAGTCACCATTTTCACCCAAATCTGTCTCACCATTTTCAGCCAATTCCGAGCCATACTTAAACCATTCCCGAGCCATTCCATTAACCATTCCCGAGCCATCTTGTCACCCAATTTCCAAGATACTTTTAACCCATTTTTTAATCGGAACCGAGTGACACTTCAGTCAGTCAGCCCTCTTCAAACCAATTCCGTGTCATCCCTCCTCAAACAAATTCTGAGCCCCTATTTTCACCAATTCTGAGACACTTTTCACCAATTCCGAGTGACATTTTTCAATCAGCACCGAATCCTCTTCAATCGGTTTTGTGTCAATTTTCACTTGGTCTGATTGATTGTTCTAATCAGAATTACCATGTTTGTCCCCTCAATCCAATTGCACACTTTTTCACTCGGCCTTCCATGGGAGAGCTCTTCCCAGAAGAATTCTCACTCGGAAAGGACTATTTTTCACTCGGAATTCACTCGAACTGAGGATGAATGCTGACTGGGAGGCTAATCCGAGTCATCCTCTCTCGGATTTCCACCAGGCTCCCCCTGTTCGCTCGTGCTGACTTGGATTCCACCACCCAAGTGGATCCAGGAATCCTGGGGGTGGCAGACAGGGGGCGGAAGTGGAGGAATTAAAAATTCCCACCAGCCGTTGTCCTCCACTACCAGGCTTGAGTGGAAGCCTGAGCTGGCCTTCCACTTGGAAAAGCCTATAAATAGACAAACGTTGAAGCTTTGAAAGGGGGGAAGGCATTGATTAAGAGAAAACTCTGCCTAAATTCATCCTCACTCTCTCTCTCTCTCTCACACCAGCCCTTCCCTCTCTTCACCAGTAACTGTCCTCCCACCTGCCAACTCCCTTCAAACACCTACACGGCCCAACACCCTCACCATACCTTCTCTTCTTTCCTCTCTTCATTGTCTCACTGCCATCTCTCCTCCACCATTACAAAAAACTCTTTCCTCTCAACCAATACCGTCCCAAATCCTCTCTCCTCACCAGCACCCTTCACACCTCACTATTCAGTATCCTGAGACCAGTTCTCCTGCTCCATCACTCGGTTTCTCAAACTTTCACCCGGTATTCTACTATTTTCACTCGGTTTTCCCATTTTCACTCGGTTTTTCCATTTTTCACTCGGTTTTCCCATTTTTCACTCGGTTTTTCCATTTTTGACTCGGTTTTCTCTTCTCCCACTCAGTTTTCGCTCCTTTTTCCCTCTCCTCTTCGAACTTACTGTTCCCCTTTCTCTCTTGTAGCTTCTGCTACCTTCCCTCTTTTGCTTCATGATAAAAATAATAAAAAGAAATGGATGTTTCATGGGTTTTCTTACGAATCTAAATAAAATCAAAAAAGAAACAAATCATTTTTAGTCAGTGTCGTACGGAAAATACTTCCGTCTACACAACCTCTATAAGATCCGTACACGTGCAAAGAACTTCGTCTTGTATGGGTTCATCACTAAGATGATACCTACCAATATTTCTCTAATCTTTTCCTAAAAAAAAACATCTAAAGAACTACGTGACCCTGATTTCTCGAAAGCTCGAGAATACGTAGGAGCAGGAAATAGTTCCTGTCGGGCCCATCTTCCTTTATTTAATTTTGAGAGTTTCCATTTTTGTCTTGCTATCAAAAGGAGGAGCGAGATTAATTTGGATGAGACGTCCTGTTAATCTCATATTTTTTAAATATCTCTTTAAAAAAAAAGAAGGAGCGAGGTTAATTTAGACGAGACGTCTTGTTAATCTCATATTTTTGTAGTATTTCTTTAAAAGAAGGAGCGAGGTTAATTTGGACGAGACGTCCTGTTAATCTTATATCTTTTTTAATATTTTTTTAAGAGAAGGCGGAGCGAGATTAATTTGGACGAGATGTCCTGTTGATCGCATGTAAATATTCTGTGTTTATTTTTTTGTTTATTTTTGTATATTTTGTCATCTCATATATTTTCTTTTCATGAAGAAGTTAAAATAATTACTGGGCTAATTATAATGCGCGCTATCATATTGAGGTAACCATTTTTATAACGGACAGTTGTGAGGTGCTAATACCTTCCTCACCTGTAATCAGACTCCTGAATCATGGAATTTCATTTTTATAACCAGTGCTTTAACGAAAGGTTTTTCCAGTATTTTATCCTAAAAAATATTGGTAGCGACTCCCTGTTTTTATCTTTTCGAAACGTTTCAGAGGGTCGGCCGTGCCGCCGCGATCCCGGTCGCGACAGATGGCGACTCCACTGGGGATTTAGAGAGTCAAGCCAGTCAATTTGATAGCGCACGTTTTAATTAGCATATTAATTATTTAACTTCTTCCTTTATTTTTATTTTTTTGTCAATATTTGTATGTGGTTTCTGTTTTATTTATATTCTATCATTTATGTCCCGTAAATGTTTGCATGTTTGTTGAACCCTAGGCTAGAGGACTATGTTACTTTTCTGCAATCATTGAACTCTAGGGTAGATGACTTTGTATATTTGTTTTGTGTTTGTTCTTTGTGCAGATTGAGGTAAGGTAAAAGGTATTGAATGCCCTTCCACACACTACACTCATATTTTTGCACACACTGATGAGTGGCGCCCTATACCCGGGCCCCAAATAAACCCTAAGTTAGGGGAGGTTGGTAGCGGTGTCGTTTGGGATGTACTTCCCATCCGGCAATCGTAAGAACCTCAACTAGAGTTCGACTTATTCATGGTGCCCACATCTAGTAGACTTCCTACTATTTGTGGTTAACATCATGAGTAGGATCTTGGCTCTAGTGACCTTTAGAAATTTTAGAATAAGCCACCTAATGCTAGGTATCACTGATAGACAAACCTTAAAACCATTAGGAGACCTTCAGAAAAACCCACCTTAAGGCACAAATGGGCAAACTTTACTTCTACCTTTTCTCGTTCTCACTTTCTTTTCTGATCCAAAATTAAGGGACCACTTGCCCGTTTAATGGATTACTTTTTCCCAAAATGACATACTTTTAACTAGTGATCCTTTAACGGGTAAGTAGTTTTCTTTTTATACACAAGTCTTTGGATCCTGAGTTACAGATGTTTTGAATCATCAAAAAATAAATAAATAAATAAAAATAAAAATAAAATATATATATATATATACATGTATATATATACATATATATATAAAACAAAAAAATCAATTCTTTTTGTATTGACAATGATCGGAAAATCCATAACTCACATGATCCTTGACTTGACACAAGTTTTGTCAAATCGTAACCCCCCTAAATGCAAAAATGTTTTCGAGAAAGTTACTAGGGGAGTATCAATTTGCAAAACACGTCATTTCCTGATGGCTCCTTCTCTCCTTTCTTTCTATTCTCACCAGAAGCTATTCAAAGCTTAACGAATACCTTTGAGCAAGATATGGAAATTAACGTGGGATCAAACCTTTAAGAGAAGAGTCATGGTTCCTTGAGTTAGAAATAGCTAAACTTGAGGCTCTTATTGCATTTCAAGATGAAGGATTTTTCTGTCTTCACAACTATCCCGTATTAATTTCCGTGTTTACCATACCTTGTACTTTTGAACAATAAGTTCTAAGGAATGGTCAAAGGATACTCGCCAAAGCCTGTAATTGCTTCCCATGACATTCTCCTTCTTTCTATTTCCACCTGACATTTCTTGTTTTTCTTTCAAAAGACACTGAAACACAGACGTCACGGGTAGGCATCCTTACCAGACCCGACTTCAAAGGAAACTCATGGCTGAGGCAGAAGCTGTTGAGGGAGACTTTAGGACTGAGTTCGATCAGCTGAAAGAGCGAGTAGCGGAGTTAACTAAACTCTTAGAAAAGAAACTCACAGAAGGAACCTCCTCTGCAGGTGTTGAGGATAGCCAACAGCAGCCTGTCACCGCGCCACCCCCCATTGGTTCTGACCCAGCAAGAACCCAACTACCTAACACAACGACACCCCCTCTCACTATTCATGTCGGAGGACCTAACCCTGCCATTGAGACCCAGCCACCCTACGGCCAGTCTTATGCACAACAACATACATTTGTCGGTCCTGACGGCAACCCAGTACCTTTTCCACTTTATGGCCTACCACCGGGGTACTATCCCCCGCTCGCTAACCAACAAGAAACCCAAAACACGCAAGCCCATGACCCACAAGCTTACCAAACCCAAAACACGCAGGCCCATGATCCACAAACCTACCAAATCCAAAATACACAAGCCCCGATGGCCCAGCCAACTTGCAACGCACAAGCCCAAAACACACGAGCCCAGATGACCCAGCCAACTTATGCTGTACAAACTATGGCCCAGCCTCAAGGACCCTCACCAAATACAGGCCTAATGAACCAGTCCCATGTGTTGCCTCCGTTCAACCAGCCACTCGGCTATCCATACGGATACACAACTCCTTATATGACCAATCTGCAAGATACAACCCACATGATGAACCCGGTAAGGGGTCATAGCACAGTCGCAGCTCCCCAAAAGGAAATGATAGAAATCCTAGAGGAGCGTTTGAGAATGATGGAAGGCGCTGGAGGTTTCGGACTGATAGATGCTTCTGAACTATGCCTAGTCACAGATGTTGTCCTCCCACCCAAATTCAAGATGCCAGACTTTGACAAGTATCGGGGAATGACTTGTCCAAAGAACCATCTCAATGATGTACTGTCGAAAGATGGCATCTTACTCTTCTAACGACCAGCTGTTGATTCACTTCTTCCAAGATAGTCTGGCAGGGGCCGCTCTTACATGGTATGCTCACCTTGAGCGGAACCATATTCGTTGTTGGAAGGACCTGGCAGATGCCTTCCTTAGACAATACAAGTATAACATGGATATGGCACCCAACAGGGTTCAGTTACAGAATATGTTGAAGAGGGATAGTGAGACGTTTAAGGAGTATGCTCAATGTTGGAGAGAAACAGCAAGTGGATCCCCCATTGTCGGAAAAAGAGATAATCGTAATGTTTATTGACACACTCCCATCACCTTTCTATGGCAAGATGATTGGTAGTGTTTCATCCAATTTCTCCGACATTGTGACTATTGGGGAAAGGGTGGAAAGCGGAATACGAACAGGAAAAATCACTCAGGGCCCATCTGGGACAAGCATGACAAGAAAGCCGGCGCCTGGGAGAAGGGATGGAGAAACTAATTCCATCTCTTCTAATCAAAAGACGGTACCCCCGAGACCATTCGCCCCTACCATGATTCAAGCTCCCAATCCTTATGTGGCCGCTGCCACTCAGGGCCCGACAACTTATACTCCTCACTTTCGTCCGCCCATGGCAAGAGCGCCAATGCCACAACCCATGGCATACCATCACCCGCAACAAGCGATTCGACCACCTGATCATAATCAGAATACGAGAAACCCCAACAATGAGCGCACCTCTGTGCAGTTCGATCCAATTCCTATAACATACACTGAACTTTTACCAATCCTCGTTCAAAAGGGTCTGGTAGCTCCATGCCCCATGAGGCCGTTGCAACCTCCTTACCCAAGGGGGTATGACCCAAACGCTCATTGTGATTACCATGCTGGGGCACCAGGGCATTCTACAGAAAATTGCATGGCTCTGAAATATAAAGTGAGAGATTTGATCATAGCCGACTGGATTAATTTTCGGGAAGGAAGCCCTAACGTGACCATAAATCCCCTGCCCAATCATGGAGGTTCAGAAGTTAATGCTGTGGTGGCCGATAATGAAGATGGTTTTGATAATAATACTGATTTGGTGATCGCTTGCCCGCTGGACCAAGAGCTCAGTAATAGGGAGGCTGTCAAACTCCCTTCGATTTTAAATGATTTACCAAAATAATTTTCCATTGCCTTAAAGTCTTGTTTATCCCTCTGCTATGCCTAAGGCTTTGGGATTTTTCATGTAATAAGGGCGAAAAAAACTTGTTTTACCAGTCAATCAATAAATGCGTATCGAAATTCAAAAAATTCTCATCCCTTTATCCTTGCTTTTGACTCATTCTCCTTAACTTGCTTTTCCTATCTCTTCTTTATTTTGCCATAACACACTAAAATTGCAGATCCAAAAATGATCCTCTTGAGACTAGTGAAATCACAATCACGCTTCACGATTTTGATTACCCAGTCGACTATGCCAACGAAGAAGGTAAGAGAAACCTGTGAGCCACCGCACAAGTCAACAAGATTGTTAGAACAAGAGGTTAAAGAATACCCTAAGTTAAGAACAACTGAAGGAATCACGATGGTAATCTATCAGAAGGCATTAGTATTTTGTTTCAAGATGTGGAAGGAATCTATGTGAATAATAACATTGCCAAATCCCGAATTGGACAAGTGGTAGGCCAGTCAACTAAGAAAACCACAACTGTTACCAGTATAAATAGGGAAAATTACTAATGCCTACAAATATAGATACATTCAAGAGAGATTTTGCAAAAAAAAAAAAAAGAAGGGAATGAAAAATGCAAAATAGAGTCAAGCTTGAATGCACATGCGCCAAGCGGGGAAAGCTGGTTACGTCCAGATCATCAAGCAAGCTGTCATTTTCTATGTTGGGGGAATGAATGTTACTAGACCAAGAACTTGCATTCTTGTCATCATCAACACCTCAACCTTAAAAGGTACGCTATTCCTCATGCTCATGTAACCAAGGAAATAGTCTATCAGATTGAGTCATTGCATCATCAAGGGGATAAAAAAAAATTTTCAAAAATAGAAAAGAAAAAATCCAGAAAACAGAAAAAGCAAAAAAAAAAGAGAGAAAAAATAAAGGCCAAAATGATGATTCAAAGTAATTCCCTCTCATCGATGCCAAAAGACTCACCAATATTTCCTTGGATACATGGCATAGGAGTAGAGTCTCCTATTTGAAGTAACATCAGTTTCCCAAAGGATCAAACTAAATTTGGAAAAGGATAGGCAGACTCAACTGGAGTGTGATTAGTTTCAACTTTTTACTGTAAGGCATGCAGCCCAAAATAAACAAGAACACATTATAAAGAAAGAGAAAAGCTCGCTAGGCTGAAAACCTGAAAGGGAGGCCTAGGCAAAAGTTAGAGCAACCCGGTGAGTTGAAAACCTGAAAAGGCGGCTCAGGTAAAAATTAGGGTCAACATCTTGGCAGAGTGACTAAAGTTCCCAATGTAAAACGTGCAAACTGAGGCATGTGGACCATGGTCAAACTACCCTCTCGAAGGCAGAGTTGAACGATGTACTTGAGGTCGTGATGTGGGATTAAGGTTCTCACTAGTCTCAGGAATTCACTGGAGGATCCTTGAACCTTCCCTGTTTCTCCTGGCCTTGACCCGTCCTATGTAACTTCATTTCATCCCATATATTTTCCCCTTTGTCCATTCTCTGTATTCTGTTTGACATACATGAATCCTTTTTCGATACGTGTTATGAATTGCATTGATTTGATAAAACATTGTATTTTTATAAAAATAAAATGAAAGAATGGTGAACATTTAAAGTTGTAAGGAACAAGACGCTCCCACTACTCGACCTCGTCTTAGACAATCATCACGAGGACTCAGCCAAGGCACGTGCTTCAAAGCTATGATCGCCATCTTTCATTCTCCTCTGTCCATGAGTTATCCTAAGGGTCGCGGTTTCATAGGACCTACCCAGTTTGTGAATTTTACTTTGCACTACTTACCCTTTTTTCTGCAGATTGTTTCAACAGACAGGCATTAACACCTCAATCAAGGCCTCCAAGTTCCTTCCTCGAACTGCCAAAGTTGGCAATTCTCAAATTCTTTCCTCCACCGCCAAAGTTGGCACTCCTCAAAATTCTTTCCCCCAAATCGCCAAAGTTGGCACCGCTCAAAATCTCTTCCTTAATCTGCCAAAGATGGCACCTCTCAAAGTTTTCTCGAATCGCCAAAGCTGGCACTCCTCAGAATTCTTTCCTCAAATCGCCAAAGCTGGCACTTCTCAGAACTCCTTCCTCAAATCGCCCAAGCTGGCACTTCTCATAACTCCTTCCCTAAATCGCCAAAGTTGGCACTTCTTGAAGTCTTCTCCTCAATTGCCAAAGCTGACACTTCTTCAAACTCCCTTCCAAGGAATCTACCTGATACATTCTGATAGTCAAGCATTTCCCTTCCCAAAGATAGTTTCCAGCAAAAATTCTCTCCCCCAGCAGAGTCACCAAACTCTCCCCAGTAAGCCTACAATTCAGATCATCTTCTCCTCCTGATAAGAACACTTTTCTAATCAGGCTTAGAAGAACATTCCCCAATGGAACCGTGATCGCCAAAGCTGGCACCTTTCAAGGTTTCTTCCTCCATAGCCCAAGCAGGCACTGTTCGAAGTTTCTTTCTCCTTAATCGCCAAAGTTGGCAATCTTCAAAGTCTCCCTTTCAACTCCAAAATCAGCATCTCTCAAATTCTCTTCCCCAGTGGAATCGATCGCCAAAGCTGGCACTTCTCAAGATCTCTGCCCCGATGGACCCTAAATTTTCCATTCTCAATCAGGGGCAGTACCCTGAATCACCAAATTCTTCCTTAGTAGAACTACATTTCCCAAATGATTCAAACTGGGGCATCACCCCAGATCTATTCAGTCAAGGGGGCAATTCCCCAAGGTTCCTTCAAACCATGTCAAACTAGGCCATCTCCCCAGATTTCTTATGTTCTAGTCAAGGGGCAATTCCCCAAGAACCTTCAGTCATGTCAAACCGGGGAATCACCCCAGGTTCATTCTCTTTCAGTCAAGGAGGCAATTCCCCAAGATTTCTTCAGTCATGTCAAACTGAGACCATCGCCAAGAGCCTTTAAGTCCAGTGAGTAAATTTGGACAAGACGTCCTGTTAGCTCCTCCAATCTCTGTATTTCCGTTCGCCTATTCAGGCACCCTTTAATTTCCGTTCGCCTATTTAGGCACCCTCTGCATTTCCGTTCGCCTATTCAGGCACCCTTTAATTTCCGTTCGCCTATTCAGGCACCCTCTGCATTTCCGTTCGCCTATTCAGGCACCCTTTACTTTCTGTTCGCCTATTCAGGCACCCTTTACTTTCCGTTCGCTTGTTCAGGCACCCTTTACTTTCCGTTCGCCTGTTCAGGCATCCTTTACTTTCCATTCGCCTATTCAGGCATGCTTTACCTTTCCGTTCGCCTATTCAGGCACCCTTTACTTTCTGTTCGCCTATTCAGGCACCCTTTACTTTCTGTTCGCCTATTCAGGCACCCTTTACTTTCTGTTCGCCTATTCAGGCACCCTTTAATTTCCGTTCGCCTATTCAGGCACCTTTTACTTTCCGTTCGCCTGTTCAGGCATCCTCTACCTTTCCAGTTTGCCTATTCAGGTACCCTTTAATTTCCGTTCGCCTATTCAGGCACCCTTTACTTTCCATTCGCCTGTTCAGGCATCCTCTACCTTTCCAGTTCGCTTATTCAGGCACCAGTTACTTTCCAGTCGCCTATTCAGGCATCCTTTCCTTCCCGTTCGCCTATTCAGGCATCCTTTACCTTTCCAGTTTGCCTATTCAGGCACCAGTTACTTTCCAGTCGCCTATTCAGGCATCCTTTCCTTTCCATTCGCCTATTCAGGCATCCTCTACCTTTCTAGTTCACCTATTCAGGCACCAGTTACTTTCCAGTTCACTTATTCAGGCACCACTTTACTTTCCAGTCGCCTATTCAAGCATCCTTTCCTTTCCATTCGCCTATTCAGGCATCCTTTACCTTTCCAGTCCGCCTATTCAGGCACCCTTTACTTTTTCGTCGCCCAAAGGTGGCATCCCTCATCGCCAGACGTGGCATAGCCTCGCTCCACTTTTTCCAGTGGCAAAAAAAAAGACAAAAAAAACAAAAACAAAAAAAACAAAAACAAAAAATAAAAAAAACAAACAAAAAAGAGAGAGAGAGAGAGAGAAAAAAAAGAAAAAGAAAATAGAGAGACAGAAGTGGGAAATGCTCGTCTTTAAAGAGAAAAAGGTCACACTGACTAGTGATTGCCAGCACCATCAGACGCCATACCGATCAAGAGGTCCCACTTGGCCCCTACATCTGTGTTTATATCTTTACATCCTTTTCACTTCAAAAACACAGAAGCTTCGTGTTTCTTTTGTGAAAAAAGAAGTACAGAGGGGTATCTGTGAACACCTCTTTTGGTCCGGTCCAAGTGGAACGAATCATCTTTTATACTGAATTCTGATTCAGAATGGTCAAATCTGAATAGAATAACTCAAAAATGATAAGATCCGAGCAAGATGACTCTGATAGAAGCATTTCCGAGTGGAATATAGACCTGTTGGAGGCAAATCCGAGTGAAATGACTCAGATTGGAGCATTACCGAGTGGAGTATGTCCCTGTTGAAGAGAAATCCGAGTGAAATGACTAAGATTGGAGCAAATCCGAATGAAATGACTCTGATTGAAGCATTTTCGAGTGGAATATAGACCTGTTGGAGGTAAATCCGAGTGAAATGACTTAGATTGGAGCAAATCCGAATGAAATGACTTAAGGAATGAGTAAATCCGAATGAAATAACTTAAGGAATGATCAAATCCGTGTGAAATGACTCAGAATGGGTCAAATCCGAGTGGAATATACTCCTGTTGGAGTGGATCAGAGTGGAGTGACTCAAAAAAGATCAAATCCGTGTGAAATGACTCAGAATGGGTCAAATCCGAGTGGAATATACTCTTGTTGGAGTGGATCAGAGTGGAATGACTCAAAAAGGATCAAATCCGAGTAGAATTACTCAGAATGAGTCAGTTCCGAGTGAAATGCTTCCCTGTTGAAGGTGAATCCGAGTGGAAGGCTCCCTGTCAAAGCCATTCCGAGTGATACTCTGTTGAAGGATGAATGCTGAGAAGGATTGCTCTTTGACGGTAATTAATCCGAATGAAGAAATGCTAAATTCGAGTGAGAGCTTTCTGGTTGCTAATGATCTGAGTGAAAACAAGTCTGAGTGAAGGAAAGACCGACTCAGAATGTAACTGGAAGGACAGATTTTGATTGGATGAAAGCTTTTCCGAGTTAAAATACCAAGTTTCCAAGTCCTGAGTGGGAAGCAAGCCCTTTCCGAGTGAAAATGCTAAGTTCTGACTGAAACATTTTAGGAAGGGGTGAACCTGTGCCGAATGGTCAATCTTCAATCCTTTTTCGAATGACAACAACCGAATGGAAGGATTTCTGAATGAATGTGTCCGATTGGAATGAAGAAAGGCAAATCTGTGCAAGGTCTCTTCGAGTGGTTCAGGAGATACCGATTGATGAAACTGAGTTTTTAATTCTGATTGAAGCATGAGGTCGACTCCGTGTGAGTAGGGGAATAGTCATGTGTTTCCGAGCAAACAAGGACTCAGACTTGTGAAGAACTTCTCAGAAAGTGCATCAAATAGCTGATTGCCGAGTGAAAGCCATTCCTGATTGACGAGTGAGTGCACTGAACAAGCCAATTACCGAATGAAAGCTATTTCCCATTGGAAAATAAGTAAAATGGTCAAATTTTCAAATGGACGACTGAAGGAAAATTTTGAGTGAGAAGCCAGTTTGATTTTTGAGCCAATCTTCACTCATCATTCAAATAAGGGCCGATTGAATCATTTGCCCAATGCCGAGTCATCACTCTTCAAACCAATTCTGAGTCATCCTTCTTCAAACCATCACCGACCCCTTTTAGCCAGCATCACCAAGCCCATTTTCACTAAATCAGAGTCACCATTTTCACCCAAATCTGACTCACCACTTTCAGCTAATTCTGAGCCATACTTAAACCATTCCCGAGCCATTCCATTAACCATTCCCGAGCCATCTTTTCACCTAATTTCCAAGATACTTTTAACCCATTTTTCAATCAGAACCGAGTGACACTTCAGTCAGTCAGCCCTCTTCAAACCAATTCCATGTCATCCCTCCTCAAACAAATTCTGAGCCCCCATTTTCACCAATTCTGAGACACTTTTCACCAATTCCGAGTGACATTTTTCAATTAGCACCGAGTCCTCTTCAATCGGTTTTGTGTCAATTTTTACTCGGTCTGATTGATTGTTCCAATCAGAATTACCTTGTTTGTCCCCTCAATCCAATTGCACACTTTTTCACTCGGCCTTCCATGGGAGAGTTCTTCCCAGAAGAATTCTCACTCGGAAAGGACTATTTTTCACTCGGAATTCACTCGAACTGAGGATGAATGCTGACTGAGAGGCTAATTCGAGTCATCCTCTCTCGGATTTCCACCAGGCTCCCCCTGTTCGCTCGTGCTGACTTGGATTCCACCACCCAAGTGGATCCAGGAATCCTGGGGGTGGCAGACAGGGGGCGGAAATGGAGGAATTAAAAATTCCCACCAGCCGTTGTCCTCCACTACTAGGCCTGAGTGGAAGCCTGAGCTGGCCTTCCACTTGGAAAAGCCTATAAATAGACAAACGTTAAAGCTTTGAAAGGGGGAAGGCATTGATTAAGAGAAAACTCTACCTAAATTCATCCTCACTCTCTCTCTCCCCCTCATACCAGCCCTTCCCTCTCTTCACCAGCAACTGTCCTCCCACCTGCCAACTCCCTTCAAACACCCACACGGCCCAGCACCCTCACCATACCTTCTCTTCTTTCCTCTCTTCATCGTCTCACTGCCATCTCTCCTCCACCAATACAAAAAACTCCTTCCTCTCAACCAATACCGTCCCAAATCCTCTCTCCTCACCAGCACCCTTCACACCTCACTGTTCAGTATCCTGAGACCAGCTCTCCTGCTCTATCACTCGGTTTCTCAAACTTTCACCCGGTATTCTACTATTTTCACTTGGTTTTCCCATTTTTACTCGGTTTTCCCATTTTCACTCGGTTTTCCCATTTTCACTCGGTTTTTCCATTTTCACTCGGTTTTCCCATTTTTCACTCGGTTTTTCCATTTTTCACTCTGTTTTCTCTTCTCCCACTCAGTTTTCGCTCATTTTTCCCTCTCCTTTTTGAACTTACTGTTCCCCTTTCTCTCTTGTAGCTTCTGCTACCTTCCCTCTTTTGCTTCGTGATAAAAATAATAAAAGAAAATGGATGTTTCATGGGTTTTCTTTCAAATCTAAATAAAATCAAAAAAGAAACAAATCATTTTTAGTTAGTGTCGTACGGAAAATACTTCCATCTACACAACCTCTATAAGATCCGTACACGTGCAAAGAACTTCGTCTTGTATGGGTTCATCACTAAGATGATACCTACCAACATTTCCCTAATCTTTTCCTAAAAAAAAACATCTAAAGAACTATGTGACCCTAATTTCTCGAAAGCTCGAGAATACGTAGGAGCAGGAAATAGTTCCTGTCGGGCCCATCTTCCTTTATTTAATTTTTAGAGTTTCCATTTTTGTCTTGCTATCAAAAGGAGGAGCGAGATTAATTTGGACGAGACGTCCTGTTAATCTCATATTTTTTAAATATCTCTTTAAAAAAAAGAAGGAGCAAGGTTAATTTAGACGAGACGTTTTGTTAATCTCATATTTTTGTAGTATTTCTTTAAAAGAAGGAGCGAGGTTAATTTGGATGAGACGTCCTGTTAATCTTATATCTTTTTTAATATTTTTTTAAAAGAAGGCAGAGCGAGATTAATTTGGACGAGATGTCCTGTTGATCTCATGTAAATATTCTGTGTTTATTTTTTTGTTTATTTTTGTATATTTTGTCATCTCGTATATTTTCTTTTCATGAAGAAGTTAAAATAATTACTGGGCTAATTATAATGCGCGCTATCATATTGAGGTAACCGTTTTTATAACGGACACTTGTGAGGTGCTAATACCTTCCTCACCTGTAATCAGACTCCCGAATCATGGAATTTCATTTTTATAACCAGTGCTTTAACGAAAGGTTTTTCCAGTATTTTATCCTAAAAAATATTGGTGGCGACTCCCTGTTTTTATCTTTTCAAAACGTTTCAGAGGGTCGGCCGTGCCGCTGCGATCCCGGTCGCGACACCTGAGAGTGGTATTTAAACAGCAGAAGTCAGATCCCTACTTGGCTGAGATGAAGGAGACTCAGGCTAAGGGTAAGGAATTATCTCTATCCGAAGGATCGGATGGAATTTTCCGAGTGAAGGGCAGAATATATGTACCGGGTGAAGGAGAATTAAGGAGAATGGTACTTGATGAGGCCCATAAGAGCCTGTTAAGCATTCATCCGGGTACTACAAAGATGTACCACGATTTGAAACTGCAATTCTGGTGGCCCGGATTGAAGAAAGATGTAGTGGATTATGTGGCTCGGTGTATCGTCTGTCAAAAATCAAAGGTCGAGCACCAGAAACCGTATGGAGCGTTGCAACCCCTTGAGATCCCTGCATGGAAATGGGACTCAACTGCCATGGACTTTGTAATGGGATTGCCTAGAACTCGAGCGGGTTATGATGCCATTTGGGTCATTGTAGATTGGTTAACAAAAAGTACACACTTCCTGCCTGTGGATATGAAATACCCGTTACAGAAGTTAGCCCAAATCTATATCCGAGAAATTGTCCGACTGCATGGTGTGCCGACTTCTATCGTGTCGGACAGGGATCCTAGATTCACGTCCCGGTTTTGGACAAGCCTACACAAAGAATTAGGCACGAAACTTTGACTAAGTTCCGCCTACCATCCCCAGTCGGATGGACAATCCGAGCGAACCATACAAAGTTTAGAGGACTTGCTGAGGGCGTGCGTGTTAGAGCACGGTGGTTGTTGGGAGCAGTACCTTTCCCTGATCGAATTTACATACAATAATAGCCACCATAGCTGTATTGGCATGGCACCCTACGAAGCACTGTATGGTCGGAAATGCCGAACCCCACTCTGTTGGTCAGAAACTAGTGAAAGCTTACTGTTGGGACCGAAAATTGTGAAGCAGACTTCGGAGCATATCCGAGTAATTAGGGAAAAGATGAAGGCATCTCAGGACAGGCAGAAAAGCTATCATGACAAACGAACTAAGCCACTTGAGTTTTTGGTCGATGATAGGGTGTTCCTAAAGGTTTCGCCGAGTAAAGGAGTCGGACGAGCCTTGAAGAGTAAGAAGTTGAACCCCTGATACATTGGACCCTACAAAGTACTGGAGAGAATCGGTCCTGTGGCATACCGAATATCATTACCAGCTCATCTATCCAGATTACATAACGTGTTTCATGTGTCTCCACTAAGGAAGTATCTACCCGACCCCACTCACGAAATGCCGGATGATGAAGTGGAGATCAAAGAGGATTTGACCACAGTGACTGTACCGACTAGAATTGTAGACCGGTCGGTAAAACGCCTGAGGAGCAAGGATGTACAACTGGTTGAAGTAGCGTGGAAGCAGAATGGGTGTACTTCTTATACCTTTTAGCGCGAGGATGCCATGAGGCAACAATACCCCGAGCTGTTCATCTAAGGTAAATTACCATTTGAATTTCGAGGACGAAATTCTTTGAGAGGGGGAGAATTGTAACATCCTGATTTAAAAATTAACTACCGAATGAGATTAAACCACTAAACTAGGATAACTGCAAATGAGAGTTCTTGTTAATTATGATTAATTATGACTTAAGAAATTGATTACTGCATGATTGTGATGTGTGGCACGTGAGAGGTTGTTGTCTCACATTCTCCCACCCCATTCTTCTCATTCTACGTGTATATATGATCAAGCCCCACTGCTGTCCATTCACTTTAATTCCTCTAGACCTTCCCTCTTCTTCTACTTTTCTTCTTCTTCGTTCTTCTTCTCCGTCCCCTGTTTTTCGTAACATCGCGGCTATGGTGAAGTGGAGAACCTGAGAGTCCCACTGCTGGTGAAGAGCGATCGTTCGAAGTGGAAGAAGAACAGTTTCCTGTTCCCAAGCTGACTAAAAGGTACGACTGTGTTCGACGGAGACTGAACGAGTGAGAGTGGTGGACGAAGCAAACAGAGGCAACGGGCCAACATCGGGAAACAGAGGAACTTCTCCCTTCAGTAGGTAGGGGGCGCTTTGCATCTCAAATGCATAGTTTATGAACAGCCTCTGGGTGAAGTATTACCTATGCATGTGTGTTTGTGAATGTGGTAACTATGTAATATATATATGATTGACAGCTTTTGAATACTGAGTGCATGTGATAGTTGAGTCTGATGGTAGTTTTTATACCTAATGCATATGATTATGAGGTATGCTGTCAGATGTGTGAATGCATGTGAGAGTTATGGGATTGCATGTGAATCGAGTGCATGTGTCTAAAGTTTATCATACTGAGTCCGGTTGGTTATCTCACTCACGAATGCATGAGGTAGGGATCTCCGATACCGAGAGTATGTGTGTGACTACTGACTGATTTCAGCTGGGATGTTATGTTAAAATATGAGATGTTTGTCGCTGTGTATGTTAACATGATTTCTGAGTGCTTTGTACTGGGAGGCAGTGGGTAGATCCCGATTACTATCTTATATTAACATGCATGCAAACGCTGGGGATGAATCTATTGTACTTATATGATGATGAACGAGGTACATGCAGAGTGTGGTTATAATGAGGAAAAAGAGTATTGTTGTATTGATAAATATGTGTAAAATATAATTGAAAGACTTTGGGTTGGACTCAAGGCAATGCCGAGTGCATTAGCGTTGGACGCTTGATGAAAGACCTTGGGTTGGACTCAAGGCAAGCCTACCGAGTTGGACTCGGGGCTGCCCGTAACACTTCCGTTGTCGCTTGGAGTGACTGTGTTACATGTGAGGGCAAACAGTTTGGTACCTGTAAAACGGCCGGATCAGCTTGGAGCTGAGGAAAAAGGCTTGGAGCCTAGGTTACAACCTAACAATTTGTAATAAGGGGGTCAGATCCGACTGTAATGGATATGTATACAATTATATATAAATACTCTTATACTTTGATGAACTTATTGCGTGGCATGTGTATGTATTAGGAGTAATATGTTCCATATAGCTGTGTGTTAAATGTATGAATTCCGATTGCATGTTACTGTTGTGTGTAGACATATTGAATGGCAGTTCATGTTATAATTGATTGGGATGTGATGCTGTATAGTGGAAGACCTGAGGATTTCCGAGTCACTAACTGTCATTTTATATGTAAAAGCTCACCCCTGCTGTGGCTATATTTCAGTGGACGTCGCTCGGAATGACGGATGATGGAGGAGCACCTTTCTGTGAGACGTACAGTGCAGTAGACATGTATATAATTGTATATACTATATAAAAAGTTTTGTTAAGCCTTGCCCGGCTCTTAATATAATATTTCGTCTGGATATGTTGGAATTGAACTCTCTTAGTATTGAGAGCGGCACTAAATTTATATACATATATATATACATACATGTGATGTTATGTGTTTAATCTTGATCAGTAAATAATATGGTAGGCGAATGTCCAAATAGGTACCTTACATTCTATCGAATAACTGGAACTTGCGTAATTCCGAGTGAAGGAGGGAGTTAAGGTAAATCCGAGTGAGGGGAGACATGAATTCCTTCCGAGTGACGAGAGATTGGGTCAAGTCTAAGTAGGTTATATTATTAAAGAATATCCCGAGTAGAGTATGATTGTGGAGACCCCTTCAGGGCGAAGGAAGGTCTATGTGTTCCCCGAGTGAGAGAAGTAATTATATGCCGAGTGGCGAATGTGAAATACATCCCGTATGAGTTAAGGTTGAAATATGTTGAGTGGTATTTGATTGGGAGATATTCCGAGTGATGGAAGTTTATAGATTTCTGAATGGAATAATTATTCTTTTCCGAGTGAATCTTATGTATGTGACCTAGGTGGATAAACATAAGGAATTAACTATGGGCTTCCGTGGGAGGCATATTGGATGGGGTTGTTTTCCGAATGAATGGAACCCCAGATTCTGAGTGATGGAAATTACCGAGTGTAGCTTCTCGCCTCAGCGAATGAGGATTTGCTCCAGCGAGTGTGAATGGATGGAAGGCTTTTGGGCTGGCTTCGCTTAAGCGAATGGGTGTTCACCCAAGCGTGTTGGGCTGTTTCACTCAAGCGGAGTTGGATCTCGCTTGAGCGAGTGAACGTTTTGTGAGGGCTCGCTGAAGTTTGTTATTCCGCTGTCGGTTTTGCTTCCTTCCTTTATGTTGTCTTTAAATTACCCGACTGCTTGGTTTATTTTTGGGAAAAATTTTCCCTTGTTTCGGATTTATTTTTAATTAAGTAAGGATGTTTCATTATGTTAGACCATGTGCCTCTTAAATGTGATAACACAAGTGCTATTAATATTTCAAAGAATCCTGTAATGCATTCAAGAACCAAACATATTGAAATTCGATATCATTTCATTAGGGATCATGTATTGAAGGGTGATTGTGTGCTTGAACATATTGAAACTACTAAACAACTTGCTGATATATTCACCAAACCACTTGCAAAGGAACAATTCATACATATTAGAAGAGAATTAGGAATCTTAGACATTTCTAATTGTGTTTGAATGCTGAAACAATTTTGATAATTTCTTGATTTACAATGTGTTAATACTTAATATATTGATTGAGTGTCGTTCCACTTGTAATCTATCAGTTCAGACCACTTCTAAGCATTTATAATCGATTAGTATGATCAGTATAATCGACTATAAACTTTCTGTTCCCCTAATAATCGATTACAGACTCTTAAACAATCGATTACACAACTTCTGGTTCATCAATAATCAATTAGAATCTCATTACTAATCGATTACTAATCCTCTGTTTCCTGTATAATCGATTAGACATTCAACAAAATCGATTATTGATGTTTTACCTTCCAGATAATCGATTATCATCCTATCCTAATCGACTACAAAGTTTCTGTTTTTAAGGCAATCGATTACTCCACCGGCCACAATCGATTACCTCTGTGCAAAAATGTTTCTGTTCCCCAGAATACATACCCTAATCGATTAGCATCAGTTGCCTAATCGATTAGCATCGTATCAGGTGCAGATTTTTAATGCAGAATCCGTGTGATATGTGTTTGGGCTAATTATTCATCATCATTATTACTCTTTCTCTCATCTCTAAACCCTATTTTTCCCTATAAATACAACCCCTTTCATTCTTTCATCTCACACCACTCCTCTTCCACTCTCCCAAGTCTCCAAGAGCTCTTCCATTTTTCTCATCTTCTTCTACTTATTCTCTGCATTCCTTTCCATTGCCATGTCTTCCTCAAGACAAGTGAAGAGGGCTAGGTCCTCCATTAACCAACCCACAAATCCTCTAGATTTCTCTAGGTTCTTCACTTCACCAAGAGACCTCCAAAACTTCATTAAGAAATTTTCTGAGAAAGACATCATCACTCCCCATTTCATTGATGCCCCAACTTTTGAAAACCCTTGTTTTACCTTCACTCAACTCCTTCACCACTACAATCTCCTTCCATTCCTAACTCTAAAGGAAGAGTTTTATTACCCTAAACTCATGAGGGTATTTTTCTGCAATGTGAAAATAGTTGATGGCATTTTGGAAGCTAGAGTCAAGAATGTGACTCTCAAAATCACCAACCAACAACTCTCTAAGATCACACAAATTCCCCTCTCTACTGCTAAATTTGCAGGGGGTAATCCTGAGGATGTGTGGGATTTCAATCCTATTCCAGCATGCCAATCTCTTTGGAAGGCTAACCGTCCCCTCAACAATCACAAATTGGTAGGCCATTTAACTCTTAACAACCGTCTCCTCCACTTCTTTATGGTTAAAATGCTTATCCCTCGCGGTGGAAATTATGCCTTGGTTAAGGAAGATGATGTTCTACTCATGTGGGCCATCATCAACCACAAGGACATAAACTGGATTCAACTCATCAAGCTCCACATCCTGAAATCTAAGGAGCAACACAAACTGCCTTATGGCATCTTGCTCACAAAAATCTTCAAGGCATATGGAGTAGACTTGGCTGGAGAACTTGCTGAAAAAATGCCCTCTCAAGCTTGCATTTGGATTCACCATCTTTAATAAAATAGGTATGGTTTGTGTAGCTGGAAGATGGATGCTCAAAAGTGACAGAATTCATGGCAGCAGTCCATTTGGGGAAGATCATCCCACCCCTACTGTTGATCCTACTCCTACTCCTGCAGCTCAAGGCGAATCATCCGCTCCACCTGATCCCTTCACTGCCTTGTACGCCCATCTTGATAATCGTCTCGATCGAATTGAAAACTCCCTTCAACAATTTCAAATGACTGAGCAGCAACATTTTGAACTCATTCAGCAGCGCTATGAGGAGTGATCTCACCAAATTTCTGAACTTCGCTTTTTCAATCCGGATAACTAGATCCGTTTTATTGCGCTTTATTTGAATTATTTCCCGTTTCTTTTATTTCTGTCAACTTTCAATTCTGTAATTTCCTTTTTTTTATAATCAATAAAAGTTTCAGTTCTTATATTTCTCTCTACTGCTTTATTATTTTTGATGATTCCAAAGGGGGAGAAATATTTGAGAGTTAAGAGTACATATCTGCCTGCTAATAACAAGTGAAATCGGATTGCATATAACAACAAATGGTTAACAAATTTGAAAATTATCTATAAGGTATAAATTCTCTTAGATAGGGGGAGATATTTTGAAATAAAGATAAATCTAAAATAGATAATAAGATAATGCTCAAGAGATAATATTTTCAAATTAAGAGATAACATTGTGCAGAATTTGAATATGTTTTTAGAGATAAAATTAGAGATAACAAATAAGTTTTTGAACTAACAACCCTCAAGAGATGAACATGGTTTGTCATCATCAAAAAGGGGGAGAATATGTTTGAATATGTTTTTAGGATCACAGATTTTGATAATGACAAAGGACTCTTGAAGAAAAACTTGGAGAAACAAGAAAATGCATCAGACCTGCAAAAATACGCATACTAATCGATTAGGGAACCATATCTAATCGATTACATAATTCCTGTTTCTCATCTAATCGATTGCACCAACAATACTAATCGATTACAATGCCTCTGTGTAAATTAAATGCATCAGGTGTATGAACCTAATCGATTACAGGACACATACAATCGATTACAAAGCTCCTGGAATGACAGCTAATCGATTATACACAAAGCCAATCGACTATAAAGCTGCGTAATCAAATTAAATGCATCAGGTGTCAGGCCTAGTCGATTACAATATGAAGAACAATCGATTAGCAAGTCCCTGTTTCTTAGCTAATCGATTACGTAGTAACATATAATCGATTACAGCACGAATAACACTACAGATTTCAAAAGCTAATCGATTACAGCTCGAGGCGTAATCGATTAGGGTAGTGCTAGAAATTGGGGAAAGTGCTTTTTAAGGGGAAACCAACTCATTTCTCCATAGATCTAAGGCACCCACGAGCTACAACGGCTAGGAACTCCATTATGCTCATCTCCAAGCCCTATAAATGCAAGACTCCTTCAAGCTACTGAAGGCATCAATTACATCCATCAAAGGAAATCAATTCTTGAATCTTGTGAGTTTTATCCTTGTATAGTTTCATTTTTCTGAAACTTAGAACTTCAACTTGTATATCCTCTCTTGTTGAGAGTTAGAATTTGAGAGAGCTTTCACTTGTATATCTACTCTATTAAGAGAGTCACTTGCTTGTAAACACTACTTCAAACATAAAGGTTTTCACTTTAGGTTGAGTGGTCACAAAAGTTGGGGTTCAACTTTTGGGTATTGAGAGTTTGAGAGATTGGGTGGGTTGCCCTTGTGCTAGTGAGGATTGAGTTCTTGAGTGTGGGACACTAGGAAGCTGCAATTGCTCATAGCTTGTAATCTCTAAACTTCAATAGTGGAAATCCTTCAAGTGGGTTGTTTGAAGGCGAGACATACACCGGGGTTGGTGGAACTCGTTAAATTGGTTTGCAAGCTCTTCTCCCTAACTCTTTTACATTCATATACTGTATTAAGTTGATTTATGTTGGTTGATTGGGATTTACATACTTCAGCTTGCTTGAATTAGTTAACCTTGAACATTGCATACCAAGTGTTTGATAAATTGCCTTATCCATATTTGCCTCTTGTTTTGCATTGTCTTTTGTACTTTACTTGATCTTACTTCCATAATCTCTAAACTTGTGATAAAAGAATCAAGTTCAAAGGCATTTCAAGCAAATTTTTAAAAACTCAAATTCACCCCCCCTCTTGAGTATTGAGGCCACTTGAATAACATAAAGGATAATTGAAAAAGGTTCAAAAGACGATATAAAAGAAACCTGATGTTAAGAATGAAAGCGGTTGTTGAAGGGACCCTACCAACGACGAGTATGATGAGTAAGAAAAAGGAAGTGTATGATACATACTTCATGTGCATATGATCTTGTGGAAACTAGAGCTTACACCCTATGTATGCTGGAGGATATTCATGTTCGATCTTCGAGGAAAATCTTGGGAGTATAACCAGGACAGAAACCTAATGGCATTAGAGTCACACCTGAAGCTGGGTGAGGTGATGTAAGCCTGGTGTACTTTAACTAAATGACGAGATGTATCTATGACTGTGGAGAGCCAAGTCCCCTTTTATGATATGAGATGGATCCCTGATAATGAGTAGGACCTGAGAGTCCTTAGTACCGTATAATGTGAGAGACTTAGTGGGCTCCGGTCGCTCTAGTACAGAAATGTTGTGTTCAAGAGAAGCCTGAACAGGACAAATTTTGATGATGATGATGAGTATATTGATTGATGAGATGGAAATGGGCCCACATGCATCATGACGTATAATGAAAAGATTAACTGGAAGTAATAGAACCCATACATTACATGGTATTGATGAAATTGTATGTGATTGTGATTAATATTTGATATGTGAATTATTCTGTAATTATTAGATTGGAAGAGAGAAATAAAAAGGGAAATGATTAGGAAAGACTGAGTGATGATAGGTAACTTAGAAGGAACTGAGTAGGAACCTTGAGGTGAGGAATTATTATATGAAAACTTAATTGGATTATATGGGGGGATGTTAGTGATGACAACTCTCTGATTATTGTGAAAGTGGAGACTTACCCTTACAACTATTACAGATTCCCGAATTGAACCATACACTCGATACTAGAGGGATCAATGTAAACTTCACGTGGAGGATCGAGTAGGACCCAACAACATAGCAGCGGGGGCAGAAGGTACAAATGACGATTAGGACTATTCTACCTTTATCTTTACGTTTTCTAGGGGAGCCTGCGTGCCTCTTATTTTCAGTATATACAATTACTGTTTATGTCCATGTATTATATATGACTACGTTGTATATATAAGATGTATCTATTCCACCAAATTTTCTTGTACAAAAAAAAAACTTTCATATTTTTCTAAAAACTTGTAACCTCTCAGTTAAGTAGGATAATCTAGTGGAAGGGATTGTCCTAGTTAGTTGATGGTGTTACATCCTATATATCGAAAGGCATCTAAATCACTTGACAATTACAATTTAACCTCAAAATTTAACAATCTAACTTAACCTAAGCTACACAAGGTACCATTAACTAAGAATCAAAGTAAGTCAATTGTTTCAGAGGTTTTTGACTTACTGAATCAAAGTCAACAAAGTTCCCCACAATGGTTGAAATCCTCGATGGCACCCACGGGTTCAAAACACCTCATACAACAATGAATTTGAAGAATTAAGATGAATTTTGTAGAATTAGAAAAAACACCCAAAATTAGTTTTCAAACATACCTTAAATTGATGGAAATTAAAGAGAGGGTTACAATCCCAAGCTCCCTTGCACATGTGGGAAAAAGGAGAAGAAAATGGAATCTTGCCTTTGCTTTAGATGGAAGCGGAATGAAGAATAGAAAAGAACCTTGTTCTCACCTAGAAATTAAAGAAGATGAATCAAGGGATAAGGATAGAGGGTGAATGGTGGTGAATAGTGGGATAGGAGGAAGAAAAGAAGGGAAATTTACTTTTATTTCTATTGTTAGTTGTGTTATGGGAAGAAGAGTGAGATAGGTTTAAGTGGTTAAGGGTAGTTCAATCTTTTTACCCACCTGATTAACTTCTGAAATTAACTGACAATTTAATTTAACTTTTAAACTTAACCAACTTAATCTCATATTTAACTAACCCCATTAATTAATTATAATCAACTGCTCTTAATTTATTATTCGGTTATCATTAATTATCCAGAAAAATTAATTCAGGATGATACAAATCTGTTCAGTATGGGGAATAGACTTTCAATAGGGGTACCTGGTATCTTGGTTCATACATCTTACTACGATCCAATAGGGATCTGGTATTGTATCCTTAATCTTAAGGTCTTGATGTGATGTCGTCCAACAACCACTGATATGTCGCATTGTGGGGGAAACATGGTGTCACCTGCAGATACACTTTGACGATCAAGTCAATATCAAATAATTAATATTAGAGCTTAAGCGATAAGGTTAGTGAATGTACACTATGTTGTAGTAAATAAATGGTATTTTTAAAGTTGGTTGGTGGTGGTGTCCTACGTGAGCTGTATGAGTAAGATTTTCATGAAGTGCAGGGAAAACTGACATAGTCGTAGGAATTCCTGACACCTCTATAGATATGAATACTCTAGCCACTCCTTTATCACAACTAATATTGACTTACTGCATGATATTGGTTATCGTGAGTCATTTTAGGGATTGTCATTATGGGGCTTATGTTAGTACTACAATGGGCCCTCTAATAAGGATACTGATATCAGGCCGAAATCATATATTATTGACATTATGTATTGATTATAACTAATAAAATTATAAATATATACAAGTTCATGTTCTATATATAAATATTCACATATATGTAATGATGATCAACTCACTACAAGAAAATTCAAATTTAGGGAGGAAGAAAAATGTCACTAAATGGTAGCTAATGCCTCACAAAATCTAATAGCGAGACAATAGTGAGAAAATAGCTACGGATCCTTTCATAGCCAAAAAAACAAGTCGCTAATGAGCTACAAGTGCAATTTCCTCACTAATGTGTCCCTGCTTATAAAGTAGTGAGGAAATGTTAGTCTCTAGTTTGTTGCTAAGTTACAGGAACATTTTCGTAGCAACTTTGCTATGGGATACTATTATCGGTATTGTGTCACAAAATTGTAGCTAAACTTCCTTGGTGAACTACATCAAATCCCTCGCAAATTTGTTAGTTTATTGCTTTGCCAATTTCCTCGCTTTACTGTAGCAAATCATCATAAAAAAATCAAATATTTCCTCGCTAATAGCCTCACAAACTTGACACAAAAATAAAGCAAATTCCTTGCTAATTTGTCACTAGTTATAAAATAGTGAGGAAACATGTGTCTCTAGTTTGTCGCTAAGTTAAAGCTATATATTTTTAGCAACTTTGGTGGAGAATACTATTATCGGTGTTTTGTCACTAAAGTGTAGCTAAAATTCCTCGCTAAAATGCAACAAATCCCTCGAAAGTTTGCTAGGCTATTATGTTGGCAATTTCCTCGCTTTATTGTAGTAATGTATTACCGTAAAAACTCAAATAGTTCATTACTCATAGTCCATAAGTTTCTTGTTAATTTAATTATTTTTGGTAAAATAAATTTGTTAAATTATTCATAGTTTATTTTATATCCCTCAATATATTTTCAATAACAACCTATTAAATAAAATATAAGTAGAAACAAAAAAGAAATGAAAAATAATATATAATAAAATTCTATTTTTATAAAATTTCTTATAAACCAAAGAGTTGTAATCTCAATCTAGAACACCGAATTTATATAAGAGTATCAAGATCAACATTAATTACATAATACTTAGCCACGCTAAAGGCAATGTTTTAAACCTTTAAAAGTAAATATGACCTAAAAAATTGTTAATTTTACAATCCATTCCAATGCTTAGCCATGAAAACATTTAGCAACAATGATGTATCAACGAGCCAGCCAGCAAACAATTTTAGTCTCTACATAAATAATTCTCTAAGCATTAAAACCTTGCTGATCTTATCTTATATGTCACAAAAGGTCCTTGGTCTATCAATATCCCCACTACATATGCCATGTCACCTTTGATTTCTAACTTCACATTCCTCCTCACCATTTTCATAGTAAAATCACAATTGCCTTGAAAACCTCATTTTCCTTCCTTGGTGGTGCTAGCAGCTGCCCTTTTTTAAAACAAGATCAATGCAAGAGTTGTTCCATATGTGATCAACCCAGATGGTGTTGTCATTGGAAATGATGGTCATGGTCTAGCATCAGTTGATCTTTGCAACAAGGTAAAGGATGTCTGTAAGAAAGAAGTTTTGGATTTAGGGGGATTAATTGTAATTACACTCAATTAAAGTAACAAATAAAAATTAAGGTGGACTAGGATGAATAATATAAAACATAAAGAGGAAAACAAAGATGTATTCAGATTTTAGAATTCTTAAAGACATAAAATTTAAAGCAAACAATTGATAAAATAAGTAAATAAATTTACATATTATTTACATTCCTAAATTCAAACCATGGACCATAGACAAGCCAAATACAATAAATATATAATATATGTACAAGTGTCAAGAAATGAATTCTAATGAGTAAATAGGCTGAAAAACATCGCACAAATAATGTACCTCATGCTTATTTTTTGGTCTTTGACTATGTATCCCACAGGCAAAGGTATGAGATTAATCCTTCATGCCAGCGGTAGTGATTAGGTATTCTCAAAGTGGATATTACATTCAGGCCCCTGAGAATGACATTGTAGATGAAGTTTGCTTTGGGTCAAAAATTAATTTTTACTACAACCAACCACTATTGACCTCAAAGCCAAATGAATAGCAAGAACAATTTCACATAATACAATATCAATTTTGAATAAATAAAAACTAAGGAGAAGTACTACACAAGACCTTTTCAGAATGAAGTTTCGTGGAATCACCATAGTTGAAGTATTTCTTTTTCAGTAAGAGTTCCTCCAACTTAAAACATATATCAATTCCACAGTTTAATCAAGAGCCTGAAATTTAATAGGAAAGCGTTGAAATTTATGTTATGATACACAAACCTAGAAACACCAACATAAAATATTCTCATGTTTCACTATATTAGAAAATAGACTAGACCTTTCTTCTAAATGGCATTATCAAGTTTTACAATTAAATTATCCTTCTCACACCACACTCTTGGCTAGGTAGAAAGTATACATTTTTTAATATTTAGAAACTTAACACTATATCAAGTATTAATAATGAAAACTTACACTCAAGTCTTTCAAAATGGAGTGATCTGTATTAATCTCCAAAATTCTCCTCCCTTTCATAAACTCTAAACTTGAAGTGTCCCCAAGAGATTGTGCCTTCATTAATCTGAAAAAATAGAATTTAAGAATAAGCCTTGAATCATGAGAATGATAAACTGCTAGTGTTCCAAAAGCAAGCCTTGTAAGTCAATAACTCACCTCTCCATATTTGCAGACCAACCAAACTTCCTTAGTACAAGTACACAGGGAGATGAGCTCAAGCGCTTAGAGATTTGAACTTTAGCCACCTTATCTCCAAGCTGTTGTTTTATCCAATCACAAAGTAGGTTTTCTTCTTATTTAGTTTCCCTCTCCTAGACCTCGTCCTCTTCACCTGATTTGAGAAAACATTATGAGAAACCATGCTAAAATCTAAATTTCCAGGAAACAAGATAGTCAACAAATGGAAGCGAAGTAGAAAGCATGACAAACCTAATTCTAAATCCTCCTTGCTGATGTCAACAAATTTCTTTTCTTTGTCTGTAGGTTCTGAATGGTAACCTCATCAATAGGTTCAACCAAATAAAGAACCTACAATAATAATGGACCCAAAAGTAGAGAAAAAGGTTAGCATCACCCTCCACAGGATGGCAGGAGACCGCAGGAGGAGGCCAGGTTTCAACTTCTGACCACCTTTCCTGTCACCTCACTGACCAGAACCCCGACTACATGCCCAAATTACCAAAATATTATAATAACTAAATATACCTTAATATTCTTTTGAACTAATTTCTCCAAAAATGGAGCAGTTTTTACACTTTTCAAACTGTTAGTTTCTAGGTAAAATATAGCCTTTTGATTTCACCCATGTTTTCAATATAATCATCTAGACTTGTAAGCTCCTCTTCACTCTTGGATGTGTAAAATCACAACAGTGGCGTTAGGCGCTTATGATTTCCAATGTCCTCAATGTATCCTAGTTTCAAGAACCTACCAAAGTTCTCCCAGAATTTCTTGTAGTTCTGGAATCACAAGCAAGTATGACCATCCCTTCAATCACAATTCATAAAAATATACAAATGCTGAGTTTATTGCAACCAACCTCTTTATTTCCACTCTCAGCAAGGTCTTGAATCATATCAAATACCTTCCTGACGATTCTCTCTCTCTCTCTCTCATTATTCTTACTTAAAATTAAATATTGTTAGAACCAAACATTTTGGCCTGTATCAAAAATAGGAAATGTATAAATTTTTCCTATCACAATGCCCTTTATTCATGTTCAGCAGGAAAATATAGCAAAAAGAGGTATGTGAATAAATATTTCCTATCACTACATTCTTTATTTATGTCCAGCAGGAAAAATATAAAGTTCTCTTACAATTCTGCTTTCTTGAAGGATCTCTTATGAAACATTAAGAGAAAGGTCATTGGAATCAACCACACCCTTCACAAAGCTCAAGTAATATGGAAACTGCAAAATAAATGTATAATAAAATTACTACAAAAGTATAACAGAATAAGAAAAAGGAGAATAGCATTAAAGGGCTCAAGCTCTAGGTTATGTCATTTGCAATCATCAATGCTCCTTGCTCATCTATTTTTATGCAAACATGAACATCTAACAAAAAAAGAACAAGGGGCTATAAAACAAAAATATGCCACATATTTTCTAGTGCCTAATGAGTTTCTTAGTAGCTTTCCAATCTATTTCAGAATCACCCTTCATTGTAAACCACAAAAAGCTGAATCAAAAACTACAACAGGAAGAAATTTAAAAACAAACAAATAAAAATGCCACCTTAGACTCAATATGCCATAAGAAGTACAAGAAGTCGTGAACCACGAGGCACTGCATGGAAGCCTAATTAGGAATTATGACTTTAAATTAAATTGGAACATTGATTGAATAGATTTCTAATTAGGAACTCTAGCTTTGGCTTACTGTAGTAGGATCGCTATATATAATACGGACTGTGACCATTGGAACCTGATCATGATGAACCACTACAGCTTACTGGTCCATTGGCAGCTGCATCAAAGGCTGATCTCCAGTCATCACCAGCTTCGCTGCTTCTTGGGTTACTCTCTATAGTATAAACAAGCAAACCAAATAAAAAAGATTAACCAAAATAGGGAAGTTACTAGTCCAATTCCAACCAGATGCTTTCATACATTAATAAATATATAAATAAATAAGAAATTTACATATACCTACACTGCCATTTGACTAACTAGAGGTAACAGCTGCTCGATTGTCATGAATACTCTGCCGTGTTAATTTTAAGAGAAGCGGGGATTATTTCTGGTATCGTTCTCCTTTACCGTTCT
This sequence comes from Clitoria ternatea, assembly GCA_037962975.1. Taxonomy (NCBI): domain Eukaryota; kingdom Viridiplantae; phylum Streptophyta; class Magnoliopsida; order Fabales; family Fabaceae; genus Clitoria; species Clitoria ternatea. Next base: position 33,258,478 of record CM075673.1, on the reverse strand, counting down.
CTTCTGGTACCATTCTCTTCTGCTACCCTAATGAAACCTTCATAAAGATGTAATAGACATACTCCAAGTTCTAACCAAATGCCCTAAAGCATAGAACAAAGAGCACATTGTCGCAAAATAACTTCTACCAAAACCACATTAAGCTAATACTAAAATTGATCCAAGGAAGTAAGATAGACCTAGAATTTAGCAAAAGGTTAAAACACTTATTCCACACAAATAATGCAACATGTCAATATAAGAACCTATGAGGGATCATGAACAAAAACCACACGTAAAAGTAAGACCCATATTAAGGAAAGAGGCTTATGTGTGACCTTCAAGATAACAACCCATTAAAGAAAATATAAATAGGAAAAAAAAGTAAATGAAAAATATTATGTAAGAAAATCCCATTTATTTAGTAATTCTTGTAAACCTAAGAGTTGTATGTCAAGTTAAACAAAAATAGGTGGTTCTAAAAACAAATTCAAATATCAAGTCAAACATCAAAATTCTAATACTAAACCATGTAAAAAAAATCCTAATTGATAATTCAGTCTAAGTTGAAGGCATCGTGATCATCAAAGTTTGCTTCATTCTCCTCCCTAGCACCATGGTTTTGTGATGCTCCAGTTGATGTTACGAGTCCATCTTGGAAACCAGGAATCCTAGATAGTAATGGAACTAGTTGAGCCTGGACAAAGGATGATAATGCATCATTTACAATTTGTGTGAGTCGTGTATCATCCGTAGGTGGAGGATAAGAAGGACGCCCAGTCTCATAGCCTTGTGATGAACTACTAATTTCTAAGCTATTACCTAGACCATGAACTCTTCCTTTTTTGGTGTGACCCACAACATCAATCCACACTTCCTCATCAACCATAGGATGAGTCTCAGAATCTTACCCATACTTCTCTGTTATGGCAACATCATATGATTCCTACATTAAAAGAAAACATGTACATATTTACAAATCTAATAATGAACTAGTTGTCACTGTGAAATATTATTTATATAAAATGAAATTCAAGTTTACTTCTATAACACAACATTATAGTATAACTTAAAAAACAAATTACATTTCAATTATACAAAATGAAGTGTTGAATTTAAAGATACTCACAATAACATTCTTTGAGCGCTTAGAAACATAATCCCCATTCTTCTTTTTATGAACATGATCATACAATTCTCTAAAAGTAACATGGCGCTTCAATTCGGCCTCCTGTAACCACATATAAAGGGATTAATAAGTACTATATATAAAGATAAAAATAAAATAAAATCATAGATACATTACCATTTTCCGTTTATGTTCACCGAAGCTTATTGAACCTCCAGTGTGTAACATGGAATCGGGGATAGATGCCCTATTACTTCGTCCTGCCTGTGACCTTTTTTGCCATTCTTCAGTGACCCAAATGTCAACCAAACCATCCCAGACTTCTCTTCTCATTTCTCTTGGACCATGACCTTTTAAATCAGCAATATTATTTGAGTTAATTTTCTTGAAGGTTGCTTCTCTTGCCTTTGCCAATAGATCAGGGTAACGATCTCCGCATGTTCGATCCCAAACAGTCCTTGCCATGCTACTATCATATAGAGTTGCAAACTTGTATTTTTCCTACATAAATAAAACGTTAAGAAAATCTCATAGAAAACAAAATTATGAAAATAAAAAAGCACAATAACTATTTGTAAACCTTAAAGTCATCAAATAATGTATCTTTCACGTCCATAGGATATTCTTTCCATTTACTAGCTGCAATCGGCATCCTTGGTAAGATTTCCGCTGTAATATCACGAGTCACACATGATGGGATAAACCTCCTTCTACATGTCAAATAACAAATGATATGAGCCTATTAATTCAACATAACATTAATATATAATTTGTAATTTATAACCACTTACGGGCGAGTAACTGGCTCCACAGATATAATAAGCTTCTTAATAGTTACGGGGTTAGATACTTCACTAGAAGGCCCTGAGTTTGGATCACTACTTCCAATGTTATTTGGATCTAACGTTGGTGTCGATTGGGTAGGTGATTTATCGGCAGTGGGTTCCTGGACAGTAGTTGATTGTCTTCCAATAGGCTGTTGAATATTTGTTTTTTTCCTAATAGGTTCTTGAACATTAGTTGATTGTCTACCAACAGACTGTTGAACAGTTTTTGTTTGCCTAATAGGAGCTGTTATACTTCTAAAAGCTTGCTGCATATTGGTTCTTTGCCTAATAGATGCTGGTTGCGCTCTAGCAACTTGTGATTGCCTTTCATGAGTCTCCTGGCCATTAGTTGTCACATTGCGGGAAGTTGAATCGTCACCTATAATAAGTAAACAAAGACAAAAAAATGACATTAAAACAAGTTTTGAATTAGTATATAAAAGACTAAACATTATAATTAACAATACTTGATAAGTGAGGAGAAAGTTGTGTTGGATCACAAGCAATGTTTGGTTGTGAAAGTTCAGGTAGAGTATAGCTTCTTGCATGACCCCTATAACACCCTCAGTTAGATAAGACAAACCCTTCTATAGGATCATCCTATTTAACTAAGAGTGTTAACAGTTTTCAGAAAAAATGAATATATATATATATATATATTTAAATAATATAAAATGATGGCAGATCAGTGGAAGCAAATAGTAGATAAATCACATAGTCATTCACTATAAGTAATTGTACTCTTAATAGAATGGGGCACGCAGGCACCCTTAAATATTATACAGTCATCCAGTGTCTTATTATTCATTAATAAATATCTACTACTTCTATTCTAATTTTAATGAGCACTCCCAGTTGGTTTAACGTATTACTGTTCGTCGTACTCCTGTTCTTGGTTTCCTATTTCCTCTGTTAATATTCAACAGTAAGGGTGAGTATAACCCAAGACCCTGAAGGTCATCCGGTGCGGACATAATCTAGTTAACAGATAATAACACATCATGCAATTAACATATTTATAACTATAACAATCAAATGTGCTGTCATGGAATGCATGAGTTTGATTTATTATGATTTATCTTAATTAAGTCTCATGATGCATGTGGGCCCAATAAATCAATCCACCATTATCATTCTTTTATTCTTTGGAATTCATCCTGCTGAAGTTGCCTCTTGGGCACAACGTTTCCATTCTAGAGCGATCGGAGCTCACCAAGTCCTCCATTCATTATCATAAGGTACGAATGAACTCCCGTCATTTAGTCGAAGTACACCAGAATTGCATCGTCTCACCCGGCTTCAGGCGCGACTCTGATGCCATTGGGTTTCCGTTCCGGTCGTACTCCCAAGATTCCCCTCAGAGATCGAACGTGAATGTCCTCCAGCGTACCAGGTGTATGCTCTAGTTTTTCTCCTTCAAAATATTTTCATGATGCGAAATGCATTATTTTTATCATTTGATCCTTGGGTATCTATGTGTTTCCAGTCTCATAATATTTATTCACAAGCTCTTGGATCCATCAACTATTCAGACGTTGCAAGTCATTTTTATTATTATTTATTCTTATTCTAGAAAATATATCGGTTATATCTTGGCTAAAATAAGACTTTGTTTAAAGAGTAAATAATATGTTTCTTATTTCATTATTCAAGATTAAAACAATAATAATATCTATAACAATAATACTAGTTAATAATAATAATAATAAGAATAACAATAATAATGATAATAAGAATAATAATAATAATTGTAACATCCCAAAATAATTTAAAAAGAATTAAAGAAGAGTTTCTGAATGAAAATCCGAGTGAAAAATATAAAAAAACAAAGTTTTCCAAGTAAAAAGAGTTGTTTCCGAGTGACAATGTTGAAAACCAGATTTTCCGAGTAAAAAAATATTTGATTCCGAGTGAAATGAGTTTTCCGAGTGAAATAACTATGATTCCGAGTGGAGTAAATAGGATTCCGAGTAAATCAGGCTGAGAGGAGTTTTTGAGTAAAATAAATATGAATCCGAGTGAAATAACCATGATTCCGAGTGGAATCAGACTGAGAAGAGTTTTCTGAGTGAAATTAAGATGTTTTCCGAGTGAAATATGATTGAAAAGAGTTTTCTGAGTGAGGAATCGTTCTGTCAGAATGGAACACATTCGAGTAAGTTAAAATCCGAGTGAAATGGAAACATCTCCGAGTGAAATGCTTCCGAATGAGTTATTTGCGAGAGATGTGGAAGTACCTCTCGGAATGATATTTTTGATTAAGTAAACGTCCGAGTGAAATTTATCAGGGTGGATGGTTTACCGAGGGAAGTGTCTCTGTGTCATTTCCAAGCAAAACATTCCGAGTAAGTCTTTCCAGGAATGGTGTTTCTGGTTTAAGGACTCTAATTCCGATTGAAGGTGTTTCTGAGTGATTAATTCCGACAAGAATAATTATCCGGGTGATGTTTCAGTGAATGAAAGGCCCGACCATGATATGTGAAGTTGTTCAGCAGTTCGGATTGTATTTTAGTGGAAGGCTTGGCCGGTTTATGAGAATAGCGAGTGAAATTATGTCAAGGTGGATAGTTTACTGAGTTAAATCATGTATTTTTGTATTTCAAAAGATCCGGTCGGTTATTGTAAATCAGATATTTAATTCAAAATCTGTTTGAAAGTATTATTGGTGTAAATCCGGTCGGATTTATGTAAAACAGATGACTGAAATTATGTATTTTTAGATGGTCCGGTCAGTTTATATAAAACCGAGCTTGTTATTCATTGAATCCGACTTCTGTTTTATAATTTCTCACTGGAATTCACATAGACACCCATGATTCTTAATATTTTCACAGTCCAATACCGATCATATTATTTAGTCATCAAGATTAATAATAATCAATACAGTCAATCGAACATATTCACTGAATTATCATGTTAATAATAAGCAACACAGCCAATTGAACATATTCATAGCAATAAAGATATATAAAAACAAACATATAAAAATTAAAGCATATTAATCAATAATTCCTGAACCTGGCCTGGAAAGGTGAGGACCAAGGGTACCTTAACCCTTTCCTTTCACTCAGATTTCCCCAGAATACCTGAGAATATACCCCCTTTACCTTGACGGAGTTGAGGACGTTCCCTTTACTGTCCTTGCTTCAGCTCTGAGTGAGAGAGAAAAGGAAAATGAGAGAAGAAGAAGCTTGTACGTAGAAAAAGAAGGAGAGAGCTTTTGTTAATTTCTGATGGTTCTGAAAGTTTAGCCTTGAGAATGAATTATGGCATCAATTAAATAAGGAAGAGGCAAGTGGGAGACAAGTTTTCCATGACTGAAGGTTAGGTGGAATAATGGAGACTTTTGGACAAAAGGTGAGCTGTTTTTTTTGACCACTTCCATTGTCAGCTTGCATTGATTGGAATGGATATATAATAAAATATATAAAGGTGTTATGATTGGAGTGAAAAGTGTTTCACGTGAAGGATCAGGACCCTAGGCGCTTGAGCGTAGAATGCTTGCTTGAGCGTGGATCTGGTCAGCAAAGGAAAAGCTCCATCTCACTCAAGCGAATTCCGACTCGCTTGAGTGAGGCACAAGGCTCGCTTGGGTGAAGCAAGCGAACAGGGTGAAATCTGCTTACAATACTGACTCGCTTGAGCAAGGCACCCTCTTGTTTAAGCGAAATCTGAAACTTCACTCGGTGTTATTCCACTTGGAAAATGTCTCACTCGGGTGAACTCTCTCATGGCATTCTTACACTCAACTCTGAGCTCACCCACTCGGAATTTCACTACTCGGACACATCTTGATCCGAGAAGTACTCATTTGAAATCATACTTGTCTCGGAAATTTTCACTCAGAGAAGTTTCATTTGGAATTGAGGCATTTTACTATGTTTGACTCGGAAACGACCCATTTGAAAATGTTTGACTCGGAAACGAGTCACTCGGAAGTGTTTGACTCGGAAATGAGTCATTCGAAGGCGTTTGACTCGGAAATAAGTCATTCGAAGTCATTTGACTCGGAAACGAGTCATTGAAGACGGGTCACTCGGACCTTTCACCCAGAAGTGGTTCTCTCAAACACACTTCACTCAAAAGTGTCTCCGAGGCTAGGACTCCACTCGGAAGTGGCTCTCTCGGTCATGTCTTACTCGGAAATCATGACCCTCACTCGGAATTCCAACCTTCAGTCGGAATTTTCAACTTTTACTCAGAATTTCTCTTGGTCACTCAGAACAGAGCCCTTTTTCACTCAGAATTTACATCATACCATTACTGGTCTATATAGTTTCCATAATCACACCCAAAAATGAAATTTCTGAGATATCACAGACCATCTACAGGGTATTTATTCTCTTATTCTTACTTACAAACTTTCCATACTTCAAAATTACAAGATTAAAACTGTTATTAAAAAACAGGGATGTCACACTCTCCTCCCCTTTTGGGAATTTCGTCCCGAAATTCAAAGTTGAAACAATTGAGGGTACAATTCTCTGATCTTTTCCTCAATTTCCCAAGTAGCGTCCCCATCATCTGTCTGACTCCAAACTACTTTGACCAAAGAGATTTCCTTTCCTCTTAACTGTTTGAGACGTCGGTCAATAATCTTAACCAGTGATGCTTCAAAGGTAAGGTTTTCTTTCAGAATAAATTGATCAGGACTCAGAACATGATCAGGGCTTGGTACATATTTAAGGAGTTGAGAGACATGAAAAACATTATGAAGGTTTGTTAGCTCGGTTGGCAGAGCAATACGGTACGCATGAGGTCCTATCTTTTGCAGAATCTGATAGGGTCCTACGTACCTGGGACTTAACTTCTTAGCCTTTAAAGCTCTTCCCACACCAGTGGTAGGGGTAACCTTGAGAAATACATGGTTTCCCTCCTCAAATTCCAATGGCTTCCGACGTTTGTTGTAGTAAGTCTTTTGTCTATCTTGTGAAGCCTTCATTGCCATTTGGATATTTCGGACTTGTTCTGTAGTCTTCTGAACAATCTCTGGTCCAATTATCATCTTTTCACCTATCTCATACTAACATAAGGGTGTACGACATTTTCTTCCATATAGAGCTTCATAAGGGGCCATACCGATGCTGGCATGGTAGCTGTTGTTGTAGGTAAACTCAACAAGTGGAAGGTATTCTTACCAACTTCCCCCATGTTCTAAGACACAAAGACGTAACAGATCTTCAAGAGTCTTGATTGTCCGTTCTTATTGTCCGTCTGTCTGTGGGTGATATGCAAAACTTAACTTTAGACGAGTTCCTAGAGCTTGTTGCAGGCTCTTCCAAAACTGTGATGTGAAACAAGGATCTCTGTCAGACATAATTGCAGTGGGTGTTCCATGTAATTGTACGATTTCCTTGATATAGATCTGGGTGAGTTTCTCTAGAGACTACTTCATATTGACAGGGATAAAATGAGCGGTCTTTGTTAATCGATCCACGATTACCCAAATAGCATCATATCCAGCTGATGTTCTGGGAAGTCCAGTCACGAAGTCCATAGCAATCTCATCCCATTTCCATTCTGGTATCTCCAAAGGTCGAAGGATCCCACTTGGTCGTTGTTGTTCTACCTTTACCTTCTGACACATCAGGCAAGCTGTTACATACTCAGCGATATCCCTTTTCATTCCTTGCCACCAGAATATTTTCTTCAAGTCCTGATACATCTTGGTCGATCCGGGGTGGATACTATATTTACTTTTGTGGGCTTCATCAAGGATGGATCTTTTAAGATCTGTGTTGACTGGAATACAGAGCCTCTGTTGATACCTAATCACCCCATGTTCATCTTTGTCAAATTCTGAGCCTTCTTCTTTTGTCTTTTCTGCTAGACCTTGTAATTCCTGATCATTGGCTTGAGCTTCTTTGACTTGTTCCAGGAAATCATTTGAAATTCTTAGCATTCCAACCATAAGACTTCCCCTTTTAGGTGTTACTGCCAGATTCAGATCGCGAAACTGTTCAATCAATTCCAACTCCTTTGTCATCATATATGATAGACGTAGAGCCTTTCTACTAAGTGCATCAGCTACAACATTTGCCTTTCCAGGATGATATCGGAGTTCAAAATCATAATCTTTGATGAATTCCATCCACCTACGTTGTCGCATATTCAACTCTTTCTGGTCAAATAGATACTTTAAGCTCTTATGATCACTGAAGACTTCAAAGTATGTGCCATATAAATAGTGTCTCCAAATTTTCAAGGCAAACACAACTGCAGCTAGTTCCAAGTCATGTGTAGGATAATTGACTTCATGTGGTCTTAGCTGTCGTGAGGCATAAGCAACAACCTTTCTTTCTTGCATTAGAACACATCCTAGTCCTTGTCTCGACGCATCACAATACACTTTATATGGCTTGGCAGGATCTGGCAAAATCAAGACAGGTGCACTAGTGAGTCGTTGACGTAACTCCGTAAAACTGCTTTCATATTTTTCGGTCCATTCAAATGGTTGATCTTTACGTGTCAGCCTAGTTAAAGATGCTGCAATTCGAGAGAAATTCTTGATGAATCGACAATAATATCCAGCAAGTCCAAGGAAACTGTGAATTTCTGTCATATTCTTGGGTTGGTCCCAATTTAGTACAGCTTCTACCTTTATAGGATCTACAGCAATTCCCTCTTTAGAGATGACATGTCCCAAAAATTTCACTTCAGTCAACCAGAATTCACATTTTGAAAACTTGGCGTACAATTGTCTTGCACGCAACGTATTTAGAACAATTTGGAGATGTTCCTCATGTTCTTCATGGCTCTTGGAGTAGACGAGAATGTCGTCAATGAATACCACTACGAATTTATCCAAGTATTCATGAAAGATCCGATTCATGTATCCCATAAAGACTGCAGGTGCATTGGTAACTCCAAAGGGCATGACAAGATACTCATAGTGCCTATATCGTGTCCTGAATGCTATTTTGGGTACATCATCCTTCTTCACCCTGATTTGATGATATCCTGATCGCAGATCAATCTTTGAGAAGATAGTGGCTCCTCGTAGTTGGTCCATCAACTCATCAATCCTTGGAAGAGGGTATCGGTTCTTGATCGTAGCTTTATTCAACTGATGATAGTCAACACATAACCGTATACTGCCATCCTTCTTTTTGACTAGAAGAACTGGTGCTCCCCAAGGTGAGACACTGGGTCTAATCATTCCTTTCTCTAAAAGTTCTTCTATTTGCTCCTTGAGTTCATTGAGTTCCTTAGGTGACATTCGGTAAGGAGCAATAGAGATTGGTCCCGCGCCCGGTATAATGTCAATACTGAACTCAATTTCTCGCTCTAGAGGTAGCTCTCGTATATCATCAGGAAAAACTTCTGGAAATTCCTGAACAACAGGAATCTGATCAATTTGAGAAGTGTCCTTGCTTTCAGTATCAGTAAGGATCATGTATAGTTGGACTTCTTTTGTTGGGATTACCTTTTCTGAGCTAACAGGACAAGAATTAGTGACTTGATCACATTCAGATGTAGCAGACCCGAGAGAGATGGATCTATTATGACAGTCAATAAGAATATGGTTGGCAGCAAGCCAATTCATTCCTAGAACAATATCTAGATCAATCAAAGGTAAACATATCAGATCTACTTGATAAACTTTCCCTTCGATGTTGAGAGGACATTCCAAACACATGCAGGAAGGGCAAATAGGTTTATTGGTAGCAGTTGTGACAATCATCTTATTGGGTAGAGAGGTTGTAGGCAGCTTTAAATGTTTTACACAATTCTCGGATATGAAAGAGTGAGTGGCTCCAAAATCATATAATACATTTAACAGAGTATTTCCTATAAAGCATGTACCTTGCACAAGGTCATTCTCTTGTAGTATCTCCACACCATTCATGGTGAATACTCTAGCATTTCCTCCCTGTCTTCCAGCCGAGCCAATTCCAGGCCTTCTAGGATTATTGTTTTGATTAGAGTTATTGTTGTGGTGAACATTCTACATCCTCAGAGCATTATTTGCAGAGGTATTTGTAGCAGGTCCTCTATTCCCTTGGCCTGTTGGTCGCACTATCTGCCTTTGAGTCACTTGTTGCTGGTTGTTAGTATTTCTATACCAACATTCAACATCACGATGTCCAGCCCATCCACAAATTATGCAGGTTCTACAATTTACTGCCATATGTGGTCCTCTGCAGATATAGCATTTCAAGTTCTGACTGTTCCTTTGATCCCTTGAAGAAATTCGGTTGGCTGAGTAAGGTGGTCGGGAATATGGTCGATCTGCTCGAAAATATCTCCTTTGTTGTCGGTCTGGCATACGTCGTTCTGGATCATAACTAGACATTCCAGGTCGTTGAAGATTAGAGGTATTTTCAAAGATGCGGCATCGGTCAACCAAATTAGAGAATTGTGTGATCTGTTGACAACATATAGCTTGGCGAATTTCCTGTCGCAACCCTGCTTCAAATTTTGTGCATCTTGACGCTTCTCCCATGTGGGTGTAGTAAGGACAACATTTGGCCAATTCATCAAACTTAGCAGTATATTCCCCAACTGTCATATTGCCTTGTTTCAGATTAAAGAATTCCTGCTCCTTCTGCCTCCTTATGTCTTCAGGGAAGTATTTGGTGAGAAACTCTGTCTTGAATCATCCCCAAGTAACGACATGTCCATCAGTTGTTAATATGATTCTAGTATGAGTCCACCAGTGCTCTGCTTCCCCAACCAGCATGAAGACGGTAAAGGTTATCCTGTCCTCGTCAGGGCATCGCATAGCGGCAAAAATCTTTTCAAGGTGTTCAATCCATAATTGTGCTCCTTCTGGATCAAAGCCTCCCTTGAATTGTTTAGGATTGTTCCTCTAAAAGTCAGCTAGTCCTTGGCTCTACCAAGTAGAAGCATAAGGTAATTCTTGTCGTTCTATTACCTCCACGATTCGGGTAAGAAGTTCCTCCATGACATGATCATTGTTTCGGCGAGCCAATAGAAAATTGCTGAAAGAATATCAACAAAAGGTTCAGGGTATATGTTAGGTGGAGAATTCTACATAGGAAATTTAGTCTTAGGTGTTTTATGGATTGTTCAATATTTCTATCAGAGTACGTGGAAACCTAGTGGTCCACTTCCCAAGTTTAATGAATCGACTATGCTCTGATACCACCAATGTAACACCCTCGGTTAGATAAGACAAACCCTTCTATAGGATCATCCTATTTAACTAAAAGTGTTAACAGTTTTCAGAAAAAGTGAATATATTTTTATTTTTTTATTTTTTTTAAATAATATAAAATGATGGCAGATCAGTGGAAGCAAATAGTAGATAAATCACAAAGTCATTCACAAACTATAAGTAATTGTACTCTTAATAGAATGGGGCACGCAGGCACCCTTAAATATTATACAGTCATCCAGTGTCTTATTATTCATTAATAAATATCTACTACTTCTATTCTAATTTTAATGAGCACTCCCAGTTGGTTCAACGTATTGCTGTTCGTCGTACTCCTGTTCTTGGTTTCCTATTTCCTCTGTTAATATTCAACAGTAAGGGTGAGTATAACCCAAGACCCTGAAGGTCATCCGGTGCGGACATAATCCAGTTAACAGATAATAACACATCATGCAATTAACATATTTATAACTATAACAATCAAATGTGCTGTCATGGAATGCATGAGTTTGATTTATTATGATTTATCTTAATTAAGTCTCATGATGCATGTGGGCCCAATAAATCAATCCACCATCATCATTCTTTTATTCTTTGGAATTCATCCTGCTCAAGTTGCCTCTTGGGCACAACGTTTCCATTCTAGAGCGATCGGAGCTCACTAAGTCCTCCATTCATTATCATAAGGTACGAATGAACTCACAGGTTCTCATCAATATATATTATTTCATCTTGGGACTTGGCTCTACACGATCATAGATACATCCCGTCATTTAGTCGAAGTACACCAGAATTGCATCGTCTCATCCGGCTTCAGGCGTGACTCTGATGCCATTGGGTTTCCGTTCCGGTCGTACTCCCAAGATTCCCCTCAGAGATCGAACGTGAATGTCCTCCAGCGTACCAGGTGTATGCTCTAGTTTTTCTCCTTCAAAATATTTTCATGATGCGAAATGTATTATTTTTATCATTTGATCCTTGGGTATCTATGACTTTCCAGTCTTATAATATTTATTCACAAGCTCTTGGATCCATCAACTATTTAGACGTTGCAAGTCATTTTTATTATTATTTATTCTTATTCTACAAAATATATCGGTTATATCTTGGCTAAAATAATACTTCGTTTAAAGAGTAAATAATATGTTTCTTATTTCATTATTCAAGATTAAAACAATAATAATATCTATAACAATAATACTAGTTAATAATAATAATAATAAGAATAACAATAATAATGATAATAAGAATAATAATAATAATTGTAACATCCCAAAATAATTTAAAAAGAATTAAAGAAGAGTTTCTGAATGAAAATCCGAGTGAAAAATATAAAAAAATAAAGTTTTCCGAGTAAAAAGAGTTGTTTCCGAGTGACAATGTTGAAAACCAGATTTTCCGAGTAAAAAAATATTTGATTCCGAGTGAAATGAGTTTTCCGAGTGAAATAACTATGATTCCGAGTGGAGTAAATAGGATTCTGAGTAAATCAGGCTGAGAGGAGTTTCTGAGTAAAATGAATATGAATCCGAGTGAAATAACCATGATTCCGAGTGGAATCAGATTGAGAAGAGTTTTCTGAGTGAAATTAAGATGTTTTCCGAGTGAAATATGATTGAAAAGAGTTTTCTGAGTGAGGAATCATTCTGTCAGAATGGAACACATTCGAGTAAGTTAAAATCCGAGTGAAATGGAAACATCTCCGAGTGAAATGCTTCCGAATGAGTTATTTGCGAGAGATGTGGAAGTACCTCTCGGAATAATATTTCTGATTAAGTAAACGTCCGAGTGAAATTTATCAGGGTGGATGGTTTACCGAGGGAAGTGTCTCTGTGTCATTTCCAAGTAAAACATTCCGAGTAAGTCTTTCCAGGAATGGTGTTTCTGGTTTAAGGACTCTAATTCCGATTGAAGGTGTTTCTGAGTGATTAATTCCGACAAGAATAATTATCCGGGTGATGTTTCAGTGAATGAAAGGCCCGACCATGATATGTGAAGTTGTTCAGCAGTTCGGATTATATTTTAGTGGAAGGCTTGACCGGTTTATGAGAATACCGAGTGAAATTATGTCAAGGTGGATAGTTTACCGAGTTAAATCATGTATTTTTGTATTTCAAAAGATCCGGTCGGTTATTGTAAATCAGATATTTAATTCAAAATCTGTTTGAAAGTATTATTGGTGTAAATCCGATTGGATTTATGTAAAACAGATGAGTGAAATTATGTATTTTTAGATGGTCCGGTCAGTTTATACAAAACTGAGCTTGTTATTCATTAAATCCGACTTCTGTTTTATAATTTCTCACTGGAATTCACATAGACACCCATGATTCTTAATGTTTTCACAGTCCAATACCGATCATATCATTTAGTCATCAAGATTAATAATAATCAATACAGTCAATCAAACATATTCACTGAATTATCATGTTAATAATAAGCAACACAGCCAATTGAACATATTCATAGCAATAAAGATATATAAAAACAAACATATAAAAATTAAAGCATATTAATCAACAATTTCTGAACCTGGCCTGGAAAGGTGAGGACCAAGGGTACCTTAACCCTTTCCTTTCACTCAGATTTCCCCAGAATACCCGAGAATATACCCCCTTTACCTTGACGGAGTTGAGGACGTTCCCTTTACTGTCCTTGCTTCAGCTCTGAGTGAGAGAGAAAAGGAAAATGAGAGAAGAAGAAGCTTGTACGTAGAAGAAGAAGGAGAAAGCTTTTGTTAATTTCTGATGGTTCTGAAAGTTTAGCCTTGGGAATGAATTATGGCATCAATTAAATAAGGAAGAGGCAAGTGGGAGACAAGTTTTCCCGTGACTGAAGGTTAGGTGGAATAATGGAGACTTTTGGACAAAAGGTGAGCTATTTTTTTTTTACCGCTTCCGTTGTCAGCTTGCATTGATTGGAATGGATATATAATAAAATATATAAAGGTGTTATGATTGGAGTGAAAAGTGTTTCACGTGAAGGATCAGGACCCTAGGCGCTTGAGCGTATAATGCTTGCTTGAGCATGGATCTGGTCAGCAAAGGAAAAACTCTATCTCGCTCAAGTGAATTTTGACTCGCTTGAGCGAGTCACAAGGCTCGCTGGGGCGAAGCCAGCGAACAGGGTGAAATCTGCTTGCAATACTGACTCGTTTGAGCGAGGCACCCTCTCGTTTAAGCGAAATCTGAAACTTCATTCGGTGTTATTCCACTTGGAAAATGTCTCACTCGGGTGAACTCTCTCATGGCATTGTTACACTCAACTCTGAGCTCACCCACTCAGAATTTCACTACTCGGACACATCTTGATCTGAGAAGTACTCATTCGAAATCGTACTTCTCTCAAAAATTTTCACTCAGAGAAGTTTCATTCGGAATTGAGGCATTTGACTATGTTTGACTCGGAAACGACCCATTTGAAAATGTTTGACTAGGAAACGAGTCACTCAGAAGCGTTTGACTCAGAAATGAGTCATTCGAAGGCGTTTGACTCGGAAATGAGTCATTCGAAGTCATTTGACTCAGAAACTAGTCATTCGAAGACGGGTCACTCAGACTTTTCACCCAGAAGTGGTTCTCTCAAACACACTTCACTTAAAATTGTCTCCGAGGCTAGGACTCCACTCGGAAGTGGCTCTCTCGGTCATGTCTTACTCAGAAATCATGACCCTCACTCGAAATTCCAACCTTCAGTCGGAATTTTAAACTTTTACTCGGAATTTCTCTTGGTCACTCGGAACAGAGCCCTTTTTCACTCGGAATTTGCATAATACCATTAATGGTCTATATAGTTTCCATAATCACACCTAAAAATGAAATTTCTGAGATATCACAGACCATCTACAGGGTATTTATTCACTTATTCTTACTTACAAACTTTTCATACTTCAAAATTACAAGATTAAAACTGTTATTAAAAAAATAGGGATGTCACAACCCCGACTTCGTACACCTCCACCCCAGGTTCGCATGATGAATATCTACATATTGAAATTTCATTTGATTTAGGTAATTATGTATTCCAAAGTTATTAAATAAATCCATGTAAAACGTAAATCATATTTCACTAATCATACCCTTATAAATTAAAGATTAACATTCAATAATCATCACTACTTGAATGTGTATCATTCAAATCCTCATCTTCATCCATGGACTCACTACCCACAATATCTTCATTGCCATCAATAAAGGGATCATCATTCAAATTTTCCTTGGCATTATAAATGTCATTTGTGTTTACTTCTTCCATTGGGGCATGGGTATCAAATAACAACAATGGTTCATCATCTATGACAACATTGTGTGTTCCTAAGGATCCATTGTCTTGATAATAATCAATGTTATGCAACTTATTTGTGTCATCATCTACATTCATTGTTTCAGCCAAAAAGAGCTTTGGTCTGACTTTGCAAGCAGCCCACCATTCATTAGTAGCTCTATTTGTACTTTGTGGGTAACAAGTGTAATATACTTGTTGAGCTTGTTCAGCTAATACAAATGGCTCATTCGAGTGAAGTTTTGATTTCATTTTAATATCAACCAATCCAAAATTTTTATCAACCTTGACTCCATTAATGGGATCAAACCAATGACACTTTAAAACTTGGACTTTATTATTTCCTAAATAAGATAATTCCAATATCTCCTCAATGATGCCACAATAGTCTAGGTCATTTTCACCATATATGTTTCCTCTAACACAAATGCCACTATTCATAGTAGCTTTATTTTGTCCATAACTTTTAGTATGGAATCTATACCCATTGACTATTATCCCATTATAAGAAGTCACAGACTTGGATGGACCAAAACTTAGGTCTCGAATTGTACGTTCCTCAATTTCACTAATACTCACCTGTAAATTTTGACAAACACAATAAATGGTTGTAAATTTTGAAATACAAAATATTAATTTTTATATCACTCATTGTGAATGAATGACTTACTTGATGCTTTAGCCACCAACTAAAGTCTTTATCGTGACTTTCCAATATTTGATCCTCAGATATATTTGGATTTGTTTCCCTTAAAAAATCCTCAAATTGTCTAATAAATAAATATATAAAATTGTTAGTGTTAAACATAATTTAAATAATTTCTGAATTCACTAATTAAAGGAAACTTACTAGAGATATGGTTCAACTTCTATAGAATTCACAAGTACATACGTCTTAACAATTTGAAGCTCAATAACAGTTAAGAATCTTTTCAAACCTTTGCCAATAGGACGACATGGATGTTTAAAAATGGATAATTGGTCATCAATCATATCTTCACCTCCATCATCATTCCGAGGAACTTGAGTACGTCTTGTCTGTATGCTAGGATCAAAATACAAGGACACAAAGTTGGAAACTTCTTCTAGAATATACGCTTCACAGATACTCCCTTCAACCCTTGCTTTATTTTGTACCTTCCTTTTTAGGTACAACATGCACCTCTCAAATGGATACATCCATCTGTATTGTACTGGCCCTCCAATCTTAGCTTCGTAGGGAAGATGTATAGTCAAATGTTCCATCACATCAAAGAATACCGGGGGGGAAATCTTTTCTAGCTTGCAGATTGTTTCAATGATGGAGAGCTCTAAATCTTCCATGATAGAAGTACATATTTGAGTGGCTGTTATTTCTTTGAAAAACAAACTGAGTTCTGTTAAAGCTCCCCATATAGGTTTTGACAACATATCGTGAAATGCCAAAGGAATCAACCTTTGCATGAAAATATGGTAGTCATGACTTTTCAACCCATATATCTTTCCATCATCTATATTGATGCAACGTGAAATATTTGACACATATCCATCAGGAAACTTTAATTTTTTTATCCACTCACACACCACCTTTTTTTGATTGACACTTAAAGCATATGTTGCCTTCGGTTTCTTAAACTTTCCATTATCAACTATTAGCTCCAAGTTGGGGCGTCTACAAATCTTCTTCAAATCTTCCCTTGCATTTATATTATCTTTAGTCTTTCCTTTTATGTCCATAACAGTGTTGAAGATATTGTCAAACATATTCTTCTCAATATGCATAACATATAAGTTGTGTCATATCAAATTAGTGCTCCAATAAGGCAATTCCCAAAATATGCTTTTCTTGAACCAATTGAACCTCTTACCAAATCCATGTTATTTGAGTAGCTCTTTCCTCCATAAAGTAATCTATCCAATTTGGTTAACTTTGTGTAAAATATCTACCCCATTTAGTTGTTGTGGTGGCAAAGACTTCACTAAAGTTTATCTTTTGAAAGAATGTCGATCACGACGAAAAGCATGATTAATAGGAAGATAATATCGATGGCAATCAAACCAACAAGGTTTCCTACCATGATCCAACCTGAATGCCTTGGTTTGCTCCATACAATAAGGACAAGAAAGATTTCCGTGTATGCTCCACCCAGACAACATCCCATAAGCGGGGAAATCACTTATCACTACTAAAAAAACCCTAAACAGCTACCTCAATTTAGCGACCACCGATTCCCGTCGCTAATTAACGACCACCTTAGTGACCACTTTATACGAAGAGGGACCAAAAAGATGTTAGCGACTCATTTAGCGACCAAAAAAGGAAGCGGTCGCTACCAATTGTAAACACCGTCGCTAGTGCGGTCGCTATATTTTCATCTCCTCCTTTTTTGGTTTCCCTCCATGATTTTTTGTTGGCGCCAAATAGTAGTGATGGTATCTACCGTCGCTAAAATTCCCTCCAACCTTAGCGACGGTCAAGCTGCGTTGCTATGTTTTGTACTCGTGACAGAATTCGTCGGCCGTCGCTAATATTCAGGAGAGTAGTGACAGAATTACTGTGCCGTCGCTATGATTTTCGTCTTCCCTCTATATTTTAACTTTTAAGAATGGAAGGTAGTGACGGTGGGGTGACACCATCGCTATTGTTCAGGAGATTAGTGACGGATTATGTTTGTCGCTAGTGTCTCCTGCCTTCCCATTACAATGGTAGCGACCAGTTTTTCTATCGTCGCTATAGTTGGAAATATCAGCGACGGCATTCGTCCGTCGCTAAGTCCAAACTAAAAATGTTGGAGGGAATTCAAAAGTTAGAGACGGGTTGGCCGTCGCTAGTGTGTTTACATTAGCGACTCTATAACGTGCCGTCGCTAAGGGTTATAACTTATTCCCCCTTGCTCGAGCCCTAATCAGTATTTCGTCTCTGCTCCCGTCATTTTCTTCTCTGCCCCTCCACTCTATTTTTCCCTCTCAAGTTCCTAATCTTCTTGTCTCCTCACTTTCCTATCCCCCTCCATTGACCATATTTTC
The DNA here is from genome assembly GCA_037962975.1 of Clitoria ternatea. Taxonomy (NCBI): domain Eukaryota; kingdom Viridiplantae; phylum Streptophyta; class Magnoliopsida; order Fabales; family Fabaceae; genus Clitoria; species Clitoria ternatea. The sequence continues at coordinate 33,240,135 of CM075673.1, read as the reverse complement.
GGTTCCCTTCCCCCTCTCAAGCTCCCTTCTCCCTCTCCCCCTCACTTCCCTCTTCTCCGTCAGACACACCGAACACGACTCCCTCTTACCGGTGCAGCGGTCCTCCTTAACCTTTCCATTGTCTCCCTCCCCTCTCCATTGGCTCCCTCACGGCTGACACACAGGGGTCACCATTCCATTGTCTCCATCACACACATTCACGATTGTCTCCCTCACGGCTCTGTAGTGGTCAGGTTTGAATCCCTTCTCTAACTCCCTGACATTGGTTTTTTTCAAGCTTAGGGTGGTAGAAGTTTAACTTGCTATTGTGTTCTGTTTGGTAAAGTTAAAATTTATGACATTGCGTTTTGATTTTTCTGAGGACCTTGATTGTGTTTCTAGTGTTTGCTCTTACTGTTGGTGTCCCCTTTTTCAATTGATTCTGATGGTAGTTTTATATTCTTATTACCATTGCTATGATTCTGTTTTATTAAAAGAGAAGCCCTCTTCCCAACTTCTGAAACTTACACCAAAGAGGGAAGAGGTAGATGGAGAAAAACAATAAGAAAGAAGAAGATTAGAGACACTGTCTCTGGTTCAGAACAAAAGAACAAAATAAAATTGTGTTGAATGTGCTCACACTGTTGAAGGAACTAATTGGGTCATTTTATGTGTATGTGGTTCCCAAACAGTCTCGGTAGGTCCATAATTAGATATAGAATAAAAACTGATTTATGTCCATAATTAGGTCCACTAATATGGTCATTTTATGTCTCTGGTTTCAGTTTTATCTGAAATCTGATTTATCATATTGTGAGGTGAACAAAAACTTCCATATAATGGCCAAAACTCAGTCATCAAATATAGAATATTTTCAGATTGAAGGAAATTTTCTGGAACCTATTAAGAACACTAACTTTAGTTTAACAGAAAAGACCCATGAACAATTGCTATCACCACTGTTCACACTTTAGCCATGTTGCCATCATATGTTGGAATAAATATATCACTTTCTAGGGAGACAAGATAATCTACTGCAGCCATTTGTAAGGAGTGATTTTGGAAATATATCAATTCTGAAGGTTCCATAAGAGTTTCTTTTCTCACCTATTCCAGTTAGAGAAAATGTTAGTGTAAACTGACTAATTTGCATCTAAATACATCATCATATCTGATTTGCCTTTTTCTACTTACCAGATTAAGAAATAGTCCTAGTAAACTTGCCATCCTGAACCCTACACCATATATATCTCCAGCAAAAATATAAATTTGAACATTGTGATCTATGCCTAGTGCTGTCAATACCATAGCAGTTTCCTCAGGTGTTAAAGGGCATAAGCCTTCTTTCCTCTTAAGCTCAGAATCAATGACTTTTACCTTCCACAGGGGATAAGCATATCTGAGAAAAACCATTTGCCAAACTTACACTCAAATAATGACAATTAGAGAAGCAAAATAGATGTTTGTAAAAGTTGATATAGGAAACAGTGAAAACAAATTAAGAAGGTAAAATGTATGAAACTTTTCTCATAAGTTGACACTTGTTATGGGCATTTGATTTTAGAAAATCTTTTTTGTTATTATTTTTTAATTTCGATATTAGTTATAAAACTGTTATATTGTTTTTTGTTTTCAAAATCTATACAAAAAACACTGAAAACAACTATGTTTTTGTTTTGACTATTTCATTTACAAACTTTGAAAAACAAAAAATAAAGTGACTTGTAATTAAATTTGAAAATAAAAATAAAAACAAAAATCATTTTTAATGATCAAAGAGGTCTGTTAACTTGGAGAAGTTAGATGGGGAAAACTTGTAAAAATATTGAAGAGGATTAGTTGATTTTAACTAACTGGAGAAGTTTGATTTATTTTATCTCCTAGTTTCAGTTAATTTCTTTTCCTGTAAGTAGAAGTTTATCCAACCTGGCTCTTAGTAGTATGTTTGGTATTCAAGTGAAGGCAGTGACAAACATTTTAACACACACTTCTCACTCCTAGGATTGAATATTTAGTGTGTAAATCTGCGTATTTGGTTAAGTTTGTGGAAGTTTCTGCGTGTTTGGTTCAGTTTGGTGCAACTCATGCAACTAGAAATTCTTTTGAGGCAAAGTGTTTAATGAAATCAAATGCTGTTGAGTTTTTGAACAAAAAAATAAAAGCAAGTTAAACTAAAAATAACATGTTTTTAAAATCAAATGTTGTTTGGTTTCACTAATAATTAATATCTTTAACTTTTTACAGATGAAGCAAAATTAAAAAAGACATTTAACAAAGTTTAGATTCATAGATTTGGTTTAGGGTTTACGAGAAATAACAGGTTTTTTCAGTTCTGAATTATCAGGTTTTTTCAATATCTTTCAATATCATCTCTTCTCTCTTCTTTTTTATTTCTTCTTGTCTCCTCTTAAGCTGAATGCTTGGCCATTTCTCTGTTTCTGTGTTTATCTTCTTTTCTCTCTCCTCTTCTTTTCTCTTCTTTTCTCTCTCTTCTCTTCTGTTCTCTTCTCTTCTTTCTCTTCTCTCTTCTCTTCTCTTCTCTTCTCTTCTCTCTCTGAATGGTTGGTCGTTTCTCTTCTCTCTCTTCTCTTCTCTCTTTTTATCTCTCTATTTCTGTTTTAAATTTCTTTTCCTTATTTTTTCAGTTCTCTCTCTCCTTATTTTTTTAAGTTTTAATCTTAATCTGTAAATTATTTGTTTCAGTTTTATTAATTTGAGTATATAACTTGTATATTAGGAAACCAAAAAATTTATGAAGTTGCTTGGAATAATCTCCTGTGATAATCAAAATTAATTACTGACATGATAATCCATGATTATATATCAAAGCATGTTGGTAATTTTATCCTCCTCTTAATTAGAACCTTTTTTTCATAGTTCCTTCTGATATGGAACCACTCTTCAAAATTTTGAGCTTCAAAAGGGATCCTTAAGACCTCTTCATTCCTAAACCCATATTCTTCAGCTGACCTACTCAAAAGCTTAAAATAAATATACATCACCAAGTGCTTTGATGTTGTGACCACCATCCCTGTCCTATCTTTTATTTAAAACTTTTATTAAAAATAATAATTAAAAATAATTTTTTAGGCCCCCTTCCAGGAATTTCAGTGTAGAAACCGGAATTCGTTTCCCTTCACCATCCTCTTCTTTATCTTCCTCATCACTACCCACCATGAGAACTAACCTCTTCATCTTTCTCACTAGACCCAACAACCACCAACCTTCACCTTCATCCCCTTCATCCCATCACCACCAACAGACAGCATCTTCTTCATCCTCACTACCTCAACAGCATCATCCCCTTCACCTCCAGCAACAAAGAAAAAAAAACAGACCCAACAACCTTCATCCCTTTTATCCCAACAGCACCAGCAACACCTTCTTCATCCTCTCAAACCTCCCAACATCTTCCTGAACAATAAAACCAAAAACAACAAAAAAAAATAATAACAGAGATCAAAATAAGGAGAAAGGAAAAGAGATAAAAAAAAGGTACCCCTCTTCTACCTCTCCCTCTGCCGGCCAGGAGCCAGTCACCGTCACCGGTGACCCTTCCTCTCACGTTCACTCTCTGTCTCGCCGAACTCCCCCTCTGTTCCCCCTCTCTCTCGTCGGTCAACACCGGCGCCGGTCTCCTTCTCATCCCCTCTCTGATCTCCCTCACTGTCTCCCTCCGCCGATCTCCCTCTCCTCCTCCATCGTCGGAGCCGCCCCCCTCTGTTCTCCCTCCCTCTCGTCGGTCAACACCAGCGAACTTGAATTGTGAAAGTTGAGTTAGAAATTTGCCTTGTAAATATCAATAATCAAGTGATTTTGTAATTTTTTTTCCATCTTGCATTACTAAAATCTATTGCATAGAAATTTCATTTTATGTCAAGAAAAATATGTTTAAGTTTTAATCCTATCAACTAATCTCTGGAAAGGTGTGCTTGGTTAGACTTAATAATCCTTTTTCTTGTTTTGGGTTTGCACTTAATCTTCTGAGTCTATTAAGTATACGTACATGGATATCTAAAGAATTGAGAGCTCTTTCTTATTTTATAAAAGAAAAGAATTGAGAGCTCCTCCTAAAGTCTAGGTTCTAAATAATAGAAAAATAATCTTTGATATAGCCAGTCTTCAACCTCTTAAATCCATTAAAGCCTCCCTATTCGAATCCATTAGAGTGTTCTTATTTTTCTTACTTGAACTTGACCTTTAACATTGAATGGGATAGACCTTATATAATATTGAGTAATTTTCTTTGACTGTCTCTGTTTGTTTAGTTTCCTTGCAATGTACTTAATCTATAATTTTCTTTACGTGTCTCTCTTTGTTTAGTTTCCTTGCTACTTGTAACTGTCCAACCACTTATTGGTTTGTCATGCAGACTAGCACACGTTACACGTGGTCTGTGATTGTCTATCGACAGCTTCATATTCTTCCCTCACTTTTTTCCTAGAGGTAATCCCTTAACACTGACTTTCTCATTATGTGTATGCATGTGGATTGTTGTTTGTTAGTGGAGAGCAAGGCTCATTAGGCATTGGTTTTGTGTGGTGATAACATGATTTTTTTATGCATGTGTAATGTTGTTTGTTAGTGGAGAGCAGAGCTCATTAGGCATTGGTTTTGTGTGCTGATAATATGATTTAAAGATGCATGTGTAATGTTGTTTGTTAGTGGAGAGCAGAGCTCATTAGGCATTAGTTTTATGTACTGATAACATGATTTGGTGTTCATAACTCTGAATATCATATACAATGTGTATGGTATGTTTATTTATCTATACTGGGAAGTTTTTTGTATGTAACAGGTCGTTCATAAATTTGGGAAATGTCTAGTTTACAGGGAAGACTCTGCCAAAATTTTGACAAGCTCCCTTTCTTAGGGAACTTAAAAAATGAAACTCATGATTTGAAGATTTAGGGTTTAGTAGTGTGTGTACCCATTAGATTCCCGTTCAAGTTTCAAAACAACCAGTTGATGTACCGTGTTGTGTTGGATCTTGAATTGTCCCGGTTGGACAGTTTGGTATGAATTTGTAACCAGTAGGGCGTAACCCATCAATGTTGTATGTGGTCTATGTTGAGACGTTGAATGTTCATTTGAAATTTTGGTTATGGTGTTTCGTATTGTCCCCAGGGTGCATGACTGCGTGCGGTGTTTCATACCGTACGTATCTCTGTGTACTCGGGGACCAATGCGAAATGTTGCTGAAATTTCAAATGAACATCAACGCCACAAGATAGACCACATACAACATCGATGGGTTACGGATGGTTGCATATTCATCCCGAATGGGATAGGGCCCCACCAATTTGCAACATTAAAGAGATAGAGAATGATTCACAACCGATAGTCAAATAAAATTTTAAAAATGTAAAGTAACAGAAATCGTGCTTGTTAGATATTGTAAATGGAGGTACCGGCAAATCGGCGATGGATGTACAACCGACTAGATCGCAGTCGGCGAGTGACTGAGGAGTTTATGATGGGGCTATTGGAGTTCATTCTGTTTGCTACGGTAAACACGCCTGGATTTGAAGCGACTCAGAAGATTCGTTGTCCGTGCTCAAGGTGCAAATGCATGAGTTTTGAATACGCAGATGATGTCATGTGTCACCTAACTGAGAAAGGGTTCATGGAAATATACCACTGCTGGTACAACCATGGTGAGCAGTTACCGCCTAGACCATCAGGCATAACCGTTCAACAGTCTTACTACGAGGTTGGAGGAAATAGGGATATGTACAACAACATAGAACAAATGGTGATGGATCATGTTGGACCCTCCACCGGGCGTATGCTAGAACATGATGACCAAGCAAGTCATGGAGACTCTGACAATGTAGAGGAGGATCCTAATCCGGAGGTGAAGAGATTTTATGATTTGTTAGCGACGACTCAGACTCTATTATGGGACGGGTACAACAGTCACACTGAGTTATCCGCCTCCCTAGCTGCTTTAAGCCTAAAGGTAGATTATAATCTTTCTGGAGGTTGTTTTAATAGGATGGTCAATCTGATGGGTTCCACCATGCCTAGTAATCATAGAATGCCTGCAAACCTGTACCATGCTAAGAAACAAGTGGCAAACTTGGGGTTAGGTTATGTGAAGATAGAGTGTTGTGTTGGCGGATGTATACTGTTCAGAAATGAGTTTGCAGATAAGAGTGTCACAAAATGCCTGCATTGCAATGAGGAATGCTACAAAACCGTCAAAAAGAGAGGGAAGGTAACCCGGACGGCCAGGAAGAAAATGTGGTACTTCCCTATAACAAAGGGTCTTCAACGCCTGTATGCCTCATTATCCACGGCAAAACACATGCGTTGGCATGCTCTGAACCGAACACAAGAGGGGTTTCTTTGCCATCCTTCCGACAGGAAAGCTTGGAAGTGTTTGGATGAGCTATATCCAGACTTTTCTGGCGAGCCGCGCAATGTAAGACTTGGCTTATGTACTAATGGGTTTAACTCGTTCGGTCAATATGGAAGAGCTTACTCCTTTTGGCCAGTCATACTGACCCCATACAATCTGCCTCCTGATATGTGTATGAAGAGGGAGGTCATGTTTCTATCTATACTGGTTCCAGGACCCCAAAATCCAAAGGCGAACATAGACGTGTTTTTGCAACCATTGGTTGAAGAGTTATCACAATTATGGGATGTCGGGGTAATGACATACGATGCGTCTTTGAAGAACAATTTTATGATGCGTGCTGTTTTGATGTGGACTATCAACGACTTCCCGGCCTATGGTATGCTTTCTGGATGGTCAACGTCTGGGAAGCTTGCTTGCCCTGTATGCATGGAACATACTGGGGGGGAATCACTCCCTGTTAGTGGCAAGACAAGTTTCTTTGACTGTCATAGAAAGTTTCTACCGTTGGATCGCCCGTTTAGGAGAAATAAAACCGCTTTCAAGAAGAACAAGGTGGTTACTGAACCTCCACCCCGTAGGTTATCTGGTGCACGGGTTTAGCAGAGGGTCAAAGAGTATCTCTACATCTGGGACAAGAGTGTTAAGGAGTTTACGGGTTATGGTAAGGAACACCATTGGGTGAAGCGGAGCATCTTGTGGGATTTGCCATATTGGAAAGACTTGTTGTTAAGACACAACATTGATGTCATGCACACTGAACGTAATGTTTTCATGAATATTTTTGACACTGTTATGGACATCAAGGGGAGAACAAAGGACAACGAGAAGAGTCGTCTAGACCTTCCGATTTGGTGTTCTAGGAAGGAGTTGGAATTGAGGGATGCGGGATGTGGAAGAATGTTTAAACCCCATGCAAAATATGTTTTAACTAGACCGCAACAGATTGCTGTGTGTATTTGGATGAATGGGTTGACCCTGCCTGACGGATTCGCTTCTAACCTGAGTAGATGTGTCGACGTGAAGGAGGACAGGGTGTTTGGCATGAAAAGTCATGATTGCCATGTCTTTATGCAACAACTACTCCCGTACGCGTTTCATGCCTTACCAAAGCCTATTTGGAAACCGTTGGTTGAGTTGAGTCACTTCTTTAAGGAGTTGACGGCAACTTCGTTGACTGTGGAGAAAATTGTGAAGATGGAAGAAACCATCCCAGTATTGATTTGTAAGTTGGAGCAGATTTTCCCACCAAGTTTTTTTGACTCGATGGAGCATTTGCCTATCCATCTACCGTACGAGGCCTTGGTTGGTGGCCCTGTGCAGTATCGTTGGATGTATCCATTCAAAAGGTGAACGCCAGAACTCTTTAATTTCCTTCCAAACATTTCTTATAACAGTTTCTTGTAACTTAAAATTTGTTTATGATTTGAAGATTCTTACGCTCTTTAAAAGACAAACTGTCAAACAAAGCCTGTGTTGAAGCATCAATTTGTGAGGCATACTTAGTCGAAGAAATGACAACTTTTGCTTCTTTCTATTTTCCGACGGAGATAGAAACTAGAATGAGTAGAATTCCCCGTAATCTTGGGGTAGCCACCCGCACAGGGTTTAATGAACAAATATCGATTTTCAACTATCCTGGTCATCCGGGGGGCAAGCTCACAAAATGTTACATTGATGAGAAAGATCGAAAGGCGGCTCACTTATACATTCTTCTAAACTACCCAGAAGTTGAACCCTTTCTCAAGTAAGTCTTAAAATTCATGAGTTACATTCTAAACCTCGCTTTTATAGTATCTAAATTTGTTTCCTTTAAATAGCTTATATACAGATATGCTAAAGCTTGAGCAAAATGATTTAACTGATGACCAAATTCATAGTGAGGTGTCGTCCAAGTTCGTTGGTTGGTTCGCACAACACGTAAGACCTGTATACCGAGTGTCTTTTATCTATGCTTCTAACTCCAGGACGATGACCTATTTGTTATGTTGTACATAGATACAAGACCCTAACAAGCATATTGAAGATGCTTTACTCCAAGCCCTTTCTTGGGGCCGGTGAAAACTGTTAAAAAATGGCCTATTTACTATGTAAATGGCTACAAGTTTAATATTCATCAATGGAGTGACGGGATGCGTACCCATAACTACGGGGTTTGTGTTAGAGGCACCGCTGGACAGTTAGAAGAAGACTTTTATGGAGTGCTGACAGAGATTGTTGAAGTTTCATTCTCTGGACGACTAAGAAGAGATATTATTCTATTCAAATGTGATTGGTTCGACAACACAATCGGTGTTGGAACAAAGGTTGACAACAACTACGGCTTAGTTGAGGTCAAGAAGAATGGTAGATATAAAGGGTTTGATCCTTTTATTTTTGCCCAACAAGCTGAGTAGGTTTATTACACTGACTTCCCGGGAGGACATCGGGACTGGTATGCAGTCATCAAGGCCAAGGCCCGAAGTCAAATCACTGACAATGTCTCCGAGGAGGTTGATGACGCTTATCAGCTTGCACCACACGAGCTCAATGATGGTAATTTATTGTTCAACATTGATCCAGTCATAATGGATGAGACACTCGCCACTACGGGGGGTGAACACATTGACAAAGACCTTGTCTCTCGATCAAAACGGTCTAGGGCTGATTTGGATACTGATGAACTTGTTCAAACAGAGAACCCCAGTGACACTGAAAGTGAGGGGGAATTTGAAACTGAAACAGACACAGAGTATGTAGTTGTTAAACATATATACATAGGTTTATATATATCCTGAGACTAACCTTTCTTTTCATGATTTTATCCACAGATGACAGGACGTCGACTGCCCTTCAGTAGGGGTGGTGGGTCCAGGACCCCGACATCCCGTCTGGGGACTCCCACCCCAGAGCAGGGAACTACTCCATCACCACTACAGCAGACCACTCCATCACCACTACAGCAGACCACTCCATCACCACCACAGCGGACCACTCCATCACCACTACAGCAGACCACTCCATCACCACCACAGCTCACCACCCCATCACCCCCACAGCTGACTACCCCAGAGCAGACTCCAGGAGTTGGTGGCTTGGAGGACCATGGCCATCAGGCCACCCCACCTCCGGCATCCCCTCTACCCATGTTGGTACCCGTGCCGGCCGGAGATGAGTAAGTGACCAAAAATGACATACTTTTATGTTATTTGTATTTTACTTTATATAAAACTTTAGTGGAAAGACATGTTGGTTTATTGTATGTTACTTTAATTAGTACTTGTATAGATTGAATTATACTGGGAACTCTTCTGTTTGTAACAGGGTAACTATTTAAACTTGGAAATGTTACATTTACAGGGGAGACTCTGTCGGAATTTTGGGAGTCTCCTTATATTGTGTTGTTGTACTGCTGATATAACTGTTGTCATTACAGCTTTGTTGATAGTAGTCACACTACCAAAGCGATTACTAAGGTTTTAAAGGCCCAGTGGGACGGTCCATATATATCTTGGACAGATGCCGGGAAGGTTGTCCAAGATAGGTGGTTTGCCACCTTCTCGGTAAGTTACCACATCAACTTGTTGTGATTTGATTTGTAAAATAGACCTCTTATTAATTTTGATTTCTCATTTCATTTTACAGCGTGATTACCAGTGGGCAGAGGGTGTGATTGATGAGATTAGGAAGGTCTTTGCCACAAAGACCTCCAAAATCATCAAGAGTACCCTTTGGAAGGTGAGGGACAAGGGTGAGCGCCCTCGTTGGATCCCGGAGGACCATTGGGACGGGATGGTCCAGAAGTGGGGCGGTGTCCCGTTCCAGTAGGCGAGTGCTCAGAACAGGGCAAACAGAGCCGCCGATGCTGCAGCCTCAGTTTACACTGGGGGTAGCATTTCAACCCTCGAGCACAAGAAAAGATTTGTAAGTATATTTATGTTTTTAATATGATTCGTCTGACATGTTTATAAATAATAATCTCAATGTTTTTTATCCACCACAGGAGCTGAGAGAGCACCGGGAGCCTTCTTTGTTTGAGGTCATGCAAATGACCAAGAAGAACAAAGCCGGTGCATGGGTAAACCAGAAGACTGTAGATTTAGCGGTATTTACTTTTAACTGACACATACTTATAATTTACAAATCAGCTTACTAATCCTATCATTGTTTTTGAATTTACAGGAGGCGTATCAGGCCAGGAGGGCCGAGAAGGAGGCGGACCTGGTGGCTTCCACTCCTGAAGGGGAGGTTCCTCCCACCCTATCTTGTTCCGACGACAACGCCATCTATATGGAGGCTGTTGGTGGTGTGAACAAGAAAGGGAGGGTATTTGGATTGGGTGCCGTCGGCACGCAGTTGGCGAAAAAGGGGAAGACCCCTTCCTCTTCCTCTTCCTCTGGTCTCCCGACTGAGGTTGTTCAGGTAATTCAAAACCTGAATGACGAGCTACAGGAGGAGCGACGTCAGAGGCAGCTGTTGGAGGAGCGGGCCGAGGCGGACCGAGGCAGACCGACGGCGGGCCGAGGAGCAGCACGCCGAGGCTCGTCGGTAAATTGCTCAACAGCAGGAGCTACTGATGCAGTTGATGGCGAGGCTACCTCCCCCCACTTCCCAGGCGCCCCCACCACCACCCCAGGATCCCCCACCACCATGATTGTATTTTTATTATTTATACACATTGTATATTTGATTTATAGTTTTTATATTATATTCCATTCAGTATTTATTTTGTCATTCTTCATTTATTATGTCAATATTTATTGGTAATTAAATTCAAATAAAAAAGCCTTATTGTAATTATCATTAATAATTCAACCTATTTGATAAATAAATTTAATCCATTATTTTGTTTTTAATAATAATTTAATATTTTAAAAAAACTATTCAAATTTAATTATAAAATTTTATCAGCCAATACAAAATACAAAATATTAATACATTTTTAAAGTTAAATTAACAAAACCTGTAAATATTTAACCAATTTTTTAAAAATTAAAAAATTCCAATTAGCGACGGCATTAGACGGTCGCTATAAGACAGAAATAGCGACAGGGAAACGTGGTCGCGGATTGGCCATAAATAGCGACGGACTAAAGTAGTCGCTGTATGGCTACCCACAGCGATGGAAGTATACGGTCGCTGGTAGGAAAAACGTAGCGACGGATCTTGTGGTCGCTATATGACTAACCATAGCGACGGAAGTGTACGGGGCCGCTACTAGCGGCGGAGTTTTGAGGTCGCTGTATGGCCACAGTTAGCGACGGCTGAAGTCAGTGAAGCAGAGACCATTTTAGCGACGGTATCATGCCGTCGACATTGTAGCGACGGCGTTTCTATGGTCGCTGATCTATTTTGGACGAACGTTTTAGCGACGGGGGTTTTCCCGTCTAAAATGCCATCGCTAAGGATTATAGCGACGGCCTTGGCATGAATTAGCGACCTATTCATTCCGTCGCTAACAGGTATTTTTTTAGTAGTGTATTGTCCATAATAATGCTGCTTTCATCATGAAATTTTGCTTCTTCCAAGCATCAAAGGTGTTAACACCATCATCCCATAACACCTTTAAGTCATCCACCAAGGGCCTAAGATAGACATCCATATATTTTCCAGGTGACTTTGGTCCAGGAATCAAAAGACTCAAGAATATGTATTCTCTTCTCATACACATACTTGGGGGAAGATTGTATGGTGTGACAAAAACAGGCCAACATGAGTATGGGGTAGTTGAGTTGCCAAAAGGATTAAAACCATCTGAACATAGGCCAAGTCAGACATTTCGAGGCTCTTGCGCAAATGTTGGATGGGTATGGTCAAACACTTTCCAAGCCTGAGCATCAGATGGATGAGTGATCACTGATTTATCTTGACGCACTCCATCCACATGCCAACGCATATATTGTGTAGTATTTTTTGACATATAGAGGCGTTGAAGTCTTGGAATAATGGGAAAATACCGTAAGACTGAGTATGGAACTTTTTTCTGAGTTTTTGAACCTTCTTCCCTTGGTTTAAATCTTGCATGTTTGCATATTGAGCAAATTTGCTTGTCACTATTTTCCTTGTAATATAGCATACAATGTCCAGGGCAAACATCAATTTTCACGCATCCTAGCCCCAACTCGCTCACCATTCTCTTTGATCTGTATAAATTTTCAAGTAACCTTTCAGATTCTGGAAGCATACTTTTGATTATCATGATCATTCTATCATAATAACTTTCACTCATATTGAATTCAGATTTTAGATTGAGTAGTTGCGCTACTGCTGATAATTTTGTATGCTTCTTGTAACCATCCTATAGAGACTCATCAGCATCTTTTAACATGTTATAGAACTTTAAAGCTGAAGGATTCAGATCTTCTTCAAAATTTTCACCTTCTATATTTGGTCCAAGTCTAACAGCATCCATGATCATATCAACATATGGATTCATGTCCCTATCTTGATCTTCTGTACAAGGTGTTGGTCGATGATCCCCCCATCTTTGTTCACCATGTAGTGTCCAATTTACATAACCTTCCAAGAATCCATACTCATACAAATGTTTTTCAACCAAAAAGGCTCCCTCCCAATGGTGATTTTTACATCTTGTGCATGGGCAAAGAATACGACCTGATACATCTCTACTCACGAAGTTAATGAAATCATCAACCCTATTCTTGAATTCTTCACTTACACAACCAGTGTGATCTTTTCTTCTTAAAATCCAAGTTCGATCAGATCGCATGTTTGCTGTAATTAGTTTAACACAAATATAAAAATATTTATTCATGAATGAATTATTGTTATCCCCTATAAGAGCTCACTCAATTATGTTCAACCAATAAATCAGACTCTAAGAAATAAGAAAATATAATTTAAGAGCATATTTTCCAAAATAAATAGATAAATCGATGAAATATTGATTAATAAAAGCATGCCAATATTATTAGGTAAGAAGAACAACAAAACAAATATATGGTTACCTGTGATGGGCAGCGTTTAGTGACTTTGACAAGGATAAGAAAAAAGAATTAATGTTTTGCAGCTTATAGAATTTAATCTTTTAGACTCAAGCTGCAAATAAAATCCAAGGAAGGTAAATGACTATATAATTTCCATTTCAATAAAAAGAGAAAACAAGTTGTAAAGGATAGGTATTTTAATATGTTGAAAATAGCAACAGCTATATTAATTTTATAATTTCCTGTTTCAATGTTGGAAACCAAATTAACAATAATAATATTAAAAAAAGCTTAAGACAAAATGAATTACACAAGTAAAATGACCAACATACCCTACACAGAATTCATTTCATAATATAATAACAACCAAGAGTAGTATGGGTAGAAGAAAGCAAAGATAGGAAAAAATTAGGATCCAAATAACCTAGAGTAGAAGGTCTACTAATGACAAAAAGGAGATTCATTTTTGACATACTCAAAAGCAATACAATATTTTATTCTAAACCTTCTGAAAGTGAGGCTATCAACATGCTTCAAGTTTCTTATACATGTTATTCTCAGAACTATTTGAAGGGTAGATGTAGATCATAAGACCATTTTCAAGAAACACGATGTATATAGGTCTCCATAACTCTAGAAAGAGTATCCGTCCAACTTAATAAAGTGATCAAATAATTAATAATATACTATGTACTTTACATCAATAATGAATTTAAATACTTGCAGTACATGATCTCAAAGTAAAATTAGAAAATGAATCTCTTAACCAGGTAGTCAAAAATCATGAAACAAACCTGAACATACTCAGCAGCTTTGGGTTTGTTGTATATGTCAAAACTGAGGCAAAGTATAATTCATCAATGATATTCATAAAAACTGAATACTTAAATAAGATCTAGTTATTCTGCATATAATTTTAGCAACATGAGAAACCAGTATATCATATATGTATGTGATAATCATGCATTTATCAAAAGCATACAACAAAGTAATTATACTTGGAAGAACTTAGTCATGACTGGTGACAACTAGTAGTAACTGGTAATAACATCATAATTATATCTATAGCCATTAGCCAACATTATTACTGAGAAAAATAAATGCATGATGAAAGAAAGAGCTGAAAGGGCCTCCTCAAAAAAATGGAAATAACACAGTGAATCAGGCAGGATATTGATATATTAGATACATGGCATACAATTCTATAAAAATGCTATCATTTCCCATTTCCCAAACAATGAAAACCATCATATCTTCTCTAGCTATTTTAATTAGTAGTTATTTAATACAAATATAGGTCATAATAAATTTTAAAAAAATGCAAAGGTGTGCAGGTTAAACAACTCAGCTAACATCACATGTACAATTACGTGACTAGTAAACTAAAACACACTTAATGTAGACACGGGGGTATTACTAAATCATGTGAGCATATAAAAATCAACTTGAATAAAGGTTCCTTGCAAAAACTGAATTTATGATAATAAAATCATAAGTTTAAATTTTACGAATGTAAAATTTTTATTAATGAGTATTTTGAAAAAGCTCCGATAACAGTAAATAGACTTGATTATAAGGAATACCTACATATTTACCAATAGGATGGATTACAATATAACATCGATGCTTGCTTTGTTTTGTGTCACACTAAGCCCTAACAATGCAACGAGAGAATGTGGCAAAAGGGAGAGTTGGACGATTCAAGAATTGAAGTGTATAGAACAGAACATAAACTCATCAGAATTGCTTAGTTGGAACACTCACCCGATCTGAACCAAATCTTGTCTTGGCATGTCTTGAAGTATAACGATGATGCTTGCTCTATTTCGTGTCACACCAAGCCCTAACAATGCAGTGAGAGAATGTGGCAAGAGGGAGAGAGTTGGACAATGAAGAAAGATACACAATGAAGGAAGACACACAATGAAGGAAGACGCGCAGCAAAAGAATCAAAAGAGGAAACACGCACCAGTAGACAGTGATGGGATACAAGAAAACTGCTATTTAGTGACCAATTTAGTGACTGAAAGATATCAGTCTCTATTGTGACTGAATTAGAGACTGATTTCATGGAAAACTATACCAAATTATCATTGGTCTCTAAATTGGTCACTAAACTTAGAGACTGAAAAAAATAGTCACTAAATTTATCAATAGAGACTGATATTTCGGTCTCTAAATTAGTGACCAGAATTGCAATGGAGAAATCGGTCACTATAGTTAGAGACTGGTTTTAGTGATCGATTTATTAGTTTCTAACTTTAGTGACCGATTTAGAGACTAACGAGAAGTTAGTAAAATTTTATATGGAATTGGTCACTAATTCAGTCACAATAAAGACTGAAAAATTAGTCTCTATCTAATATAAAATTCATGTTATCACATAAAAATATGTTTTTTTTTAAAATATAATTTAGAGACCAAAAAATCGGTCTCTAACCTTGAGAAAAACTTAAACCCCATCCTTCACCAACGTAAGGATGAATTCATTATAAATTGAGTTTACTGGTAGGAAAAACAGTCTCTATGTTAGCGACTAAAAAATCAGTCTCTAATGTATAGATAAGTTATGTATTTAGTATAGAGATTTTAGCGACCGAAAAATCAGTCTCTAAGTTTGTGACTGAAAAAATTGGTCTCTAATGTATGAAAAAAAGTCTAATATGAAAAGATTTTAGTGACCGAAAAATCGGTCTCTTATTTAGGACAAGATAAATTTATTATAAAATAATTTTGGTGACCGAAAAAATCGGTCTCTAATTTATCCCAAATTATTATTTTTTTGTCTAAACACTTTAAAAAACCCTATCTTAATTTTAACACAAAAAACCCTCCCTCCATTTATCTTCCGCGCGACTCCTGTTTTCCATTTTAACACAAAAAAACCCTCCCTCCCTTTCTCTTCTGCGTGACTCTCTTTTTCCATAGACTCTCTCAAAATTTCTAATTCTTCCAAACCTTTCTTCACTATGCCGCTCCTTTCATCACCACGCCTCCTTCAACCCCCATTGCCAATTATTTTCTAGCGTTCCTCACCGCGCGACTTTTCTATCTCCTACCCATCACCACCTTCGCCACTTTCAAACTCCAATGCCCATCGTTTTCAACCTTTCCTCACCATACAACTTCCTTTTTCTCCAACCCATCACTACGCCTCCTTCAACCTCCACTGCCTCCTCGTTTTCCACTGTTCCTTTATTAATCTTCACTACCCCTCTCTCTTAGGTATTTTCCTCTGTGTGTTTTGGATTTTTACGATTTCTATTAGGAATCTTCCGTTGAGTAATGGATTTTACTTTTCAATTAGTTATCCATTGCTGTTTTTTTCTTGTTTACTTTTTAGCTACATGATGTTATTCTCAGGTAAAGTGGTAGCTTCTCCGTGCAGAAGGTTTCAGGGAAGGTGAAGAAGAAGGGGAAGGCTTTGGATGGGTCAGTGGTGAAGGAGGTTTCGCTGAAGGATTTGGAGTCGGGGAAGAAGAAGTAGTTAGTGGAGGAGGACGCTACTTACATGAAGAAGCTCTACGAATATGGTGAGCAACTCAATAATGCCAAGGACAAGTCAGGTTCTGAATTCACTCTTAGAAGAAGTTGTTCTTATTTCTGAAAAGCTTTATGTTTCAAAAATGAATTCTTCTAACTGCATGGTTACACCATGTCGAGCTTTAGCAAAATCTCTTCTAAAAAGTGATAGGTAGGTATTCTTTGCTCTCTCTTTCCCCTGTTTTTAACAAAAAAAAATTAGTATCTATAACGATCACTATTAGAATATTGTGGTGTGTGTGTATATATATATATATATTTATATAAAGTGATGTTTTCATTTGTGAAATTTACCAGGAAACATAATGTTTTCATGTTACAATGTTTTATAAGCTGAAGTACTTTCTTGCAAGTATTTGACAGGAATTTTATAATCTTCCTCATAAAGCTTTTCAGTATATGATTTATTTCTCTTCTAATGATTAAAATGTTGAAATTAAGGTTCTCAAAGACAGATAAGTGAGGGCAAAATGGAATAATTATTGTTTATTGTGATAATTTTACCTGATATAAGATTTTGTAGTGGGTTAGATTGTTATAATGTTATTGTAAATTGTTATAAGGGTATGAAGATCTCAAATTAGTTACGTGTTTTAAAAATTAAAGGGGAGCAAGGTGCCAATAGGAACAACTTTTTAAGCATTAGCTCAAATTCAACTGAGGTATTTAGAACTAAATGGTAGCTTGCAGCTATTCTCTTTTGTTAATAAATTGTTATTAAACAGATAATTTTCACTACAAAGTCAATTTTTCAAAAAATGATGGACACTTTTATCAGTATAGTGTATGTGCTTATTTGTCTTGTGCCTTATTAGGATTGTCTCTGTTTGCTTGGAATGATTTACTCACACATTATGCTTGAACAGGTGGCTCTTTCTTATGAAGATGGATGTCCTGTTGAGGGTAATGGTGTAGGACGAAAAGTGATTGATAGGGTGCAGGAAACATATTGAGTTAAATGGAAAGGATTTTGCCTATGATGGTGAGAAAACTCTATTTACACTTGGTTCTCTTGCTCGCAACAAGCTTGAGTTCACAGTTGTTCTAGAGGATGTCACCTGTGACAGATTTAAATTAATGTGGCTAATCAATAACATGTGTATCTTTCTGGGACTAAAATGAAATGTGGTTTTTCTAGTTTCACTTATCAATTATCATCATTTCTTTAATTTTTCTTTCTTAGATTTAGCTTATACTGACTGGTCAGTCATATCATTAGTTTTCATTTTTGTTTCACTTGTAAATTTTGTAAACTGGTTGACTGCAATCATGACATACATTTATTTAATGCTTGGTGATGCACCTGATGACCTGATAGTATAGGAGATCCAGTTATCACTTTATACATCACCTCTAGTTGGGTTATGCACTTCTGCATGTGATGATTCTGTTGATGAATGTATATTAAATTATTAATATTAATCATACTTTATGTATTAAATAATTTGTTTATTTGAATTATACAACATATTTAACATTAAAAAATGACTGAAACTCCAGGAGAAATATTATCAAGCCTGACTTGAACCTAGTTTTCTTGTGTGTGAATCAATAGTTTTGCTTTAGGAGACTGAATGTATTCTGCTTTGATGATTTCTATTTGCGTCAATTGGCTATGCTGCTAGAATGTTATTGGTTACTGTCAAAATTTTATCTGCCTTTTGCTTTTCTGATTGTAAGGGTGTTTTTGTGAAGTTTATTGTTCACTGCCTTATTCTTTAAGGGAATTGTGAAGAAGTATCAAGTATTTAATATTTATAAAATATAGCTATAGGTTCTTATGCTGGATTTGATGAAAGGGGAAGTGTAATTGTGTAACATAACATTAACCCTTTGTATTTATATCAACACGTGCTGTTTCTTTGGTTTAAGTGGTTACTAACGTACTATATCTCCATGGTACTTGTATTTCGGTTGTGTATTTATTGATGTTTTATGATGTAGGCAACATTTTGTATGGGACACAATATTATTATTCATGAACAGACTTGAATGATGCAATCCCCAAATTATATTTTATCCCTTTAATTTTATATAATTTTAAATACATTAAGGAAGCACATTGATGAGTCTGTTCTTCTGTTGCAGTATTACTTTGACACACTGTTTCCTCGCATCCCTGTTCTTATAACTGAGTTTTTTTAGTCATTTTGTCTCTTTTGATCAATCTAGTTTCTTTGAATTTCCAGGAATTGCTTTAAGGACCTCACTTTTCTTCAGGAAACAATACCTACCCTTTCATTGCCACCAACTACTATTTAACCTAGTATATTAGCCTTCTTGCTTAGAATCTGTAGTTTGCAAATGCTCCCATCAGCAGGGATTTAGGCATACATGCTTCTTGATTTTATTGATTTTTATTACATAATATCCCCTGGTTCTTGATTGTAAATAGTAATTACAACTCTGAATCTATTTTGGATCTAAAATTGCTCATCAAAAAGCTGAAACATTCATAAAAAAATTTCATCCTTATTTATTCTCTAAACCTATTATTACTAGGTATTTGTAAAGTATTAATAGGTAAAATTAGAACAAGAGTTTCTACTATGACTAAGATAAACTATATTTGATTGATTAGGTACTGAATCTCATTTATCTTATATATTTTATTAGTCATATTGGCTTTCCTAACATTTCCTTTTATTGTTGACAAAACTACAAAGCTTTTTGATTTTACCTTAGCAAAGGATGGATCGGCAGGTGACAAGAGGCATGGCTTGATAATTCCGATGAAATGGTCTATTTCTTCTTTGACAATTTTCTTTAGCTTACAAGAATTAGAACCTTGGTTGCAAACTTGGCTAAGAAAATGAGCTATATATCTACATTTGGTAAGTTTGTGGGGTATGTTTTCTTCATACTAGCTGATTTCATTTTGCTGAGAGAAGTAAAGGTGAGAAGGCCAAAGAAGAAATCAACAGAAGAGGAGAAAAAGATTCAGAAGATCAAAACTGATAAAATAATAAGGCTTATGGCAGTGGCAGCCACTGTTGTAGATTTGTTCATACCAGTAGCAAACAGTAAAGATTAAACCGAACCCTTTCTACAACCATACAATTACTCTTGGCACTAGTGGCTTGGTTTTTGCCTGGGTTAGTTGGTATAGAAATTGGCCTTCATAAAATTTATTCCAATACCATATTGTAACTTTATTTTTTGTTATTGTGTCTTGGTTATAACTTATAAGTTATCTTGGTTAATTGTTCATATGCCATCTTAAAATTATAGTGTAAATGATATTTTGGATGTAAATATTTTAGTTTTAATGATATTTTAAATTGTATAATTATTGGGTTTAATTTATATTTATCAGGATTATCAAAAAAATGGTAAAAGTGGTGACTTTTTACACCTACTGGTGTTAAAAGATGAAAATGTGGAAAATAGCTAAAATTTTATTAGTGAATTTATCAAAAAAAATTACAAAAAGTTATAAGAAAAACCCTGCAATACAATATGGCCTTTTAAAATCATAGAAATAAAAAGAAATCACAAATTAGAGATCTTTGAACATTAGCAAAAAAAGTCTTTGCAAAATTTACAACTAACAAGAATTTTGATGGCAAGAAATTTAGTCTCTAAATTAACGGTTAAAAGTTAAATCAGTCACTAAATTGGTTGCTATTTTCAACTTTATAGAAAAGAAATCAGTCACAAAATCAGTCTTTAAAAATCAGTCACAAAATCAGTCTCAATGAATCTGTTACAAAATCAGTTTCAATAAATCGGTCACAGAATTAGTCTCAATAAATCAGTCACAAAATCAGTCTCAATGAATCAGTCACAAAATCAGTCTCAAGGAACCAGTCACCAAATCAGTCACTATCAATCAGTCACAAAATCAGTCTCCAATAAATCAGTCACTAAATCAGTCACTATGATATAGCGACCAAGGGTATAGAGACTGTTAGTAATTCGTCTCTAAATCGGTCACAAATGCAATTAGTGACCGATTTCTTGAATTTAGAGACCGAAAAGTCGGTCTCTAATGACTGATTTTCTTGTAGTGGTTTTATATTCTTTTAACCTTTCTTCAAAATAGGAGACAGCTTCTAGTTTTTAGTAAAAGGGGGAAATTAGCGGGAATATTTATATTGAGGAGGGATTTTCACACATTAAAATATTTTTAAAATAAGTAAAATTTTAATATAAGTAAATTATAAAAAGAGATAATACTTGTTCCTTAAAGAAATTCTAAACATAATATTTTGATACTATAATTTAAATATTTGAAAATATCACATTTTAATTAAAAAATATTTTCTGAGAAAACACTTTTCTTTTGTTACAAAAAACCATCATAGTTCATAAATTGTTTTTAAATTACTCATAATTCTATAAAAAATTTATAAAAACATGATATTTAATTAGATAATTATATATAATTTTTTATTATGATGAAAAATAATAGTTTTATTTCACATAAAAATATATAGTAATATTAGAATTTCAACCTCATAATAAGAAAAAATTGATGGGTGAAAATTTGGGTAACATTAACTAGTAATTTGACTTGTGTATTTTTTTTTTGTTTTTGATTTTTTTGGTGTTTCACATTTTCGTACTTCATTTGGGAAAAAAATAATTATTTAAAAATGTTATACTAAATTTAATTTAATATTATTAAATAGTAAATGACAAAAATAGTCATAATAATGATATATATTATTTTGACCTACATATTATAGTATTTTTATTTCATATTTTTATGCCTCTCAAGAAGAAAAATTAATTAATTGAAAATCATATAAAAACATCTTTAATAATTATTTATATTATTTTAATACACATTAATGTTTTCAAATATATTAAAATAAATAAAAGTTTAATATAAGTTAACTGTAAAAAGAAAAAATACTTGTTCCATAACAAAAATTTGAAACACAATATTTTGGTACTATAGTCTAAATGTATTATAAAATATCATTTTAATAAAAAATATCATTTCTAAATCTTTAATACTTATCATTATTCTTACAGTTTTTTAATTACGCAAAGAAATAATTTGCAGTTCGTAAATTAATTTTACAACAGTCATCATTATATAAGATTTTCTTCTTAAAAATATGATATTTAATTAGTGTTTCACATTTTCTACTTCGTTTGGGAAAAAGTAGTTAATTGAAAATCATATAAAAACATCTTCAATAATTATTTATATTATTTTAATACACATTAATGTTTTCAAATATATTAAAATAAATAAAAGTTTAATATAAGTTAACCATAAAAAGAAAAAAAACTTGTTCCTTAACAAAAATTTGAAACACAATATTTTGGTACTATAGTCTAAATGTATTAAAAAAATATCATTTTAATAAAAAAAATATCATTTCTAAATCTTTAATTCTTATCATTATTCTAACAGCTTTTTAATTACACAAAGAAATAATTTATAGTTCATAAATTAATTTTACAACAGTCATCATTATGTAAGATTTTCTTCTTAAAATATGATATTTAGGTAGTGTTTCATATTTTCTACTTCGTTTGGGAAAAAGTAGTTAATTGAAAATCATAGAAAAACATCTTCAATAATTATTTATATTATTTTAATACATATTAATGTTTTCAAATATATTAAAATAAATAAAAGTTTAATATAAGTTAACTGTAAAAAGAAAAAATACTTGTTCCTTAATAAAAATTTAAAACAAAATATTTTGGTACTATAGTCTAAATGTATTAAAAAATATCATTTTAATAAAAAAATATCATTTCTAAATATTTAATTCTTATCATTATTCTAACAGCTTTTTAATTACACAAAGAAATAATTTATAGTTCGTAAATTAATTTTACAACAATCATCATTATATAAGATTTTCTCCTTAAAAATATGATATTTAGGTAGTGTTTCACATTTTCTACTTCGTTTGGGAAAAATAATTATTTAAAAATTATATAAAAACATCTTCAATAATTTTTTATATTATTTTAATATACATTAATGTTTTTAAATATATTAAAATAAATAAAAGTTTAATATAAGTTAACTGTAAAAAGAAAAAATACTTGTTCCTTAATAGAAATTTGAAACACAATATTTTGGTACTATAGTCTAAATGTATTAAAAATATCATTTTAATAAAAAAATATCATTTCTAAATCTTTAATTCTTATCATTTTTCTTACAACTTTTTAATTATACAAAGAAATAATTTGTAGCTTGTAAATTAATTTTACAACAGTCATCATTATATAAGATTTTCTTCTTAAAAATATGATATTTAAGTAGTGTTTCACATTTTCTACTTCGTTTGGGAAAAAGTAATTATTTAAAAATATTATACTAAATTTAATTTAATATGATTAAATAGTAATTGATAGAAATATTCATAATAATGATATATATTTTGACCTACATTATAGTATTTTTATTTCATATTTTTATGCTTCTCAAGAAGAAAAAGTAATTATTTAAAAATCATATATAACATCTTCAATAATTATTTATATTATTTTAATACACATTAATTTTTATATAATATATTAAAATAAATAAAAGTTTAATATAAGTTAACTGTAAAAAGAAAAAATACTTGTTCCTTAACAGAAATTTAAAACATAATATTTTGATACTATAAATGTTTTAAAAAATATCGTTTAATAAAAAATATCATTTCTAAATCTTTAATTAGTTTTTAATTTCACAACAAAATAATTTGTAGTTCATAAATTGGAACGTTACAATGCCTTTTTATAAAAATTAATGCATTAATATATTTTCTAAATTTATATGCTTTGGTTGGAATAGTCGTAGCGAGTAAAGAATTATTTATATAATGTAAATATTATATTTTTATCTAATATTAATTATTTACATACATATATTTTTTTAAAATATAAGTTTTCATTCTAAAAAAAATAATTGTTAAAAATATAACTATTCTTGAACCAATATAAAAATGTAACTCTGTCTAATATAAAAATATTTTTTTTGCCTTGTTAATAAAATAGTTTTTCCTCATTACATGAATTAATTTATTTTTCATGGTGAAGTAACCATTGTAATGTCTTAAATATTAATTAATGCTCAACTATATAGTTTTCATTCATGTCTAATCTAGGAAAATTTTAGAAGATTTGTTTTTTCTCCATACTAACATTTCTGACTGCCACTTCCATGCAGAGCACCTTCTTAAGTTGAAATTTGACCATAGCCTTAGTCTCATTAAACTTCGACTCATGAGATTCCTAGTGGGTAACGAGTGTAAGGAACTTCCCTGCAAAGTCATGTAACAAATCAAATTTAGCTAGTTCACAACATGGAGGGACATGAATAGAGAATGAACCAAGGATAAAATAAAAAAGTAATTCTAAACATTTTCCTGCAGATATATTTAAATACAAAAGGTACATATAGAGCAACATAGCATAAGGTAAATTAATTGTAAATGTAAAGGGTCAAAATGAAAGTAAAAATTAAGACCAGGTCAAAAACTAATAAGCATAAAGAACTATACATATATTTGCTATAATTTCTTCCTGGGTTGTTTTCGATACAGCTTCCTTATACAAAGAGTAAGTTTATCTACCAATCTGAAATCAAATCATGTGCTTGCAAATAATTAGATAAATATGGCAAATACAAGATAAGAAATAAAAATAATTAGATAAATATGAAAAATACAAGATAAGAAATAAACAAATGTATGGTCAATTTAAGCACATCATGACCAATATACAGATACTTAGAGCAATTAATAATATATGGTCAAATTAAGCACATCATGACCATTCAACATTGCATCTTACACAATCAATACAAATACAAACTATGAGATTAATAACAATTTACCATGATTTTTTTCTCTCTAAGATAGTTAAAAGCAGCAAATAGATCATGCTCTAAGTATTGTCGAAGAATGTCAGCTACTAGATTTGGTGCCTGTGGACCTATTTAGGTGCTTAAAGAGCTCTACAGCATTTGAAACAGCCAATGATTCATGTACTTGTCTATAAACATTAGATCCATAAATTATATAAAAACAATTTGTCTAAGAAGGACAATGAGACAATAAAGGAAAGGAATATATGAAGTTAAAAATTTAAATATTAGATCAAGCCAGAAATATGTTAAGTCTCAGTTAGATAAGCAATGACATGGCATTACTATTGTGAAAATATTAGAGAATTAAAAATTTATATATTTGATTAATTACAATTATTACCAGTATGAGAATGATAAAGAGAAGTCATTAGATTGTTAATTAAATATTTTATTCCTACACTTTTCCAAATGCCAAGACTTAGATAGGAGAAGCCATAACCATGAAGCATTTAGGTTACACTTAACCAGCAAATATAATGTGATCTATAAACTGTACATAAAAGATTCATTGGCAACAGAAAAAAACAAAAATATACAATAACTGATATAATTCAAGAAAATAGAGCAAAAAACAACTAAATAAAATTCTATGGGAATAACTTTTTCTTTAACAAATGCGTAGATCACTCATTAGACAATTAATAATTAATCTATAATTCAATTCTTTTTGTTTGCGGTAGTAATCTATAGTTTATACTTTATATATTCATGAAACTAATACTCGATTATACAACACCTTAACTTATATTTTGCATGCACATTGTTTTGATATGCTGGCCTTGCAACAGATTGCCATCTATTTTGTCTAATCTAAATCAAAATTTGGGTGATAAAGTAATGGATGTTTCCTAGGCATGCATCATGTTTGTCTAGTAAGGGGAAATGGTTGACGGTGATGGCTAACATGTGATTTGGAGCTTCAATGTCAATCTTGTCTCTATATAAAAATATCCTACACATTATATTGACACAATCTGAGACGCCCCAAAAATAAGGGAAAATTTTTCGTGTTTTTGAAAAATATTAATCAATCAATAATTAGAGTGATGAAGTATTATCTCCATTCCCCTGGATCTATAATAAACCACTCCCATATATGAAGATATGAGAGGGTGAGTTCAAAAGATTATTTTATAATAACTTTTCTAATTAAAAACTACGGAAGAGTTAATTGATTTAATTATTGAATGATTGATTTTCAAGAGGGGGAATTTCATGAAAAGTGGGATGTAGTTTATATAGCCTAGAGGTCCAATTTATACTCCTTAATATATTTAAAGTAATGTATAAAGAGGGAATAATGCATAGGAAACAAAAATCCATTTAAAATAACAAATATGAGCATCAGGGTGATACTCGCTCAAGCGAGATTCCATCCGCTTGAGCGAGCCGGCGTAATAACGCTTGGGCGAGCGCTGAGTAACTCTGAGCGAAAGGAAGAAATAAGCATCAGGGCTCAACTCGCTTAAGCGAGCCCTGTCTCGCTTGAGCGAGAAGCAAAAGAATACATTGAGCGAGGCAGCGAGACGCTTAAGCGAAGGAAGGAGTTTGCATCAGGTACGAATCTCGCTTGAGCGGCACCTTACTCGCTTAAGCGAGATTGTTCCAGAAACGAAGGTGACTCACTGGCCAATTTTCGCTCGGGCGAGGCACCACTCGCCTAGGCGAAAATCATCCAGTATCAAAACTCTTTTCTCCTCGCTTGAGCGCTCGCTCCTCCGCCTGAGCAAAAATTGTACAGAATCGAACCTCTGATTCTGTGGCAATCTCGCTTGGGCGAGACATGCCCCCGCTTGGGCGAAAATGGGCCAGAGGCCAAAACTATGATTCACATCAATCTCGCTCGAGCGAGATTTCCACTCGCTTGAGCGAGTTCTGTAGAAACTATGCAGAAACGAAATTCACTTTAACTTAGCACATGAAACATCAACTCCTTCTATTTTGGCCTTACCCATACCATATCTTACTTCATTATGCATGTACCAATTCATACAATGCTATAATCTAGAACTACATAATTCTTCCATTGAATCAAATACCACCAACATCATCATACTAATATTAACTCCATGCATATAATCTAAATTCATCATCAAACCACATACACTCCCTACATATATCCGGATTCAACATCATTTCACATGCTCTATAAAATAGCATAAAAACACAGCAATCCCTCATTGATCAAATTCAAGTATTATGATCCATTCTTTACATCATTTGGGTCATGAATGAAAATTGGCCTTACACACACATGTCCAATTTTCTCCCATGACCTCCAAAATTATCAACCATTATAGAATTGAGTATATAAACACCATATACTCCACAAAATAAATTCATGCCGGCCAAGGCTTACACAATGCCATTCCATATTTACCTCCTTCTAAACTCGACCTCCAAAAACTGTAGGATTTAAGTCATACCTACATCAACTTTAAAAAAGCAACGGGGAGGTGAGTAACATAATCCAAATGAATTAAAGTCATACATTATGATGAAATACATGTATACTTGCACAAATATCAATCATTACACCACATCATACATCATACATAATACATCTCACAATCTCAAGTATACATTCACAATTTCATTCATTTGGATTACCAAACACACACATACGGTTAGTATCTAACTCTCTCCCTTTCCAATCCTCATTCATCCATTGCCCCCATGGGCTTTCAACTAGGCATATCTCCAGCTATATGCAAATGTTCTTAAAGCTAATGCATATGCACAAGAATTTCTCATCAAATAATGCGGATCCGACTGTAGGAATATAACTTTAATTCAATTGTGGGACAAGCATAGGTGTGCTACTATGCCCCTACTGCAGTAGAAAAATTGTGTACACATATATCTCAATTTTATGCATGCTTACATCCTCATAATTTTTACTGGTACCAAACCGCTATCGCCCATCTGTAGCACTAGTCACCCCGTGACTTGCGGATCAACATCGTGGCCTCAACTACCACAAGTGCTACGGGCCCCTCCCAAACACACATCGAGGGAGCCGTGTCCCGTCGGACACCGAGGTAAACTCGCTCACCATAGAGCCGCCCGCCCACTGGGCCTGCCACATAGGGTGCCTCGTCACCAAACTATGGATAGCTTTGTGACTCATACACTGAGTCACAAGGGAAAATCACAATACGCTCGTGCACTGAGCCGCCCTCCCACTGGGCCCGCCTAGTGGAACCCCCTAATATTCCACATAGACAGCTATGATATGCCATGGATGCAATGCAAATGCAAATCAAGTGCATCCTCACACTATGCATCCTAGATGCCACTCCACAATCAATCATTCATCACCACAACTTGGTGGATTTCAATATTATCATCATCCTTAATTATTTCCAATTCTCCTCAATGCTTATACTCATTAATAGTTAGTGGCATACACATTCAATAGATCATACACATATCTTTGGGATATTCACCTCACAATTCCAATCCACACATGGTTTTAAACCATCATCATACTTCATTAACATAATATCATCACAACATTACAATATTATCCCAAATATAATGCCACACAATAATTATCATTTTAAATGCATCCGAATCATAACATTATCACATCATCCATTCAACAATCATCAAAATAATCACATATACATATTTTCACATCACCAATGGATGAAATCATGCATTTAGAAAAGTTACCCCCTCCTACCTCAAGTGAAGTAGTGATCAACACGGTTATATGGTCCCGCCTCGTCAATGGGGTCACTTCCTACATCACAATACATTTCACAATCAATTTTTTATTTACCCATTAAGACTCAAATACCTATATATATATATATATCAATAACTTGATGTTTACATTATTTTTAACTCTCAAACCTCTTTTATTTCATTTTATCCACCATGACCACCATGGGTTAGGTGGTACCCATTATTATTATGCATCCTAGAACCAAACCCTTTCATGGGTTTATTCATTGGTGACTTTCATCAACAAAATACCATCACCAATGACTCTCATTCATCATAACCCACATTTGTTGTCAACAATAAATGATCATCAACCTCCATTATGCATCTCCCCCAAATTTATGAAGCTAGGGTTTCATAAAAATTCCAACCACCTTTATAAATACTCTTCTCCTTCCAATCATAAATGCATCCACTTCATTACTTCCCAAATAAATCTTACTTTCATAAAAACCCACCTTAAACTCATGTATTAAATGCCTTAAGTGAACACCCATTTACATGCATGGTTCCCAAGACTCATATTATCATATAACCATGGCAAAAACCCAAATAAATAGTGAGTATTTCTTACCTCACACCTAAAAACGAAATGGGTTTCCAAGGGAGGATGGTAACACGAAAATGAGGGAAGGAGAGAAGAAAGAATTCAGTTTCAATAGTCTCCTTCAAGCTCCACCAAACGAAAATGAGAGGAAGTGGAAGATGAGACCAAACTTGCTAAAGTTTTTGGAAGAAGGAAGAGAGAATGGAGAAGATGATGAAGAGAAAAAGAAGTGAAGTGTAATGTCCTACACCTTCAGCAAGCATACGTGAATAGGAAGAAAAAATGGGGTTTTCAATTTTCTTTTAATCCTATTCATTAAAACTTCATCGTTTTATAACTAACAGGCTCTTCGTTTGGGCTCAATACTTCATCCTAAAATTATTCCGAATGTATATCCGGATTCCCAATATTATTCTCTACAGCCCTGACCAATATCATCTCATTCCGAGATACTTGGTCTGACACCCATATTTCAACTGGGCTCATTTTCAGCTTAACCGGTCTCCATAAATTACCAACAATTCCCAAAAATCTTAATTTAATTAATTTTAATTTATTGGGACATTAAACAATTCATATTCAACTTATCAATATTTATTTTCCTTAATTAATCTTCTATTTTAAAATTCGGGATGTTACATTCCACCCCTCCAAAAAGAAAATTTCGTCCCCGAAATTCCACATACCGGATTCAAATGCGTCGGGATACCGTTCTCTGATATCGTCTTCGCGTTCCCATGTGAATGTTTCTGTATTTCCATGTTTCCAAGCGACCTCCACCAAAGGTACCAACTTGTTTCGTAATTTCTTCACGGAATGTCCGACAATGCGGACAGAAATAGGAGAAATAGATAGATCATCTCGCACCTCAATCTCGTCCATAGGGATTACGTGTAGAGGATCATGAACATATTTCCTGAGCTGCGATACGTGAAACACGTGTAGATTAGCAAGATGCGGGGGGAGTGTTATCCGATAAGCAACCTCACCAATCCGCTCCAACACCTCATAAGGTCCGATAAATCTAGGGCTCAACTTCCCACTCTTCAACGTCCTTCCAATGCCTTTGTCGCACGAGACCTTCAAAAACACATGGTCACCCACTTGAAACTCAAGGGGTTTATGTCTCTTGTCATAATAATTCTTCTGCCTTTCTTGAGCAATCTTCATATTCTCTTGTATCTTTCTAATCTGTTCGGTAGTTTCTTGAATAATCTCCGGCCCTAAGGCCAAGTTTTCACCAACTTCAAGCTAACACAAGGGAGTTCTACACTTCCTTCCATACAATGCCTCATAAGGTGCCATGGCAATACTGGAATGGAAGCTGTTATTGTATGTGAATTCGGTCAATGGGAGGAATCTCTCTGATGATGCATGATTTATCTCTAATTCTCCATTTTAAATGTGTATAATTTGCCATCACTTAGTGTGTAACATATTGCATTTTAACACATTTTTATCATTTGATCTTTATGTAATATTTGATTGATAATTTGTGCCAAAAGAAAATAGATCAAAGAAACTCAAGAATTCCAATCCAAAATGAAGATCAAAGTGCCTAAGGATCAAAGGAATCAAGGTATATGCAAAAAGATATCAAAAAGGGTGAAAAAGTATGCAATTTATGGAGAATCAGGGGGATGAATCGATTCATCCCCCTCCTGAATCGATTCATACGAATGTAATGCACCCAGGAAGTGAAATTTTGCAAATTGAATCGATTCACAAGCAATTGAATCGATTCATACGGGTTTCTACAGCATTGAATCGATTCTTTCCCTAAATGAATCGATTCATACGAGTGATTTTAGCCCAGAATTGCATTTTGGGAAGCTTGAATCGATTCATATCACCATTGAATCGATTCATACGTTCAATAATGGCCCAGAAACACGTTTTCAAGCTTCTGGAAAGTGGGCAATGCACTGAAGATGTTGGGCAAGGCACTAAGCTGATCATGGAGCACTAAAGAATGATAATGGAGCACCATTGATTTGATTATTGAAGAGTGCTCCTTCCATTGAAATTTTTTATGGCAAATGCTTGCTTTCTAACTCCTATAAATAGCACAAGAGGAAGGCTTCACAATACACACCATTCATTCTTCATTGAAGGAAGTCATACGTTCTTCCTCTCTTCTCTTCTCTGTTGGAATTTTCCAGCAACTTCTTCATTTCTGGGTTAGTTTTGTTGTTTGAATTGTAATTATGGAGGGCTAAAACCCTTAGATTGATTTTCTTGGAGAATGTTGTAATGTAATTTTGAGGTCATTAATTTTAATATAGTATGCTTTTATTATTGTTATTTCTTCATAATCATTCTCTACTTATTTAATTCCATTTTGTTTAATTGAATTTGTATGCTTAATCGGTTTAATTATTCAAATGGAATAAAATAAGGTTTCAAATTAGAATGGATTAAGGAAATATGCATGCTTAATGAATATTTTCATAATCACTTTTAATAATTATGGTTTGCTTAATTCCATAATTTGAGAATAGATTATGTATATAGGCGATGTTCTTATGTATGCTCAATAATTCCTAGATTTTACGATCTTGACTCCTTTTGCTTAATTAGGATGCTTGATTAAAATATTCATTTTTAAATGAAAGTAAAGGAATTGTGAATTGAAAAAGACGCTTAGTTGATCAATTCAATTTGAGCTAAGAAATTAACATTAATAAGTATACAAATTATTTTTAGTGAACCAAGGATAAATTTATTTACAATACTCCAAGAAAATCAATCGCTTGTTATTTATTGTTTTAAATCCTTTATTTACCTTGTTTTAATTTTAATTGTGACAACAAAAATCAATCAAAACCCCCCCCCAATTGTATGTTAGTGAACTTATGTTTGTAAAAATTTTTAGTTGTTTAGTTTTTATTTTTAATTGTTAAAAATTAGTTTAAGACTTGATTTTTCCTAAATTTTTGTGTTGATCCTTGAGAGAACGACCTAGGTTGACACCCTAGTACTACGTTAATTAATTTTAATGTACTAATTTGACGGAATCACGACTGCAAAAATATCAACGTCAAATTTTGGCGCCGTTGCCGGGGATCAACGATCTTTAGGAAAAACTCTTGTTTTAAATTAATTTTTTTTTATTAAAAAAAAATTTTAATTAAAAAAAAAAATTTCTTTTGTTTGTTTGTTTGTTTGTTTTATTTCTCTTGTATGATTTAGGATTCTTATGATTTATTGCTCATCATGATCAAATATCTTGTTGTATGCTATGTATGACTAGAAGAACTTTTGAGCATTTATATTCATTTGATCCTGAAATTGAAAGAACTTTTCATAGGTTAATTAGAGAAGCTAGATTTAATAATAATTTTGTTGATATTGATAGTGATAGTATTTTTTCTAAATCTATTGAAAGTACTACTGCTAGTTTTTCTGATATGGCTGAACCTCGTGAAAGAACTCTTAGAGAACTAGCTGCTCCTGAATTCACATATGAAAGTTTGTGTATTCAATATCCTGATGAGGATGTCCCTTTTATTCTTAAGACCGGACTTATACACCTGTTGCCTAAGTTTCATGGTCTTGCGGGTGAAGATCCGCACAAACACCTCAAAGAATTCCACATTGTGTGTTCCACAATGAAACCCCAAAACGTTCAAGAAGACCATGTCTATCTTAAAGCGTTTCCTCATTCTTTAGAGGGTGTTGCTAAGGATTGGTTGTACTACCTTGCTCCAAGATCAATCACAAGTTGGAATGACTTAAAGAAAATGTTATTGGAAAAATTCTTTCCTGCCTCTAGAACAACTGCAATCCGTAAAGATATATCTGGCATTAGGCAACTCTCTGGAGAAAGTCTTTATGAATATTGGGAGAGATTTAAGAAACTTTGTGCAAGTTGCCCTCACCACCAAATTTCTGAACAACTTCTTCTTCAGTACTTCTATGAAGGTTTACACCACGTTGATCGCAATATGATTGATGCGGCAAGTGGAGGAGCTTTAGGAGATATGACTGCTGCTGAAGTAAGAAATTTGATTGAAAAGATGGCATCCAACTCTCAACAATTTGGTGTGAGAAATGATTCTTTCAAACCCATGTTTGATTCCAATTCTAGTTCATCTGGAATTAAACTTGAGAGCAAACTTGACGCTCTCACCACTCTAGTCACACAATTGGCAGTAAATCAAAAATCCATGACTGCTAAAGTGTGTGGAATCTGCTCTTCACAAGAGCACCCCACTGATTGTTGTCCTTCTCTACAAGAAAAGGATAATAATAGTCCCCAAGCCTATGCAAGTAACATCTACCATGATAGACCTCCACCACAACAAAACCATGACCTTTCCACCAATAGATACAATACAGGTTGGAGGAACCATCCAAACTTGAGATGGGGCAACCAACAACAAAATCCTCAACCTCCATTTCAAAACAATGCACCAACCTTCCAAAGACCTACACCTCAACCACCCACAAGTGGCCCTTCTTTGGAGGATCTGGTGAAACAAATGGCTGCACAGAACTTGGAGTATCAACAGAGGAATGATGCTACCATCCAGAGTTTAAGCAACCAAATTGGGCAATTGGCTTCATCATTAAGCCAGTTACAATCTCAAAACTCTGACAAATTACCATCTCAACCAGCTGCAAATCCAAGAAATGTGAGTGCAATTCAGTTAAGATCAGGTAAGAACCTTGAAGTACCCATACCTAAGGAACCTGAAAAACAAACAGATGTGCCCACAACAGTTGAGAATGATGTGCCCTCTTCAAGCACAAGCAAATCTGAGAAGCAACCATCCCAAATTCCACCTCATATCCCTCTTCCTTTCCCACCAAAAGCAATTCCAAGCAAGAAGATGGAAGAAGTAGACAAAGAAATTTTGGATACTTTCAGGAAAGTAGAAATAAATATACCTCTTCTTGATGCAATCAAACAAGTCCCCAAGTATGCCAAGTTTCTAAAGGAACTATGTACTCACAAAAGGAGACTCAAGGGCAATGAAAGGATAAGCATGGGAAGAAATGTATCTGCACTGCTTAGTAAAGAAGTTTCAAATATTCCTGAGAAATGCAAGGATCCAGGTACGTTTTCTATACCCTGTATCATAGGCAATAACAAATTTGAAAATTGTATGTTAGATTTAGGAGCTTCAATAAATGTTATGCCTATGTCTGTTTTTAAATCATTGTCTCTTGGAAATTTACAACCTACTGGTGTAGTAATTCAGCTAGCCAATAGGAGCACTGCCTATCCTGCTGGAGTTATAGAGGATGTTTTGGTTCAGGTAGAACAACTTGTTTTCCCTGCTGACTTTTTTGTACTTGATATGGAAGAAGGTATGCCTCAAATTCCTGTTCCTATCATTTTGGGAAGACCATTTTTGAAAACAGCCAAAACTATAATTGATGTCCATGCTGGAACTCTTTCCATGGAATTTGGTGACACTAAGGTAAGATTTAACATTCTAGATGCCATGAAATATCCTTCTGAAAATCATTCTGTTTTCCAAATTGACATTATTGATGAACTAGTTTTTGAACATTTTTCTGATGTTGATTTGGAATGCATAGATGATTCATACAGTTGTTTTGCATGCAATAATTCTGAGAATTGTCATATTTGTGCTGAAATTGACAAATACATAACTGCTGATTTAGAGTCTATAGAAATACCTGTTCTAAATGCAGATTTTCAAGAAGACTCTAACAAAATTTTTGAGGTGCAAGAATCCAAATCTGCTTTGTTAGTTCCATCTACTTTGCAGGCACCTAATTTGGAGCTAAATTTCTTACTTGAAAACCTCAAGTATTCATACTTGGGAAATGATGAAGAGCTCCCGATAATAATCTTTACTTCTCTTGATGAAAATCAAGAAGAAAAATTGCTGCAAAATTTGGAAAGGCACAAGAAGGCTAGACCACTATCCAATCTGCTTCAAAAGGATGTAGTATTTGAGTTTAATCCACCTTGAGGGAGTTTTTCTTACCCATCTCTTTACTTTTTCATTATATTGTCTATTTTGTATGCTCTGTCTTACATTGAGGACAATGTATGATTTAAGTGTGGGGGTGGGATCATTTATGTGTTTTTGTGTGATTAAATTTTGTTATGTGTTTTTGTGTGATTAAATTTTGTGTGAAATAAAAAAAAAATTTAAAATAAAAGATTTTGTGTGTGTTTTTGTTTTAAAATGGCATGTTTTATTGGAATTTTAAGATATGCATGAGTAACAAGTAAATTCTTTCATGTCTGATATGAGATTAATGATATGTTATAATTTGAACTCAAACATTTTTGGTATGTTGAGAATGACATGATAATTGAGAAATGATCATATATGATGGAATTATACCTTGTGAGATTTTTGAGCCTTAAAATTTGATGGATCACTTTAAACCATCTTAATCCTTTCATGTGTGATTAATTCCTGAAAGCTTACATCTTAATTTTTGTCTTGTTTCTTGATGATACTTGAAACTCATATGAATGTATTTGAAATGATACAGGCATTTTGTTCAATTGAGCCACTAAGCCAGATAAGCCTACCATGAATAAATTATCTCTTGATAGCCATTTTGGGCCTATTTAACTATTTCCTTGTTGCAGCTCAAATAAGCCATGGATGAAAAAACCAAAAATATACCTACCTTAAGAAATATATTGAAGCTTTGGAATCAAGTCAAAACAGGCATTCAAATAAGTGTGGGGGTGTGCAAAAAGGAATTACAACTCTTGTTTCAAGTGTTATGCAATCTCATAAAAAAAAAAAATTTACCATACAATAAATGTTTTACCCTCACTTTTTGCCGGTGAAAATTAATTGCTTCATTATTCTTTTTGGTATATATATAAATATATATATATTTCATCCATTTTAAACCTTGGCCACATTACAACCCTGTGAAAGCCCTGTTGATCTATACATACATTTGTGTTGATTGTGGAATTAAGAAACTTGCCAAATTTTTAGACTATTTGTTTTTCAGGAATTGTTTTGAGTGTATACACAAACTTTAAACACTTGAGAGTTGAGAGTATGTCTTGTGAGGATCTATCACTTATGATCTTCTTTTCAGTTTAATTTAATTTTCACATGCCTAAGTGTTTGAATGATTTTTATATATATCTTGATGCTCTGTATCTTTCATGTTGAAAACTCTTGTTTCTTTGTATATTTCTAAGATTTCATGACAAGCATGCCAGTTCTATGTGTTGTTGTTTTCAACTTAATGTTTTCAAATAAATTGTGATACTTGTTTTTATTTTGATTTTGCCCGGGAGTGCAAAAGAATAAGTGTGGGAGTATTTGATAATGCATGATTTATCTCTAATTCTCCATTTTAAATGTGTATAATTTGCCATCACTTAGTGTGTAACATATTGCATTTTAACACATTTTTATCATTTGATCTTTATGTAATATTTGATTGATAATTTGTGCCAAAAGAAAATAGATCAAAGAAACTCAAGAATTCCAATCCAAAATGAAGATCAAAGTGCCTAAGGATCAAAGGAATCAAGGTATATGCAAAAAGATATCAAAAAGGGTGAAAAAGTATGCAATTTATGGAGAATCAGGGGGATGAATCGATTCATCCCCCTCCTGAATCGATTCATACAATGTAATGCACCCAGGAAGTGAAATTTTGCAAATTGAATCGATTCACAAGCAATTGAATCGATTCATACGGGTTTCTACAGCATTGAATCGATTCTTTCCCTAAATGAATCGATTCATACGAGTGATTTTAGCCCAGAATTGCATTTTGGGAAGCTTGAATCGATTCATATCACCATTGAATCGATTCATACGTTCAATAATGGCCCAGAAACACGTTTTCAAGCTTCTGGAAAGTGGGCAATGCACTGAAGATGTTGGGCAAGGCACTAAGCTGATCATGGAGCACTAAAGAATGATAATGGAGCACCATTGATTTGATTATTGAAGAGTGCTCCTTCCATTGAAATTTTTTATGGCAAATGCTTGCTTTCTAACTCCTATAAATAGCACAAGAGGAAGGCTTCACAATACACACCATTCATTCTTCATTGAAGGAAGTCATACGTTCTTCCTCTCTTCTTTTCTCTGTTGGAATTTTCCAGCAACTTCTTCATTTCCGGGTTAGTTTTGTTGTTTGAATTGTAATTATGGAGGGCTAAAACCCTTAGATTGATTTTCTTGGAGAATGTTGTAATGTAATTTTGAGGTCATTAATTTTAATATAGTATGCTTTTATTATTGTTATTTCTTCATAATCATTCTCTACTTATTTAATTCCATTTTGTTTAATTGAATTTGTATGCTTAATCGGTTTAATTATTCAAATGGAATAAAATAAGGTTTCAAATTAGAATGGATTAAGGAAATATGCATGCTTAATGAATATTTTCATAATCACTTTTAATAATTATGGTTTGCTTAATTCCATAATTTGAGAATAGATTATGTATATAGGCGATGTTCTTATGTATGCTCAATAATTCCTAGATTTTACGATCTTGACTCCTTTTGCTTAATTAGGATGCTTGATTAAAATATTCATTTTTAAATGAAAGTAAAGGAATTGTGAATTGAAAAAGACGCTTAGTTGATCAATTCAATTTGAGCTAAGAAATTAACATTAATAAGTATACAAATTATTTTTAGTGAACCAAGGATAAATTTATTTACAATACTCCAAGAAAATCAATCGCTTGTTATTTATTGTTTTAAATCCTTTATTTACCTTGTTTTAATTTTAATTGTGACAACAAAAATCAATCAAAACCCCCCCAATTGTATGTTAGTGAACTTATGTTTGTAAAAATTTTTAGTTGTTTAGTTTTTATTTTTAATTGTTAAAAATTTGTTTAAGACTTGATTTTTCCTAAATTTTTGTGTTGATCCTTGAGAGAACGACCTAGGTTGACACCCTAGTACTACGTTAATTAATTTTAATGTACTAATTTGACGGAATCACGACTGCAAAAATATCAACGTCACTCTCCCAACATCCACCGTGCTCAAGGACACAAGCTCTCAACAAATCCTCCAAGCTTTGTATAGTTCTCTCTGATTGTCCATCGGTTTGAGGGTGATAAGCGGAACTAAGCTTCAACTTAGAATCCAACTCATCATGCAAACGTCCCCAAAACCGAGAAGTAAATCGTGGATCACGGTCGGATATGATGCTGGACGGCACACCATGCAGCCTAACAATCTCCTTGATATATATTTGTGCCAATTTCTCCAAAGAACTCTTCATATTAATGGGCAAAAAGTGAGCACATTTTGTCAACCGATCAACAATCACCCATATAGCATCATTCCCAGCACGAGTTCTGGGTAGTCCAGAAACAAAATCCATAGCTATACTATCCCATTTCCAAACAGGGATCTCCAACGGTCTCAAATAACCAGATGGTCTCTGATGCTCAACCTTCACCTTCTGACAAACAAGGCAAGATGCCACAAAATTCGCCACATCACGCTTCATACCAGGCCACCAAAAATTCTTCCTCAAGTCTTGATACATCTTAGTGGAACCTGGATGAATACTCAATATGCTTTTGTGGGCTTCCTCAAGTATACATTTTCTCACATCACCACTTGAGGGAACATAAATTCGGCCCTTAACACGCCAAATACCATCTTGACCTTCCTTTATGAACAAATTCTTCCCTTTCTCTTGGGTCTTCTTCATCTCAATCAAATACTCATCATTGGGTTGTTGCGCCTTCACATATTCAAGAAATTCATTTGCAACTTTCAACATTTCCAATACCATTTTCTTGGGAGTGTAAGTCTCCACGCCCACATTCAAATCTCTAAATTGTTCTATCAACTCCATTTCCTTTGCCATCATCATGGAGAAATGCAATGATTTTCGGCTCAATGCATCAGCAACTACATTCGCCTTACCGGGGTGATACTTCAATTCAAATTCATAGTCTTTTAGGAACTCCATCCATCGTCTTTGGCGCATATTTAATTCCTTCTGATCAAACAAGTACTTAAGGCTCTTATGATCACTAAAGACCACAAACTTGGAGCCATACAAGTAGTGTCGCCACAACTTCAATGCAAACACCACCGCCGCCAATTTGAGATCATGTGTGGGATAATTAACCTCATGCGGTCGCAACTGCCTTGACGCATAGGCTATCACACGCTCCTTTTGCATCAATACACATCCAAGACCAAGCTTAGATGCATCGCAATATACCACAAAGTCATCCGTCAAATCGGGCAATGCTAACACCGGCGTGGTAGTAAGTCTTAACTTCAACTCTTGGAAACTCTCTTCACACTCACGGGTCCACACAAAAGAGTGATTCTTCCGAGTCAACTTCGTTAGTGGTAAAGCCAATCGGGAAAACCCTTCAATGAACCTCCGGGAGTAACCGACAAGACCAAGAAAACTCCTTATCTCCGTCACCGATGTTGGTCTTTCCCAAGCCATCACAGCTTCAACTTTAGATCTATCCACAGCGACCCCATCATTCGAAATAACATGTCCAAGAAATTGGACCTCAGGTAGCCAAAATTCACACTTAGAGAGCTTCGCATACAATTCCTTCTCATGAAGGACGGTCAACACAAGACGAAGATGTCTTTCATGCTCTTCATGACTCTTGGAGTACACCAAAATATCATTAATAAACACCACGACGAATTGGTCAAAATATTCATGGAAGATGCGATTCATGTAGCTCATGAAAATCGCAGGGGCATTCGTCACCCCAAATGGCATCACCACATACTCATAATGTCCATACCGCGTTCGGAAAGCAGTTTTCAGAATATCTTCGGCCTTCACCCGAATTTGGTGATATCCGGAACGCAAATCGATCTTCGAAAACACCACAGCACCCTTCAATTGATCCAAAAGATCGTCAATACGCGGAAGAGGATATTTATTCTTAATGGTTAGTTTGTTGAGTTGGCGATAATCAACGCACAATCTCATGCTCCCATCTTTCTTCTTTACCAACAACACAGGAGCACCCCAAGGAGACACACGTGGGCAAATAAACTCTCGTTCAAGCAATTCTTCCACTTGTTTCTTTAATTCCGTCAACTCTACAGGAGACATTCGATACGGTGCACGGGAAACAGGTTCCGCACCTGGAATAAGATCGATAGAAAATTCCACTTCTCGTGGGGGAGGTAATCCTGGAATCTCTTCCGGAAACACATCGGGAAATTCTGAAACAATAGGAATTCCACCAGATTGGGACGCACCATTCCCATCAACCAAGTAGAACATTATGAGGAGTTGAGAGATACCTCGGACATCAAAGCCTCCAGTGTTAGAGGTTAGGAAAATCACCGTCTTGCTATGACAATCCACCAAAACCGTATTGGCGGACAACCAATCCATGCCTAGAATAACATCCAGATCTTTCATAGGTAAACACACGAGGGATACAACAAATTTTCTACCCTCCAAGTCCATCTCGACATTCTCACATCGAGTCACCGATCTTAAGCAAGCACCAGTCGGTGTAGTCACCAATATTGAACCTTTCGTCATGCTCATAGGCACCCGCAAGCGCCTCACACAATCTTCAGACATAAAAGAGTGCGTAGCACCCGAATCAAATATCACGTTAACAACATTACCATGTATCGGGCACTCACTTTAGACAAGATCTTCAGCTTGTGCTACTTCTTCACCGGTCACGGCAAAGACTCTTCCAGCCATTTATTGATTAGCACCACGATTTGGGCCATTCCGACCACCATTAGCATTACCTCGGCCGTTTCCATTACCACGACCGTTACCACCATTCCGGTTGCCAAGTCTTCCACCATTACCGTTTCCACGACCACGACCTCTAAAAGCACCGTAGCCTCCACGGTTTGCATTATCACGTAGCACAACATCCACGGCATTCAAAGGGCAATCAGGGTGGATATGCCCCGATTGGTTGCATCTATAGCACACCACTGGTTCTTCATGGTTGCATTCTCTAGCCAAATGATTTCCACCACATCTAAAACAACAAAGTCCTTGGCCATCACCTCGGCCACCAACAACACCATTCCTTCCACTACCTCGTCCACCTCTGAAAGAAGAGGACCCACGTACAAATCTTCTATTGTTCTTAAAGTTGCCTTTCTTCTTGAAGCTAGAAGATTGGCCCTTCAACTTGTAATCATGCCCCGAGTAACTCCTTAAAGCAATATCATTTTCTTCAAAAATCCTACACTTATCCACAAGAGTAGGAAAACTCCTAATCTCTTGGTGACAAATCGCCTTCTTGATTTCTTGGCGCAGTCCATTTTCAAACTTAACACATTTCGAAGCTTCAGTACCCTCCTGCCGAAAGGGAGGATAAAACACACATAGTTCTTCAAATTTCGAAGCATACTCCTCAACCGACATGCCTCCTTGCTTGAGTTCCATGAATTCAAGCTCTTTCTTGTTCTTATAACTCTCAGGAAAGTATTTCCTAAGAAAATTCCACCTTGAAATTCTCCCAATTTAGAGGAGTATGGGCAGCAATCATACGCCCACGGGTAAGGATCCACCAAGATTCGGCCTCATTACGAACCATGAACACTACATATTCCACCTTCTGGCTTCAGTACATTCCATGTTAGCGAATATCCGTTCCAAGTCACGGATCCAGACATAGGCATCTTCTGGCTTATAGCCTCCATGAAATTCAGAAGGCTTCCGCTTAAGAAATTGGTCAAGACCTTGATTCGGCTGACCAATAGGTTGTTGTTGCCGTTCAAGTATGTCGGCAAAGCGATTAAAGGCTTCAGCCATAGCGGCTGTATCAGCATTGCGCCTATTCGCCATCACTCAATCTATATACAACAACATAAACATAATTAGAAACTTAAAGTTTCTTCACCCAGTGTGCATACATATATCATTCATCATTAACCTCCTTGACACAAGCATCATCATAATGCATTTCATAATTAGAAGGTAAATATGAGAATGGAATTACCTGGCCGGGCTTAACAACAATTATGTAATAATCTCATTTCAATAACAACCATCATAATTCACCCACATAATTCATAAATCAATCAGCCACAAGCAATAAACACATGAACAACATTATTTATAATCGTATCAACAGCAATGAACGCTCTGATACCAGGTTGAGACGCCCCAAAAATAAGGGAAAATTTTTCACGTTTTTGAAAAATATTAACCAATCAATAATTAGAGTGATGAAGTATTATCTCCATTCCCCTAGATCTATAATAAACCACTCCCATATATAAAGATATGAGAGAGTGAGTTCAAAAGATTATTTTATAATAACTTTTCTAATTAAAAACAGCGGAAGATTCAATTGATTTAATTAT
Source organism: Clitoria ternatea (assembly GCA_037962975.1). Lineage (NCBI taxonomy): Eukaryota > Viridiplantae > Streptophyta > Magnoliopsida > Fabales > Fabaceae > Clitoria > Clitoria ternatea. The sequence goes on along the minus strand of CM075673.1, from coordinate 33,197,912 downwards.
TGACTGATTGATTTTCAAGAGGGGGAATTTCATGAAAAGTGGGATGTAGTTTATATAGCCTAGAGGTCCAATTTATACTCCTTAATATATTTAAAGTAATGTATAAAAAAGGAATAATGCATAGGAAACAAAAATCCATTTAAAATAACAAATATGAGCATCAGGGTGATACTCGCTCAAGCGAGATTCCATCCGCTTGAGCGAGCCGGCGTAATAACGCTTGGGTAAGCGCTGAGTAACTCTGAGCGAAAGGAAGAAATAAGCATCAGGGCTCAACTCGCTTAAGCGAGCCCTGTCTCGCTTGAGCGAGAAGCAAAAGAATACATTGAGCGAGGCAGCGAGACGCTTAAGCGAAGGAAGGAGTTTGCATCAGGTACGAATCTCGCTTGAGCGACACCTTACTCGCTTAAGCGAGATTGTTCCAGAAACGAAGGTGACTCACTGGCCAATTTTCGCTCGGGCGAGGCACCACTCGCCTGGGCGAAAATCGTCCAGTATCAAAACTCTTTCCTCCTCGCTTGAGCGCTCGCTCCTCCGCCTGAGCGAAAATCATACAGAATCGAACCTCTGATTCTGTGGCAATCTCGCTTGGGCGAGACATACCCCCGCTTGGGCGAAAATGGGCCAGAGGCCAAAACTATGATTCACATCAATCTCGCTCGAGCGAGATTTCCACTCGCTTGAGCGAGTTCTGTAGAAACTATGCAGAAACGAAATTCACTTTAACTTAGCACATGAAACATCAACTCCTTCTATTTTGGCCTTACCCATACCATATCTTACTTCATTATGCATGTACCAATTCATACAATGCTATAATCTAGAACTACATAAGTCTTCCATTGAATCAAATACCACCAACATCATCATACTAATATTAACTCCATGCATATAATCTAAATTCATCATCAAACCACATACACTCCCTACATATATCCAGATTCAACATCATTTCATATGCTCTATAAAATAGCATAAAAACACAGCAATCCCTCATTGATCAAATTCAAGTATTATGATCCATTCTTTACATCATTTGGGTCATGAATGAAAATTGGCCTTACACACACATGTCCAATTTTCTCCCATGACCTCCAAAATTATCAACCATTACAGAATTGAGTATATAAACACCATATACTCCACAAAATAAATTCATGCTGGCCAAGGCTTACACAATGCCATTCCATATTTACCTCCTTCCAAACTCGACCTCCAAAAACTGTAGGATTTAAGTCATACCTACATCAACTTTAAAAATAGCAACGGGGAAGTGAGTAACATAATCCAAATGAATTAAAGTCATACATTATGATGAAATACATGTATACTTGCACAAATATCAATCATTACACCACATCATACATCATACATAATACATCTCATAATCTCAAGTATACATTCACAATTTCATTCATTTGGATTACCAAACACACACATAGGGTTAGTATCTAACTCTCTCCCTTTCCAATCCTCATTCATCCATTGCCCCCATGGGCTTTCAACTAGGCATATCTCCAGCTATATGCAAATGTTCTTAAAGCTAATGCATATGCACAAGAATTTCTCATCAAACAATGCGGATCCGACTGTGGGAATATAACTTTAATTCAATTGTGGGACAAGCATAGGTGTATTACTATGCCCCTACTGCAGTAGAAAAATTGTTTACACATATATCTCAATTTTATGCATGCTTACATCCTCATAATTTTCACTGGTACCAAACCGCTATCGCCCATCTGTAGCACTAGTCACCCCGTGACTTGCGGATCAACATCGTGGCCTCAACTGCCACAAGTGCTACGGGCCCCTCCCAAACACACATCGAGAGAGCCGTGTCCCGTCGGACACCGAGGTAAACTCGCTCACCATAGAGCCGCCCACCCACTGGGCCCGCCACATAGGGTGCCTCGTCACCAAACTATGGACAGCTTCGTGACTCATACACCGAGTCACAGGGGAAAATCACAATACGCTCGTGTACTGAGCCGCCCTCCCACTGGGCCCGCCTAGTGGAACCCCCTAATATTCCACATAGACAGCTATGATATACCATGGATGCAATGCAAATACAAATCAAGTGCATCCTCACACTATGCATCCTAGATGCCACTCCACAATTAATCATTCACCACCACTACTTGGTGGATTTCAATATTCTCATCATCCTTATTTATTTCCAATTCTCCTCAATGCTTACACTCATTAATAGTTAGTGGCATACACATTCAATTGATCATACACATATCTTTGGGATATTCACCTCACAATTCCAATCCACACATGGTTTTAAACCATCATCATACTTCATTAACATAATATCATCACAACATTACAATATTATCCCAAATATAATGCCACACAATAATTATCATTTTAAATGCATCCGAATCATAACATTATCACATCATCCATTCAACAATCATCAAAATAATCACATATACATATTTTCACATCACCAATGGATGAAATCATGCATTTAGAAAAGTTACCCCCTCCTACCTCAAGTGAAGTAGTGATCAACACGGTTATATGGTCCCGCCTCGTCAATGGGGTCACTTCCTACATCACAATACATTTCACAATCAATTTTTTATTTGCCCATTAAGACTCAAATACCTATATATATATATCAATAACTTGATGTTTACATTATTTTTAACTCTCAAACCTCTTTTATTTCATTTTATCCACCATGACCACCATGGGTTAGGTGGTACCCATTATTATTATGCATCCTAGAACCAAACCCTTTCATGGGTTTATTCATTGGTGACTTTCATCAACAAAATACCATCACCAATGACTCTCATTCATCATAACCCACATTTGTTGTCAACAATAAATGATCATCAACCTCCATTATGTATCTCCCCCAAATTTATGAAGCTAGGGTTTCATAAAAATTCCAACCACCTTTATAAATACTCTTCTCCTTCTAATCATAAATGCATCCACTTCATTACTTCCCAAATAAATCTTACTTTCATAAAAACCCACCTTAAACTCATGTATTAAATGCCTTAAGTGAACACCCATTTACATGCATGGTTCCCAAGACTCATATTATCATATAACCATGGCAAAAACCCAAATAAATAGTGAGTATTTCTTACCTCACACCCAAAAATGAAATGGGTTTCCAAGGGAAGATGGTGACACGAAAATGAGGGAAGGAGAGAAGAAAGAATTCAGTTTCAATAGTTTCCTTCAAGCTCCACCAAACAAAAATGAGAGGAAGTGGAAGATGAGACCAAACTTGCTAAAGTTTTTGGAAGAAGGAAGAGAGAATGGAGAAGATGATGAAGAGAAAAAGAAGTGAAGTGTAATGTCCTACACCTTCAGCAAGCATACGTGAATAGGAAGAAAAAATGGGGTTTTCAATTTTCTTTTAATCCTATTCATTAAAACTTCATTGTTTTATAACTAACAGGCTCTTCGTTTGGGCTCAATACTTCATCCTAAAATTATTACAAATGTATATCTGGATTCCCAATATTATACTCTACAGCCCTAACCAATATCATCTCATTCCGAGATACTTGGTCCGACACCCATATTTCAACCGGGCTCATTTTCAGCTTAACCGGTCTCCATAAATTACCAACAATTCCCAAAAATCTTAATTTAATTAATTTCAATTTATTGGGACATTAAACAATTCATATTCAACTTATCAATATTTATTTTCCTTAATTAATCTTCTATTTTAAAATTTGGGATGTTACACAATCTATGACACATCACATAGTGTTCATACATATGTACTGGCAAATGTCATTACACACATATTCTCTTTGTGTTTTAAGAGTTATTTCACTTATTTGTATGTCAGGGTTTTTACACAAAAGTCAATGGAGCTAGATAGATATTGGGAGTTATTAAGGACACGTTTAGTTGGATACCAATATGAAGAGAATGTGATAAAGTAGTTTATATCAGTGTGTCGTACATAATGTAAGGTAACACAAAAAAAATCTGCTAAGCACAAAGACTTAACTAAAGAAAAATTAAGAAGGAAGAAGAAGCAACAAAGTACAGATTTTACCTTATTTTATTCTCCCTTTCCACCCTTTGCACCTATAAAAGGAACAACATTATTCTAAAAAAAATACGTTAAAATACATATGCCATGAAGGCCCGTTTGTATTTTGTAAGCAAAGATGCAAAAAAAATAGCAAAAAAAAGGGTCTCAATCAGAATAGAATCATTGACAAGATAACTAACTAGACTAGTTGCTTCTTAATTAGTTTCTAACCATAGTTAGCCAATTTTGTTACACTTTTTGTTACACTTTGTTATTTTGTTTTCTTATTTTTTGCTATAAATACATGACAGGACCCGCAAGCGCATGGGTTATGTCGCGTAATATAAAAGATTATCGTTCTCTATAGGGACTATGTTCAAAGTACCAGCATATTGAAATTTAATTATCCACACAATTGATTTTTAAGGATTTTGTAAAATAAAATATGGATTTTAAAAATAAATTCAAAAACAAAATTTACTTGACACTTAAAAAATCAGAGTTGAGAGTATCTTGGGATTTCGGGGGATCAAGACTCTATTTTAAGTTAATGAATTTTAACTTTTCATAAATAAGAATCAAATTAAGTTTTCCAAGGTGGATTTTCCTTAAGCTAATTAATATGTTCCTCTCGGAATCCTAATAATGTACCTAACCTATGGAAAGCGCTGCTTAATCCTTAGAAAAGGCCCATTATCGTTTTGTGAAAATCCCTTTTTAAAATTCCCCAAAAGATTTTGATTACTTTTACGGTTTTACCGAGGTCACAAAAAGTATTTTAAAAACTTAGGCTTAGTTCAAAAACTTTCCAGTAACAATAAATCTCTCGATTCTATTAATTACTTAAACTTACTAATATACCAGCAAGTATACAGTTTTATCACTTAGGTTCTTGTTAGGAATTACTAAGAGCATTGAGCATTTTTTAAACTAAATGGAAAATAGAAATTTATTTAATTTAAAGTCAAAATAACATTAATATAAAATATTATCATACCCCCTTTATCCCAAGATAATTAATTTAGTTACTCATGAAATAATTCAAATTCATATATATAATGGAAAAATAAAACATACAAGACATGGAAAAAATAAAGACTTACGGGTTTCTCCAAAAGCTCAGAATAATTTACCACTGTATTTCCTTGTTGCAATATTCCTCCACCAATTACAAATTTGAATACTCACTTTTACAATTCACAACTCTTAAAATAAAAGAATGAAAAAGAAAATAAAAGAGAAATGGGACAGAGAAAGAAAACAAAAATAGAGAAAGAAAACAAATGCAAAAGAAAAGAAAAGGAACGAGGAAGGGAATGAAGAAAAGAAAGAAAAGAAAGAAAAGAGGAACGGAAAAGAAACGAGAGAAAAAAGAAAGGAATTAAAGTGAACATGAGAGAGGACTTGATCTAAGTGTTGTTGTCCGTCCCTTGGCTTCAGACCTCCCCTCTATTTATAGAGGTCTTGGGCGTTAACAATCGGTGGCAAGTAGGGCTTCTCCTTTTGTCTTGTAGTCAGCCGCCCCACTAGATCAGCATTGGATACAGCCTGGATGGAGTTGGTAGGAACAACTTGCACCTAAACAGCTATAGGGAACGGCGGCTAATGGGTTTCTCCTTTGTCTTGTTGTCAGCCACCCCCCATAAGTTAAGGATCCACTTGGATAGTGGAAATCCAAGTCAGGATTGGCAATCGGTGGAATTATGGGTCGATTTTCTCCTTCTGACTCGGATTTAGTGGATCGGTCAGTATCTACCAATAGTGGGAAACAATCCGAGTGGAAAAGGTGCCTTTTGTACACAAGACCGAGTGAAAGCTTTGCTCGGTGTTGCTTTGCTGGATGTTGTGGAGAGGAGCTGGACAGTGTTGTTGCTGGACGGTGTTGAGAGGATGGAGTCGGTGTGAGTGGATGTGAAGAGAGCAGGACGAGCAACGCAACTCTGATTGAAACATTCAATCGGAACCAATTAAAGAGTGACTCGGAACCGATTGAAACATTCATTCAGAACCGATTAAAAAGTGATTCATTCGGAACTGATTAAAAATTGGCTCGGGACCGATTAAAGGATGACTCGAAACTGACTGAAGAGGGACTCGAAACTGACTGAAAAATGGCTCACTTGGCACAGGTTCATGCCCTCCTTCTTTCTCATGTGACTGATACACTCAGACATATTTATTCGGACACATTCACTCAGAAGTCCGACTTGCTTCTCACTCAAAATTGCCTCAACCGTCAATCAGCCCATTCGGTTGTTTTCACTCGGGAGTCGGATATACCTTTCACTCAGAAATTTAAACTTGAAAGACTCTGGAATCTGGCTGATAGAAGTTCTTCCCATGTCCGAGCCTTGCTTTGCTCGAAAATGTAACTTTCTGCCCCAACTCACTCAGTAGTCTTCCTTGGAGACATCTCACTCGGGCTTTGTGTGAAACTGTGAGAGTTTTCCCGAGTGTGATTTATTCCCAGTCGGATCTTTCCTTGCTTGAAGAGACATTTTTCCGAAACACACTACTCGAAAAGGACCTGTTCCGCTTGAGAATGCCATCTTCTCCGAATGACACCACTCGGAGACCTCTTTATTCAATAGTTTATTCATTTTGTGGCTTCTTCTGCTCGAAAAATGGTCCATTCGGAGACAGTTTTTTCCCAGAAAACACTTGTTCCCCAATCAGACGTGCTTCAGTCAGTATTCTCTTGCTCGGATTAGTTGTAGTCAGGGGGGCTTCCACTCGGATTCACCTCCAACCGAGACTTATTCCTTTTCAGCATTGAACCTCCAACAGGGTCAGCCATTTATCACAACCTTCCACTCGGATTCACCTCCAACAGTGAAGTATTCCACTCGGCAATGCTCCATTCTGAGTCATTCCTCTCGGATTTGATCATTTCTGAGTCCTCCTACTCGGATTTGGTCATTTCTGAGTCGAATTTCAGTATAAAAAGAGAATTTTTTCCATTTTGGCTTGTTCTTCTTGATTCTTTATCATTTGATGGTCGTTTTTATCTTATTTTTGACCCTTTTATTACCTTAGTTTCTGCAAAATAACATACCCAAGTAGAATATAGTGGAAAGAAAGAAAAAATCTCAAAAAATAAAGGAAATACAGTGGATAATGATTAAAATCCTAAGCAAACTGAATCTAATTTATTATGTTATAAAGCACTTATCAAAATACCCCAAACCAAAACATTGCTTGTCCTCAAGCAATTACCATATTCACATGATAAGATACAGAAAACACTAAGCTCAGCAAATTAAGGAATCCAAAATAGAAAAAGATTTATTCAAATGCCAATATTAATTTTCTTATGTGAATCAATTTTCATTATCAAGACAGAGGATACTCTTCTCTCAATCTTCACTCAAGTGTTTCAAGGTTTGTGTATCTCTCAAATCATCATAGTCAAAAAATATTACCATAAGCTTATTAATAAACTAGAAACTCCACAGTTTAGATAGAAAATATGTTAAAGTCTAAAGGTCTTTCAAAGGTTGTAACGTGGCCTTGGGTTGTATTGTCAGGGTAGGAATTTCAAGAAAAATGGAATACAAAAGGGCTTTAACAGTCATGAATGATTCAAATTATCATCATAAATTTAACAGAGCAAATTTTTGAACTTTTATGGACTTTTTGTAATTCATTCAATATCATCCTTTTGATTTTCTTTTTCTTGCTTCTTGATTTTCTTTGCATCCCATACATATTTTTCTTAAGTCCTTTTTTATTTCTTTACTCCACTAAATTTCCAAATTTTTTACCATTAAATGAATATCAGTCAATGAAAGGCTTCAAAGAAAAATTTTCACTTTTAGGCTCAAAAGGGGCAACTAGGGGTCAAATTGTGCAAAAATTCTGAGGCTTAAGAATAAGACCTAATTGTGCCTTTATCATCCTAAGACATATAATCAAAAACCATTTTGAATCGGTTGAAAAATAAGTTCTAGAATATTAATGACTATGAGATTCACTCAATCAAGAAAATATGGCTTTTGAAAATTTGTTTGATAAATAACCCATTTTGGCTCAAGTCTAACCATGGAAAGTCTTTTTAAAGAAAATTTTAATCACGTAAGGTTCATTTAAGCATTTATTTGGCATTTAAACAATCAAAATTTGAAAATTTTACTCAAAATTTTGGGGTTCTTAGATACTTTAGCCTTGTGTTCAAAGTAAATTTATCATGCAATCATGGTAAATTACAAGATTACAAACAAAACAAGGAAAACACACATGCATGAAAAATATAACAATCAAACAACGTAAACAAAACAGTTAAGTTTTCTTATCGACCACCCCAAACCAGAATTTGACATTGTGCTTAATGTTAAAATGGATGATAAAAGGATAAGAAAACTTACCTGTAGTAACCCCAAACCAGCATTTGACATAGTTGGTTTTTTGTTTAAAATTTAAAATGAAACAACAACTTTTTATAGGGTTACCTCCCTATCAGTGCTAAGTTTTAAGTCTTCAGCCAGACTTCGCACTGTTTGGATTTACTCATCAGGAGCATCAAACAAGTCCAAGTCACTTGTTTGTTGTATTGGTTGACCTGTCAAATAGTGCTTTACTCTCTATCCATTTACCCTAAATGTACCGGATTTCTCGCTCCATAGTTCGACAGCTCCAAAGGGAAAGACTTTTGTCACCTTGAATGGTCCCGACCATCGGGATCTCAGTTTACCTGGAAAAAGCTTCAGTCTGGAATTAAACAGTAAAACCATATCAATTGGATTAAATGTTCTCCATTGGATGTGACGATCATGCCATTGTTTGGTTTTTTCTTTATAAATTCTGGCATTTTCGTATGCATCTAGACGGAGTTCTTCAAGCTCGTTTAATTCTAACAATCTTTGTTCACCTGCAGCCTTATGATCGAAGTTAAAAGTTTTAACAGCCCAAAAAGATTTATATTTGTTAGCCAAGGCCTCGATACTCAAGAGGGGGGGTGAATTGAGTATTTCAAATTTTCGCGCGGAATCCCTTTCAAATCGGTTAGTAATATACAAATGATGCAATATAAAGGATGTAACAATTATGAAGCACATTTCATACTAAAACATATTGAGTTGAATGGACTATATTCAAGAATTGATTTGATGAACAAAGCAAGTTATTGGCTTAGACAATTCTTGAAGTTCTTAGCATGCTATAATTAATTTCAATATAAGTATAACTTCAACAACTCAAATTAATTAAGCATGATAGTTTACTAATTTGTTAACACCAATATTCTTCTTCCTCAATAATCAAATCCAACAATGTTTAAGTCAATTGATTCAAGGATTCAATTTTACCAAACCAATTTAACATAAGTATTTAGGCATGCAAATTAAGTTCACAATAATAAAGAGTTTAAGGGAAGAGAGAATTTGCAAACCGATATAACGAGTTCCACCACCCCGGTGTACGTCTCGCCTTCAAGCAACCCACTTGAAGGATTTCCACTATTGAGAATTTGAGATTACAAGCTTTGAGCAATTGTCTCCTAGTGTCCCACACTCAAGAACCCAATCCTCACAAGCAAAGGGCAACCCACCCAATCTCACAATCTCTCAATATCCAAGGTTGAACCCCAACCTTAATCTCTAGGAATTTTGGTGTTTGATGGTTACAATGATAACTCTCCAATAGAGTGGATACACAACTTAAAGCTCATACAAAAATAACTCTCAAAGAGAGGATATACAAATTTAGCTCACACAAATATTTTCTCTCTAACTCTTAAATAACTTACTAAGAGAATATACCAATGTAGAATAAGAGAGAATGAGTAGAAGAGCAAGAGAATGGAGGAGGAAGAAACCAAAGGAATTGCTTCAATGGTTTGGGACATCTTGCAAGTGCAATTCCTTCTCCTATTTATAGGACTTCAAGAGCATGACAAATTCAAATTTGAATTCCTCCATCACATGGCCTTGCATTATTTAATTCCTTGGAGCTTGAACTTGGAACATGCTTGTCTCAATTCAAAATGGCATTGCAATTCCAATGAAGCTTTTAATGTCTCCAAGAAGAACATGGCATGTGCATGTTTGATTTAATTCAAGTTAATTCCATTTCCAATAAAACACATGCATGTGGAGAGGGACAAGGTGTGAAGCATTGCCTTGAACTTTCCAATTTGATTCAACCGAAGGAAGCATAATGACTCCCTTTGAATTTCAAATGATTCCAGCGTGTATTTTGGTCTCTGCCAGGCGTATGAATCGATTCCATCAAGGAGTGAATCGATTCAAGCAATTAAAATAAAGTTACTGGGCAAAACACAACGTGTGAATCGATTCAAGTAAAGAGTGAATCGATTCATTCAATGAAAAACACATCCTGGGCACTTTGAACACGCATGAATCGATTCCATGGAATGGTGAATCGATTCAATGATGATTTTTGCACATCCTGGGCCATTCAATTCGTATGAATCGATTCATATTATGCTTGAATCGATTCATGCACCTGATTCTCCAATTTTGATGCATTCTTCATCCCTTTTTGGAACCCTTTTGCATATACTTGATTCCTTTGATTCTTAGGCACTTTGATAAATTTATTTCACCGAATTTGAGCCTCTTTAAATGCCTTGAACCATTCTTTCAAATTCTATCATCAAACATAATTAATTTATCCTTAATCATATATGTTTGATCTTGATCCTTCATTTGTTGTGTTATTATCAAAACCTACATCAACATAAAAATACAATATTCTAGCTCAACAGGTAAATGACAGGGCTTCCCATATACTAGTTTAAAAGGTGTGGTTCCAATGGGAGTTTTGTATGCGGTTCGATACGCCCATAAGGAATCATCTAACTTAATAGACCAATCCTTACGTGATGTATTCACCACTTTTTGAAGAATATTTTTAATTTCCCGATTGGATACCTCAACTTGTCCACTAGTTTGTGGGTGATAAGGTGTAGCAACCTTATGCCTAACTCCATATTTCTTTAGAAGGGTCTGAAAAGTTTTCTCAATAAAATGAGACCCTCCATCACTTATAACACATTTTGGGACCCTAAACCTTGGAAATATTATTTTCTTAAAAAGTTTAATAACAGTCTTAGCATCAGAATGGGGTGAAGCAATGGCTTCCACCCATTTTGACACATAGTCAACTGCCACTAATATGAACTGATTTCCAAAAGAGGAAGGAAAAGGTCCCATAAAATCAACACCCCATACATCAAACAATTCAACTTCTAAAATTGTATTCAATGGCATTTCTTGTCTCTTACCAATGTTACCTGTTCTTTGGAAAGCATCACAAGTTAGAACATACTTACGTACATCCTTAAATATATTTGGCCAATAGAACCCAGCTTGCAATATTTTAGCAGCTGTCTTAGAGGTGCTCATGTGCCCTCCACAGGAAAGAGAATGACAATGGTCAAAGATAGCATGAACCTCATCTTGTGAAACACACCTCCGAATCAAACCATCTGCACATTGCTTGAATAGGAGTGGTTCATCCCAATAGTAGTGTTTGACATTTGCATAAAACTTTTTCCTTTGCTGAAAGCTAAGGTTAGGAGGTAAGATACCGCATGCAAGAAAATTTACAAAATCAGTATACCAAGGGACACATTGGATACTAAGATTTAAGAGTTGTTCATCCGGAAAAGATTCATTGATGGGAATATTATTTGTTTCTTCTTTTTTAGATGTCAACCTAGACAGGTGGTCAGCGATAAAGTTCTTGGTACCCTTCTTATCCTTAATTTCCAAGTCAAATTCTTGCAATATTAGAATCCACCTAATTAACCTCAGCTTTGCTTCCTTTTTATTCAATAGATACTTAATGGCAGAGTGGTCAATGTATACAGTAACATGTGAACCCACCAAGTAAGATCTAAATTTATCAAAAGCAAAGACAATAGCTAACAGTTCTTTTTCAGTTATGGCATAATTTACCTAAGCATCATCTAGCGTCCGGCTAGCATAATGAATTACATGGAGCTTTTTATCCTTTCGTTGCCCCAATACAACCCCACTGCGTAATCACTCGCATCGCACATCAGCTCAAACGGGAGTTTCTAATCAGGTGGTTGCACGATAGGGGCAGAGATTAGAGCTTGCTTAATCCTGCAAAAAGCTTCCATACAAGATGAATCAAAATTGAAAGGCACATCCTTACCCAGAAGAGTTGTAAGAGGCTTTGTGATCTTGGAAAAATCTTTAATGAACCTACGGTAAAACCCTGCATGTCCAAGAAAACTCTGAATACCTTTCACATTTGTAGGTGGAGGCAATTTTTCAATCATTTCCACTTTAGCCTTGTCAACTTCTATACCTCTCTCAGACACCAGGTGTCCAAGAACTATGCCTTCTCTTACCATAAAATGGCATTTTTCCCAGTTCAAGACCAGATTGGTCTCTTCACAACGCTGCAAGACTTGGCACAAATTTGTTAAACAATTATCAAAATCCAAACCATGCACTGAAAAATCATCCATAAAGACTTCCATCACATTTTCAATAAGGTCAGAAAAATTGCTTGCATACACCTTTGAAAAGTCGTAGGTGCATTACACAGACCAAAAGGCATACGCCTATAAGCATAAGTCCCATAAGGGCAAGTGAAGGTAGTCTTTTCTGGATCAGATGGATGAATGGGAATTTGATGAAAACCTGAATACCTATCCAAATAACAGAAATAAGAGTGTTTTGCAAGTCTTTCAAGCATCTGATTAATAAAAGGGAGAGGAAAATGATCTTTTTTCGTGGCGCTATTTAACTTCCTATAATCAATGCACATGCGCCAACCAGAGACAATCCTAGTAGGAATCAAGTTATGTTTATCATTTTCAATCATAGTTATTCCTCCTTTTTAGGCACCACATGAACAGGACTTACCCATTTACTACTATCAACAGGATATATGACTCCAGCATCAAGCAATTTCAAAATTTCCTTTTTAACCACTTCTTGCATTTTTGGATTTAATCTCTTAAGTGGTTCTACTGTGGGACTACTTTCATCTTCTAAAGTAATCCTATGCATACAAAGAGTGTTAGCCCAGGTGGCCTCTAGTAAACTTGAGAGGGGGGGTGAATTGAGTAGTTAAAAACTTTTTCCACTAATGAATTTCTCCTCTAAAAACTCAATATGCAATGATATATGATTTGAATAATAATGCTTAAAACATAAAGAGTTTAAGGGTTAGAGAAGTGCAAACAGAGATTTATACTGGTTCGGCCAACCACTGCCTACATCCAGTCTTCTCAAGACACCCTTGAGGAAATTCACTATAATCAATTCCTTTGATTACACTACAATGGGGACTCACACCCCGATCACAAATGCCTTGGATGCTACACCACACCCAAGCACATCACCATTAGATGCTTCACCACATCCAATAACATCACCCTTGGATGCTACACCACATCCAAGAAGAACCCCCTCAGAGATACACCACTCTGAGTATCAATCTCACTTTTAGAGATAAAGATCTCTTACAAGAAAACTCTCTTCAAGAGTATGATAAACAAATTGAGGAACAAGAAGAGTAATAACTCTATTAAGAGAATATGGCCATTATTGCTCTTAAGAAAAGATTGGAAGTATTTTTGTGTTGGTGTTATTGGTGTGCTTTTGCAAATGAAATACCCTCCTATTTATAGGAGAAGAAATGCCTTCAAGAGGTGTGAAATTATTGATTAAAATAATTGGAAAGGTACCTCTTGGATAAAATAATATTTTGTGAAAAGTTATAATGTTTCAACATGATTTTTTGCTTTCTGATCACGTTGTAATCGATTACATAAAATAGGTAATCGATTACAGCCTTTTAAAATCAGTTTTAAAACATAACGTTCATATTGTAATCGATTACTTAAACATGGTAATCGATTACATTGCTGAGGTAATCGATTACACTAATGAGGTAATCGATTACATTCCATCAGAATGTATGAAATTTTAAAACCTTTTTATATTAATGGCCGTACTTTCTTTTTATAGAGTCTTACTTTAATTATGCCTTGGTCTTGGATCTTCATTCTTGATCTCTGGCATTGGCCTTGTCATTATCAAAATCCTTCATGGTCTTTATTCTCCCCCTTTTTGATATTGACAACAATATTTCATTGATTTCATGACTCTTTTTGTGCTTGACATGGTATACTAAATCTTAAAGTCTTGCGTCCATGTTGTTAATCATGTCTTGCATATATGTTGTTGATATCAAAACCTTAGTTCTTATTCTCCCCCTTTTTGATATTGACAACAATTCCTGAGAAGAAAAATAAACAGCATGCAAGATACAAGATTTTCTCCCCCTTAATTTTGGTTTAGTTGACAAGGTTTGATTGATTTTTCTCTTATTTTGCTTCTCATATATTAACCAGGTTTGATTGATTTTTCTCTTATTTTGCTTCTCATATATTACTCGCCCTTTGTCAATGGCAAAAATAATATAAGAGCATAAAGTTTTAGCAGAGAGTGATGCACCTTGTTGTTTGATGTCACTCGTTATTTTGATATTGCTCTTTGTTACTTGTTGATTGATAGATGCTTCAAGAAATGTGTTGACTTTTCTTGTGGGTAAGAGTTAATCCTTAAGTGCCTCCCATCAATGATAATTCCTGCACCATTATAAATATTTGATCTTGGTACCCAAATTTTCTTGGGTCCTTGTGGGTTAGACGTGGATAATATATTCTTAGGAACCCAAATCATTTTTGTCTCAGTATAACCTTTGTTCCTTATCTGACATGTTAATGCACTGTGACCTTTTCTAACATAATGAGAGAATTTAACAAATGGGCTAGTTGAGGTCTTTTGTGAAATAAAGAGATTTTTCTGCAACTTTTGCTTTTTGGAAGGGTCAGATCCTAGTTCTGCTTTTAAATGACATTTTTGTTTTCCAAGAAGAATATCTAGGTTATCTCTTCCTATAGTAAATTTAACTAATGCATTTTTCAAATCACCAATCTCTTGAATATGCTTTTGACATGTTGAACATGTATGTTTAATGATAGTTTCATTTTTAAGCTTAGTTTCTAAGTCTTCCTTTTCTTCTTTAACTTGTCCTAGTCCATGATTGACCTTTGATAGACTTTCTTCTAAGATTAGGTTAGAATTTTTCATATTTAAGAATTTCTTAGCTAGTTTTTGATATTCATTATGAAGATTTTCAAAAGCTTCTTGCAATTCATCAAATGTAGGATTTCAGTCATTTACCTCTTCGGTGTTAGTCATTAGGCACAGATTTGCGTCTTCATGGTCTGATTCCTTGGACGAGCTTAAACCATTTTCATCCCAGGTAATATAAGCTATTCTTTTATTTTTGGGATGCTTTTTCTCTTGCTTTTCAGACTTCTTATTTAGTTTCGGACACTCCATTTTCATATGTCCATATTTTCCGCATTCAAAGCATTTTGGACCTTGGTTAGATTCATCATTTTTGAAGGAATTCTTGAAGTTCGGCTTCCTTTGCCCTTCCTCTTTCTTTAAAAACCTGTTAAATTGTTTAACAAATAATTTAAGGTCATTATAATCATTTATACCTTCTTCATCATCTTCTTCATCATCTTCTTCATTACTTTCTTTAATGGTTGATGATGATGCTTTTAGAGCAATACTTTTCTTCTTTTTGTTGCTTTCCTTATATTGATTCAATCTTTCAAGCTCGAGTTCATGCTCTTGTAATTTTCCAAAGAGTGTTGCAAGGGACATGCTTGACAAATCTTTTGATTCTGATATAGCAGTTACTTTTGGTTGCCATTCCCTGTTCAAGCATCTTAATACTTTATCAATCAAATCTTCATTTGAAAAGGTTTTTCCTAAGCATGCAAGATGATTGATTATATGAGTGAATCTCTTTTGCATGTCTTGTATGCTTTCATTGTTGTTCATTCTAAATAATTCATATTCCCTAGTTAGGGTATTTATTCTTGATCTCTTAACTTCGCTTGTTCCTTCGTGAGTTACTTCTAAGGTATCCCACATCTCTTTTGCTATCTTGCAATTAGATATTCTAAAGTATTCGTCCATTCCTAAGGCTGAGGTTATTATATTTTTGGCCTTGAGGTTATATTGGACTTTTGTTTTATCTGCACCAGTCCATTCACTTCTTGGTTTAATCATGGTCACTTCTCCAACTACTTTGGTTGGTATGAATGGACCATTTTCAATGGAGTCCCATATGTCTATATCAATAGCTTCTATGAATATTTGCATACGGGTTTTCCAATATTGATATCCTACTCCGTTAAATACAGGAGGTCTATGTATGGAGTTTCCCTCAGGAAAGATAGGATTGAAAGAGGCCATGGATCTTCTTGAGGTTGTTAAACCTTTTCTAAGATACGAGCTTTGATACCACTTGTTAGCCCAGGTGGCCTCTAGTAAACTTGAGAGGGGGGGTGAATTGAGTAGTTAAAAACTTTTTCCACTAATGAATTTCTCCTCTAAAAACTCAATATGCAATGATATATGATTTGAATAATAATGCTTAAAACATAAAGAGTTTAAGGGTTAGAGATGTAACATCCTAATTTAACAAATGGAATAAACCCAAAGACGGGGAAATTTTTCCGAAATTAAGTAAACCAAATGGTCTATGAGGCAACCGGATAAGAAAAGGGGCGGAGTGCAAGGGAGAACAAGGAAAATGAGATATCATCCATACGCATAAGGCAAAAAAAAAACAGAAGGCTAAGACTGGAACCGGTCCGTTGGTTTAGTGTAACATAACAGCGCCAGGGCGGATTACGTGGCATCGCTGGCTCGCTCAGGCGGGGTCTGATACCGCCTGGGCGGGGTATGGTAATGCAACAGCGGATGGAGGGAAGTTACAAAGAAAACTTTTCCACGAGTAACACTAGTCAATCAGTAGGAGGAATAGGTAAGGGGAAAGAGAAGGGAGATGTACATGTGCGGTAGTGGATTGTGGAGGAAAGGAGGGGTCCGAACTTATTCCGCCCAACTCAACTAGGTATGGCAACGCCTGGGCGGACTCAAACACAACGCCCAAGCCGGGGTTAACACCGTTGTAGGGGTCGCATTAGCGCCACAACGGTGAGGAAGGGTAATTGGGCGGCATCCCACTCAGACAACTACTCGCTTCAGCGCGAGTCCTCACGCTTGGGCGAACCGCTCTAGCACCTCGGCGAGGTATGACTCCGCCCACGCGAATCCAACATAAGTCTTCCTAGCCCACACTTGCTGGAGCGAGTATATTGCTCGCTGAAGCGAAGAACTTCGCTCGGAAAATTGGGAAGTTAAGTCTCACTCGGCTTCTCCAAACCCAACCACTCTGGACACCGATCCTAACTCACTCGGACTTTAC
Organism: Clitoria ternatea; assembly: GCA_037962975.1. Lineage (NCBI taxonomy): Eukaryota > Viridiplantae > Streptophyta > Magnoliopsida > Fabales > Fabaceae > Clitoria > Clitoria ternatea. The sequence goes on along the minus strand of CM075673.1, from coordinate 33,180,580 downwards.
ATCTTTCGCTCGGAATATCAATACCTTACACTTAGGATCCAATCCTCCCTAAACCTCCAATTGAACTCTTCTCACAGCAGGGAGTCACTCGAGGTTTTCACTCGATTTTCGTTCCTCTATTGTTAGAAGCATATTCAAGCTCTTTATTTCATCCTCTCAATCCCCACACTTATCCCCACTGCTTACTCATAGACACACCGGCCTCCTACACTCGGGATTTCATGCCTACATTCACTCGGAAGCCCTCATACAGTCCTCTCCCCGCTCAACCTTACTTACAGTATAGAAGAACACACGACATGTGCTTATATAAACGAAAACATTCATATTTAATTACAAAACTTCACCATGAAATCTGTTACCCAAGCTGTCAGTTTTAACGTAAGAACTACAACCAAAACATGAGCCGGCCAAGGCTTAATAAAACGTTATACACAGCATTTACGCAGATATACACATATACACATATAGACATATGTTCCAACAGCACTTCGGATTCATTGTCCTGTGCTCGTCCTCCTTCATCCTTCTTTCCGAGAGATGTTCACTGAAAGTATAGCCACTGCAGGGGTGAGCTTTTCATGTAAAATGACCATCAAAGACTCGGTATCAGTGTCAGCATGCACATTCACATCCATTCTATTGGTTTCTAATTAATTAAAGTTAAACTCGACAAAGTGATATTTAAGACGCACATATAACACACACAGGTATTTCCTGCACTCGAAGATCATTCATAACACTCCACACACGTTATATGTACCACTCTAATCAACCTTGTATTTACATGCATGACTGCAGATCCGACTCGAGTGATGACTTTCAGTCACAATTTTCCCCTCTCTTGGCCCCTCGTCCTTCAGCTCTTCCCGCGTGGTACCGGCCTCCCATTGGCGTCTCGAGACTCCTCTCTAGCTCCTACGGCTACCACGAGCTCCCTCGGAATCTAGCCGGGGTCTGTAACTGGAAGTCATTCTCTCGGGGCTCTTGACCTTCCACGGGTCGCCCCACTCCTACACATGCAGCTAAATGCATCTACCAACAAGTGTCATCACATCACCAATATCTATTTCATAACTATTAAGTGGGAACAGGTTCAATGCAACCTTTACTCGCTTTATTATTTATACCAATATGATCAACCATCAGTAATCAAGTAATAGCATCTGACAAGTCAATCAAGCATACATTCATACTTTCATGCATATCATTCATTATTATCCGTGCTAACCTACTACTTTACCACCATTTAGATCACAAGCATTTATGGTTCAATCACTATAAAACACACGGGATTCAGAATCTCCAATCATGCATAGAATCCAATCATCACAACCACATGCACATACACTCAAGCAGAACATTCATCCGGTACCGTTCGTGGACCATGCATTTAACATGCAAGCGCCCCCTACCTATGAAAGGGACTCCAAGAAGCTCTTCTACTCTTCGATGTTGAATCTGACGCCCTTCTACTGATTCGTTCAGCCTTCCTTCACTCCGTCGTACTCTGTACTTGGTCCGGAGTTGAGGTGTCGTTCTTTCTCTGCTCCAACGATCGCCCTTCACCCGACAAGGCTCTGACCTTCTTCCCGCACTGTCGTCGTGACGAACAGGAACAGGGGAAACGGAGGAAGATGGAGACGAAGAAGAAAAGAGAGAAAGTGGAGTAGTGGAAGAAGTCGTTCTTGCACCCACGGTGATACTGAATACGCACCTATATACGCAAGCGAGGGAAAGGAGTGGGATGGGAAAGTGTGAGTCGCAGTCCACTCACACCTTCCACCCATCACAGACAGCCATGTCCCATTAATTAAGCTCATTAATCTTATCATTAACTCTCGGCTATACTGATTATGACTAACTAATTCTTTACTTTCAATTTTCTTATTATTAAATTTTTATTCGGTATCTAACTTCAAAACTGGGATGTTACAAGAGAAGTGCAAACAGAGATTTATACTAGTTCGGCCAACCACTACCTACATCCAGTCTTCTCAAGACACCCTTGAGGAAATTCACTATAATCAATTCCTTTGATTACACTACAATGGGGACTCACACCCCGATCACAAATGCCTTGGATGCTACACCACACCCAAGCACATCACCATTGGATGCTTCACCACATCCAATAACATCACCCTTGGATGCTACACCATATCCAAGAAGAACCCCCTTAGAGATACATCACTCTGAGTATCAATCTCACTTTTAGAGATAAAGATCTCTTACAAGAAAACTCTCTTCAAGAGTATGATAAACAAATTGAGGAACAAGAAGAGTAATAACTCTATTAAGAGAATATGGCCATTATTGCTCTTAAGAAAAGATTGGAAGTATTTTTGTGTTGGTGTTATTGGTGTGCTTTTGCCAATGAAATACCCTCCTATTTATAGGAGAAGAAATGCCTTCAAGAGGTGTGAAATTATTGATTAAAATAATTGGAAAGGTACCTCTTGGATAAAATAATATTTTGTGAAAAGTTATAATGTTTCAACATGATTTTTTGCTTTCTGATCACGTTGTAATCGATTACATAAAATAGGTAATCGATTACAGCCTTTTAAAATCAGTTTTAAAACATAACGTTCATATTGTAATCGATTACTTAAACATGGTAATCGATTACATTGCTGAGGTAATCAATTACACTAATGAGGTAATCGATTACATTGCTGAGGTAATCGATTACACTAATGAGGTAATCGATTACATTCCATCAGAATGTATAAAATTTTAAAACCTTTTTATATTAATGGTCGTACTTTCTTTTTATAGAGTCTTACTTTAATTATGCCTTGGTCTTGGATCTTCATTCTTGATCTCTGGCATTGGCCTTGTCATTATCAAAATCCTTCATGGTCTTCATTCTCCCCCTTTTTGATGATGACAATATTTCATTGATTTCATGACTCTTTTTGTGCTTGACATGGTATACTAAATCTTCAAGTCTTGCGTCCATGTTGTTAATCATGTCTTGCATATATGTTGTTGATATCAAAACCTTAGTTCTTATTCTCCCCCTTTTTGATGTTGACAACAATTCCTGAGAAGAAAAATAAACAGCATGCAAGATACAAGATTTTCTCCCCCTTAATTTTGGTTTAGTTGACAAGGTTTGATTGATTTTTCTCTTATTTTGCTTCTCATATATTAACCAGGTTTGATTGATTTTTCTCTTATTTTGCTTCTAATATATTACTCGCCCTTTGTCAATGGCAAAAATAATATAAGAGCATAAAGTTTTAGCAGAGAGTGATGCACCTTGTTGTTTGATGTCACTCGTTATTTTGATATTGCTCTTTGTTACTTGTTGATTGATAGATGCTTCAAGAAATGTGTTGACTTTTCTTGTGGATAAGAGTTAATCCTTAAGTGCCTCCCATCAATGATAATTCCTGCACCATTATAAATATTTGATCTTGGTACCCAAATTTTCTTGGGTCCTTGTGGGTTAGACGTGGATAATATATTCTTAGGAACCCAAATCATTTTTGTCTCAGTATAACCTTTGTTCCTTATCTGACATGTTAATGCACTGTGACCTTTTCTAACATAATGAGAGAATTTAACAAATGGGCTAGTTGAGGTCTTTTGTGAAATAAAGAGATTTTTCTGCAACTTTTGCTTTTTGGAAGGGTCAGATCCTAGTTCTGCTTTTAAATGACATTTTTGTTTTCCAAGAAGAATATCTAGGTTATCTCTTCCTATAGTAAATTTAACTAATGCATTTTTCAAATCACCAATCTCTTGAATATGCTTTTGACATGTTGAACATGTATGTTTAATGATAGTTTCATTTTTAAGCTTAGTTTCTAAGTCTTCCTTTTCTTCTTTAACTTGTCCTAGTCCATGATTGACCTTTGATAGACTTTCTTCTAAGATTAGGTTAGAATTTTTCATATTTAAGAATTTCTTAGCTAGTTTTTGATATTCATTATGAAGATTTTCAAAAGCTTCTTGCAATTCATCAAATGTAGGATTTCAGTCATTTACCTCTTCGGTGTTAGTCATTAGGCACAGATTTGCGTCTTCATGGTCTGATTCCTTGGACGAGCTTAAACCATTTTCATCCCAGGTAATATAAGCTATTCTTTTATTTTTGGGATGCTTTTTCTCTTGCTTTTCAGACTTCTTATTTAGTTTCGGACACTCCATTTTCATATGTCCATATTTTCCGCATTCAAAGCATTTTGGACCTTGGTTAGATTCATCATTTTTGAAGGAATTCTTGAAGTTCGGCTTCCTTTGCCCTTCCTCTTTCTTTAAAAACCTGTTAAATTGTTTAACAAATAATTTAAGGTCATTATAATCATTTATACCTTCTTTATCATCTTCTTCATCATCTTCTTCATCATCTTCTTCATTACTTTCTTTAATGGTTGATGATGATGCTTTTAGAGCAATACTTTTCTTCTTTTTGTTGCTTTCCTTATGTTGATTCAATCTTTCAAGCTCGAGTTCATGCTCTTGTAATTTTCCAAAGAGTGTTGCAAGGGACATGCTTGACAAATCTTTTGATTCTGATATAGCAGTTACTTTTGGTTGCCATTCCCTGTTCAAGCATCTTAATACTTTATCAATCAAATCTTCATTTGAAAAGGTTTTTCCTAAGCATGCAAGATGATTGATTATATGAGTGAATCTCTTTTGCATGTCTTGTATGCTTTCATTGTTGTTCATTCTAAATAATTCATATTCCCTAGTTAGGGTATTTATTCTTGATCTCTTAACTTCGCTTGTTCCTTCGTGAGTTACTTCTAAGGTATCCCACATCTCTTTTGCTATCTTGCAATTAGATATTCTAAAGTATTCATCCATTCCTAAGGCTGAGGTTATTATATTTTTGGCCTTGAGGTTATATTGGACTTTTGTTTTATCTGCACCAGTCCATTCACTTCTTGGTTTAATCATGGTCACTTCTCCAACTACTTTGGTTGGTATGAATGGACCATTTTCAATGGAGTCCCATATGTCTATATCAATAGCTTCTATGAATATTTGCATACGGGTTTTCCAATGTTGATATCCTACTCCGTTAAATACAGGAGGTCTATGTATGGAGTTTCCCTCAGGAAAGATAGGATTGAAAGAGGCCATGGATCTTCTTGAGGTTGTTAAACCTTTTCCAAGATACGGCTTTGATACCACTTGTTAGCCCAGGTGGCCTCTAGTAAACTTGAGAGGGGGGGGGTGAATTGAGTAGTTAAAAACTTTTTCCACTAATGAATTTCTCCTCTAAAAACTCAATATGCAATGATATATGATTTGAATAATAATGCTTAAAACATAAAGAGTTTAAGGGTTAGAGAAGTGCAAACAGAGATTTATACTGGTTCGGCCAACCACTGCCTACATCCAGTCTTCTCAAGACACCCTTGAGGAAATTCACTATAATCAATTCCTTTGATTACACTACAATGGGGACTCACACCCCGATCACAAATGCCTTGGATGCTACACCACACCCAAGCACATCACCATTAGATGCTTCACCACATCCAATAACATCACCCTTGGATGCTACACCACATCCAAGAAGAACCCCCTCAGAGATACACCACTCTGAGTATCAATCTCACTTTTAGAGATAAAGATCTCTTACAAGAAAACTCTCTTCAAGAGTATGATAAACAAATTGAGGAACAAGAAGAGTAATAACTCTATTAAGAGAATATGGCCATTATTGCTCTTAAGAAAAGATTGGAAGTATTTTTGTGTTGGTGTTATTGGTGTGCTTTTGCAAATGAAATACCCTCCTATTTATAGGAGAAGAAATGCCTTCAAGAGGTGTGAAATTATTGATTAAAATAATTGGAAAGGTACCTCTTGGATAAAATAATATTTTGTGAAAAGTTATAATGTTTCAACATGATTTTTTGCTTTCTGATCACGTTGTAATCGATTACATAAAATAGGTAATCGATTACAGCCTTTTAAAATCAGTTTTAAAACATAACGTTCATATTGTAATCGATTACTTAAACATGGTAATCGATTACATTGCTGAGGTAATCGATTACACTAATGAGGTAATCGATTACATTCCATCAGAATGTATGAAATTTTAAAACCTTTTTATATTAATGGCCGTACTTTCTTTTTATAGAGTCTTACTTTAATTATGCCTTGGTCTTGGATCTTCATTCTTGATCTCTGGCATTGGCCTTGTCATTATCAAAATCCTTCATGGTCTTCATTCTCCCCCTTTTTGATGATGACAATATTTCATTGATTTCATGACTCTTTTTATGCTTGGCATGGTATACTAAATCTTAAAGTCTTGCGTCCATGTTGTTAATCATGTCTTGCATATATGTTGTTGATATCAAAACCTTAGTTCTTCAAAGAGAAGGACTAATTCCTTTGATATCATCCATTGTATAACCTATTACCTTTCTATACAACCTAAGTTGTTTCAAAAGTTTTTCTGTTTCACAGGGATTCAATTCAGCATTAACAATCACAGGATATGTGGAATTAGGACCAAGAAACTCATACCTTAAAGAAGCTGGTAAAGGATTTAATTCCATATTGGGGCTTACCACTTTGTCACCTATGACCTCAGTATCATGTTTTAGTGGGGCCTCAAAGCAATCAGATGTTTCTGTCGGCTCAATCACGAAAACAGTTTCAAGTGGGTCATTAGGAAGGCTTACTTCCTTTACCACTTGTTCAACAAAGTCCACACTACAGCAAACATCATTAAAAGGTTTTTCTAAAACATTTTTCAAGTTAAAATCAACCTTTTGGTCTCCAACAGTTAGAGACAACTTACCATTCTTGACATCGATCACAGCACCTGTAGTTGCTAAAAATGGTCTGCCTGGATCTTGGAGCTTGGGTGGAAGTTTCTTTTGAATTAGAGCACTGCACTCTTCAGTAAGTGCAACTGTACCATCTTCCTCCAGTCTTCTTTTGTTGGACAAAATGTACTTAAGGAACTTTGCATATGTGGGCATTTGCTGCAAAGCATCTGTGAAAGGAATATTAATATACAATTTCTTTAAAATATCAAGAAACTTACCAAATTATTTGTCCAACTTTGCTTTAGCTAAGCGCTGAGGAAATGGAATGGGAGGTTGATATGGCTTAACCTCCTCCTTTTTTTCTTGTGGTTTCTCTTCTTCAATCACTGGATGAGATGAAGATTCATCCACTTTCTTTTCCTCCTTTGCAGTCTTGTCAACTGGTCCATCATATTGAGTACCACTCCTAAGAGTGACAGCCATGGTTTGGTTAGATGGTCCAGCCTCTGGTTTTCCAGGAAATGTTCCTGGTGCTCTTTGAGAATAGGAGGCTTGTTGGGCAATTTGATTTTCCAGTAATTTGTTGTGAGTGGCAAGAGAGTCCACTTTTGAAGCCAAGTTTTTTATTGCATCAAAGAAATCATCATTTTGTTTAAGTTGAGTAGCTACAAATGTCTCCATCAAGGATTCTAGCTTTGATTTTTGTGGAATATAGGTTCCTTGTTGAGGTTTGTAGTTACTTTGAAATTGAGGTGGCCTATTTTAGAAGCCAGGTGGACCTTGTGGAGGTCTGTAGTTACCTTAATAATTTCCACCATAGTTTCCAATAGCATCCACCTGATGCATTTCTTGTTCTTGATTAGAGCTCATTGCTAAATGGCAGTTTGTAGCTCTATGTCCTAAAACACCACAAACTTTACAAACAATATTAGTAGCACCTTTTGACCCTATTTTATCAAGTTTTAATGTTAATGCTTCAACTTTGGCAGAAAGTAGGGAAAGAGCATCAACAGAATACTAACCTGGTGTTTTAGCAGGTAATCCTCTCTCAGAGTTCCACTGGTGAGTGTTTTGAGCTATTTCCTTAATCAGGTTCTCAGCTTCATCAACATTTTTACTCATGAAGGCTCCTCCAGCTGTAGCATCTAAAAAGATCTTTTGTGTGGAAGTTAGTCCATTATAGAAAATATGGATTGTCAACCACCTTTCTATCCCATGGTGAGGACATTCTCTTAGCAACTCCCTGTATCTTTCCCAGGCTTCATATAAGGATTCATCATCTTTTTGTGAAAAATTTATGATTTGTTTTCTCAGCACATCGGTCTTGTTCCTTGGGTACCATTTATTGATAAAAGCACTGGACAATTGTTCCCAAGTCGTGATGGATCCTTGAGGAAGAGAGCATAACCACGCTCTCGCTTTATCTCTTAAAGAGAAAGGGAAGAGTCTTAAGCGAATGGCATCATTGGTGGCTCCATTCATCTTCAGGGTGTCACAGTATTCAAGAAAGATTTGAAGGTGAAGATTTGGATCATCAGATGGTAATCCTCCGAATTGGTTCTGTTGAACCATTGAGAGTAATGAAGGCTTTAATTCAAAATTGTTAGCCTCCACTATGGGTCTAAGGATGCTAGATCCTCTTCCATTTGTACTTGGAGCGGCAAAATCTCTTAAGGGTCTATGTTGGTCTGCCATTTGTTTTTCTTTTTGTTGTTTTTGTTGTTTTTGTTGTTTTCTTAAAGCTCTAAGGGTACGTTCTATCTCAGGGTTAAATCCTAAGTTTAGATCGACACTACGGCTTCGTCGCATAAAAAGAAAATAAATGACAAATAATCACAAAAATAAAACAACAACAGATACACAAAATAAAGAACAAAATACAAAATAACAAACAAAATAAAAATAAGTAAAAAATATAAAAAGAAACAAACAAAACAAAAAAATATTAACAAGTATAATCTAATCGAATTTCAATATTGCTGATATTTGAGGGACAACAGTCCCCGGCAACGGTGCCAAAAACTTGACAGGACTCGCAAGCGCACGGGTTATGTCGCGTAATATAAAAGATTATCGTTCTCCACAGGGACTATGTTCAAAGTACCAGTATATTGAAATTTAATTATCCACACAATTGATTTTTAAGGATTTTGTAAAATAAAATATGGATTTTAAAAATAAATTCAAAAACAAAATTTACTTGACACTTAAAAAATCAGAGTTGAGAGTATCTTGGGATTTCGGGGGATCAAAATTCTATTTTATGTTAATGAATTTTAACTTTTCATAAATAAGAATCAAATTAAGTTTTCCAAGGCGGATTTTCCTTAAGCTAATTAATATGTTCCTCTCGGAATCCTATTAATGTACCTAACCTATGGAAAGCGCTGTTTAATCCTTAGAAAAGACCCATTATCGTTTTGTGAAAATCCCTTTTTAAAATTCCCCAAAAGATTTTGATTACTTTCACGGTTTTACCGAGGTCACAAAAAGTATTTTAAAAACTTAGGCTTAGTTCAAAAACTTTCTAGTAACAATAAATCTCTCGATTCTATTAATTACTTAAACTTACTAATATACCCGCAAGTATACAGTTTTATCACTTAGGTTCTTGTTAGGAATTACTAAGAGCATTGAGCATTTTTTAAACTAAATGGAAAACAGAAATTTATTTAATTTAAAGTCAAAATAACATTAATATAAAATATTATCATACCCCCTTTATCCCAAGATAATTAATTTAGTTACTCATGAAATAATTCAAATTCATATATATAATGGAAAAATAAAACATACAAGACATGGTAAAAATAAAGACTTACGGGTTTCTCCAAAAGCTCAGAATAATTTACCATTGTATTTCCTTGTTGCAATATTCCTCCACCAATTACAAATTTGAATACTCACTTTTACAATTCACAACTCTTAAAATAAAAGAAAGAAAAAGAAAATAAAAGAGAAATGGGACAGAGAAAGAAAATAAAAAAAGAGAAAGAAAACGAATGCAAAAGAAAAGAAAAGGAATGGGGAAGGGAATGAAGAAAAGAAAGAAAAGAAAGAAAAGAGGAACGGAAAAGAAATGAGAGAAAAAAGAAAGGAATTAAAGTGAACATGAGAGAGGACTTGATCTAAGTGTTGCTGTCCGTCCCTTGGCTTCAGACCTCCCCTCTATTTATAGAGGTCTTGGGCGTTAACAATTAGTGGCAAGTAGGGCTTCTCCTTTTGTCTTGTAGTCAGCCGCCCCACTAGATCAGCATTGGATACAGCCTGGATGGAGTTGGTAGGAACAACTTGCACCTAAACAGCTATAGGGAATGGCGGCTAATGGGTTTCTCCTTTGTCTTGTTGTCAGCCACCCCCCATAAGTTAAGGATCCACTTGGATAGTGGAAATCCAAGTCAGGATTGGCAATAGGTGGAATTATGGGTCGATTTTCTCCTTCTGACTCGGATTTAGTGGATCGGTCAGTATCTACCAATAGTGGGAAACAATCCGAGTGGAAAAGGTGCCTTTTGTACACAAGACCGAGTGAAAGCTTTGCTCGGTGTTGCTTTGCTGGATGTTGTGGAGAGGAGCTGGACAGTGTTGTTGCTGGACGGTGTTGAGAGGATGGAGTCGGTGTGAGTGGATGTGAAGAGAGCTAGACGAGCAAAGCAACTCTGATTGAAATATTCAATCGGAACCGATTAAAGAGTGACTCGGAACCGATTGAAACATTCATTCGGAACCGATTGAAAAGTGATTCATTCAGAACTGATTAAAAAGTGGCTCGGGACCGATTGAAGGATGACTCAGAACTGACTAAAGAGGGACTCGGAATAGACTGAAAAGTGGCTTACTCGGCACAGGTTCATGCCCTCCTTCTTTCTCATGTGACTGATACACTCGGACATATTCATTCAGACACATTCACTCAAAAGTCCGACTTGCTTCTCACTCGAAATTTCCTCAACCGTCAATCAGCCCATTCGATTGTTTTCACTCGGGAGTCGGATATACCTTTCACTCAGAAATTTAAACTTGAAAGACTCTGGAATCTGGCTGATAGAAGTTCTTCCCATGTCCGAGCCTTGCTTTGCTTGGAAATATAACTTTCTGCCCCAAATCACTCGGTAGTCTTCCTTGGAGACATCTCACTCGGGCTTTGTGTAAAACTGTGAGAGTTTGCCCGAGTGTGATTTATTCCCGGTCAGATCTTTCCTTGCTTGAAGAGACATTTTTTCGAAACACACTACTCGGAAAGGACCTGTTCCGCTTGAGAATGCCATCTTCTCCGAATGACACCACGCTAAGACCTCCTTATTCAACAGTTTATTCATTCTGTGGCTTCTTCTGCTTGGCCAATGGTCCACTCGGAGATAGTTTTTGCCCAGAAAAACACTTGTTCCCCAATCAGACATGCTTCAGTCAGCATTCTCTCACTCGGATTAGTTGCAGTCGGGGGGACTTCCACTCGGATTCACCTCCAACCGAGACTTATTCCTTTTCAGCATTGAACCTCCAATAGGGTCAGCTATTTATCACTCAGAATGGCTTTGACAGGGAACCTTCCACTCAGATTCACCTCTAACAGTGAAGTATTCCACTCGACAATGCTCTATTCTGAGTCATTCCACTCAGATTTGATCATTTCTGAGTCCTCCTACTCGGATTTGGTCATTTCTGAGTCAGATTTTAGTATAAAAAGAGAATTTTTTCCATTTTGGCTTGTTCTTCTTGATTCTTTATCATTTGATGGTCATTTTTCTCTTTTTTTGACCCTTTTATTACCTTAGTTTCTGCAAAATAACATACCCAAGTAGAATACAGTGGAAAGAAAGCAAAAATCACAAAAAATAAAGGAAATACAGTGGATAATGATTAAAATCCTAAGCAAACTGAATCTAATTTATTATGTTATAAAGCACTTATCATTACATGATTGTAATATTTATCTTTCATTAAATGAGAATTATTATGTACAAAGAAAAAGGGAAAAAATTGGTAAAGTATCAAACCACACTGACCTATTATATGTACTCAGAGCAAATGGAAAAAACATGGAATCTTATGGTATTCAACCATTAAATATGGCAGACTATCAATTATTAATTATTAAAAATCAAAAATTAAAGTTCTAGTTTACTTTGAAAATAAAGCATCTATATAACTTATACTTGAACCAAAAATACTATCCCAAAATTAGTTTGAAGGAAGAATCTCAATACCAACCTCAGCATATTTGTTTGGTAGCACTGAACGCCCAATTCGACCAGCATCAATTGCACTCAAGGTTTTTTGAAACAAGGGAGTGATCACCGAATTGGAACTAAGGATAAAGTTAAGGAATTGTAGCTTCAGGTATGTGGCGTATGCCTTTAGACAAAATAGGAAAATGAAGTGAAATAATCTAGTTATTATAAATATAATCTAACACCGTGATCATATGTGATTTAAAGGATACTCTATAGATATTTATTATAGCTCCAGATCAGTACACCTAGGCCAGTACTGGGACAGTAACTGGTTTCTTCCTTGGGCATCTGCTCAAGGCTGCCCATTACAAACTTGAGCCTCACTTGATGAGTCAGGCACTAAATGTATAGTGCCATTAAATTGCTTTCCTAGAAGAGGTTGAGTTTGTTGTGGATGACTTCCAGTAACCCCAAGTTAACCATTTCTTTCATTTTGGGATGAATACGGTACAGGTAACCCAAAAGGTTAAAGAGATATATCTTCCTTCAGAGGAGGAGGTTCTTGGCATGACCTTGATTTGTCCTCATCCCTCATTCCTGAAATATAATTTTAAACAAAATCATGTCATTAAGTCATCTTCATGTTGGTAATTGATGCCTCCACCTCCTAAACCATATAACAGAACAAAAGAAGGTAAAAGAATTTAGAATAGGTCAAAGCCTGCAGTACCATTCATAAGAACCATTTCCCACGACCCAAGCTTAACGCTCCAATTGACTAATATTCCAGACAAATCCTCCTTTTTCTTTTCCAAGGTTGAGGTAGATAACCTTTCATTACCGTAAATTTTGTCAAAGCTATTTGATAATTCAACTAAAGAAGGTACATCCTGAAGCATGTCAAATGAAGAAGCTGAATTGAATAGACTAGGTGCTTGCTTTCATGGTACAAGACCAGATCCAGCTAACTGACTCTATCTTTTGGCAGAGAGGCCTCTAAATCTATCTGATAAAATATTTTGAAGGGAAAATGGTTGTGGCTGTGACAGGTTAGATGGCTGGGATACAAATAACAAAATAGAGTTAGTATGCCAAAAATGTTTCATCCAAACAGGACTTCAAAATAAGATGTTGTCCAAACATCATACCACAACATTCTATTACAACTCATTTATTTGTCATGTTCAAGATTTATGGGAAGGCTATACGCCAAAAGTGGCAAAAGGCCAGTTGCAACTAAGACCAAGGGGAAAAAGATATTTGTAGATATATTAGAGTTACAACAGTCGGCAGCAAATACAAGTTTCCTTAATCTTAGACTATAGAAAAATGATACACAGAAAATTAAAATGTAAAATTACACAAGCAATTGAGAGTCAACGGTACACATATATTAATAGTGACCCACCAAGCACTACTTCGTAAATCAATCCATCTTTGATAATTGATTGGGCCATAAAGATAGTTCCTTATGGTCTCCCAAGAGTTCAGACATACCTTCTTCCCTAAATGTCAAATGTAATGGACCCTCACACATTCAATTGTAACCTGGCTGATGTTTGATGTCAGATAGGACGTGCTTCCTTGCCTACTTTATTGCTTCAACGCCACTAAACTTATCAGGCGTCCACATGAAGTGGAAAGTTACTTAAAATAAGGGAAAAAATACATCAAGGAATAAAGGATTCCAAAAATTTTTAGGTCTCTATAATAACCTTAATTGCAAGTTGGAAAACAATCCATCAAGGAAAAAAGTAATTCCAGTAAGTTTTAGGTCTCTGAAATAGTAACATTGATTGCTCTACACTCTGGATTCTGGAGTTTTATGGGGCATAAAAGGCAAAAACCATAGCACAGAGCTAACATTCTTGTGTCATTCCAAGGTTTTGGACTGTACACAACTGTTTATAGCTAATTGAGTTACAGCAGTAACATAAGCCAATGAGGAGCTTAAAATGCTTATATCAAAGAAAATCCTAATTAGAGTGATGTTAATTATGCTTTGATGATATCCTGTACATGTATAATATCTCTACCTCGGACCTACCAATTTAAGTTGGGGTGTGGCATCCAATTTGTTGCATAATTAACTCTCTAATAAGTAGTTCAACCAGGAATCCCAAGAGGAATCTGCAAGATCTAGTACATCTCTATTTCAAAAGTAGTATACTCTGAATTAAATGTACCAAATAAAAACTTAACAGACATGGAGAATCATCGACCTACAAAAAATTAGGCAGAGTAAAGTAAATACTTCTAAAAATCTATTATGTGTACAACAAGAATTTATACAACATCAACAGTTTTTTTCTCTCTATCTCTGCCCATGAGGTCCATCACATCATCCAACTTATGTCATATTTCTCTCCTTATAGAACATTATACATGTTTTATAAATATCATTTCTCTATTTTTCTAGTTATACCTTCTTCCCTTTGTATTAATATATTAAACTTTAAAAAAACATATGCAAGTGATGAGAAAAGCACATACAAAAGAACTGATTGCACTCAAATCACTGGCAAGCTTATTCACCGAATCTCTGGGAACGCCAATGAGGTTTTCCATAGAAAGAATTTCCTTAGCTGAAATGGTATATATGCATCAATCAACAGGAAAGACAAATCAAAACACAATTAGAAACAGAATTAACCAGATAGTGAGCAATTTAAATGATATAAATCATGCGATTAACCGTCAAATATGAAAATCCTCAATTAAAATAAGAAAATGATACTTGTGGGAAATAAATATGAAAAGCAAATATCATAACGGAAATAATAAACACGATTAGAGAAAGAATGAGAGTGAAGGTTAAAGTACCTGGAGGGGCGGTGGTGGTGGTGCGGTGGAAGAGATCGAAGAATGGAGAGAGGGTTATGATCTGAGGATCAGAGAAGAAGGATCTAGAATAAGAGGAAGAGAAGAGCTTAGCCTTAGAACGCGTAGATCGAAGGTGCCTACTACTAACGAGAGAGGAGAAAGCGATGAGTACGATGGATTGAAGGGTATGTATGGGATTTGGGGCATGTGGAGACCGAATGGAAATGTGAAATGATTCTGGCTCTTCCATTTGGACAACCAATACTAACTTTTGTTAGGTCAAGAAAAGTTACTACTTTGTGAGAGAATTGGCCTCGCAAACCTACGACCTAGCCTCTCTAATTTGCTGAGAAAATGGTTTAGCAATTTCTTAGCTAATTAATTACTACTATGCGAGATAAATATGTCCTAGTTAAATTTCCTAGCTAGAATTCACATCTTTTTTTTGAATATTTTATAATAAATAATATTATTTTAAAAAAGTAATATCGTTAAGAATTAGCTAGGAAATTTTCATAGCAAACATTAAAAATAAAAAAGATAAATTATTATCATGCTTCCGCTAGGAAAATATTTTGTAGCTAACAAGTTAGCGACAAAATTAAATATTGTGAGAGAAATTTTCTTGTTATATTGTCGCTAGATACTCACCAATTTTTACAAACCAAAAAATTGAAATTATTATTAGGAATTTTAACTCCTCGTAAAGTCCTCATTAATTTTTCACTTTTTAGTTACAATTTAGTGAGGAAAAAGTTTGCTAGCCAATTTTCATAGCTAATTCTTAATTTTCTTGTAGTGACTTTGGTTTAATGGTTATGCATGCATCCCTTTGAACCTAAGGTCCCAAATTTGATTACTAGGTATGATAAGTTTTTAAATTTCTAAGTTTAAATATCTTACAACCATATTATGACTTATGTCAACTAATCAAATTGCAACACATGTCATGGACTACCTTGTCACTGACGATGTTAATCAAAAGTGACAAAAGGACCGAATTGAAAATTTTTGAAAAGATAAGGGACGGATTTGAAACTAAAAAAAACTTAGGGGACCATGTTGAAATAAAGGCAAAAGTTAAGGAACCAACTAGTATATTTAGCCTTTGATAAAGAAGAAGATAAGTCATGTGACGTTGATGTGTGATATGAACATAAAGTATTGAGATATGAGTTTGAATCTTGGTTTCTAGAAATTTATCTTTTTATTTATCTTTATTTCAAAGGATAAAATGAAAAATGATCTAATTTAGGATGTGAAAATAGATAAAATAAGAAATAATAGATTATTTAATACTTAATTATGTACCAATGGGAGTTAGTTCAAGTGGTACATGCTTGATTCTTCTTAAGCTGGTTCCAATCTTGTGGATGGAAAAGATGCTTGTTGGTTAAGCTAGCCTCACCATAATGTCAATGTTCCTGACTCAAACATAATTGTCTCCAAATGGGAACGAAAAAATAGTCTAGTTTGCCCCGCCAGATGGTTCACCATACTAGGGGATATTGATTGAAAATATAGTTCATCTTGCTCTACCATGAGTTAGCTTACCAACATTAAAATATTAATAAATACTTTAAAAAAATATTATTAATGATAGGCGAATTAGCCTAACCTGTAAAAAATATAATAAAAGGAAGCTCTCCATGCTTGCCTCCATGTCACACAGGTTGGCGGGCTAGGTGGATTGAAGTGAGATGCAGACTAAAATTTCTTTGTACAACTTATCAAATTTGACACGATAACATGATAGACTAGGCCTATTTTACCATTCTTATCTCTAGTAGAGGATACATATGGTTGAAAAGAAATACATAATTATTAGAAAAAATAAAGACCTAAAATAATGGGATTAAAAATTGTAAAAATAATATTTAACTAGTACTAAAAACTAATTAAATAATAAGTAAAGGAAAAAAGTAAAATGGGATCCAATTTTGTAAAAAAAGTATCCCATTACTATTAATAATATTATTAAATAATTATTAAATATATAATTTTTATTAAAATATTAATATTAAATAAATAACTTATGTGATCCCTAATAATACGTGAATTGATATGGGATTGGCTCAGCCCTAAGTTTTGTTTGCCATAGGTATATACAATATTTGTCAAGAATAATTACAAATGATTTATGCCAACAAAAGTTATATTTTGATATTGTGAGTCAAGTGAAAAAATAGAGATAAAAAAGAAAGAAATACAAATAGAAACAAGGTAAATATCTCAATATCTCAATACAAATACAAATAAAAATCGAGTTTATATCACCTGAGTTAATAGGTATAGACCTTTAAACTCGGTTAGTAACCGAGGTTAAAAACACACTTTAAACTCGGTTATTTAATAACCAAGTTTAAATGTACAACCATTTACACTTGTTTAGTCACACATGTAAACTCGGTTAAAACACAACCAAGTTTAAATGTCACAATTTTTAAACTTGATTATGGCATGACTGAGTTTAAATGTGAACTTTAAACTCAGTTAATGCCATAACTGAGTTTAAATATTAGTTTTTGTTTAGCATACACACTCTATTTTAGTAATATATTTAAACCTACAATTTTAAATAGCATAGTCCACTCAAGTAGTATATATTATCCCAGGTAGTTCATTTTGGCTTTAGTTATTATTCACCAATTAATAAAAGCAAACTATAACTACTAAAATAAAATTATGTATTTATAATGTAGTATATATCTAAAATGAATATTTTGTACAATCTTATACTAAGTACAATGAATGTAATCAAATAAAAAATGTCTATAAAATAGTCCTTCCCCTATTCAAGACAGTATTTAGCCTATTGCCCCCTCATATAATCTACATCCGTTAAAGGGAAGGGTGACCAATCTTGAAAGTGCTGCAAACAAGAGACAAAATAATTAGCTATTTAAGACCAAAGAACAAAAATTTATATTACTATATGAATATAAATTTATAAAATGTAGCCAGGCGAACATTTACAGTTGTCCATGCATCTACCATATGGTTTTGGACAATGGTCAGCATGGTCTTCATGACGTAATACCTGCACTCATGACTGCCTTATTGTCTATGAGACTATAAGGTACATCAAATAAACAATTTGATAATGTTATTTAAAATTATAAGAAGTAAATGAATAACGTTGGTTATCATTGGAAGTACTTACTTTTGGGTAGACCTACTGCTTCTTTTTTCTACAGATGCTTCCCTGTAGTCGAGTATATCCAGCTATAACCCTATGTATGAATAAAAATGTAATGAGTCAAAAATGTAGAAGTACAGAATAAAGTAGTTGAATATCTAAAGTTAGTTAAATTTTTAACTAAGCTTATGCCTTAACGATTTGTTTGAAGTCCACAGTAGCAGTCCCATGTAATGAACAGAAGCATGCGACAACGTTATCCTTGGGACAAATAACCATAAGCTGCCAATGATAGCTATAATAAAACGTAATAAGTGACAATTCAAGATGATTAAATTAATAGATATTAATTATATAATAAACACTTACTTAGAGTGATATGAGGCTAAGTAGACACTCTTCTTTGACTCATGCATCTAATTTTAGATGTAAACCTGAGTGTCCCATTTTTTAAGTTCTTGGTCTTTTGTATGGATGAGATCTCTAAGAACCTAAATGTTCCATGAACACCATTATCTATACAAAATTTATGTATAAACCTAGAAAAAAAGATACACACGATTAGTAACAAATACCATGTAAATTGAAATAATTAAATATAAAAGTACTTACATCATCCAAGGCTAGATAATAAAGATGATGGTCTGCCCATTCATAATCTCAGACAAGTCATTTTAGGTAATGTAAAATGGGAACAAACTTGTCCGGCCGAAGACATCTGCCTACCATAGGACCGAGATAGAGTTCTCATCCAGCTCAACCTTAATGGTCCATAACCATTGAATGGGATGTATGGCGGCCTTGCCCTTCCCAGATGGTAGGCCAACATGTTACAAAATAACTAATACATTAAAACTAATATGGTATGATACAAACCATGCATAAATTTATAATTTCCTTAAAGTTTGTTATGGAACATAGTAATAACTCTCAACAGTTTGTGGGCTACATGTAGAAGTGTCCCAATGCCTTGTCGACAACCTGCATGTCTGTAGGTGGCACTGGGACAATGACATCTTCTAGTATTATCTTCAAAATTGACACCATTGACATACCATTAGGCAATGGCTAATGGTGGATCAAAGGCCCTAGGTTGGGAACCATACTTATGGCCACTGGCTCGTCCAACCCATCAACAAGCAAGTCATATTTGATGGGTAGCCTTAGTGTTTACACCGTCATTGTTATAATCAGGTGCAGCATAAGACCCCTTTATGCTGACCCACCCAACTTATGGGTTGATCGCGAGTCTAGTAGGCTCCCCCTAATGGCTGATGTAGTCCATCATCTCTTAGAGGGTTGCCAACTCCCACTGTAGCCACTAAAAGTTCTTCGCGTACTTTGCTTCCATAATAGCTACCCTGGATTCCACTAAGTCTTCAACTGATGGCATCGAAACAGAAGGAGAACCGTAAAAGCTTCAGAGGCCTACAATAAAGCATAATTAGAAACTAATAATTGACTAGAAATATGTATGTAAGGGAATGGTGTCAAACTTACCATGGCCTTGACTAGCAGCATGAATTCTACCAAGGTTCTCTAGTCTTCCAACGTGACAGTCAATATATCTTGCCGACCATGTGCAACAAATGACCCTTGGGTTGATTGCTCAACCAAGTAATCCTGCAATAGTGAATCATGTTAGGAATCTTTGTAAATAAAATAAAATAAAATATTTAAGAAATTGAATACTTACGATTCTCTAGGAAACCTCTTTAGCTTGTGTTAAACTGTAGTCCTCGGTCTTCTACGCGTGGGTGGAAAGGGAGATTCACAACAATAGTGTTAGGTTGGCTAACCTGATGCTGGGTAGCCTTCTCCTTAGCCATCTGCTGCTTCAGCAATCGGTAACGCCCACGTGACAACCTGTATGAGCACTAATTCTTTACATGAATAGTCTATGCTTTCATATGTTTTGCTTGCAACAAAAAGACCACCTTAGATTTACATTGGAAATATAATTTTCAAAATCATATGAAATTAAATTAGTAAAAACTTAACATAAACTCATAAGTGTGTCTAGAAGCAATAAATGCATGCCAAGTCTCCTGGTCAATAGAGCTGTATTTATGACCTGGGTGTGACACCCTCGATTAACTAGGACAAATTTCCACACTGGAACGTCCTATTTAATTAAGGACTCATTAAAAATAGGAGTATTTTCTTTTGATTGGTGATCATCATCACACGATATTAAAATAAATACATTACATAGGTCGATTCTTTTAACATAAGAGTATTTAAAAGAGTACGGAGCTCACCGGCTCCTAACAACTACTGCAAAATAAAAACATAACAGAAATGTCAAGTCTATAACGATCTTGATGCAAACAAAAGATATACACAGATGACGTTTCCAAACTGACGTCCTCTACTACAGGTATTTCAAGTCCTGCCCACGCTTGCCTTGTCCTTCAGCTAATGATCACAAAAAAGGAGAAACAACACACAACAACAAAGGGGTGAGTATAAAGCTCTTAACCCATAACATATACATACAAGGGTGGCTTAATATTTTAAATTATAGAACATTTACATACAGCATATCTTAGCATAGACATATATAACTTTGCATTCACAAATATCAACAACAATCAGAAGGTTAGTCATATAATGATGGCATGCTATGTATATGTTAGATTTAATTACTGTAAGTCATAATTCATTACCAATATGCAATGGGGCCCAACTTCCATTCCTCAATCTCATATACCAATAATCATGTGTACAATCCGCCACCCTTATCTCCCCTGCCCAACTAGAGCTACCGGAGCTCTCCTTATTCTGGTTTTCATAAATGGGTAAGAACTTACAGTCCCAATCATCAAAATGGCTAATTATACATCACCACAGAATGGGCACTCCACGGTCATAGAAAATACCACCTCTTATTGAAGTACACCAGAGTTTGCTATGGGTTGTTTAGCGACGGGCGCGAATCCGATGCCACTTGGAATTCCCCCCTTCGGTTATACTCCCTAAACTGCCCTCAGGTATCGAGGCACTGGCAGATTCTTCAGTGTTCCCATCACTGTATGCTCTAGGGGATTATTTTAACATCCCTCCTCAATTCCAAATGCAAAATGCCATGTGCTTGTCTCAATTATTAGGGTGCCCGAGTTCTAGACGGAACCTTACTCGTTTGGTGTTTTTATCCTTAAAGCGTGCAAGTATTTAATAGTAAAGGTCTTTTCGCATAATAGATACAAGGGACCAAAGTCTAATTATTACTTAAACCATTTTACTAAAAGTATCGAGGACATTTCAAGACTTATAATAAAACTTTCTAGTAAAAATATCCAATTTATTTGTAAATCTATGAAGATATTTAAATATAATACATTTTAATAAATCTTTTAGAGAACACATTTTCTTTAAATCATTTGGTTTCTTTGTTCAAAAATATAAACTTGAAATTTAATATCATCTTTAAGAGAAAAGTAAGGACAAAACATATTTTTTAATTCTAAAAGAGATTTTAGGTATAATTCATTGATTAAATTTCTTAGAGAGTAAGATTCTCTAACTTATTTTGTTCCTTTATTCAAAGGTATGATCTAAAGGTTAGATATCAATTTTAAGAGAAAAATAAGGACAAAATATTTTTCTGATGATTTTTCAATTCTTTACCAATGCCGTATTTAAATTGGTTTTGACTTTCTAAACTTTTTATAAAGCCTTGGATAAAATATTTTATCATTACAAAACATTTCTCCTAGTTCTATATTGAAAATAAAAGAAATTCTCTATTTCTAAATAAAATAGTTAGTTTTTATCGTTTACTAAAACTTCGTTCTTGTCATATTTTATTTAGAAAATTTCGATTTGAGTGATTCCAAAGCCAAAAGTGTCTAAATCTTAAAATACTAATTAAATATAGAAACTTTAAGTATTAATACTTCCCAAAACATCCTCCACACGAAATGGTCATAGGGTGCTAAAATCCTTCGTTTTTAACGTTTGTAAAAATACGTTTTAAGGACAAATCCCGCGTCAAAAATTCTCCCAATCAATTTTTATTATTTGGGTATTTTTCTTATGGTCAAAATTAATTTTTATGCCACAAAATATTCCTCCAAAATAGTTTCACCAATTTCCTCTGTTTGCCCATAAAAATACATTTTTTACCATTTCTAACGTTTCATTCGCGCCTAAACTCGGGTCCCTTTTAATTATTTTATTATTTACCTCATTCATAACATATTCATGATCATAAATATTTCTCAAATAAAAAATTATACAATAGCGCCAATAATCCCAAATATTCATCAAGAATTATTTTCTAAAACTCTTGTAAATCACTTTCTTAAAGTTATGAACATATTATTTAATTTATACAACTAAAAAGTCACTTGTGATTATTTTTATAAAAATTCTAGAATTGAAGTTTTTTGTTAAAATTTATTTTTATCACATAATTTTCAAAGATTAAGTCATGCTACAAAATTTTAACCACAAAATCATTTTTTTTAAAGTTTATACGTTAGGATCTAAAATTTATTTTGTTTACTAACCATTAAAAAAATTTCCAAGCAATATTAGTTTTCTAGTTATTATTATAAAATTTATTTTTAAAGATTTCATATTGTCTAAAATATCAACCACACCATAAGTCACAAATTAAACCAAACAACATATAATTTAAACAATTTATCACATGCATGGAGTTACAACCAAAAAAATTTGCAACAATAAAATCCAAGTTAATAACTTATCATTAAATTTCAAACTTTAAGGAATTAATTGAAACTATAGTGCAACCAGGATATCTCCTTAAAGATCCATATTTTTCACAAAGATTTTTCAAGATCTAAACCATATAAATTATGATTTTTAAGGAGATATCAAAGTATAAGTGTTAAGGGACACTTATACTTCACCATGCATGTATGATTTTATGGATCTAGTTAAGCAAGGTACTCCCCCCTTACCACCAAAAATTCATGCTTCAATAGAAAGGTGACAATGACTTCAAGAATTTGCTTCTAAGCCACCATAGGTTGCTTCATTAAGGAAGAAAAATGGAGGCTTGGAGAATGGTGGTTTAACGTGATTTTGGTGGTGGAATTATGGAGAAAATGTTGGTGTTTTTGGTGGAGGAGAAGAAGAAAATTGATGATCAAAAGGTGGTATCTTGAATTTTATAGTGTAGGAAGGGTGGTGTGGTGATTTAGGATGGATGATGATGGGTG